>BLIW01000007.1:20578002-22978002 GCA_016586305.1 Ophiorrhiza pumila | reverse complement strand
CTTGTACCGATCTAAGTGCGTTACTTTCTTATTCATTCACTTGAAATGATTGATGAATTGTTGCTTGCTTGATTACATGACTTTGTGTGAATATCGACTACAAACTGGAAGTTGTGGAGATTAACTAAGTGTTGTGAAAATATATAGCAATTGTTTATGAACATCCATTCACGCACTTAACCATGTTGGCTTCCAGATCTCACACTTTCATGGAGATCTCAGTCATTGAGACTTCAACATTGCACATGAATCCAGCACACATTTCACCAATCCAGCACACACTAACACACCAATCCAGCACACACTTCACAAATCCGCACACTAACACACCACACCTACACACATTCACACAATCACACGGTGTGGCCGCACAAGGCGGCCGCACCATACACACACACGCACACTCACATCTTCATGTTTCTTTTTATGCATTTTCCTTCATGAATATTTTCTGTACATTTTTTTCTCACTTCTAACTTGCACTCTTGCACAAACACCACTCACTCAATCTTTGTCCTAGAATGGCACTTAGCACACACAAGATGAAGCTCACACAAGCAAAGCATTTGATGTCTTTCTCACGGCCTCTAACTGTTTGAGTAAATGCACTGAATATTCTTAATCATTAAGTCTTTACTCAGACACGTGTCCTCACTTCAGCTCTAATTTATATTTGCAGACACGTGGCGATTCATCCGGGAAAGAAGGAAGCTTCCAGGAGTTTTCCAAGCCAAGTCAGCCAGGAAAAACTATAAAAGGGCAAGAAGCCGCACAAAGTGGAGAGGGGGATTTTTGGGGAAGAAATCAATTAACGAAGAGAAAATCTGAGAGGAATTCTGAGAGGCTTAGAGCATATTTTCTATTCTGTAATCATGAGATATCAGCCGATCAAAATGATCGGCTAAGCTCTTAGTGTTGCTTTGAGGGGTCAATTGTATGGATTTGATCTTGTTTGAGACATTCGTTTAGAATTCTATCTAAAACTATTTCATGTCCATAATTCTGCACTTATTATGTTTGATGATTTGCACTCTAGATTAACTTCACATTTAGGTCTGCGGTACCCATTGAGGTCGGTGTGAACATCCCATTGGCAATCAATCATAACATGAGTTGGTTGTGAACATGCATATATGAATCTTAGGTCTTGTGAGACTTTGCGATCTTGACTGTGCGGTACCCACTGATAGTTAATATCAATCCTTTGCGTAGGTCTAAGAGAATTTTTGTACTGCAAGTCGAAGTTGAGAACTGGTTAGCTGACCTACCAAGGGAGATAGTCAGCGATCAAATTAGATTAGTGTTAGGAGAATTGGGATCTGGGAGAGTCTGACTCGTGCCAAGGATTTGCCCTACCAAGGGAAGTTCGGGGTGAATTGGGAACAAGGATTGTGAGAACTACCAAGTTGATCAACATTAGTTCACTAGCAGTATAATCCCTTCATATATGTCCATACAAGTCCGTCCGGGATAACAAGAGAAAGATCCATACATATTGTACACCCTTGAGGCAACACATTCATCTCTATTGATTTTTCCCTATTCCATTCTCGTTTGCATACCTTGATTGTGTTATTGCATCATTTCACATTCTATCATTATATCAACAATTTTCATAGTCCTCTCCCTGAGGATACGAATCCCTCACCACTACTGCATTAATTTAGTGTTTTGGGTAAAATTGCAGGGTCACGACAACCTCCTGCCAGGTCTATAACTCACGATTTTTCAAAAAAAGTTATAAAATAACAAAAAATATTGGATGCATTTTCTCTTTTTGGATTGTTTTTTGCACATAACTCGATAAGGAAAACGTAATCTATAGATTTGTATACAAAAAATAAGAAAATTAAAATTTTCAAAAATCAGCATTTTCGGTGAATTATAAATCATTATTGTTTACAAAAATAGAAAATCACAAACAATAGTTAGCAAATGCTCTATTTGGTAACTGTTTTCCCGAACTCATTGAAAAGTATGTAGTGTAGTGATTTGTGCACAAAAAAAGAAAGTTTAAAATTTTCAAAAATCACCATTTTCAGGGGTAATTACTTATAGGTTTTTGTAAAAAATAAAAAATCGTAATATATTGCCCCACGAGATTTATTCGTATTCACATTTTGCACACAACATGACTAAAAGAAAATGCTATTTTTTTTTATCGTTTCTTGCACATAACTTGATGAGAAATATGTAATCTAGCGATTTGTGTACAAAAACAAATATGAAATTAATACTTTTCAAGAATCAGTATTTTTTTCGTTGAGCAATAACTCACTATTTTTTTAAAAAATAAAAAATTAACAAATATTGTTCGCAAGTGCACTATTACGTTTTTTTGCTTGACTCATTGAAAAGTATGCAATCTAGAGATTTGTGCACAAAGATAGAGAATTTTAAAAAATCCCCATTTTCAGCGAGTTCACAAATTTTTGTCAAAAATAGAAAATTATAAATATTTCCCCAGAAAATTTATTTTTATTCACATTTTGCTCCCTACATGACTAAAATAATGTGATCTCATAATTTGTAGCAAGAGAAAATAAAATAAAAAATTCTAGAAACAATAATCATTTTTCTTGAGCAAGATAAAAAATTCACGATCTTTGAAAAAAACAAGACATAAAATTGCGAAATTATTGTCGTTGGATTTTATTTCTGGTCTACTTTTTCTATTCAATTTAAAAAGAACACATATAATCTAATAACGTGTGTAAAAAAAAACAACGGTACATCATAATTTTTGGTGATCTATAACTCACGATTTTTCAAAAAAAGTTATAAAATCACAAAAAATATTGGATGCATTTTCTCTTTTTGGATTGTTTTTTGCACATAACTTGATAAGGAAAACGTAATCTATAGATTTGTATACAAAAAAAATGAGAAAATTAAAAATTTTCAAAAATCAGCATTTTCGGTGAATTATTAATCATTATTGTTTACAAAAATAGAAAATCACAATCAATAGTTAGCAAATGCTCTATTTGGTAATTTTTTTCCCGAACTCATTGAAAAGTATGTAATGTAGTGATTTGTGCACAAAAAAAGAAAGTTTAATAGAAAATTACTTATAAGGTTTTGTCAAAAATAGAAAATTGTAATATATTGCGGACGAGATTTATTCGTATACACATTTAGCACCCAACATAATAGAAAACAAGTGCTCTTTTTTTATCGTTTCTTGCTCGTAACTTGATGAGAAATATGTAATCTAGCCATCATTGTCCCAAAACAAATATGAAAATTAAAAGTTTTAAAAAACCAGTATTTTTCTTGAACTATAACTCACTATTTTTAAGAATAATAAAAAACAAAAAAAATAATGTTCGCAAATGCACTATTATGTCAAATTTTTTTTGCCCGACTCAATGAAAAGTATGCAATCTAGATATTTGAGCACAAAAAATAGAAAATTTTCAAAAATCACCATTTTCAGCGGGTTCACAAATTTTGGGCAAAAGTAGAAAATTATAAATATTTCCGTAGAAAATTTGTTTTTATTCACATTTTGCACCCGACATGACTAAAATAATGTGATCTCAGTATTTGCAGCGAGAGAAAGTAAAATAAAAAATTCTAGAAACAATAATCATTTTTCTTGAGCAAGATATAAAACTCACGATCTTTGAAAAAAACAAGACATAAAATTGCGAAATTATTGTCGTTGGATTTTATTTCTGGTCTACTTTTTCTATTCAATTTAAAAAGAACACATATAATCTGACATGTGTAAAAAAATAATACAATGGTACATCATAATTTTTGGTGATCTATAACTCACGATTTTTCAAAAAGAGTTATAAAATCACTAAAAATATTTGGATGCATTTTCTCTTTTTGGATTGTTTTTTGCACATAACTTGATAAGGAATACGTAATCTATACATTTGTATACAAAAAAAACTGAGAAAATTAAAAATTTTCAAAAATCAGCATTTTCGGTGGATTATAAATCACTGTTGTTTACAAAAATAGAAAATCACAAACAATAGTTAGCAAATGCTATATTTGGTAATTGTTTTGCCGAACTCAATGAAAAGTATGTAATGTAGTGATTTGTGCACAAAAAAAGAAAGTTTAAAATTTTCAAAAACCACCATTTTCAGGGGTAATTACTTATAGGTTTTTGTCAAAAATAGAAAATTGTAATATATTGCCCACGAGATTTATTCGTATTTACATATTGCACCCAACATAACTAATACAAAGTGCTCTTTTTTTATCGTTTCTTGCACATAACTTGATGATAAATATGTAGTCTAGAGATTTGTGTACAAAAACAAATATGAAATTAATACTTTTCAAAATTCATTATTTTTTTCGTTGAGCAATAACTCACAATTTTTTAAAAAAATAAAAAATAAATAAATACTGTTCGCAAGTGCACTGTTACTTTTTTTTTTGTTTGACTCATTGAAAAGTATGCAATCTAGAGATTTGTGCACAAAAAATAAAAAATTTTTAAAAATCACCATTTTCAGTGGATTCACAATTTTTGGTCAAAAGTAGAAAATTATAAATATTTCCCCAAAAAATTTATTTTTATTCATATTTTGCTTCTGACATGACTAAAATGATGTTATCCCATTATTAGTAGCAAGAGAAAATAAAATAAAAAATTCTAGAAACAATAATCATTTTTCTTGAGCGAGATATAAAACTCACGATCTTTGAAAAAAACAAGACATAAAATTGCGAAATTATTGTGGACGAGTTTTTTTTATGGTCTACTTTTTCTTTTCAATTTAAAAAGAAGACATATAATCTAACGATGTGTGTAAAAAAATAAAATACTTGTAAATCATAATTTACAAATGTTTTTTGCACATAACTTGATAAGAAATATGTAATTTATAGATTTCTATATAAAAAAAGAGAAAACTAATATTTTTCAAATATCAGCATTTTCTGTGAATTATAACTCACTATTTTCTACAAAAATAGAAAATCACAAACAATTGTTAGCAAATGCTCTATTTGGTAATTTTTTTGCCCACCTCAATGAAAAGTACGTAATGTTGTGATTTGTGCACAAAAAAAGCAAGTTTAAAATTTTAAAAAATCACCACTTTCAGGACTTTTTACTTATAGGTTTTTGTAAAAAATAAAAAATCGTAATATATTGCCCCACGAGATTTATTCGTATTCACATTTTGCACACAACATAACTAAAACAAAATGCTCTTTTTTTATCGTTTCTTGCACATAACTTGATGAGAAATATGTAATCTAGCGATCTGTGTACAAAAACAAATATGAAATTAACACTATTCAAAACTCAGTATTTTTTTCGTTGAGCAATAACTCACTATTTTTTAAAAAAATAAAAAATAAACAAATACTGTTAGCAAGTGCACTGTTACGTTTTTTTTGCTTGACTCATTGAAAAGTATGCAATCTAGAGATTTGTGCACAAAAATGGAGAATTTTAAAAAATCCCCATTTTTAGCGGGTTAACAAATTTTTGTAAAAAATAGAAAATTATAAATATTTCCCCAGAAAATTTATTTTTATTCACATTTTGCTCCCTACATGACTACAATAATGTGATCTCATTATTTGTAGCAAGATAAAATAAAATAAAAAATTCTAGAAACAATAATCATTTTTCTTGAGCAAGATATAAAACTCACGATCTTTGAAAAAAACAATACATAAAATTGCGAAATTATTGTCGTTGGATTTTATTTCTGGTCTACTTTTTCTATTCAATTTAAAAAGAACACATATAATCTAATGACGTGTGTAAAAAAATAAAACAATGGTACATCATAATTTTTGGTGATCTATAACTCACGATTTTTAATGTAGTGATTTGTGCACAAAAAAAGAAAGTTTAAAATTTTCAAAAATCACCATTTTCAGGGGTAATTACTTATAGGTTTTTGTCAAAAATAGAAAATTGTAATATATTGTCCACGAGATTTATTCGTATACACATTTAGCACTCAACATAATAGAAAAAAAGTGCTCTTTTTTTATCGTTTCTTGCTCGTAACTTGATGAGAAATATGTAATCTAGCAATCCCAAAACAAATATGAAAATTAAAAGTTTTCAAAAACCAGTATTTTACTTGAACTATAACTCACTATTTTTAAGAATAATAAAAAACAAAAAAATAATGTTCGCAAATGCACTATTATCTCCAATTATTTTTGCCCGACTCAATGAAAAGTATGCAATCTAGATATTTGAGCACAAAATATAGAAAATTTTCAAAAATCACCATTTTCATCGGGTTCACAAATTTTGGGCAAAAGTAGAAAATTATAAATATTTCCCCAGAAAATTTATTTTTATTCACATTTTGCTCCCGACATGACTAAAATAATGTGATCTCATTATTTGTAGCAAGAGAAAATAAAATAAAAAATTCTAGAAACAATAATCATTTTTTTGAGCAAGATATAAAACTAACGATCTTTGAAAAAAACAAGACATCAAATTGCGAAATTATTGTCGGTGGATTTTATTTTTGGTCTACTTTTTCTATTCAATTTAAAAAGAATGACAAGCGTGTCGCGTACTTGCAATTTTTATCCCTAAACTAGTGTAGTAGAATTGAGTAGGGTATAGTATCCACAGGGAAGGGGATAGATTCTTGAATTCAGAAATTGTTCAAAGTATTGTCTCGGTAGCAAATCACAACAAACAGAATGTGGTATCAACTCACACAAGTAAACAAGAACAGAGAACTATGAAGTAATAACAATCAAGAATAACAAAATATCCTAGGGTTCGTGTGCCGGATGAACTCAAACCTAGCTGATCAATACTATGCAATTGAAGAACTAGCAAATCTCAAGGAGACCTAAGTTGCCTAGAAGCTCAAGTTGTAGTTAGCATGGCGACCACACCACTCCCTGTACTTCCTAACGCCATTCTCTCCCATGGCGAGGCCCGAGAATGAAAATAACAACACAGAACACTACAATTCCAAACTAAATAGAAGCACAGAAATGAGATATCAGACGTTAAGTAAGATGTCCTAGGGTTTCTCTCCCGATGATCATGTAAATTAACTACTAAAATGCGATGCAAATGACACACTAATAGATCAAAAGGAGATCAAACTGCCTGAGAACCTAGATAATGACTAGCGTGGCGACCGCTTCATTCTCTATGATCTCTGACTCTACTCTTTCCCATGGCGAGGCCTAGAGTGAAGAGTTAAACCCGCAGAATCCCAACCTCCCGAGATTCACTACTATCGCATGCAAAATCTAAGTTTTCCTATGACGAGGCCTAACCTAGTTCCGATTGTCTTCACAAAGCTCAGGAAATCTCTTCACACTTAGTTCTAAATATTAGTGAACTTCCACCGGCATGACGACCGCATCTCGGTTCACGATCAAGCAATTTAAGTGAGAAGACTCATTTACCATACTGTATGTTCTCAATTCAAGCATTATTACTCTTATTGACGAATTATACCCCAACCTAGCATGGCGACCACAATCGAATCTCGATCCATTCAAAATCAGTGCAGAGATATGAAATTTAACAGATTCTAGTGATAAATTCAAATGCGATTTCAATCTTTATCAATTACATCAATTACATAGCATCAAATCTCCTAAATCATGTATTCATCCGTTTAGAACCCTAAGATATCACACAATTAGCCAGAAAATTCCATATTCAACTAATATTCATCAAATTCCAGCATTAAACAGTTTAATTCCATCAAATTGAAAGATTTCACCGATTAAAGTGTAGAGGAATGTCCAATGCTTCTTCGATTGAGTTCAATATGTAATCTCCGGTACAAAGTCGTGATCGGAAATGAAATCGGAGAAGAAAATCTAGAGAGAGAAAGTTAGAGAGAGAAACTTTCTCTCTCTAGTTCAAAAGTCTGTTAACTATCTAGAATCTCCTCCTAAAACTAACTAAATCCTCTTATTTATAGAGGGTATAGAAACGTAACCAATATGGAAATGAAAAATACTCAATTCTTACAAAATACACCACAAAATGTAACAAATTAATCAAGGCATCAGCTCTAGCACATTGCTCCATCACGCCTTTGAGCCAACAGCTATCACGCCTTCACCACCCATAACGCGCCTCTGAGCCTTTCCCTTACACACTTCCATCAGTCCAAGCCTGCCTTCAAGCCATCGTGGTCACGCCTTTGCTGCTACCTGAACACACAACCAAAACATCTCAGCACTAAGAAAAGTTTTCATCAGCCAACAGAGAGTTCCTAAGGCAGCCACTTCCAACCAAATTCTGACCATGATGCATTGTGAATTTGGGAAAACTTAAAACAATAACGTTATAGCCCTATGTGTTAGTTTTCAACAGCCTTTTGAATCATTCAATTCAGAGCTAAGACGAGAGAGTTAGAGCCTAAATACTAAAGTGCGGCAAAGCTGGAAATTTCATGGCGAGGTCTCGCCGCGAGACCTCGCCTTGTGAGTGTGTGAGGGCGAGACCTCGCTGCGAGGTCTCACCTCATAAGTGTTTGTGGGCGAGACCTCACGCGGCGAGGTCTCGCCTTGTGCAAATGTGTGGGTGAGACCTCACGGCGAGGTCTCGCCTTGTGCAAGTGTGAGGTGAATAGCGAAGTGTGCGAAATAAGTTGTGTGCTGAGATGTGTGTACAAACTAGATGTAGATGAACTATGATGAAGAATGAAATGTGCATGGAGTGAATGTTAAGTGTTGAGTGACATAGAATGGTGTGAATAAAATGAGTGATAAATGGTGAGTGAAGTGTGTGAAGAATGTATGAAAGAACAATGGATCAAGTGTTAAGTATGCAAAAACATAAACTTGAACATTGTGACACAAAGCATGTAATGCACACTCAAGCAAATTGCAATGAAATTTCTTCTTCACTCTTAAACTAGACAACATGAGAACAAAGGGCGAGGTCATCTCGCTCACAAAATGAGTGTGTGAGCATCAAAATGGAATTGTGAACAAATGTGCTAATGTGGAAATGCAAAAACAAGCAGCCACTTCCAACCAAAATCTGGCATAGATTCATTGTGAATTCGGGACAACTTAAAACATGAAAGTTGTAGCCTTAATAGTCTTAGCTTTCCAAAGTATTTTGAATCACCCAATTTGGAGTTCGGACAAGAAAGTTATAGCCAAAATACTGAGATGTGGTGAAGCTGTGTGCGACGAAGTGAGCTCGCAGCATGAGCTCGTCGCATGAGCATGCTTTGAGGTGTGCATGTGTGTGCGGCAAAGTGAGCTTCCTGTGCGGCGAGATGGGCTTCTGGTGTGCGACGAAGTGAGCTCGTCGCACGGCTTGTGCGACGAGGTGTGCATGAGTGTGCAAGGTGAGTTCATGTGTAGTGCGAGGTGAGTGCATGTGTGTGCGATGCCACCGTTCCAGCACTGCAAACTACTTCCAAGAAAAATATGTGTGTCTTACCCTCTGAATTGGACTTTGTGGTAAACATAAAAGTTTTAGATGTTTCACTTGGCGTTCCATTGGTTCAAGAATCAGGTTTATCGGAGGTCTGTAGCGTAAGATATAGACAATCCACCAAACTGTGGCAATATGAACTCAAGTATAAAAAACCTGAAGTAGCAATTGGAAAGACGCCCCCGTTTCTCATACTTGCACACAGAATTAGAAGAATGTTAAAACCTAAGAAATGAAGTACACTCAAATTAATTTCCATAACATCCAAGATCTTGTCATTTGGATTAGTATTGAAATAGTTACACGCAAATGAAGTTGCACAACAAATCTGCCCAAAACCCTAATTCAAGCCTATTAACATGTTTAGGTTTTCTCAAAGCATCATTTCCATCCTTTTCCAATTCTTTCCTTGTTCTTGGACTTCACATACACACTTGACTCATTTGATCGACATTTTAGCACTTTTTCTCCATTTTAACACATCAAGTTATAAACCACATAAATGCACAACATGGCACAAAACACTACACAATTGAATGAAAAACTAGGCAAAAGCTAAGTGAAATAATCATATATAAGTTGATATAAATCCAACTTATCAAATTCCCCCACACTTGAACTTTTGCTTGCCCTCAAGCAAACTTACACTTCAAATCCACTTAGCACTAGACCTCACTCCTCCGTCCAACTTATTCTCATTTGAGTTCATAAAAAACAATATTTTTCATGCATAAAACTCACACCAAGTCCTTAACCCCAACCCATAAAATTTCAGCAAAAGTTATCAATCAAGGCACGATGAATAAAGACCAAAATGTCCTGCGTTCAAGTGTGTGCTGAGGAATTCTGGTCTAACTATTCTTTATGCATGCATTACCTCTTTTGTTCCAAAACATCCCTTTGCATAAACAATCACAATATCCACACACAAGAACTCAAAATCACACAAGATCAATGGTTGCACATTGGTGCTTCTCTTAATTGATTTCAGATTTTATCTGCTTTTGAACTTTGGTGCTTTTACTTTATTACACACATTGGTGTGCTTGCCTTGGTCTTTTGGCTTCTTTTTCCCTTTAGCTGCCTAGGTTTTGTGGTTATTTTTTCCCAATTATGCTTGCCAAGGGTATTTCGGCTTTTCATTCCCAATTGCCAAAGGTTTTTTCTCCATATCCTTTCTTGTGTGACTAAAAGTTCCTGGATGTCTTTAAAGGACTACATATGTTAGAGCATCCAAAACAACAGAGTAATGCATAACAACAAGAACAAATTGAATCCATTTTCCTCCTATGTCCAAGAACATGTTTGCATGGCATATCTATCTTACTTTAACATGATGCCTTGATTAACAAAATACACTGATTTTATCAAGATTGGAAACAAGGAAAACAAAACCATTTTCGCATGCAATACAAAAGTAAAGATGGATAAACTTCAAATTTTGGACATAGCTTAACAAAGGAGCAGAAGCATAGTACAAAGTGTTCTACATTCCATTGCCCTCACTGTCACCACACCTCTTTTCATTTCATTTCACATTTTACACTTTATTAGCACATTCACACTCCTAAAACTTAAAAGAACTAACCAACCAAAACAGCAACACTCAACACTTCACACATTCCATGGACAGTCACATTTTGCCACAGATCAACTACACAAAACTTGTGTTCTTAACATCACTTATTCACAAAAAATTTCAAAATTTCCACAAAAAATTTTAAACTTACACAACAATGAAAGACACAACATATAAAGGGAAATAATATGCAAACACTCAAATTTAACACAGCAAAACTAAAAAGTAACATGCTTTGCATCACATAGCACAAAAACTTCATGCACGAAAGAAAATAAGCATAAAAAGTACAAAAGACACAAACCAAAGCAAACATTCCCTCCCCCACACTTAAAACTTACATTGTCCTCAATGTAAAGTAAAGATAGGTTTAGGAGCTCCCTGGTGTTGATATGTCATGAAGTCCAATGTTTGCTTGGTGGAGTGTTTTTGTCCATAGTTCCCTTTCGCATTAAAAATTCCCTGCAGATGGTGAAACCAAACTTATTAGGAATTACTCACTCAAGCACACGACATGTTGATGCAAGAAAAACCTGACATGGAGGTAGTATACAAGAAAAGTGTCGCACTATGATTACGAATCATAATGGTGTAAAATATATGAAATAAGTAACACTAGGCACATGCACAATTTATGCTTGAAATGTAAAATAAAGTGATTGTGGGCAGTATGGAAGTGGTCCATAGAACCACTTCCCCCACACTTAGCCTCATGTGTGCATAGCTTATTTCCCTTGCAATTCCCTTCATGTACAAGCTCCTACAACATAAGAGGCCTTGGTGAGTATAAGCAAAATAAGCAAAATGCACGAAACTACCAAAACTCTTTGTTTAAGGTAATATGAAAAAGAAGTAGTTCTGGGTTTTGTAGTCTCCAGCTAGACTTTATTCATGAAACGTTCTTCTTCAAGAATCGGAATAACCCTCTCTGTACCAGAAAAAAGATATTTCATAATCACTCTTTCTCCTCCTGTAAGGCACTTGAGGCATATTTTTAAGGAGGTGCTTAAGCTCATGCATATGGGGAGCAACCTCTACAAATTCCACTTTGAACCACTGAGGCTCCCCCATCAAAGGCACCTGTTTAAACTCTTCCACCATTGGAGGCACATCATTCAACTATTCCACCATACTAGGCCTATCGATTACTTCTTCCACCACACTAGGCACTTTAATCCTGCAAGGCTCACCCAAGGGTTGTACATCCATGGTCTCAACAAACTCATCAGTAAGCTCAAAAATGGATGTATCAATAAAGCAATTTTCCACAATGTTAGCTATTTCCTTAAAAATTCTCACATCTTCGTCATCTCGACTAACATGGGGAAATTCTTGAGTCTTTTCTTTGTCAACAACACAAAAAGCATTATCATCAATTAATAAGAGTATCTCATTCTTGTGAGTCACGATTTAGACATTTAGATTCAATCATCATTTCAAGAGTTGGTGCCTCAACAAGAGTTTTAAGCATTGAGTTGACATTCTCATTAGCCATCACTACATTATCTTCATTCAAGATATCACAATGATCATTTACCATACTATATGTTCTCAATTCAAGCATTATTACTCTTATTGACGAATTAAACCCCAACCTAGCATGGCGACCACAATCGAAGCTCGATCCATTCAAAATCAGTGCAGAGATATGAAATTTAACAGATTCTAGTGATAAATTCAAATGCGATTACAATCTTTATCAATTACATCAATTACATAGCATCAAATCTCCTAAATCATGTATTCATCCGTTTAGAACCCTAAGATATCACACAATTAGCCAGAAAATTCCATATTCAACTCATATTCATCAAATTCTAGCATTAAACAGTTTAATTCCATCAAATTGAAAGATTTCACCGATTAAAGGGTAGAGGATTGTCCAATGCTTCTGCGATTGAGTTCAATATGTAATCTCTAGTACAAAGTCGTGATCGGAAATGAAATCGGAGAAGAAAATCTAGAGAGAGAAAATCCTAGAGAGAGAAAGTTAGAGAGAGAAACTTTCTCTCTCTAGTTCAAAAGTCTGTTAACTATCTAGAATCTCCTCCTAAAACTAACTAAATCCTCTTATTTATAGAGGGTATAGAAACGTAAACAATATGGAAATGAAAAATACTCAACTCTTACAAAATACACCACAAAATATAACAAATTAATCAAAGTATCAGCTCTAGCACATTGCTCCATCACGCCTCTGAGCCAACAGCTATCACGCCTTCACCACCCATAACGCGCCTCTGAGCCTTTCCCTTACACGCTTCCATCAGTCCAAGCCTGCCTTCAAGCCATCGTGGTCACGCCTTTGCTGCTACTTGAACACACAACCAAAACATCTCACCACTTAGAAAAGTTTTCATCAGCCAACAGAGAGTACAAAAGGCAGCAATTTCCAACCCACATCTGACCATAATGCATTGTGAATTTTGGAAAGCTTAAAACACCAAAGTTATAGCCCTATGTGTTAAATTTCCACAGCCTTTTGAATCATTCAATTCGGAGCTAAGACCATAGAGTTAGAGCCCAAATACTAATGTGCGGCAAAGCTGGAAATTTCATGGCGAGGTCTCGCCGCGAGACCTCGCCTTGTGAGTGTGTGAGGGTGAGACCTCGCGGCGAGGTCTCGCATCATAAGTGTCTGTGGGCGAGACCTCGCGGCGAGGTCTCGCCTTGTGCAAATGTGTGGGCGAGACCTCGCGGCGAGGTCTCGCCTTGTGCAAGTGTGAGGTGAGGAGCGAAGTGTGTAAAATAAGTTGTGTGCTGAGATGTGTGTACAAACTAGATGTAGATGAACTATGATAAAGAATTAAATGTGCATGGAGTGAATGTTCAGTGTTGAGTGACGTAGAATGGTGTGAAGAAAATGAGTGATAAATGGTGTGTGAAGTGTGTGAAGAATGTATGAAAGAACAATGGATCAAGTGTTAAGCATGCAAAAACATAAACTTGAACATTGTGACACAAAGCATGTAATGCACACTCAAGAAAATTGCAATGAAATTTCTTCTTCACTCTTAAACTGGACAACAGAGAACAAAGGGCGAGGTCATCTCGCCCACAAAATGAGTGTGTGAGCATCAAAATGGAATTGTGAACAAATGTGCTAATGTGCAAATGCAAAAACAAGCAGCCACTTCCCACCAAATTCTGGCTTAGATTCATTGTGAATTCGGGAAAACCTAAAGCTTGAAAGTTGTAGCCTTATGTCTTGGCTTTCCATAGCATTTTGAATCACCCAATTTGGAGTTCGGATAAGAAAGTTATGGCCAACCAACTGAGATGTGGTGAAGCTGTGTGCGACGAAGTGAGCTCGCCGCATGAGCTCGTCGCATGAGCATGCAACGAGGTGTGCATGTGTGTACAGCGAGGTGAGCTTCTTTTGCAGCGAGGTGGGCTTCTGGTGTGCAACGAACTGAGCTCGTCGCACATCTTGTGCGACGAGGTGTGTATGAGTGTGCAAGGTGAGTGCATGTGTCGTGCGAGGTGAGTGCATGTGTGTGCGATGTCACCATTCCAGCACTGCAAACTACATCCAAGCAACATATGTGTGTCTTAGCCTCTGAATTGGACTTTGTGGTAAACATAAAAGTTTTAGATGTTTCTCTTGGCTTTCCATTGGTTCACGAATAACCTTTATTGGAGGTCTGTATCTCAAGATATAGACAATCTACCAAACTGTGGTAATATGAACTCAAGTATAACAAACCTGAAGTAGCAATTGGAAAGACGCCCCCGTTTCCCATACGTTCACACCGAAATAGAAGCAAGTTAAAACTTAAGCAATGAAGTACACTAAAAGAGCTTTCTAGAACATCCAAGATCTCGTCATTTGGATTTGTATTGAAAGAGTTACACTCAAATGAAGTTGCACAACAAATCTGCCCAAAACCCTAATTCAAGCCTATTAACATGTTTAGGTTTTCTCAAAGCATCATTTCCATCCTTTTCCAATTCTTTCCTTGTTCTTGGACTTCACATACACACTTGACTCATTTGATCGACATTTTAGCACTTTTTCTCCATTTTAACACATCAAGTTATAAACCACATAAATGCACAACATGACACAAAACACTACACAATTGAATGAAAAACAAGGCAAAAGCTAAGTGAAATAATCATATATAAGTTGGTATAAATCCAACTTATCAAAGAACACATATAATCTAATGACATGTGTAAAAAAATAAAACAATTGTACATCATAATTTTTGGTGATCTATAACTCACGATTTTTCAAAAAAAGTTATAAAATCACGAAAAATATTAGCTGCATTTTCTCATTTTGGATTGTTTTTTGCACATAACTTGATAAGAAATACGTAATCTATGGATTTGTATACAAAAAATGAGAAAATTAAAAATTTTCAAAAATTGGCATTTTCGGTGAATTATAAATCACTATTTTTTACAAAAATAGAAAATCACAAACAATAGTTAGCAAATGCTCTATTTGGTAATTGTTTTGACGAACTCAATGAAAAGTATGTAATGTAGTGATTTGTGCACAAAAAAAGAAAGTTTAAAATTTTAAAAAATCACCATTTTCAAGGATAATTACTTATAGGTTTTTGTCAAAAGTAGAAAATTGTAATATATTGCCCACGAGATTTATTCGTATTCTTATTTTGCACCCAACATAACAAGTGCTCTTTTTTTATCATTTCCTGCTCGTAACTTGATGAGAAATATGTAATCTTGCAATTAGTGTCCCAAAACAAATATGAAAAATAAAAGTTTTCAAAAACCAGTATTTTCCTTGAACTATAACTCACTATTTTTAAGAATAATAAAAAATAAACAAATAATGTTCACAAATGCACTATTATGTCCAAATTTTTTTTACCCGACCCAATGAAAGTATGCAATCTAGTGATTTGTGTACAAAAAATAGAAAATTTTTAAAAATCACCATTTTCTGTGGATTCAGAAATTTTGGTCAAAAGTAGAAAATTATAAATATTTCCCCAGAAAATTTGTTTTTATTCACATTTTGCTTCCAACATGACTAAAATCTCAGCTTCACCCAAGAAGAGATGCCAATAAAATATTTAGGCCTCCCTTTGCATCATAAAAGAATTCAGGCTAAGTACTTCTCAAAAATTTCGTATAAAATCTTAGCTAGAATTCATTCTTGGAAAGCTAATATGCTATCGATGGGTGGGAAAATTATTCTTTTACAAAGTGTCCTTTCTTCCCTTGCCCTCTATACTTTGATGTCAATCAAGCCGCCGAGTGTGGTACTGAACCAAATTGAAGCCACCATGGCAAATTTCCTATGGAATGGTGCTGAAAATAGGAAAAAATGCCATTGGATTGCATGGAAAACACTGTGCCTTCCCAAAGAGGAAGGTGGAATTGGTCTACGGTCACTAGAAGATGTTATTAATGCACAATCTATAAAACTTTGGTGGCAGTTTAGACAAAGGAATACGCTATGGGCCAACTTTATATATGACAAATATTGTGGTGTGTCCCATCCTATGTCCATTCAACCTAAGGCAAGTAACTCTCAAGCTTGGATTAGAATGCTGAATATCTCCCAAATAGCTGAGGAAAATATCTCTTTCACGCTATATGATAGCAGCTGTCATTTTTGGCTTGATAATTGGTTAGGCCCTAACAACCTGTACACCTTGACTGGCATCTTGGAAAACCACAAAGTCTCTGACTTCCTTTGCAGGAATGGATGGGACAGAGATGCAGTCTCAGCAACCCTACCTGAAGACTAGGTCAAGGAGGTCCTAGATGTCCATATATTCCCCACAGGGGTGAAGGATAAAATGCACTGGAAGCTTGAAACTCGGGGGGAGTTCTCCTCCACTTCAGCCTTTCAACTCACAAGAACTCGCTGCCTAACTGACCCTTATTATTCTCATATTTGGGACCCGGGCTTACCCATTGACGGGGAGCAAATATGTGTATAAAAATTGTGTAAATGCGATCATGGTTGCTATTCACCCCTAATCAAAAATCAAGCTAAACAACCCCTAAAAGGTATTAGTATAGCAAGTTCGTTCCCACGAGGAAAGGACTGTGTTGAAATTCTAAAGAAAATATTTTTGTGTTTTTATATTATCAAACTGAAGATAAGTACCATAAATTATTCAAATTATTAATTTCTTCTAACTACCATCTAGTTAGCGTGACTGGTTTATTCTAATTTATTCTAAACCTATAAATTATTAAACATTTCTTCTTATTGATCTATTTGTAAATTATTATTAATCATTTCTTCTTTTTCAGAACTTAATACATTGAGTCTTAATTTATTAAATTCTGAATTTAATTTTTCTAATTTTTCTTTAGTAAAACCTGAAGGTAAAGACTTTAACATATTTAAAGGTAAATCAGGCATAGGTTTAAATGAAAATGGTTGAGTTTTACTAGACCCTAATTTTATATTTTCTAAAGGAAAAATATTTTTTGGGGTTTGAAGATTAATTTTATCTTCAATACGACATAATTGTTTAGAAATGGTATTTAAATTAAGATTTGTAAAATTATTTTGTTTGGCTATTTTTGCTAATTCAACATTACTAACATCAATATAAGGACAAGCCTCAGTTGAAGTATTTGCAGCTTCTATTTTTATTAACTGTGAAGGAGGATGAATTGCTTTTAATAATTTATCATCAGATAATTTCCAAGTCTGATGAGCTACTTCAAGAACATTTAGACTATATTGATCATCAATGTATTTTTCTTTTTGTTCAGTATTAAACCATGAAATGAATGAAATTATAACACCAGTGACTTTAATAAAATTATAATACTGATCTTGAAATTGTTTTTGTTGTTTAGTATTATAAATTTTAAAAAACCAATTTCTAAATGGTGTATATTGTGGAAGATTAAAATCTTTAACACATATTTTACTTATTTCTTTTAGATTAATTTTATTTTCTTGAGAAATTGTATTTATTTCAAAATTTATTTTATTTTTTTGAGAATTTGTATTTATTTCAAAATTCATTTCTGATCCAAGGCTTATATCATCTTGTGATTTTTGTGTGAATATTGGTCTTGGAATTTGATTATCTGTTTCTCTAATTCCTTCAAAGTTAAACCTATCAGATCTAGATGCAGAAGAGTATGGAAATGAGGAGTATGAATTTCTTCTAGGAACATGTGTTTCAAATATTATTTCTACATTTCCTTCGTTATCTTCATGAATTTGAGCATCCTTAGATTTTAAAGGAATTGTTGGTCTACTTATTTTTTCTAAGACCCAATTTGATGGCAAAGATATTTCATCCCAATTTATTAATCTAGGTATTTGTAATTTTGATCTTTTTAAATTAGTTTCCATTAATAATGTACTTTTCCCATTATCTGTTATTCTTGCTCCTGGACTTATAGTATTCATTAATTTATAATAAAGTCTATATGTCAAATTAATATTTTCAGATCCAGGTTTCATATCATAACCTTTAGTTTGTAAATTGACAGTTAGTACATCATATAAATTTCTATCAGTTAAAGATACAGAAAAATTTGGATACGTATTAAAATAAATTGGACCATTGAAAAGACTAGACTCAATTAAGCCTAATAAAGAATCATGAAATTTATTATGTCTACAATCTCTTAAAGCAACTAAAATTGTAGTTTCTAATCCTTGTCTATTTAAAGGTTGTACAGCAATTTGTATAAGACCAATATGTAGATAATTATATCCTTGTTGTCTAATTTGAGACAAATAATCTAAATCTAGTAAATGTATTTCTTCAAATTGATTTTGTATAGAAATTGTTTTTTCTAGATTTTTTATGGCTCTTTTAGTTTTTTGATCAAAAGTTCCATATTTATAAATTTTTTTATGTTCAATTTTTGGAATATGCCAATTTTGTATTTTTTGTTCAATTTCAGAAAATTCAACTAATTCAGAATTTTTAGTATTTTTATTTGAAGATGAAGCAGTAGAATTACTTCTAGACAATATAGATGTCATAATAATTGATGGGAGCTTCGGGTAGGATTACTAACAGAATTTATGGTAGTATACACATAACTTAGTTTCTTTCATATGGAATCACGTATTGGATATCTTAGATTTTCTCCAAACTTGATATCACTTATTGAATATTTTAGATTTCTCCATACTTGATAACTTATTGTGCTAATGAAACTTAGCAAGCATTCATATGCAACCTAATAGTATAAATGTTATTAATAAAATATTTACACCAAATTACACATATTTATATGAAGATTTTAATGATGAAGAAAATTTAGAACAAAGAAATTGGTACAACAAATTAGATAATACATTAAAAAATAAATTACAAGAAGAATGGGAAAAAGATTTACAAAATAAATAAATCAACTTTCCTTTCTTTTTATGGTTAGAATATATAAGTCAACAAGAAATATTCCTAATATATATTCAAAATCTCAAATTAATGTTCATACTCAATTATATAAAAAATAGAAATTGGTTGATGGAGAGATAATCTCGTCGTTCCATCCAACATTATTAAATATTCAAATTAATACATCAGCTAGACTCTCTTGCCTAAATGCTCCTCCTTCTCTCTACCCCACTAAGGACTAAACCCTAATCAGGCCAGCCTACCCAAACCACCTAAACACAATCCTCCCTTAATCGGCGTCCACACCCACCAAATTCTTTCTCCCACAACTAATCAGCCCTATATCTTCTAACGGCATTTCCGATCTATTGAACCTAGACACACATCAGCCTCCATCGCCCTAGGCTCCGGCCATCACACAATTTCTATGGTGACCAATCCTCAAAGATCTGCCATGGTAGATAAGGTAGCTCCCATGGAAATACCCTCATTACCTTGGAAAGCTCTTCCACCGCCTCAACTACTCTCACTCAGCGTTTTCCCACCTCTCCTAGCCTCCACACTCAGAAGCAAGACACCGGCTCTTTCAGCCCATCGTCACCCTCCAAGCGCAGTCAAGAAGCTGTCAAGCTCAGGCCCGCCTCCTCAAGCCTCAATATGTCAACAACCTATACCGAAGCCACAAGAAGCATCCCCGCTCTTCCAGAACCCTACGGTTTTGGCTCCTGCTTCTGCAGAAGCTGCCTCTGAGCTGGAAGTGGATGCGGTCCTACTGCCTGTAGAAATGTCTCAACCAGCTCTGGCAGCAAATTCTAAACAACAAATACTCAATAAATCTTATCGGGAAGCCGTCTCTGCCTCCTGGTCGAAGAACGTAGATGTATCTTTCCCTACCTCACCAACCAAAAAATTAGGAACCTTTGAAGGGGAACCAGCCCTCTTCATCTCAGAAGAAGAAGAAAAGATTTTGTCTCAGAGATTCAGGTTTGCCCTCATCGAAATGTTCCCTAGGGGTAGGCCGGCAATGGCGGTAATTAGAAAAGAAATCCTCCAATCTGGTTTCTCTGGTGAGTGTCACACTGGATTGATTGACCATAGACACATTATCCTTCAATTTCAATTGGAATCAGATTTTCACAGGATGTGGACGAAAAAAGTGTGGAGTTTTGGTCATTTTCAAGCTAAAATCTTTCGGTGGTCGACTGATTTCTGCCTGGGAAAAGAACCATCTATCGTTCCTGTTTGGATTCGTTTTCCCCTACTTCCAGTCCACCTCTGCAACAAAGAGACACTGTTCACTCTTGGCACGGCAGTAGGAAATGCCCTTAAACTTGACTTGGCAACGGAAGCAATGGAGAAAGTGTTGCGCCCCAGCGAGGCTAGGATTTGCATCGAAGTGGATGTTCTCAAGCCGATACCTCACCGTGTGTGGATTGGAACTGAGGCAAAAGGAAACTGGCAACAGATCCTGTTTGAAGATTTACCTGAATATTGTTTGTCCTGTTCAAAATTGGGACACTCATCATCTAATTGCAAGAGTTCACAGGCTACTGTCAGGCACGTTCCAGGCCAAATATGGGTACCCAAGAAGCAGCTGGCTGACAAAAACAAAGCCTAGGTTATAGATAATTTTGGGAACAACAAGGCTCAGCCCACTCCAACTCCCAAGGTTCACTCAGAATCAGCAGCAGGCCAGGTAGGGGAGAAACAGTATGAAGCTCTTTCGGGTAAGTTGTGTGAGGCTGTAGAACCTGGTATAGGTGCTGAGGCTCAAACTGATCATCCATTGCAGGAGGTAGGCAGTGCAGCCACTGTAACAGAGGCAGATGGTGCCGACCAAGTATTGGAAGTTATGGCAGGTCCAACATTGAACTATGAAGGTAAAAACCTTGACCAATTTTTGGCTAACCTTGGACAGTTCTTGGAACTCATTAATGGCAAAGGAAGGGATTCCGAGGGTCTAAATCTTCATATTGAGGATTATGTTTTAGAAGAAAAGCCTCTAGCAATTGAATATCCTCTGAAAACTGTCAAATCCCCTGGATTGGAGGTTAATAGCAATCTTGATATGGAGGACACTAATGTGTCATTCACTGGGAAGAAGGAGAATCCTCGAGTTGGCATAAGGACAGCCTTAAATCGGATATGGCAATCTTACAAGCAATGGAAACTTTGGTTTGGGATGAAGGTAAATTTTCGACCTTTCAGGATGTTAGCTCCTCGTCGGGATTGGCTATTCTCAAAGCATTAAACTCTGACATCAAAGTGGAGGAGGATAGAGATGATTGCTGGACGGAGAATAGCTTCGAGGAGGAGGCTCAAGACAGGCTAGATTAGTTTTTTCATAAGATGGACAGGAGGTCCAAGCTGCCCAAACAGTCAAAGAACATTGAGGCCTTACTGAGCCCTAAAGCAAGTCCCTACTCGGGAAGAAAGCTGAGGGACCGAAATCCCTTTATATGTTACTCAGAAGGGAAAAGGTCAAACCTAAGGTGAGACTAATGTATTTAAAATCCTGGGAGGCCCCTGATTACTGATGCTTATATTAGCTTGGCCATGTCAAAAATTTAAATTTTCTGGATTTATCACTCTAGATTGCATGCTTTATCATGAATGTTTTCTCCTATGATTGCCATATCTGTTTCCTGAATTTCAAGGAATAATCTGCTGGGATTTTATCATAGTAAGTTTGCTGTATAATGAAGGTCTAAAGTGGTGTGACTATCTGATGGCTATACGTTTGGCACATACATGTTTTCGTTTATAAAGCTGCTTGTTGTTCTGTTCGGATTATGTGACTTTGTGGTTATGGGTTGCTCCGTGAAGATGTATATTTGTTTGGAAAGGAAATGTGGATCTGATATGCCCTGATTATCAACCGACTGTTTGACTATTTGTTTGGGCGCTGTTTTGAATGATGGGGATGCATATTTGATTAGAAATGTAATGCAGTTTCGGATTGCTCTCTTTTATCACACTGATTTACTGAATAACTGTTCGGTGATTGAATTGTGTGTCGTGGTGTCAGCTTGTCTTTAAGGTGGGATGTTTGGGACTTTCCCTTGGCATCCTTTGTGGTAATCATGTCCTGCCGTGGTGATGGCTGATACTGTGGACGGGGGAAGGTCCTCCTTTTATACTCCTCATGAGGGTTTTATGTGTTGGTGTTAACTGCATGTTTTTTGGTGAAGAAATTTCTTAGAGTTTTATGGCTTTGTCATGCTGCCGGATTCTCCAAGGCCTGGTGTTGATGGCCAGGGCTGTACTGGAGGACTGCCCAGTTAGAACAATTATTAGGGCCATTTTTGCTAGCTAGTTTACTGTGTACAAATACCTACTCATTAGCATACTCGGGTTGGGAAGGCGTGATCTTAGTCAAACAGGGACCAAATTTTGTTTTCTATGATGCTTTTGTGTAAATGGAGGAAGTACTCCACATTTAATTTTTTTTGCTTTCTAGATTACTAGTGAGGTAGATAGACAGGTATTATTTTCGTCTTTGACGAAAATAATGCTTTTCTATTTACTACTGTAGATAGAGGCACCCTAGCCTGTACTTGGAGCCCCACTCCTTTAGTTTGTATCGGATTGCATGGGTATGCCCAGCTCCGCCTTTTGCGATATATATAAATAGGTCTGTTCTAAAAAAAAATTAAAAATTAATACATCAGCAAGAGATGCAGTAGCAACACCTTTTACAGAAGCAAAAATAGAAAAAACTCCTATAAACATAAAAGATATAAGAAAAGTTAATCAACAGTTAAATTACTCAAATTAAATCTTATCTACTATAGCACAACGGGTAGATATAGTCCCAACAAAAATAGATTCAATCAAAAATCCAAATCAATTAAATTTTTTGTATGATGTAGCAAGACCGTATTTTCAGACAAAAAATATGTTTGAACAATTAAATTTATCATTAACTCCAAAAGAAATTGAAGAAGAAATTATGTTAAATAAAATATTAAATAAATTAGATATTAAAGAGATACCTAGTACTTCAAAAAATAATATTATTAATGTAATAGATCAAATAAATCCTATAGTAGAAGAGCATGAGCAAAATATAGAATTCAAAAATACTGAAACATTAGATGAAGACAAAGCTAATAAAATAATAAATCAAATAGAAGATGAATTTAATGATACTAATATTTATAGAATAAGAAGTAGGAAAATGCATAATAATACATATACTAAAAATAAATGGTTAAGTGCTCCAATAAGAAATTATTATAATAGACCAACTCCTCTAGATATTCAATATGAAGAAATATCTCAATTTACAACAAGTTAATATGAAGGAATACATTATATAAATGGAATGTAGATGGTAAATTAGAATCAGAAATATTAAGAATGTTACAAGAAATGGGAATGACTAGATCAGCATATGGGTATAGTAAAAAGTTTGATGAGAAAACAATAGCAGCGGCATTTCTTGCTGGTTTCACATGACAATTAAAAAATTGGTGAGATAACATGATGAAAGAGTCAAATAAACAATAAATATTAAATCATACATCTGAAGTAGCAGAAAGAAATGAAGATGACACTATTAAAAACGATGCAACAGGAAGAGAAATTTTTACAACCAAAAATAATTCACCAGAATATTTAATTTATGTTATATCATTACATTTTATAGGTAACCCAAGAGAGGAAATTCATAGTACAAAAATATTTTTAACAAATTTGAGATGTTCAACTTTGACAGATTTTAGATTGTATAAAGATATGTTTCTAACTTATGTATTAAAAAGGGAAGATTGTCATGAAGCATTTTGGAAAGAAAAATTTATTACAGCATTACCTAGTTTATTCTACTAGAGAGTAATGACAAGCATTAAACAATTAACAAATACTGAAACTATAAATTATAATAACGTAGCATTTGGTCAACTATTTGCATTTGTTAAACTGGAAGGATTAAAATTATGTCAAGAATTAAAAATTCAAGCTAAATATAGAGGTGAAAGAAAAGAATTATGATCTTTTTATCAAACTTTTGGTATAACAGGAATTCAAGCCCCTTCTTCGAGAACTAAAGCACTTACTAGATATAGAAATTATACAAGAAAAAGAAATAATAAACAAATAGGTTATGAACAACAAAATTACTATAATAATAAATCTAAAAGATATAATAAGCCATACAATAAGAAATATATTAAGCAACGCAATAAGCCATATAAGAAATCAATAACATGTTACAAATGTGGTAAACCTGGCCACATAGCAAGTAACTGTAGAACTAAAAGAATAATAAATAAAATATTCAATCAAGATAATGAATTAAGAGAAAAATTCTTAGCAGTAATCATTAATTCATCAGAAGAAAGTGATAACCAATTAAATGATATAGAAGTAGATACTGATATTGAAGAAAATTCAGATTATTCTTCACCATGTAAATGTAAATCTATAAATATGATAACTAAAGATAAAGAATTTTTATCTGATATAATTACTAAAATAGAAAATCCAAATGAACGAAAGGAATATCTAAATAGATTAAAGGAAATTATATTAGAAGATTCAAAAGAAATACAAATTATACAACCATTTAGTCTATCAAAATTAATTGATAAATATTGAACCAGTAATATTCCAGGAATAATTAATACTAATTCAATAAATTTAAATGAAGAAGTTAATCAATTAAAAAGTGATATAAAATGAATAAAAGAAGAAATTAAAGAATTAAAAACCAATGATTTAGAAATGGAAACAAAAATAGAATTAATAAATCAATTTCAAAAATTAGATATACTAGAAAGTTCTAAAAGAAATTCAGGTAAAGAAATCCAAATAAATGAAAACAATACAAAAGATGATAAATATTTGAATATAATTGAAAATGTTAATATAGAAAAATGGTATGCTATAATAACCATAGGAGTACAAAATTTTACAACATCATATATAGCAATGATTGATAGCAGAGCAGATTTAAGTTGTATAAAAGAAGGAATAATTTCAACAAAATATTATTCAAAAACTAAAGAAAGATTATTAACAGCAAATGGAAATCCTCTAGAAGTACATTACAAATTATCTATTGGATTTATATATAATCAAAATTATTGTTTTAAACATTCATTCATAATAGTAAAAGATTTAACCCAAGATGTAATATTAGGGAATCCATTTTTATATCAAATAACACCATTTAGAAAGGAGAAAGATGGTATAAGTTTAAAATTAATGGGTAATGAAATAAAAATTAAATTCATAACTCCAATAAAACAAAAAGAATTAGATTTACTTCAATCAAAATCAGTATATTCTAAAGAAAATACAATAAATTGTATTTTAAGGAAAGAAAAACAAATTAATTATCTTAAAGAAGATTTATCTTACACTCAAATAGAAATTCAATTACAAAAACAAGAAGTTATAAAGAAAGTCCAAGATATAGAAAAACAATTTAAAGAAGAAATATGTTCAGATCATCCGTCAACATTTTTGGAAAGAAAAACCCATACAGTAGAATTGCCATATGAAAAAGATTTCAATGAGAAACAAATTCCAACAGAAGCGAGACCAATTCAAATGAATTCTGACTTGTTAGAACACTGTAAGAAAGAAATTCAAGAACTATTAAATAAATAATTAATAAGAAAATCAAAGTCACCTTGGAGTTATTCAGCATTCTATGTTAATAATCAAGCAGAAAAAGAAAGAGGAGTACCTAGATTAGTAAATAATTACAAACCATTGAATAAAGTATTACAATGGATTATATGTCCAATTCCAAATAAAAAATACCTATTAGATAGATTATATCAAGCAAAAAATTATTCAAAATTTGATTTAAAATCTGGATATTGGCAAATTCAAATAGCAGAAAAAGATAAGTATAAAACACCATTCACAGTTCCTTTTGGGCATTACGAATGGAATGTGATGCCATTCAGAAAAAAAAATGCACCTTCTGAATTTCAAAATATAATGAATGAAATATTTTCAGCACATACATTCATGATAGTATACATAGATGATGTATTAGTATTTTCAAATTCAATAGAACAACATTTTAAGCATTTAAATATCTTTTTAAATTTAGTTAAAAGAAATGGTTTAGTAATATCGGCACCTAAAATGAAGTTATTCCAATCAAAAATTAGGTTTTTAGGTCATGATATTCATAAGGGAACAATAAAACCAATTAATAAAGCATTAGAATTTGGAGAAAGGTTTCCCGATGAAATAAAGGATAAAAATCAATTACAAAGAATTTTAGGATGTTTAAATTACGTAGCAAATTTCTTTCCTAAGTTAAGAACACTATGTGCACCGTTATATCAAAGACTTCAAAAAAATCCATCACCATGGACAGATAAACATACTCAAATTGTAAAAGAAGAAAAAGATAAAATAAAATCGTTACCATGTTTAGGAATTCCACAGCCTAATGGTTTTATGATAGTAGAAACAGATGCTTCAGATATAGGATATGGAGGATTATTAAAGAAAAAAATTAATAACAAAGAACAATTAGTTAGATTTCCTTCTAAAGTATGGATAGGATCTCAAAAGAATTATTTAACAGTTAAAAAAGAAATACTTTCAATAGTATTCTGTATTTCCAAATTTCAAGATGATTTATACAGTAGAGAGTTTTTATTAAGAGTTGATTGTAAATCAGCAAAAGATATTTTACAAAAAGATACTCAAAATTTAGTTTCTAAACAAATATTTGCAAGATGGCAATGCATACTTTCAGTATTTGATTTTGATATTGAGTATATAAAGGGTGAAAATAATTCATTACCTGATTTTCTAACACGTGAATTTCTTATAGGAAAAATTAAAGATGTCAAAGAAATTAGGAGAGCAGTCATTCAAAATTCAGAAAATTCAAAGTTCTGAAGATTACGCATCAAAGGTAATGATTTCAAAACCATTATCTCAAACACAATCTCCAGCTATTCAAACAAGTAATAGATTCATTCAAATTGAAGATTTCCCTCCTTTACCCTATATTCAAGTTCTATCGACAACCTCAGCAAAATTACAAACCGAATCAAAAACTCAGTTAATACCATTGATGTGCGAGTGTCGCACCACGTCAATTTTACCCT
This sequence comes from Ophiorrhiza pumila, assembly GCA_016586305.1. Lineage (NCBI taxonomy): Eukaryota > Viridiplantae > Streptophyta > Magnoliopsida > Gentianales > Rubiaceae > Ophiorrhiza > Ophiorrhiza pumila. The sequence goes on along the minus strand of BLIW01000007.1, from coordinate 22,950,630 downwards.
AAACACTAATGTAGTAGCGTAAGTAGGGATCGTAATCCACAGGGAAGGCGTAGGTCAAGAATATTGAGCAAATTGTTCTAAAAGTCTTGTCACAGAATCTAAGTATTGGAAAGAGTAAATTCAACACAGAAGAACGAAAATAAAGATGCAAAATATAGCAACAAGCAAGGATGAAACAGATATCTCAGGATTCTTGTATTGGATGAACACAGGCTTAGTAAATCTATGCTATGCAATCAAATAGCAATTAAACGCATTGGAGACCTAAATTGCCAAGAAGTTCAGACTGTGGTTAGCATGGCGACCACACCACCTCCTGTACCTCCAATCACTATCCTCTCCCATGGCGAGGCCTGAGAATGGGGGTATAAGCTCCGTAAAGTCTCAACTTTCCAAACTAACTACTCTAACATGCAAAGTCCTAAGAACTCCCATGGCGGGGCCCATCCTAGGGTTCACATATCATCGTTGTTAACACCGAAAGCTCCTTTAACACATTTCCTAATGTTTAATTCATTCACACTTCCTATGGCGAGGCCTGAGTCTCAGAATTGATTTGATTACAGAAAAAAAGTGCAAAGACTTAAACAATCACAATTTAGTTCTCGATTCATGCAACTTCGCTAACTTTGATGAATCACTCCTCAATTTAGCATGTCGACCACAATTGAAGCTTGATCCATTCAAAAATAGCTAGGAATTATGAAATTCAACATACGTTTATGCTCAATTCGAATGTGATTTCAATACTCAACAATTAGATCAATTGCATAGCATACAATCTACTAAAACACATATTCATCCATTAAGAATCCTAAGATATCATAGATTTAGCCAGAAAACATCTTTCTCATTTCAAAATCAACAAATTCCAACATTGATAAGCTCATTCTCACTTAATTGGAAGAATTTACTGATTAAATCTAGAGAATTGTCGATTCCTTTGTCAATTGAGAATAAGAAAGAAGAATCCAATCCAAATTCACAATCGGAGTTGAGATTGGAGAAGAAATGTTTAGGGAGAGAAAGTAGATCTCGAGAGAGAAAATGAGAATTCCCGCTCTTTTAAAATCAAAAGTCGGTTACAATATGTAAAAATGTGAGTAGTGAATCCCCCCTACATGTTAGCTACCTTCCCTATATATAGAGTTGGGAAAACGTAACTAATACGCAACGTAGAATGTATCAAATATTACAAAAGTGTCCTTAAGGGAAGGAACTAAAAATCAGCCAAAAATGTCAAAAATTCCAAGTTTGAAAAAGTATTCAACACTCCAGCGCCTTTGGTGTTAATTTCCACCGCCTTCATCAACCTCAGCCACGAGCCGCACGTCTTCAGGCTTAAGTTGTCGCGCCTTCGTTGCTCATAGATCCAGGTGAAGAAATCAGAGTCGAACCACGCCTTCAAGCCTGGACTCTTCACGCCTTCAGCGACTCCGCGAGCTTCCAAGCAAATCAGCCTTTAAAGATTCATGCCTTCAGCTGCCTGGACTTTCAGAAATCAGAAGTTAAACACTTAGCCAATTTTTTAGAAACTCAAGCACAAAGTATTTCATGGCAGCAACTTCCCACCAATATTTGATCATGATGCACTGTGAATTAAGTAAAACTTAAAACATGAAAGTTGTAACACCATGTCTTAGCTATCCATAGCCATCAAAATCACCCAATTTGGAGCTAAAACGAGAAAGATATGACCAAACTACTAAAGTGTGACAAAGCTTAAAACCTATGAAACAACACTCCAACACTTTGCCATTTTTTTCCACAACTTCTCCAACAATCATGTCGTAGGCTAAAATTTGTTGTTCCAGAATTGGCCTACGACATGTCGTAGGCCAAAACTTCATGTCCACATTTTTGCCCACGACAAAATCAACTCCTCAAGAATGGCCTACGACATGTCGTAGGCCATTTTTTCTTCTTGAGTCATGTCGTAGGCCAAATTTTATGTCCTCAATGTTTGCCCACGACCTGTTGCATATTGTCACAACCTTCATGCATACGTTCCATCCTTTCATCTATGTTTCTCACACCATCCTGCAGCCGATCCATTCTATCCTCTATGCCTGAAAAACGATTTTCAAATGAGAGCTGGAAACCCTGAATTACTCCTTGAAAAGATACAAAATCAAAAGACTGCTGCCCTTGATCTGTAACATAAGTTGGATTTTCACTCTCTACCCGAGATGCCTCTGCACTTGAAATCCTCGCTTGCTCCAATTCCTTGTCCTGTGCCAAGTATTTTAAGTAAAGTTGTTCAGGAATGGGAGACTGCATCCTCTCCCAAGCACCAAGCTGATCATCAACACCTTGTGACACACAAAGCTCCTGAATTAGTAAAGGAAAATACAGTGCTTTACTATTCTGGGCAGTTCCATCTTTGATGCTCGCAAGGATGATTCATCCTACGTCGATCTTGCGCTTCCTTCGAATTCCAAAAATTAAGAACAACCGATTCCGAATCACCTCGGTTCTTTGTGAACTTGGCATGAGGCGAGACAACACAAATAACAACCATATTTTCACGTCACTCTTCAAGTATTCATTCCGAATATGCTTATGTTCCCCCTTTGAATTAAGCTCCCAAACTGCCCCAGGATGTGCCAACTCTTTTATCAAAGCTTCATCCAATGCCTCATTGGTTGGAAATTTGATCGGATCCTCAGGATAATCAGGTGTGCCCAAATGTGCATTGATAATCTCGCTCGTGATTTGAACCCAAATGCCTCTCACATAGACAGCTCCATCCCTCGGAGACCCTGCATTTGCGTAGTATTCCCGTGCAATGCTCACATTGCAAAACTCAGGGGCAACCGTAAGCTTCTCATGGAATTTGTAAAATTTAATCAACTTCTTAAACGGCCCTTTCTCCACACTGAACCTGCGTTCTATGTGTATATATTTTATATTGAACCCTTGTTCCCAACGTCTCATGGCATCCTCATCAACGAACAGAGCAACCTCAGGAACTCCTTTCCGTTTCTTAGGTGTCGGAGCTGGCATCGCATATTGCGGAGGTTCCTCAAACATTTGCATATCATCCGGAAAATACTCTGGGTCAGAATCAATTTCATCGAGTGCTTGAGCTTTTCCTTTTCCCTTCTTTGAAGTTGAGGCTTTTCTTGAATTTGAATCTTTCTTTGGTGCCATTTCTGTGAAGAAAAGTTCAGCTTGTCACATAATACTCAAAGCAAAACCATTACATCAAGAACACTGCTAAACACTTGCATTTTCTTTTATAAACACATTCCCAAAAATTGAAAACCAGCATTATAAGATCGTAAACATCATCTAGGAAGCAAGCAGAATTAGTTCACACATAAAGCATCAAAGTTATAGTGCACTCTTTAAGCGAAATTTGAGGACAAGAATCATCCCATTTGAAGTCAAAATGGCCAGGTTATGGCTAAAATACTGACAGTCCAAACAATGTTCAGATTCAACATTTTCTCAGATTATAATTCATAACGTAAGCACACATTGTCCTCAAAATTAGATCATGCTCCAGGCAGAATTATCAATAGTGCCCAACAGAACAAATGTAGCTCTTCCTCTTAGATAAATTTCACCACTGGAATCAACACATTTGGACATTCCATTTGCAAGTTATACCCAAACTACCGAGACTTGGCAAACCTGGCAGATTCAAAATCTCACTTTCTTGATTTCACATGTACTTCACATTCAAAGATTTTTTTGTCTAAGTTCCAGCCACAATTAGCAAAACTGTACAACATAAACATTGAAGACCATCATGTTAGCTACAAGATGCAACTAGAATCTCCGCATTTCATCGTTCCTAACTCAAGTTATGTTTACAACACCGAATCATGGCAGTGCTGGAAAAATTTGAAATCGAAATGTTGAATCACCCCCACACTTATCATGCATTTATTCCCTTGGCTAATTAACATAATATCTTGCATGTTCATCATTTCATGCTCTCAACTTCATTACTTTGCATGCTTATACAACTCTCAACAATTTACAAAGCAAAACAAAGTCTAGCACTATTTCATTTTCACGTGAATTTTTCTTGAACTCCACTAATTTTCTTTCATTGCATATCAATTTCCTATTCACGACTCAATAACAATCCAATCCCACTTCAATTTTTTTTCAGCTTTTCAGAAAATTCAATTCATGTTCAGAAATGTTCAGAAATGCAGATATCCTTATCATCAATGCAAGTGTGTGAAATTGAAATAAAAAACCATGAATCAAAAATTGTAACAATCACACAAAAATATTTACACCAAAACTAGCATACAAATCTCTTCACTTTAACACTACACTCAAAAATATAACACAAACGCAACACAACACTCAGACCAAATGTAACATACTAAACATAATAATGAAATATTAACACTACTAATATTACACGCAATTCCATTATGACAAACAATCTCCTTAACCATCATCATGGTAACCATACATATTCAGAATGTAACTAAAAATCAAGACATCTTGGCGAAGCCTTCCCCCACACTTGCCTATGACACGGTCCCCGTGAAACAAAATGAAACAATCAAGAACAAAGGAACCTGGCCTTCCACGTTTCACAAACCACGAGACAATCTCGCAATTCTTTCCTCCTCTTGAAGAGCAAGCCACTGAGGAGGTCCCAGAAGTCCTTCAGGATTTTGAGGATTAGCATTTGACGTGATATCAACTCCCTTGCTACGAGCCATGGCTGTTATCAGAGCTGGAAAATACATCGATGCAAACTCACTTCTTTGTGCCCGCCTGATAAACTCTAAGACCAATTTCCCAACATCAATAGAGAAATCATGTAAAATAGCATAAATCAACAGAACTCGTTCCCTAGATGCTATATTGGTACGGTTAGTAGGAAGAATCCTGGAATTGATAAACATTAACCAGATTTTGGCCTCGGCTGTGAGTTCACTAGTAGGCACATATAAAGCCTCTTGTCGATCATTCCTCACCCATGTAGCACCAGGTAAAGTTAATGAAGCCAACAAATGATCGGTGTTCTCAGCTCTCAACAACCTACAATATGTGTTACGAGAAAATTCTTCAAGAAGATAAAGCCTATTAATACTATGGCGGGTGACCCTCAAATACTTTCCTCTCACGAACACTAAATGAACACCACTAGCTCGGGAATTAGCATAAAATTCCCTAACTATGTCCATATTCACCACAACTAAGGCTCTAGAAAAATGAGACCAAAACTGTCTGAAGATCACATCCTCAAATCTCCTAGAAGGCTCCTGAAATGGTCGCTCAATCCTGACTGATCTATTAGTAAAGCCATGATAAAAGTTTTCAGCAGAAGCATTAACAAAATGTGGACAAGTAGCTGGCTCAAAATCAGTTACCATCTCCTCATCAGCTGAAGAAGATGAAGAAGGGGAAGATGTGGTTCCAGAATCTTCACTAAAGATAGCATATTCAAAAGGATTCTGGTGGGGAGAATAGAAATCCATGCTTTGAAAATGAAAAATGACTAGCAATGGAAGCAATATGAAGAAAAGAGTACTGAGTATGCAAAAAGAAGATGTGCAATATATATTGATAACATACTCACTATCCAACAAACACATGTGAATGACAGGTAATAGCTGGATGTCCATTATCACATGGATGGAAAAGTGAAATTGAACTCCCTGCTTCTCTCAATAATGCCCAACATCCTTCTGAGATTCTACAAAAAAAAATGTACCCAAGTGATGTTATGAGATTGTGCCATAATTTGCTACTCAATACTACTCAACTAGGATTAACAAAGAAAAGAAATCACAACAAATAAAACAAAGGAAGAAAATCAGGGTTGCCTCCCAGGAGTGCTTGGTTTAAAGTCACAGCCCGACCGTGCAACATAGCTCAGTTAGAGATGATGGGATCATCCAAGTATAGCTCATGTGGATCTCGTGCCACATTGGTGCTATCCTTGTCCTGAGAAGTTAAGTACGGCTTGAGACGATGGCCATTCACTTTCCACACATTTCCATTCTTGTCATTCTTAATTTCAATTGTCCCATAAGGTTTTACCTCAACCACTCTAAAAGGACCAGTCCACCTTGATTTCAATTTGCCAGGAAACAATCGAAGTTTAGAGTTATAATGCAATACCAATTGTCCTGGAACAAAGATCTTGGATTGAAGCTTTGCATCATGGATTCTTTTAGTCCTTTCCTTGTACAGCTTGGCACTCATGTAAGCATTGAATCTGAATTCATCCAGTTCATTCAACTCCAACATTCTTTTCGATTGAGCCTCAGACAGATTCATGTTCAAGGTTTGAATTGCCCAATACGCCTTATGTTCAAGTTCCACTGGCAAGTGACATTCTTTACCAAAAACCAATCGAAAAGGAAAAGCTCCAATTGGGGTTTTGTAAGCTGTTCTGTATGCCCACAATGCATCATCTAGCTTCAAAGACCAATCCTTCCTGCCTGGATTTACCGCTTTCTCAAGAACCCTCTTGATCTCCCGATTGGAAATTTCAGCTTGACCAGAAGTTTGTGGATGGTAAGCTGTTGAAACCTTGTGAGTAACACCATATCTGGCCAACAAATATTCAAAGAGCTTGTTACAGAAATGAGTCCCCCCATCACTTATTATAGCCCTGGGTGCTCCAAACCTGTTAAAAATGTATTTCTTCAAGAAAGCAGTTACACTTTTGGCATCGTTATGAGCTAAAGCCACAGCCTCCACCCATTTAGAAACGTAATCCACTACCACCAGAATGTACTCCATACCTCTTGATTTAGGGAAAGGCCCCATGAAGTCAATCCCCCAGACATAAAAAATTTCTACTTCCAAGATGTTGTTCAAAGGCATCTCATTTCTGGAAGAGATGTTGCCAGTTCGTTGACATCGACCACATTTTCCAACCCAAATTCTGGCATCTATGAAGATATGTGGCCAATAGAACCCACATTGCAAGATTTTGAAGCCTGTCCTAGTTGATCCAAAATGACCACCACAGGGTCCTTCATGGCATGCCTTTAAGATGTCCTCCTTTTCTTCTTCCTTGACACACTTTCTTATCACTTGATCACTGCAGATTTTATATGAAGACTTGTCTTCCCAAAAGTAATACTTAGCATCACTTCTCAATCTTTTCTTCTGATCACTGGAATAATAAGATGGAATCTGGCCAGCAACCACAAAATTGGCAATCTCAGCGTACCAAGGCAATGCCTGTTCACCCACTTTGAATACCTGCTCATCAGGGAAGTGTTCCTTAACCGAAATGTCAGGTGAATCTTGCTCTTGAGATTCCAATCTTGACAAGTGATCTGCCACAACATTTCTGAGCCTTTCCTATCTTTAATCTCCACATCGAATTCCTGGAGCAACAAAACCCATCTAATCAAACGTGGCTTTGCTTCCTTCTTTGCAAGCAGATACTTCAATGCGGCATGGTCTGTATGAACAATGACCTTTGATCCCAAAAGGTAAGCACGGAATTTATCAAATGCAAAGACCACTGCTAGCATTTCCTTTTCAGTGGTTGAATAATTCATTTGGGCCTCATTCATTAGCCTGCTAGCATAATAGATAGTGTGAAACACTTTGTCTCTTCTCTGGCCTAAGACAGCCTCTAATGCATAATCACTGGCATCGCACAGAATTTCAAAGGGTTCACCCCAATGTGGTGTGACTATCACGGGGGCTTCCACCAATTTCGTTTTCATAGCTTCAAATGCCTCAACACATTCTGTTCCAAACTCAAACTTAACATCTTTTTCTAAGAGACTGCACAAGGGTCTGGTTATCTTTGAAAAATCCTTAATAAACCTTCTATAAAACCCAGCATGTCCAAGAAAGCTTCTGATACCCTTAACATTGGTCGGTTGAGGAAGTTTTGCAATGACATCTACCTTAGCTCGATCTACCTCCATCCCAGCATGAGAAATTTTATGGCCTAAGACAATTCCTTCTTGAACCATGAATTGACATTTTTCCCAGTTCAACACAAGGTTCGTTTCTTCACACCTCTTCAAAACCTTTGCCAAGTTCTCCAAACAACCATCAAATGTCATACCAAAGACAGAAAAATCATCCATGAATATTTCAATTATTGATTCCACCATGTCATGGAATATTGCCATCATGCACCTCTGAAAGGTAGCTGGGGCGTTGCAAAGACCAAATGGCATTCTTTTATAAGCAAATGTGCCAAAAGGACAAGTGAAAGTTGTCTTATCCTGGTCATTGGGATCAATTGCAATCTGATTATACCCAGAATATCCATCCAGAAAACAATAGAAAAAGTAGCCAGCAATTCTATCCAACAATTGTTCCAAGAATGAAAGAGGGAAATGGTCCTTTCTAGTTGCCTTATTTAGCTTCCTATAATCCATGCAAACTCGCCAAGCATTCACCACTCTTGTTGTCAGAAGTTCATTAGCCTCATTTTTTATAACCGTCACCCCTCCCTTCTTAGGGACGCACTGGACTGGACTAACCCACTCGCTGTCTGAAATTGGAAAAATCATCCCAAAGTCAAGCAATTTGATAACCTCTTTCTTCACAACTTCCATCATCTGAGGATTTAATCTTCTCTGTCTATCCCGTACTGGCACAGCATTTTTCTCAAGCAAAATCTTGTGCATACATAAACCTGGACTTATGCCTTTTATATCAGCAATTGTCCATCCAATAGCCAACTTATGTTTCCTCAAAACTTCCAAAAGCTTCTCCTCTTGCCAACCTTCTAGCTTTGAAGATATAATAACTGGCAATGTCTCATTTTCTTCCAAGAAAGCATATTTGAGATAAGGTGGAAGTGGTTTCAATTCCAACTTTGGTGCCACCACAATGGAAGGTAAAAGCTTTTCATTCCTGCACAAATTCTCACTAGTCCTCACCTCAGTGGGAGTAAAATTTTCGTTAGCCAAAACAGTAGGTTCATGATCATGTTCCCCTACAGTTTCATGCATTTTAACTTCCACCACATCATTTTGCAATTCACAAATTGACTCTTCCAAATAACAACATTCAATGAAATCTTCAATTTCAGAAAGAATTTTCTTATCCTCATCATCTAAATCAAGTTCATCAAAAACATCCTCATAAACACTTAACTCATCAACAATAGAAAAATCATGCATGTTGTTCGTATTACTCAGAGAAGAACATGTTATAGCTTTGATAGCAAAACAAGACTCCATATTTAGAGGTTGCTTCATAGCATAGTTTACATCAAAAACCACTTCCTCATTGTTAATCCTAAATGTGACTGTCTTGTTTTTCACACCAATCAAAGCATCACCAGTGGCTAGAAAAGGTCTACCAAAAATGAGAGGAACCTCAGGATCCTCTTCCATATCAAGTATAATGAAATCCACAAGTAAAGTAAATTTATCAATTCTTACCAACACATCCTCCACCAAGCCTGTAGGAGTCACCAAGGATCTATCTGCCAACTGTAGTGTCACTGCAACTGGTCGAATCCTTCCACTTAAACCCACATTTATTGCAATGGACAATGGCATCAAGTTGATTCCAGCTCCAAGGTCACAGAGGGCCTTTGCAAAATATCTGGTTCCAATCTTGCAAGGTATGGTACAGCTACCTGGATCCTTAAGCTTTGGAGGTAATTTGTGAACCATCCATGCTTGACTGCACTCTGATAGCATCATTGGAACTTCACATCTCAAGATTTGCTCCTTGTTTGAAATGAGATCCTTTAAATACTTAGCATATTTAGGCATGGTTGTAACCAAATCCAACAAAGGAACACTGACATTCACTTGTTTGATCATATCCAAGAAACGATTGAATTGAGGTCCCTTTTTAGGTGGAGGTTTCTTCCTCTCTGGGAATGGAGCTTTTGGAGCATAATCTGGGAAGTTATAAGGATTGGAATTTTTGGTGATTTCATTTCCCACCCTTGCTGGTATTTCCTTCTTCTCAAACATATTTTCTTCCTGCTCACCATTCTTCTCAAGTTCCACATCTATCTCAACTTCCACTTTTTGGTCCTCTTCTACGTCATCACTCTTGTCTTCTACATGTTTGCTTTCAGGCAACAATTTTCCACTCCTCAAAGTAATAGCATTGCATGCTTCTCTCCCCTTGGGATTTGGTACCGTGTCACTAAGAAGAGCTCCTTTTGGCCTCTGGTGTACAGCATTAGCAAGCTGACCAAGTTGCATCTCGATATTCTTCAAAGTGGCTTCGTGATGCTTCACAGTGGACTCCAAACCTCCAAATCTCTGTTCGTTCTTATCCATCTTTTCCATCAGCTTTTGAAACATATCCTCCACATTTGGCTTCTTTTGTTCTGATGTGCTAGCCTGATTATCAAAACCAGGAGGCGGTTGATTCATTGCTCTCCTTGAGTCATTACCTTGATAGTAATTTCCTCCTTGGTTCTTCTGTTGATTCCAGTTGCCTTGGTTTCCACCATATTGTCTGTTACCTCCATTATAATTGCTCCCAGAATAGTTCCCACCATATTGAGGTTTGTAACTGTAATTGTTCACATACTGAATGGATTCAGTAGTGATTGCACATTCATCCGTGTGGTGTTCTCCCTTGCATAGTCCACATGAAAGTACTGGGGCTTTTGTTTGAGTTGCCTTTAAAGTCTGCACCTGCTTGGCCAATGCTTCAAACTTAGCACTAAGTGAAGTCTCTTAATCCACATCAAGAACTCCTCTCTGTCTCCTGACATGTGGCTTTCTAGTCTCTGGAAAAAGGTATTCATCCTCAGCTATCTAGTTAAAAAGTTCACGCACCTCAGTCACAGATTTGTCTTTAGGTGCTCCATTAGCACAAGCTTTAACCATTAAAGATGATTCAGGAGTTAGGCCTTTGAAGAAAGCATTTAGCTCCCTAATTTCGCCCAAGTCATGATTGGGGCATTGCCTAATCAAATCTTTGAATCTCTCCCAAGCACCTCGAAATGACTCACTGTCTTGTTGTTGGAAGTTCATAATTTCCAACCTTCTCTTTTCAAGCTTAGCTGGAGGGAAGTACTTAGACAAGAACCTTTTCTGTAGATCATCAAATGACATTCCAGCATTTGCTCCCCCAATACTCTTGAACCAATGTTTAGCCTTTCCACGCAGAGATAACGGGAACAAAATTCTGTGAACCTCACCCCTGTCAACTCTTGGCAACTTAAAAGTGCTACATAACCCGAGAAACCAATCAAGGTGATCATTCGGATCCTCGTTGTCAAAACCTTGGAAGAATTGGCCCTGGGTAATCATCGAGACTATTTGTGGAGGAATGTGGTAACTTTCCACATCGATGTCCTGATGACCAAATCGATTGTCAAAATTTACTGCATAATGATCCCCGAACCTGGGTGCTTGTACTCCTTGTGCAGCCATAGCTCTTTGCTTTGCTTGATTCCTTAGAGTTCTTTCCAATTCAAGGTCCAATTCAAATTCAAGTTTTCCTCTAGATCTTACAGACCTGGGCATACACAAACAAGAACAGCAAATGCTATCAAGAGAATAAATGGATCAATCTGTAAACCAAACCAATACAAGATGATAAAAGTAACAGAATCACACACAGTCAAAAAACAAAGTAACTAAATCAAAGCAATAACACACACAATCTAAGAACAGAACAACACAGTCAACAAATTCCAGAACCGATTGCCTTCCCCGGCAACGGCACCAAAAATTGATGTGCGAGTGTCGCACCTCGTCAATTTTACCCTAAACACTAATGTAGTAGCGTAAGTAGGAATCGAAATCCACAGGGAAGGCGTAGGTGAAGAATATTGAGCAAATTGTTCTAAAAGTCTTGTCACAGAATCTAAGTATTGGAAAGAGGTAAATTCAACACAGAAGAACGAAAATAAAGATGCAAAATATAGCAACAAGCAAGGATGAAACAGATATCTCAGGATTCTTGTATTGGATGAACACAGGCTTAGTAAATCTATGCTATGCAATCAAATAGCAATTAAACGCATTGGAGACCCAAATTGCCTAGAAGTTCAGGCTGTGGGTTAGCATGGCGACCACACCACCTCCTGTACCTCCAATCACCATCCTCTCCCATGGCGAGGCCTGAGAATGGTGGTATAAGCTCCGCAAAGTCTCAACTTTCCAAGCTAACTACTCTAACATGCAAAGTCCTAAGAACTCCCATGGCGAGGCCCATCCTAGGGTTCACATATCATCGTTGTTAACACCGAAAGCTCTTTTAACACTTTTCCTAATGTTCAATTCATTAACACTTCCTATGGCGAGGCCTGAGTCTCAGAATTGATTTGATTACAGAAAACAAGTGCAAAGACTTAAACAACCACAATTTAGTTCTCGATTCATGCAACTTCGCTAACTTTGATGAATCACTCCTCAATTTAGCATGTCGACCACAATTGAAGCTTGATCCATTCAAAAATAGCTAGGAATTATGAAATTCAACATACGTTTATGCTCAATTCGAATGTGATTTCAATACTCAACAATTAGATCAATTGCATAGCATACAATCTACTAAAACACATATTCATCCATTAAGAATCCTAAGATATCATAGATATAGCCAGAAAACATCTTTCTCATTTCAAAATCAACAAATTCCAACATTGATAAGCTCATTCTCACTTAATTGGAAGAATTTACCGATTAAATCGAGAGAATTGTCGATTCCTTTGTCAATTGAGAATAAGAAAGAAGAATCCAGTCCAAATTCACAATCGGAGTTGAGATTGGAGAAGAAATGTTTAGGGAGAGAAAGTAGATCTCGAGAGAGAAAATGAGAATTCCCGCTCTTTTAAAATCAAAAGTCGGTTACAATATGTAAAAATGTGAGTAGTGAATCCCCCCTACATGTTAGCTACCTTCCCTATATATAGAGTTGGGAAAACGTAACTAATACGCAACGTAGAATGTATCAAATATTACAAAAGTGTCCTTAAGGGAAGGAACTAAAAATCAGCCAAAAATGTCAAAAATTCCAAGTTTGAAAAAGTATTCAACACTCCAGCGCCTTTGGTGTTAATTTCCAGCGCCTTCATCAACCTCAGCCACGAGCCGCACACCTTCAGGCTTAAGTTGTCGCGCCTTCGTTGCTCACAGATCCAGGTGAAGAAATCAGAGTCGAACCACGCCTTCAAGCCTGGACTCTTCACGCCTTCAGCGACTCCGCGAGCTTCCAAGCAGATCAACCTTTAAAGATTCACGCCTTATTGCCACAGACAACCACGCCTTCAGCTGCCTGGACTTTCAGAAATCAGAAGTTAAACACTTAGCCAATTTTTTAGAAACTCAAGCACAAAGTATTTCATGGCAGCAACTTCCCACCAATATTTGATCATGATGCACTGTGAATTAAGTAAAACTTAAAACATGAAAGTTGTAACACCATGTCTTAGCTATCCATAGCCATCAAAATCACCCAATTTGGAGCTAAAGCGAGAACGTTGTGACCAAACTCCTAAAGTGTGACAAAGCTTAAAACCTATGAAACAACACTCCAACACTTTGCCATTTTTTTTCCACAACTTCTCCAACAATCATGTCGTAGGCTAAAATTTGTTGTTCTAGAATTGGCCTACGACATGTCGTAGGCCAAAACTTCATGTCCACATTTTTGCCCACGACAAATCAACTCCTCAAGAATGGCCTACGACATGTCATAGGCCATTTTTTCTTCTTGAGTTTGGCCTACGACATGTCGTAGGCCAAATTTTATGTCCTCAAAGTTTGCCCACGACATGTCGTGGGCAAAAATGTGCTTAGCTACCTAGTTCTTCCCTATGCCAATGTGAGTACAAGCATGTTTAGAGTGTGCAAATGTTGTGCCAAGGTAAGTGCATAGTGAGGTGCCAAGTGTGTTGTGCTTGCTGAACTCAATTCCAAGTTCCATGCCAAGTGATGTGCCAATGAGGGTATGCTAGTGTATTAAGCTGTGAAGAGATGGTGGTCCAAAGTGTATGAATGGCGTGCCAAGAATGTTTGAGTGTCGTGCCAAAGTGTGCAAGGTGGTGCTTGGCAAGGGGTTGCTTGGCAAGGTCGGCAAAGTAGTGTTGGCATGGTTTGGCAATGTTTTATTGGCAAGGCTTGGCAAATTCTTGGCAAGGTCATGACACAATGGTTTTGGCACATTGGTTTGGCAAAACTCGGCAAAGTCTTGGCAAGGTTTTGGCACAATGGTTGGCCGAATTGGCAAACAATGTTGGCAAAGTATCCATTTCAACACAACACCCTACTTTCATGCCAAATAAGTGTGTATTAGCCTCTGATTCTGACTTGGTGGTGAACTTAAAAGTTCTAGATCTTCCTCTGAGCTTTCCAATGGTGCAAGAAACAACACCATTGGATGCCTAAAACTCAAGTTATAATCAAAACACCAAACCGTGGCAGGCAGATAAAACCCTAAAAAACCCTAAAACCCTAGTGAATTTCCGAAACGAACCTCGTTTTTCATAGTCTTGCACACATAATAAGAAAATAGTTAAAACATAAGGAATGTAGTGCATTCAAAGAGCTTTTCAGAACACCAAAGAACTCACCAATTGGATTAGTATCAAGATAGTTATGCCCAAAACAAATTCACACTCAAAGCTGCCAAAACCCTAAAATAACCAATTGTGCATTTTCGGTTTCATCCATTTCCTAATTGTTTTGACCTCTCAACCTTACCAATTAACATCAAGCACACAATTGCCTAAGTTCATCATCATTTTTTGTCTCTTTTAACCATTTTAGTACAACCAATTGCCAACCACATAAATGCACCACAACAAACAAATCATTGCACTAACTGATGAAAAACAAGTCAGAAGCCAAGTGAATTAAGACATTTAAGTTGGTATAAAACCAACTTATCAACCATCTCCATTAACTACACCAAGAGCCCTGACTCCATTGCCAAACATTTCATCATCTTCAACTCAAAGATCTCCCTATGTTCTAAAAGATAAGTATGAATATCTTATTTTGACATCATTTAAACAAGCTCCCGATATTCCAATAATAAGATCTTACAGTGCAAAATTCTTTAATCAATATTTCTTTTGGTTTTGTGACGATTCATTAAATATCAAATTTTTAATGAATTCATATTAGTTTATTATGGTTCAGCTGAAATTACTCATAATAAGGATGAATCGGGAAGAATTACTCATTCTAAATGTAGCATTAAAAATATTTTAAATAGTAATGATTTTAATAATCAAATTCATTTCAAAAAAACCTTTTTTTATTCAATATACTCCACAAAGGTATAATTATGATGATTATAAACAAGCATGGAAAAAAGTTTTTTATGTTAGACCATTTGATCACTCATGGTTTTTTACATTCCATAATATTGTCAACCTAATTTTCCATTATGGTTTTATGATTGGTGGAATACTAATGGCTGTCAAGAAAGTATTTTACCACCGATTGCAAGGGAAAGTTTAGGACTATGGAAAAGAGAATCTACAATGCAAGATTATATGAAAGAAATTCAATGGCATGCAGCACTAAAAGTCCCTTGGATTTGGTGCTGGCATTTTCAAGTTATTCAACTTGAAGCAAAACCAAAGCCAATGTTTTTAGTTAGACAATTCAAAGTGAAATGGTGGGATTCATATGATGTAAATCTTTGTTGTTCAAAAGCAGCGGTCACAATGTTAACAACAGGAAAAAGAACATGGAGTAACCAAATTCATCAACAGAATTATTCAACATCTAGCCCTATTCAACAATCCATTCCAGTTCAAAACATTCAACCTCAAAGCCCAATAACAAATAAGAAACCCATTCAAGATCCAAGTCCAAGTACTTCTACACCAACTTTGGTTTCTACTCCAAATAAAAATGAAATGGAAGAATTTCTGTAATTTTATTTAGCTTTTAAAAATAGAGATAATCAACAAGAACCAATCCAACAACTCCAAGTATCTGCAGAATCAACTCAAAGTCCTACTCCAGATGATTTCTTCGGAGGACCCTTAGCTCAGGATCCTTTTGAATAAAAAAAGAGCATAAAAGTTATATTATTTTCTCAGTTGTTTAATACAAAAAGATTCAATATGGGGTTGCAAGACAAGGAAAGAAGAAAACTCCATCAACATCAGCAAACTTCTGCAACAACGAGAAATTGGTGGATCAAATCCACATATTATTCGTCAAGATGAAAAAAGTTATCAAGATTATATGCAAATAGGACATTCAGGATAAGATGAAGATATTCAATCATGGTGGAATTACTATATCAAAAAGACAAGGAAGAATTATTTTAGCTACAGGACAGAGATGATTAAGCAACAAGGGAAAGAAGCTGCTGAGAAGGAAAGTAAAAAGATTCCTAAATGATGTAACATAAAGAACATAACAAGATATGACAAGCACAAGCACCCAAGATGGTTTTTTACATTCCAGAATATAAGAATTTAGAAGAATTTAAAATATTGTGTTGACAATCTTTATAGAATGTAAAAAACAATGAGTGATCAAATGGTTTAACATAAAAAGCCTTTTTCCATGCTTGTTTATAATCCTCATAATTATACCCTTGTGGAGTATATTGAATAGAAAAAGTTTTTTCGAAATGAATTTGATTATTAAAATCATTACTATTTAAAATATTTTAAATGCTACATTTAGAATGAGTAATTCTTCCCGATTCATCCTTATTATGAGTAATTTCAGCTTAACCATAATCAGCTGAAGATGCTTAGACGTTTGAGATAGGCACAGCACGTGGTCATGCACACCATCGACCTCCGAACCATCCTGCGAGTCACAGACCTCCCAAGCCTTTTAGGAAGTCCACAACCACAATACTTGCACAGCACTCACACTTTGCCAAACACTTGCACACACTTTGCACAAACACTTGCACACATCACGCACACACGCCACGCATAGTGAGCCCGCCTCACGTGTGCGGCCGCCACACACACGCACACACACAGCACGGCGGCCGCACACGGCAGCCGCCACCCTCACGGCGGGCGCACCACGCGCCCACCTCACTCACATTTGCACACTCTGCACTTGGTCTTTGTTACATTTTTCCTTTGTCATATTTTCGTTCTTTGTTATACTTTGCCTTTGTTAGATTTTTACTTAGGGATTTTGTCATGCATCTAGTATACATTACACTCCACATTTGGTCCAAGCACGTGTAGCAAACACAGCATCTAATACATTTAATATTTTGCCTCGTCACTCTTATTTGTTAATACACGTGTCTTCACTACATTCTTAGCTTATGTTTACAGGAGTACGTGTTAACATCCGAGCATAGCAAGGAAACTTCCAGGAAGCTCACTTGGCAAGGACATGAGAAAACTATAAAAGCCAGAGGAGAGCTTTTGGGGGAGAGAGAGCTTTGGAGAGCAAGAAACGGAGATCAATCAAGAGAGTTAGGGTTTCAAGAGAAAAAGGAGATCAGAGTGGAGATCATTCCATTTTATCTTTCTGTAATAGCTATGTTTGATCTGGCTTTGTCTAACTTGTTTTCAAAGCCGATCAACATGATTGGCTAAACATTAGGTTGTTGCTTTGAGGGATTAAGTGTGATGACTCTAAATTGATTTGAGACATTTGTTTTGCATATTACGTGTTTGATAATTGTTTCTTATATCTTGTTGATGCTTTATTTCAATGCTTACTCACTCACGTCTAGGCCCTTCATATGACTTGTAGTACCCCTGAGGTCAATCTAGTGCTATTAATGGAAATTGAAATAACATCACTGGAATAATGAACAACTTGAATGAGTCCTATGATCTGTCTAAGGATGCAATGTCAGTTGTTCATTACCAATGACAATTGAAGTTAATGTAATGGAAAGACTTAGGATTATTTGAACAATAGAACTTGGACTTTGGTTGACTGTCTTGTCCAAGGGAGTTTGGGTTCTAGTGTCAGGTAGGGATCGGGAATTAGGAAGCTGAGCCTAGGTCTTGCCCTACCAAGGGAAGATGAGAGGAGCAGGGTGAATTAGGATTGTGAGTCTTATAAGGAGATCAACCCTAAGTTCACTAGAAGAACGATCCCCTCATTCATGTTCTTACACTAGTCAAGGATAATCAAATAGAGTCGTCACACTGACCTACCTCAGGGCAACACCATTTCACTTCTTGATTGACTTACGTCTTTGCTCTTACTTGCTACCTGCTTTATTGAACACTTTTTATTCTATCACTTGTACAATTCTTAATACAATCCTCTTCCTGTTGGATACTATCCCGCTTGCCACTACTACTTGTTTTGGTGATATTGGGTAAAATTGCAAGGGTAGACGACGCTCCTTGCCAATTTTTGGCGCCGTTGTCGGGGAGAGGCACAGCGTTGAGAGTTGTTTGTGATAATTTTACTGTGTTTGTTACTTTACGAATTCTTATTTAAAATTGTTGATTTGTTGTTTTGTTAAACTTTTAATCCATTACTTGTCTCTGTTAATTTTGTTCTACTGATCTTTTGTTCTAGTGCTGTTTCCTTTTCTTGTGAGAATTCACAGTTTATGCTACCTAGAGCAAGGCTACGAGGGGAAGCTCCGGAATTTGCACTTGACTTAGAATTGCAGAGAACCTTGAGGCAAAGGAGAATGGTTATTGAAATGGCTGAGCACAATGAGGAGAGACCTCAGCCCCAACCACCTCGGTTTGGGGACCATTTCGCAGTAAACTTTGAGAGGAGAAACAATCACCAGGGGATAGACGTCTAGAGCTATCAAATCCCGACACAAATTGTGTCCATAATCACCCAAGGGCAGATCTTTTAAGGCTTGAGCAACGAAGACCCTAATGAGCATTTGGATTGGTTTCTGGGGCTATGCAACACCTTCAAGCTGCAAAGAGTGACTTCGGATGATATGAGAAGGGTGCTTTTCCCATTGTCCTTGAAAGGGAAGGCCAAGCATTGGTTTAACTCTATAGGGGGTCCAGCTATATCTACATTTGAGAAACTTGAACGGAAGTTTTTAGCTAAATATTTTCCTCCAGCAAAGTTAGAGCGAATGAGGTTGGAGATCCGCAACTTTCAGCAGCAAGATGGCGAGACCTTCAAGGAAGCCTGGGATCGATTCAACGACTTGCTCCGTCAATGCCCGAACAATGACCTTGGGGAGGTCAGGGAGCTCAACATATTCTTTAAAGGTCTATTACCGGAGTCCTCATTAATGGTGAAGGCCAGCACCAATGGAGCTTTGAAAGATAAAAGCATTCCTGAGGTCAGAGAACTTTTTGATTCGATGCAGACGATGAATTCCTATTTCCTGAAACTAGAAAGTTACCTGCGCGTAAGCAACGGGGAGTGCTAGAGCTGGATGAGGAGACATCCTTGGAAGCAAAAGTTGAGGCCCTCACAAGACCAATCCAGAACCTAAAGGCTGCTAAGGTCGCTCCAGTGTTGATGTGCGGGCAATGTAAGGGAGATCACCACACGGACGAGTGCGAGCTCACTCAAGAATCAGTCCAGTATGTCGCCAATTACAACAACCGACAGCAGTAGTACGGATATGGTTACCGAAATCAGTCAGGCCAAGGCAACTGGGGACAGAGTAATCAGCAAAGGCAGTATTACCACAGTGGGGAGTCAAGCAACCGCGAACAGAGAAAGTCCACCGATCATTTGCTCGATGAAATTCTGGGAAAAATGGACATGTACGAGAAGACGACATCCACACTGGAAACTCAAGTGAAAAACGTGGAGGCTTCTATCAAGAACATTGATATGCAGATGGGACAGTTGGCTAAGGCCAGCCACCAAAGACCTCAAGGCGCCCTCCCAAGTGATACAGAGCCGAATCCCAAAGGTAAAGGACCAGAGGTCTGCAATGCCATCACATTGAGATCTGGAAAGGAGCTAAATGGTCATAAGAGAAAAGAAGGAGAGGAAGCCCCAGAGGAAGAGGTTAGTGAGGAGACCACACTGGTGGGAGATGAAGCCCAAGACAAGGACGGGAGTGTGAAGGCTCAGGAGAGCAAAAGGAAGAAGGGAGCTCCAACTCAAAGTCCATGCGTTGACTCTCCATATGCACCACCCCCTCCATTTCCCCAAAGACTTCGACCTCCACCTAAGAAGGGGGTTCAATTCACAAGGTTCCTGGATATGGTGAAGAATGTAAACGTCAATGTCCCTCTGCTGGATTTGGTTACAGCGGTACCGAGATATGCAAAATTTTTGAAGGACTTGATTGCCAACAAAGAACAGATCCTGCAATGTGAGGTGCCAATTCAGCTCACCAAGGAGAGCCAAGCATGGATCAACAATGAATTGCCACCCAAGCTCAAGGATCCTGGTAGCTATACGGTGCCATGCTCAATCAGTGGAAGATTTTTTAGCAAGGCCTTATGTGACCTTGGGGCCGGGATCAACCTCATGCCTTTATCCATTGCCGAGAGTATAGGATTGGGGAAACGAATTAAACTCGTGGCAGTGATGCTCCAGTAGGCAGATCGATCTTTGGTTCAACCAACGGGGATGGTAGAACACGTGTTGGTCTATGTGGATAAATTTGTACTGCCAGTGGACTTCATAGTGCTGGACATGGAGGAGGACCCCGAGGTCCCACTCATCTTTGGGAGGCCATTCTTAGCTACAGGGGATGCTCTCATTGGGGTCAAGGGTAAGACCATCACATTCAGAGTCAATGGTGAGGAGGTCGTCTTCAATGTGGACTATGCTATGAAACACCCTCGTTCCATTGAACAATGTTGTTTAGCAAGCTTGGAGGAAGGTGATCCCCAACCTTTGAGCTTCGAACATAAACGTAAGTCTTCCCCTGATTTATATGATTCTTTTGATGATGACATGTGTGAAAAGTTTGATAGTGTGTTAATTGTTGAGGAAACGGGTACACTGCATGAATTGAGCCATTGTGATGAAAAATTTGAAATTACTTCATCTGTGAAAGAAATGGACTTTGCATGTGAATTTCATGAAAATTGTGAAAATAATGAGAGTTTAAGTGAAAAGAAAAATGTGCATGAAAATCATGAAGTGCATGGTCACAGTGGTGCAATGGAGTTGAAAATGAAAAGTGAGAAGAATGATGAAAAATGTGCGTGTTGTAAAAATTTAACAAATGATGTTGTTGCTACTGACGAGAAGGTCAAGGTGGTGCCCACCGAGGTCACCGAGGTGAGGCTTGAAAAAGTCATTGACAGGGACAACACTTTGAAGCCCCCAGATAAAAAACAACTTAAGAAGAAACAGCCGCCTTTACTCAGATATCTCAAGCGGATGGTTTGGCGAGAGAAAAAGAAAACCCCGGAAGACCCACCATCCAGAGAGGTGAGAATAGGGGCCTCAGACGCAAGGTGGAGAGATAAGGGGCCTAAGGCGAAGATCACCCAGTCAGCCTGGAAAGACAGGGGACACACACTGTACCTCGACCTTCCGCCAATTTGAGAGCAACACTGCTGTGTCTGGCTGAAGACAATAAACCAAGCGCTTGTTGGGAGGCAACCCAACCGTCACAGTTTTTGTCTTTATTTAGTTTCCTTCAGTAGTAGTAAGTTAGCCTCAATAAATGATGGACATGATTGACACTCGTGTCTTGAATGCAGATAGTCTCGAGATTCCGCACAACAGCCATACCCCGATTTTCAGGAGATGTAACAGGTAAATAGTGAAGAATATTCTCTGCGCGAGAATAAAATCTGAGAAATATCCACCAAGGTAAGCAAAAAAATATTTGATTCCAACGAAAGCTTCCAAGTCGATTCTTGCTCAACATTTTCAACTTTCAGGATGATCTAACATGCTGCTTGAGTGATGCAGGAGAATACCAAACTTGTGCGCATGCTAAACATTTCTTGGATGCATGACCAGAAATAATTATGGAAGAAAAGATGCATGGCACTAGGGCCCCCTAAATATTTGTTCGTTTTATAAAAAAATTATGCATGGTATAGCCGAGTGGAGCTTGATAAGATTTATGCACTAGTGAAAGAAATATGCAAGCCATGGTCGTAACTCGGTTAAGGTAAGATAAATGGTGGCAATTGCATGACACGGGGAGAATCGGGTAAGGCAAGCAAGGAATTGAAAAAAATAGTGACAAATCAATGACATGTGGGACCACCAATTTGTTTGGTAGTGAAAGTAGGCATATGGCCGAAAATTGTGAGAGAAAGATGATTGGATTGGTCAAGCACTTGTTTGCATTCATTTTGTATGCATTCATTTTGTACTCTAGCGGTTTGTCCTTAATATATTCACATGTCCATTGCTTACTTGGTTCATGAGTTGGCCGATTCTCACCATAATAGTTGACAAGACTAAACAAATTTTGGTTGAATGCCATAGCTTTTCTTTTCGTGAGTGAATGGAAAGTCTGCTAGAAAAAATCACATGCATTTGTTTTCTAGCCTAGGATGACCGACGCATGCATGAAGTTTTCTTATAAAAGGCATGCATCATTCATCAATATTTCACATGCATTTTTCTTGCAATTACTTGGGAAAAGCTCGGCCGAGGGGAGAAATACACCAGAACACGATCAATTTCTTTGAGTTGGGGTTGCACGACTTTGTTGCATTTACCATTAGCCCTGTTAATCTTCAATCAAGTAAGTGTTAAATTCTTGCTAGCTAGGAAGCTTAAATTGAAAAGTGATGATTTCGAATTTTGGATATTGGCATGCTTTAATCATTAACAAATCTTTATGCATGGGTTTTAATATTTGCATGGAACTCACGAATTAAAAGCCAAGCATGATGCATGTGTATTTCCATGTACTCGAATTTTCTTGAAGCCTAGCTTTTGCATGAAAAAAATTTCATTGCCTGGAAGAAGAATAAATGTGTTGCAATTTACATGTAAAAAAATTGAATCTTGGCATGTTGGAAAGGACAAGTTATAACTTGGTGGTGATTTCGACTTGAGCATGCGTGTGATTAAATGTACGAGTTTTGGTGGAATAATTTTTGGCAATCGCAAATATAATGTCGTAGCTAATGCATGATTTTTTATGGGAGTTTCATTGTCATGCGATGCCTAGTGATAATGTTATGTGACCACAAATTGCCATACATGGACCTCCTTGTGAAAGTCCGTACATGGACCTCCTTGTGAGAGTCCACACATGGAACTCCTGTTGAAAATCTGCTCACTGAGGCTGTATTTTTCAGGTACACAAAAAAAAATGGCACCAAAGAAAACAACTCCCGCAGCCTCCTCAAAAGGGCAAGCATCAAGGGGCAAGGCCAAAGTCATGGAGTATGAGACATCGGACGACTCAGGGTCAGACGAGGAGTATTTCCCGGGCGATGAGGAAGTGCTTGACACTAGCCAAAAGAAGAGAAAAATCCCACAGCAGGTTGTTCTCCAGCGTTTCTGCAACGCAGAAGCCCAAGAAAAATTCTGTGATTTCGCCATCAGACATATTCATGTGGAACGGGCATTCGGAGTCACAGAGAATCCCTACATTGAAACCATCCACTACTACAAGTGGCAGAAGTTGACAGAGGATCCAAGTAGTTGCAATGTGGCCATTGTTAAGGAATTCTACGCCAATGCCGCTGGAGCCGAGGCCAAGGATGTGATTTCAAAAGGTGTTTTCATTCGGGGAAAATATTTGAAGCTCACACCTCAACTGGTCAATAAACATTATGGACTCAAGGACTTTCAACATGACCAGATCACTGAATTGAGGAAGACAGGAGAACCCGATGCGATCCTGCGTGAACTGAGCCTTCCTGGGACTGATTGGGAAAGAACTCATCACGGCGAACCAAGATTTGCCAACCTAAAGGACCTGACTACAGAAGCTAAGATGTGGCTACTCTTCATCAATTCCCGCCTAATGCCCACCACACACAACACAAGGATCTCGAGGAACAGGCTCTTTCTTGTCTACGCCATTAAGAACCGAATGACGGTGGATGTGGGGAAGTTCATAATAACCTACATCAACAATGCCCTGGCCGAAAATCATCCAGCCATGTATTTCCCACATTTCCTGTATGAACAAGCAGTGAAACTGGGTGTAAAAGTGTCTGGAGGAGATGAAAACAGAAACCCGGTACTTCCCGTAAAGAATGGACAAATCAGGCTGTATCAAGCTCAAGAAAAGACAGAGAGAGAGCAACGGGAAGAGGAAGTGAGGGAAAGAGAAAGGGCAGAGCAAGAGCAGGAAATGGATGACATTGATGTAGATGAACCCCAAGCTGGGTCAGCCCGACCTCCGCCTAACCCACAACCACTTCAGGCATTCGGTAACTTCCAGCACATGCAACATGCATTAGAGGGACTGCAGACGTCAATTCAAAATCAACAGGACTCCCTCACGCAGCATCTGGACGACATGGAAGAGCGCTGGACTGCATTGCAGGATTGCATGGGAATCATTGGAACCAGGTTAGATACCATAATGCAGTATCAGACCACCCAATGGACCGCAATGGATAACAAGATCACTCAATGCCAAACAGAAGTGCACAACCTCAACTTGATGATGGTGCACCATCACCAAAGCCGAGGACCGGACTCATACTTTCCACCATAGGAAGAAATGGACACCCATGCACGAATGATCGTGGATACTTCCAGTAGTAGACGAGTGGTCATGCAACAAGGGGTGAGTTCCAGCGCGGGACCAAATGCAGCAAATTTTAGACCAGCACAAACTCAATTCCCGGGGTTCTCTCATTTTGCTGGGCAATCTCCACCAACCTAGACTGGGTAGACTCTTTCCTTTTCACACAATGGGGACCATTGTTAATTCTAAGTGTGGGGGGGGGCTTGCATGCAGAGGTCCATGTGTGATGTGTGGTTACTTAATCCTTAGTTAATGCTTGTATCTGAAAGGCTTGGCGCCTTTGCTTTGAATTGCCTTGATTTGTTTGTGTGTTTGTTATGTGTTGCAGGGATCGGAGGTGGTGTGTTCTTATATTAGTAGCAGGAGGTGTTGTTGTTTGTGTTCTTTTTACTCCATTTCAGTTCTTTTCGTCTCATTGTGTTGTTGTTGGGGGAATGAAAAAACAAGGCAGTGACTAGCACTGACCTTGTAGTGTGCTTGCTTTCCATTCCAAAGTGGTGATGTAGTGCTTTTGATTTCAAAGTTGTTATAAACGTAAGAGTGTGATGTTGTGTTGTGCAAAGATTGCCACTGTCCATCTAACACACTTGCACAATCCATTACATTCGCACTTCCAATTTTATCAGCAAAATCCACCAATACACAAAATGTTCAATGTACGCTAAAATATTTGAATTTTTACGGTATTCAGTCGATTGCATACGATGTTGATGAGTAAAGTGCGATGTTAATGTAAGATAGAAACGCCAGCACAAAATTTGACATAGGAGGGAGCTTATGTTTCTTTGTTTGTATGTGTTTTCTAGTCTCTTGAAGACACACACGAACATGGATTGCGACGAATAAAGGGAAAAAATAGCCACAAAACCCTGGCAGCCAAGCACCAATGTGCGGCACGAGTTTCGAAAAGAAAGTAATAAGCACCAATGTGCATTGAATAAGGGGAAATCCCCAGTAAGCTTAGTTAAGTTCTTGTCTTTCATTTTAGTATGAAATGTTCGTGTGTGTGGACAAAAGACTGTAGTGCAAGAATTCTTAACTAAAGTGCCTACTTGAGTACTTTGCATAGACAGACTAAGGGGAAATATGCATCTCTCAGCACACACTTGCACGCTGACGGTTTGGTCTTTATTCACTGCACCTTACTTGATAACTTGAATAAGGTCGAATGAACTGTAAACTTGATCAAATGTTTCCTTTGCATGCGAAAATTTTAAGTGGATAGCTGATGATGTTGTGAGTGTTGAATGTGAGGGTGGACAGTTGGTTATACTTTGCTCGGGACTAGCAAAGACTTTAGTGTGGGGGGATGATAAGTCGGTATTTCGCCGACTTATTTGTGTGAATTTCCTTATCTTTTGCTATGGACTTTGTGGGAAAATGATGCTTGTTATGTGACTTTGTACTATAACTGCATGACTTGGAAATTGGGGGTGAAAATGGCTAAGTGTTGCAAAAACGCTGAAGATGCTTTGACGTTTGAGATAGGCACAGCACGTGGTCATGCACACCATCGACCTCCGAGCCATCCTGCGAGTCACTGACCTCCCAAGCCTTTTAGGAAGTCCACAACCACAATACTTGCACAGCACTCACACTTTGCCAAACACTCGCACACACTTTGCACAAACACTTGCACACATCACGCACACACGCCACGCACATGGCGGGCTAGGCGCCCGCCTCACACAAGGCGGCCGCCACACACACGGCGGGCGGACCACGCGCCCGCCTCACACACGCACACACACAGCACGGCGGGCGCACATGGCGCCCGCCACTCACACGGTACGGCGGGCGCACCACGCGCCCGCCTCACTCACATTTGCACACTCTGCACTTAGTCTTTGTTACATTTTTCCTTTGTCATATTTTTGTTCTTTGTTATACTTTGCCTTTGTTAGATTTTTACTTAGGGATTTTGTCATGCATCTAGTATACATTACACTCCACATTTTGTCCAAGCACGTGTAGCAAACACAGCATCTAATACATTTAATATTTTGCCTCGTCACTCTTATTTGTTAATACACGTGTCTTCACTACATTCTTGGCTTATGTTTACGGGAGCACGTGTCAACATCCAGGCATAGCAAGGAAACTTCCAGGAAGCTCACTTGGCAAGGACATGAAGAGAAAACTATAAAAGCCAGAGGAGAGCTTTTGGGGGAGAGAGAGCTTTGGAGAGCCAGAAACGAAGATCAATCAAGAGAGTTAGGGTTTCAAGAGAAAAAGGAGATCAGAGTTGAGATCATTCCATTTTATCTTTCTGTAATAGCTATGTTTGATCTGGCTTTGTCAAACTTGTTTTCAAAGCCGATCAACATGATTGGCTAAACATTAGGTTGTTGCTTTGAGGGATTAAGTGTGATGACTCTAAATTGATTTGAGACATTTGTTTTGCATATTACGTGTTTGATAATTGTTTCTTATATCTTGTTGATGCTTTATTTCAATGCTTACTCACTCACGCCTAGGTCTTTCATATGACTTGCAGTACCCCTGAGGTCAATCTAGTGCTATTAATGGAAATTGAAATAACATCAATGGAATAATGAACAACTTGAATGAGTCCTATGATCTGTCTAAGGATGCAACGTCAGTTGTGCATTACCAATGACAATTGAAGTTAATGTAATGGAAAGACTTAGGATTATTTGAACAATAGAACTTGGACATTGGTTGACTGTCTTGTCCAAGGGAGTTTGGGTTCTAATGTCAGGTAGGGATCGGGAATTAGGAAGCTGAGCCTAGGTCTTGCCCTACCAAGGGAAGATGAGAGGAGCAGGGTGAATTAGGATTGTAAGTCTTATAAGGAGATCAACCCTAAGTTCACTAGAAGAACGATCCCCTCATTCATGTTCTTACACTAGTCAAGGATAATCATTGTCGTCACACTGACCTACCTCAGGGCAACACCATTTCACTTCTTGATTGACTTACGTCTTTGCTCTTACTTGCTACCTGCTTTATTGAACACTTTTTATTCTATCACTTGTACAATTCTTAACACAATCCTCTCCCTGTTGGATACGATCCCGCTTGCCACTACTACTTGTTTTGGTGATATTGGGTAAAATTGCAAGGGTAGACGACGCTCCTTGCCACTTATTTCTTTTAAATCTAATTTAATTATTTGTTTATTTTCCATAGAAAAATAAAAAATTATACTATCAGATAATAAAATTAAAACAATTCAAAAGAGCAATTTAAGAAAATTAAAATGAGCTTCGGGTAGGATGACTAACAGAATTTATGGTAGTATACACATAACTTAGTTTCTTTCATATGGAATCACGTATTGAATATCTTAGATTTTCTCCAAACTTTATATCACTTATTGAATATTTTAGATTTCTCTACACTTGATCACTTATTGTGCTAATGAAACTTAGCAAAACTTTTGTTTATATATCAATCTTTTGACTATTTAAAAGATAGAACATGTTTCATTTTTATTATGGATGATCTTGCTCGACTGTCAACGACATATTACCGGCTAAAAAGAGGACTTACAACATCATCAACCGCCTCATGAAACGCCGAACGCGACTTGGGTGTCGACCCACAAGATCATACTATAAGAAATTTGAAACCGTTCATTCTTTTAAGAGTCATTAGATTTAACATATAAAATAAGTTTCAACTAAGAAACAACGCCTTATTGTTATCAATATGAATAGATCTAAAACTTCATATTGTGAAGTCAAACTGAATAGATCTAAAACTTCTTGTTGTGAAACCATATGTTCAGATCCAAAGTTACGTTACCATAACTGCTAGTAATCCCCCCCCCCCCGAAAGGAGGCTTAGCCTTCCATGGCTTTGATACCAAATTTACACCAGGAATTAAACATTAAAATTAAATAAACAAAAATAAAATAGTAAGGGACTTACTACTTATTTTCTCTAATCTTGAAGCATTTATCTTCAAGCTTTATGTGCAAAACTTGAAAGTAATTTACAACAGGAGGGAAGAACTTGAAAGAACTTCTTAACTCCTTAGCATAAACCTGTAAAATATAAAAACTTAAAGAAGAAAGAAGAAGAGAAGCTTGCTTGAAGAAAAGAAGAGAAAGTTTTGAAACCAAGAAATTTCTATTGCATAAGAACTCTTGATTACAAAAGAGAATTACAAAGAGAGCTAGAGAGCTTTTTTCCAAGATTGAAAGATGTAGTAATGAAAAGGTGTCCCTTACAACCCATTTTGGGCTTTATTTATAGACTTTCTAAACACTAAAAACCAAATAAAAAAGTAAAAGACAATAATTCAAAAAGACAACAATTCAAAGTGATGTGGCATTTTTCTAACTCCACTTTATCCTTTACTTGTCTTTATCTTCCACTTGTCTTCCACTTGTCTTGATATTTTTTGTAATTTTCCTTGCAAAGTCTTCCACTTGTCTTCATATTTCTTGGAAATTTGTATTTTCAGTTTTTTGATTTCTTCTTTCTTGCAGATCTTCTTATCGGCATTTTATCATCTTCAATTTCTTCAGATGAGAATGTCTTTTGAGTAGATACTGGAGATACTGCTCTGGATTTATCAGAATTAGAATCTAAAACTTTTAATACATAATCTTTATTTTTATAAAGATCATATATTAATTGTTCAAAGTTATATTTTTCTTTTTCTGTCATCTCAGGATAAGGATCATGATTTTGATATACAGATGTATCAAATTCTTCTTCATCATTAAGATTTATTAAATCCTCATTTGATATATAAGATGTTGAGGCATTTATTTTTTCTTTTCCTTTTCTATTTTTCTCTTTTTCAATTTTTTCTTTTTCAATTTTTTCTTTTTCAACTTTTTCCTTTTCTTTTTCGTTTGCTAATTTTTCCTCTTTCTCCTTAAGTGGAGTAGAGACAGCAAAAATTCTATCAATTTCTTTTTTCATTTTTTCAATCATTTCTTTTTTCTTATTTTCAACAAAATTGTCTCTTTTGAAAGGAGATACATTGAAAGAAACATCTAATAATTTTCCTTTTGCTAGAAGAACATCTTCTTGTGCCAAGATTTTTTGAATTGAATCATAATCAACTTGACACTTTGGCCACCATTTTGTGTATAATATTCTTCTGAGCTGTGGAATGCCATCAATTGCATATTCTACTTCATATTTCCATGCAAATAACCATGGTATTTGGAATTTTATTAAGAATAATAGAAAGGATTCTCCAAAGATTTCAGGATTTTGGAATTTTGAGGAATAAATATATTGGAATTGGCTAAAAAATGGTTGTAATTTTTCAGGTAAAAAATTTGCTTGTTTTGGTCCCATATTTTTGAACCATTCAATAAACCAATTTGGTATGGATTTTTCAAAAATGGAATCATCAATGCGTATCCACCAAGTGTGTCTACACAAGGAATTTTGATATAAGAATACTTTGGAGAAACTATCCACCATATCATAATAGGTAAATTGATATTCAATTTTATTGTAATTTGAAATGAATTTTAAGGCTTGGGTAGATGGTATTTTCCAATCTGAAAATGAAGGAATTTGGTGGATATATATTTGAGAAAGGGCTATTTCACTATCCTCATAAGTAGGAGACCATTCTTGAGGATGATTTGTTTTTGGTTTGTCTTTAACATCTGCAAATTTTGTGAAATTTAAAAAATCTGCATATGTATGACGGGTTTTTAAGGGTAAAGGTCCTTTTAAACCAAATTGAGAACTAGAAGGATGATTAAAATATTTATTTGCTACATCATAAGGATCTAATTTAAGATCACTTGTAGATATAGTTAAAGCATGTAATTGTACTCCATTTGGAATGTAATCATAATCCTGATTTGAGGATGTTCCTTCTAAAATATTTCTTTTAACGTTGGGATTAAAACCTATAGAAGGTGTAGTAATTTTCTGACTAAGGAAATTTTGTCCTCTCATTTGAGATGACCATTGAGAAGAGGAATTAGGAAGTCTATTTTGACTTATTTGATTTATATTATAACCAAATTTATTTTGGGATTGACGGCCTCTGCCTCTCATTTCCTGCAAAAAAGAAAATATTATTGTAGAGAACCAAATCTTTTCCTCCTTTATCATAACTAAAACCTGCAAAAAACAATATTGTGAGATTTTAAGATAAATTAAGGTAAGTATTTTAAAGATCTATAATTTTAGGAACAGTTAGAAATTGAAATGATAAATTAGAATTTATTTTTCATAATTTTTTACCATCACATTGATAAGGATGCATTAAATTTAAAAAAGGATTTCCTAATATTACATGTTGACCAATTGCATTAGTTATTACAAATGGAGAACACATGTAATTATTTTCTTCAGAAAATATGCAAACATCTGATATTTTATATTTTATATTTATTTGTGTACCTTGTGCTGCATGTAATTCTACATGAGTATTTTCAAAATATTTTGAAGGAATTAATCCTTCTTTTATACAATTTAAATCTGCACCTGAATCAACCATTGCAATTGTTTGAATTTTATATTCTCTATTTATTATTAATGTAATAGAAATATAATATTTATGAGAAGTGACTAAGGTATTTATTTGGAGAAAATTATTTTGTTCAGAAATTTCTTCTATTTGTTCTTCATTCTGTGTATTTAATATATTTGTTAAATTTAATTCTTCTAAAATTAAAATTCTTTCTTTTAATTTTTGAATTTCTATTTTTAATTCATTAACTTCTTCTTTTAAATTGGTAAAGTAATTTGTTTAGGATTTTGATTTTGTAAATGATCTATTACATCTTGCATTGTAAATGATCTATTACATCTTGCATTGTAAATGAAGTGTTTATTCTATCTAATTCTCTTTTTATTTGAGAATTTTCATAAGAAGTAGATGGAGAATGATTTAAAGAATTTTTATTATCTTCTTCTAATTGTAAATATTTTTCTAAATATTGTCTTTTTCTTATTGGATCTTGAATTTCCTCAACTAAATCAAGCATCATTTTATGCTTTTCAAATAATGTGAATATTCCTATTTCATTTAATCCATTAGCTTCAATTATTGCTTTGTAATAATCTGATTTCGAATTACAATTTTCACAATTTTCATCAGTATCATCTGAACTTATATTATTTATTTCCACAGATTCTTCACTATCTGATGAATCGGTTTTGTAAATTTTATTTTCTATTGTTTGTATTAAATATTCTTATAATTCTTTATCTAAATTTATATCTTCTAATTTTTCCAAAAGAATTTCATTAATATTTGTCCTAGAAGTACATTTATTAGCATAATGTCCTTTTTTACCACATTTTCTACATGTTATATTTTCTTCTATCCATTTCTTTCTAGATTTTTTCTTTCTTTTAATTCTTTCTTCAGAATTTTCAAATCTTTCAGATGATCTTTCATATTTTTTATGTTTTTTCTTTAATTTTTTTTCTATTTTTCTAAGAGGTGATTTTAATTCATGTGGATTATAAGCAAATTGATGACAAAAATCTCCTAATTCTGCTTTTTGAGTTTCTCTTTTTATTTGTGCTTTTAATTTTATATCATTGCATAATTTTAAGCCTTCTTCAGTACATACACTGATTAATTCTCCATAAGTAATTTGAGAAAATGGGATATTTATTCCATCAAAATAATTTCTTAGATTTCCTCTAACTTTTTCAGCAAATAATTTTGGTAAACCAAAAAGAAATTTTTCTTTCCAAAAATCTGCTTGAGAATCAGATCTTGAGTATAATTTTGACAAGAAAACATCTTTATACCATCTAAAATGAGATAGTGTAGGACATTTTAAATTCATTAATAATTCTTTATGAGAATTTGTTAAGTAATTATTTCAAACAAAATGTTTAATTATTGCACATACAAGATTAAAAGCAGCATCTGGAATATTAGTTGTAACAGTTATTTCTTGTGGTTGATTATTTTCTGGTTTTGGAAATATGGGTGTGGTTGTAGTTATTTGTTTAGTAGCTTTTATAATTTCACCTCTTTGATTTTCATTTAGATAATGATCCCACCAACCACGTAATTGTCCAGTAAAACCTTGAGTACAAGCTCTTACAGCTTGTTCTTCAGTAATATTTTCCATTTTTAAAATATTAATATACATTGATATTTTATGACACATATTAGCAATTTGATAAGGTGTAAACCCATCAAGATTCCATTCATATATAGCATTATTTTGATAACAATTTTGCCAATCATCATGTTCTTCAATTAAAAGATCTTCAGGAGTTGGTCTAGGATAATAAAATTGAGTTTGTGGATATTTTGGTCTAAATTTTGAGTTAGGTTTCTTTATTTTATTTATTTCCAATTGATTTGAATCTTCATCTATGTATAAATTATTAAACATTTCTTCTAATTGATCTATTTGTAAATTATTATTAATCATTTCTTTTTTTTCAGAATTTAATACATTGAGTCTTAATTTATTAAATTCTGAATTTAATTTTTCTAATTTTTCTTTAGTAAAACCTGAAGGTAAAGACTTTAACATATTTAAAGGTAAATCAGGCATAGGTTTAAATGAAAATGGTTGAGTTTTACTAGACCCTAATTTTATATTTTCTAAAGGAAAAATATTTTTTGGGGTTTGAAGATTAATTTTATCTTCAATACGACATAATTGTTTAGAAATGGTATTTAAATTAAGATTTGTAAAATTATTTTGTTTGGCTATTTTTGCTAATTCAACATTACTAACATCAATATAAGGACAAGCCTCAGTTGAAGTATTTGCAGCTTCTATTTTTATTAACTGTGAAGGAGGATGAATTGCTTTTAATAATATATCATCAGATAATTTCCAAGTCTGATGAGCTTCTTCAAGAACATTTAGACTATATTGATCATCAATGTATTTTGCTTTTTGTTCAGTATTAAACCATGATATGAATGAAATTATAACACCAGTGACTTTAATAAAATTATAATACTGATCTTGAAATTGTTTTTGTTGTTTAGTATTATAAATTTTAAAAAACCAATTTCTAAATGGTGTATACTGTGGAAGATTAAAATCTTTAACACATATTTTACTTATTTTTTTTAGATTAATTTTATTTTCTTGAGAAATTGTATTTATTTCAAAATTTATTTTATTTTTTTGAGAATTTGTATTTATTTCAAAATTCATTTCTGATCCAAGGCTTATATCATCTTGTGATTTTTGTGTGTATATTGGTCTTGGAATTTGATTATCTGTTTCTCTAATTCCTTCAAAGTTAAACCTATCAGATCTAGATGCAGAAGAGTATGGAAATGAGGAGTATGAATTTCTTCTAGGAACATGTGTTTCAAATATTATTTCTACATTTCCTTCGTTATCTTCATGAATTTGAGCATCCTTAGATTTTAAAGGAATTGTTGGTCTACTTATTTTTTCTAAGACCCAATTTGATGGCAAAGATATTTCATCCCAATTTATTAATCTAGGTATTTGTAATTTTGATCTTTTTAAATTAGTTTCCATTAATAATGTACTTTTCCCATTATCTGTTATTCTTGCTCCTGGACTTATAGTATTCATTAATTTATAATAAAGTCTATATGTCAAATTAATATTTTCAGATCCAGGTTTCATATCATAACCTTTAGTTTGTAAATTGACAGTTAGTACATCATATAAATTTCTATCAGTTAAAGATACAGAAAAATTTGGATACTTATTAAAATAAATTGGACCATTGCAAAGACTAGACTCAATTAAGCCTAATAAAGAATCATGAAATTTATTATGTCTACAATCTCTTAAAGCAACTAAAATTGTAGTTTCTAATCCTTGTCTATTTAAAGGTTGTACAGCAATTTGTATAAGACCAATATGTAGATAATTATATCCTTGTTGTCTAATTTGAGACAAATAATCTAAATCTTCAAATTGATTTTGTATAGAAATTGTTTTTTCTACATTTTTTATGGCTCTTTTAGTTTTTTGATCAAAAGTTCCATATTTATAAATTTTTTTATGTTCAATTTTTTGAATATGCCAATTTTGTATTTTTTGTTCAATTTCAGAAAATTCAACTAATTCAGAATTTTTAGTATTTTTATTTGAAGATGAAGCAGTAGAATTACTTCTATACAATATAGATGTCATAATAATTGATAGGAGCTTCGGGTAGGATTACTAACAGAATTTATGGTAGTATACACATAACTTAGTTTCTTTCATATGGAATCACGTATTGAATATCTTAGATTTTCTCCAAACTTGATATCACTTATTGAATATTTTAGATTTCTCCATACTTGATAACTTATTGTGCTAATGAAACTTAGCAAAACTTTGGTTTATATGTCAATCTTTTGACCATTTAAAAGATAGAACATGTCTCATTTTTATTATGGATGATCTTGCTCGACTGTTAACGACATATTACCGGCTAAAAAGTGGACTTACAACATCATCAACAGCCTCATGAAACGCCGAACGCGACTTTGGTGTCGACCCAAAAGATCATACCATAAGAAATTTGAAACCGTTCATTCTTTTAAGAGTCATTAGATTTAACATATAAAATAAGTTTCAACTAAGAAACAACGCCTTATTGTTATCAATATGAATAGATCTAAAACTTCATATTGTGAAGTCAAACTGAATAGATCTAAAACTTCTTGTTGTGAAACCATATGTTCAGATCCAAAGTTACGTTACCATAACTGCTAGTGATAACAATAAGGCGTTGTTTCTTAGTTGAAACTAATTTTATATGTTAAATCTAATGACTCTTAAAAGAATGAACGGTTTCAAATTTCTCATGGTATGATCTTGTTGGTCGACACCCAAGTCGCGTTCGGCGTTTCATGAGGCGGTTGATGATGTTGTAAGTCCTCTTTTTAGCCGGTAATATGTCGTTGACAGTCGAGCAAGATCATCCATAATAAAAATGAGACATGTTCTATCTTTTAAATGGTCAAAAGATTGATATATAAACCAAAGTTTTGCTAAGTTTCATTAGCACAATAAGTTCTCAAGTGTGGAGAAATATAAAATATTCAATAAGTGATATCAAGTTTGGAGAAAATCTAAGATATTCAATACGTGATTCCATATGAAAGAAACTAAGTTATGTGTATACTACCATAAATTCTGTTAGTAATCCTACCCGAAGCTCATTTTAATTTTCTTAAATTGCTCTTTTGAATTGTTTTAATTTTATTATCTGATAGTATTATTTTTTATTTTTCTATGGAAAATAAACAAATAATTAAATTAGATTTAAAAGAAATAAGTAAAATATGCGTTGAAGATTTTAATCTTCCTTATTATACATTATTTAGAACTTGGTTCTTTAGAACTCATGATTCTAATCAACAAAAATATATTCAAAATGAATATTATGATTTTACTAAAAATAATGAAATTATTATTTCTTTTATTGCATGGTTTTATAATGAAAAAAGAGTAAATTACATGCATGAATTATCTAGTTTAATTATCATAGATAAGTCTTATCAAATTTGGAAATTACCAAATAATAAATTACTAAAATCAATTTATATTTTGCAAAAACATATAGAAGAAATTATGAATTACTCTTATGTTCAAAATAAAGAAATTGATATAATTCAAAATAATAATCTCTTTTATGTTGAAAATAAGAAAATTGAAGTAATTGAACATAATAATGATTCTTTTGTTAATAAAAAGGAAATAATAGAACAAGAAGAATTACATAAAATTGAAGTAAATTTGCATAAAAGTGACATAGAAGAAAATAGTTATAAAAATATTAATAAATTATATAATATAGAAGATAATAATTCAAAAGTTAAAATTATTAAATCTAAAAATATTGATGAAAATTGTAATTTTGAAATAGAAATAGTTAATAATAATTTAGATGAAAATATTGAAAATAATAAAAATATTGATAAGGTAAGTGAAACTGATAAAACTAAAATTGTTAAAAATAGAAAATTAAATCAGTTAGAAATTTTTACATTATCTGAAAATCATAAAATGATGTTAAATTTAATTAATGAAATTAAAAATCCTATAAAAAGAAATCAATATTTTGAAATATATTTTCAAAATTATTCTTTACAAAATTATTCTTTTCCATCTAATGAAAATTCTTTTCAAAACAATAATTCTTTAAATATAAAACAAATAGATAAAGTAGACACTTCCTTAAAAGAAGATAAAATTACTTCACCTATATTAAAACAAGAAATTAATGAGTTAAAAACAGAAATTAAAATATTAAAAAATAAGACTTTAGAAGAAAAAGAACTTAATAAAATAGAAAAAAATTTTGATCAAAATTCTCAATTAAATACTTTAATTACTTCTCAAAAATATTACATTTTTGCAACTCTTATAATAAATAAAGAATATAAAATTAAATCAATAGTAATGGTAGATTCAGGTGCAGATTTAAATTGTATTAGAGAAGGAATAATAACTTCTAAATATTTTGAAAAAACTCAAGTCATATTAAATGCTGCACAAGGGGGAAAAATACAAGTAAATTATAAATTATCAAATGTGTGTATATTTTCTGAAGAAAATAATTATGTTTGTTGTCCATTTGTTTTAGCTAAAACAATTAAATATTGGGAACTTCTTTCCTAAATTTAATGCATCCAAATAAATGTGATGGTAAAACATTATCAAAAATTGATTCTGATTTATCATTTAAATTTATTACTTCTCCAAAAACTAGAGATCTTTGTTCTTTAAATTTGTCATCTTTACAAGAAAATATAAAATTAAAAAATAATCAAATTGATTTTCTTTCAAATGAGATTTTATCTTTAAAAATAGAAGAACAATTAAAATCTCCAAAATTACAAAATCAAATTAAAAATATTACGCAAGAAATTACTACAAAAATTTGTAGTGAATTGCCAAATGCTTTTTGGGAAAGAAAACAACATATTGTTGAATTACCATATGAAAAAGATTTTGATGAACAAAAAATACCAACAAAAGCAAGACCATCTCAAATGAATAAAGAAATGGTTGAATATTGTAAAAAAGAAATTGATGATTTGTTAAAAAAGAAAATAATTAGAAAAAGTTACTGTCCTTGGAGTTGTTCTGCATTTTATGTTAATAAAAATTCAGAAATAGAAAGAGGTGTTCCAAGATTAGTTATTAATTATAAACCCTTAAATACAGTCTTACAATGGATTAGATATCCAATTCCAAATAAAAATGATTTATTAAATAGGACTTTTGGAGCAATGATATATTCTAAATTTGATTTAAAATCTGGATTTTGGCAAATACAAATTGCTGAAAAAGATAAATATAAAACTGCATTTACTGTTCCATTTGGTCATTATGAATGGAATGTAATGCCTTTTGGTCTCAAAAATGCTCCTTCTGAATTTCAACATATAATGAATGATATTTTTTCATCATATTCATTTATAATTGTTTATATTGATGATATTTTAATTTTTTCACAAAATATTGAACAACATTTTAAACATTTGAATATTTTTATTAAAATAGTTGTTAAAAATGGTTTAGTTGTTTCTGCTAAAAAATTAAAATTATTCCAATCTAAAATTAGATTCTTAGGATATGAATTAGAAAATGGTCAAATTACTCCAATTGCTAGAAGTATTGAATTTGCAAATAAATTTCCTGATGAATTAATAGATAAAAAACAATTACAAAGATTTTTAGGAAGTTTAAATTATATTGGTGAATATTATAAAAATTTAGCAATTGATAGTAAACCTTTATATGATAGATTAAAGAAAAATCCTCTTGCATGGTCTGAAATTCATACAAATGCAGTAAAATTAATTAAACAAAAAGTAAAATTTTTACCATGTTTAAGTTTAGTAAATCCTTATTGGTTTAAATTGTTGAAACTGATGCTTCTGATATTGGTTATGGAGGAATTTTAAAACAAAAGAATCCACAAACTAATAAAGAATAATTAGTTAGATACTATTCTGGAACATGGAAAAATGCTCAAATAAATTATTCTACAATTAAAAAAAAAATTTTTAGTATAGTTCTTTGTATTTCTAAATTCCAAGATGATTTATTAAATCAAGAATTTTTACTTAGAGTTGACTGTAGTGCTGCAAAAGAAGTTTTACAGAAAGATGTAAAAAATATTGCATCTAAACAAATATTTGCTAGATGGCAAGCTATTTTATCTGTATTTGACTTTAAAATTGTCTATATTAAAGGTGAATTAAATTCTTTACCTGATTTTCTTACTAGAAAATTCTTACAAGGATAAAAAATTTTGCAGGTTATGAAACAACAAACTGAAGAAGAAATTGAAATTTTAAAAGAAAATTATTTAAAAGATTATCTTCAAAAATTTTCTAAAAAAGAAATTAGAATAAGAAATTATAATACAAAATCCTTAAAGGATCAAATTTTTATTCATCAAGTACAATATTACAGAATGGTAAGAGTAAAGAAATTCATACAAAAATCAGATTCACCAAATAAAGAAGCTTATTATAGATTTATAAAATCTTTTGGAAAGAAAATATATTTTGTTTAAAAAATCAAAGAATGGAAGAAAATTTTAAATTACAATGGTTAAAAGATTATATTGAAAATCCAGCTACAATTAAGAAAATTAGAAAAATTTATTCATTAAAAGAAAGGGTTCGACAAGATTCTGAATTTCCTCATGTTTATCATGTAGAAAATGTAAATGTTTTATCAATAAAACAACAAGTATTTTTACATCAAATGCAATACTACCAAATGTTGATTTCATATCACATAAATAAATCTAGAAGACATCCAATAATAAATCAATTTTTATGGAATCGTCTTGAAAATTTTAGAAAAGAAATTGCTATTATTATTTAAAATATTTTTAGTTTAAAATTTTTTTGCAGGAAATGCAAGGTAGAGGTGGAAGAGGTCATAAACCTCAAATGGATTTTGGTTATGTTAGCCATTACAATTCCCAATATCCTCCACTATACTGGTCATAAAAAATGAGAGGTCAGTCTTCTTTAAATCAATCAA
Organism: Ophiorrhiza pumila; assembly: GCA_016586305.1. Classification (NCBI taxonomy): domain Eukaryota; kingdom Viridiplantae; phylum Streptophyta; class Magnoliopsida; order Gentianales; family Rubiaceae; genus Ophiorrhiza; species Ophiorrhiza pumila. Next base: position 22,911,250 of record BLIW01000007.1, on the reverse strand, counting down.
ATTCCAAAAATAATTCTCTTGTTCCATTGGGTCATATACCCACAGCCAAAAATGTCCTTCTTGATGAATCCTCAAATCAAGACCATGATTATATTAAAAATGGAATAATCGCACATTCAATTTTCATTTCTGAAACAGATCTCAAATTAGATTTGTATGCGATTATTCATAAATATTTCAATAATCCTTCTAATTCTCATTTCAGTTTAAGAGGACCACTTCCTCTAAAAACTCGGCATACTTATGCTGATTTTTTAAATTTTACCAAAATTGCTGATATAAATGACAGACCCAGAACCAGTCGTCACCAAAATTGGTTTCCTACAACTGAAGACAATGAAATTGCTTTGTCTCAGATATATATTCATAAAATACCATCTTATTCTGACTGGAATTCTTCTCTAATTCAAACTCAAAATTTTATTTCAAGATATAACAATTTTGAATATGCATTTACGTACACAGATATGGTGGAAAGTTTTCACAATGTCCACTTATATCAAAATTCTTCTTACAAGCATACTTGGTGGATTCGTATTGATGAAGCCAATTTCAATAAAATTATTCCAGGTTGGTTTCTTAATTGGTTTAAAATTCATGGACCAAAAGAAGAAACTTTCTTACCTGAAAAATTGAAAAATTTGTTTATTCAGTTTAAAAATGTTTATTCTGAAAAATTTCAGCATTCAAAATTTCCAAAACAATCATTTTTACTCTTTTTAATAAAATTTCAAATTCCATGGTTATATGCTTGGAAATATGAAACTGGATACAATACTGATGGAATTTTACAGCTCACAAGAGTTGGGTACACTAAATGGTGGCCAAAATGTCAAGTAGATTACATTGAAATTGAGAAGTCACTTGTTAATGCAAAAAGTTCTCTTGAAAAAGAAAAAGTGACACAAGAAATTGATAATTTTTCTCAGAAAGAATTAAATGAGAAAAATGACTTGATTGCAAAATTGCAAAATGAATTGAAAAAAGTGAAAGCTGTTTCTTCTCCTGAAAAAGAAAAAGAAGAAAAAATGATAAAAGGAAAAGAAAAGGAAAAAATAGAAAAAGAAAAAATAGAAAAGAAAAAAGAAAGTGAGAAAAGAAAAAAGAAAAAAGAAAAAAGAACATCCATTTCAAGATTCTCTTTTGATAAAAATTTGATCAAATTCACTGATGATGAACCTTCAACAGAAGAGGATTTGCAAAATTCTTCAGATGAAAATTCAAGTACCAATTCTGATGGTGAACAATTGCAAATGACAGAAAAAGAGAAACATGAATTCGAACAATTAATACATAATCTGTATAAAAATAAAGACTATGTATTAAAATTGTTGGATTCCAGTTGTTCAGAAAAATCCAGAGCAAATACTCCTTCAAGAAAATCTTCATAAAATCTTCATCGGATGAAGCTAGAAAAATCAGTTCACAAAAGGTTGCAAAAAAGAAAAATTCAAAGAAATGATATCAAGTGGGAAGGGAAATTCCAAGCAAGTGGAGAGAAGTTGTCAAATACTCTAGGTGTTGGTCGTGTGCTAACGACCTTATTTGGTGGGCAATCATAATCAGTCTCAACAAAGTCCCCAAACTACCTAGACATACTTGATCTATTGTGTTGTGCACAATTCAATTTTAGATAAGTTCCAAATCTCTTGCACTTGCCACAAACTAAACACAAAAGACTTGAACCCAAAACAAAAAATATGAAACTAACTAACACAAAAAACTAACAAAACAAGAAAGAAGAAAATACCACAAAAATAGGATGACCAAATCACAAAAAACTAACAACTCAAGAAAACAATCTCTAACAATCATGCCTTCCCCGACAGCAACACCAAAAATTAGTGCGACTTGTCACTTACTCTCCAATTTTACCCTAATACTACTGTAGTAGTAGTGAGAGGGATCCTCCACCGTGAAGGGTTGGTTGTCAAGTGACGTTTATTTAAGACTATCTACTATATAACAAAAGCAAATAAAACAAATGCAAAGTAAGGGAAATTCAACAAAAGTATGATATTTAACAGAGAGAGATGATACTGCCTTAACGGGTTCCAACATGCACAACCATTCATGATATCATTGACTAGTATAGATTAATGAGGGGATTCAACTGTCTGTGTCATGAACATTATGTAGCCGACCGACTCAATCAAATCCACTTCACATACTCCAAAATCCTCCACGGGTAGGGCAAGCTTTTGGTACAAATTAATTTCCCAGATCCCTATTTTGTATAACAATCCTAGTATACTGCTTGTTATCTCTCTTGGAAGGGAAGATAGTCAATTTATTTGTTCAAAGTGTTCTACAAGAACAATTCTAAATCCTTTCCTACAGATCTGATCTCAAATATCAGTGGGCACCGCACACATGAAATCAAAAAATAAACCAAGACTAGAAACTCATGAGTCAAAGGTTCTCATCATTAAATCATGTGAAACTCAATTCATATCAATTGGATCTAAGTCAATTTCATTGGCTACCACAAACCAACTTTAGATCTCAGCGAATTAATACACACAAGTTGAATTTTTATAATCAGAAAACAAAGAACACAATCAAGCACAAATTAATCAATAATGAGGTTGTCTCAACCATGAATAAATCTATAAATATTGAATCATAAAGACGATATGAGTTTAGAGAGAGAGAAGAGAGAGAAAGGTAGAAAATCCTAAATCTAGCCTAACTAAACCTAAGAACCCTAGTTTCTCTCTCCTCTGTTCTATTCTGTGCAGCTTTCCCGTCTATCCTTTCTCTTTTTCTGTCTTTGGTTTTTCTTTTTATACCCTTCTTTAGTTGATGTATCAAAATCATGAAGGTTTCCATTCCTTAAGGTTTGATGCCAAGTGTCCTGCAAACATAATTCATAAATGAAGTGAGGTCATCTAGTGTCATGCTGTCAACTTAGATTACTTAATCATGAAGAATGCATTTCATCGAACACTTGGAGACATAAAGAATAGCTGTGTTGAAGTCAATTGAATGTGTTAAGATTGTGCCTTGTTCAAATGCATTTAGTGTAAATGAAATTGTTAGGCAATGTAGGTGGTGAATGCATAGAGTGCAAGTGTGCATGTGTAGTGAATAAGTGAACAAGTGAGATTAAGTGTGAGTGTGTGCGAGTGTAGGTGTGTGTGTGCGAGGTGTGCGGCTGTGAAGTTGTGCAAGCTGGGCGGGGGCACTAGGCCTCCGCCCATCTGTGTGTGCGGGAGAGGCTAGTGCCTATAAGTGCGATGGCTGTGTGGACACCTAGTGCGCCCGCACCCTCTGTGCTTTTAGAAGGGCGTGTGTGGGTGGCGCTTGTACCCTTTGTATGTGTGCAAAGGTGGGGCGCACACTTATGTGCCTGCATTGGTTGTGCATGTGTGTGCGGTTATGGGCAGACGCACAACGCATTAGTCCATGTGTGTGTTTTGTGTTTGCTAAGTATGTGTAGTGTGTGTGCTTGAGGTGCTTGATGTGTTTAAGTGTTTGATGTGTGTGTAGTGTGAAGTGCTTGGACTTTTGTGTGTGCGTGAGAGTTGTGAGAACATCTATGTCAAATTGTGCATCCAACGAAATAGATGTATGTTTCACGTCATTTATGCAACAAATATAACACTTCTTCACAATCTCTACCAATATTACTCTTTACTCAATTAACCACAGAAATCACACAATTCATATAATAATACACATTATATCCACATGAAAGATCAAGGTTTCATAGCATATAAGACAGTCTACAACTGACTTATCAAAAGAAACCCTTCTAGCAAGATTGCTTGAAAACCTTAAAGATTGTCTTCAATTCCGCAAACCTTTAGGGAGGGCCTTTAGGCGAGCCTTTCCGTTATGAGTACAGAACAAGCCAAACTGTAAGCCCAGGATTGTGAGTGCAAGGACCAAGTGGATCAATTTGTCTAACGCGGGGGTTTGGATCGACATCGATTCCAAGTAATCACGTTCTTATTTTTATTGTCTATGTTGTCTTTGCATGATTTATTGTGTCTAGTTGGGGTTGTGTGTTGAATAGATCCGTGACTTGTGAGCATACTTGTTATTGTTTGGTGTGAGTACATACCTTACAACCAATATCGTATCAGATGATGTAATTGTAATTGAGTTGAGCAAAACAAAAAGGGCCAAATAGAGCATTTGTGAACAATTTTTTTTCTGATTTTCTATTTTTGTTAAAAATAGTGAGTTATAGCTCACCGAAAATGGTGATTTTTGAAAAAAAATTAATTATCTTATTTTTGTTACACAAATCACTACATTACATATGAATCATAAAATTATATGCAAAAAACTATCCAAAAAGAGAACTTTCAAACTTTTATTTTTTTCAATTTTTTTAGAAAAAATCATGAGTTATGACTCACGAAAATTGTGATTTTTAAATATTTTACTTTTTTTTCATATACAACATTAAATTATAAGTGTTCTTATTAAGTTGAATAAAAAAAGTAGACCAGAAATAAAATTTGTGGGCTACATTACGCAATTTTGTTTTCTTTTTTTCCAAAGATTTTGAGTTGTATATATCAATCAAGGAAAATGATGATTTCTTGAAATTGTTTTTTTATTTTTTAATATTTTGTTGCAAATAATGTGATCACATGTTTCTAGTTATTTTGAGTGCAAAATGTGGATATAAATAAATCCCGTGGGCAAGTTTTTACAATTTTCAATTTTTGACCAAAAATTGTGAGTTATAGCCTACTAAAAATGGTGATTTTTAAATTTTTTGAACTGTATATTTTTCTGCAAAAATCACTATATTACATACTTTTGATTGACTAGGGAAAAGAATGGACCTAATAGAGAACTTGAGAATACAATATTTTGTAATTTTCAATTTTTGTCAAAAAGTAGTATGTTATCCGAAAATTGTGATTGTTAAAAAAAATTTAATTTCTTATTTTTTGTACATAAATCGATAAATTACATATTTTTCATCAAGTGATGTGAAAAACATTATCAAAAAAAGCATTTACGAACAAGTTTTTGTGATTTCTACTTTTTTCAAAAAATAATAGTGAGTTATATCTCTTTGAAAATTTTGTTTTTAAAATATTTTGTTTTTTAAATTTTGTTTTTAAAATATTATATGTGTTCTTATTAGTTGGATATAAAAAGCAGACAAGAAAGAAAATTCATGGGCAATATTATGCAATTGTTTTCTTTTTTTCAAAATTTGTGAGTTATATATCTCCTTCTAGGAAAATAGTTGCTTTTCTAACATTTTTATTTTTTACTCTTTTGCTACAAATAATGAGATCACATGTTTCTAGTTATGTTGACTGCAAAAAGTGGATATAAATAAATTACATAGTAAATTTTTTACAATGTTTTATTTTGGACCAAAAATTGTGAGTTATAACCTAAATCACTATTGTTTACAAAAATTGTGAGTTATAACCTACCACTAGAGTATAACTGGTTAACTAAGAACATGCACATCCAATAATAGTGTGAAATATATTTGAAGTGGATAGGTAGGTTTTTAATAATAGTGTGAAATGTGTTTGAAATGGATAGGAAGGTTTTTCCACCGAAGGGTCATAATGAAGCACGGTGTTTGTGTGGAGTGTGTTGTTATGGTCGTGTTCAATTCGCAAGCAAGAAGTGTGAGTTTAAATGACATTTTGTGTCTTTGCTTGAGGGCAAGCAAAAGGACAAGTGTGGGGGAATTTGATGAGTTGGTTTTATACCAACTCAAATATATGATTTCATTTAGCCTTTTGGCTTGTTTTCATACGATTTTGAATTGTTTTGTGTTGGTTTGTGCAATTCTGTGGTTTGAAGGTTAGAGTGCTAAAATGAAGGAATTTGTCAAGAATGAGGGATAAATGGTACAAATGTGTGAATTCAAGTGAGGAAACAAGGGAAGGATTCTGCTCAGCACACATTTGCACTACGATGCATCGTAGTGAAAATTTATACACACACATTTTAACACTACGATGCATTGTAGTGTTAATCTTCACTTCACAACATTCATGCTTGCTATACTTAAACTTCACAACACATTTCATGCATTTCGGTTTCATTTTTCCAACTTCCTTCATTTGCATCTTTGCTTTGACTTCACAACACTTGTTTACATCACTTCTCACTCACTTCACAACAGCTTCGGTACACACATTTACATGATAAATTTGCATCGATGTTGTGTCCCAAAACTTCGGCAAACATGGATTGCATTTAGCTTAGAGTTCATGAGTTCTTCCATGGCATTCATTCTTCTTTTGCATTCTTCATTGCTTTCACTTCATTTCACTTCGTACTTCACTTCACCCTTTCACTCATTTCATCACTCAACTCAACACAAACCTCACAGAAATTCACTCAACACTAGCAACTCATAGGAATCACACAAGTAGCTCACAGTTCTAGCTTACACTACGATGCATCGTAGTGTATTTGTTGGAATGAAGTTTACACCAAGATGCATCGTAGTGTACACTTGAGGGCTTGAAATTTCAACCACGATGCATCGTGGTTGTGAGGTTTGGTTGTGGAATTTGCACTACGATGCATCGCCACGATGCATCGTAGGCAAATAAAGATTTTGTGGGCTGAAAAGTTGGTTAAGTGTTTTGATCGTGTGTTCTTGGTATAGGTAGCAGTGAAAGCGTGGAAGCTGTTGGCCCGAAGGCGCACGGAAGCGGAGTTCAGGAAGGGAGGCTGAAGTTGGGAGTCCGAAGGCGTGTTCTGCCTAGCTTATGAAGGCGTGGTGATTGCTGGACGAGAAGAGACTTTGGCATGGATTGGAGGCGTGATTCCTTATGGCACAAAGGCGCTGGAGCTGCTATGAAAGCGCACTCCAGAATGGGTTGAAAGCACTGAACGATTGAAATAATGTTAAGTTTGGATTTTCTTTTATGATGTTTGTAGACATTCTTTGTTGGGGCATTCTTGTAATCTTGTAGTATTTTTCGGTTGCGTATTAGTTACGATGTATAAACCTCTATATATAGAGGGTTACTTAACATTTCTAAGAGAAGATTACAGATTCTAGTTTCAATAACCAACTTTTGATTTTGAGAGCGGGAATTTTCTCTCTCGTTTTCTCTTTCTCTCTCTAGTTTATCTCTTTAGAAATTATTCTCCGTTTTCATTTCCGATCGCGACTTTGTACCGGAGATTACATATTGAACTCAATCGAAGGAACATTTGACATTCCTCTACACTTTAATCGGTGAATTCTCTCAATTTGATGGAATTGAACTGTTTAATGATGGAATTTGATGAAAATGAGTTGAATATGGAATTTTCTGACTAATTGTGTGATATCTTAGGGTTCTAAACAGATGAATACATGATTTAGGAGATTTGATGCTATGTAATTGACGTAATTGATAAAGATTGAAATCGCACTTGAATTTATTACTTGAAATCTGTTGAATTTCATATCTCTACACTGATTTTGAATGGATCAAGCTTCGATTGTGGTCGCCATGCTGAGTTGAGGTTTGATTCACCAACGTTAGTGAAGATGCATGACATGAGAATTAAAGTGTGATTTTCTGAGTCTTTACACTTGCTTTCTATGATTATTTCATTTTTGAGATTCAGGCCTCGCCATGGGAAGCTTCGATGAATTGAAACATTAGGAAAAGTGTTAAAGAAGCTCTCTGTGTTAATAAACGAAGACATTCAAGCTTAGATCGGGCCTCGCCATGGGATTTCCTAGGTTTTGCATGTTATAGTAGTTAGCTTGGAGAGTTGAGACGTTACGGAGTGAATTTCACCATTCTCAGGCCTCGCCATGGGAGAGGATAGTGTCAAGAAGTACAGGAAGTGGTGTGGTCGCCATGCTAACCATAACTTGAGCTTCTAGGCAACTTAGGTCTCCTTGAGATTTGTTTGCTAGTTGATTGCATAGCATAGATTGGCTAGGTCTGTGTTCATCCGATACAAGAACCCTACGATATCTGTTTATACTTGTTAGTAGCCTCCCTTTTATTCCTTTGTTCTTGTTCTCTTTGGTGTGGACATTTCATTCTATTTTGTGACTTGCTACTGTGACAATTCTTAGAACAATTCTTGAATTCTTGAGACCATCCCCTTCCTTGTGGATACAATCCCTCTCACTACTACTACAATAGTAGTTTTAGGGTAAAATTTTGCTGATACGACTACACGCATCATCCATTGAAAATGGTGAATTTTAAAAATTTTCTATTTTTGTGCACAAATCACTAGATTGCATAGTTTCCATTGAGTCGGGCAAAACAAATTGGACATAATAGTGCATTTGCGAACATTATTTGTTTATTTTTTATTATTCTTAAAAATAGTGAGTTATAGTTCAAGGAAAATACTGGTTTTTGAAAACTTTTTATTTTCATATTTGTTTTGGGACACTAATCGCTAGATTACGTATTTCTCATCAAGTTACGAGCAAGAAACGATAAAAAAAGAGCACTTGTTTTATTTATGTTGGGTGCAAAATTTGAATACGAATAAATCTCGTGGGCAATATATTACAATTTTCTATTTTTGACAAAAACCTATAAGTAAAAATTCCTGAAAGTGGTGATTTTTGAAAACTTTAAACTTTCTTTTTTTGTGCACAAATCACTACATTACATACTTTTCATTGAGTGGGGCAAAAAAAATTACCAAATAGAGCATTTGCTAACAATTGTTTGTGATTTTCTATATTTGTAAAAAATAGTGAGTTATAATTCACAGAAAATGCTTATTTTTGAAAAATATTAGTTTTCTCATTTTTTTTATATACAAATCTATAGATTACATATTTCTTATCAAGTTATGTGCAAAAAACACTTGTAAATTATGATTTACAAGTGTTTTATTTTTTTACACACATCGGTAGATTATATGTGTTATTTTTAAATTGAATAAAAGAAGTAGACCATAAAAAAAATCCGTCGACAATAATTTCTCAATTTTATGTATTGTTTTTTTCAAATATAGTGAGTTTTATATCTCGCTCAAGAAAAATGATTATTGTTTTAAGAATTGTTTATTTTATTTTTTCTTTCCTCAAATAATGGGATAACATCATCTTAGTCATGTTGGAAACAAAATGTGAAAAAAATAAATTTTATGGGGAAATATTTATAATTTTCTACTTTTGACCAAAATTTCTGAATCCACTGAAAATGGTGAATTTTAAAAATCATCTATTTTTTGCACGCAAATCACTAGATTGCATAGTTTCCATTGAGTCGGGCAAAAAAATTGGACATAATAGTGCATTTGCGAACATTATTTGTTTATTATTTTTAAAAATAGTGAGTTATAGTTCAAGGAAAATACTGAATTTTGAAAACTTTTAATTTTAATATTTGTTTTGGGGCACTAATCGCTGGATTACATATTTCTCATCAAGTTACGAGCAAGAAACGATAAAAAAAGACCACTTGTTTTAGTTATGTTGGGTGCAAAATGTGAATACGAATAAATCTCGTGGGCAATATATTACAATTTTCTATTTTTGACAAAAACCTATAAGTAAAAATTCCTGAAAGTGGTGATTTTTGAAAACTTTAAACTTTCGTTTTTTGTGCACAAATCACTACATTACATACTTTCATTGAGTGGGGCAAAAAAAATTACCAAATAGAGCATTTGCTAACAATTGTTTGTGATTTTCTATATTTGTAAAAAATAGTGAATTATAATTCACAGAAAATGCTTATTTTTGAAAAATATTAGTTTTCTCATTTTTTATATTATCAAATCTAGGAACTAGATTAACACTATTTCTATTCAAGTTATGTCAAAAACAACTTGTAAATAATGATTACAGTGTTTTTATTTTTTTACATCATCGGTAGATTATAGTGGTTGTTTTTAAATTGATAGAAAAAGTAGGACCATCAAAAAATCCGTCGACAATAATTTCGCAATCTTTAATGTCTTGTTTTTTTCTGGAATATCGTGAGTTTTATATCCCCGCTCAGAAAAATGATTATTGTTTCAAGAATTTTTTATTTTATTTCTCTCTTTCCACAAATAATGGGATAACATCATCTTAGTCATGTCGGAAGCAAAATTTGAAAAAAATAAATTTTCTGGGGAAATATTTATAATTTTCTACTTTTGACCAAAATTTCTGAATCCATTGAAAATGGTGAATTTTAAACATTTTCTATTTTTTGCGCACAAATCACTAGATTGCATAGTTTCCATTGAGTCGGGCAAAAAAAATTGGACCTAATAGTGCATTTGCGAACATTATTTGTTTATTTTTTATTATTCTTAAAAATAGTGAGTTATAGTTCAAGGAAAATACTGGATTTTGAAAACATTTAATTTTCATATTTGTTTTGGGACACTAATCGCTAGATTACATATTTCTCATCAAGTTACGAGCAAGAAACGATAAAAAAAGAGCACTTGTTTTTTGTTATGTTGGGTGCAAAATAAGAATACGAATAAATCTCGTGGGCAATATATTACAATTTTCTATTTTTGACAAAAACCTATAAGTAATTACCCCTGAAATGGTGATTTTTGAAAATTTTAAACTTTCTTTTTTTATGCACAAATCACTACGTTACATACTTTTCATTGAGTTCAGCAAAACAATTACCAAATAGAGCATTTGCTAACTATTGTTTGTGATTTTCTATTTTTGTAAAGAATAGTGATTTTTAATTCACCGAAAATGCTGATTTTTTAAAATTTTTAATTTTCTCATTTTTTTTGTATACAAATCTATAAATTACGTATTACTTATCAAGTTATGTGCAAAAAACAATCCAAAAGGAGAAAATGCATCCAATATTTTTTGTGATCTTATAACTTTTTTTGAAAAATCGTGAGTTATAAATCTGATAAGAATCCGCCCGAGTCCATGTCCATGGTGTCAAAGTCAAATATGCAAGCTGAGAGATTCTGCCACAGTTTGGTATTCTGGACATATCTCCTTCGGTATAACTCCGAATTACGTGATTCAAGAAGCTCTGTAACGATAAGAGATAGGGCTACAACTTTCATGTTTTAAGTTTTACGAGATTCGAACGTTAGCATCGTCGAAAATGCCTCCCAAAGTTGGAGACGGGATTTTGACGGGATTTTTTGGCAGATTTCCATCTCGAATCCATGGACTATATTGAAGACCAAGTAATGGCGTATTGGGCTTCATTAATTGGATCACGCCACTTTTAAGTTATTTAGGATTTATTTTGCTTTAAATAAATTAAGTCCATTGAATGTTAATTAATGGGCTTATTTACTTTTTAAGTTAAGTAGTTATTGTTATTCGTTTAGGAAAGTAGTTCCCTAAATTATAGGTTACTATTCACGTCACTATTCACGTGAATAGTACTGGTTAGTTTGTTAGTTAAGTTAGCAATCAATCCCACATTGGAATTGATCTAGGTTTTTGGCCAAAGTATTTCCTATATAAAGGAAAGGCCTTGTAACGTTTTTAAATAGAATTGATGAATGAAAAGTTTTAGCTTTGCTAAAGTATTGTCTATGCTCTCTGAGTTGACAAAAACCTTTAAGAAGATTTACTTCTTAATTGTACGAAATTAGCCATAGCGTGACCTATAGGTGAATTTCGAACCTGTTCTTTATTTAAAGAACGCGCCAAATTGGTTAGTTGAACACGTGAATTTATCACGGGTTTAATCAATCTATTTGTATTAACGTTAGGGTTGGTTCATGTTTGAAATCAGCTACACGTTCCCCTTGACATCTATTCCGCTTTATTGTTTCGTTTTTGTGTTTGTGTTTTGAATCTTGAAATTGAATCATCAACAAGATCCCCACGTTTCGGCATATGCTTTTGGTCCAGGTGTTCGAGCCTCGCCCAAGATCATATCAATTGGTATCAGAGAAAACAAGTTGTTGTCTTCAAATTTCAGGTTTATCCGTTTCTTGATTTTCGTTTTTTTTGTTGCGTCAATTTTAGTGCTGTTTCGTGCGTCCTTTTTTGTGTTGTATTTGCTGCAGTTTTTAGGGTCAATCTACTGCTGTAATTTGCGTCATAATTCTGCTCTTTAAGTTCATAAATTCGTGCTGAATTCCTATACAATTTAGAGCTGTTTTTGTTGCGCCAAAATTCATTATGAATTTGGGGCTGTTTTGAGTCGTCGTTTTTGTTTTTTTTTTTTTTTTTGCGTCAATATTGCTGCAGTTTTTGAGTCTTATTTCTTGCTGTTCTTAGAGTCAAAATTGTTGTCTTAGTTCGTCAAAAGTCCAGCTTCAATTTCGTCAAAAAAATTGCATGCTCAATTTCTGTCCGAAAATTGCTTAACTTTGTTTTGCGATTTGCGTCAATTTGTCTTCTTGCTGAAATTGTGTTCGTCCTTGTTGCTGTTGTTTCGTGTCTTCTTTCAGCTTTGTTTTGTTTACATCATATTGCTGAAATCTTAATTTTTTTTTTCGTTGTGTCCTTCACGTCCAAAATTAGGATTGCATCTAGAGTTTCAATTCTTGAAATTCTTTCTTGCTCATTCTTGTTGTCTTTCTTGTTCCTTGAGTCTTATTTTTTTTTGTTCACAATAATCCGTGATCATCATCTTGGTAAAAGGAACCATTCTTGATTATCTTCTTGATTTTCTTGAAGTTCTTGAAATTTTTCTTGAAGTAAGAATTTGTTCATTATTTCAAATCTTGAATTCTTGCTCAAAGAAGTATACAAAAATTCCTTGTTCTTGAAGAATTATTTCATATTCTTGGTGGTTAAAAAAAAAAAAAAAAAACAAACTTAAGGTTTGCATTTGTACAAGGTTGTAATAAAAACTTTAAATTTTTGTCTTGATATTGTCCGAATTATAAAAAAAAAAAAAAAAAAAAAAAGACCGTTTAAAAAAAAAAAAAAAAGATACGGTCCAATTAAAAAAAAAAAAAAAGGAGAAAAGTCGGACTTTTATTTTTCAGTTATTTAAATTCTGTTATTTAATTTTTACATTAAAAGAACTAAGTGTTCTTGAAGTTGTGTTTAAAACCATCAAATATTCAAAGTGCCATAACTTCTTCAATACTTATCCGAATTCATTGATTCAAGTTGTGTTTTTCTTGTCTTGAATTCTTCTTCTAGAATATCATAGAATCTGAACGTGAATCAATTATACCCTGAACGTGATCTCAAAAATTCAAGTGACGTGAATTTCTTGTTTAATTCTTGATTTTGCTTGTGTAAAATTTTGTGTTGTGGAACAATCAATTGAGACAAGTTCTTTGCTATAAGTGAACTTGGTCGAATTCAAAGTCCCAATTACATTATTTATTGAGTGATTTAGTTAGGACAAACAAGAGTGACACCACTTAACAAGAGGGAAGAGTACCTACCATCCAAAGTGAGGAACCCGTGAGGATTATTATATTTTTTCTTGCGTTTTTCTTTGCTAATCTTGCAGGTACCAATGGAGGACGAAGAAAAGATCCCCACGTTTCGGCATATGCTTTTGGTCCAGGTGTTCGAGCCTCGCCCAAGATCAGAAATTGAATAGAAAAACTAGACCAGAAATAAAATCCACCGACAATAATTTCGCAATTTTATGTCTTGTTTTTTTTGAAGATCGTGACTTTTATATCTCGCTCAAGAAAATTGATTATTGTTTCTAGAATTTTTTATTTTATTTTCTCTCGCTACAAATACTAAGATCACATTATTTTAGTCATGTCGGTAGGAAAATGTGAATAAAAATAAATTTCCTAGGAAATTTTTATAATTTTCTACTTTTGACAAAAATTTGTGAACCCGCTGAAAATAGTGATTTTTGAAAATTTTCTACTTTTTGTGCACAAATCTCTAGTGCACTTGCGAACAATATTTGTTTATTTTTTATTTTTTTTAAAAAATAGTGAGTTATTGCTCAATGAAAAAAATACTGATTTTTGAAAAGTGTTAATTTCATATTTGTTTTCATACACAAATCGCAAGATTACATATTTCTCATCAAGTTATGTGCAAGAAACGATAAAAAAAGAGCAATTTGTTTTAGTTATGTTGGTGCAAAATGTGAATACGAATAAATCTCGTCGGCAATATATTACAATTTTCTATTTTTGACAAAAACCTATAAGTAAAAATTCCTGAAAGTGGTGATTTTTGAAAATTTTAAACTTTCTTTTTTTTGTGCACAAATCACTACATTACATATTTTTCATTAAGTGGGGAAAAAAAATTACCAAATAGAGCATTTTCTAACAATTGTTTGTGATTTTCTATTTTTGTAAAAAATAGTGATTTATAATTAACAGAAAATGCTGATTTTTGAAAAATATAAGTTTTCTCTTTATTTTTATATACAAATCTATATATTACATATTTCTTATCAAATTATGTGCAAAAAACAATTGTAAATTATGATTTACAAGTGTTTTATGTTTTTTACACACATCGTTAGATTATATGTGTTCTTTTTTAATTGAATAGAAAAAGTAGACCATAAAAAAAAATCCGTCGACAATAATTTCGCAATTTTATGTCTTGTTTTTTTCAAAGATCGTGAGTTTTATATCCTGCTCAAGAAAAATGATTAATGTTTCTAATATTTTTTATTTTATATTCTTTTGCTCTAAATAATGAGATAACATTATTTTAGTCATGTCAGTAGCAAAATGTGAATAAAAATATATTTTCTGGGGAAATATTTATAATTTTCTACTTTTGACCAAAATTTTTGAATCCATTGAAAATGGTGATTTTTAAAAATTTTCTATTTTTTATGCACAAATCACTAGATTGCATACTTTTCATTGAGTCAGGCAAAAAAAATTGGACATAATATTGAATTTGCGAACATTATTTGTTTATTTTTTATTATTCTTAAAAATAGCGAGTTATAGTTCAACGAAAATACTGGTTTTGAAAACTTTTAATTTTCATATTTGTTTTGGGACACTAATCACTAGATTACATATTTCTCATCAAGTTACGAGCAAGAAACGATAAAAAAAGAGCAATTGTTTTTTGATATGTTGGGTGCAAAATATCAATACGAATAAATCTCGTGGGCAATATATTACAATTTTCTAATTTTCACAAAAATCCAAAAGTAATTACCCCAGAAAATGGTGATTTTTTGAAAATTTTAAACTTTCTTTTTTTTGTGCACAAATCACTACATTACATACTTTCCATTGAGTTCGGCAAAACAATTACCAAATAGAGCATTTGCTAACTATTGTTTGTGATTTTCTATTTTTGTAAACAATAGTGATTTATAATTCACCGACAATGCTGATTTTTTAAAAATTTTAATTTTCTCATTTTTTTTATATACAAATCTATAGATTACGTATTTCTTATCAATTTATGTGCAAAAAACAATCCAAAAAGAGAAAATACAGCCAGTATTTTTTGTGGTTTTATAACTTTTTTTAAAAATCGTGAGTTATAGATCACCAAAAATTATGATGTACAATTGTTGTATTTTTTTACACATATCATTAGATTATATGTGTTTTTTTTAAATTGAATAGAAATAGTAGACCAGAAATAAAATCCATCGACAATAATTTCGCTAATTTATGTCTTGTTTTTTTCAAATATCGTGAGTTTTATATATCGTTCAAGAAAAATAATTATTGTTTCTAGAAATTTTTATTTTAATTTCACTTGCTACAAATAATGGGATAACATCATTTTAGTCATGTCGGAAGCAAAATGTGAATAAAAATAATTTTCTGGGGAAATATTTATAATTTTCTACTTTTGACTAAAAATTGTGAATCCATTAAAAATGGTAATTTTTAAAAATTTTCTATTTTTTGTGCACAAATCTCTAGATTGTATACTTTTTAATGAGTCAAGCAAAAAAAAGGTAATAGTGCACTTGCGAACTATATTTGTTTATTTTTTATTTTTTTTAAAAATAGTGAGTTATTGCACAACGAAAAAAATACTGATTTTTGAAAAGTATTAATTTCATATTTGTTTTTGCACACAAATCGCTAGATTACATATTTCTCATCAAGTTATGTGCAAGAAACAATAAAAAAAGAGCACTTTGTTTTAGTTATGTTGGGTGCAAAATGTGAATACGAATAAATCTCGTGGGCAATATATTACAATTTTCTATTTTTGACAAAAACCTATGAGTAAAAATTCCTGAAAGTGGTGATTTTTGATAATTTTAAATTTTCTTTTTTTGTGCACAAATCACTACATTACATACTTTTCATTCAGTTGGGCAAAAAATTTACCAAATAGAGCATTTGCTAACAATTGTTTGTGATTTTCTATATTTGTAAAAAATAGTGAGTTATAATTCACAGAAAATGCTGATTTTTGAAAAAAAAGAAGGCTAAGCCTCCTTTCGGGGGGGGGGGGGGGATTACTAGCAGTTATGGTAACGTAACTTTGGATCTGAACATATGGTTTCATAACAAGAAGGTTTAGATCTATTCAGTTTGACTTCACAATATGAAGTTTTAGATCTATTCATATTGATAACAATAAGCCGTTGTTTCTTAGTTGAAACTTATTTTATATGTTAAATCTAATGACTCTTAAAAGAATGAACGGTTTCAAATTTCTTATGGTATGATCTTGTGGGTCGACACCCAAGTCACGTTCGGCGTTTCATGAGGCGGTTGATGATGTTGTAAGTCCTCTTTTTAGCCGGTAATATGTCGTTGACAGTCGAGCAAGATCATCCATAATAAAAATGAGACATGTTCTATCTTTTAAATGGTCAAAAGATTGATATATAAACCAAAGTTTTGCTAAGTTTCATTAGCACAATAAGTTATCAAGTATGGAGAAATCTAAAATATTCAATAAGTGATATCAAGTTTGGAGAAAATCTAAGATATTCAATACGTGATTCCATATGAAAGAAACTAAGTTATGTGTATACTACCATAAATTCTGTTAGTAATCCTACCCGAAGCTCCTATCAATTATTATGACATCTATATTGTATAGAAGTAATTCTACTGCTTCATCTTCAAATAAAAATACTAAAAATTCTGAATTAGTTGAATTTTCTGAAATTGAACAAAAAATACAAAATTGGCATATTCCAAAAATTGAACATAAAAAAATTTATAAATATGGAAATTTTGATCAAAAAACTAAAAGAGCCATAAAAAATGTAGAAAAAACAATTTCTATACAAAATCAATTTGAAGATTTAGATTATTTGTCTCAAATTAGACAACAATGATATAATTATCTACATATTGGTCTTATACAAATTGCTGTACAACCTTTAAATAGACAAGGATTAGAAACTACAATTTTAATTGCTTTAAGAGATTGTAGACATAATAAATTTCATGATTCTTTTTTAGGCTTAATTGAGTCTAGTCTTTGCAATGGTCCAATTTATTTTAATACGTATCCAAATTTTTCTGTATCTTTAACTGATAGAAATTTATATGATGTACTAACTGTCAATTTACAAACTAAAGGTTATGATATGAAACCTGGATCTGAAAATATTAATTTGACATATAGACTTTATTATAAATTAATGAATACTATAAGTCCAGGAGCAAGAATAACAGATAATGGGAAAAGTACATTATTAATGGAAACTAATTTAAAAAAATCAAAATTACAAATACCAAGATTAATAAATTGGGATGAAATATCTTTGCCATCAAATTGGGTCTTAGAAAAAATAAGTAGACCAACAATTCCTTTAAAATCTAAGGATGCTCAAATTCATGAAGATAACGAAGGAAATGTAGAAATAATATTTGAAACACATGTTCCTAGAAGAAATTCATACTCCTCATTTCCATACTCTTCTGCATCTAGATCTGATAGGTTTAACTTTGAAGGAATTAGAGAAACAGATAATCAAATTCCAAGACCAATATACACACAAAAATCACAAGATGATATAAGCCTTGGATCAGAAATGAATTTTGAAATAAATACAAATTCTCAAAAAAATAAAATAAATTTTGAAATAAATACAATTTCTCAAGAAAATAAAATTAATCTAAAAGAAATAAGTAAAATATGTGTTAAAGATTTTAATCTTCCGCAATATACACCATTTAGAAATTGGTTTTTTAAAATTTATAATACTAAACAACAAAAACAATTTCAAGATCAGTATTATAATTTTATTAAAATCACTGGTGTTATAATTTCATTCATATCATGGTTTAATACTGAACAAAAAGCAAAATACATTGATGATCAATATAGTCTAAATGTTCTTGAAGAAGCTCATCAGACTTGGAAATTATCTGATGATAAATTATTAAAAGCAATTCATCCTCCTTCACAGTTAATAAAAATAGAAGCTGCAAATACTTCAACTGAGGCTTGTCCTTATATTGATGTTAGTAATGTTGAATTAGCAAAAATAGCCAAACAAAATAATTTTACAAATCTTAATTTAAATACCATTTCTAAACAATTATGTCGTATTGAAGATAAAATTAATCTTCAAACCCCAAAAAATATTTTTCCTTTAGAAAATATAAAATTAGGGTCTAGTAAAACTCAACCATTTTCATTTAAACCTATGCCTGATTTACCTTTAAATATGTTAAAGTCTTTACCTTCAGGTTTTACTAAAGAAAAATTAAATTCAGAGTTTAATAAATTAAGACTCAATGTATTAAGTTATGAAAAAGAAGAAATGATTAATAATAATTTACAAATAGATCAATTAGAAGAAATGTTTAATAATTTATACATAGATGAAGATTCAAATCAATTGGAAATAAATAAAATAAAGAAACCTAACTCAAAATTTAGACCAAAATATCCACAAACTCAATTTTATTATCCTAGACCAACTCCTCAAGATCTTTTAATTGAAGAACATGGTGATTGGCAAAATTGTTATCAAAATAATGCTATATATGAATGGAATCTTGATGGGTTTACACCTTATCAAATTGCTAATATGTGTCATAAAATATCAATGTATATTAATATTTTAAAAATGGAAAATATTACTGAAGAACAAGCTGTAAGAGCTTGTACTCAAGGTTTTACTGGACAATTACGTGGTTGGTGGGATCATTATCTAAATGAAAATCAAAGAGGTGAAATTATAAAAGCTACTAAACAAATAACTACAACCACACTCATATTTCCAAAACCAGAAAATAATCAACCACAAGAAATAACTGTTACAACTAATATTCTAGATGCTGCTTTTAATCTTGTATGTGCAATAAATAAGCATTTTGTTGGAAATAATTACTTAACAAATTCTCATAAAGAATTATTAATGAATTTAAAATGTCCTACACTATCTCATTTTAGATGGTATAAAGATGTTTTCTTGTCAAAATTATACTCAAGATCTGATTCTCAAGCAGATTTTTGGAAAGAAAAATTTCTTTCTGGTTTACCAAAATTATTTGCTGAAAAATTTAGAGGAAATCTAAGAAATTATTTTGATGGAATAAATATCCCATTTTCTCAAATTACTTATGGAGAATTAATCAGTGTATGTACTGAAGAAGGCTTAAAATTATGCAATGATATAAAATTAAAAGCACAAATAAAAAGAGAAACTCAAAAAGCAGAATTAGGAGATTTTTGTCATCAATTTGCTTATAATCCACATGAATTAAAATCACCTCTTAGAAAAATAGAAAAAAAATTAAAGAAAAAACATAAAAAATATGAAAGATCATCTGAAATATCTGAAAATTCTGAAGAAAGAATTAAAAGAAAGAAAAAATCTAGAAAGAAATGGATAGAAGAAAATATAACATGTAGAAAATGTGGTAAAAAAGGACATTATGCTAATAAATGTACTTCTAGGACAAATATTAATGAAATTCTTTTGGAAAAATTAGAAGATATAAATTTAGATAAAGAATTAAAAGAATATTTAATACAAAGAACAGAAAATAAAATTTACAAAACCGATTCATCAGATAGTGAAGAATCTGTGGAAATAAATAATATAAGTTCAGATGATACTGATGAAAATTGTGAAAATTGTAATTCGAAATCAGATTATTACAAAGCAATAATTGAAGCTAATGGATTAAATGAAATAGGAATATTCACATTATCTGAAAAGCATAAAATGATGCTTGATTTAGTTGAGGAAATTCAAGATCCAATAAGAAAAAGACAATATTTAGAAAAATATTTACAATTAGAAGAAGATAATAAAAATTCTTTAAATCATTCTCCATCTACTTCTTATGAAAATTCTCAAATAAAAATAAAATTAGATAGAATAAACACTTCATTTACAATGCAAGATGTAATAGATCATTTACAAAATCAAAATCCTAAACAAATTACTTTACCAATTTTAAAAGAAGAAGTTGATGAATTAAAAATAGAAATTCAAAAATTAAAAGAAAGAATTTTAATTTTAGAAGAATTAAATTTAACAAATATATTAAATACACAGAATGAAGAACAAATAGAAGAAATTTCTGAACAAAATAATTTTCTTCAAATAAATACCTTAGTCACTTCTCATAAATATTATATTTCTATTACATTAATAATAAATAGAGAATATAAAATTCAAACAATTGCAATGGTTGATTCAGGTGCAGATTTAAATTGTATAAAAGAAGGATTAATTCCTTCAAAATATTTTGAAAATACTCATGTAGAATTACATGCAGCACAAGGTACACAAATAAATATAAAATATAAAATATCAGATGTTTGCATATTTTCTGAACAAAATAATTACATTTGTTATCCATTTGTAATAACTAATGCAATTGGTCAACATTTAATATTAGGAAATCATTTTTTAAATTTAATGCATCCTTATCAATGTGATGGTAAAAAATTATGAAAAATAAATTCTAATTTATCATTTCAATTTGTAACTGTTCCTAAAATTAGAGATCTTTAAAATACTTACCTTAATTTATCTTAAAATCTCACAATATTATTTTCTGCAGGTTTTAGTTATGATAAAGGAGGAAAAGATTTGGTTCTCGACAATAATATTTTCTTTTTTGCAGGAAATGAGAGGCAGAGGCCGTCAATCCCAAAATAAATTTGGTTATAATATAAATCAAATAAGTCAAAATAGACTTCCTAATTCCTCTTCTCAATGGTCATCTCAAATGAGAGGACAAAATTTCCTTAGTCAGAAAATTACTACACCTTCTATAGGTTTTAATCCCAATGTTAAAAGAAATATTTTAGAAGGAACATCCTCAAATCAGGATTATGATTACATTCCAAAAGGAGTACAAGTTCATGCTTTAACTATATCTACAAGTGATCTTAAATTAGATCCTTATGATGTAGCAAATAAATATTTTAATCATCCTTCTAGTTCTCAATTTGGTTTAAAAGGACCTTTACCCTTAAAAACCCGTCATACATATGCAGATTTTTTAAATTTCACAAAATTTGCAGATGTTAAAGACAAACCAAAAACAAATCATCCTCAAGAATGGTCTCCTACTTATGAGGATAGTGAAATAGCCCTTTCTCAAATATATATCCACCAAATTCCTTCATTTTCAGATTGGAAAATACCATCTACCCAAGCCTTAAAATTCATTTCAAATTACAATAAAATTGAATATCAATTTACCTATTATGATATGGTGGATAGTTTCTCCAAAGTATTCTTATATCAAAATTCCTTGTGTAGACACACTTGGTGGATACGCATTGATGATTCCATTTTTGAAAAACCCATACCAAATTGGTTTATTGAATGGTTCAAAACTATGGGGACCAAAACAAGAAAATTTTTTACCTGAAAAATTACAACCATTTTTTAGCCAATTCCAATATATTTATTCCTCAAAATTCCAAAATCCTGAAATCTTTGGAGAATCCTTTCTATTATTCTTAATAAAATTCCAAATACCATGGTTATTTGCATGGAAATATGAAGTAGGATATGCAATTGATGGCATTCCACAGCTCAGAAGAATATTATACACAAAATGGTGGCCAAAGTGTCAAGTTGATTATGATTCAATTCAAAAAATCTTGGCACAAGAAGATGTTCTTCTAGCAAAAGGAAAATTATTAGATGTTTCTTTCAATGTATCTCCTTTCAAAAGAGACAATTTTGTTGAAAATAAGCAAAAAAGAAATGATTGAAAAAATGAAAAAAGAAATTGATAGAATTTTTGCTGTCTCTACTCCACTTAAGAAGAAAGAGGAAAAATTAGCAAAAGAAAAAGAAAAGGAAAAAGTTGAAAAAGAAAAAATTGAAAAAGAAAAAATTGAAAAAGAGAAAAATAGAAAAGAAAAAGAAAAATATAACTTTGAACAATTAATATATGATCTTTATAAAAATAAAGATTATGTATTAAAAGTTTTAGATTCTAATTCTGATAAATCCAGAGCAGTATCTCCAGTATCTACTCAAAAGACATTCTCATCTGAAGAAATTGAAGATGATAAAATGCCGATAAGAAGATCTGCAAGAAAGAAGAAATCAAAAAACTGAAAATACAAATTTCCAAGAAATATGAAGACAAGTGGAAGACTTTGCAAGGAAAATTACAAGAAATATCAAGACAAGTGGAAGACAAGTGGAAGATAAAGACAAGTAAAGGATAAAGTGGAGTTAGAAAAATTTCACATCACTTTGAATTGTTGTCTTTTTGAATTATTGTCTTTTACTTTTTTATTTGGTTTTTAGTGTTTAGAAAGTCTATAAATAAATCCCAAAATGGGTTGTAAGGGACACCTTTTCATTACTACATCTTTCAATCTTTGAACAAAGCTCTCTAACTCTCTTTGTAATTCTCTTTTGTAATCAAGAGTTCTTATGCAATAGAAATTTCTTGGTTTCAAAACTCTCCTCTTTTCTTCAAGCAAGCTTCTCTTCTTCTTTCTTCTTTAAGTTTTTATATTTTACAAGTTTATGCTAAGGAGTTAAGAAGTTCTTTCAAGTTCTTCCCTCCTGTTGTAAATTACTTTCAAGTTTTGCACATAAAGCTTGAAGATAAATGATTCAAGATTAGAGAAAATAAGTAGTAAGTCCCTTACTATTTTATTTTTGTTTATATAATTTTAATGTTTAATTCCTGGTGTACACCTAAGGACTTTGAAATAAAATACAAAAAAGTAAGGACTAATAACAAAATAAAAAAGTAAAAGACAATAATACAAAAGACAACCATTCAAAAGTGATGTGACATTTTTCTAACTTCACTTTTCTTTGTCTCCATGATGTCTCCTACTTGATTGATGTCCCCACTTGCTTGGAATTTTCCTTCCCACTTGATATCATTTCTTTGAATTTTTCTTTTTTGCAACCTTTTGTGAACTGATTTTTCCAGCTTCATCCGATGAAGATTTTCTTGAAAGAGTATTTGCTCTGGATTTTTATGAACAACTTGAATCCAACAATTTTAATACATTGTCTTTATTTTTATACAGATTATGTATTAATTGTTCGAATTCATTTTTCTCCTTTTCTGTCATTTGCAATTGTTCACCATCAGAATTGGTACTTGAATTTTCATCTGAAGAAATTTGCAAATCCTCTTCTGTTGAAGGTTCATCATCAGTGAATTTGATCAAATTTTTATCAAAAGAGAATCTTGAAATGGATGTTCTTTTTTCTTTTTTCTTTTTTCTTTTCTCACTTTCTTTTTTCTTTTCTATTTTTTCTTTTTCAATTTTTTCCTTTTCTTTTCCTTTTGTCATTTTTTCTTCTTTTTCTTTTTCAGGAGAAGAAACAGCTTTCACTTTTTTCAATTCATTTTGCAATTTTGCAATCAAGTCATTTTTCTCATTTAATTCTTTCTGAGAAAAATTATCAATTTCTTGTGTCACTTTTTCTTTTTCAAGAGAACTTTTTGCATTAACAAGTGACTTCTTAATTTCAATGTAATCTACTTGACATTTTGGCCACCATTTAGTGTACCCAACTCTTGTGAGCTGTAAAATTCCATCAGTATTGTATCTAGTTTCATATTTCCAAGCATATAACCATGGAATTTGAAATTTTATTAAAAAGAGTAAAAATGATTGTTTTGGGAATTTTGAATGCTGAAATTTTTCAGAATAAACATTTTTAAACTGAATAAACAAATTTTTCAATTTTTCAGGTAAGAAAGTTTCTTCGTTTGGTCCATGAATTTTAAACCAATTAAGAAACCAACCTGGAATAATTTTATTGAAATTGGCTTCATCAATACGAATCCACCAAGTATGCTTGTAAGAAGAATTTTGATATAAGTGGACATTGTGAAAACTTTCCACCATATCTGTATACGTAAATGCATATTCAAAATTGTTATATCTTGAAATAAAATTTTGAGTTTGAATTAGAGAAGAATTCCAGTCAGAATAAGATGGTATTTTACGAATATACATATGAGACAAAGCAATTTCATTGTCTTCAGTTGTAGGAAACCAATTTTGGTGACGACTGGTTATGGGTCTGTCATTTATATCAGCAATTTTGGTAAAATTTAAAAAATCAGCATAAGTATGCCGAGTTTTTAGAGGAAGTGGTCCTCTTAAACTGAAATGAGAATTAGAAGGATTATTGAAATATTTATGAATAATCGCATACAAATCTAATTTGAGATCTGTTTCAGAAATGAAAATTGAATGTGCGATTATTCCATTTTTAATATAATCATGGTCCTGATTTGAGGATTCATCAAGAAGGACATTTTTGGCTGTGGGTATATGACCCAATGGAACAAGAGAATTATTTTTGGAATTTGATTGATTTAAAGAAGACTGACCTCTCATTTGAGATGACCAGTATAGTGGAGGATATTGGGAATTGTAATGGCTAACATAACCAAAATCCATTTGAGGTTTATGACCTCTTCCACCTCTACCTTGCATTTCCTGCAAAAAAATTTTAAAATAAAAACATTTTAAATAATAATAGCAATTTCTTTTCTAAAATTTTCAAGACGATTCCATAAAAATTGATTTATTATTGGATGTCTTCTAGATTTATTTATGTGATATGAAATCAACATTTGGTAGTATTGCATTTGATGTAAAAATACTTGTTGTTTTATTGATAAAACATATACATTTTCTACATGATAAACATGAGGAAATTCAGAATCTTGTCGAACCCTTTCTTTTAATGAATAAATTTTTCTAATTTTCTTAATTGTAGCTGGATTTTCAATATAATCTTTTAACCATTGTAATTTAAAATTTTCTTCCATTCTTTGATTTTTTTAAACAAAATATATTTTCTTTCCAAAAGATTTTATAAATCAATAATAAGCTTCTTTATTTGGTGAATCTGATTTTTGTATGAATTTCTTTACTCTTACCATTCTGTAATATTGTACTTAATGAATAAAAATTTGATCCTTTAAGGATTTTGTATTATAATTTCTTATTCTAATTTCTTTTTTAGAAAATTTTTGAAGATAATCTTTTAAATAATTTTCTTTTAAAATTTCAATTTCTTCTTCAGTTTGTTGTTTCATAACCTGCAAAAAATTTTATCCTTGTAAGAATTCTCTAGTAAGAAAATCAGGTAAAAAATTTAATTCACCTTTAATATAGACAATTTTAAAGTCAAATATAGATAAAATAGCTTGCCATCTAGTAAATATTTGTTTAGATGCAATATTTTTTACATCTTTCTGTAAAACTTCTTTTGCAGCACTACAGTCAACTATAAGTAAAAATTCTTGATTTAATAAATCATCTTGGAATTTAGAAATACAAAGAACTATACTAAGAATTTCTTTTTTAATTGTAGAATAATTTATTTGAGCATTTTTCCATTTTCCAGAATAGTATCTAACTAATTCTTCTTTATTAGTTTGTGGATTCTTTTGTTTTAAAATTCCTCCATAACCAATATCAGAAGCATCAGTTTCAACAATTTTAAACCAATCAGGATTTACTAAACTTAAACATGGTAAAAATTTTACTTTTTGTTTAATTAATTTTACTGCATTTGTATGAATTTCAGACCATGCAAGAGGATTTTTCTTTAATCTATCATATAAAGGTTTACTATCAATTTCTAAATTTTTATAATATTCACCAATATAATTTAAACTTCCTAAAAATCTTTGTAATTGTTTTTCATCTATTAATTCATCAGGAAATTTATTTGCAAATTCAATACTTCTAGCAATTGGTGTAATTTGACCATTTTCTAATTCATATCCTAAGAATCTAATTTTAGATTGGAATAATTTTTATGTTTTAGCAGAAACAACTAAACCATTTTTAACAACTATTTTAATAAAAATATTCAAATGTTTAAAATGTTGTTCAATATTTTGTGAAAAAAATAAAATATCATCAATATAAACAATTATAAATGAATATGATGAAAAAATATCATTCATTATATGTTGAAATTCAGAAGGAGCATTTTTGAGGCCAAAAGGCATTACATTCCATTCATAATGACCAAATGGAAGAGTAAATGCAGTTTTATATTTATCTTTTTCAGCAATTTGTATTTGCCAAAATCCAGATTTTAAATCAAATTTAGAATATATCATTGCTCCAAAAGTCCTATTTAATAAATCTTTTTTATTTGGAATTGGATATCTAATCCATTGTAAGACTGTATTTAAGGGTTTATAATTAATAACTAATCTTGGAACACCTCTTTCTATTTCTGAATTTTTATTAACATAAAATGCAGAACAACTCCAAGGAGAGTAACTTTTTCTAATTATTTTCTTTTTTTCACAAATCATCAATTTCTTTTTTACAATATTCAACCATTTCTTTATTCATTTGAGATGGTCTTGCTTTTGTTGGTATTTTTTGTTCATCAAAATCTTTTTCATATGGTAATTCAACAATATGTTGTTTTCTTTCCCAAAAAGCATTTGGCAATTCACTACAAATTTTTGTAGTAATTTCTTGCGTAATATTTTTAATTTGATTTTGTAATTTTGGAGATTTTAATTGTTCTTCTATTTTTAAAGATAAAATTTCATTTGAAAGAAAATCAATTTGATTATTTTTTAATTTTATATTTTCTTGTAAAGATGACAAATTTAAAGAACAAAGATCTCTAGTTTTTGGAGAAGTAATAAATTTAAATGATAAATCAGAATCAATTTTTGATAATGTTTTACCATCACATTTATATGGATGCATTAAATTTAGGAAAGGAGTTCCCAATATTTAATTGTTTTAGCTAAAACAAATGGACAACAAACATAATTATTTTCTTCAGAAAATATACACACATTTGATAATTTATAATTTACTTGTATTTTTCCCCCTTGTGCAGCATTTAATATGACTTGACTTTTTTCAAAATATTTAGAAGGTATTATTCCTTCTCTAATACAATTTAAATCTGCACCTGAATCTACCATTGCTATTGATTTAATTTTATATTCTTTATTTATTATAAGAGTTGCAAAAATGTAATATTTTTGAGAAGTAATTAAAGTATTTAATTGAGAATTTTGATCAAAATTTTTTTCTATTTTATTAAGTTCTTTTTCTTCTAAAGTTTTATTTTTTAATATTTTAATTTCTGTTTTTAACTCATTAATTTCTTGTTTTAATATAGGTGAAGTAATTTTATCTTCTTTTAAGGAAGTGTCTACTTTATCTATTTGTTTTATATTTAAAGAATTATTGTTTTGAAAAGAATTTTCATTAGATGGAAAAGAATAATTTTGTAAAGAATTATTTTGAAAATATATTTCAAAATAATGATTTCTTTTTATAGGATTTTTAATTTCATTAATTAAATTTAACATCATTTTATGATTTTCAGATAATGTAAAAATTTCTAACTGATTTAATTTTCTATTTTTAACAATTTTAGTTTTATCAGTTTCACTTACCTTATCAATATTTTTATTATTTTCAATATTTTCATCTAAATTATTATTAACTATTTCTATTTCAAAATTACAATTTTCATCAATATTTTTAGATTTAATAATTTTAACATTTGAATTATTATCTTCTATATTATTTAATTTATTAATATTTTTAGAACTATTTTCTTCTATGTCACTTTTATGCAAATTTACTTCAATTTTATGTAATTCTTCTTGTTCTATTATTTCATTTTTATTAACAAAAGAATCATTATTATGTTCAATTACTTCAATTTTCTTATTTTCAAGATAAAAGAGATTATTATTTTGAATTATATCAATTTCTTTATTTTGAACATAAAAGTAATTCATAATTTCTTCTTTATGTTTTTGCAAAATATAAATTGATTTTAGTAATTTATTATTTGGTAATTTCCAAATTTGATAAGACTTATCTATGATAATTAAACTAGATAATTCATGCATGTAATTTACTCTTTTTTCATTATAAAACCATGCAATAAAAGAAATAATAATTTCATTATTTTTAATAAAATCATAATATTCATTTTGAATATATTTTTGTTGATTAGAATCATGAGTTCTAAAGAACCAAGTTCTAAATAATGTCTAATAAGGAAGATTAAAATCTTCAACGCATATTTTACTTATTTCTTTTAAATCTAATTTAATTATTTGTTTATTTTCCATAGAAAAATAAAAAATAATACTATCAGATAATAAAATTAAAACAATTCAAAAGAGCAATTTAAGAAAATTAAAATGAGCTTCGGGTAGGATTACTAACAGAATTTATGGTAGTATACACATAACTTAGTTTCTTTCATATGGAATCACGTATTGAATATCTTAGATTTTCTCCAAACTTGATATCACTTATTGAATTTTTTCGATTTCTCCACACTTGATAACTTATTGTGCTAATGAAACTTAGCAAAACTTTGGTTTATATATCAATCTTTTGACCATTTAAAAGATAGAACATGTCTCATTTTTATTATGGATGATCTTGCTCGACTGTCAATGACATATTACCGGCTAAAAAGAGGACTTACAACATCATCAACCGCCTCATGAAACGCCGAACGCGACTTGGGTGTCGACCCACAAGATCATACCATGAGAAATTTGAAACCGTTCATTCTTTTAAGAATCATTAGATTTAACATATAAAATAAGTTTCAACTAAGAAAAAACGGCTTATTGTTATCAATATGAATAGATCTAAAACTTCATATTGTGAAGTCAAACTGAATAGATCTAAAACTTCTTGTTGTGAAACCATATGTTCAGATCCAAAGTTACGTTACCATAACTGCTAGTAATCCTCCCCCCCCTGAAAGGAGGCTTAGCCTTCCATGGCTATGATACCAAATTTACACCAGAAATTAACCATTAAAATTAAATAAACAAAAATAAAATAGTAAGGGACTTACTACTTATTTTCTCTAATCTTTAAGCATTTATCTTCAAGCTTTATGTGCAAAACTTGAAAGTAATTTACAACAGGAGGGAAGAATTTGAAAGAACTTCTTAACTCCTTAGCATAAACCTGTAAAATATAAAAACTTAAAGAACAAAGAAGAAGAGAAGCTTGCTTGAAGAAAAGAAGAGAAAGTTTTGAAACCAAGAAATTTCTATTGCATAAGAACTCCTGATTACAAAAGAGAATTACAAAGAGAGCTAGAGAGCTTTCTTCAAAGATTGAAAGATGTAGTAATGAAAAGGTGTCCATTACAATCCATTTGGATTCTATTTATAGACCACCTAAGGACTTTGAAATAAAATACAAAAAAGTAAGGACTAATAACAAAATAAAAAAGTAAAAGACAATAATACAAAAGACAACCATTCAAAAGTGATGTGACATTTTTCTAACTTCACTTTTCTTTGTCTCCATGATGTCACCTACTTGATTGATGTCCCCACTTGCTTGGAATTTTCCTTCCCACTTGATATCATTTCTTTGAATTTTTCTTTTTTGCAACCTTTTGTGAACTGATTTTTCCAGCTTCATCCGATGAATATTTTATGAAATTTTCTTGAAGGAGTATTTGCTCTGGATTTTTCTGAACAACTGGAATCCAACAATTTTAATACATAGTCTTTATTTTTATACAGATTATGTATTAATTGTTCGAATTCATGTTTCTCTTTTTCTGTCATTTGCAATTGTTCACCATCAGAAATTTGAAACCGTTCATTCTTTTAAGAGTCATTAGATTTAACATATAAAATAAGTTTCAACTAAGAAACAACGCCTTATTGTTATCAATATGAATAGATCTAAAACTTCATATTGTGAAGTCAAACTGAATAGATCTAAAACATCTTGTTGTGAAACCATATGTTCAGATCCAAAGTTACTTTACCATAACTGCTAGTAATCCCCTCCCGAAAGGAGGCTTAGCCTTCCATGGCTCTGATACCAAATTTACACCATGAATTAATCTTGTAATTAGTGTCCCAAAACAAATATGAAAAATAAAAGTTTCAAAAACCAGTATTTTCCTTGAACTATAACTCACTATTTTTAAGAATAATAAAAAATAAACAAATAATGTTAAAAAATGCACTATTATGTCCAAATTTTTTTTGCCCGACTCAAAGAAAAATATGCAATCTAGTGATTTGTGCACAAAAAATAGAAAATTTTTAAAAATCACCATTTTCAGTGAATTCAGAAATTTTGGTCAAAAGTAGAAAATTATAAATATTTCCCCAGAAAATTTGTTTTTATTCACATTTTGCTTCCAACATGACTAAAATCTCAGCTTCACCCAAGAAGAGATGCCAATAAAATATTTAGGCCTCCCTTTGCATCATAAAAGAATTCAGGCTAAGTACTTCTCAAAAATTTCGTATAAAATCTGAGCTAGAATTCATTCTTGGAAAGCTAATATGCTATCGATGGGTGGGAAAATTATTCTTTTACAAAGTGTCCTTTCTTCCCTTCCCCTCTATACTTTGATGTCAATCAAGCCGCCGAGTGTGGTACTGAACCAAATTGAAGCCACCATGGCAAATTTCCTATGGAATGGTGCTGAAAATAGGAAAAAATGCCATTGGATTGCATGGAAAACACTGTGCCTTCCCAAAGAGGAAGGTGGCATTGGTCTACGATCACTAGAAGATGTTATTAATGCACAATCTATAAAACTTTGGTGGCAGTTTAGACAAAGGAATACGCTATGGGCCAACTTTATGTATGACAAATATTGCGGTGTGTCCCATCCTATGTCCATTCAACCTAAGGCAAGTAACTCTCAAGCTTGGATTAGAATGCTGAATATCTCCCAAATAGCTGAGGAAAATATCTCTTTCACGCTATATGATGGCAGCTGTCATTTTTGGCTTGATAATTGGTTAGGCCCTAACAACCTGTACACCTTGACTGGCATCTTGGAAAACCACAAAGTCTCTGACTTCCTTTGCAGGAATGGATGGGACAGAGATGCAGTCTCAGCAGCCCTACCTGAAGACTGGGTCAAGGAGGTCCTAGATGTCCATATATTCCCCACAGGGGTGAAGGATAAAATGCACTGGAAGCTTGAAACTCGAGGGGAGTTCTCCTCCACTTCAGCCTTTCAACTCACAAGAACTCGCAGCCTAACTGACCCTTATTATTCTCATATTTGGGACCCGGGCTTACCCATTGATGGGGAGCAAATATGTGTATAAAAATTGTGTAAATGCGATCATGGTTGCTATTCACCCCTAATCAAAAATCAAGCTAAACAACCCCTAAAAGGTATTAGTATAGCAAGTTCGTTCTCACGAGGAAAGGACTGTGTTGAAATTCTAAAGAAAATATTTTTGTGTTTTTATATTATCAAACTGAAGTTTGGTCAGACTTTGGGTTGCCTTTGATTTGGGTGTCCATACTGCCTAGGCTGGAATTTGGACCCATCAATTAAACTGGATTATTGCATGGCTGGTATGACCTTTTTGGACCCTTAGATTACTGAACCTGTCCTTCTTGGACTAATTTGCAAAATGCACAGATTCCTCCTACAAAATTGGTAAAGTTCATGTTAATGCACATTTTGGGTAGGAGACACTTACTACAGGATTGAGAGTTTCCACAATTTGATATGCCTTATGGCTATCAAATTTTTTGGACTTTCCATCCTCACTCACTCTCCTAGTTTAGTTTATTACTCAAATATAGGAGCTATTGACTTATGAATATAAAGGAGTAGTACTCCTCTTTATGATTTTGGCTTTTGTAATGGGGTGTCGGGTATATCCGGCCCCATCTTATTTTGCTTTTCCGTAATAAAGGTATGTTTTATTAAAAAAAAAAATAAAAAAATAAAAAAATAAAAAAAAAACTGAAGATAAGTAAGTAAATAACAAATAACTAAAACTGAAATGGTGATTTGATTAAAATTCAAATTAAGCAAGTGTACTCCCGAGATTATATTTTAGGTTTACATAAAAAGCACATATATATATCCTATCTGTGGTCATGCAAAACAAGGGTAAATAACATAACTCACACCCTCCTTTGTGGCTAGAGGCAAGGAATGATTTAGGCACTTTACCTATTTAGATATTAACTAAATCATTAAACGCTCCTTTGTGGCGAGAGGCAAGGTTTACTTCCTTAATTAATTCGGAATCTAATGCAACTACCAACTCAACCAAACCCTCAAGTTCAACCGCTCCTTTATAGCGGAGGCAACGCCCGAACCAGTCATGCTAATGCTAAACTAATCCCCCTAACTCCTTCTTTGTGACGAGAGGCAAGAGCTAAGGTAAAATCAATCTAACAAATTTACAACCAACCCACAAAAGATTCAAAACAACCCACTCAAATCCTCCTTTGTGGCGAGAGGTAAGATTAAAGCAAGTTATCTCTAAATAAATTACTACACTTTAATAAAATATTCATCATACATAATTAAGGCCCTAAATCATGCATAATTATGAAGAACACAGCAAAACCTATTCTACAAAGACCATAAGATAGAATATAGCATATAAATTAAGCACAAAAACCCTTATTCATAATCCCGGGAGCACAATAAGTTTTGCCGAGCATGGCTAAATCAAACATCATCATATAAATATTAATTAAGCACAAAATTGAAATCATAAAATAAAAGAAAGATAACACCTTGAACTGCAAATTCTTGGAAGAAATCTTTACTCGTAAAAGAATGAATTCAATAATGATGATGTTCCCGAATCCGTACAACTTCAATTCTCCGAGAATAGCCAAAAGAATGAAACCCTAGCTATTACAAAGAAGAAAAACCCTTGCTTGAACTCTCTCAAAGTTGTCACACTGTAAAAACTGTAACCCTAGCCCTATTTATAGTAGTTCTATGAAGATATTTGCTAATAAGTCATTCACGAAAGTCTTGTCGAAAAAGGAAACTCAAAGTTGGCCAAAATCGTAAATTTCTAAAAATTAGGTCGTAAACCTGCGTATTCCCCGACGTCTCGACGTCCATGATCGCGCATAAAAACGTCCACGCACGTCGCGACGTGGAGGGTCTGACGTTGCGACGTCGCGGTACGTCGCGACGTGGAAGAGGTCCCGACGTCGCGCGACATAACTCACTGGAAATTTCTCAAAACTTGTCCAAAAATTCAACCAAAAATCGCATTTTTAACGTCGCGACGTGGAGGGTCTATACCACGACATGCACCCACGTCGCGACGTGGAGTGTCTGACGTCGGACGTGGAGATTGCTCTTCACTGATTTCGCGATCTTTCTTCCATTTTTCTTCCACTTTGCATCCGATTTGACTCCTTTGTGATTTCTCTCTTCCAAGTGTACACCACGGTCAACAAACCTACAATTAAAACACTAAAACGAATAAAAACGAACAAGAACAACCAAAGACTTAAGTAAAAACCCTACGTAATCGGTGAATAAATTCACCTCATCAATTTCCCCCACACTTAACCTTTGTTCGTCCCCGAACAACCTAAACTAAAAACAACAAACCTAAACAAAAGTCTAACACAAAGACCCTAACAAAATTCTAACACATAACACAAAACGCATCCAACTTCATCAATTCGATCTAAGAACAAATGTCATATAAATGCCTCATACTCTCAAGTATTCAAATGTCAAGTACACATAATATACGTCTCCAAAAGTTATCAAAGCACATTAATTTACTCATTTAGACACGTTGAACCAACCATGTGTGTGTGTGCGATAGGTTCCACCTCAATTCATAACTCATCTACAATCACGCCATAAATTAGGGTTCCAACAACTAAGTCTTCGTCTCAACTTTTTCCTCACTAATCATATTAAAAATTCATTATTCAACTCATATTAATGAGGATTCGCTCGGCAAACCTTTAGGTTCATAAATAAAACTCGTTCCCCCAGACTGTCACACATAATTATGGTATTTCATTGGAAATCTTGTGACATCCACCTGGAGTACTGTCCCACCTTCGGGTTTTAGACCCATTCCCATTCATGCAAGTTCTCCATTAACTTTTCGTTTAAGAGCAGTCTCGCAGAGGAGTGACAATATGAAGCCAGAGTCTTTCGTCTTCCATTCTCCGTTACCATCCATATGAGTTCTCTTAGGGTTATTATTAAAAGCAATCTCATAAAGGGATGATAGTATGAGTAAAACAAGCTTAAAAATGCAAAAGCATTAAGTGCAAACATTTATGCAAGCACATTTATTAAAGAGCACATTTTAAGCGAGTTATATAAGTTTCAACTAAACAAAGCGTTAAAAACACTCCAACCTACTTAATGATTACAAACTCGTCAATTCCCTCAGTAGTTCCCCTAACTGCATAAAAATGGTCGACTCAAAATGCTAAACTTTCTATCAAAGACACGACTCCCTCTAGATAGCATATTATTTCCTATCCC
The DNA here is from genome assembly GCA_016586305.1 of Ophiorrhiza pumila. Taxonomy (NCBI): domain Eukaryota; kingdom Viridiplantae; phylum Streptophyta; class Magnoliopsida; order Gentianales; family Rubiaceae; genus Ophiorrhiza; species Ophiorrhiza pumila. The sequence continues at coordinate 22,876,742 of BLIW01000007.1, read as the reverse complement.
ACATCGAATCTTTCGATAAAATCCAATCATTGGCAACATAACATTTATCACAACAAGATCAAAATTTCAAAAATTGGATACTACATGAAAAAGTCCTAAAACCATGGTGTAATTATGCAAAAAGTTATCATTACCGACTTACGTATTTACGAGCTAAGGTTAACTCAAGGAATAACTAATACGAATGGGACATGATAAAAAATTAAAATTAAATCCTAATTCCATTAACATAATTGTCTCAATTCGATGCAAAATAACACGAAAAACATCAAAATGAAAACAACAAAAGAAAAGAAAAATAACATCCAAATAACAACAAAATAAAAAAAGCTAAACAAATAGAAAAAAAAGAGCATGACTCCCCCCCACACTTAAAATCAACATTGTCCTCAATGTGGGCAAGGAGAAACACCACCTAATCCTGCTGCATCTCATCGCGTGGAGGAGGCTGCGAACTAGTACCCTCACCTCTTGATATATGCCACTGCCTGCTCATCTGACGGACCATGTTAGAAATCTGCGACATCTGATGAGATAAGTTGGCGTATGCCATCTCCATCTAGTCAAACCGCTCATCAAAGTGTGTCGTCTGCTGCGTCATCATAGCCTCTATGTCATCCATGCATGTATGAAGGCTCGCAATGTTCATGACACGGCGAGGTGGGGGTGGAGAAATGTGCTCCTCATCCTGCTGCTCCTGCTCATGGCCCTGCTCCTGCTCTTGCTCTTACTCTATCGGCTACTGCGGGGGTAGCACCGAGGGTTGTCCTGGCCTCTCATAGGAGCTAATCCTATATGCATTATACTGGGCAGTGGTGATGACATCACGCACTCCACACATCTCATCTGTGCCCAAAGCTGGCACCCCAGCAGCATAGCAAATGGCTGTGATCGCAGACGGATAATAAAGTCCTGTCCGTACAAACTGACGCGCCTTCCGGATCTCAATGTCCGTAATCTCCCCAACATCTATAAAGCGGCCTGTCTGAATAGCGTAATTCAGAAGAGCCTTATCGTCATCGCAAGAGGCTTGATGGACGCTGGGAATGAGCTTGCCGATGATAAAGTAATGCCAAGCTTTGGTGATCTTGGTCATTTGAGCTAACTTGAGCTCAGCTATCCGGTGTGTCCTTGCAACTTGAGCAATTGGTTGAGCTGTAATAGTGGACAAGACCTGTTGACGAGGATTGTCGTGGTCATACAAGGAGCGGTAGGTACTGTTCTCGATGTCGCTCAATCCGTAGTAGTCATTGAATCTTGTGCAACTAACGGGCACATTTACGCCACGCATGCGCAAAATACCCTGCTGTGCATAAGGGTAGTTTGCGTAGAACTCCCACACCAAAGTAGCATTGCCGCCTACCGGTTGGCGGCAAAATTGTTGCCAGTGATGGTTCCTGATTTGAGTCGCGATTGGTGCGACTGTAACCTGAATACCTCGCTCCTCTACCATAACCTTATTTGCCAGATGCTGATTATGGAACTGCTCTGCCTCCAAGCACATAAACCGGAAGTTATCGAACCCCGCTGGATTGGGCTGTGGCGGTGGTGGAGGAGGTGGTGGTGGTGCACCACCAGCTGTAGTGCGGCGTGTCCTCTTGGATGCCATATCTGTCAATACAAGTATATTAAATACAAACCATAAATTAATTGACAAGATAATGTGTAACACAACTCGCAGACTTAAATAACATCATTACTAAATGACATATCCCTCCACACTTAAGCCAAAACACAACCTCAGCACAAGGAATAAAATGTAAATATTATGACTACACACATGCAAGAACAACAAACTAATCACGAAACGCCTAATCTCTAAATGACAACACATTAAACACAAACAAGTCATCTCCTTAATGTTTATAAGGTCACGCTCACATTCTTTGCACTTTAAATCAATCAAGAGTTTGTGTGAAGTCAAAAGAATACCATAGAATCATTATAACAAACACATGACATTCATGTGACATTCATTGAAGCATTTTCACAAACACCTATTATGCATTAATCTTTTTATCCTGTTAACACCATCAACCCAACACAATTTTCCAACAAAAATCACAACAATTCATCACATTATGATAACTCAATCAAAATGTATAAATTCAACATGATTTCACAACCCGTGTGAACTTAAACAAATCACATATATCAACATTGGTCAAAATCGTATATAACCCTGTTCATATTCTGTCAAAAATTCAACAACTCAAACTTTGAATTCATTCAACATCACAATTAACTCAATACTATGAATAGAACGTAAAAAGCACGAGTAAACACAAGATTGCAACGAAATTTAGAGAAAAATTTCAAAAATTACCTCTTGAAGTCCAAAAATCAAAATGCAAAAATGTGTGTTTTGTGATGAAGTAGAGCCCTCTACACCGTCCAAGACCTTCTAGAACGGATTGAAGCCACCAAACTCTAACGAATTACACTAGAAATTCATATTTTTGAATTTATAGGTTTTGAAAAAAAAATTCAAAATTTTGGGCAATTTTTGCTGTTTTGATCGGTCAATTTGTGTGATTTTGATGTTAATGTGTTCCTAACTCAACCTATAACACTATTGTGGAGTGAATTTGTGGAAAAAATTGAAGAAGAAAAGTTGGATTAGAGAGAATTTTTAGGTTTTGTTTTGCGGTGAAGAACAATGAAGCTGTTCTTCGTATAAAACCCCATTTTCGCTCGATGTCGCGACGGGAAGCACTTGGACTTCGCGACGTATGTGAACCCTAGGTTTTTAACAACGTACCTGGATGTCGTGACGTGCGATCGTGCACGTCGCGACGTGGGAGACTTTCTGCCAGATTTTTTTCATCATTTCTAGACATCACGACGTGCGATCTTCTTAACTCCTTAGCATAAACCTGTAAAATATAAAAACTTAAAAAAGAAAGAAGAAGAGAAGCTTGCTTGAAGAAAAGAAGAGAAAGTTTTGAAACCAAGAAATTTCTATTGCATAAGAACTCTTGATTACAAAAGAGAATTACAAAGAGAGCTAGAGAGCTTTCTTCAAAGATTGAAAGATGTAGTAATGAAAAGGTCCCCATTACAATCCATTTGGATTCTATTTATAGACCACCTAAGGACTTTGAAATAAAATACAAAAAAGTAAGGACTAATAACAATATAAAAAAGTAAAAGACAATAATACAAAAGAGAACCATTCAAAAGTGATGTGACATTTTTCTAACTTCACTTTTCTTTGTTTCCATGATGTCTCCTACTTGATTGATGTCCCCACTTGCTTGGAATTTTCCTTCCCACTTGATATCATTTCTTTGAATTTTTCTTTTTTGCAACCTTTTGTGAACTGATTTTTCCAGCTTCATCCGATGAAGATTTTCTTTAAGGAGTATTTGCTCTGGATTTTTCTGAACAACTGGAATCCAACAAAATTAATACATAGTCTTTATTTTTATACAGATTATGTATTAATTGTTCGAATTCATGTTTCTCTTTTTCTGTCATTTGCAATTGTTCACCATCAGAATTGGTACTTGAATTTTCATCTGAAGAATTTTGCAAATCCTCTTCTGTTGAAGGTTCATCATCAGTGAATTTGATCAAATTTTTATCAAAAGAGAATCTTGAAATGGATGTTCTTTTTTCTTTTTTCTTTTCTATTTTTTCTTTTTCAATTTTTTCCTTTTCTTTTCCTTTTATCATTTTTTCTTCTTTTTCTTTTTCAGGAGAAGAAACAGCTTTCACTTTTTCAATTCATTTTGCAATTTTGCAATCAAGTCATTTTTCTCATTTAATTCTTCCTGAGAAAAATTATCAATTTCTTGTGTCACTTTTTCTTTTTCAAGAGAACTTTTTGCATTAACAAGTGACTTCTCAATTTCAATGTAATCTACTTGACATTTTGGCCACCATTTAGTGTACCCAACTCTTGTGAGCTGTAAAATTCCATCAGTATTGTATCCAGTTTCATATTTCCAAGCATATAACCATGGAATTTGAAATTTTATTAAAAAGAGTAAAAATGATTGTTCTGGAAATTTTGAATGATGAAATTTTTCAGAATAAACATTTTTAAACTGAATAAACAAATTTTTCAATTTTTCACGTAAGAAAGTTTCTTCTTTTGGTCCATGAATTTTAAACCAATTAAGAAACCAACCTGGAATAATTTTATTGAAATTGGCTTCATCAATACGAATCCACCAAGTATGCTTGTAAGAAGAATTTTGATATAAGTGGACATTGTGAAAACTTTCCACCATATCTGTGTACGTAAATGCATATTCAAAATTGTTATATCTTAAAATAAAATTTTGAGTTTGAATTAGAGAAGAATTCCAGTCAGAATAAGATAGTATTTTATGAATATACATTTGAGACAAAGCAATTTCATTGTCTTCAGTTGTAGGAAACCAATTTTGGTGACGACTCGTTCTGGGTTTGTCATTTATATCAGCAATTTTGGTAAAATTTAAAAAATCAGCATAAGTATGCCTAGTTTTTAGAGGAAGTGGTCCTCTTAAATTGAAATGAGAATTAGAAGGATTATTGAAATATTTATGAATAATCGCATACAAATCTAATTTGAGATCTGTTTCAGAAATGAAAATTGAATGTGCGATTATTCCATTTTTAATATAATCATGGTCTTGATTTGAGGATTCATCAAGAAGGACATTTTTGGCTGTGGGTATATGACCCAATGGAACAAGAGAATTATTTTTGGAATTTGATTGATTTAAAGAAGACTGACCTCTCATTTGAGATGACCAGTATAGTGGAGGATATTGGGAATTGTAATGGCTAACATAACCAAAATCCATTTGAGGTTTATGACCTTTTCCACCTCTACCTTGCATTTCCTGCAAAAAAAATTTAAAATAAAAAGATTTTAAATAATAATAGCAATTTCTTTTCTAAAATTTTCAAGACGATTCCATAAAAATTGATTTATTATTGGATGTCTTCTAGATTTATTTATGTGATATGAAATCAACATTTGGTAGTATTGCATTTGATGTAAAAATACTTGTTGTTTTATTGATAAAACATTTACATTTTCTACATGATAAACATGAGAAAATTCAGAATCTTGTCGAACCCTTTCTTTTAATGAATAAATTTTTCTACTTTTCTTAATTGTAGCTGGATTTTCAATATAATCTTTTAACCATTGTAATTTAAAATTTTCTTCCATTCTTTGATTTTTTAAACAAAATATATTTTCTTTCCAAAAGATTTTATAAATCTATAATAAGCTTCTTTATTTGGTGAATCTGATTTTTGTATGAATTTCTTTACTCTTACCATTCTGTAATATTGTACTTGATGAATAAAAATTTGATCCTTTAAGGATTTTGTATTATAATTTCTTATTCTAATTTCTTTTTTAGAAAAATTTTGAAGATAATCTTTTAAATAATTTTCTTTTAAAATTTCAATTTCTTCTTCAGTTTGTTGTTTCATAACCTGCAAAAACTTTTATCCTTGTAAGAATTCTCTAGTAAGAAAATCAGGTAAAGAATTTAATTCACCTTTAAAATAGACAATTTTAAAGTCAAATACAGATAAAATAGCTTGCCATCTAGCAAATATTTGTTTAGATGCAATATTTTTTACATCTTTCTGTAAAACTTCTTTTGCAGCACTACAGTCAACTATAAGTAAAAATTCTTGATTTAATAAATCATCTTGGAATTTAGAAATACAAAGAACTATACTAAGAATTTCTTTTTTAATTGTAGAATAATTTATTTGAGCATTTTTCCATGTTCCAGAATAGTATCTAACTAATTCTTCTTTATTAGTTTGTGGATTCTTTTGTTTTAAAATTCCTCCATAACCAATATCAGAAGCATCAGTTTCAACAATTTTAAACCAATCAGGATTTACTAAACTTAAACATGGTAAAAATTTTACTTTTTGTTTAATTAATTTTACTGCATTTGTATGAATTTCAGACCATGCAAGAGGATTTTTCTTTAATCTATCATATAAAGGTTTACTATCAATTGCTAAATTTTTATAATATTCACCAATATAATTTAAACTTCCTAAAAATCTTTGTAATTGTTTTTTATCTATTAATTCATCAGGAAATTTATTTGCAAATTCAATACTTCTAGCAATTGGAGTAATTTGACCATTTTCTAATTCATATCCTAAGAATCTAATTTTAGATTGGAATAATTTTTATTTTTTAGCAGAAACAACTAAACCATTTTTAACAACTATTTTAATAAAAATATTCAAATGTTTAAAATGTTGTTCAATATTTTGTGAAAAAAATAAAATATCATCAATATAAACAATTATAAATGAATATGATGAAAAAATATCATTCATTATATGTTGAAATTCAGAAGGAGCATTTTTGAGGCCAAAAGGCATTACATTCCATTCATAATGACCAAATGGAAGAGTAAATGCAGTTTTATATTTATCTTTTTCAGCAATTTGTATTTGCCAAAATCCAGATTTTAAATCAAATTTAGAATATATCATTGCTCCAAAAGTCCTATTTAATAAATCTTTTTTATTTGGAATTGGATATCTAATCCATTGTAAGACTGTATTTAAGGGTTTATAATTAATAACTAATCTTGGAACACCTCTTTCTATTTCTGAATTTTTATTAACATAAAATGCAGAACAACTCCAAGGAGAGTAACTTTTTCTAATTATTTTCTTTTTTTCACAAATCATCAATTTCTTTTTTACAATATTCAACCATTTCTTTATTCATTTGAGATGGTCTTGCTTTTGTTGGTATTTTTTGTTCATCAAAATCTTTTTCATATGGTAATTCAACAATATGTTGTTTTCTTTCCCAAAAAGCATTTGGCAATTCACTACAAATTTTTGTAGTAATTTCTTGCGTAATATTTTTAATTTGATTTTGTAATTTTGGAGATTTTAATTGTTCTTCTATTTTTAAAGATAAAATTTCATTTGAAAGAAAATCAATTTGATTATTTTTTAATTTTATATTTTCTTGTAAAGATGACAAATTTAAAGAACAAAGATCTCTAGTTTTTGGAGAAGTAATAAATTTAAATGATAAATCAGAATCAATTTTTGATAATGTTTTACCATCACATTTATATGGATGCATTAAATTTAGGAAAGGAGTTCCCAATATTTAATTGTTTTAGCTAAAACAAATGGACAACAAACATAATTATTTTCTTCAGAAAATATACACACATTTGATAATTTATAATTTACTTGTATTTTTTCCCCTTGTGCAGCATTTAATATGACTTGACTTTTTTCAAAATATTTAGAAGGTATTATTCCTTCTCTAATACAATTTAAATCTGCACCTGAATCTACCATTGCTATTGATTTAATTTTATATTCTTTATTTATTATAAGAGTTGCAAAAATGTAATATTTTTGAGAAGTAATTAAAGTATTTAATTGAGAATTTTGATCAAAATTTTTTCTATTTTATTAAGTTCTTTTTCTTCTAAAGTTTTATTTTTTAATATTTTAATTTCTGTTTTTAACTCATTAATTTCTTGTTTTAATATAGGTGAAGTAATTTTATCTTCTTTTAAGGAAGTGTCTACTTTATCTATTTGTTTTATATTTAAAGAATTATTGTTTTGAAAAGAATTTTCATTAGATGGAAAAGAATAATTTTGTAAAGAATTATTTTGAAAATATATTTCAAAATATTGATTTCTTTTTATAGGATTTTTAATTTCATTAATTAAATTTAACATCATTTTATGATTTTCAGATAATGTAAAAATTTCTAACTGATTTAATTTTCTATTTTTAACAATTTTAGTTTTATCAGTTTCACTTACCTTATCAATATTTTTATTATTTTCAATATTTTCATCTAAATTATTATTAACTATTTCTATTTCAAAATTACAATTTTCATCAATATTTTTAGATTTAATAATTTTAACTTTTGAATTATTATCTTCTATATTATATAATTTATTAATATTTTTAGAACTATTTTCTTCTATGTCACTTTTATGCAAATTTACTTCAATTTTATGTAATTCTTCTTGTTCTATTATTTCATTTTTATTAACAAAAGAATCATTATTATGTTCAATTACTTCAATTTTCTTATTTTCAAGATAAAAGAGATTATTATTTTGAATTATATCAATTTCTTTATTTTGAACATAAAAGTAATTCATAATTTCTTCTTTATGTTTTTGGAAAATATAAATTGATTTTAGTAATTTATTATTTGGTAATTTCCAAATTTGATAAGACTTATCTATGATAATTAAACTAGATAATTCATGCATGTAATTTACTCTTTTTTCATCATAAAACCATGCAATAAAAGAAATAATAATTTCATTATTTTTAATAAAATCATAATATTCATTTTGAATATATTTTTGTTGATTAGAATCATGAGTTCTAAAGAACCAAGTTCTAAATAATGTATAATAAGGAAGATTAAAATCTTCAACGCATATTTTACTTATTTCTTTTAAATCTAATTTAATTATTTGTTTATTTTCCATAGAAAAATAAAAAATAATACTATCAGATAATAAAATTAAAACAATTCAAAAGAGCAATTTAAGAAAATTAAAATGAGCTTCGGGTAGGATTACTAACAGAATTTATGGTAGTATACACATAACTTAGTTTCTTTCATATGGAATCACGTATTGAATATCTTAGATTTTCTCCAAACTTGATATCACTTATTGAATTTTTTCGATTTCTCCACACTTGATAACTTATTGTGCTAATGAAACTTAGCAAAACTTTGGTTTATATATCAATCTTTTGACCATTTAAAAGATAGAACATGTCTCATTTTTATTATGGATGATCTTGCTCGACTGTCAATGACATATTACCGGCTAAAAAGAGGACTTACAACATCATCAACCGCCTCATGAAACGCCGAACGCGACTTGGGTGTCGACCCACAAGATCATACCATGAGAAATTTGAAACCGTTCATTCTTTTAAGAGTCATTAGATTTAACATATAAAATAAGTTTCAACTAAGAAACAACGGCTTATTGTTATCAATATGAATAGATCTAAAACTTCATATTGTGAAGTCAAACTGAATAGATCTAAAACTTCTTGTTGTGAAACCATATGTTCAGATCCAAAGTTACGTTACCATAACTGCTAGTAATCCTCCCCCCCTGAAAGGAGGCTTAGCCTTCCATGGCTATGATACCAAATTTACACCAGGAATTAACCATTAAAATTAAATAAACAAAAATAAAATAGTAAGGGACTTACTACTTATTTTCTCTAATCTTTAAGCATTTATCTTCAAGCTTTATGTGCAAAACTTGAAAGTAATTTACAACAGGAGGGAAGAATTTGAAAGAACTTCTTAACTCCTTAGCATAAACCTGTAAAATATAAAAACTTAAAGAACAAAGAAGAAGAGAAGCTTGCTTGAAGAAAAGAAGAGAAAGTTTTGAAACCAAGAAATTTCTATTGCATAAGAACTCCTGATTACAAAAGAGAATTACAAAGAGAGCTAGAGAGCTTTCTTCAAAGATTGAAAGATGTAGTAATGAAAAGGTGTCCATTACAATCCATTTGGATTCTATTTATAGACCACCTAAGGACTTTGAAATAAAATACAAAAAAGTAAGGACTAATAACAAAATAAAAAAGTAAAAGACAATAATACAAAAGACAACCATTCAAAAGTGATGTGACATTTTTCTAACTTCACTTTTCTTTGTCTCCATGATGTCACCTACTTGATTGATGTCCCCACTTGCTTGGAATTTTCCTTCCCACTTGATATCATTTCTTTGAATTTTTCTTTTTTGCAACCTTTTGTGAACTGATTTTTCCAGCTTCATCCGATGAATATTTTATGAAATTTTCTTGAAGGAGTATTTGCTCTGGATTTTTCTGAACAACTGGAATCCAACAATTTTAATACATAGTCTTTATTTTTATACAGATTATGTATTAATTGTTCGAATTCATGTTTCTCTTTTTCTGTCATTTGCAATTGTTCACCATCAGAAATTTGAAACCGTTCATTCTTTTAAGAGTCATTAGATTTAACATATAAAATAAGTTTCAACTAAGAAACAACGCCTTATTGTTATCAATATGAATAGATCTAAAACTTCATATTGTGAAGTCAAACTGAATAGATCTAAAACATCTTGTTGTGAAACCATATGTTCAGATCCAAAGTTACTTTACCATAACTGCTAGTAATCCCCTCTCGAAAGGAGGCTTAGCCTTCCATGGCTCTGATACCAAATTTACACCATGAATTAATCTTGTAATTAGTGTCCCAAAACAAATATGAAAAATAAAAGTTTCAAAAACCAGTATTTTCCTTGAACTATAACTCACTATTTTTAAGAATAATAAAAAATAAACAAATAATGTTAAAAAATGCACTATTATGTCCAAATTGTTTTTGCCCGACTCAAAGAAAAATATGCAATCTAGTGATTTGTGCACAAAAAATAGAAAATTTTTAAAAATCACCATTTTCAGTGAATTCAGAAATTTTGGTCAAAAGTAGAAAATTATAAATATTTCCCCAGAAAATTTGTTTTTATTCACATTTTGCTTCCAACATGACTAAAATCTCAGCTTCACCCAAGAAGAGATGCCAATAAAATATTTAGGCCTCCCTTTGCATCATAAAAGAATTCAGGCTAAGTACTTCTCAAAAATTTCGTATAAAATCTTAGCTAGAATTCATTCTTGGAAAACTAATATGCTATCGATGGGTGGGAAAATTATTCTTTTACAAAGTGTCCTTTCTTCCCTTCCCCTCTATACTTTGATGTCAATCAAGCCGCCGAGTGTGGTACTGAACCAAATTGAAGCCACCATGGCAAATTTCCTATGGAATGGTGCTGAAAATAGGAAAAAATGCCATTGGATTGCATGGAAAACACTGTGCCTTCCCAAAGAGGAAGGTGGCATTGGTCTACGATCACTAGAAGATGTTATTAATGCACAATCTATAAAACTTTGGTGGCAGTTTAGACAAAGGAATACGCTATGGGCCAACTTTATGTATGACAAATATTGCGGTGTGTCCCATCCTATGTCCATTCAACCTAAGGCAAGTAACTCTCAAGCTTGGATTAGAATGCTGAATATCTCCCAAATAGCTGAGGAAAATATCTCTTTCACGCTATATGATGGCAGCTGTCATTTTTGGCTTGATAATTGGTTAGGCCCTAACAACCTGTACACCTTGACTGGCATCTTGGAAAACCACAAAGTCTCTGACTTCCTTTGCAGGAATGGATAGAGATGCAGTCTCAGCAGCCCTACCTGAAGACTGGGTCAAGGAGGTCCTAGATGTCCATATATTCCCCACAGGGGTGAAGGATAAAATGCACTGGAAGCTTGAAACTCGAGGGGAGTTCTCCTCCACTTCAGCCTTTCAACTCACAAGAACTCGCAGCCTAACTGACCCTTATTATTCTCATATTTGGGACCCGGGCTTACCCATTGATGGGGAGCAAATATGTGTATAAAAATTGTGTAAATGCGATCATGGTTGCTATTCACCCCTAATCAAAAATCAAGCTAAACAACCCCTAAAAGGTATTAGTATAGCAAGTTCGTTCTCACGAGAAAAGGACTGTGTTGAAATTCTAAAGAAAATATTTTTGTGTTTTTATATTATCAAACTGAAGTTTGGTCAGACTTTGGGTTGCCTTTGATTTGGGTGTCCATACTGCCTAGGCTGGAATTTGGACCCATCAATTAAACTGGATTATTGCATAGCTGGTATGACCTTTTTGGACCCTTAGATTACTGAACCTGTCCTTCTTGGACTAATTTGCAAAATGCACAGATTCCTCCTACAAAATTGGTAAAGTTCATGTTAATGCACATTTTGGGTAGGAGACACTTACTACAGGATTGAGAGTTTCCACAATTTGATATGCCTTATGGCTATCAAATTTTTTGGACTTTCCATCCTCACTCACTCTCCTAGTTTAGTTTATTACTCAAATATAGGAGCTATTGACTTATGAATATAAAGGAGTAGTACTCCACTTTATGATTTTGGCTTTTTTAATTGGGTGTCGGGTATATCCGGCCCCATCTTATTTTGCTTTTCCGTAATAAAGGTATGTTTTATTAAAAAAAAAATAAAAAAATAAAAAAATAAAAAAAAAACTGAAGATAAGTAAGTAAATAACAAATAACTAAAATTGAAATGGTGATTTGATTAAAATTCAAATTAAGCAAGTGTACTCCCGAGATTATATTTTAGGGTTACATAAAAAGCACATACATACATCCTATCTGTGGTCATGCAAAACAAGGGTAAATAACATAACTCACACCCTCCTTTGTGGCTAGAGGCAAGGAATGATTTAGGCACTTTACCTATTTAGATATTAACTAATTAAACGCTCCTTTGTGGCGAGAGGCAAGGTTTACTTCCTTAATTAATTCGGAATCTAATGCAACTACCAACTCAACCAAACCCTCAAGTTCAACCGCTCCTTTATAGCGGAGGCAACGCCCGAACCAGTCATGCTAATGCTAAACTAATCCCCCTAACTCCTTCTTTGTGACGAGAGGCAAGAGCTAAGGTAAAATCAATCTAACAAATTTACAACCAACCCACAAAAGATTCAAAACAACCCACTCAAATCCTCCTTTGTGGCGAGAGGTAAGATTAAAGCAAGTTATCTCTAAATAAATTACTACACTTTAATAAAATATTCATCATACATAATTAAGGCCCTAAATCATGCATAATTATGAAGAACACAGCAAAACCTATTCTACAAAGACCATAAGATAGAATATAGCATATAAATTAAGCACAAAAACCCTTATTCATAATCCCGGGAGCACAATAAGTTTTGCCGAGCATGGCTAAATCAAACATCATCATATAAATATTAATTAAGCACAAAATTGAAATCATAAAATAAAAGAAAGATGACACCTTGAACTGCAAATTCTTGGAAGAAATCTTTACTCGTAAAAGAATGAATTCAATAATGATGATGTTCCCGAATCCGTACAACTTCAATTCTCCGAGAATAGCCAAAAGAATGAAACCCTAGCTATTACAAAGAAGAAAAACCCTTGCTTGAACTCTCTCAAAGTTGTCACACTGTAAAAACTGTAACCCTAGCCCTATTTATAGTAGTTCTATGAAGATATTTGCTAATAAGTCATTCACGAAAGTCTTGTCGAAAAAGGAAACTCAAAGTTGGCCAAAATCGTAAATTTCTAAAAATTAGGTCGTAAACCTGCGTATTCCCCGACGTCTCGACGTCCATGATCGCGCATAAAAACGTCCACGCACGTCGCGACGTGGAGGGTCTGACGTTGCGAAGTCGCGGTACGTCGCGACGTGGAAGAGGTCCCGACGTCGCGCGACATAACTCACTGGAAATTTCTCAAAACTTGTCCAAAAATTCAACCAAAAATCGCATTTTTAACGTCGCGACGTGGAGGGTCTATACCACGACATGCACCCACGTCGCGACGTGGAGTGTCTGACGTCGTGACGTGGAGATTGCTCTTCACTGATTTCGCGATCTTTCTTCCATTTTTCTTCCACTTTGCATCCGATTTGACTCCTTTGTGATTTCTCTCTTCCAAGTGTACACCACGGTCAACAAACCTACAATTAAAACACTAAAACGAATAAAAACGAACAAGAACAACCAAAGACTTAAGTAAAAACCCTACGTAATCGGTGAATAAATTCACCTCATCAATTTCCCCCACACTTAACCTTTGTTCGTCCCCGAACAACCTAAACTAAAAACAACAAACCTAAACAAAAGTCTAACACAAAGACCCTAACACAATTCTAACACATAACACAAAACACATCCAACTTCATCAATTCGATCTAAGAACAAATGTCATATAAATGCCTCATACTCTCAAGTATTCAAATGTCAAGTACACATAATATACGTCTCCAAAAGTTATCAAAGCACATTAATTTACTCATTTAGACACGATGAACCAACCATGTGTGTGTGTGCGATAGGTTCCACCTCAATTCATAACTCATCTACAATCACGCCATAAATTAGGGTTCCAACAACTAAGTCTTCGTCTCAACTTTTTCCTCACTATCATATTAAAAATTAATTATTCAACTCATATTAATGAGGATTCGCTCGGCAAACCTTTAGGTTCATAAATAAAACTCGTTCCCCCAGACTGTCACATATAATTAAGGTATTTCATTGGAAATCTTGTGACATCCACCTGGAGTACTGTCCCACCTTCGGGTTTTAGACCCATTCCCACTCATGCAAGTTCTCCATTAACTTTTCGTTTAAGAGCAGTCTCGCAGAGGAGTGACAATATGAAGCCAGAGTCTTTCGGCTTCCATTCTCCGTTACCATCCATATGAGTTCTCTTAGGGTTATTATTAAAAGCAATCTCATAAAGGGATGATAGTATGAGTAAAACAAGCTTAAAAATGCAAAAGCATTAAGTGCAAACATTTATGCAAGCACATTTATTAAAGAGCACATTTTAAGCGAGTTATATAAGTTTCAACTAAACAAAGCGTTAAAAACACTCCAACCTACTTAATGATTACAAACTCGTCAATTCCCTCAGTAGTTCCCCTAACTGCATAAAAATGGTCGACTCAAAATGCTAAACTTTCTATCAAAGACACGACTCCCTCTAGATAGCATATTATTTCCTATCCCACATCGAATCTTTCGATAAAATCCAATCATTGGCAACATAACATTTATCACAACAAGATCAAAATTTCAAAAATTGGATACTACATGAAAAAGTCCTAAAACCATGGTGTAATTATGCAAAAAGTTATCATTACCGACTTACGTATTTACGAGCTAAGGTTAACTCAAGAAATAACTAATACGAATGGGACATGATAAAAAATTAAAATTAAATCCTAATTCCATTAACATAATTGTCTCAATTCGATGCAAAATAACACGAAAAACATCAAAATGAAAACAACAAAAGAAAAGAAAAATAACATCCAAATAACAACAAAATAAAAAAAGCTAAACAAATAGAAAAAAAAGAGCATGACTCCCCCCCACACTTAAAATCAACATTGTCCTCAATGTGGGCAAGGAGAAACACCACCTAATCCTGCTGCATCTCATCGCGTGGAGGAGGCTGCGAACTAGTACCCTCACCTCTTGATATATGCCACTGCCTGCTCATCTGACGGACCATGTTAGAAATCTGCGACATCTGATGAGATAAGTTGGCGTATGCCATCTCCATCTAGTCAAACCGCTCATCAAAGTGTGTCGTCTGCTGCGTCATCATAGCCTCTATGTCATCCATGCATGTATGAAGGCTCGCAATGTTCATGACACGGCGAGGTGGGGATGGAGAAATGTGCTCCTCATCCTGCTGCTCCTGCTCATGGCCCTGCTCCTGCTCTTGCTCTTACTCTATCGGCTGCTGCGGCGGTAGCACCGAGGGTTGTCCTGGCCTCTCATAGGAGCTAATCCTATATGCATTATACTGGGCAGTGGTGATGACATCACGCACTCCACACATCTCATCTGTGCCCAAAGCTGGCACCCCAGCAGCATAGCAAATGGCTGTGATCGCAGACGGATAATAAAGTCCTGTCCGTACAAACTGACGCGCCTTCCGGATCTCAATGTCCGTAATCTCCCCAACATCTATAAAGCGGCCTGTCTGAATAGCGTAATTCAGAAGAGCCTTATCGTCATCGCAAGAGGCTTGATGGACGCTGGGAATGAGCTTGCCGATGATAAAGTAATGCCAAGCTTTGGTGATCTTGGTCATTTGAGCTAACTTGAGCTCAGCTATCCGGTGTGTCCTTGCAACTTGAGCAATTGGTTGAGCTGTAATAGTGGACAAGACCTGTTGACGAGGATTGTCGTGGTCATACAAGGAGCGGTAGGTACTGTTCTCGATGTCGCTCAATCCGTAGTAGTCATTGAATCTTGTGCAACTAACGGGCACATTTACGCCACGCATGCGCAAAATACCCTGCTGTGCATAAGGGTAGTTTGCGTAGAACTCCCACACCAAAGTAGCATTGCCGCCTACCGGTTGGCGGCAAAATTGTTGCCAGTGATGGTTCCTGATTTGAGTCGCGATTGGTGCGACTGTAATCTGAATACCTCGCTCCTCTACCATAACCTTATTTGCCAGATGCTGATTATGGAACTGCTCTGCCTCCAAGCACATAAACCGGAAGTTATCGAACCCCGCTGGATTGGGCTGTGGCGGTGGTGGAGGAGGTGGTGGTGGTGCACCACCAGCTGTAGTGCGGCGTGTCCTCTTGGATGCCATATCTGTCAATACAAGTATATTAAATACAAACCATAAATTAATTGACAAGATAATGTGTAACACAACTCGCAGACTTAAATAACATCATTACTAAATGACATATCCCTCCACACTTAAGCCAAAACACAACCTCAGCACAAGGAATAAAATGTAAATATTATGACTACACACATGCAAGAACAACAAACTAATCACGAAACGCCTAATCTCTAAATGACAACACATTAAACACAAACAAGTCATCTCCTTAATGTTTATAAGGTCACGCTCACATTCTTTGCACTTTAAATCAATCAAGAGTTTGTGTGAAGTCAAAAGAATACCATAGAATCATTATAACAAACACATGACATTCATGTGACATTCATTGAAGCATTTTCACAAACACCTATTATGCATTAATCTTTTTATCCTGTTAACACCATCAACCCAACACAATTTTCCAACAAAAATCACAACAATTCATCACATTATGATAACTCAATCAAAATGTATAAATTCAACATGATTTCACAACCCGTGTGAACTTAAACAAATCACATATATCAACATTTGTCAAAATCGTATATAACCCTGTTCATATTCTGTCAAAAATTCAACAACTCAAACTTTGAATTCATTCAACATCACAATTAACTCAATACTATGAATAGAACGTAAAAAGCACGAGTAAACACAAGATTGCAACGAAATTTAGAGAAAAATTTCAAAAATTACCTCTTGAAGTCCAAAAATCAAAATGCAAAAATGTGTGTTTTGTGATGAAGTAGAGCCCTCTACACCGTCCAAGACCTTCTAGAACGGATTGAAGCCACCAAACTCTAACGAATTACACTAGAAATTCATATTTTTGAATTTATAGGTTTTGAAAAAAAAATTCAAAATTTGGGCAATTTTTGGTGTTTTGATCGGTCAATTTGTGTGATTTTGATGTTAATGTGTTCCTAACTCAACCTATAACACTATTGTGGAGTGAATTTGTGGAAAAAATTGAAGAAGAAAAGGTGGATTAGAGAGAATTTTTAGGTTTTGTTTTGCGGTGAAGAACAATGAAGCTGTTCTTCGTATAAAACCCCATTTTCGCTCGATGTCGCGACGGGAAGCACTTGGACTTCGCGACGTATGTGAACCCTAGGTTTTTAACAACGTACCTGGATGTCGTGACGTGCGATCGTGCACGTCGCGACGTGGGAGACTTTCTGCCAGATTTTTTTCATCATTTCTGGACATCACGACGTGCGATCTTCTTAACTCCTTAGCATAAACCTGTAAAATATAAAAACTTAAAAAAGAAAGAAGAAGAGAAGCTTGCTTGAAGAAAAGAAGAGAAAGTTTTGAAACCAAGAAATTTCTAATGCATAAGAACTCTTGATTACAAAAGAGAATTACAAAGAGAGCTAGAGAGCTTTCTTCAAAGATTGAAAGATGTAGTAATGAAAAGGTCCCCATTACAATCCATTTGGATTCTATTTACAGACCACCTAAGGACTTTGAAATAAAATACAAAAAAATAAGGACTAATAACAATAAAAAAAAGTAAAAGACAATAATACAAAAGAGAACCATTCAAAAGTGATGTGACATTGTCTCTAACTTCACTTTTCTTTGTTGTCCATGATGTCTCCTTACTTGATTGATGTCACCACTTGCTTGGAATTTGCTTTCCCACTTGTGATGATCAGTTTCTTTGAATTTTCTTTTTTGCCAACGCTTTTGGTGAACTGGATTTTTCGCAGCTGTCATCCGATGAAGATTTTCTTGAAGCAGTATTTGCTCTGGATTTTTCTGAACAACTGGAATCCAACAAAATTAATACATAGTCTTTATTTTTATACAGATTATGTATTAATTGTTCGAATTCATGTTTCTCTTTTTCTGTCTTTGCAATTGTTCACCATCAGATTGGTACTTGAATTTTCATCTGAAGAATTTTGCAAATCTCTTCTGTTGAAGGTTCATCATCATTGAATTTGATCAAATTTTTATCAAAAGAGAATCTTGAATGGATGTTCTTTTTTCTTTTTTCTTTCTATTTTTTCTTTTCAATTTTCCTTTTCTTTTCCTTTTATCATTTTTTCTTCTTTTCTTTTTCAGGAGAAGAAACAGCTTTCACTTTTTTCAATTCATTTTGCAATTTTGCAAATCAAGTCATTTTTCTCATTTAATTCTTTCTGCGGAAAAATTATCAATTTCTTGTGTCACTTTTTCTTTTTCAAGAGAACTTTTTGCATTAACAAGTGACTTCTCAATTTCAATGTAATCTACTTTGACATTTTGGCCACCATTTAGTGTACCCAACTCTTGTGAGCTGTAAAATTCCATCAGTATTGTATCCAGTTTCATATTTCGAAGCATATAACCATGGAATTTGAAATTTTATTAAAAAGAGTAAAAAATGATTGTTCTGGAAATTTTGAAATGATGAAATTTTTCAGAATAACATTTTTAAACTGAATCAAAAATTTTCAATTTTTCACGTAAGAAAGTTTCTTCTTTTGGTCCATGAATTTAAACCAATTAAGAAACCAACCTGGAATAATTTTATTGAAATTGGCTTCATCAATACGAATCCACCAAGTATGCTTGTAAGAAGAATTTTGATATAAGTGGACATTGGTGAAAACTTTCCACCATATCTGTGTACGTAAATGCATATTCAAAATTGTTATATCTTAAAATAAAATTTTGAGTTTGAATTAGAGAAGAATTCCAGTCAGAATAAGATAGTATTTTATGAATATACATTGAGACAAAGCAATTTTCATTGTCTTCAGTTGTAGGAAACCAATTTTGGTGACGACTCGTTCTGGGTTTGTCATTTATATCAGCAATTTTGGTAAAATTTAAAAAATCAGCATAAGTATGCCTAGTTTTTAGAGGAAGTGGTCCTCTTAAATTGAAATGAGAATTAGAAGGATTATTGAAATATTTATGAATAATCGCAATACAAATCTAATTTGAGATCTGTTTCAGAAATGAAAATTGAATGTGCGATTTATTCCATTTTTAATATAATCATGGTCTTGATTTGAGGATTCCATCAAGAAGGACCATTTTTGGCTGTGGGTATATGACACCAATGGAACAAGAGAATTATTTTTGGAATTTGATTGATTTAAAGAAGACTGACCTCTCATTTGAGATGACCAGTATAGTGGAGGGATATTGGGATTGTAATGGGCTAACATAACCAAAATGCCATTTGAGTTTATGACCTTTTCCACCTCTACCTTGCATTTTCCTGGCAAAAAAATTTAAAATAAAAAGATTTTAAATAATAATAGCAATTTCTTTTCTAAAATTTTCAAGACGATTCCATTAAAAATTGATTATTTTGGATGTCTTCTAGATTTATTTATGTGATATGAAATCAACATTTGGTTGTATTGCATTTGATGTAAAAATACTTGTTGTTTTTATTGATAAAACATTTACATTTTCTACATGATAAACATGGAGGAAATTCAGAATCTTGTCGAACCCTTTTCTTTTAATGAATAAATTTTTCTAATTTCTTAATTGTAGCTGGATTTTCATATAATCTTTTAACCATTGTAATTTAAAATTTTCTTCCATTCTTTAATTTTTAAACAAAATATATTTTCTTTCCAAAAGATTTTATAAATCTATAATAAGCTTCTTATTTGGTGAATCTGATTTTTGTATGAATTTCTTTACTCTTACCATTCTGTAATATTGTACTTGATGAATAAAAATTTGATCCTTTAAGGATTTTGTATTATAATTTCTTATTCTAATTTCTTTTTTAGAAAAAATTTTGAAGATAATCTTTTAAATAATTTTCTTTTAAACATTTCAATTTCTTCTTCAGTTTGTTGTTCATAACCTGCAAAAACTTTTATCCTTGTAAGAATTCTCTAGTAAGAAAATCAGGTTAAAGAATTTAATTCACCTTTAATATTGGACAATTTTAAAGTCAAATACAGATAAAATAGCTTGCCATCTAGCAAATATTTGTTTAGATGCAATATTTTTTACATCTTTCTGTAAAACTTCTTTTGGCAGCACTACAGTCAACTATAAGTAAAAATTCTTGATTAATAAATCATCTTGGAATTTAGAAATACAAAGAACTATACTAAGAATTTCTTTTTTTATTGTAGAATAATTTATTTGAGCATTTTTCCATGTTCCAAAATAGTATCTAACTAATTCTTCTTTATTAGTTTGTGGATTCTTTTGTTTTAAAATTCCTCCATAACCAATATCAGAAGCATCAGTTTCAACAATTTTAAACCAATCAGGATTTACTAAACTTAAAGATGGTAAAAATTTTACTTTTTGTTTAATTAATTTTACTGCATTTGTATGAATTTCAGACCATGCAAGAGGATTTTTCTTTAATCTATCATATAAAGGTTTACTATCAATTGCTAAATTTTTATAATATTCACCAATATAATTTAAACTTCCTAAAAATCTTTGTAATTGTTTTTTATCTATTAATTCATCCAGGAAATTTATTGCAAATTCAATACTTCTAGCAATTGGAGTAATTTGACCATTTTCTAATTCATATCCTAAGAATCTAATTTTAGATTGGAATAATTTTTTATTTTTTAGCAGAAACAACTAAACCATTTTTAACAACTATTTTAATAAAAAATATTCAAAATGTTTAAAAATGTTTTCAATATTTTGTGAAAAAAATAAAATATCATCAATATAAACAATTATAAATGAATATGATGAAAAATATCATTCATTATATGTGAAATTCAGAGAGCATTTTTGAGGCCAAAAGGCATTACCATTCCATTCATAATGACCAAATGGAAGAGTAAATGCAGTTTTTATATTTATCTTTTTCAAGCAATTTGTATTTGCCAAAATCCAGATTTTAAATCAAATTTAGAATATATCATTGCTCCAAAAGTCCTATTTAATTAAATCTTTTTTATTTGGAATTGGATATCTAATCCATTGTAAGACTGTATTTAAGGGGTTTATAATTAATAACTAATCTTGGAACATCTCTTTCTATTTCTGAATTTTTATTAACATAAAATGCAGAACACTCCAAGGAAAGTAACTTTTTTCTTAATTATTTTCTTTTTTTCACCAAATCATCAATTTCTTTTTTACAATATTCAACCATTTCTTTTATTCATTTGAGATGGTCTTGCTTTTGTTGGTATTTTTTGTTCATCAAAATCTTTTTCATATGGTAATTCAACAATATGTTGTTTTCTTTCCCAAAAAGCATTTGGCAATTCACTACAAATTTTTGTAGTAATTTCTTGCGTAATATTTTTAATTTGATTTTGTAATTTTGGAGATTTTAATTGTTCTTCTATTTTTAAAGATAAAATTTCATTTGAAAGAAAATCAATTTGATTATTTTTTAATTTTATATTTTCTTGTAAAGATGACAAATTTAAAGAACAAAGATCTCTAGTTTTTGGAGAAGTAATAAATTTAAATGATAAATCAGAATCAATTTTTGATAATGTATTACCATCACATTTATATGGATGCATTAAATTTAGGAAAGGAGTTCCCAATATTTAATTGTTTTAGCTAAAACAAATGGACAACAAACATAATTATTTTCTTCAGAAAATGTACACACATTTGATAATTTATAATTTACTTGTATTTTTCCCCCTTGTGCAGCATTTAATATGACTTGACTTTTTTCAAAATATTTAGAAGGTATTATTCCTTCTCTAATACAATTTAAATCTGCACCTGAATCTACCATTGCTATTGATTTAATTTTATATTCTTTATTTATTATAAGAGTTGCAAAAATGTAATATTTTTGAGAAGTAATTAAAGTATTTAATTGAGAATTTTGATCAAAATTTTTTTCTATTTTATTAAGTTCTTTTTCTTCTAAAGTTTTATTTTTTAATATTTTAATTTCTGTTTTTAACTCATTAATTTCTTGTTTTAATATAGGTGAAGTAATTTTATCTTCTTTTAAGGAAGTGTCTACTTTATCTATTTGTTTTATATTTAAAGAATTATTGTTTTGAAAAGAATTTTGATAAGAATCCACCAACGTCCATGGTGCCGAAGCCGAGTTCGAAAGATCCATTGGAGAATCTTGATGGACCAATGACAAGATCAAGAAGTAGGAGGATGAAGGAGGCTTTGCACACTTTACTCTCAACTCATTGTGAAGACTTGGAGGCTGCCGAACCACCATCTCAACAACATGAAGTCCTTTGGCATGTTTCTTCAATCACCATTTATGAAGATGTCCCACATAGTTCTTCATTAAAACTTAAGGAGATTCCACCTTGAAGAGTTTTCATGGCCGAATCAATGAAGTCCAACAAATGGCGTCTTGTGGACTTAAGCTTGGATCACGCCAACTTATTTAATTCATAGGTTTTATTGTTTTTAATTAATGTTAATTAAAGTCCATAAACATTAATTAAGTGGGCTTTAATTTCGTGTCTTGTAATAAGTATTAATTACTTGGCCCAATTGTTTTACAAGATAAAGCCTTGTGATTAATTAGGAAACTTTCCTAAATTTAGTTTCCTAAATTCTAGGGAGGCTTTAACGTTTTTCATCAAGAAGCAAAGACATGTTTTGCTTCCTTGATTTAGGAAAGTCTTTCCTATTGGTCGAGTTTAGTAGTTTGTTTTTAAGTTTAGAAGTCAAGTTGTACTTAACAACTTTTAGGGTTTTCATTGCTTACTCTTCAAGCAAGAGCCGAAATCCATCTCTATATATAGAGAATGGTCTTGTAACGTTTTAGACAGAATTGATGAATGAAATTTTAGCTTTGCTAAATTGTTGTCTATGCTCTTTGAGTTGACAAAAGCCTTTAAGGAGATTTACTTCTTAATTGTACGAAATTAACCATAGCGTGACCTATAGGTGAATTTCGATCCTGTTCTTTATTTAAAGAACGCGCCAAATTGGTTGTTTAACACGTGAAGTTATCACGGGTTGGATCAATCTTTTTGTAATAACGTCAGGGTTGGTTCATGTTTGAAATCAGCTACACGTTCCCCTTGACATCTATTCAACTTTATTGTTTCGTTTTTGTGTTTGTGTTTTGAATCTGGAAATTGAATCATCAACAAGATCCCCACGTTTCGGCATATGCTTTTGGTCCAGGTGTTCGAGCCTCGCCCAAAATCATATCAATTGGTATCAGAGAAAGAAACAAGTTGTTGTCTTCAAATTTCAGGTTTATCCGTTTCTTGATTATCGTTTTTTTGTTGCGTCAATTTTAGTGCTGTTTCGTGCGTCCTTTTTTTGTGTTGTATTTGCTGCAGTTTTTAGGGTCAATCTACTGCTGTAATTTGCGTCATAATTCTGCTCTTTAAGTTCATAAATTCGTGCTGAATTCCTATACAATTTAGAGCTGTTTTTGTTGCGCCAAAATTCATTATGAATTTGGGGCTGTTTTGAGTCGTCGTTTTTGTTTTTGTTTTTTTTTTTTTTTTTTGCGTCAATATTGCTGCAGTTTTTGAGTCTTATTTCTTGCTGTTCTTAGAGTCAAAATTGTTGTCTTAGTTCGTCAAAAGTCCAGCTTCAATTTCGTCAAAAAAATTGCATGCTCAATTTCTGTCCGAAAATTGCTTAACTTTGTTTTGCGATTTGCGTCAATTTGTCTTCTTGCTGAAATTGTGTTCGTCCTTGTTGCTGTTGTTTCGTGTCTTCTTTCAGCTTTGTTTTGTTTACATCATATTGCTGAAATCTTAATTGTTTTTTTCGTTGTGTCCTTCACGTCCAAAATTAGGATTGCATCTAGAGTTTCAATTCTTGAAATTCTTTCTTGCTCATTCTTGTTGTCTTTCTTGTTCCTTGAGTCTTATTTTTTGTTCACAATAATCCGTGATCATCATCTTGGTAAAAGGAACCATTCTTGATTATCTTCTTGATTTTCTTGAAGTTCTTGAAATTTTTCTTGAAGTAAGAATTTGTTCATTATTTCAAATCTTGAATTCTTGCTCAAAGAAGTATACAAAAATTCCTTGTTCTTGAAGAATTATTTCATATTCTTGGTGGTTAAAAAAAAAAAATAAAAAACAAACTTAAGGTTTGCATTTGTACAAGGTTGTAATAAAAACCTTAAATTTTTGTCTTGATATTGTCCGAATTATAAAAAAAAAAAAAAAAAAGACCGTTTAAAAAAAAAAAAAGATACGGTCCAATTAAAAAAAAAAAAAAAAGGAGAAAAGTCGGACTTTTATTTTTCAGTTATTTAAATTCTGTTATTTAATTTTTACATTAAAAGAACTAAGTGTTCTTGAAGTTGTGTTTAAAACCATCAAATATTCAAAGTGCCATAACTTCTTCAATACTTATCCGAATTCATTGATTCAAGTTGTGTTTTTCTTGTCTTGAATTCTTCGTCTAGAATATCATAGAATCTGAACGTGAATCAATTATACCCTGAACGTGATCTCAAAAATTCAAGTGACGTGAATTTCTTGTTTAATTCTTGATTTTGCTTGTGTAAATTTTTGTGTTGTGGAACAATCAATTGAGACAAGTTCTTTGCTATAAGTGAACTTGGTCGAATTCAAAGTCCCAATTACATTATTTATTGAGTGATTTAGTTAGGACAAACAAGAGTGACACCACTTAACAAGAGGGAAGAGTACCTACCATCCAAAGTGAGGAACCCGTGAGGATTATTATATTTTTTCTTGCGTTTTTCTTTGCTAATCTTGCAGGTACCAATGGAGGACGAAGAAAGTGCTTTCAAAACCGGTGAACAACAAAAGCAAACTGATCAAACACTTGCACAAGTATTGCAAGATATCAACCTTCACCTTCAATTCTTAGAATCGGTCACACCGATTTCCAAACCAAAAGAATCTCGAAAGCCTAAGTACAAATCCGAAAGTGAATCTAGTGGTGAAGAAGAGGAGGAAGAAGAGCCGACAAGTTCTTCTAAGAAAGGTGACAAATCTAAATTCTCAATTGCGTCTGTTAAGCTGACTATTCCTACCTTTCATGGAAAAACAAATCCCGAAGACTATTTTGATTGGGTTCGAGAACTTGATCACTTCTTTGAGGTCCATGAATATCCCGCCAAGGAGCAATACAGAATTGCATCTTTACATCTTAAGGATTTTGCTAGATTATGGTGGAGTGGGTTTATTAAAGCTAGACGTGAGGATGATGAGAAACCAGTCACTACTTGGGAACAAATGAAAAAACACATGAGGAAAAAGTATGTCCCAGCACACTACAACCGTGAGTTAAATAGTAAGTTGCACTCCCTTGTGCAAGGTAATAAAACGGTTGAAGAGTACCATCATGAATTGGAAGCTTTGATGATTAAAGCCAATGTCAAAGAGGATCCTGATTCCACAATCGAAAGGTTCCTTAGAGGTATGAATTCTGAATTGGCTTATCAAGTTGATTTGCAAAGTTTTGTTGATTTGAATGAACTTGTACACAAAGCTATCAAGATTGAGAAACATATGAAGGGTAAGGGACGAAATTATACTTCAAGTACCAACCGAAATTTCACTCAACCTAACACACCTTGGAGGAGAGATCAAAAACCAAATGCTACACCATTTGCGCCATCATTCAAACCAAGGAGTTTCACACCAAATCCGTCATCAAGCTCATCAAGTTATACTCCAAAATCGACGTCACAAGCTGCTGTCCAAACTCCAAAATCGGCGATCAAACCAACTTGAGAGGTTAAGAGATATCCAATGTTACAAGTGTAAGGGTATGGTCATTATCAATCTGATTGTCCAACTCGTAAGTTAATGATCATTCACGACAATGGGGAAGTGGAGAGTGATGAGGAGTGTGCCGACATGCCACCATTGTGAAGAAAGATGAAATCGATCATGGTGAGGATGAAGAGGTTGACGACGATATTGGCATTATGAGGTTGGTAATCGGTAAGTTTTCCTTAGTGAATCGTCAAGTTCTCAATATACAACCCCAAATTGATGGATTTGTATGTCAACGTGATAATATTTTCCACACTAGATGCTTGATTCAAGATAGAATATGTAGTGTTATTATCGACAATGGGAGTTGTACTAATGTTGCTAGTACTTTGCTTGTAAGAAATTGAAGTTAACTTGCATGAAGCATCCTAAACCCTACAAACTTCAATGGTTGAATAACACTGCTGAAAACAAAGGTTACTAAGCAAGTGAAAGTACCAATCACAATTGGTAGGTATGAGGATGAAATCCTATGTGATGTGGTTCCCATGGAGGCGTGCCATATTTTGCTTGGAAGACCATGGCATTATGATCGAGATGTAACTTTACATGGTAAGCAAAATTATTATTCTTTTGATGTTAATGGCCGCAAGTGCAATCTCCGTCCTTTGAGTCCACTTCAAGTTTTTGAAGATCAATCAAGGATTGTACAATCCATACGTGAATTACAAGAACAAGAAGCAAAGGAGAAATCCGAACAAGAGAAGAAGAAGGCAATTGGCGTCGGAAATTCTGTTGTTCCAAGAGCTTGTAATAGTCGAAATTGTACTTCTTTTAATTCTTGTTTTGCTTCTAAGAGTGATGTTAAGAGAGCTTTACTAGATAGGCAACAGTTGTATTTACTTATCCGCAAAGATCTTGTACTTATCATGGATAGTGATAACCTTAAATCTCTGCCTAGTATTGTCTTATCTCTTATACAGGAATATCAAGATGTGTTTCCCGAGGATCTACCTTTTGGATTGCCGCCTGAAAGAGGTATTGAACATCAAATTGATTTTATACCTGGTGCACAAATTCCCAATCGGCCAGCTTATAGAGCAAATCCTGAGGAGACAAAAGAGATTCAACGTCAAGTGGATGAACTCCTTGACAAAGGTATAGTTCGTGAGTCTCTAAGCCCTTGTTCGGTTCCTGTGATTTTAGTTCCAAAGAAGGATGAATCTTGGCGTATGTGTGTTGATTGTCGTGCCATAAATAAAATAACTATTAAGTATAGACATCCTATCCCTAGGTTAGATGACATGCTTGATGAGTTATATGGTTCATGTATATTTTCCAAGATTGATTTGAAGAGTGGCTATTATCAAATTCGCATGAAAGAAGGTGATGAATGGAAAACTGCTTTCAAAACTAAATATGGATTATATGAGTGGTTAGTTATGCCTTTTGGTCTCACTAATGCACCAAGCACATTCATGAGGTTAATGAACCATGTTTTCCGTCACTTTATTGGCAAATTTGTAGTGGTATATTTTGATGATATCCTTGTGTATAGTAAGACGTTAAATGATCATGTTGTTCATCTTAAATCCGTCTTTACTATATTGAGAGAGAACAAATTGTATGCTAATCTCAAAAAGTGTAACTTTTGTTTAGAATCATTAATCTTTTTGGGATATGTGGTAAGTTCTCAAGGCATTGCTGTAGATGAGTCAAAAGTAAAAGCTATAATGGATTGGCCAAAACCAATGAATGCTAGTCAAGTTCGTTCTTTTCATGGTCTTGCAAGTTTTTATAGGAGATTTGTTAAAGATTTTAGTTCTATAGCAGCCCCTTTAAATGAGCTTGTAAAGAAAAATGTTCCTTTTGTTTGGACTATTGAACATGACAATGCATTTAACAAATTGAAATACATGTTGACTCACGCACCATTGCTTGCTTTGCCCAACTTTTCTAAAGCTTTTGAAATACACTGTGATGCCTCCGGGATTGGTATTGGTGCTGTTCTTATGCAGGAATCAAGACCCGTGGCGTATTTTAGTGAAAAGCTAAATGGGGCAGCTTTAAAGTATGCAACTTATGACAAGGAGTTGTATGCTTTGGTAAGGTCGTTACAAGTATGGCAGCATTATCTTTGGCCAAAAGAGTTTATTATACATTCTGATCATGAAAGCCTTAAGTATTTGAAATCTCAAGGGAAATTAAATAAAAGGCATGCTAAGTGGTTGGAATTTATAGAAACTTTTCCTTATGTCATCAAGTATAAATCTGGACATGAAAATGTAGTAGCTGATGCATTATCTAGGAAATATGCTCTATTTACCTATTTGCATGCTAAGTTACTAGGCTTTGATTTGATTAAAGATTTGTACAAAGATGATAAAGATTTTTCTGTCGTCTTTAATGCTTGTGCTTTAACGCCGAATGGAGAGTACTACTTGCATGATGGTTTCTTATTTCGAAAAGACAAGTTGTGCATTCCCCAATGTTCCATTCGAGAGTTACTTGTTAAGGAAACCCATGGAGGAGGGTTAATGGGACATTTTGGTATTGTAAAGACCCTTGCTGTTTTGCATGAACACTTTTATTGGCCTAACATGTTAAAAGATGTAAAAAGTGTTTGTTCTAAGTGCATTACTTGTAAGCAAGCTAAATCGAAAATTATGTCTCATGGTTTGTATACACCATTGCCTGTTCCTAGTCATCCTTGGATTGACATATCTATGGACTTTGTACTTGGATTGCCTAGATCACGCACTGGTAAGGATAGTATATTTGTAGTCGTGGATCGTTTTAGTAAGATGGCACATTTTCTTGCATGTTCCAAAATTAATGACGCTACAAATATTGCTGACCTTTTCTTTAAGGAAATTGTAAGGTTGCATGGACTTCCTAAGAGTATTGTAAGTGATAGAGATGTAAAGTTTTTGTCACACTTTTGGCGTACTCTATGGAATAAGTTAGGCACAAAGTTATTGTTTTCTACTGTTGCACATCCACAAACTGATGGACAAACTGAAGTAGTTAATAGGACTTTGTCAACCTTGCTTCGTGCTATTATTCAGCCTAACTTAAAGAATTGGGAGTCTTGTTTGCCGCATATTGAATTTGCTTATAATAGAGCTGTTCATAGTGCTACTCAACTTTCACCTTTTGAGATTGTTTATGGGTTTAATCCAATAACTCCTCTTGATATTTTGCCTTTGCCTATTAATGAGTTTGTTAGTGTTGAAGGAAAGCAAAAGGCCGAGTATATTAGAGAGTTACATGAAAAGGTCAAGGTTAACATTCAAAGGCGTAATGAGCAATATGCCAACCAAGCAAACAAAGGCCGACGTCAAGTGTTGTTTGAACCTGGAGATTGGGTTTGGATACACTTAAGGAAGGAGAGGTTTCCTGAAAAGAGGAAATCTAAGCTTCAACCTCGTGGAGATGGTCCTTTTCGTGTTTTGGAGAGGATAGGCGACAATGCCTATAAAATTGAGCTTCCTGGTGAGTATGGAAACGTGTCGTCTACATTCAATGTTGCTGATCTATCGTTGTATGATGTAGGTGATTCGAGGACGAATCCTTTCGAGGAAGGAGGGAATGATAAGAATCCACCAACGTCCATGGTGCCGAAGCCGAGTTCGAAAGATCCATTGGAGAATCTTGATGGACCAATGACAAGATCAAGAAGTAGGAGGATGAAGGAGGCTTTGCACACTTTACTCTCAACTCATTGTGAAGACTTGGAGGCTGCCGAACCACCATCTCAACAACATGAAGTCCTTTGGCATGTTTCTTCAATCACCATTTATGAAGATGTCCCACATAGTTCTTCATTACAACTTAAGGAGATTCCACCTTGAAGAGTTTTCATGGCCGAATCAATGAAGTCCAACAAATGGCGTCTTGTGGACTTAAGCTTGGATCACGCCAACTTATTTAATTCATAGGTTTTATTGTTTTTAATTAATGTTAATTAAAGTCCATAAACATTAATTAAGTGGGCTTTAATTTCGTGTCTTGTAATAAGTATTAATTACTTGGCCCAATTGTTTCACAAGATAAAGCCTTGTGATTAATTAGGAAACTTTCCTAAATTTAGTTTCCTAAATTCTAGGGAGGCTTTAACGTTTTTCATCAAGAAGCAAAGACATGTTTTGCTTCCTTGATTTAGGAAAGTCTTTCCTATTGGTCGAGTTTAGTAGTTTGTTTTTAAGTTTAGAAGTCAAGTTGTACTTAACAACTTTTAGGGTTTTCATTGCTTACTCTTCAAGCAAGAGCCGAAATCCATCTCTATATATAGAGAATGGTCTTGTAACGTTTTAGACAGAATTGATGAATGAAATTTTAGCTTTGCTAAATTGTTGTCTATGCTCTTTGAGTTGACAAAAGCCTTTAAGGAGATTTACTTCTTAATTGTACGAAATTAACCATAGCGTGACCTATAGGTGAATTTCGATCCTGTTCTTTATTTAAAGAACGCGCCAAATTGGTTGTTTAACACGTGAAGTTATCACGGGTTGGATCAATCTTTTTGTAATAACGTCAGGGTTGGTTCATGTTTGAAATCAGCTACACGTTCCCCTTGACATCTATTCAACTTTATTGTTTCGTTTTTGTGTTTGTGTTTTGAATCTGGAAATTGAATCATCAACAAGATCCCCACGTTTCGGCATATGCTTTTGGTCCAGGTGTTCGAGCCTCGCCCAAAATCATATCAAATTTTCATTAGATGGAAAAGAATAATTTTGTAAAGAATTATTTTGAAAATATATTTCAAAATATTGATTTCTTTTTATAGGATTTTTAATTTCATTAATTAAATTTAACATCATTTTATGATTTTCAGATAATGTAAAATTTCTAACTGATTTAATTTTCTATTTTTAACAATTTTAGTTTTATCAGTTTCACTTACCTTATCAATATTTTTATTATTTTCAATATTTTCATCTAAATTATTATTAACTATTTCTATTTCAAAATTACAATTTTCATCAATATTTTTAGATTTAATAATTTTAACTTTTGAATTATTATCTTCTATATTATATAATTTATTAATATTTTTAGAACTATTTTCTTCTATGTCACTTTTATGCAAATTTACTTCAATTTTATGTAATTCTTCTTGTTCTATTATTTCATTTTTATTAACAAAAGAATCATTATTATGTTCAATTACTTCAATTTTCTTATTTTCAAGATAAAAGAGATTATTATTTTGAATTATATCAATTTCTTTATTTGGAACATAAAAGTAATTCATAATTTCTTCTTTATGTTTTTGCAAAATATAAATTGATTTTAGTAATTTATTATTTGGTAATTTCCAAATTTGATAAGACTTATCTATGATAATTAAACTAGATAATTCATGCATGTAATTTACTCTTTTTTCATTATAAAACCATGCAATAAAAGAAATAATAATTTCATTATTTTTAATAAAATCATAATATTCATTTTGAATATATTTTTGTTGATTAGAATCATGAGTTCTAAAGAACCAAGTTCTAAATAATGTATAATAAGGAAGATTAAAATCTTCAACGCATATTTTACTTATTTCTTTTAAATCTAATTTAATTATTTGTTTATTTTCCATAGAAAAATAAAAAATAATACTATCAGATAATAAAATTAAAACAATTCAAAAGAGCAATTTAAGAAAATTAAAATGAGCTTCGGGTAGGATTACTAACAGAATTTATGGTAGTATACACATAACTTAGTTTCTTTCATATGGAATCACGTATTGAATATCTTAGATTTTCTCCAAACTTGATATCACTTATTGAATTTTTTCGATTTCTCCACACTTGATAACTTATTGTGCTAATGAAACTTAGCAAAACTTTGGTTTATATATCAATCTTTTGACCATTTAAAAGATAGAACATGTCTCATTTTTATTATGGATGATCTTGCTCGACTGTCAATGACATATTACCGGCTAAAAAGGGGACTTACAACATCATCAACCGCCTCATGAAACGCCGAACGCGACTTGGGTGTCGACCCACAAGATCATACCATGAGAAATTTGAAACCGTTCATTCTTTTAAGAGTCATTAGATTTAACATATAAAATAAGTTTCAACTAAGAAACAACGCCTTATTGTTATCAATATGAATAGATCTAAAACTTCATATTGTGAAGTCAAACTGAATAGATCTAAAACTTCTTGTTGTGAAACCATATGTTCAGATCCAAAGTTACGTTACCATAACTGCTAGTAATCCTCCCCCCCCCCCGAAAGGAGGCTTAGCCTTCCATGGCTATGATACCAAATTTACACCAGGAATTAACCATTAAAATTAAATAAACAAAAATAAAATAGTAAGGGACTTACTACTTATTTTCTCTAATCTTTAAGCATTTATCTTCAAGCTTTATGTGCAAAACTTGAAAGTAATTTACAACAGGAGGGAAGAATTTGAAAGAACTTCTTAACTCCTTAGCATAAACCTGTAAAATATAAAAACTTAAAGAACAAAGAAGAAGAGAAGCTTGCTTGAAGAAAAGAAGAGAAAGTTTTGAAACCAAGAAATTTCTATTGCATAAGAACTCCTGATTACAAAAGAGAATTACAAAGAGAGCTAGAGAGCTTTCTTCAAAGATTGAAAGATGTAGTAATGAAAAGGTGTCCATTTCAATCCATTTGGATTCTATTTATAGACCACCTAAGGACTTTGAAATAAAATACAAAAAAGTAAGGACTAATAACAAAATAGAAAAGTAAAAGACAATAATACAAAAGACAACCATTCAAAAGTGATGTGACATTTTTCTAACTTCACTTTTCTTTGTCTCCATGATGTCACCTACTTGATTGATGTCCCCACTTGCTTGGAATTTTCCTTCCCACTTGATATCATTTCTTTGAATTTTTCTTTTTTGCAACCTTTTGTGAACTGATTTTTCCAGCTTCATCCGATGAATATTTTATGAAATTTTCTTGAAGGAATATTTGCTCTGGATTTTTCTGAACAACTGGAATCCAACAATTTTAATACATAGTCTTTATTTTTATACAGATTATGTATTAATTGTTCGAATTCATGTTTCTCTTTTTCTGTCATTTGCAATTGTTCACCATCAGAAATTTGAAACCGTTCATTCTTTTAAGAGTCATTAGATTTAACATATAAAATAAGTTTCAACTAAGAAACAACGCCTTATTGTTATCAATATGAATAGATCTAAAACTTCATATTGTGAAGTCAAACTGAATAGATCTAAAACATCTTGTTGTGAAACCATATGTTCAGATCCAAAGTTACTTTACCATAACTGCTAGTAATCCCCTCCCGAAAGGAGGCTTAGCCTTCCATGGCTCTGATACCAAATTTACACCATGAATTAATCTTGTAATTAGTGTCCCAAAACAAATATGAAAAATAAAAGTTTCAAAAACCAGTATTTTCCTTGAACTATAACTCACTATTTTTAAGAATAATAAAAAATAAACAAATAATGTTCAAAAATGCACTATTATGTCCAAATTTTTTTTGCCCGACTCAATGAAAAATATGCAATCTAGTGATTTGTGCACAAAAAATAGAAAATTTTTAAAAATCACCATTTTCAGTGAATTCAGAAATTTTGGTCAAAAGTAGAAAATTTGTTTTTATTCACATTTTGCTTCCAACATGACTAAAATCTCAGCTTCATCCAAGAAGAGATGCCAATAAAATATTTAGGCCTCCCTTTGCATCATAAAAGAATTCAGGCTAAGTACTTCTCAAAAATTTCGTATAAAATCTTAGCTAGAATTCATTCTTGGAAAGCTAATATGCTATCGATGGGTGGGAAAATTATTCTTTTACAAAGTGTCCTTTCTTCCCTTCCCCTCTATACTTTGATGTCAATCAAGCCGCCGAGTGTGGTACTGAACCAAATTGAAGCCACCATGGCAAATTTCCTATGGAATGGTGCTGAAAATAGGAAAAAATGCCATTGGATTGCATGGAAAACACTGTGCCTTCCCAAAGAGGAAGGTGGCATTGGTCTACGATCACTAGAAGATGTTATTAATGCACAATCTATAAAACTTTGGTGGCAGTTTAGACAAAGGAATACGCTATGGGCCAACTTTATGTATGACAAATATTGCGGTGTGTCCCATCCTATGTCCATTCAACCTAAGGCAAGTAACTCTCAAGCTTGGATTAGAATGCTGAATATCTCCCAAATAGCTGAGGAAAATATCTCTTTCACGCTATATGATGGCAGCTGTCATTTTTGGCTTGATAATTGGTTAGGCCCTAACAACCTGTACACCTTGACTGGCATCTTGGAAAACCACAAAGTCTCTGACTTCCTTTGCAGGAATGGATGGGACAGAGATGCAGTCTCAGCAGCCCTACCTGAAGACTGGGTCAAGGAGGTCCTAGATGTCCATATATTCCCCACAGGGGTGAAGGATAAAATGCACTGGAAGCTTGAAACTCGAGGGGAGTTCTCCTTCACTTCAGCCTTTCAACTCACAAGAACTCGCAGCCTAACTGACCCTTATTATTCTCATATTTGGGACCCGGGCTTACCCATTGATGGGGAGCAAATATGTGTATAAAAATTGTGTAAATGCGATCATGGTTGCTATTCACCCCTAATCAAAAATCAAGCTAAACAACCCCTAAAAGGTATTAGTATAGCAAGTTCGTTCTCACGAGGAAAGGACTGTGTTGAAATTCTAAAGAAAATATTTTTGTGTTTTTATATTATCAAACTGAAGTTTGGTCAGACTTTGGGTTGCCTTTGATTTGGGTGTCCATACTGCCTAGGCTGGAATTTGGACCCATCAATTAAAATGGATTATTGCATGGCTGGTATGACCTTTTTGGACCCTTAGATTACTGAACCTGTCCTTCTTGGACTAATTTGCAAAATGCACAGATTCCTCCTACAAAATTGGTAAAGTTCATGTTAATGCACATTTTGGGTAGGAGACACTTACTACAGGATTGAGAGTTTCCACAATTTGATATGCCTTATGGCTATCAAATTTTTTGGACTTTCCATCCTCACTCACTCTCCTAGTTTAGTTTATTACTCAAATATAGGAGCTATTGACTTATGAATATAAAGGAGTAGTACTCCTCTTTATGATTTTGGCTTTTGTAATGGGGTGTCGGGTATATCCGGCCCCATCTTATTTTGCTTTTCCGTAATAAAGGTATGTTTTATTAAAAAAAAAAAAAAAAAAAAAAAAAAACTGAAGATAAGTAAGTAAATAACAAATAACTAAAACTGAAATGGTGATTTGATTAAAATTCAAATTAAGCAAGTGTACTCCCGAGATTATATTTTAGGGTTACATAAAAAGCACATATATATACATCCTATCTGTGGTCATGCAAAACAAGGGTAAATAACATAACTCACACCCTCCTTTGTGGCTAGAGGTAAGGAATGATTTAGGCACTTTACCTATTTAGATATTAACTAAATCATTAAACGCTCCTTTGTGGCGAGAGGCAAGGTTTACTTCCTTAATTAATTCGGAATCTAATGCAACTACCAACTCAACCAAACCCTCAAGTTCAACCTCTCTTTTATAGCGGAGGCAACGCCCGAACCAGTCATGCTAATGCTAAACTAATCCCCCTAACTCCTTCTTTGTGACGAGAGGCAAGAGCTAAGGTAAAATCAATCTAACAAATTTACAACCAACCCACAAAAGATTCAAAACAACCCACTCAAATCCTCCTTTGTGGCGAGAGGTAAGATTAAAGCAAGTTATCTCTAAATAAATTACTACACTTTAATAAAATATTCATCATACATAATTAAGGCCCTAAATCATGCATAATTATGAAGAACACAGCAAAACCTATTCTACAAAGACCATAAGATAGAATATAGCATATAAATTAAGCACAAAAACCCTTATTCATAATCCCGGGAGCACAATAAGTTTTGCCGAGCATGGCTAAATCAAACATCATCATATAAATATTAATTAAGCACAAAATTGAAATCATAAAATAAAAGAAAGATAACACCTTGAACTGCAAATTCTTGGAAGAAATCTTTACTCGTAAAAGAATGAATTCAATAATGATGATGTTCCCGAATCCGTACAACTTCAATTCTCCGAGAATAGCCAAAAGAATGAAACCCTAGCTATTACAAAGAAGAAAAACCCTTGCTTGAACTCTCTCAAAGTTGTCACACTGTAAAAACTGTAACCCTAGCCCTATTTATAGTAGTTCTATGAAGATATTTGCTAATAAGTCATTCACGAAAGTCTTGTCGAAAAAGGAAACTCAAAGTTGGCCAAAATCGTAAATTTCTAAAAATTAGGTCGTAAACCTGCGTATTCCCCGACGTCTCGACGTCCATGATCGCGCATAAAAACGTCCACGCACGTCGCGACGTGGAGGGTCTGACGTTGCGACGTCGCGGTACGTCGCGACGTGGAAGAGGTCCCGACGTCGCGCGACATAACTCACTGGAAATTTCTCAAAACTTGTCCAAAAATTCAACCAAAAATCGCATTTTTAACGTCGCGACGTGGAGGGTCTATACCACGACATGCACCCACGTCGCGACGTGGAGTGTCTGACGTCGTGACGTGGAGATTGCTCTTCACTGATTTCGCGATCTTTCTTCCATTTTTCTTCCACTTTGCATCCGATTTGACTCCTTTGTGATTTCTCTCTTCCAAGTGTACACCACGGTCAACAAACCTACAATTAAAACACTAAAACGAATAAAAACGAACAAGAACAACCAAAGACTTAAGTAAAAACCCTACGTAATCGGTGAATAAATTCACCTCATCAATTTCCCCCACACTTAACCTTTGTTCGTCCCCGAACAACCTAAACTAAAAACAACAAACCTAAACAAAAGTCTAACACAAATACCCTAACAAAATTCTAACACATAACACAAAACGCATCCAACTTCATCAATTCGATCTAAGAACAAATGTCATATAAATGCCTCATACTCTCAAGTATTCAAATGTCAAGTACACATAATATACGTCTCCAAAAGTTATCAAAGCACATTAATTTACTCATTTAGACACGTTGAACCAACCATGTGTGTGTGTGCGATAAGTTCCACCTCAATTCATAACTCATCTACAATCACGCCATAAATTAGGGTTCCAACAACTAAGTCTTCGTCTCAACTTTTTCCTCACTAATCATATTAAAAATTCATTATTCAACTCATATTAATGAGGATTCGCTCGGCAAACCTTTAGGTTCATAAATAAAACTCGTTCCCCCAGACTGTCACACATAATTAAGGTATTTCATTGGAAATCTTGTGACATCCACCTGGAGTACTGTCTCACCTTCGGGTTTTAGACCCATTCCCACTCATGCAAGTTCTCCATTAACTTTTCGTTTAAGAGCAGTCTCGCAGAGGAGTGACAATATGAAGCCAGAGTCTTTCGGCTTCCATTCTCCGTTACCATCCATATGAGTTCTCTTAGGGTTATTATTAAAAGCAATCTCATAAAGGGATGATAGTATGAGTAAAACAAGCTTAAAAATGCAAAAGCATTAAGTGCAAACATTTATGCAAGCACATTTATTAAAGAGCACATTTTAAGCGAGTTATATAAGTTTCAACTAAACAAAGCGTTAAAAACACTCCAACCTACTTAATGATTACAAACTCGTCAATTCCCTCAGTAGTTCCCCTAACTGCATAAAAATGGTCGACTCAAAATGCTAAACTTTCTATCAAAGACACGACTCCCTCTAGATAGCATATTATTTCCTATCCCACATCGAATCTTTCGATAAAATCCAATCATTGGCAACATAACATTTATCACAACAAGATCAAAATTTCAAAAATTGGATACTACATGAAAAAGTCCTAAAACCATGGTGTAATTATGCAAAAAGTTATCATTACCGACTTACGTATTTACGAGCTAAGGTTAACTCAAGGAATAACTAATACGAATGGGACATGATAAAAAATTAAAATTAAATCCTAATTCCATTAACATAATTGTCTCAATTCGATGCAAAATAACACGAAAAACATCAAAATGAAAACAACAAAAGAAAAGAAAAATAACATCCAAATAACAACAAAATAAAAAAAGCTAAACAAATAGAAAAAAAAGAGCATGACTCCCCCCCACACTTAAAATCAACATTGTCCTCAATGTGGGCAAGGAGAAACACCACCTAATCCTGCTGCATCTCATCGCTTGGAGGAGGCTGCTAACTAGTACCCTCACCTCTTGATATATGCCACTGCCTGCTCATCTGACGGACCATGTTAGAAATCTGCGACATCTGATGAGATAAGTTGGCGTATGCCATCTCCATCTAGTCAAACCGCTCATCAAAGTGTGTCGTCTGCTGCGTCATCATAGCCTCTATGTCATCCATGCATGTATGAAGGCTCGCAATGTTCATGACACGGCGAGGTGGGGATGGAGAAATGTGCTCCTCATCCTGCTGCTCCTGCTCATGGCCCTGCTCCTGCTCTTGCTCTTACTCTATCGGCTGCTGCGGCGGTAGCACCGAGGGTTGTCCTGGCCTCTCATAGGAGCTAATCCTATATGCATTATACTGGGCAGTGGTGATGACATCACGCACTCCACACATCTCATCTGTGCCCAAAGCTGGCACCCCAGCAGCATAGCAAATGGCTGTGATCGCAGACGGATAATAAAGTCCTGTCCGTACAAACTGACGCGCCTTCCGGATCTCAATGTCCATAATCTCCCCAACATCTATAAAGCGGCCTGTCTGAATAGCGTAATTCAGAAGAGCCTTATCGTCATCGCAAGAGGCTTGATGGACGCTTGGAATGAGCTTGCCGATGATAAAGTAATGCCAAGCTTTGGTGATCTTGGTCATTTGAGCTAACTTGAGCTCAGCTATCCGGTGTGTCCTTGCAACTTGAGCAATTGGTTGAGCTGTAATAGTGGACAAGACCTGTTGACGAGGATTGTCGTGGTCATACAAGGAGCGGTAGGTACTATTCTCGATGTCGCTCAATCCGTAGTAGTCATTGAATCTTGTGCAACTAACGGGCACATTTACGCCACGCATGCGCAAAATACCCTGCTGTGCATAAGGGTAGTTTGCGTAGAACTCCCACACCAAAGTAGCATTGCCGCCTACCGGTTGGCGGCAAAATTGTTGCCAGTGATGGTTCCTGATTTGAGTCGCGATTGGTGCGACTGTAACCTGAATACCTCGCTCCTCTACCATAACCTTATTTGCCAGATGCTGATTATGGAACTGCTCTGCCTCCAAGCACATAAACCGGAAGTTATCGAACCCCGCTGGATTGGGCTGTGGCGGTGGTGGAGGAGGTGGTGGTGGTGCACCACCAGCTGTAGTGCGGCGTGTCCTCTTGGATGCCATATCTGTCAATACAAGTATATTAAATACAAACCATAAATTAATTGACAAGATAATGTGTAACACAACTCGCAGACTTAAATAACATCATTACTAAATGACATATCCCTCCACACTTAAGCCAAAACACAACCTCAGCACAAGGAATAAAATGTAAATATTATGACTACACACATGCAAGAACAACAAACTAATCACGAAACGCGTAATCTCTAAATGACAACACATTAAACACAAACAAGTCATCTCCTTAATGTTTATAAGGTCACGCTCACATTCTTTGCACTTTAAATCAATCAAGAGTTTGTGTGAAGTCAAAAGAATACCATAGAATCATTATAACAAACACATGACATTCATGTGACATTCATTGAAGCATTTTCACAAACACCTATTATGCATTAATCTTTTTATCCTGTTAACACCATCAACCCAACACAATTTTCCAACAAAAATCACAACAATTCATCACATTATGATAACTCAATCAAAATGTATAAATTCAACATGATTTCACAACCCGTGTGAACTTAAACAAATCACATATATCAACATTGGTCAAAATCGTATATAACCCTGTTCATATTCTGTCAAAAATTCAACAACTCAAACTTTGAATTCATTCAACATCACAATTAACTCAATACTATGAATAGAACGTAAAAAGCACGAGTAAACACAAGATTGCAACGAAATTTAGAGAAAAATTTCAAAAATTACCTCTTGAAGTCCAAAAATCAAAATGCAAAAATGTGTGTTTTGTGATGAAGTAGAGCCCTCTACACCGTCCAAGACCTTCTAGAACGGATTGAAGCCACCAAACTCTAATGAATTACACTAGAAATTCATATTTTTGAATTTATAGGTTTTGAAAAAAAAATTCAAAATTTTGGGCAATTTTTGGTGTTTTGATCGGTCAATTTGTGTGATTTTGATGTTAATGTGTTCCTAACTCAACCTATAACACTATTGTGGAGTGAATTTGTGGAAAAAATTGAAGAAGAAAAGGTGGATTAGAGAGAATTTTTAGGTTTTGTTTTGCGGTGAAGAACAATGAAGCTGTTCTTCGTATAAAACCCCATTTTCGCTCGATGTCGCGACGGGAAGCACTTGGACTTCGCGACGTATGTGAACCCTAGGTTTTTAACAACGTACCTGGATGTCGTGACGTGCGATCGTGCACGTCGCGACGTGGGAGACTTTCTGCCAGATTTTTTTCATCATTTCTGGACATCACGACTGCGATCTTCTTAACTCCTTAGCATAAACCTGTAAAATATAAAAACTAAAAAAAGAAAGAAGAAGAGAAGCTTGCTTGAAGAAAAGAAGAGAAAGTTTTGAAACCAAGAAATTTCTATTGCATAAGAACTCCTGATTACAAAAGAGAATTACAAAGAGAGCTAGAGAGCTTTCTTCAAAGATTGAAAGATGTAGTAATGAAAAGGTCCCCATTACAATCCATTTGGATTCTATTTATAGACCACTGATAAGTTGGTTTTATACCAACTTATATTTGTTAAATCACTTGGCTTTTGACTTACATTTTGTGCATCTATATGTGATTATATGCTAAATTGTGCTTTAACGTGCAATACAAGTTAATGTGATTAATTGATGAAAAGGCCCAAAATATTGGTAAAATATGTTAAATATATGCTTAGGGTCAATGAACAAGGTTTAAGGTTCAAACAATGAAGTTGATGTGAGAGAATGTGGAAAAAAAACCTAAGAAGTGCTTTAAAGGGTGAAATTAGGGTTTTGGGCAGCATGGTAGCTGAACTTCATTTGGTCATAACTCTCTCAATTCTAATCCAATTTGGGTGTTCTTTAGTGTTTTAGAAAGGTCTTTGAGTCCTCGTTAGTTCTTATGTTTTAACAAATTTCGGCTTCTGAGTGGAAGGTCAAGAAACGGGACCATCGTTGTGTGTTGTGCAATTAGAGTTTCATGTGTTCTTGATTGCCACAGTTTGGTGGATTGTTCATATCTTGAGTTCTAGTTGTCCAATTGTGTTGATTCTTGAACCATTTCAAAGCTAAGAGGTAGACCTACATTTGTTGTGTTATCCCCGAAACTTGATTCACACTGGAAATGGATGAATTGTGCTAAAGAAGAGCCAAGAACTTGGATTGAACAAATGATGAATGAAAACTTGGATTTCACAATACGCTGTTCAACATGCCTTATTGTTTTGGTCATAACTTTGTCATCTGAACTCCGATTTGGCCGATTCAAACGGTTGGGGAAAGCTGAGCTACATGGCTATAACGTTTGTGAATTAAGTTTCCCGAAAGTCCCATCACATAACACTCGAACACTGGCTCGAAGTTGCTGCACGCGAAGCACACACTTGCTGCCCACGAAATCAGCCTCGCCGCACACACGCTGCACGATTGCTGCACATTTGCTGCACACGAAGGCAGCCTCGCCGCACACACGCTGCACCATCCTCGCACACTTGCTGCCCACGAAGTGCAATTCGTTGCACATCACACACACACACACTTTGCACTTGATTTTTCAAGATTTCATTCATTCCTTCTTCTCACTTCACAGGATTCTCACAAAGGCAAATCATGATTCATTCTTGCAAGACTTCAAGACACTAAATTTAGTGAAAGAAATCTGGAATATCTTCACAATGCATGGATGAAGCTTTGAGGATTCTGAGGGACTTCATGGAGTTGGAGCAAGAACAAAGTTGAAGAAGAGCTGGAGCAAGAAGTCTTCAAAAAGCTGATGAGATCTCGCCAAAATGGCGAGACTTCGTGAAGCTGACGAGACCTCGTGAAGCTGCAGTGGAGAGCTGGCGAGACCTCGTGAGAATTGACGAAGCTTCGACAAGCCAGCTGAAGAATGGATGAAGTTTTGGCAAATACTTTGGAAAGCTAGAAGCTGGTTTGGTGCCCTTCTTCGTGTGATGATTTCTCTTCATCCTTACGTTGCATATGCCATTCAAGACTTGCTTTATCATCACATGTTCCTCTAGCATAGTTTTGGCCAGATTTCACGCTTATTGGAGGCTTGGATTGGATTTGGGGAGCATGTGAAGATCGTAGCTCAACCAGCTTCGAGTTGCAAATTGCCAGAAATTTTGCTAAGTGTTGAAACTCAAATTCTGAATTTCAAGGAACCTGAAGGCGTGATCCCGATTGCACGGAAGGCGTGATTCATAAGCTACTGGAGTTTTTGGAAGCTCGCGAAAACGCTGAAGGCGTGATCCAGAATACACTGAAGGCGTGATTTCGCTCTGATTTCCCAACAATTTTCAGAATTTCTTCAACTTTTGACTTTTCATTTCTACTACCTTTTGGGACGATTTTTGTAATCATTTTCTCTTTAGGACTACTTTGTAATATTCCTAGATATTTTTAGTAAGCGTAAGAGTTAAGTTTTCCACTCTCCTACTTAGAAAGAGAATTAGGAAAGGAGAGGGGGGATGGACTTGGAGATTTGACTTTTGGAGATAGAGAACTTTTCTTTGAGAAAAAGTTGTTCTTGTTCTAGAGATCCATTTTTCTCTCACTAGTTTTCTCTCTCTAGGGTTTTACTTTTTCGATTCCATTTTCCAGTGTCTTGTGCTAGAGATTACATATCCAACTCAATCGAAGGGAATTCATACACTCCTCTAGCATCTAATCGGTAAAACTTTTCAATTGATGGGAGAAATTTGTATGAACATGGAATTGTGTAAAATTGGGTTGAATATGGAAATATCTGGCTAGTGTGTGATAATCTGGGCTCTTAATGGGTGAATGCTAGTTATGTGATATTGTGTGGTGCAATTGAAATGATGAAAGAAGTAATTCAACTCCTTTGCTCAGATCTACTAATTTGTTAATTTCATAAATTAGAACTGGAAGTTGACTGAGTTCTCCAACCTGTACATGAATGAACATAAATTACAGCTAGGCCCGACCATAGGAAGCTTAATTTGTGAACTCTTAGATGAAGGTTGTATGGAGAGGTTTCTTGCCTGGGTGATGATTTATAAGCTAGAATCAGGCCTCACCATGGGAGATTCTAGGGATTAAAGCTTGAGTAATCTGGGTAGGGAATTGAGAAGATGATAGGTTCTATTCACCACCCTTAGGCCCGACCATAGGATAGGTTGGTGATGGAAGGCTAGGGTTACAGTGTGGTGACCATGCTAACTGTGACTTAGGTCTCCTGGTGATTCTTCTCCTCCTTTTGCTTAAATTGTAGTTTAATTGCACCACACTAGTCATGTAACACTTGAATGCATTCACCCAGAAGGAGTCTAGGTTATCTCTTGTGAACTTTTGTGAAATTTGTGTTAATTTCTTCGGTATTTCACTTGTGTTTGTTGCTAGTGT
Organism: Ophiorrhiza pumila; assembly: GCA_016586305.1. Classification (NCBI taxonomy): domain Eukaryota; kingdom Viridiplantae; phylum Streptophyta; class Magnoliopsida; order Gentianales; family Rubiaceae; genus Ophiorrhiza; species Ophiorrhiza pumila. Next base: position 22,833,162 of record BLIW01000007.1, on the reverse strand, counting down.
GTTGTTTCTTGTCTTGTGATTTGTTTTTGTGTTATTGTAAGAACAAACCTTAATTCTCTTGAACTTCACTATTTCCCTGAGGAACGAAACCTAACTCACTGCTTCTACATATAGTGAAATAGGATAAATTGAGGCGAGTAACGACATCGCTCCGGTCAATTTTTGGCGCCGTCGCCGTAGCTACAAAGTTTATGTTTGCCCCTCTTCCTAATTTTGACCAGAATATGGACTTAATGTGAGGGGACGTTGATAGAAAATTCTGGAATTTGCATAAGTGAACACAATCTTATTGTTTTGTTGTAAAGTCCTAGTAACCTAAGGTGAGTGAATCACTTGTGTGAACCATAAATGCCTTGATTATCATGCTTATGATAGAAATGTTGATGGAAAATGTGCTAAGATTTGCTTGAAGAATGCTTGTGCCATGAATTGGGAATATGATGAAAGTTGTAGTCTAAACAGTTGTGATTTTTTCCAGCTTGGTCATGTCTCGGTGTTGTGGCTGTAACTGGCTTGTTTGATTGACCAAATCATATGATTCCAATTCTATAATTTAGCTAGGATTCTCCTCTTCAACATTGCTAATTTGAGTTTCACTCAGTTCTCCATGAATTACATGCTATATTTTTGGTTTTGATATGTTGAAAAGCTGAAATTTTTCTTTATACTTGAAACCGATTCTCTTGTGCTTGAAATGAGGGAATTGAGTTGTCATTTTGATAATGCTACTTATGCTTCATGGTTTTGGACTAAAGCTTTGCTTTGTTTGATAGAAATGGCACCAAGGAAAGATTCCACTTCCAAGAAGGTAGCAACAACTTCAAAGGGTGATGGTTCCAAGAGCAAGGGGAAAGCCAAAGGAAAGGCACAAGTACACTCGGATGACTCTGATCCTGATTATAATTTTGAGGATGATTTACCACTCTTTGAGGGGCCTTTTGAGTATACTATGCAAGAACCTGCCCCAAAGAGAAAGAAGGGATCTTTGGAACCATCCATATTTGTTGATGATAATGCACAACTACGATGGGAGACAAGCATGGTTTTTAAGTTGTTGCATATTGAGAGAGGATTCGCGGTGGACCAAGGACCATTCCAGCCAATAATGGAATTCCATCATTTCCATCCAAGCCTTACTAGAGCACCAGTTTTTTGCAATGCAAGCCTAGCAAGGGAATTTTATGCAAATGCCGAGTCAAAGAAAAAGGAGGATGGAGATTTTTACTATGTGAGAGGGAAACAGGTTGAAATCACCAGTGAAATCATCAATACTCATCTTGGCACTCCTAGCTACCCAAAGGATCCTTTGCAATATCCCAATAATGGAGATCTAGATGAAGATTTGATAAAGGAATTGGCTCTGCCTGGTACGGAATGGGTACTCAACAAGAGGGGAGATCATGTGCATATTCGAAGTGAATCATTGAAGAGTTATGTGAAGATATGGCAAAAGTTTGTTGTATCTCGATTGATGCCTAGCACACAGACTACTGAAGTGACAAGGAAGAGGTTGTACTTGCTCTCAGCAATCCTAGGAAGACGGTCCATTGACGTTGGGAGGATTATCCTGTCCAGCATTAAGTCTGCTATGAGTGCGAAAAGTGTTGCCTTGTACTTTCCAGTCTTGCTTGAAGAAATCTGTGCCGCTCAAGGAGTGGATGTTGGGGCAGGTGATTGGAGACGAAATCCAGGGCCAATCACCACACCATTATATTTGAAATATGTGCATTTCGAGCAGAAATTCCTGGCAGCTCAGATGGCGAATGGTAATGCACCTCAGGACGAGAATGGACAGGAACATGAAGCTGGTGCACCTTATGATTTTCAATCCTTCCAAGGCATTTTACAGACTTTGCAACAATCAATGGAACATCGCCTTACCACCATGGATGACCGCTTAGTGAGTGTGGAACATCGCGTTTCAGGCATGGATGAGCGATTGGAGAGGATGCATGAGGGATTGGACACTTTCCATCAGGGTTGGGATTCATTTTCTTCCACTATGATGGCACGGTTGGATGATATGGCAAATGTGTCCCAACAACAATTTGAGGTCCTATTTCATAGACAAATGGTGACGCAGCTAGAGGTGGATAAGGGTAATAAGATGGCTGTTTACTACCATTCCGACTCAGGCCCTCCAAAGCCTGCTCCGACAGTTACACAATTAACTGGGTGCCATCCCCCGAATTTGACAAGAGATGCTGGGAGTGGAACTTTTTATGAGGTGCCACCAGGAGTTCAAACCACACCATATGGACTGCCATTGCCATCATTTGGGCATATCCCTCACTTGCCCCGCACCCCTACTTTTGTTCCACGCCCCGGGTTTGATCCGGCGAAACGTATTCCAATGCTCTCCGCGGGTCACCCATCACAAGGAGCTCAATATGTGCCGCAATCTGTTGGAGTCCCATCATTTGTCACATCATCTTCTTTTGCACCCCCGGTTTTATCACCGCCCCCTGCATCTTCAGGCGATCCTACCATGTTTTCCCAGGGATTCCCTCCTATCTCATTTCAGGGAGTTCCTCCATCCTAGTCTCTCACATTGGGGACAATGTTGATTTTAAGTGTGGGGGAGTTAGCTATATCATTTTTGCTATGTGGTTGTGCTTGAAGAAAAATGAAGTTCATGAAGATGCCACGAGTTGCTTTGTGTTGTTGTGTTGTTATGTTTGTTTGAAAGTTCAGAGTCTAGATTGTAGTTTTCTTTTTCTTGTTGTTGGAAAATCAGTAAGCTTGTGATGCTTAGTTGTGAGTTAGGAAAGGGTGAATGAAAAAATGGCATGTACTATGTCCTGGTGAAGTTTGCAACTCTCTTTGGGTACTTGTGTGCTTGTTTTGTTCAATTTGAATTAATAAAAGTGGTTTGTATGGTGTTATGGGAAAAATTTGAACAATGTGGTAATGCTTTGAATTTATCCTATTGAATGAAGAAATGAAAGTGTGAGTTGAGAGCATTGTGTGAAGACAATGGGTAGACCATAACATGACATCAAGTGAATTCAAATTGGAATAAATGAAGAACCACCTTGAATGAAATATTTTTGTTCTGAGTTCAGTGTGACCTATTCCTAGTTCATCTTCATTACTTCTTTGATCTTGCATGTGAAAAATTTTTTGTTTTTGGCATTAAGTTTGAAGAAATTGGCATGTTTTGTTGGCTAAAGCATCATGTTAAAATAAGATAGATGTGCCATGAAAAATCACTCTTGACACAGGAGGAAAAACTGGATTTGGATGTTCTGGTTGTTTGCTCACCCCTCTGTGCTTGGAAAGTTTCTTTTCCCTGGCATACCTTTTGAAAAGAAGTGGTGAATGAGAAGGGATTTGGTGAAAAAGCCATCGGCAATTGGGATCTAAAAAGCCAAAATACCCAAGGCATGAAATGGAGATAAAAGCCATAAAATCCAGGCAAAAAGATGCACCAATGTGCAAATGCAAGAGAGAAATTGCCAATGAGCATATGGAAGAGGGAGTGTTTACTTTACAAAGTAGAAGCACCAATGTGCACTTAGGATACCAATGATCTTGTGAGCTACAGATTTTCCTTTGGTGTAGGTACATAGAGCTGAGCAAAGCAAAAAGAACATTTGGTTTAGGAATTCCTTAGCACACTTGCACAAATGGCAGTTGGTCTTTATTTATCGTGCTTTAGTTGACAATGTGTGTTAAAATCTGAAAGCTGGGTGCCAGAAATTTTGGAATAGATTTTTGTGTGAAAAATGTTTTGATGAACTTTGATATAGTCATGGTGAATGAATGAACAGAGTGTTTCATATACTAGGGAGGAAATGAGCTTGAATGTAAAAATACCCCTAAGAAGTGTGGTATGGTCTTGTGCATGTTTTAACTGAAAATTTGTGTTTTGCTTGAGGACAAGCAAGAGTTCAAGTGTGGGGGAGTTTGATAAGTTGGTTTTATACCAACTTATATTTGTTAAATCACTTGGCTTTTGACTTACATTTTGTGCATCTATATGTGATTATATGCTAAATTGTGCTTTAACGTGCAATACAAGTTAATGTGATTAATTGATGAAAAAGGCCCAAAATATTGGTAAAATATGTTAAATATATGCTTAGGGTCAATGAACAAGGTTTAAGGTTCAAACAATGAAGTTGATGTGAGACAATGTGGAAAAAAAACCTAAGAAGTGCTTTAAAGGGTGAAATTAGGGTTTTGGGCAGCATGGTAGCTGAACTTCATTTGGTCATAACTCTCTCAATTCTAATCCAATTTGGGTGTTCTTTAGTGTTTTAGAAAGGTCTTTGAGTCCTCGTTAGTTCTTATGTTTTAACAAATTTCGGCTTCTGAGTGGAAGGTCAAGAAACGGGACCATCGTTGTGTGTTGTGCAATTAGAGTTTCATGTGTTCTTGATTGCCACAGTTTGGTGGATTGTTCATATCTTGAGTTCTAGTTGTCCAATTGTGTTGATTCTTGAACCATTTCAAAGCTAAGAGGTAGACCTACATTTGTTGTGTTATCCCCGAAACTTGATTCACAATGGAAATGGATGAATTGTGCTAAAGAAGAGCCAAGAACTTGGATTGAACAAATGATGAATGAAAACTTGGATTTCACAATACGCTGTTCAACATGCCTTATTATTTTGGTCATAACTTTGTCATCTGAACTCCGATTTGGCTGATTCAAACGGTTGGGGAAAGCTGAGCTACATGGCTATAACTTTTGTGAATTAAGTTGCCCGAAATTCCCATCACATAACACTCGAACACTGGCTCGAAGTTGCTGCACGCGAAGCACACACTTGCTGCCCACGAAATCAGCCTCGCCGCACACACGCTGCACGATTGCTGCACATTTGCTGCACACGAAGGCAGCCTCGCCGCACACACGCTGCACCATCCTCGCACACTTGCTGCCCACGAAGTGCAATTCGTTGCACATCACACACACACACACTTTGCACTTGATTTTTCAAGATTTCATTCATTCCTTCTTCTCACTTCACAGGATTCTCACAAAGGCAAATCATGATTCATTCTTGCAAGACTTCAAGACACTAAATTTAGTGAAAGAAATCTGGAATATCTTCACAATGCATGGATGAAGCTTTGAGGATTCTGAGGGACTTCATGGAGTTGGAGCAAGAACAAAGTTGAAGAAGAGCTGGAGCAAGAAGTCTTCAAAAAGCTGATGAGATCTCGCCAAAATGGCGAGACTTCGTGAAGCTGACGAGACCTCGTGAAGCTGCAGTGGAGAGCTGGCGAGACCTCGTGAGAATTGACGAAGCTTCGACAAGCCAGCTGAAGAATGGATGAAGTTTTGGCAAATACTTTGGAAAGCTAGAAGCTGGTTTGGTGCCCTTCTTCGTGTGATGATTTCTCTTCATCCTTACGTTGCATATGCCATTCAAGACTTGCTTTATCATCACATGTTCCTCTAGCATAGTTTTGGCCAGATTTCACGCTTATTGGAGGCTTGGATTGGATTTGGGGAGCATGTGAAGATCGTAGCTCAACCAGCTTCGAGTTGCAAATTGCCAGAAATTTTGCTTAGTGTTGAAACTCAAATTCTGAATTTCAAGGAACCTGAAGGCGTGATCCCGATTGCACGGAAGGCGTGATTCATAAGCTACTGGAGTTTTTGGAAGCTCGCGAAAACGCTGAAGGCGTGATCCAGAATACACTGAAGGCGTGATTTCGCTCTGATTTCCCAACAATTTTCAGAATTTCTTCAACTTTTGACTTTTCATTTCTACTACCTTTTGGGTCGATTTTTGTAATCATTTTCTCTTTAGGACTACTTTGTAATATTCCTAGATATTTTTAGTAAGCGTAAGAGTTAAGTTTTCCACTCTCCTACTTAGAAAGAGAATTAGGAAAGGAGAGGGGGGATGGACTTGGAGATTTGACTTTTGGAGATAGAGAACTTTTCTTTGAGAAAAAGTTGTTCTTGTTCTGGAGATCCATTTTTCTCTCACTAGTTTTCTCTCTCTAGGGTTTTACTTTTTCGATTCCATTTTCCAGTGTCTTGTGCTAGAGATTACATATCCAACTCAATCGAAGGGAATTCATACACTCCTCTAGCATCTAATCGGTAAAACTTTTCAATTGATGGGAGAAATTTGTATGAACATGGAATTGTGTAAAATTGGGTTGAATATGGAAATATCTGGCTAGTGTGTGATAATCTGGGCTCTTAATGGGTGAATGCTAGTTATGTGATATTGTGTGGTGCAATTGAAATGATGAAAGAAGTAATTCAACTCCTTTGCTCAGATCTACTAATTTGTTAATTTCATAAATTAGAACTGGAAGTTGACTGAGTTCTCCAACCTGTACATGAATGAACATAAATTACAGCTAGGCCCGACCATAGGAAGCTTAATTTGTGAACTCTTAGATGAAGGTTGTATGGAGAGGTTTCTTGCCTGGGTGATGATTTATAAGCTAGAATCAGGCCTCACCATGGGAGATTCTAGGGATTAAAGCTTGAGTAATCTGGGTAGGGAATTGAGAAGATGATAGGTTCTATTCACCACCCTTAGGCCCGACCATAGGATAGGTTGGTGATGGAAGGCTAGGGTTACAGTGTGGTGACCATGCTAACTGTGACTTAGGTCTCCTGGTGATTCTTCTCCTCCTTTTGCTTAAATTGTAGTTTAATTGCACCACACTGGTCATGTAACACTTGAATGCATTCACCCAGAAGGAGTCTAGGTTATCTCTTGTGAACTTTTGTGAAATTTGTGTTAATTTCTTCGGTATTTCACTTGTGTTTGTTGCTAGTGTGTTGTTTCTTGTCTTGTGATTTGTTTTTGTGTTATTGTAAGAACAAACCTTAATTCTCTTGAACTTCACTATTTCCCTGAGGAACGAAACCTAACTCACTGCTTCTACATATAGTGAAATAGGATAAATTGAGGCGAGTAACGACATCGCTCCGGTCAACCACCTAAGGACTTTGAAATAAAATACAAAAAAGTAAGGACTAATAACAATATAAAAAAGTAAAAGACAATAATACAAAAGAGAACCATTCAAAAGCGATGTGACATTTTTCTAACTTCACTTTTCTTTGTTTCCATGATGTCTCCTACTTTGATTGGTGTCCCTACTTGCTTGGAATTTTCCTTCCCACTTGATATCGTTTCTTTGAATTTTTCTTTTTTGCAACCTTTTGTGAACTGATTTTTCCAGCTTCATCCGATGAAGATTTTCTTGAAGGAGTATTTGCTCTGGATTTTTCTGAACAACTGGAATCCAACAAAATTAATACATAGTCTTTATTTTTATACAGATTATGTATTAATTGTTCGAATTCATGTTTCTCTTTTTCTGTCATTTGCAATTGTTCACCATCAGAATTGGTACTTGAATTGTCATCTGAAGAATTTTGCAAATCCTCTTCTGTTGAAGGTTCATCATCAGTGAATTTGATCAAATTTTTATCAAAAGAGAATCTTGAAATGGATGTTCTTTTTTCTTTTTTCTTTTCTATTTTTTCTTTTTCAATTTTTTCCTTTTCTTTTCCTTTTATCATTTTTTCTTCTTTTTCTTTTTCAGGAGAAGAAACAGCTTTCACTTTTTCAATTCATTTTGCAATTTTGCAATCAAGTCATTTTTCTCATTTAATTCTTTCTGAGAAAAATTATCAATTTCTTGTGTCACTTTTTCTTTTTCAAGAGAACTTTTTGCATTAACAAGTGACTTCTCAATTTCAATGTAATCTACTTGACATTTTGGCCACCATTTAGTGTACCCAACTCTTGTGAGCTGTAAAATTCCATCAGTATTGTATCCAGTTTCATATTTCCAAGCATATAACCATGGAATTTGAAATTTTATTAAAAAGAGTAAAAATGATTGTTCTGGAAATTTTGAATGATGAAATTTTTCAGAATAAACATTTTTAAACTGAATAAACAAATTTTTCAATTTTTCACGTAAGAAAGTTTCTTCTTTTGGTCCATGAATTTTAAACCAATTAAGAAACCAACCTGGAATAATTTTATTGAAATTGGCTTCATCAATACGAATCCACAAAGTATGCTTGTAAGAAGAATTTTGATATAAGTGGACATTGTGAAAACTTTCCACCATATCTGTGTACGTAAATGCATATTCAAAATTGTTATATCTTAAAATAAAATTTTGAGTTTGAATTAGAGAAGAATTCCTGTCAGAATAAGATAGTATTTTATGAATATACATTTGAGACAAAGCAATTTCATTGTCTTCAGTTGTAGGAAACCAATTTTGGTGACGACTCGTTCTGGGTTTGTCATTTATATCAGCAATTTTGGTAAAATTTAAAAAATCAGCATAAGTATGCCTAGTTTTTAGAGGAAGTGGTCCTCTTAAATTGAAATGAGAATTAGAAGGATTATTGAAATATTTATGAATAATCGCATACAAATCTAATTTGAGATCTGTTTCAGAAATGAAAATTGAATGTGCGATTATTCCATTTTTAATATAATCATGGTCTTGATTTGAGGTGATAAGAATCCACCAACGTCCATGGTGCCGAAGCCGAGTTCGAAAGATCCATTGGAGAATCTTGATGGACCAATGACAAGATCATGAAGTAGGAGGATGAAGGAGGCTTTGCACACTTTACTCTCAACTCATTGTGAAGACTTGGAGGCTGCCGAACCACCATCTCAACAACATGAAGTCCTTTGGCATGTTTCTTCAATCACCATTTATGAAGATGTCCCACATAGTTCTTCATTACAACTTAAGGAGATTCCACCTTGAAGAGTTTTCATGGCCGAATCAATGAAGTCCAACAAATGGCGTCTTGTGGACTTAAGCTTGGATCACGCCAACTTATTTAATTCATAGGTTTTATTGTTTTTAATTAATGTTAATTAAAGTCCATAAACATTAATTAAGTGGGCTTTAATTTCGTGTCTTGTAATAAGTATTAATTACTTGGCCCAATTGTTTTACAAGATAAAGCCTTGTGATTAATTAGGAAACTTTCCTAAATTTAGTTTCCTAAATTCTAGGGAGGCTTTAACGTTTTTCATCAAGAAGCAAAGACATGTTTTGCTTCCTTGATTTAGGAAAGTCTTTCCTATTGGTCGAGTTTAGTAGTTTGTTTTTAAGTTTAGAAGTCAAGTTGTACTTAACAACTTTTAGGGTTTTCATTGCTTACTCTTCAAGCAAGAGCCGAAATCCATCTCTATATATAGAGAATGGTCTTGTAACGTTTTAGACAGAATTGATGAATGAAATTTTAGCTTTGCTAAATTGTTGTCTATGCTCTTTGAGTTGACAAAAGCCTTTAAGGAGATTTACTTCTTAATTGTACGAAATTAACCATAGCGTGACCTATAGGTGAATTTCGATCCTGTTCTTTATTTAAAGAACGCGCCAAATTGGTTGTTTAACACGTGAAGTTATCACGGGTTGGATCAATCTTTTTGTAATAACGTCAGGGTTGGTTCATGTTTGAAATCAGCTACACGTTCCCCTTGACATCTATTCAATTTTATTGTTTCGTTTTTGTGTTTGTGTTTTGAATCTGGAAATTGAATCATCAACAAGATCCCCACGTTTCGGCATATGCTTTTGGTCCAGGTGTTCGAGCCTCGCCCAAAATCATATCAATTGGTATCAGAGAAAAAAAACAAGTTGTTGTCTTCAAATTTCAGGTTTATCCGTTTCTTGATTTTCGTTTTTTTTGTTGCGTCAATTTTAGTGCTGTTTCGTGCGTCCTTTTTTGTGTTGTATTTGCTGCAGTTTTTAGGGTCAATCTACTGCTGTAATTTGCGTCATAATTCTGCTCTTTAAGTTCATAAATTCGTGCTGAATTCCTATACAATTTAGAGCTGTTTTTGTTGCGCCAAAATTCATTATGAATTTGGGGCTGTTTTGAGTCGTCGTTTTTGTTTTTTTTTTTGCGTCAATATTGCTGCAGTTTTTGAGTCTTATTTCTTGCTGTTCTTAGAGTCAAAATTGTTGTCTTAGTTCGTCAAAAGTCCAGCTTCAATTTCGTCAAAAAAATTGCATGCTCAATTTCTGTCCGAAAATTGCTTAACTTTGTTTTGCGATTTGCGTCAATTTGTCTTCTTGCTGAAATTGTGTTCGTCCTTATTGCTGTTGTTTCGTGTCTTCTTTCAGCTTTGTTTTGTTTACATCATATTGCTGAAATCTTAATTGTTTTTTTCGTTGTGTCCTTCACGTCCAAAATTAGGATTGCATCTAGAGTTTCAATTCTTGAAATTCTTTCTTGCTCATTCTTGTTGTCTTTCTTGTTCCTTGAGTCTTATTTTTTGTTCACAATAATCCGTGATCATCATCTTGGTAAAAGGAACCATTCTTGATTATCTTCTTGATTTTCTTGAAGTTCTTGAAATTTTTCTTGAAGTAAGAATTTGTTCATTATTTCAAATCTTGAATTCTTGCTCAAAGAAGTATACAAAAATTCCTTGTTCTTGAAGAATTATTTCATATTCTTGGTGGTTAAAAAAAAAAAAAAAACAAACTTAAGGTTTGCATTTGTACAAGGTTGTAATAAAAACCTTAAATTTTTGTCTTGATATTGTCCGAATTATAAAAAAAAAAAAAAAAAAAAACCGTTTAAAAAAAAAAAAAAGATACGGTCCAATTAAAAAAAAAAAAAAAAAGGAGAAAAGTCGGACTTTTATTTTTCAGTTATTTAAATTCTGTTATTTAATTTTTACATTAAAAGAACTAAGTGTTCTTGAAGTTGTGTTTAAAACCATCAAATATTCAAAGTGCCATAACTTCTTCAATACTTATCCGAATTCATTGATTCAAGTTGTGTTTTTCTTGTCTTGAATTCTTCTTCTAGAATATCATAGAATCTGAACGTGAATCAATTATACCCTGAACGTGATCTCAAAAATTCAAGTGACGTGAATTTCTTGTTTAATTCTTGATTTTGCTTGTGTAAAATTTTGTGTTGTGGAACAATCAATTGAGACAAGTTCTTTGCTATAAGTGAACTTGGTCGAATTCAAAGTCCCAATTACATTATTTATTGAGTGATTTAGTTAGGACAAACAAGAGTGACTCCACTTAACAAGAGGGAAGAGTACCTACCATCCAAAGTGAGGAACCCGTGAGGATTATTATATTTTTTCTTGCGTTTTTCTTTGCTAATCTTGCAGGTACCAATGGAGGACGAAGAAAGTGCTTTCAAAACCGGTGAACAACAAAAGCAAACTGATCAAACACTTGCACAAGTATTGCAAGATATCAACCTTCGCCTTCAATTCTTAGAATCGGTCACACCGATTTCCAAACCAAAAGAATCTCGAAAGCCTAAGTACAAATACGAAAGTGAATCTAGTGGTGAAGAAGAGGAGGAAGAAGAGCCGACAAGTTCTTCTAAGAAAGGTGACAAATCTAAATTCTCAATTGCGTCTGTTAAGCTGACTATTCCTACCTTTCATGGAAAAACAGATCCCGAAGACTATTTTGATTGGGTTCGAGAACTTGATCACTTCTTTGAGGTCCATGAATATCCCGCCAAGGAGCAATACCGAATTGCATCTTTACATCTTAAGGATTTTGCTAGATTATGGTGGAGTGGGTTTATTAAAGCTAGACGTGAGGATGATGAGAAACCAGTCACTACTTGGGAACAAATGAAAAAACACATGAGGAAAAAGTATGTCCCAGCACACTACAACCGTGAGTTAAATAGTAAGTTGCACTCCCTTGTGCAAGGTAATAAAACGGTTGAAGAGTACCATCATGAATTGGAAGCTTTGATGATTAAAGCCAATGTCAAAGAGGATCCTGATTCCACAATCGAAAGGTTCCTTAGAGCTATCAAGATTGAGAAACATATGAAGGGTAAGGGACGAAATTATACTTCAAGTACCAGCCGAAATTTCACTCAACCTAACACACCTTGGAGGAGAGATCAAAAACCAAATGCTACACCATTTGCGCCATCATTCAAACCAAGGAGTTTCACACCAAATCCGTCATCAAGCTCATCAAGTTATACTCCAAAATCGACGTCACAAGCTGCTGTCCAAACTCCAAAATCGGCGATCAAACCAACTGAGAGGTTAAGAGATATCCAATGTTACAAGTGTAAGGGTTATGGTCATTATCAATCTGATTGTCCAACTCGTAAGTTAATGATCATTCACGACAATGGGGAAGTGGAGAGTGATGAAGAGTGTGCCGACATGCCACCACTTGTGAAGAAAGATGAAATCGATCATGGTGAGGATGAAGAGGTTGACGACGATATTGGCCATTATGAGGTTGGTAATGGTAAGTTTTCCTTAGTGAATCGTCAAGTTCTCAATATACAACCCCAAATTGATGATGTATGTCAACGTGATAATATTTTCCACACTAGATGCTTGATTCAAGATAGAATATGTAGTGTTATTATCGACAATGGGAGTTGTACTAATGTTGCTAGTACTTTGCTTGTAAAGAAATTGAAGTTAACTTGCATGAAGCATCCTAAACCCTACAAACTTCAATGGTTGAATAACACTGCTGAAAACAAAGTTACTAAGCAAGTGAAAGTACCAATCACAATTGGTAGGTATGAGGATGAAATCCTATGTGATGTGGTTCCCATGGAGGCGTGCCATATTTTGCTTGGAAGACCATGGCATTATGATCGAGATGTAACTTTACATGGTAAGCAAAATTATTATTCTTTTGATGTTAATGGCCGCAAGTGCAATCTCCGTCCTTTGAGTCCACTTCAAGTTTTTGAAGATCAATCAAGGATTGTACAATCCATACGTGAATTACAAGAACAAGAAGCAAAGGAGAAATCCGAACAAGAGAAGAAGAAGGCAATTGGCGTCGGAAATTCTGTTGTTCCAAGAGCTTGTAATAGTCGAAATTGTACTTCTTTTAATTCTTGTTTTGCTTCTAAGAGTGATGTTAAGAGAGCTTTACTAGATAGGCAACAGTTGTATTTACTTATCCGCAAAGATCTTGTACTTATCATGGATAGTGATAACCTTAAATCTCTGCCTAGTATTGTCTTATCTCTTATACAGGAATATCAAGATGTGTTTCCCGAGGATCTACCTTTTGGATTGCCGCCTGAAAGAGGTATTGAACATCAAATTGATTTTATACCTGGTGCACAAATTCCCAATCGGCCAGCTTATAGAGCAAATCCTGAGGAGACAAAAGAGATTCAACGTCAAGTGGATGAACTCCTTGACAAAGGTATAGTTCGTGAGTCTCTAAGCCCTTGTTCGGTTCCTGTGATTTTAGTTCCAAAGAAGGATGAATCTTGGCGTATGTGTGTTGATTGTCGTGCCATAAATAAAATAACTATTAAGTATAGACATCCTATCCCTAGGTTAGATGACATGCTTGATGAGTTATATGGTTCATGTATATTTTCCAAGATTGATTTGAAGAGTGGCTATTATCAACTTCGCATGAAAGAAGGTGATGAATGGAAAACTGCTTTCAAAACTAAATATGGATTATATGAGTGGTTAGTTATGCCTTTTGGTCTCACTAATGCACCAAGCACATTCATGAGGTTAATGAACCATGTTTTCCGTCACTTTATTGGCAAATTTGTAGTGGTATATTTTGATGATATCCTTGTGTATAGTAAGACGTTAAATGATCATGTTGTTCATCTTAAATCCGTCTTTACTATATTGAGAGAGAACAAATTGTATGCTAATCTCAAAAAGTGTAACTTTTGTTTAGAATCATTAATCTTTTTGGGATATGTGGTAAGTTCTCAAGGCATTGCTGTAGATGAGTCAAAAGTAAAAGCTATAATGGATTGGCCAAAACCAATGAATGCTAGTCAAGTTCGTTCTTTTCATGGTCTTGCAAGTTTTTATAGGAGATTTGTTAAAGATTTTAGTTCTATAGCAGCCCCTTTAAATGAGCTTGTAAAGAAAAATGTTCCTTTTGTTTGGACTATTGAACATGACAATGCATTTAACAAATTGAAATACATGTTGACTCACGCACCATTGCTTGCTTTGCCCAACTTTTCTAAAGCTTTTGAAATACACTGTGATGCCTCCGGGATTGGTATTGGTGCTGTTCTTATGCAGGAATCAAGACCCGTGGCGTATTTTAGTGAAAAGCTAAATGGGGCAGCTTTAAAGTATGCAACTTATGACAAGGAGTTGTATGCTTTGGTAAGGTCGTTACAAGTATGGCAGCATTATCTTTGGCCAAAAGAGTTTATTATACATTCTGATCATGAAAGCCTTAAGTATTTGAAATCTCAAGGGAAATTAAATAAAAGGCATGCTAAGTGGTTGGAATTTATAGAAACTTTTCCTTATGTCATCAAGTATAAATCTGGACATGAAAATGTAGTAGCTGATGCATTATCTAGGAAATATGCTCTATTTACCTATTTGCATGCTAAGTTACTAGGCTTTGATTTGATTAAAGATTTGTACAAAGATGATAAAGATTTTTCTGTCGTCTTTAATGCTTGTGCTTTAACGCCGAATGGAGAGTACTACTTGCATGATGGTTTCTTATTTCGAAAAGACAAGTTGTGCATTCCCCAATGTTCCATTCGAGAGTTACTTGTTAAGGAAACCCATGGAGGAGGGTTAATGGGACATTTTGGTATTGTAAAGACCCTTGCTGTTTTGCATGAACACTTTTATTGGCCTAACATGTTAAAAGATGTAAAAAGTGTTTGTTCTAAGTGCATTACTTGTAAGCAAGCTAAATCGAAAATTATGTCTCATGGTTTGTATACACCATTGCCTGTTCCTAGTCATCCTTGGATTGACATATCTATGGACTTTGTACTTGGATTGCCTAGATCACGCACTGGTAAGGATAGTATATTTGTAGTCGTGGATCGTTTTAGTAAGATGGCACATTTTCTTGCATGTTCCAAAATTAATGACGCTACAAATATTGCTGACCTTTTCTTTAAGGAAATTGTAAGGTTGCATGGACTTCCTAAGAGTATTGTAAGTGATAGAGATGTAAAGTTTTTGTCACACTTTTGGCGTACTCTATGGAATAAGTTAGGCACAAAGTTATTGTTTTCTACTGTTGCACATCCACAAACTGATGGACAAACTGAAGTAGTTAATAGGACTTTGTCAACCTTGCTTCGTGCTATTATTCAGCCCAACTTAAAGAATTGGGAGTCTTGTTTGCCGCATATTGAATTTGCTTATAATAGAGCTGTTCATAGTGCTACTCAACTTTCACCTTTTGAGATTGTTTATGGGTTTAATCCAATAACTCCTCTTGATATTTTGCCTTTGCCTATTAATGAGTTTGTTAGTGTTGAAGGAAAGCAAAAGGCCGAGTATATTAGAGAGTTACATGAAAAGGTCAAGGTTAACATTCAAAGGCGTAATGAGCAATATGCCAACCAAGCAAACAAAGGCCGACGTCAAGTGTTGTTTGAACCTGGAGATTGGGTTTGGATACACTTAAGGAAGGAGAGGTTTCCTGAAAAGAGGAAATCTAAGCTTCAACCTCGTGGAGATGGTCCTTTTCGTGTTTTGGAGAGGATAGGCGACAATGCCTATAAAATTGAGCTTCCTGGTGAGTATGGAAACGTGTCGTCTACATTCAATGTTGCTGATCTATCGTTGTATGATGTAGGTGATTCGAGGACGAATCCTTTCGAGGAAGGAGGGAATGATAAGAATCCACCAACGTCCATGGTGCCGAAGCCGAGTTCGAAAGATCCATTGGAGAATCTTGATGGACCAATGACAAGATCAAGAAGTAGGAGGATGAAGGAGGCTTTGCACACTTTACTCTCAACTCATTGTGAAGACTTGGAGGCTGCCGAACCACCATCTCAACAACATGAAGTCCTTTGGCATGTTTCTTCAATCACCATTTATGAAGATGTCCCACATAGTTCTTCATTACAACTTAAGGAGATTCCACCTTGAAGAGTTTTCATGGCCGAATCAATGAAGTCCAACAAATGGCGTCTTGTGGACTTAAGCTTGGATCACGCCAACTTATTTAATTCATAGGTTTTATTGTTTTTAATTAATGTTAATTAAAGTCCATAAACATTAATTAAGTGGGCTTTAATTTCGTGTCTTGTAATAAGTATTAATTACTTGGCCCAATTGTTTCACAAGATAAAGCCTTGTGATTAATTAGGAAACTTTCCTAAATTTAGTTTCCTAAATTCTAGGGAGGCTTTAACGTTTTTCATCAAGAAGCAAAGACATGTTTTGCTTCCTTGATTTAGGAAAGTCTTTCCTATTGGTCGAGTTTAGTAGTTTGTTTTTAAGTTTAGAAGTCAAGTTGTACTTAACAACTTTTAGGGTTTTCATTGCTTACTCTTCAAGCAAGAGCCGAAATCCATCTCTATATATAGAGAATGGTCTTGTAACGTTTTAGACAGAATTGATGAATGAAATTTTAGCTTTGCTAAATTGTTGTCTATGCTCTTTGAGTTGACAAAAGCCTTTAAGGAGATTTACTTCTTAATTGTACGAAATTAACCATAGCGTGACCTATAGGTGAATTTCGATCCTGTTCTTTATTTAAAGAACGCGCCAAATTGGTTGTTTAACACGTGAAGTTATCACGGGTTGGATCAATCTTTTTGTAATAACGTTAGGGTTGGTTCATGTTTGAAATCAGCTACACGTTCCCCTTGACATCTATTCAACTTTATTGTTTCGTTTTTGTGTTTGTGTTTTGAATCTGGAAATTGAATCATCAACAAGATCCCCACGTTTCGGCATATGCTTTTGGTCCAGGTGTTCGAGCCTCGCCCAAAATCATATCAAAGAGTTTTCATGGCCGAATCAATGAAGTCCAACAAATGGCGTCTTGTGGACTTAAGCTTGGATCACGCCAACTTATTTAATTCATAGGTTTTATTGTTTTTAATTAATGTTAATTAAAGTCCATAAACATTAATTAAGTGGGCTTTAATTTCGTGTCTTGTAATAAGTATTAATTACTTGGCCCAATTGTTTTACAAGATAAAGCCTTGTGATTAATTAGGAAACTTTCCTAAATTTAGTTTCCTAAATTCTAGGGAGGCTTTAACGTTTTTCATCAAGAAGCAAAGACATGTTTTGCTTCCTTGATTTAGGAAAGTCTTTCCTATTGGTCGAGTTTAGTAGTTTGTTTTTAAGTTTAGAAGTCAAGTTGTACTTAACAACTTTTAGGGTTTTCATTGCTTACTCTTCAAGCAAGAGCCGAAATCCATCTCTATATATAGAGAATGGTCTTGTAACGTTTTAGACAGAATTGATGAATGAAATTTTAGCTTTGCTAAATTGTTGTCTATGCTCTTTGAGTTGACAAAAGCCTTTAAGGAGATTTACTTCTTAATTGTACGAAATTAACCATAGCGTGACCTATAGGTGAATTTCGATCCTGTTCTTTATTTAAAGAACGCGCCAAATTGGTTGTTTAACACGTGAAGTTATCACGGGTTGGATCAATCTTTTTGTAATAACGTTAGGGTTGGTTCATGTTTGAAATCAGCTACACGTTCCCCTTGACATCTATTCAACTTTATTGTTTCGTTTTTGTGTTTGTGTTTTGAATCTGGAAATTGAATCATCAACAAGATCCCCACGTTTCGGCATATGCTTTTGGTCCAGGTGTTCGAGCCTCGCCCAAAATCATATCAAAGAGTTTTCATGGCCGAATCAATGAAGTCCAACAAATGGCGTCTTGTGGACTTAAGCTTGGATCACGCCAACTTATTTAATTCATAGGTTTTATTGTTTTTAATTAATGTTAATTAAAGTCCATAAACATTAATTAAGTGGGCTTTAATTTCGTGTCTTGTAATAAGTATTAATTACTTGGCCCAATTGTTTTACAAGATAAAGCCTTGTGATTAATTAGGAAACTTTCCTAAATTTAGTTTCCTAAATTCTAGGGAGGCTTTAACGTTTTTCATCAAGAAGCAAAGACATGTTTTGCTTCCTTGATTTAGGAAAGTCTTTCCTATTGGTTGAGTTTAGTAGTTTGTTTTTAAGTTTAGAAGTCAAGTTGTACTTAACAACTTTTAGGGTTTTCATTGCTTACTCTTCAAGCAAGAGCCGAAATCCATCTCTATATATAGAGAATGGTCTTGTAACGTTTTAGACAGAATTGATGAATGAAATTTTAGCTTTGCTAAATTGTTGTCTATGCTCTTTGAGTTGACAAAAGCCTTTAAGGAGATTTACTTCTTAATTGTACGAAATTAACCATAGCGTGACCTATAGGTGAATTTCGATCCTGTTCTTTATTTAAAGAACGCGCCAAATTGGTTGTTTAACACGTGAAGTTATCACGGGTTGGATCAATCTTTTTGTAATAACGTCAGGGTTGGTTCATGTTTGAAATCAGCTACACGTTCCCCTTGACATCTATTCAACTTTATTGTTTCGTTTTTGTGTTTGTGTTTTGAATCTGGAAATTGAATCATCAACAAGATCCCCACGTTTCGGCATATGCTTTTGGTCCAGGTGTTCGAGCCTCGCCCAAAATCATATCAAAGAGTTTTCATGGCCGAATCAATGAAGTCCAACAAATGGCGTCTTGTGGACTTAAGCTTGGATCACGCCAACTTATTTAATTCATAGGTTTTATTGTTTTTAATTAATGTTAATTAAAGTCCATAAACATTAATTAAGTGGGCTTTAATTTCGTGTCTTGTAATAAGTATTAATTACTTGGCCCAATTGTTTTACAAGATAAAGCCTTGTGATTAATTAGGAAACTTTCCTAAATTTAGTTTCCTAAATTCTAGGGAGGCTTTAACGTTTTTCATCAAGAAGCAAAGACATGTTTTGCTTCCTTGATTTAGGAAAGTCTTTCCTATTGGTTGAGTTTAGTAGTTTGTTTTTAAGTTTAGAAGTCAAGTTGTACTTAACAACTTTTAGGGTTTTCATTGCTTACTCTTCAAGCAAGAGCCGAAATCCATCTCTATATATAGAGAATGGTCTTGTAACGTTTTAGACAGAATTGATGAATGAAATTTTAGCTTTGCTAAATTGTTGTCTATGCTCTTTGAGTTGACAAAAGCCTTTAAGGAGATTTACTTCTTAATTGTACGAAATTAACCATAGCGTGACCTATAGGTGAATTTCGATCCTGTTCTTTATTTAAAGAACGCGCCAAATTGGTTGTTTAACACGTGAAGTTATCACGGGTTGGATCAATCTTTTTGTAATAACGTCAGGGTTGGTTCATGTTTGAAATCAGCTACACGTTCCCCTTGACATCTATTCAACTTTATTGTTTCGTTTTTGTGTTTGTGTTTTGAATCTGGAAATTGAATCATCAACAAGATCCCCACGTTTCGGCATATGCTTTTGGTCCAGGTGTTCGAGCCTCGCCCAAAATCATATCAAAGAGTTTTCATGGCCGAATCAATGAAGTCCAACAAATGGCGTCTTGTGGACTTAAGCTTGGATCACGCCAACTTATTTAATTCATAGGTTTTATTGTTTTTAATTAATGTTAATTAAAGTCCATAAACATTAATTAAGTGGGCTTTAATTTCGTGTCTTGTAATAAGTATTAATTACTTGGCCCAATTGTTTTACAAGATAAAGCCTTGTGATTAATTAGGAAACTTTCCTAAATTTAGTTTCCTAAATTCTAGGGAGGCTTTAACGTTTTTCATCAAGAAGCAAATACATGTTTTGCTTCCTTGATTTAGGAAAGTCTTTCCTATTGGTCGAGTTTAGTAGTTTGTTTTTAAGTTTAGAAGTCAAGTTGTACTTAACAACTTTTAGGGTTTTCATTGCTTACTCTTCAAGCAAGAGCCGAAATCCATCTCTATATATAGAGAATGGTCTTGTAACGTTTTAGACAGAATTGATGAATGAAATTTTAGCTTTGCTAAATTGTTGTCTATGCTCTTTGAGTTGACAAAAGCCTTTAAGGAGATTTACTTCTTAATTGTACGAAATTAACCATAGCGTGACCTATAGGTGAATTTCGATCCTGTTCTTTATTTAAAGAACGCGCCAAATTGGTTGTTTAACACGTGAAGTTATCACGGGTTGGATCAATCTTTTTGTAATAACGTCAGGGTTGGTTCATGTTTGAAATCAGCTACACGTTCCCCTTGACATCTATTCAACTTTATTGTTTCGTTTTTGTGTTTGTGTTTTGAATCTGGAAATTGAATCATCAACAAGATCCCCACGTTTCGGCATATGCTTTTGGTCCAGGTGTTCGAGCCTCGCCCAAAATCATATCATGAGGATTCATCAAGAAGGACATTTTTGGCTGTTTGTATATGACCCAATGGAACAAGAGAATTATTTTTGGAATTTGATTGATTTAAAGAAGACTGACCTCTCATTTGAGATGACCAGTATAGTGGAGGATATTGGGAATTGTAATGGCTAACATAACCAAAATCCATTTGAGGTTTATGACCTTTTCCACCTCTACCTTGCATTTCCTGCAAAAAAAATTTAAAATAAAAAGATTTTAAATAATAATAGCAATTTCTTTTCTAAAATTTTCAAGACGATTCCATAAAAATTGATTTATTATTGGATGTCTTCTAGATTTATTTATGTGATATGAAATCAACATTTGGTAGTATTGCATTTGATGTAAAAATACTTGTTGTTTTATTGATAAAACATTTACATTTTCTACATGATAAACATGAGGAAATTCAGAATCTTGTCGAACCCTTTCTTTTAATGAATAAATTTTTCTAATTTTCTTAATTGTAGCTGGATTTTCAATATAATCTTTTAACCATTGTAATTTAAAATTTTCTTCCATTCTTTGATTTTTTAAACAAAATATATTTTCTTTCCAAAAGATTTTATAAATCTATAATAAGCTTCTTTATTTGGTGAATCTGATTTTTGTATGAATTTCTTTACTCTTACCATTCTGTAATATTGTACTTGATGAATAAAAATTTGATCCTTTAAGGATTTTGTATTATAATTTCTTATTCTAATTTCTTTTTTAGAAAAATTTTGAAGATAATCTTTTAAATAATTTTCTTTTAAAATTTCAATTTCTTCTTCAGTTTGTTGTTTCATAACCTGCAAAAACTTTTATCCTTGTAAGAATTCTCTAGTAAGAAAATCAGGTAAAGAATTTAATTCACCTTTAATATAGACAATTTTAAAGTCAAATACAGATAAAATAGCTTGCCATCTAGCAAATATTTGTTTAGATGCAATATTTTTTACATCTTTCTGTAAAACTTCTTTTGCAGCACTACAGTCAACTATAAGTAAAAATTCTTGATTTAATAAATCATCTTGGAATTTAGAAATACAAAGAACTATACTAAGAATTTCTTTTTTAATTGTAGAATAATTTATTTGAGCATTTTTCCATGTTCCAGAATAGTATCTAACTAATTCTTCTTTATTAGTTTGTGGATTCTTTTGTTTTAAAATTCCTCCATAACCAATATCAGAAGCATCAGTTTCAACAATTTTAAACCAATCAGGATTTACTAAACTTAAACATGGTAAAAATTTTACTTTTTGTTTAATTAATTTTACTGCATTTGTATGAATTTCAGACCATGCAAGAGGATTTTTCTTTAATCTATCATATAAAGGTTTACTATCAATTGCTACATTTTTATAATATTCACCAATATAATTTAAACTTCCTAAAAATCTTTGTAATTGTTTTTTATCTATTAATTCATCAGGAAATTTATTTGCAAATTCAATACTTCTAGCAATTGGAGTAATATGACCATTTTCTAATTCATATCCTAAGAATCTAATTTTAGATTGGAATAATTTTTATTTTTTAGCAGAAACAACTAAACCATTTTTAACAACTATTTTAATAAAAATATTCAAATGTTTAAAATGTTGTTCAATATTTTGTGAAAAAATTAAAATATCATCAATATAAACAATTATAAATGAATATGATGAAAAAATATCATTCATTATATGTTGAAATTCAGAAGGAGCATTTTTTAGACCAAAAGGCATTACATTCCATTCATAATGACCAAATGGAACAGTAAATGCAGTTTTATATTTATCTTTTTCAGCAATTTGTATTTGCCAAAATCCAGATTTTAAATCAAATTTAGAATATATCATTGCTCCAAAAGTCCTATTTATTAAATCTTTTTTATTTGGAATTGGATATCTAATCCATTGTAAGACTGTATTTAAGGGTTTATAATTAATAACTAATCTTGGAACACCTCTTTCTATTTCTGAATTTTTATTAACATAAAATGCAGAACAACTCCAAGGAGAGTAACTTTTTCTAATTATTTTCTTTTTTAACAAATCATCAATTTATTTTTTACAATATTCAACCATTTCTTTATTCATTTGAGATGGTCTTGCTTTTGTTGGTATTTTTTGTTCATCAAAATCTTTTTCATATGGTAATTCAACAATATGTTGTTTTCTTTCCCAAAAAGCATTTGGCAATTCACTACAAATTTTTGTAGTAATTTCTTGCGTAATATTTTTAATTTGATTTTGTAATTTTGGAGATTTTAATTGTTCTTATATTTTCAAAGATAAAATCTCATTTGAAAGAAAATCAATTTGATTATTTTTTAATTTTATATTTTCTTGTAAAGATGACAAATTTAAAGAACAAAGATCTCTAGTTTTTGGAGAAGTAAAAAATTTAAATGATAAATCAGAATCAATTTTTGATAATGTTTTACCATCACATTTATATGGATGCATTAAATTTAGGAAAGGAGTTCCCAATATTTAATTGTTTTAGCTAAAACAAATGGACAACAAACATAATTATTTTCTTCAGAAAATATACACACATTTGATAATTTATAATTTACTTGTATTTTTCCCCCTTGTGCAGCATTTAATATGACTTGAGTTTTTTCAAAATATTTATAAGATATTATTCCTTCTCTAATACAATTTAAATCTGCACCTGAATCTACCATTTCTATTGATTTAATTTTATATTCTTTATTTATTATAAGAGTTGCAAAAATGTAATATTTTTGAGAAGTAATTAAAGTATTTAATTGAGAATTTTGATCAAAAATTTTTTCTATTTTATTAAGTTCTTTTTCTTCTAAAGTCTTATTTTTTAATATTTTAATTTATGTTTTTAACTCATTAATTTCTTGTTTTAATATAGGTGAAGTAATTTTATCTTCTTTTAAGGAAGTGTCTACTTTATCTATTTGTTTTATATTTAAAGAATTATTGTTTTGAAAAGAATTTTCATTAGATGGAAAAGAATAATTTTGTAAAGAATTATTTTGAAAATATATTTCAAAATATTGATTTCTTTTTATAGGATTTTTAATTTCATTAATTAAATTTAACATCATTTTATGATTTTCAGATAATGTAAAAATTTCTAACTGATTTAATTTTCTATTTTTAACAATTTTAGTTTTATCAGTTTCACTTACCTTATCAATATTTTTATTATTTTCAATATTTTCATCTAAATTATTATTAACTATTTCTATTTCAAAATTACAATTTTCATCAATATTTTTAGATTTAATAATTTTAACTTTTGAATTATTATCTTCTATATTATATAATTTATTAATATTTTTAGAACTATTTTCTTCTATGTCACTTTTATGCAAATTTACTTCAATTTTATGTAATTCTTCTTGTTCTATTATTTCATTTTTATTAACAAAAGAATCATTATTATGTTCAATTACTTCAATTTTCTTATTTTCAACATAAAAGAGATTATTATTTTGAATTATATCAATTTCTTTATTTTGAACATAAGAGTAATTCATAATTTCTTCTTTATGTTTTTGCAAAATATAAATTGATTTTAGTAATTTATTATTTGGTAATTTCCAAATTTGATAAAACTTATCTATGATAATTAAACTATATAATTCATGCATGTAATTTACTCTTTTTTCATTATAAAACCATGCAATAAAAGAAATAATAATTTCATTATTTTTAATAAAATCATAATATTCATTTTGAATATATTTTTGTTGATTAGAATCATGAGTTCTAAAGAACCAAGTTCTAAATAATGTATAATAAGGAAGATTAAAATCTTCAACGCATATTTTACTTATTTCTTTTAAATCTAATTTAATTATTTGTTTATTTTCCATAGAAAAATAAAAAATAATACTATCAGATAATAAAATTAAAACAATTCAAAAGAGCAATTTAAGAAAATTAAAATGAGCTTCGGGTAGGATTACTAACAGAATTTATGGTAGTATACACATAACTTAGTTTCTTTGATATGGAATCACGTATTGAATATCTTAGATTTTCTCCAAACTTGATATCACTTATTGAATATTTTGGATTTCTCCACACTTGATAACTTATTGTGCTAATGAAACTTAGCAAAACTTTGGTTTATATATCAATCTTTTGACCATTTAAAAGATAGAACATGTCTCATTTTTATTATGGATGATCTTGCTCGACTGTCAACGACATATTACCGGCTAAAAAGAGGACTTACAACATCATCAACCGCCTCATGAAACGCCGAACGCGACTTGGGTGTCGACCCACATGATCATACCATAAGAAATTTGAAACCGTTCATTCTTTTAAGAGTCATTAGATTTAACATATAAAATAAGTTTCAACTAAGAAACAACGCCTTATTGTTATCAATATGAATAGATCTAAAACTTCATATTGTGAAGTCAAACTGAATAGATCTAAAACTTCTTGTTGTGAAACCACATGTTCAGATCCAAAGTTACGTTACCACAACTGCTAGTAATCCCCCCCCCCCGAAAGGAGGCTTAGCCTTCCATGGCTCTGATACCAAATTTACACCAGGAATTAACCATTAAAATTAAATAAACAAAAATAAAATAGTAAGGGACTTACTACTTAATTTCTCTAATCTTGAAGCATTTATCTTCAAGCTTTATGTGCAAAACTTGAAAGTAATTTACAACAGGAGGGAAGAACTTGAAAGAACTTCTTAACTCTAATACCAAATTTACACCAGTGACTTTAATAAAATTATAATACTGATCTTGAAATTGTTTTTGTTGTTTAGTATTATAAATTTTAAAAAACCAATTTCTAAATGGTGTATATTGTGGAAGATTAAAATCTTTAACACATATTTTACTTATTACTTTTAGATTAATTTTATTTTCTTGAGAAATTGTATTTATTTCAAAATTTATTTTATTTTTTTGATAATTTGTATTTATTTCAAAATTCATTTCTGATCCAAGGCTTATATCATCTTGTGATTTTTGTGTGTATATTGGTCCTGGAATTTGATTATGTAACGCCCCGATTTTCGAGGACCGAAACACGCCACAATCTCAAGATTTAGTTTCCAAAATCTTGAGATAACAAAGCACCTTTTACCGTTATCACTTAATAATAATATAAAATGCCACCTTCTTAATCATCCTTACAAGATATCACTTAATATAAATCCATAATAAAAACTCAAAACATAGTCATGGGTCTAAAACCCATAATTTATTCATAACTCCTATACTAAGTACTCGATCCCTTCGTCCTTCACCATTCCCAGACCCCGGTCTCATCCTTATCTACTTCATCAATTTCATCTGTAAAATATTATATAGATAAAAGAATGAGCGAATCGCCCAGCAAGTAAACCCTAGATCATTTAAAATAGTCATACTTTACAAAATAATAGTTTTTTCAATATAACATATACTCAACATACAATCATCAATAATCATCTTACGTAATAACATTACCTCATTCGTTAATTGGTCTTTCATATCACTGGTACATTCATACACATACATACATATATACATGTATTTTATTTACGTGAGACATCTTAATGAATGATTGACCATGACATAACATGTATTCACTGCTTACTGAGTACTCAGCCTAGCTGTTATTCCCGCTAGGACGGCCTTTAACTCTTCAGTCACACACGTGACCTTCATAGATTTGCATAATGTAATCCCCCTTTGATCGAGGATTAATTATGCTGTGACATAACATATTGCATAATCTAACCCCCCTTGGATCGAGGATTAATTATGCCGTGCTATAACATTTTCGGAACACGTGTTCCTACCGTTAGGACATAAAATCCATAGAATCATTCATTAAGTTCACGTCACGTAAAGTATATAATATTTCTTATTATCAACTAAAATCAATAATAATGAATTATTTTTCATATTTGTAACTTGTTTAAATTCAAAATGTATTTTACAAGATGGCCACAACAGTATAACTTTATATTTAATAAATTTAATTGTTTAACATAAATATATTACATTAAATTCACAACAAATGAAAACAATAAAAAGCTTCTTGTTTAACTTAATACAAATATGTTGTATACGTAATGGACAAAAGTTTCTTTGAAATTTCCTTCTTAAAACCGTATCAATACTTTTAAAAAAATACACATACAAGTCACGGACATAACATATTAACCTTTGAGATTTTACGCCCTTTAAATAGTATATGTAAGATAACATACAATGGCATGATTATGAGATGTTTGAACATTAAGAATATATAGATTTAGTCATACACAGTACCTTGGTTTTCCTTTTAACATTTATAACTGTTATGTTTTGATAAACACACATTTTGATTCTTAAAACATTAAGAGTCACTATATATTCATATACGTTTATATATACCATTAACGGTCATGAATCATATTATGCATCATGCTGTGCATGTTATCATGGAATTTCACTCCAATGGCTCGTAAACGTATCAGGTCTCTTTCTTTTCTTTTTTTTTTAAGAAACAAAATAACATTCAAATAATAGTAGCATAAAATCTCATTCACAATGGAGTCATGTATGCATAATACGTAATTTACATTCATGTCAGATGAAAATTTAAAAGTTGCGTGAAGTACTTAACGAAATTCTTTGTTTCATAAAAATAGGACGTATGCATAACACTACTGACTATGACATGAATTTAATCAAATCGTGAAGAAGAATTAATACTTTTAATTTAGAAGGGATTTAGAATTTACTTACCGATTATTGTAATTCCTATCAACCTTTTCTCTTGCTCCAAAAGTCAGCCTTTTCTCTTGCTCCAAAAGTCTTTACGTGAATTTTCTGATGTATTGAAGGGTCCTATTTATAGTGTTTGATTAGGGTTTACATGTATCAGTTTCCTTATACATAAAGTATTCTATTCCTATTTTGTAGCCTTATTCCTCTAGGGTTTACATGTGTTAGATTCCTTGTACGTAAAGTACTCGGTTCCTTTTCTTGTACGTAAAGTATTTTATTTCCTTTTATTTTAGATATTAATTTCCAATTAATTTGTATCTTATTCTATTTCTTTTAAATAATTCCCTAAGCTTATAACTATTTAATTCCCCACGTATCTTTATTACTATAAACATAATCTATTAAATAGTTTCCTATATAAAAATAATACATAGAGATTTTAATTTTACTAAAATCTCTGGGTATTACATTCTTACCTCCTTAAAATAAGTTTCGTCCTCGAAACTTGCTTCACCTTATTCTTTGAACGATTTAGAATACTTCTTCTTTCATGCGTTATTTATCCCTTACTCATAAATGACTACTATTGTACACTTTATTTGTAATTAAAATTCTTGAGATATTACATTCTTACCTCCATAAAATAAGTTTCGTCCTCGAAACTTGCTGATTCTATTCTTCGAATAATTGAGGATACTTCTCTCGCATCTTTTATTCTAATTCCCATGTGGCTTCCTTGGCGTGTGATTTGTCCATTGAACCTTCACAAATGGTATGCTCTTATGTCGCAACTCTTGTATCGTGTGGTCCACAATTCTCAGGGGGCATTCTTCATAAGTTAGGTTCTCTTCCAATTGAATGTTATCATCCTTCTCTAGTACATGGTTTGAATCATGTATGTATTTCTTAAGTTGCGATACATGAAATACATTGTGGACTCGAGATAGGTTTGGTGGTAACGCTAATTGATAGGCTAAGTTCCCAATTCCCTCAACAATGTCATAGGGTCCTATATATCTTGGGATTTAACTTTCCTAATCTTCCAAATCAAATAGCTCTTTTGGTATGTGAATCCTTGAGATACACTTTATCTCCAACATTGAAATCTATTGGCATTCTCTTTAAATCCATGCAACTCTTTTGTTTCTCTTGTGTCGCCCCTAAGTTTTTTTTTTCCCGAATGATTATCTTTTGCCATTTGAGGTAATTTAGGATCAATGATTTTTTTTCCAACTTTATCCCGATACAACGTAATCGGCACTTTCTCTTATAAGATACTTCATAGAGTGACATACTACTATGATAACTATTGTCATAAGAAAACTCCACCAATATAATATACTTGTCTCAACTCCCATTAAAGACCATTGTCATAACTCTATGCATATCTCTTCTATGGTTTGAATAGTTTGTTCAGTTCGACTATCTGTCTGTAGGTAATCTCAGTGCTTAAATTTATTTTTGCTATTATTGGTTTTTTTTTTTTTTTTGGAATTCCTTCCATAATAATGAGGTAAATATTGAATCCCTATTTGATACTATACTTATATGAACATTGTGAGATCTTACAATTTGATTAGTGTAGAGGTGAACCAAGCTACATATCCTTTCCTACTTTGTATTTAGTAAGTAAAAAGTCAGTCTAAAAAAAATTCCAATAATCCACTAACCTCCATACGGTATCGTTTTCATCTTTAATTCTTGGTATGCTCACAATAAGTTATCTAGAACTATTCTCTGATTTCCATGTATATACATCTAATAGCTGCAGAAGTCTTTGAAATCTCTAATGTTCAATTTGACTTTCTGCTACATCACAATATCAACTATTTGTCTCTTCATTCCATTCCATCAATAGTGTGTTCTAAATCTTTATATACTTTTGTACTTCTTAAGTGGATTGAAAACTTAGAATTGTGTATTTTTTTTTCATTAATTCCATTCCCAAATGGTTATCTTTGAGTATGCACAATCTTTAAACAAAATTTACATTTACTAAATTTAGCTTATAATTTTTGTTTTTATAAAGTTTCGAACACTTTTCTTAGATGCCTTCAATAAATCTCTTCATTAGGCGTGTATATCAAAATATTTCCTATAAATACAATTATATACATATCCAAATACTCTTTCATAACTCAATCCATCAGATTCATTAAAAGCGCTAGGAGCATCAGTCAATCCTGCACGTATCACTAAAATTCGTAATGCCTATATCTCGTCCTAGATGCAGTCTTTAGTACATCTTCAGGATTTATCCTTAATTAGTAATATCTTGACCACAAATATATTTTAGAAAATATTTTGACTCCTTTTAATTGATCGAATAGATCATCTAGCATTACAAAGAGGTTCTTATTCTTACTCGATCAAAACCTTAAACTTCAAGTATTTTTTTTTTATAAACAAAATATGTGCACCCCATAGCAAAATATTGCATCCCATAAATTTTTGTATCTAAAAGTCCTTGTAATCGCTACTTTAATTCTTCAATTCTAAAGGGCTTTTGTGTAGTGCTTTTGAAATTAATTTCTTTATTAATTTGAATATACCTCAAAATCAATTTCTTTCTCTTTGTTAATCCTTATAATTTTCTAGGGAATACTTTCACAAATTCATTTACTATTAAAAGATTTATTATTATTATTATTATTATTTACCTCATTATATCCTAAGTATCATTCACAAATTTATTTATTTATTTTTGGTATAACTTTGATAATGATTCTTTAAACCTTATTACCTTATGGTTCTCATCCCCCGTATTTTGCAAGTGAGAATTCTCCTAATATGTCAATTTTATGGTCGTTATTCATTTCTAAAGTATACATTGTACGTTTCAACCCGTACTAAAATTACTAATTTTCCTCAAAGCTTTCCTTCTAAGTTTTTTTTTTCTAACATGAAGTGTTAATAAAACAAATAGTAGCTCTACTCTCTCACCTCCAAATCTCAAAATTATTATTTTTTTGATATTTTCTTTCATACCCTACCAAATATAATAAGAATTCAAACTAAAATACTTATACTTTGTTATATAATACCAAATATATATCACTTCTTAAAAAAATCCTTTAAATCTCTATATGTTGCTTCTAATATAATTTCTTTTTTTTTTCATTAATGGGTTATTCTCCATTTTCTTATATTCAAACTAGTTTCTTGAACTTTCCTTAGTAGAATAAATTTGAAACTTATTTGATCCATGGCACTATATGAGTACTCATACTATACTATTCAAACAAACACCCAATGAGAACTACGTAAGCGTCCCGCTTTAAATTCCTTACGTGTATACATAAAGACGTAATAATTTCTTAAACATTAAATTCTTATTTATTTTCTAATTTGATCAAGATTTTTTTTTATTCACTCACACTTAAAATAGGAGTGAATATGGTTACCTATCAATATTTACATTTACGAAATTCCCTATTCCTCAAAATAGTAGACTTAATAGTTTTTCTTCCAAAAGCCTAAGAATCTTTCTCTCTGATACTACTAAATGTAACGCCCCGATTTTCGAGGACCGAAACACGCCGCAATCTCAAGATTTAGTTTCCAAAATCTTGAGATCACAAGGCACCTTTTACCGTTATCACTTAATAATAATATAAAATGCCACCTTGTTAATCATCCTTACAAGATATCACTTAATATAAATCCATAATAAAAACTCAAAACATAGTCATGGGTCTAAAACCCATAATTTATTCATAACTCCTATACTAAGTACTCGATCCCTTCGTCCATCACCATTCCCAGACCCCGGTCTCATCCTTATCTACTTCATCAATTTCATCTGTAAAATATTATATAGATAAAAGAATGAGCGAATCGCCCAGCAAGTAAACCCTAGATCATTTAAAATAGTCATACTTTACAAAATAATAGTTATACTCAACATACAATCATCAATAATCATCTTACGTAATAACATTACCTTATTCGTTAATTGGTCTTTCATATCACTGGTACATTCATACACATACATACATATATACATGTATTTTATTTACGTGAGACATCTTAATGAATGATTGACCATGACATAACATGTATTCACGGCTTACTGAGTACTCAGCCTAGCTGTTATTCCCGCTAGGACGGCCTTTAACTCTTCAGTCACACACGTGACCTTCATAGATTTGCATAATCTAATCCCCCTTGGATCGAGGATTAATTATGCCGTGACATAACATATTGCATAATCTAACCCCCCTTGGATCGAGGATTAATTATGCCGTGACATAACATTTTCGGAACACGTGTTCCTACCGTTAGGACATGAATTCCATAGAATCATTCATTAAGTTCACGTCACATAAAGTATATAATATTTCTTATTATCAACTAAAATCAATAATAATGAATTATTTTTCATATTTGTAACTTGTTTAAATTCAAAATGTATTTTACAAGATGGCCACAACAGTATAACTTTATATTTAATAAATTTAATTGTTTAACATAAATATATTACATTAAATTCACAACAAATGAAAACAATAAAAAGCTTCTTGTTTAACTTAATACAAATATGTTGTATACGTAATGGACAAAAGTTTCTTTGAAATTTCATTCTTAAAACCGTATCAATACTTTTAAAAAAATACACATACAAGTCACAGACATAACAAATTAACCTTTGAGATTTTACGCCCTTTAAATAGTATACGTAAGATAACATACAGTGGCATGATTATGAGATGTTTGAACATTAAGAATATATAGATTTAGTCATAACACAGTACCTGGTTTCCCTTTTAACATTTATAACTGTTATGTTTTGGATAAACACACAATTTGATTCTTAAAACATTAAGAGTCACTATATATTCATATACATTTATATATACCATTAACGGTCATGAATCATATTATGCATCATGCTGTGCATGTTATCATGGAATTTTACTCTAATGGCTCGTAAACGTATCAGGTCTCTTTGTTTTTTTTTTTTTTAAGATAACAAAATAACATTCAAATAATAGTAGCATAAAATCGCATTCACAATGGAGTCATGTATGCATAATACGTAATTTACATTCATGTCAGATGAAAATTTAAAAGTTGCGTGAAGTACTTAACGAAATTCTTTGTTTCATAAAAATAGGACGTATGCATAACTCTACGGACTGTGACATGAATTTAATCAAATCGTGAAGAAGAATTAATACTTTTAATTTAGAAGGGATTTAGAATTTACTTACCGAATATTGTAATTCCTATCTACCTTTTCTCTTGCTCCAAAAGTTTTTACGTGAATTTTCTGATGTATTGAAGGGTCCTATTTATAGTGTTTGATTAGGGTTTACATGTATCAGTTTCCTTATACATAAAGTATTCTATTCCTATTTTGTAGCCTTATTCCTCTAGGGTTTACATGTGTTAGATTCCTTGTACGTAAAGTACTCGGTTCCTTTTCTTGTACGTAAAGTATTTTATTTCTTTTTATTTTAGATATTAATTTCCAATTAATTTGTATCTTATTCTATTTCTTTTAAATAATTCCCTAAGCTTATAACTATTTAATTCCCCACGTATCTTTATAACTATAAACATAATCTATTAAATAGTTTCCTATATAAAAATAATACATAGAGATTTTAATTTTACTAAAATCTCTGGGTATTACAGATTATCTGTTTCTCTAATTCCTTCAAAGTTAAACCTATCAGATCTAGATGCAGAAGAGTATGGAAATGAGGAATATGAATTTCTTCTATGAACATGTGTTTCAAATATTATTTCTACATTTCCTTCGTTATCTTCATGAATTTGAGCATCCCTAGATTTTAAAGGAATTGTTGGTCTACTTATTTTTTCTAAGACCCAATTTGATGGCAAAGATATTTCATTCCAATTTAATTAATCTAGTTTATTTGTAATTTTGATCTTTTTAAATTAGTTTCCATTAATAATGTACTTTCCCATTATCTGTTATTCTTGCCTCCTGGACTTATAGTTCATTAATTATAATATAAGTCTATTGTCAAATAATATTTTCAGATCCAGGTTTCATATCATAACCTTTAGTTTGTAAATTGACAGTTAGTACATCATATAAATTTCTATCAGTTAAAGATACTGAAAAATTTGCATACGTATTAAAATAAATTGGACCATTGCAAAGACTAGACTCAATTAAGCCTAATAAAGAATCATGAAATTTATTATGTCTACAATCTCTTAAAGCAACTAAAATTGTAGTTTCTAATCATTGTCTATTTAAAGGTTGTACAACAATTTGTATAAGACCAATATGTAGATAATTATATCCTTGTTGTCTAATTTGAGACAAATAATCTAAATCTAGTAAATGTATTTCTTCAAATTGATTTTGTATAGAAATTGTTTTTTCTACATTTTTTATGGCTCTTTTAGTTTTTTGATCAAAAGTTCCATATTTATAAATTTTTTTATGTTCAATTTTTGGAATATGCCAATTTTGTATTTTTTGTTCAATTTCAGAAAATTCAACTAATTCAGAATTTTTAGTATTTTTATTTGAAGATGAAGCAGTAGAATTACTTCTAGACAATATAGATGTCATAATAATTGATAGGAGCTTCGGGTAGGATTACTAATAGAATTTATGGTAGTATACACATAACTTAGTTTCTTTCATATGGAATCACGTATTGAATATCTTAGATTTTCTCCAAACTTGATATCACTTATTGAATATTTTAGATTTCTCCATACTTGATAACTTATTGTGCTAATGAAACTTAGCAAAACTTTGGTTTATATATCAATCTTTTGACCATTTAAAAGATAGAACATGTCTTATTTTTATTATGGATGATCTTGCTCGACTGTCAACGACATATTACCGGCTAAAAAGAGGACTTACAACATCATCAACCGCCTCATGAAACGCCGAACGCGAGACAAGATCATACTATAAGAAATTTGAAACCGTTCATTCTTTTAAGAGTCATTAGATTTAACATATAAAATAAGTTTCAACTAAGAAACAACGCCTTATTGTTATCAATATGAATAGATCTAAAACTTCATATTGTGAAGTCAAACAGAATAGATCTAAAACTTCTTGTTGTGAAACCATATGTTCAGATCCAAAGTTACGTTACCATAACTGCTAGTAATCCCCCCCCCCCCCGAAAGGAGGCTTAGCCTTCCATGGCTTTGATACCAAATTTACAACAGGAATTAAACATTAAAATTAAATAAACAAAAATAAAATAGTTAGGGACTCACTACTTATTTTCTCTAATCTTGAAGCATTTATCTTCAAGCTTTATGTGCAAAACTTGAAAGTAATTTACAACAGGAGGGAAGAACTTGAAAGAACTTCTTAACTCCTTAGCATAAACCTGTAAAATATAAAAACTTAAAGAAGAAAGAAGAAGAGAAGCTTGCTTGAAGAAAAGAAGAGAAAGTTTTGAAACCAAGAAATTTCTATTGCATAAGAACTCTTGATTACAAAAGAGAATTACAAAGAGAGCTAGAGAGCTTTCGTCCAAGATTGAAAGATGTAGTAATGAAAAGGTGTCCCTTACAACCCATTTTGGGCTTTATTTATAGACTTTCTAAACACTAAAAACCAAATAAAAAAGTAAAAGACAATAATTCAAAAAGACAACAATTCAAAGTGATGTGACATTTTTCTAACTCCACTTTATCCTTTACTTGTCTTTATCTTCCACTTGTCTTCCACTTGTCTTGATATTTCTTGTAATTTTCCTTGCAAAGTCTTCCACTTGTCTTCATATTTCTTGGAAATTTGTATTTTCAGTTTTTTGATTTCTTCTTTCTTGCAGATCTTCTTATCGGCATTTTATCATCTTCAATTTCTTCAGATGAGAATGTCTTTTGAGTAGATACTGGAGATACTGCTCTGGATTTATCAGAATTAGAATCTAAAACTTTTAATACATAATCTTTATTTTTATAAAGATCATATATTAATTGTTCAAAGTTATATTTTTCTTTTTCTGTCATCTCAGGATAAGGATCATGATTTTGATATACAGATGTATCAAATTCTTCTTCATCATTAAGATTTATTAAATCCTCATTTGATATATAAGACGTTGAGGCATTTATTTTTTCTTTTGCTTTTCTATTTTTCTCTTTTTCTCTTTTTCAATTTTTTCTTTTTCAATTTTTTCTTTTTCAACTTTTTCCTTTTCTTTTTCTTTTGCTAATTTTTCCTCTTTCTCCTTAAGTGGAGTAGAGACAGCAAAAATTCTATCAATTTCTTTTTTCATTTTTTCAATCATTTCTTTTTTCTTATTTTCAAAAAAATTGTCTCTTTTGAAAGGAGATACATTGAAAGAAACATCTAATAATTTTCCTTTTGCTAGAAGAACATCTCCTTGTGCCAAGATTTTTTGAATTGAATCATAATCAACTTGACACTTTGGCCACCATTTTGTGTATAATATTCTTCTGAGCTGTGGAATGCCATCAATTGCATATCCTACTTCATATTTCCATGCAAATAACCATGGTATTTGGAATTTTATTAAGAATAATAGAAAGGATTCTCCAAAGATTTCAGGATTTTGGAATTTTGAGGAATAAATATATTGGAATTGGCTAAAAAATGGTTGTAATTTTTCAGGTAAAAAATTTTCTTGTTTTGGTCCCATATTTTTGAACCATTCAATAAACCAATTTGGTATGGGTTTTTCAAAAATGGAATCATCAATGCGTATCCACCAAGTGTGTCTACACAAGGAATTTTGATATAAGAATACTTTGGAGAAACTATCCACCATATCATAATAGGTAAATTGATATTCAATTTTATTGTAATTTGAAATGAATTTTAAGGCTTGGGTAGATGGTATTTTCCAATCTGAAAATGAAGGAATTTGGTGGATATATATTTGAGAAAGGGCTATTTCACTATCCTCATAAGTAGGAGACCATTCTTGAGGATGATTTGTTTTTGGTTTGTCTTTAACATCTGCAAATTTTGTGAAATTTAAAAAATCTGCATATGTATGACGGGTTTTTAAGGGTAAAGGTCCTTTTAAACCAAATTGAGAACTAGAAGGATGATTAAAATATTTATTTGCTACATCATAAGGATCTAATTTAAGATCACTTGTAGATGTAGTTAAAGCATGTACTTGTACTCCATTTGGAATGTAATCATAATCCTGATTTGAGGATGTTCCTTCTAAAATATTTCTTTTAACATTGGGATTAAAACCTATAGAAGGTGTAGTAATTTTCTGACTAAGGAAATTTTGTCCTCTCATTTGAGATGACCATTGAGAAGAGGAATTAGGAAGTCTATTTTGACTTATTTGATTTATATTATAACCAAATTTATTTTGGGATTGACGTCCTCTGCCTCTCATTTCCTGCAAAAAAGAAAATATTATTGTAGAGAACCAAATCTTTTCCTCCTTTATCATAACTAAAACCTGCAAAAAACAATATTGTGAGATTTTAAGATAAATTAAGGTAAGTATTTTAAAGATCTCTAATTTTAGGAAGAGTTACAAATTGAAATGATAAATTATAATTTATTTTTGATAATTTTTTACCATCACATTGATAAGGATGCATTAAATTTAAAAAAGGATTTCCTAAAATTACATGTTGACCAATTGCATTAGTTATTACAAATGGAGAACAAATGTAATTATTTTCTTCAGAAAATATGCAAACATCTGATATTTTATATTTTATATTTATTTGTGTACCTTGTGCTGCATGTAATTCTATATGAGTATTTTCAAAATATTTTGAAGGAATTAATCCTTCTTTTATACAATTTAAATCTGCACCTGAATCAACCATTGCAATTGTTTGAATTTTATATTCTCTATTTATTATTAATGTAATAGAAATATAATATTTATGAGAAGTGACTAAGGTATTTATTTGAAGAAAATTATTTTGTTCAGAAATTTCTTCTATTTGTTCTTCATTCTGTGTATTTAATATATTTGTTAAATTTAATTCTTCTAAAATTAAAATTCTTTCTTTTAATTTTTGAATTTATATTTTTAATTCATTAACTTCTTCTTTTAAAATTGGTAAAGTAATTTGTTTAGGATTTTGATTTTGTAAATGATCTATTACATCTTGCATTGTAATGAAGTATTTATTCTATCTAATTTTCTTTTTATTTGAGAATTTTCATAAGAAGTAGATGGAGAATGATTTAAAGAATTTTTATTATCTTCTTCTAATTGTAAATATTTTTCTAAATATTGTCTTTTTCTTATTGGATCTTGAATTTCCTCAACTAAATCAAGCATCATTTTATGCTTTTCAGATAATGTGAATATTCATATTTCATTTAATCCATTAGCTTCAATTATTGCTTTGTAATAATCTGATTTCGAATTACAATTTTCACAATTTTCATCAGTATCATCTGAACTTATATTATTTATTTCCACAGATTCTACACTATGATGAGAATGAGCCGTGTCCATGTTCGTGGTGTTAAAGTCACTTGGTCATCCTGAAAATTTTTGTCACGTTTTGGTATTCTGGACATAACTCTTTCGATATAACTTGGAATTGCATGATTCAAGAAGCTATGGAACGATAAGAGATAGAGCTACAACTTTCATGTTTTATGTTTTCCAAGATTCTGACGGTATCATCGTGGAATATGGCTGCCAAAATGAGTGACGGGATTCTGGCAGATTTCCATCTCGAATTTCATGGACTATATTTAAGTCCAAGAAAGGCGTGTCTTTGGGCTTCATTAGGTGGTTCACGCCCTTTAATTACTTTAGGGTTTTATTTTGTTGTTAATTAATTAAGTCCAAAACACTTAATGTGGGCTTTAATTAATTGGTAGTTTAATAAATTACTTGGCCCAATTATCTTGCATGATAATGGCAAGTAAAGCAAATCCTTTTTGGACAAGGATTTGGTAGTTAGTTGTAGTTTCCTTTTCCAATTTGGAAAGATGATTAGTTTAGGAAACAAGAAGCCAAAACACGTTTTGCTTCTTCATAAAAAAACTGTCTAACCTAATCTTTTTACAACTTGGATTAGTTAGTTAGCTAGTTTGTTAAGAAGTCAAGTTGTACTTTGCAACTACTAGGGTTTATTTCCTTTTCCTTCTTGGCATGGCCGAAACTCATCCCCTATAAAAAGGAGATGCATGTAACGTTTTTACACAATAAGTTGGTGAATAAAATTGAGTTTTTAGCTTTGCTAAAATTCGTGAATTAACTCCTTGAGTTGTTCAAAGCCTTGAAGAGTTATTTAACTGTTCATTGTAGTTAATCCCCTTTAGCGTGACCTATAGGAGATTACACCAATTGTTCTTTATTTAAAGAGCAGGCCTAATTAACTTGTTTAACTGATTGAATTTTCATAGGTTAAATTAAGTTCATTAGTAATAAAACGTGAAGTTTTGATTTACTCAATTCCTAGCGTTTTTCCTTTGATTTCGTTCCATCCAATTTTGTGTTCTTGTTGTGGATTATCTTGTTAAGAGCAACACGGTCCTATAGCTTGTGTGGGAGATTCGAATTTGGTCCAGGAGTTGGAGCCTCGGTCATACAACATTCGCATCAATTGGTATCATTCGCATCAATTGGTATCAGAGCACAAGTTGTTGCCCAAGAAAATTCAGGTTAATCCGTTTTCAATTCTTCCGCAAAATTTCTGTTCTTGTTGCGTCAATTCTGCCCGTTTTTTTGTGTCAATTTTCTGCAGTTTTGCTGGCATCTTTCTTGCTGTTATTTGGTGTTCTTCTTGCTGTCCAAAGTCGATACATATTCACCCATTAAAATCACCAAAATCGCATGCAACAAATCATTCACAATCTGCCCGAATTTGTTCATTGTTGTGTCGTCTGAATTCTGCTCTTTTTGACGTCGTTTCTGCCATAATTTTTGCTCATTCTTTTCTGCTTAATTCAGTCCTTAATTCTGTCCAAAATTGCATGAACATTGAGTCAATACATTCTGCCCGAAATCGTCTAAATTGAGTCTATCTTCTTTTGCGATTTTTGTGTTGTTTCTTGCTGTTTCTTGTTGCGTCTTCTTGCTGTCTTTTGGTGTTAAATTCTGCACTCTTTTGTCATAATCATAGTGTAGGATTCTTGAAGTTTTCTTTGCTGTTTTCACGTCATAACATTGTTAGGGTTTCGTGTGTCAAACTAGGGTTTCATAACTAGGGTTTCTAGGTCAAGTTTTCATAACTTTCTTGATTCTTATCCGTTTCTTGATTTTCTTTTTGCGTTTGATTCTTTATCTTGTCCACCATATATTGAGTTTTGATCAAACTTTTACTCCACTCGAAAAAGATAAGTTCTTGATAACTTTCTTGAACTTCTTGATTTTCTTGAAAACTCAAAGTGGTCAAAATTGAATTCTTGAGTTGGATTCTTGATCTTTGTCTTGAATCTTGATATTCTTGTTAAAGTGGCACATCCGAATTCATTGTCCTTGGTGAGTTAATAAAGTTTGAAGTTTTTAAGGTTGTTAAGACAAGAAGACAAAACATTCTTAAACCTAAATCCTAGGTTGTTGTCTTCAAACCTTAATTTTTGTGGTGTTTAAGGTTCTTGTCCGAACCTAGTATTTTGATTGGTCCAAGGTTTATGTTCAAACCTTAAAAGTGTAATTTTGTCCTTTGTTGTCCGAAGTTAAAAAAAAAAAAAAAAAAACACACGGTAAAAAAAAAAAAAAAAAAAAAAAAGAGTGACCGAATAAAAAAAAAAAAAAAAACAAAATAAATAGTCGGACTTTATTTATTGTTATTATTTTCTGTTATTTAATTATTTAATTTATTTTTGAAAAGAACACATTGTTCTTAACTTGTTTCTTGAAAACCACCTTGGATTAAAAGTGCCATAACTTTTTCAATACAACTCGGAATTAGTTGATTCAAAAACCAATCTCTTTGTCTTGAAATCTAGTTTCTGAATTTCTTAGTTTCTGGTGGTAAATCAAATTATAACTTTCACGTGTTCTAAACACTCTTGACGTGATTTCTTGTTACATCTCTTGATTTGATTTGTGAAAATTTGTGTGTGGAACTTGCTGATTGAGATCTTGCTATTAAAGTAATTGAACTTTGGTGAATCTTAATAACCCCACATATTCATTAATTGAGAGTAGTAGCTAGGTTAAACAAGAGAGAACACTACCCAAAAAGAGAGGAGAGTACCTACTATCCAATAGTGAGGAACCCGAGAGGTATATACACATATATTTCTTGTGCTTTCACTAACATTGCAGGTTTATTAATCAATGGGGAGAAAAAGTAATAATACTCTTAAGTTGGAGATTGATGAATTAATGCAAACATTCCAAAAGTTGATACAACCACATGATGAAACTCAGGAGGCTACAACTATATCTTCAGCATGTGTACAAAAGTTTTATACAAGGTGCAATGTTCAAAGTACAGTATGTGCTACAGTGATTGACAGTGGGAAAAGCTCTAACTTTGCTAATGAGCTCATGGTAGAAAGGTTGAATTTACAAACCACTCCACATCCAAATCCTTACTTGCTGCAATGGAGTGATAATTGTGGTGAAGTATGGGTGACAATGCAAGTCAAGGTTGCACTCTCAATTGGAAGGTACAAAGATGAGGTACTATGTGATATATGTCCTATGCAAACATCTTGTCTTTTATTGGGAAAACCGTGGCAGCTTGATTGCAAGGGTGCTTACAATGATCTCAAAAGTTGCTATTCACTCATGAAAGATGGTAAGAAGTTTAATATCCGAGCTTCAACACCTTGTGAAGTTTCTGAAGATCAAACTAGAATTTCTAAAGCTTGTAAAGAGATGAGTGCCGCCAAGGAGAAGAAAGTTCAAGAGCAACAAAGTGTAATAGCTAGTGCATCTTGTAATAGCCGAGATTTAAGTGTTATCAAATCTTGTAATTTTGCTTCTTCTAGTGAGTTTAAGAGAGCATTAGTAGCTAGGCAAACAATGTACTTACTTGATAATAGTGATCACCATTTGAATTGTTTGCTGCCTAGTTCTTTTGTTTTGCAGGTTTATGGAGTTCCTAGACAACTAATGGAGTTGCAAACAACTCATTATCAATTGGAAGGGATCCAATCTGCCTTAGCTTGTTTTCCACAAGGTAAGCAAGGTAAGTTAGGTAAGTTTTCACTTGATTTTGATCTTAAAAATGTTAAGAACTTTGTTATTATCAATTCGGTTGAGTTTCAAAGTTTTCAAACTGTTTTTAGTCAATTTCAAAAGCTTCCCTATACTTTAACACAAATAGTTTGGAATTTTGTTAAGTGTGTTTTAGAGTCTAACACCTTCTGTTTTGATAAGCAAATCGATTTACATAATTCTTCAATAGTTACATCAATATATTTTGAATTGAATGAATTTATGTATAGCATGATAGTGTGTTATGTTGCTTATCTAATACATGAATTATATTTTGAGCTTAATGATTATATTTTCGAACTACATCAAACCTTTGTATGCAATCATTCAAGTGTTAACTATATTGACTCTACTTGCTGGATTATTGGTTCTTTTGATTCTTTAAAACGTGATTTTGATCACATCCATCAAGTTCAAAGAAGTCCTTGGATAATTCCGCACTTGATTGGTAGGTTATCTAAGTTCCAAATTTCTTTTGAATTCCGAGAGGTAAAATTTTCTGTTTACATAGATTGTTTACATTCTAGTCTTTGGAATTATACTCTCATATTTGATAACTTTCGCATGTTTTTCAAGGTATTAGTTCGTCCATGTGATTTCCAATTTTGTCAAGGTGCATTTAGGGATAGCTATTATGATACATTACATGCACTATCCACACTTGTGAATTATTTTGACATTGATGCAACTTCCTCTTATATAAGAACATATATTCGTCCATATCAATTTATGTTTATTATTCATAACTTTGTTCTTTGGACTAATAGATTTCTTTTGTTCTTTGGGGAAATAAAGCGTGATTGCTCGCGAGGTGTTGCATTCCGAAACAACTTGATTCTTGTGAAGTTCGTGATTTTGGTGTTTGATCCAGGAACTCAACTTCTATGATTCGAGGACGAATCCTTTCGAGGAGGGAGGGAATGATGAGAATGAGCCGTGTCCATGTTCGTGGTGTTAAAGTCACTTGGTCATCCTGAAAATTTCTGTCACGTTTTGGTATTCTGGACATAACTCTTTCGATATAACTTGGAATTGCATGATTCAAGAAGCTCTGGAACGATAAGAGATAGAGCTACAACTTTCATGTTTTATGTTTTCCAAGATTCTGACGGTATCATCGTGGAATATGGCTGCCAAAATGAGTGACGGGATTCTGGCAGATTTCCATCTCGAATTTCATGGACTATATTTAAGTCCAAGAAAGGCGTGTCTTTGGGCTTCATTAGGTGGTTCACGCCCTTTAATTACTTTAGGGTTTTATTTTGTTGTTAATTAATTAAGTCCAAAACACTTAATGTGGGCTTTAATTAATTGGTAGTTTAATAAATTACTTGGCCCAATTATCTTGCATGATAATGGCAAGTAAAGCAAATCCTTTTTGGACAAGGATTTGGTAGTTAGTTGTAGTTTCCTTTTCCAATTTGGAAAGATGATTAGTTTAGGAAACAAGAAGCCAAAACACGTTTTGCTTCTTCATAAAAAAACTGTCTAACCTAATCCTTTTACAACTTGGATTAGTTAGTTAGCTAGTTTGTTAAGAAGTCAAGTTGTACTTTGCAACTACTAGGGTTTATTTCCTTTTCCTTCTTGGCATGGCCGAAACTCATCCCCTATAAAAAGGAGATGCATGTAACGTTTTTACACAATAAGTTGGTGAATAAAATTGAGTTTTTAGCTTTGCTAAAATTCGTGAATTAACTCCTTGAGTTGTTCAAAGCCTTGAAGAGTTATTTAACTGTTCATTGTAGTTAATCCCCTTTAGCGTGACCTATAGGAGATTACACCAATTGTTCTTTATTTAAAGAGCAGGCCTAATTAACTTGTTTAACTGATTGAATTTTCATAGGTTAAATTAAGTTCATTAGTAATAAAACGTGAAGTTTTGATTTACTCAATTCCTAGCGTTTTTCCTTTGATTTCGTTCCATCCAATTTTGTGTTCTTGTTGTGGATTATCTTGTTAAGAGCAACACGGTCCTATAGCTTGTGTGGGAGATTCGAATTTGGTCCAGGAGTTGGAGCCTCGGTCATACAACATTCGCATCAATTGGTATCATTCGCATCACACTATCTGATGAATCGGTTTTGTAAATTTTATTTTCTATTGTTTGTATTAAATATTCTTTTAATTCTTTATCTAAATTTATATCTTCTAATTTTTCCAAAAGAATTTCATTAATATTTGTCCTAGAAGTACATTTATTAGCATAATGTCCTTTTTACCACATTTTCTACATGTTATATTTTCTTCTATCCATTTCTTTCTAGATTTTTTCTTTATTTTAATTCTTTCTTCAGAATTTTCAGATATTTCAGATGATCTTTCATATTTTTTATGTTTTTTCTTTAATTTTTTTTCTATTTTTCTAAGAGGTGATTTTAATTCATGTGGATTATAAGCAAATTGATGACAAAAATCTCCTAATTCTGCTTTTTGAGTTTCTCTTTTTATTTGTGCTTTTAATTTTATATCATTGCATAATTTTAAGCCTTCTTCAGTACATACACTGATTAATTCTCCATAAGTAATTTGAGAAAATGGGATATTTATTCCATCAAAACAATTTCTTAGATTTAGGTGCAGATTTAAATTGTATTAGAGAAGGAATAATACCTTCTAAATATTTTGAAAAAACTCAAGTCATATTAAATGCTGCACAAGGGGGAAAAATACAAGTAAATTATAAATTATCAAATGTGTGTATATTTTCTGAAGAAAATAATTATGTTTGTTGTCCATTTGTTTTAGCTAAAACAATTAACCAACATATAATATTGGGAACTCCTTTCCTAAATTTAATGCATCCATATAAATGTGATGGTAAAACATTATCAAAAATTGATTCTGATTTATCATTTAAATTTATTACTTCTCCAAAAACTAGAGATCTTTGTTCTTTAAATTTGTCATCTTTACAAGAAAATATAAAATTAAAAAATAATCAAATTGATTTTCTTTTAAATGAGATTTTATCTTTAAAAATAGAAGAACAATTAAAATCTCCAAAATTACAAAATCAAATTAAAAATAT
Organism: Ophiorrhiza pumila; assembly: GCA_016586305.1. Taxonomy (NCBI): domain Eukaryota; kingdom Viridiplantae; phylum Streptophyta; class Magnoliopsida; order Gentianales; family Rubiaceae; genus Ophiorrhiza; species Ophiorrhiza pumila. The sequence goes on along the minus strand of BLIW01000007.1, from coordinate 22,789,163 downwards.
TACGCAAGAAATTACTACAAAAATTTGTAGTGAATTGCCAAATGCTTTTTGGGAAAGAAAACAACATATTGTTGAATTACCATATGAAAAAGATTTTGATGAACAAAAAATACCAACAAAAGCAAGACCATCTCAAATGAATAAAGAAATGGTTGAATATTGTAAAAAATAAATTGATGATTTGTTAAAAAAGAAAATAATTAGAAAAAGTTACTCTCCTTGGAGTTGTTCTGCATTTTATGTTAATAAAAATTCAGAAATAGAAAGAGGTGTTCCAAGATTAGTTATTAATTATAAACCCTTAAATACAGTCTTACAATGGATTAGATATCCAATTCCAAATAAAAAAGATTTATTAAATAGGACTTTTGGAGCAATGATATATTCTAAATTTGATTTAAAATCTGGATTTTGGCAAATACAAATTGATGAAAAAGATAAATATAAAACTGCATTTACTGTTCCATTTGGTCATTATGAATGGAATGTAATGCCTTTTGGTCTCAAAAATGCTCCTTCTGAATTTCAACATATAATGAATGATATTTTTTCATCATATTCATTTATAATTGTTTATATTGATGATATTTTAATTTTTCCACAAAATATTGAACAACATTTTAAACATTTGAATATTTTTATTAAAATAGTTGTTAAAAATGGTTTAGTTGTTTCTGCTAAAAAATTAAAATTATTCCAATCTAAAATTAGATTCTTAGGATATGAATTAGAAAATGGTTAAATTACTACAATTGCTAGAAGTATTGAATTTGCAAATAAATTTCCTGATGAATTAATAGATAAAAAACAATTACAAAGATTTTTAGGAAGTTTAAATTATATTGGTGAATATTATAAAAATTTAGCAATTGATAGTAAACCTTTATATGATAGGTTAAAGAAAAATCCTCTTGCATGGTCTGAAATTCATACAAATGCAGTAAAATTAATTAAAAAAAAAGTAAAATTTTTACCATGTTTAAGTTTAGTAAATCCTAATTGGTTTAAAATTGTTGAAACTGATGCTTCTGATATTGGTTATGGAGGAATTTTAAAACAAAATAATCCACAAACTAATAAAGAAGAATTAGTTAGATACTATTCTGGAACATGGAAAAATGCTCAAATAAATTATTCTACAATTAAAAGAGAAATTCTTAGTATAGTTCTTTGTATTTCTAAATTCCAAGATGATTTATTAAATCAAGAATTTTTACTTAGAGTTGACTGTAGTGCTGCATAAGAAGTTTTACAGAAAGATGTAAAAAATATTGCATCTAAACAAATATTTGCTAGATGGCAAGCTATTTTATCTGTATTTGACTTTAAAATTGTCTATATTAAAGGTGAATTAAATTCTTTACCTGATTTTCTTACTAGAGAATTCTTACAAGGATAAAAATTTTTGCAGGTTATGAAACAACAAACTGAAGAAGAAATTGAAATTTTAAAAGAAAATTATTTAAAAGATTATCTTCAAAAATTTTCTAAAAAAGAAATTAGAATAAGAAATTATAATACAAAATCCTTAAAGGATCAAATTTTTATTCATCAAGTACAATATTACAGAATGGTAAGAGTAAAGAAATTCATACAAAAATCAGATTCAGCAAATAAAGAAGCTTATTATAGATTTATAAAATCTTTTGGAAAGAAAATATATTTTGTTTAAAAAATCAAAGAATGGAAGAAAATTTTAAATTACAATGGTTAAAAGATTATATTGAAAATCCAGCTACAATTAAGAAAATTAGAAAAATTTATTCATTAAAAGAAAGGGTTCGACAAAATTCTGAATTTCCTCATGTTTATCATGTAGAAAATGTAAATGTTTTATCAATAAAACAACAAGTATTTTTACATCAAATGCAATACTACCAAATGTTGATTTCATATCACATAAATAAATCTAGAAGACATCCAATAATAAATCAATTTTTATGGAATCGTCTTGAAAATTTTAGAAAAGAAATTGCTATTATTATTTAAAATCTTTTTATTTTAAAATTTTTTTGCAGGAAATGCAAGGTAGAGGTGGAAGAGGTCATAAACCTCAAATGGATTTTGGTTAAGTTAGCCATTACAATTCCCAATATCCTCCACTATACTGGTCATCTCAAATGAGAGGTCAGTCTTCTTTAAATCAATCAAATTCCAAAAATAATTCTCTTGTTCCATTGGGTCATATACCCACAGCCAAAAATGTCCTTCTTGATGAATCCTCAAATCAAGACCATGATTATATTAAAAATGGAATAATCGCACATTCAATTTCATTTCTGAAACAGATCTCAAACTAGATTTGTATGCGATCATTCATAAATATTTCAATAATCCTTCTAATTCTCATTTTAGTTTAAGAGGACCACTTCCTCTAAAAACTCGGCATACTTATGCTGATTTTTTAAATTTTACCAAAATTGCTGATATAAATGACAGACCCAGAACCAGTCGTCACCAAAATTGGTTTTCTACAACTGAAGACAATGAAATTGCTTTGTCTCAGATGTATATTCATAAAATACCATCTTATTCTGACTGGAATTATTCTCTAATTCAAACTCAAAATTTTATTTCAAGATATAACAATTTTGAATATGCATTTACGTACACAGATATGGTGGAAAGTTTTCACAATGTCCACTTATATCAAAATTTTTCTTACAAGCATACTTGGTGGATTCGTATTGATGAAGCCAATTTCAATAAAATTATTCCAGGTTGGTTTCTTAATTGGTTTAAAATTCATGGACCAAAAGAAGAAACTTTCTTACCTGAAAAATTGAAAAATTTGTTTATTCAGTTTAAAAATGTTTATTCTGAAAAATTTCAGCATTCAAAATTTCCAAAACAATCATTTTTACTCTTTTTAATAAAATTTCAAATTCCATGGTTATATGCTTGGAAATATGAAACTGGATACAATACTGATGGAATTTTACAGCTCACAAGAGTTGGGTACACTAAATGGTGGCCAAAATGTCAAGTAGATTACATTGAAATTCACTTGTTAATGCAAAAAGTTCTCTTGAAAAAGAAAAAGTGACGCAAGAAATAGATAATTTTTCTCAGAAAGAATTAAATAAGAAAAATGACTTGATTGCAAAATTGCAAAATGAATTGAAAAAAGTGAAAGCTGTTTCTTCTCCTGAAAAAGAAAAAGAAGAAAAAATGATAAAAGGAAAAGAAAAGGAAAAAATTGAAAAAGAAGAAATAGAAAAGAAAAAAGAAAGTGAGAAAAGAAAAAAGAAAAAAGAAAAAAGAACATCCATTTCAAGATTCTCTTTTGATAAAAATTTGATCAAATTCACTGATGATGAACCTTCAACAGAAGAGGATTTGCAAAATTCTTCAGATGAAAATTCAAGTACCAATTCTGATGGTGAACAATTGCAAATGACAGAAAAAGAGAAACATGAATTCGAACAATTAATACATAATCTGTATAAAAATAAAGACTATGTATTAAAATTGTTGGATTCCAGTTGTTCAGAAAAATCCAGAGCAAATACTCTTTCAAGAAAATCTTCATCGGATGAAGCTGGAAAAATCAGTTCACAAAAGGTTGCAAAAAAGAAAAATTCAAAGAAATGATATCAAGTGGGAAGGAAAATTCCAAGCAAGTGGGGACATCAATCAAGTAGGAGACATCATGGAGACAAAGAAAAGTGAAGTTAGAAAAATGTCACATCACTTTTGAATGGTTGTCTTTTGTATTATTGTCTTTTACTTTTTTATTTTGTTATTAGTCCTAACTTTTTTGTATTTTATTTAAAAGTCCTTAGGTGGTCTATAAATAGAATCAAAATGGGTTGTAATAGACACCTTTTCATTACTACATCTTTCAATCTTTGAAGAAAGCTCTCTAGCTCTCTTTGTAATTCTCTTTTGTAATCAAGAGTTCTTATGCAATAGAAATTTTTTGGTTTCAAAACTTCCTTCAAGCAAGCTTCTCTTCTTCTTTCTTCTTTAAGTTTTTATATTTTACAGGTTTATGCTAAGGAGTTAAGAAGTTCTTTCAAGTTCTTCCCTCCTGTTGTAAATTACTTTCAAGTTTTGCACATAAAGCTTGAAGATAAATGCTTCAAGATTAGAGAAAATAAGTAGTAAGTCCCTTACTATTTTATTTTTGTTTATTTAATTTTAATGTTTAATTCCTGGTGTAAATTTGGTATCAAAGCCATGGAAGGCTAAGCCTCCTTTCGGGGGGGATTACTAGCAGTTATGGTAACGTAACTTTGAATCTGAACATATGGTTTCACACCAAGAAGTTTTAGATCTATTCAGTTTGACTTCACAATATGAAGTTTTAGATCTATTCATATTGATAACAATAAGGCGTTGTTTCTTAGTTGAAACTTATTTTATATGTTAAATCTAATGACTCTTAAAAGAATGAACGGTTTCAAATTTCTTATGGTATGATCTTGTGGGTCGACACCCAAGTCGCGTTCGGCGTTTCATGAGGCGGTTGATGATGTTGTAAGTCCTCTTTTTAGCCGGTAATATGTCGTTGACAGTCGAGCAAGATCATCCATAATAAAAATGAGACATGTTCTATCTTTTAAATGGTCAAAAGATTGATACATAAACCAAAGTTTTGCTAAGTTTCATTAGCACAATAAGTTATCAAGTATGGAGAAATCTAAAATATTCAATAAGTGATATCAAGTTTGGAGAAAATCTAAGATATTCAATACATGATTCTATATGAAAGAAACTAAGTTATGTGTATACTACCATAAATTCTGTTAGTAATCCTACCCGAAGCTCCTATCAATTATTATGACATCTATATTGTCGAGAAGTAATTCTACTGCTTCATCTTCAAATAAAAATACCAAAAATTCTGAATTAGTTGAATTTACTGAAATTGAACAAAAAATACAAAATTGGCATATTCCAAAAATTGAACATATAAAAATTTATAAATATGGAACTTTTGATCAAAAAACTAAAAGAGCCATAAAAAATGTAGAAAAAACAATTTCTATACAAAATCAATTTGAAGAAATACATTTACTAGATTTAGATTATTTGTCTCAAATTAGACAACAAGGATATAATTATCTACATATTGGTCTTATACAAATTGCTGTACAACCTTTAAATAGACAAGGATTAGAAACTACAATTTTAGTTGCTTTAAGAGATTGTAGACATAATAAATTTCATGATTCTTTATTAGGCTTAATTGAGTCTAGTCTTTGCAATGGTCCAATTTATTTTAATACGTATCCAAATTTTTCTGTATCTTTAACTGATAGAAATTTATATGATGTACTAACTGTCAATTTACAAACTAAGGGTTATGATATGAAACATGGATCTGAAAATATTAATTTGACATATAGACTTTATTATAAATTAATGAATACTATAAGTCCAGGAGCAAGAATAACAGATAATGGGAATATTAATGGAAACTAATTTAAAAAGATCAAAATTACAAATACCTATATTAATAAATTGGGATGAAATATCTTTGCCATCAAATTGGGTCTTAGAAAAAATAAGTAGACCAACAATTCCTTTAAAATCTAAGGATGCTCAAATTCATGAAGATAACGAAGGAAATGTAGAAATAATATTTGAAACACATGTTCCTAGAAGAAATTCATACTCCTCATTTCCATACTCTTCTACATCTAGATCTGATAGGTTTAACTTTGAAGGAATTAGAGAAACAGATAATCAAATTCCAAAACCAATATACACACAAAAATCACAAGATGATATAAGCCTTTGATCAGAAATGAATTTTGAAATAAATACAAATTCTCAAACAAATAAAATAAATTTTGAAATAAATACAATTTCTCAAGAAAATAAAATTAATCTAAAAGAAATAAGTAAAATATGTGTTAAAGATTTTAATCTTCCACAATATACACCATTTAGAAATTGGTTTTTTTAAATTTATAATACTAAACAACAAAAACAATTTCAAGATTAGTATTATAATTTTATTAAAGCCACTGGTGTTATAATTTCATTCATATCATGGTTTAATACTGAACAAAAAGCAAAATACATTGATGATCAATATAGTCTAAATGTTCTTGAAGAAGCTCATTAGACTTGGAAATTATCTGATGATAAATTATTAAAAGCAATTCATCCTCCTTCACAGTTAATAAAAATAGAAGCTGCAAATACTTCAACTGAGGCTTGTCCTTATATTGATGTTAGTAATGTTGAATTAGCAAAAATAGCCAAACAAAATAATTTTACAAATCTTAATTTAAATACCATTTCTCAACAATTATGTCGTATTGAAGATAAAATTAATCTTCAAACCCCAAAAAATATTTTTCCTTTAGAAAATATAAAATTAGGGTCTAGTAAAACTCAACCATTTTCATTTAAACCTATGCCTGATTTACCTTTAAATATGTTAAAGTCTTTACCTTCAAGTTTTACTAAAGAAAAATTAGAAAAATTAAATTCAGAATTTAATAAATTAAGACTCAATGTATTAAGTTCTGAAAAAGAAGAAATGATTAATAATAATTTACAAATAGATCAATTAGAAGAAATGTTTAATAATTTATACATAGATGAAGATTCAAATCAATTGGAAATAAATAAAATAAAGAAACCTAACTCAAAATTTAGACCAAAATATCCACAAACTCAATTTTATTATCCTAGACCAACTCCTCAAGATCTTTTAATTGAAGAACATGGTGATTGGCAAAATTGTTATCAAAATAATGCTATATATGAATGGAATCTTGATGGGTTTACACCTTATCAAATTGCTAATATGTGTCATAAAATATCAATGTATATTAATGTTTTAAAAATGGAAAATATTACTGAAGAACAAGCTGTAAGAGCTTGTACTCAAGGTTTTACTGGACATTTACGTGGTTGGTGGGATCATTATCTAAATGAAAATCAAAGAGGTGAAATTATAAAAGCTACTAAACAAATAACTACAACCACACCTATATTTCCAAAACCAGAAAATAATCAACCACAAGAAATAACTGTTACAACTAATATTCCAGATGCTGCTTTTAATCTTGTATGTGCAATAATTAAACATTTTGTTGGAAATAATTACTTAACAAATTCTCATAAAGAATTATTAATGAATTTAAAATGTCATACACTATCTCATTTTAGATGGTATAAAGATGTTTTCTTGTCAAAATTATACTCAAGATCTGATTCTCAAGCAGATTTTTGGAAAGAAAAATTTCTTTCTGGTTTACCAAAATTATTTGCTGAAAAAGTTAGAGGAAATCTAAGAAATTGTTTTGATGGAATAAATATCCCATTTTCTCAAATTACTTATGGAGAATTAATCAGTGTATGTACTGAAGAAGGCTTAAAATTATGCAATGATATAAAATTAAAAGCACAAATAAAAAGAGAAACTCAAAAAGCAGAATTAGGAGATTTTTGTCATCATTTTGCTTATAATCCACATGAATTAAAATCACCTCTTAGAAAAATAGAAAAAAAATTAAAGAAAAAACATAAAAAATATGAAAGATCATCTAAAAGATCTGAAAATTCTGAAGAAAGAATTAAAAGAAAGAAAAAATCTAGAAAGAAATGGATAGAAGAAAATATAACATGTAGAAAATGTGGTAAAAAAGGACATTATGCTAATAAATGTACTTCTAGGACAAATATTAATGAAATTCTTTTGGAAAAATTAGAAGATATAAATTTAGATAAAGAATTAAAAGAATATTTAATACAAACAATAGAAAATAAAATTTACAAAACCGATTCATCAGATAGTGAAGAATCTGTGGAAATAAATAATATAAGTTCAGATGATACTGATGAAAATTGTGAAAATTGTAATTCAAAATCAGATTATTACAAAGCAATAATTGAAGCTAATGGATTAAATGAAATATGAATATTCACATTATCTGAAAAGCATAAAATGATGCTTGATTTAGTTGAGGAAATTCAAGATCCAATAAGAAAAAGACAATATTTAGAAAAATATTTACAATTAGAAGAAGATAATAAAAATTCTTTAAATCATTCTCCATCTACTTCTTATGAAAATTCTCAAATAAAAAGAAAATTAGATAGAATAAACACTTCATTTACAATGCAAGATGTAATAGATCATTTACAAAATCAAAATCCTAAACAAATTACTTTACCAATTTTAAAAGAAGAAGTTAATGAATTAAAAATAGAAATTCAAAAATTAAAAGAAAGAATTTTAATTTTAGAAGAATTAAATTTAACAAATATATTAAATACAGAGAATGAAGAACAAATAGAAGAAATTTCTGAACAAAATAATTTTCTTCAAATAAATACCTTAGTCACTTCTCATAAATATTATATTTCTATTACATTAATAATAAATAGAGAATATAAAATTCAAACAATTGCAATGGTTGATTCAGGTGCAGATTTAAATTGTATAAAAGAAGGATTAATTCCTTCAAAATATTTTGAAAATACTCATGTAGAATTACATGCAGCACAAGGTACACAAATAAATATAAAATATAAAATATCAGATGTTTGCATATTTTCTGAAGAAAATAATTACATTTGTTCTCCATTTGTAATAACTAATGCAATTGGTCAACATGTAATATTAGGAAATCCTTTTTTAAATTTAATGCATCCTTATCAATGTGATGGTAAAAAATTATCAAAAATAAATTCTAATTTATCATTTCAATTTGTAACTCTTCCTAAAATTAGAGATCTTTAAAATACTTACCTTAATTTATCTTAAAATCTCACAATGTTGTTTTTTGTAGGTTTTAGTTATGATAAAGGAGGAAAAGATTTGGTTCTCTACAATAATATTTTCTTTTTTGCAGGAAATGAGAGGCTGAGGCCGTCAATCCCAAAATAAATTTGGTTATAATATAAATCAAATAAGTCAAAATAGACTTCCTAATTCCTCTTATCAATGGTCATCTCAAATAAGAGGACAAAATTTCCTTAGTCAGAAAATTACTACACCTTCTATAGGTTTTAATCCCAATGTTAAAAGAAATATTTTAGAAGGAACATCCTCAAATCAGGATTATGATTACATTCCAAATGGAGTACAAGTACATGCTTTAACTATATCTACAAGTGATCTTAAATTAGATCCTTATGATGTAGCAAATAAATATTTTAATCATCCTTCTAGTTCTCAATTTGGTTTAAAAGGACCTTTACCCTTAAAAACCCGTCATACATATGCAGATTTTTTAAATTTCACAAACTTTGCAGATGTTAAAGATAAACCAAAAACAAATCATCCTCAAGAATGGTCTCCTACTTATGAGGATAGTGAAATAGCCCTTTCTCAAATATATATCCACCAAATTCCTTCATTTTCAGATTGGAAAATACCATCTACCCAAGCCTTAAAATTCATTTCAAATTACAATAAAATTGAATATCAATTTACCTATTATGATATGGTGGATAGTTTCTCCAAAGTATTCTTATATCAAAATTCCTTGTGTAGACACACTTGTTGGATACGCATTGATGATTCCATTTTTGAAAAACCCATACCAAATTGGTTTATTGAATGGTTCAAAAATATGGGACCAAAACAAGAAAATTTTTTACCTGAAAAATTACAACCATTTTTTAGCCAATTCCAATATATTTATTCCTCAAAATTCCAAAATCCTGAAATCTTTGGAGAATCCTTTCTATTATTCTTAATAAAATTCCAAATACCATGGTTATTTGCATGGAAATATGAAGTAGGATATGCAATTGATGGCATTTCACAGCTCAGAAGAATATTATACACAAAATGGTGGCCAAAGTGTCAAGTTGATTATGGTTCAATTCAAAAAATCTTGGCACAAGAAGATGTTCTTCTAGCAAAAGGAAAATTATTAGATGTTTCTTTCAATGTATCTCCTTTCAAAAGAGACAATTTTTTTGAAAATAAGAAAAAAGAAATGATTGAAAAAATGGAAAAAAAAATTGATAGAATTTTTGCTGTCTCTACTCCACTTAAGGAGAAAGAGGAAAAATTAGCAAAAGAAAAAGAAAAGGAAAAAGTTGAAAAAGAAAAGATTGAAAAAGAAAAAATTGAAAAAGAGAAAAATAGAAAAGGAAAAGAAAAAATAAATGCCTCAACTTCTTATATATCAAATGAGGATTTAATAAATCTTAATGATGAAGAAGAATTTGATACATCTGTATATCAAAATCATGATCCTTATCCTGAGATGACAGAAAAAGAAAAATATAACTTTGAACAATTAATATATGATCTTTATAAAAATAAAGATTATGTATTAAAAGTTTTAGATTCTAATTCTGATAAATCCAGAGCAGTATCTCCAGTATCTACTCAAAAGACATTCTCATCTGAAGAAATTGAAGATGATAAAATGCCGATAAGAAGATCTGCAAGAAAGAAGAAATCAAAAAACTGAAAATACAAATTTCCAAGAAATATGAAGACAAGTGGAAGACTTTGCAAGGAAAATTACAAGAAATATCAAGACAAGTGGAAGACAAGTGGAAGATAAAGACAAGTAAAGGATAAAGTGGAGTTAGAAAAATGTCACATCACTTTGAATTGTTTGTCTTTTTGAATTATTGTCTTTTACTTTTTTATTTGGTTTTTAGTGTTTAGAAAGTCTATAAATAAAGCCCAAAATGGGTTGTAAGGGACACCTTTTCATTACTACATCTTTCAATCTTTGAAGAAAGCTCTCTAGCTCTCTTTGTAATTCTCTTTTGTAATCAAGAGTTCTTATGCAATAGAAATTTCTTGGTTTCAAAACTTTCTCTTCTTTTCTTCAAGCAAGCTTCTCTTCTTCTTTCTTCTTTAAGTTTTTATATTTTACAGGTTTATGCTAAGGAGTTAAGAAGTTCTTTCAAGTTCTTCCCTCCTGTTGTAAATTACTTTCAAGTTTTGCACATAAAGCTTGAAGATAAATGCTTCAAGATTAGAGAAAATAAGTAGTAAGTCCCTTACTATTTTATTTTTGTTTATTTAATTTTAATGTTTAATTCCTGGTGTAAATTTGGTATGATCTATTCATATTGATAACAATAAGGCGTTGTTTCTTAGTTGAAATTTGAATAGATCATACCAAATTTACACCAGGAATTAAACATTAAAATTAAATAAACAAAAATAAAATAGTAAGGGACTTACTACTTATTTTCTCTAATCTTGAAGCATTTATCTTCAAGCTTTATGTGCAAAACTTGAAAGTAATTTACAACAGGAGGGAAGAACTTGAAAGAACTTCTTAACTCCTTAGCATAAACCTGTAAAATATAAAAACTTAAAGAAGAAAGAAGAAGAGAAGCTTGCTTGAAGAAAAGAAGAGAAAGTTTTGAAACCAATAAATTTCTATTGCATAAGAACTCTTGATTACAAAAGAGAATTACAAAGAGAGCTAGAGAGCTTTCTTCAAAGATTGAAAGATGTAGTAATGAAAAGGTGTCCCTTACAACCCATTCTGGGCTTTATTTATAGACTTTCTAAACACTAAAAACCAAATAAAAAAGTAAAAGACAATAATTCAAAAAGACAACAATTCAAAGTGATGTGACATTTTTCTAACTCCACTTTATCCTTTACTTGTCTTTATCTTCCACTTGTCTTGATATTTCTTGTAATTTTACTTGCAAAGTCTTCCACTTGTCTTCATATTTCTTGGAAATTTGTATTTTCAGTTTTTTGATTTCTTCTTTCTTGCAGATCTTCTTATCGGCCTTTTATCATCTTCAATTTCTTCAGATGAGAATGTCTTTGAGTAGATACTGGAGATACTGCTCTGGATTTATCAGAATTAGAATCTAAAACTTTTAATATATAATCTTTATTTTTATAAAGATCATATATTAATTGTTCAAAGTTATATTTTTCTTTTTCTGTCATCTCAGGATAAGGATCATGATTTTGATATACAGATGTATCAAATTCTTCTTCATCATTAAGATTTATTAAATCCTCATTTGATATATAAGATGTTGAGGCATTTATTTTTTCTTTTCCTTTTCTATTTTTCTCTTTTTCAATTTTTTCTTTTTCAATTTTTTCTTTTTCAACTTTTTCCTTTTCTTTTTCTTTTGCTAATTTTTCCTCTTTCTCCTTAAGTGGAGTAGAGACAGCAAAAATTATATCAATTTCTTTTTTCATTTTTTCAATCATTTCTTTTTTCTTATTTTCAACAAAATTGTCTCTTTTGAAAGGAGATACATTGAAAGAAACATCTAATAATTTTCCTTTTGCTAGAAGAACATCTTCTTGTGCCAAGATTTTTTGAATTGAATCATAATCAACTTGACACTTTGGCCACCATTTTGTGTATAATATTCTTCTGAGCTGTGGAATGCCATCAATTGCATATCCTACTTCATATTTCCATGAAAATAACCATGGTGTTTGGAATTTTATTAAGAATAATAGAAAGGATTCTCCAAAGATTTCAGGATTTTGGAATTTTGAGGAATAAATATATTGGAATTGGCTAAAAAATGGTTGTAATTTTTCAGGTAAAAAATTTTCTAGTTTTGGTCCCATATTTTTGAACCATTCAATAAACCAATTTGGTATGGGTTTTTCAAAAATGGAATCATCAATGCGTATCCACCAAGTGTGTCTACACTAAGAATTTTGATATAAGAATACTTTGGAGAAACTATCCACCATATCATAATAGGTAAATTGATATTCAATTTTATTGTAATTTGAAATGAATTTTAAGGCTTGGGTAGATGGTATTTTCCAATCTGAAAATGAAGGAATTTGGTGGATATATATTTGAGAAAGGGCTATTTCACTATCCTCATAAGTAGGAGACCATTCTTGAGGATGATTTGTTTTTGGTTTGTCTTTAACATCTGCAAATTTTGTGAAATTTAAAATATCTGCATATGTATGACGGGTTTTTAAGGGTAAAGGTCCTTTTAAACCAAATTGAGAACTAGAAGGATGATTAAAATATTTATTTGCTACATCATAAGGATCTAATTTAAGATCACTTGTAGATATAGTTAAAGCATGTACTTGTACTCCATTTGGAATGTAATCATAATCCTGATTTGAGGATGTTCCTTCTAAAATATTTCTTTTAACATTGGGATTAAAACCTATAGAAGGTGTAGTAATTTTCTGACTAAGGAAATTTTGTCCTCTCATTTGAGATGACCATTGAGAAGAGGAATTAGGAAGTCTATTTTGACTTATTTGATTTATATTATAACCAAATTTATTTTGGGATTGACGGCCTCTGCCTCTCATTTCCTGCAAAAAAGAAAATATTATTGTAGAGAACCAAATCTTTTCCTCCTTTATCATAACTAAAACCTGCAAAAAACAATATTGTGAGATTTTAAGATAAATTAAGGTAAATATTTTAAAGATCTCTAATTTTAGGAAGAGTTACAAATTGAAATGATAAATTAGAATTTATTTTTGATAATTTTTTACCATCACATTGATAAGGATGCATTAAATTTAAAAAAGGATTTTCTAATATTACATGTTGACCAATTGCATTAGTTATTACAAATGGAGAACAAATGTAATTATTTTCTTCAGAAAATATGCAAACATCTGATATTTTATATTTTATATTTATTTGTGTACCTTGTGCTGCATGTAATTCTACATGAGTATTTTCAAAATATTTTGAAGGAATTAATCCTTCTTTTATACAATTTAAATCTGCACCTGAATCAACCATTGCAATTGTTTGAATTTTATATTCTCTATTTATTATTAATGTAATAGAAATATAATATTTATGAGAAGTGACTAAGGTATTTATTTGAAGAAAATTATTTTGTTCAGAAATTTCTTCTATTTGTTCTTCATTCTGTGTATTTAATATATTTGTTAAATTTAATTCTTCTAAAATTAAAATTCTTTCATTTAATTTTTGAATTTCTATTTTTAATTCATTAACTTCTTCTTTTAAAATTGGTAAAGTAATTTGTTTAGGATTTTGATTTTGTAAATGATCTATTACATCTTGCATTGTAAATGAAGTATTTATTCAATCTAATTTTCTTTTTATTTGAGAATTTTCATAAGAAGTAGATGGAGAATGATTTAAAGAATTTTTATTATCTTCTTCTAATTGTAAATATTTTTCTAAATATTATCTTTTTTTTATTGGATCTTGAATTTCCTCAACTAAATCAAGCATCATTTTATGCTTTTCAGATAATGGGAATATTCCTATTTCATTTAATCCATTAGCTTCAATTATTGCTTTGTAATAATCTGATTTCGAATTACAATTTTCACAATTTTCATCAGTATCATCTGAAATTAAATTATTTATTTCCACAGATTCTTCACTATCTGATGAATCGGTTTTGTAAATTTTATTTTCTATTGTTTGTATTAAATATTCTTTTAATTCTTTATCTAAATTTATATCTTCTAATTTTTCCAAAAGAATTTCATTAATATTTGTCCTAGAAGTAAATTTATTAGCATAATGTCCTTTTTTACCACATTTTCTACATGTTATATTTTCTTCTATCCATTTCTTTCTAGATTTTTTCTTTCTTTTAATTCTTTCTTCAGAATTTTCAGATCTTTCAGATGATCTTTCATATTTTTTATGTTTTTTCTTTAATTTTTTTTCTATTTTTCTAAGAGGTGATTTTAATTCATGTGGATTATAAGCAAATTGATGACAAAAATCTCCTAATTCTGTTTTTTGAGTTTCTCTTTTTATTTGTGCTTTTAATTTTATATCATCGCATAATTTTAAGCCTTCTTCAGTACATACACTGATTAATTCTCCATAAGTAATTTGAGAAAATGTGATATTTATTCCATCAAAACAATTTCTTAGATTTCCTCTAACTTTTTCAGCAAATAATTTTGGTAAACCAGAAAGAAATTTTTCTTTCCAAAAATCTGCTTGAGAATCAGATCTTGAGTATAATTTTGACAAGAAAACATCTTTATACCATCTAAAATGAGATAGTGTAGGACATTTTAAATTCATTAATAATTCTTTATGAGAATTTGTTAAGTAATTATTTCCAACAAAATGTTTAATTATTGCACATACAAGATTAAAAGCAGCATTTGGAATATTAGTTGTAACAGTTATTTCTTGTGGTTGATTATTTTCTGGTTTTGGAAATATGGGTGTGGTTGTAGTTATTTGTTTAGTAGCTTTTATAATTTCACCTCTTTGATTTTCATTTAGATAATGATCCTACCAACCACGTAATTGTCCAGTAAAACCTTGAGTACAAGCTCTTACAGCTTGTTCTTCAGTAATATTTTCCATTTTTAAAATATTAATATACATTGATATTTTATGACACATATTAGCAATTTGATAAGGTGTAAACCCATCAAGATTCCATTCATATATAGCATTATTTTGATAACAATTTTGCCAATCACCATGTTCTTCAATTAAAAGATCTTGAGGAGTTGGTCTAGGATAATAAAATTGAGTTTGTGGATATTTTGGTCTAAATTTTGAGTTAGGTTTCTTTATTTTATTTATTTCTAATTGATTTGAATCTTCATCTATGTATAAATTATTAAACATTTCTTCTTATTGATCTATTTGTAAATTATTATTAATCATTTCTTCTTTTTCAGAACTTAATACATTGAGTCTTAATTTATTAAATTCTGAATTTAATTTTTCTAATTTTTCTTTAGTAAAACCTGAAGGTAAAGACTTCAACATATTTAAAGGTAAATCAGGCATAGGTTTAAATGAAAATGGTTGAGTTTTACTAGACCCTAATTTTATATTTTCTGAAGGAAAAATATTTTTTGGGGTTTGAAGATTAATTTTATCTTCAATACGACATAATTGTTTAGAAATGGTATTTAAATTAAGATTTGTAAAATTATTTTGTTTGGCTATTTTTGCTAATTCAACATTACTAACATCAATATAAAGACAAGCCTCAGTTGAAGTATTTGCAGCTTCTATTTCTATTAACTGTGAAGGAGGATGAATTGCTTTTAATAATTTATCATCAGATAATTTCCAAGTCTGATGAGCTTCTTCAAGAACATTTAGACTATATTGATCATCAATGTATTTTACTTTTTGTTCAGTATTAAACCATGATATGAATGAAATTATAACACCAGTGACTTTAATAAAATTATAGTACTGATCTTGAAATTGTTTTTGTTGTTTAGTATTATAAATTTTAAAAAACCAATTTCTAAATGGTGTATATTGTGGAAGATTAAAATCTTTAACACATATTTTACTTATTTCTTTTAGATTAATTTTATTTTCTTGAGAAATTGTATTTATTTCAAAATTTATTTTATTTTTTTGAGAATTTGTATTTATTTCAAAATTCATTTCTGATCCAAGGCCTATATCATCTTGTGATTTTTGTGTGTATATTGGTCATGGAATTTGATTATCTGTTTCTCTAATTCCTTCAAAGTTAAACCTATCAGATCTAGATGCAGAAGAGTATGGAAATGAGGAGTATGAATTTCTTCTAGGAACATGTGTTTCAAATATTATTTCTACATTTCCTTCGTTATCTTCATGAATTTGAGCATCCTTAGATTTTAAAGGAATTGTTGGTCTACTTATTTTTTCTAAGACCCAATTTGATGGCAAAGATATTTCATCCCAATTTATTAATATAGGTATTTGTAATTTTGATCTTTTTAAATTAGTTTCCATTAATAATGTACTTTTCCCATTATCTGTTATTCTTGCTCCTGGACTTATAGTATTCATTAATTTATAATAAAGTCTATATGTCAAATTAATATTTTCAGATCCAGGTTTCATATCATAACCTTTAGTTTGTAAATTGACAGTTAGTACATCATATAAATTTCTATCAGTTAAAGATACAGAAAAATTTGGATACGTATTAAAATAAATTGGACCATTGCAAAGACTAGACTCAATTAAGCCTAATAAAGAATCATGAAATTTATTATGTCTACAATCTCTTAAAGCAACTAAAATTGTAGTTTCTAATCCTTGTCTATTTAAAGGTTGTACAGCAATTTGTATAAGACCAATATGTAGATAATTATATCCTTGTTGTCTATTGAAAGTAATTACAACAGGAGGGAAGAACTTGAAAGAACTTCTTAACTTCTTAGCATAAACCTGTAAAATATAAAACTTAAAGAAGAAAGAAGAAGAGAAGCTTGCTTGAAGAAAAGAAGAGAGTGTTTTGAAACCAAGAAATTTCTATTGCATAAGAACTCTTGATTACAAAAGAGAATTACAAAGAGAGCTAGAGAGCTTTCTTCAAAGATTGAAAGATGTAGTAATGAAAAGGTGTCTATTACAACCCATTTTGATTCTATTTATAGACCACCTAAGGAATTTTAAATAAAATACAAAAAAGTAAGGACTAATAACAAAATAAAAAAGTAAAAGACAATAATACAAAAGACAACCATTCAAAAGTGATGTGACATTTTTCTAACTTCACTTTTCTTTGTCTCCATGATGTCTCCTACTTGATTGATGTTCCCACTTGCTTGGAATTTTCCTTCCCACTTGATATCATTTCTTTGAATTTTTCTTTTTTGCAACCTTTTGTGAACTGATTTTTCCAGCTTCATCCGATGAAGATTTTCTTGAAGGAGTATTTGCTCTGGATTTTTCTGAACAACTGGAATCCAACAATTTTAATACGTAATCTTTATTTTTATACAGATTATGTATTAATTGTTCGAATTCATTTTTCTCTTTTTCTGTCATTTGCAATTGTTCACCATCAGAATTGGTACTTGAATTTTCATCTGAAGAAATTTGCAAATCCTCTTCTGTTGAAGGTTCATCATCAGTGAATTTGATCAAATTTTTATCAAAAGAGAATCTTGAAATGGATGTTCTTTTTTCTTTTTTCTTTTTTCTTTTCTATTTTTTCTTTTTCAATTTTTTCCTTTTCTTTTCCTTTTGTCATTTTTTCTTCTTTTTCTTTTTCAGGAGAAGAAACAGCTTTCACTTTTTTCAATTCATTTTGCAATTTTGCAATCAAGTCATTTTTCTCATTTAATTCTTTCTGAGAAAAATTATCAATTTCTTGTGTCACTTTTTCTTTTTCAAGAGAACTTTTTGCATTAACAAGTGACTTCTCAATTTCAATGTAATCTACTTGACATTTTGGCCACCATTTAGTGTACCCAACTCTTGTGAGCTGTAAAATTCCATCAGTATTGTATCCAGTTTCATATTTCCAAGCATATAACCATGGAATTTGAAATTTTATTAAAAAGAGTAAAAATGATTGTTTTGGAAATTTTGAATGCTGAAATTTTTCAGAATAAACATTTTTAAACTGAATAAACAAATTTTTCAATTTTTCAGGTAAGAAAGTTTCTTCTTTTGGTCCATGAATTTTAAACCAATTAAGAAACCAACCTGGAATAATTTTATTGAAATTGGCTTCATCAATACGAATCCACCAAGTATGCTTGTAAGAAGAATTTTGATATAAGTGGACATTGTGAAAACTTTCCACCATATCTGTGTACGTAAATGCATATTCAAAATTGTTATATCTTGAAATAAAATTTTGAGTTTGAATTAGAGAAGAATTCCAGTCAGAATAAGATGGTATTTTATGAATATACATCTGAGACAAAGCAATTTCATTGTCTTCAGTTGTAGGAAACCAATTTTGGTGACGACTGGTTCTGGGTCTGTCATTTATATCAGCAATTTTGGTAAAATTTAAAAAATCAGCATAAGTATGCCGAGTTTTTAGAGGAAGTGGTCCTCTTAAACTGAAATGAGAATTAGAAGGATTATTGAAATATTTATGAATAATCGCATACAAATCTAATTTGAGATCTGTTTCAGAAATGAAAATTGAATGTGCGATTATTCCATTTTTAATATAATCATGGTCCTGATTTGAGGATCATCAAGAAGGACATTTTTGGCTGTCGGTATATGACCCAATGGAACAAGAGAATTATTTTTGGAATTTGATTGATTTAAAGAAGACTGACCTCTCATTTGAGATGACCAGTATAGTGGAGGATATTAGGAATTGTAATGGCTAACATAACCAAAATCCATTTGAGGTCTATGACCTCTTCCACCTTTACCTTGCATTTCCTGCAAAAAATTTTAAAATAAAAAGATTTTAAATAATAATAGCAATTTCTTTTCTAAAATTTTCAAGACGATTCCATAAAAATTGATTTATTATTGGATGTCTTCTAGATTTATTTATGTGATATGAAATCAACATTTGGTAGTATTGCATTTGATGTAAAAATACTTGTTGTTTTATTGATAAAACATTTACATTTTCTACATGATAAACATAAGGAAATTCAGAGTCTTGTCGAACCCTTTCTTTTAATGAATAAATTTTTCTAATTTTCTTAATTGTAGCTGGATTTTCAATATAATCTTTTAACCATTGTAATTTAAAATTTTCTTCCATTCTTTGATTTTTTAAACAAAATATATTTTCTTTCCAAAAGATTTTATAAATCTATAATAAGCTTCTTTATTTGGTGAATCTGATTTTTGTATGAATTTCTTTACTCTTACCATTCTGTAATATTGTACTTGATGAATAAAAATTTGATCCTTTAAGGATTTTGTATTATAATTTCTTATTCTAATTTGTTTTTTAGAAAATTTTTGAAGATAATCTTTTAAATAATTTTCTTTTAAAATTTCAATTTCTTCTTCAGTTTGTTGTTTCATAACCTGCAAAAAATTTTATCCTTGTAAGAATTCTCTAGTAAGAAAATCAGGTAAAGAATTTAATTCACCTTTAATATAGACAATTTTAAAGTCAAATACAGATAAAATAGCTTGCCATCTAGCAAATATTTGTTTAGATGCAATATTTTTTACATCTTTCTGTAAAACTTCTTTTGCAGCACTACAGTCAACTCTAAGTAAAAATTCTTGATTTAATAAATCATCTTGGAATTTAGAAATACAAAGAACTATACTAAGAATTTCTTTTTTAATTGTAGAATAATTTGTTTGAGCATTTTTCCATGTTCCAGAATAGTATCTAACTAATTCTTCTTTATTAGTTTGTGGATTCTTTTGTTTTAAAATTCCTCCATAACCAATATCAGAAGCATCAGTTTCAACAATTTTAAACCAATCAGGATTTACTAAACTTAAACATGGTAAAAATTTTACTTTTTGTTTAATTAATTTTACTGCATTTGTATGAATTTCAGACCATGCAAGAGGATTTTTCTTTAATCTATCATATAAAGGTTTACTATCAATTGCTAAATTTTTATAATATTCACCAATATAATTTAAACTTCCTAAAAATCTTTGTAATTGTTTTTTATCTATTAATTCATCAAGAAATTTATTTGCAAATTCAATACTTCTAGCAATTGGAGTAATTTGACCATTTTCTAATTCATATCCTAAGAATCTAATTTTAGATTGGAATAATTTTAATTTTTTAGCAGAAACAACTAAACCATTTTTAACAACTATTTTAATAAAAATATTCAAATGTTTAAAATGTTGTTCAATATTTTGTGAAAAAATTAAAATATCATCAATATAAACAATTATAAATGAATATGATGAAAAAATATCATTCATTATATGTTGAAATTCAGAAGGAGCATTTTTGAGACCAAAAGGCATTACATTCCATTCATAATGACCAAATGGAACAGTAAATGCAGTTTTATATTTATCTTTTTCAGCAATTTGTATTTGCCAAAATCCAGATTTTAAATCAAATTTAGAATATATCATTGCTCCAAAAGTCCTATTTAATAAATCTTTTTTATTTGGAATTGGATATCTAATCCATTGTAAGACTGTATTTAAGGGTTTATAATTAATAACTAATCTTGGAACACCTCTTTCTATTTCTGAATTTTTATTAACATAAAATGCAGAACAACTCCAAGGAGAGTAACTTTTTCTAATTATTTTCTTTTTTAACAAATCATCAATTTATTTTTTACAATATTCAACCATTTCTTTATTCATTTGAGATGGTCTTGCTTTTGTTGGTATTTTTTGTTCATCAAAATCTTTTTCATATGGTAATTCAACAATATGTTGTTTTCTTTCCCAAAAAGCATTTGGCAATTCACTACAAATTTTTGTAGTAATTTCTTGCGTAATATTTTTAATTTGATTTTGTAATTTTGGAGATTTTAATTGTTCTTTTATTTTTAAAGATAAAATCTCATTTGAAAGAAAATCAATTTGATTATTTTTTAATTTTATATTTTCTTGTAAAGATGACAAATTTAAAGAACAAAGATCTCTAGTTTTTGGAGAAGTAATAAATTTAAATAATAAATCAGAATCAATTTTTGATAATGTTTTACCATCACATTTATATGGATGCATTAAATTTAGGAAAGGAGTTCCCAATATTATATGTTGGTTAATTGTTTTAGCTAAAACAAATGGACAACAAACATAATTATTTTCTTCAGAAAATATACACACATTTGATAATTTATAATTTATTTGTATTTTTCCCCCTTGTGCAGCATTTAATATGACTTGACTTTTTTCAAAATATTTAGAAGGTATTATTCCTTCTCTAATACAATTTAAATCTGCACCTGAATCTACCATTGCTATTGATTTAATTTTATATTCTTTATTTATTATAAGAGTTGCAAAAATGTAATATTTTTGAGAAGTAATTAAAGTATTTAATTGAGAATTTTGATCAAAAATTTTTTCTATTTTATTAAGTTCTTTTTCTTCTAAAGTCTTATTTTTTAATATTTTAATTTCTGTTTTTAACTCATTAATTTCTTGTTTTAATATAGGTGAAGTAATTTTATCTTCTTTTAAGGAAGTGTCTACTTTATCTATTTGTTTTATATTTAAAGAATTATTGTTTTGAAAAGAATTTTCATTAGATGGAAAAGAATAATTTTGTAAAGAATAATTTTGAAAATATATTTCAAAATATTGATTTCTTTTTATAGGATTTTTAATTTCATTAATTAAATTTAACATCATTTTATGATTTTCAGATAATGTAAAAATTTCTAACTGATTTAATTTTCTATTTTTAACAATTTTAGTTTTATCAGTTTCACTTACCTTATCAATATTTTTATTATTTTCAATATTTTCATCTAAATTATTATTAACTATTTCTATTTCAAAATTACAATTTTCATCAATATTTTTAGATTTAATAATTTTAACTTTTGAATTATTATCTTCTATGTCAAATTTATGCAAATTTACTTCAATTTTATGTAATTCTTCTTGTTCTATTATTTCATTTTTATTAACAAAAGAATCATTATTATGTTCAATTACTTCAATTTTCTTATTTTCAACATAAAAGAGATTATTATTTTGAATTATATCAATTTGTTTATTTTGAACATAAGAGTAATTCATAATTTATTCTTTATGTTTTTGCAAAATATAAATTGATTTTAGTAATTTATTATTTGGTAATTTCCAAATTTGATAAGACTTATCTATGATAATTAAACTAGATAATTCATGCACGTAATTTACTCTTTTTTCATTATAAAACCATGCAATAAAAGAAATAATAATTTCATTATTTTTAATAAAATCATAATATTTATTTTGAATATATTTTTGTTGATTAGAATCATGAGTTCTAAATAACCAAGTTCTAAATAATGTATAATAAGGAAGATTAAAATCTTCAACGCATATTTTACTTATTTCTTTTAAATCTAATTTAATTATTTGTTTATTTTCCATAGAAAAATAAAAAATAATACTATCAGATAATAAAATTAAAACAATTCAAAAAGAGCAATTTAAGAAAATTAAAATGAGCTTCGGGTAGGATTACTAACAGAATTTATGGTAGTATACACATAACTTAGTTTCTTTCATATGGAATCACGTATTGAATATCTTAGATTTTCTCCAAACTTGATATCATTTATTGAATATTTTAGATTTCTCCACACTTGATAACTTATTGTGCTAATGAAACTTAGCAAAACTTTGGTTTATATATCAATCTTTTGACCATTTAAAAGATAGAACATGTCTCATTTTTATTATGGATGATCTTGCTCGACTGTCAACGACATATTACCGGCTAAAAAGAGGACTTACAACATCATCAACCGCCTCATGAAACGCCGAACGCGACTTGGGTGTCGACCCACAAGATCATACCATAAGAAATTTGAAACCGTTCATTCTTTTAAGAGTCATTAGATTTAACATATAAAATAAGTTTCAACTAAGAAACAACGCCTTATTGTTATCAATATGAATAGATCTAAAACTTCATATTGTGAAGTCAAACTGAATAGATCTAAAACTTCTTGTTGTGAAACCATATGTTCAGATCCAAAGTTACGTTACCAAAACTTTGTACTCATCGCACAACACTCTAGCACAATATTCTAGCACTCACTACACTTCACCCATATGCACTCACTGCACAAACACTCTCGCACACTATCACTACACTCACCTCACCACACTCGCACACTAGCACTCACTCACTTGTGCGGCGAGGTCACTTTGCCGCACATCCTCACTCACACACCTCACTACACTCATGAGCACACATGCACACTACTTCGCACACACAATGTGCGGCGAGATCACCTCGCCGCACAAGACTCTCGTGCACACTCACGCATGCACTCTCACGTAATCAGCACTACATTAGCCCTACACTAACACCGCTCATGCACGCACATCATGCGGCGACGCACACCACTCATTTCACTTCTTACACATTTGTACATAACATCTCTTTCTGCATTTCATCTCAATTCTTGAGCATAAATTTCACACTACAAAACATATGCACAACACATTCATTTGCATTCCACTCATGATTTTTCATATGTTATCTACACACATGTAGCACACAACTCACAAACATTCCAATTCAAGGTTTGCATTTTTATTTCGCTAAAACTTACCCATATCTACACTACACATTATCACACTCAAGCTCACCAACATTTCCACATTCTTACACATTCATCCTCACCTCACAGCTTCACCATTTTCACATTCACTCACAACTCACAAACATCACGATTCACTCACAACATTTTCATTCACTAAAACTCACAACACTCCACACACGTTTGTTCACTCAATCACTCACACACTCGCACAAGGTGGCGAGACCTCGCCGCGAGGTCTCGCCCACCAACACAATGCACGGTGAGGTTTCGCTGCGAGACCTCGCTGGCAAAAGCACTACACGGCGAGACCTCGCCACGAGGTCTCGCCACACACACGCACTTCAGAACGAGACCTCGCCACGAGGTCTCGCCAGTTTGTTCCCTTGGGTGCTGATTTTGGGCGAACAAAAATGACTAAGTGTTGGAAGAATTTTGATGTTGTACAGGTAGCAGTGGAAGGCGTGGAAATGATTGGCCTGAAGGCGCACGGTTGCTGAGTTTAGAAAGGAAGGCTGAAGTTGAGTTGTCAAAGGCGTGTTCTGCCTACGTTATAAAGGCGTGATGTTGCTGGGTTTTGAATGAAATTGGGCAGAAGCTTGAAGGCGCGATTCTTTTGGCAGAAAGGCGCTGGAAGTGCAGCAGAGACACGAGGGAGAACGGCGTGAAGGCGTGAAGGTTGATGAGCTTGACTGGTCTCGGGCCAAGAAGTTTGAAGGCGTGATCCATAATAGCCTGAAGGAGCGAAGAAGCAACTGAAGGCGCACATAGGCTGGCTTGAAGGCGCTGGGACAGATTTGAAGGCTACTACTTGGAATTTCATTTGTGTTAACTTTGTCATTACTTACAAGGTATTTTTGTAAATACATACTCATTTTACGTTTGCGTACTGTTTACGATTCTTGTAACCTTTATATATAGAGGACTAGTTAACATTTTGGAAAGGGGGATCCCGGGGAGACTATTTTTTTCATCCATTAGTTAGGATTTTATTTTGTAACCAACTTTTGATTTAGAGAGAGCAGGAATAAATTTGCAAGATCTACTTTCTCTCTCTAGTTTCTCTCTCTAGCTTTTGAACTTCATTTCGGATTCAGATTGAGGATTTGTTCCGATTATTGTAAATCTCCTTGCATTTGAGAAGGCATTCTACAATCCTTTTGAGAATTGGAAGCTTTGAGACATCTTAATTGTTAAACTCTTTCCAATTGATGAAATAAACTGTGTAATCTTCCAATTTGTTGATCGTGAATTGGAAATGGAGTTTTCTGGCTAGATCTGGTGATATCCTAGGGTTTGAGCAGATGAATGATTTAATTTAGTTTTTGTGATGTCTTGCAATTGACTTAATTCACTAAGTATGAAATCACACATGAATCTACAGTTTGAACTTGATACATTTCATATTTCTGAACTGGTCTTGGATGATTTGAACTCCAATTGTGGTCGCCATGCCAAATTGGAGGTAGATTCACCATTATTTAGTGAGGATACATGAAATGAGAACTTGAATGCGATTTCTTGAGTCTTTTCACCTGTTCAAACCGATCATTGCATTTCTGAGATTCTGGCCTCGCCATGGGATGTTTTGAAGGAATGTACCTTAGAGAAGAAGTGTAAAAGAGATTTCCTATAATAATAACGAAGGCATTCAAAACTAGGTTGGGCCTCGCCATGGGACTTTCTAGGCTTGCATGTTGGAGTAGTTGTCTTAGGAAGTTGAGATTCTGTAGTTTATAACACTAATCTAGGCCTCGCCATGGGAAAGGTAAGTGTTATGGGATCTAGCATGTAGTGCGGTCGTCATGCCGGCTATAGGTTAGGTTCTCGAGGAAATAAGATCTACTCTGTTCATATTTGCTTGTCAATTGCATCTCATCAAGTCACTGAGAACTCAAGAATCTTAGGATATCCATTCACACTAGTTCGTTGCATTTAGGATTCATTTCTTTCTTTCCCCTCATTTGTATTTCATTTTCCTTTGTTTACATTACATTCTGTGTTGGTTGCATTTACATTCTTATTTTCTGTGCTTGTTGTTTTGTTTGGTTACAATTTTTTAGAGCAAATTCTGAGTTCTTGAACCATCCCCTTCTCTGTGGATACGATCCCTCTCACTACTACTACATTAGTAGTTTATGGTAAAATTGAGCTGACACGACTTTAAGCTTTCAATTATTGGCGCCGTTGCCGGGGAAGGCATGGTTTCTTGAATTTTGATTTGCTCTATTTTCTTTTCTTGTGTAGTTTAGTAGTCTTGTTATTTTTTCATTTTGATAACTTTTGTTGCATTTTGTAGTTTTCGTGTTTTGTTGTCTGCTTTGGTGTATTTGTGTCAAGTGCAGCACATTGCAGTTCACTGTAATTGAGTATTGCACAAGTACCCAAGCATATCTAGATGGTGCGAGGACTTCTCTCCACCACTATATGAAAGGCAATGGCAAAATCAAGCACAAAGCAACAACTCACATCACATTAGGACACAAGAGCTTCCTGTGGAGGACATGTTTTCTCAACTTATGGAAAAACTTGATAGAGGCTTACAAAAGGGAGATCAATGGTATTACCAACAACAAAGCAATGAGTGTGATCTGAGAGAAGAGGCAAAATTGGAAAACATGTTGTCTCAAGTTTTGGAGAGAATTGATAGAAATGAAACAAGGTTCGCTCAACTGGAAGAAGAGCTTCAAGGACGACAAGAAAGGTTTGATCGAATCAACGCTTTAATAAGCAACCTATGGAAACAAATTGAGACACCAACTCTAGATGCACAATACCACTCACAAGGTACACCTCTCATTTATAGCGTACCACCTCCTGAGGAAAATCATTTTAATATGCATGCTAATGTTGATTGTGGCTTAAAGTGTCTAAGGGAGGAGGAGTCTACATGTTTTGGGGATAGTGTATATGAGTGCTTTGTTGCTGATTCTTTTGAGCATGAATATGTGCACTTTGATGTTGAGGATGATGGCTTCTTTAGTGATCTTGATAGTGATGACTCTCGTGTTCTAAGTTGCCATGTTACTAAGCTGGAAAATGTGTCTAAAGTGGAGTCGTACATGAATTTCATGGAATTCAATGAGTCAAATGATGTTGATTGCCTAGCTTTAGATGCTTTTCCTCTTGATAGCTTTGTGAATTATATAGAGTCACTTCTTGAAGATCAATGTGATTTCCTAAAGGAGGATAATGTTGCATTTGTTAATGAGAGTGTTAGCACATTGTTTGAAACTCTGGTTGAGGCACCAATTTTTGAAATGGTCAATGAATCTAAGTGTCTAGATGGTGACTCACAAGAAGTGCAAAGTGAGATACTCTTGTTAATTGATGATAATGCTTGTTGTGTTGTTGAGAAAGAAAAGCCTCAAGAATTTCCCAAGGTTAGTTTTGATGATAAGGATGTTAACATTTTGAATGACAATGACAATGAGTGCCATGCTATACTTGATGATGCTGATTGTTATTCTCTGAATGTAACTTTTCTTGATGACTTGATAAATTGCATAGAGTCATATCTTGATGAACATTGTGATATCATGAATCAAGATAATGTTGAACTTGCTAATGAAAATGTCGACATTAGTCTAGCTGCTAAAGATGTTAACATTTTGAATGACAGTAATAACATGGTGAACAACTGTGAGTTTGAGACATTTGTTTTTGAACTTACTGGAGGTTTTGAGTTTGCTGATTTGTTTGTTGAGACCATGGATGTACAAGCCTTGGTTGAGCCTTGCAGGGTTGGAGAGCTTAATGTGGTGGAAGAAGTAATCGATAGGCCTAGTAAGGTGGAAGAGTTGAATGATTTGCCTCTAATGGTGAAAGAGTTTAATGAGGTGCCTTCAATGGAGGAGCCTCAGTGGTTCGAGGTGGAATTTGTAAAGGTGGCTTCCCATGTACAAGCGCATAAGCACCACTTTAAAAACATTCATCAAGTGCCTTACAAGAGAAGGAAGAGCGTTTATGAGAGAGCATTTTTCTGGTATAGAGAGGGGTATTCCGATTCTTGAGGAAGAATGTTTCATGAATAAAGTCTAGCTGGAGACTACAAAACCCAGAACTACTTCTTTTCTCCCTTAGCTTTAATAAGTGTTTTAGTTAAACTAGTATTTACATTTTCTTATATGTTGCTTTGCTCATTGAGCTACTCATGTTGTCAGGGCTTACGTATGAAGGAAGTTGCAAGAGAAATAAGCCATGCACACAAGGCTAAGTGTGGGGGAGTGGTGTCAAGGGCCATTCCCCTGTTGCATTCAATCACTTTGTGTTACATTTCAAGCATGAGTTGTGCATGTTCCATTTAGTGTTATTAATTGCATATTTTTACACCATCATGAATCTTAGTCATGGTGCGACACTGGGCTTGCATGTTCCTCTATGTCATGTCTACCTTGCATCAATATGTTGTGTATTTGAGTGAGTGAGTTCCAATAAGCTTTGTTTTACCGTGTGCAGGAATTTTTCATGCGAGAAAAAATTTCAAACAAGAGCACTCCACAAAGCAAACATTGGACTTCATGACTTATCAATAACCAGGGAGTTCTTAATCCTAACTTTACTTTACATTGAGGACAATGTAAGATTTAAGTGTGGGGGAGGGAATGTTTGCTATGGTTTGTGTTTCTTGGACTTTATATGCTTACTTTCTGTCATGAAATTTTTTGTGCTAGGTGATGCAATTTTTTTGTATAGATGTGTATTGTTTTGAGACTTTTGCCTGGTATTTTAGTTTTGTTGTGTCATTTTGAGTTTATGACTCGTATGTGTGTTGTTTTTCTTGTTTTGTGTAACAATTTATGCTTTGTGCAAAAATTTAAATTTTTGGTGAAATTTTAAAATTTTTGGTGAATAAGTGATGTTTTTAAGTGTTAAGGAGTGTGAGTGTGCTAATAAAGTGTCAAATGTGAAATGAAATGAAAAGAGATGTGGTGCTAGTGAGGCAATGGAATGTAGAACTGATGAGTTGGTTTTATACCAACTATTTTGTATAGAAATCCTTGGCTTTTGTCTTGTGTTTGGTGCTATTGTGTGGTGTTTCATGCGGTTTAATGTGTAAATGTGGTTTGATAGTTGATAACGTGTAAATGGTGCAAAAAGTGTAAAAAACGATGGCAAATGAAGTGAAATGTGAAAAAATGAAGGAACTTAAGTGCCTACTTGGCCAAATTAGGGTTTTGGCAGCTTTGAGTGTGAATTTGTTTTGAGCATAACTTCTTCAATATTAATCCAATTGGGGAGTTATTTGGTGTTCTGAAAAGCTTTTTGAATGCACTACATTTCTTATGTTTTAACTATTTTCTAATTGTGCGTGCAAGACTATGAAATATGAGTTTCCTTTCGGAATACCATGTTTTTAGGGTTTTAGGGTTTTATCTCCCTGCCACATTTTGGTGTTTTGATGATATCTTGAGTTACAGGTACCCAATGATGCTGATTCTTGAACTAGTGGAAAGCTAAGAGGATTAGCTAGAACTTTTATGTGTACCACTGGGTCTAATGCAGAGGCTAAGATGCATGAATCTGGCATGGAAGTGGAGCTTGGTGCTGGAATGAACACTAAGTCACACATGGTCTTGCATTGTATCGTTTGGCATGCCATCCTTGCACGAGCCTTGCCAACACCTTGCCAAGCTTTGCCAACCTCGCCAACCTTGCCAACCTTGCACATCCTTGGCACACCACTTGTGCACAACACAACATGCCACTCTTGCCTAAACATTTGCACCCTTGGCACGCCACACATGCACACCACTTTGCCACACTTGGCACCATACCTTGCCAAACCGTGCCACACCTTGCCGAACCATGCCAAGACTTGCCAAACCAACCTTGCTAAGATTTGCAAAACACACCTTGCCAAGCACCACCTTGCCACACTTGGCACCTCACTATGCACTTACCTTGGCACACCATTTCAACACACAACCATGGCACACCATTTGCACACTTTGGCACGACACTTGCATATTCTTGGCACGCCATCCATACACCTTGAACCACCATCACTTAGCATACTCTCATTGGCACATCACTTGGCATGAAACTTGGAATTGAGTTCAGCAAGCACAACACCCTTGGCACACTACTCAATCAGTCTTGGCACAACATTTACACACTCTAAACATGATTGCACTCACATTGGCATAGGAAAGAACTAGGTAGCCAAGCACGTTTTGCCCACGACATGTCGTGGACAAACTTTGAGGACATGAATATGGCCTACGACATGTAGTAGGCTAAATTTGATAGAACAAAAAAATGGCCTACGACATGTCGTAGGCCATTCTTGAAGGAAAATGATTTGCCCACGACATGTCGTGGGCAAGAATTTTGGTGAAAAAAATTGCACTACGACATCTCGTAGTGCAATTTGTGTGATATTTCCTTTTGGTCTTGAAAATCAGTAAAGCATTGAGATGTTTTGATAAGAAGGAAAAGCAACTAAGTGATTAAAGGTTTGTTCCATGAAGATTTTTAGTTTTGTTGCACTGCATTGATTTGGTCATAACTCTTTCGTCTTAGGTCCGAATTGGGTGTTTCAAAGGGCTATGGAAAGCTAAGACAAAGTGTTACAACTTTCATGTTTTAAGTTTTCCCTAATTCATAGTGTATCATGATCAAATCCTGGTGGGAAGTCGCTGCTATGAAGTGTTTTGTTCTTGTTTCCAGAAAAATGGCTAAGTATTGGAGCTTCTGATTTTCAGGTTTTGGCTGGGCAGCTGAAGGCGTGAAGTCTCAAGGCAAGAAGGCGTGAATTGTCAAAGGCTGGTCTGCTTGGAAGCTCGCGGGGAAGCTGAAGGTGTGAGAAGCGCAAGCAGGAAGGCGTGAAACGACTCTGATTTCTTCGCTTGAAGCTTTGAGCAGTGAAGGCGCAGACGCTTAAGCCTGGAGGCGTGTTGCTAGTGGCTGGGGTTGACGAAGGCGCAGGAAATCAACACCAAAGGCGCTGGAATGCTGGAGGAATTCTTCAACTTCGAATTTTCACATTTTTGGGCTGATTTTGGTTCTTCCTTTCAAGGACGCTTTTGTAATATCTTTAGATATTTTGAGTTAGCGTATTGGTTACATTTCTACTCCTCTATATATAGGAGATGTAGCTAATGTAAAAGAGGGAGGATTCTAGATTTTAGAACTATCTTTTGAATTTTAGCGGGAGCTTTTCTCCCTCTCATTTTCTCTCTCTAGATCTACTTTCTCTCACTAAACATTTATTCTCCGATCTCAACTCCGATTGTGAATTTGGACTGGATTCTTCTTTCTTATTCTCAATTGACAAAGGAATCGAGATCTCTCTTGATTTAATCGGTAAATTCTTCCAATTAAATGAGAATGAGCTTATCAATGTTGGAATTTGTTGATTTTGAAATGAGAAAGATGTTTTCTGGCTAAATCTATGATATCTTAGGATTCTTAATGGATGAATGCGTGATTTAGTAGATTGTATGCTTTGCAATCAATCCAATTGTTGAGTATTGAAATCACATTTGAATTATGCATAGACATATGTTGAATTTCATAATTCTTATCTATTTTTGAATGAATCAAGCTTCAATTGTGGTCGTCATGCTAAATTGAGGAGTGATTCATCAAAGTTAGCGAAGTTGCATGAACTGAGAACTAAATTGTGATTGTTTAAATCCTTGCACTTGATCTCTGTAATCAACTCAATTCTGAGACTCAGGCCTCGCCGTAGGAAGTGTGAATGAATTGAAACATTAGGAAAAGTGTAAAAGGAGCTTTCTGTGTTAACAACGATGATATTTGAACCCTAGGACTTTGCATGTAGAGTAGTTAGCTTGGAGAGTTGAGACTTTGCGGAGCTTATTCCACCATTCTCGGGCCTCGCCATGGTAGGAGATGGTGATTTGGGAGTACAAGCAGTGGTGTGGTCGCCATGCTAACCACAGCTTGGACTTCTAGGCAATTTAGGTCTCCATTGCATTTAATTGTTTACTGATTGCATAGCATAAATTTACTAGGCCTGTGTTCATCCGGTACAAGAATCCTAAGATATCTGTTTCCTCCTTGCTTGTCGCTTTATTTTGCATCTCTATTTTCGTTCTTTTGTGTTGAATTTTCCTCTTTCTAGTATTTAGATTCTGTGACAAGAGTTTTAGAACAATTTACTCAATTTTCTTGACCTACGCCTTCCCTGTGGATTACGATCCCTACTTACGCTACTACATTAGTGTATAGGGTAAAATTGAGCTGAGACGACTTTAGGCTATCAAGAACACTTAGTACTGTGCCTCTGCTCCTTTGGAAAGCTATGTTCACAATTTGAAGTTCATCCATCTTACTTTTGTATTGCATGCGGAAATTGTTTTGTTATCTTTGATTCCAATCTTGATGAAATTGGTACATTTTGTTAATCAAGGCATCATTTTAAAGTAAGATAGATATGCCATGCAACTTTGTTCTTGGACATAGGAGGAAAATGATTCAATACATTCTTATTGTTGTGCATTATTTCGGTTGTTTTGGATGCTCTTGCATGCGTAATCTTTTAGAGACATTTAAGAACTTTTAGTCACACAAGAAAGGATATGGAGAAAAAGCCTTCGGCAATTGAGAATGAAAAGCCGAAATACCCTTGGCAAGCATAATTGAGAAAAAACAGCCATAAAACCCAGGCAGCTAAAGGGAAAAAGAAGCCATAAGATCCAAGGCAAGCACACCAATGTGTGTAGAGACGAACAAAGCAAAGACAGAAAAGTGCAAAAGCAAGTGAAATGTGAAATCAATAGAAAAGCACCAATGTGCACCATTGATCTTGTGTGATTTTGAGTTCTTGAGTGTGGACATTGTGATTGTGTATGAAAGGGAAAAGTTTTGGAACAAAAGAAATAATGCATGCATAGAGAATGGACGAATCAGAGTATCTCAGCACATACTTGCACGCATGACATTTTGGTCTTTATTCATCGTGCCTTGATTGATAACTTGTGCTGAAATTTGATAGGTGGGGATTAAAGACAAGATATGAATTTCAAGCATGAAAAATTTGTTTTGATGAACTCAAATGAGAACAAGTTTGACAGAGGAGTGAAGTCTAGTATTAAGTGTTTGTGAAGTGTGAGTTTGCCTGAGGACAAGCAAAAGTTCAAGTGTGGGGGAATTTGATAAGTTGGTTTTATACCAACATATATGTGTTAAATCACTTAGCTTTTGTCTTGTGTTTTATGCGAATGAGTGATGTTTTGTGTGACTTTGTGCAATAATGTGGTTTGCAAGTTGAAAGTGTTAAATGAGGAAAAAATGCCAAAAATGTGCTTGATTTAGGGTTTTGGGCTGAATGGGTATATGAACTTCATCAGAGCGAATCTTTCTCAATTCTAATCCGATTGATGATATCTTGGATGTTCTGGAAAGCTTTCTGATTGTACTTCATTTCCTGTGTTTTAACGTTCTTCTAAATCTGTGTGCAATCATGAGAAACGAAGGCATCTTTGTTATGGTTGGATTAAGGTTTTTAAGGTTTTACCTTTCTGCCATAGTTTGGTTAAATGATAATAACTTGAGCTATAGACCTCTAATTTCAGTGATTCTTGAACCAATGGAAAGCCAAGAGATAGACCTAGAACTTATATGTTTATTATTAAGTCTAATTCAGGAGGTAAGGTATATGAATTCAGCATGGAAGGAAAGCATTTGAATGAAATGAACACTTTGCCATTTCAGATTTTCTTGCATTTGGGTTTCTTTGTACTCATCGCACAACACTCTAGCACAATACTCTAGCACTCACTACACTTCACCCATATGCACTCACTGCACAAACACTCTCGCACACTATCACTACACTCACCTCACCACACTCGCACACTAGCACTCACTCACTTGTGCGGCGAGGTCACTTCGCCGCACTTCGCCGCACTTCCTCACTCACACACCTCACTACACTCATGCGCACACATGCACACTACTTCGCACACACAATGTGCGGCGAGATCACCTCGCCGTACAAGATTCTCGCGCACACTCACGCATGCACTCTCACGCAATCAACACTACACTCGCCCTACACTAACACCACTCATGCACGCACATCATGCGGCGAGGTGACCTCACCGCATGCTCACACACGAACACCACTCATTTCACTTCTCACACATTTGTACATAACATCTCTTTCTGCATTTCATCTCAATTCTTGAGCATAAATTTCACACTACAAAACATATGCACAACACATTCATTTGCATTCCACTCATGATTTTTCATATGTTATCTACACACATTTAGCACATAACTCACAAACATTCCAATTCAAGATTTGCATTTTTATTTCGCTAAAACTTACCCACATCTACACTACACATTATCACACTCAAGCTCACCAACATTTCCACATTCTTACAAATTCATCCTCACCCCACAGCTTCACCATTTTCACATTCACTCACAACTCACAAACATCACGATTCACTCACAACATTTTCATTCACTAAAACTCACAACACTCCACACACGTTTGTTCACTCAATCACTCACACACTCGCACAAGGTGGCGAGACCTCGCCGTGAGGTCTTGCCCACCAACACAATGCAAGGTGAGGTCTCGCTGCGAGACCTCGCCGGCAAAAGCACTACACGGCAAGACCTCGCCACGAGGAATGTTGACACGTGTCAACGCCAACGCACAGGAAAAATTATGTGATTTTGCCATTAGACACATTCACGTCGAGCGAGCATTTGGTGTCATGGAGAGACCCTATGTTGACATCATCAAATATTACAACTGGCAGAAATTGACAGAAACACCAGGAAATTGCAATGTAGCTATTGCAAAGGAGTTCTACGCCAATGCCGCGGGAACCGAGGCCAAAGAAGTGAATTCAAAAGGTGTCTTCATAAGGGAAAAATATCTGAAAATCACGACTCAGCTGGTAAATAATCACTATGGGCTCAAGGATATGCACATGACGAGATTACTGACTTGAGGAAGGCCAGAGACCCAGACACGATCCTGCGCGCACTGAGCCTTCCTGGGACCGATTGGGTAAGAACTCACCATGGCGACCCAAGATTTGTCAACCTTAAGGATTTGACAGCGGAAGCTAAAATGTGGCTACTCTTCATAAATTCTCGCCTGATGCCCACCACCCACAACAGTCGAATCTCAAAGAACAGGCTCCACTTGGTCCATGCCATTAAGAACCGACTCACGGTGGATGTAGAAAAATTCATAATAACCTACATCAACAACGCCTTAGCTAAGGACCATCAATCCTTGTATTTCCCCCACTTCCTTTACGAACAAGCGGTGAAACTGGGCGTGAAAGTGTCCGCAGAAGATGAGAGCCGAACCCCAGCACTTCCTGTAAAGAATGGTCAAATTAAGCTATATCAAGCTACTGAAAAGACAGACAGAGAGCAGCGGGAAGAAGATGTAAGGGAAAGAGAAAGGGCGAAGCAAGAACAAGTAATGGATGATATCGATGAAGATGAGCCCCAAGCCGAATCAGCCCAACCTCAGCGTAACCAACAACCACCTCAGGCACTAAGAAACTTCCACCACATGCAGCACGCATTGGAGAGGCTGCAAACTTCAATTCAAAATCAACAAAACTCCCTCATGCTGCATATAGAAGAAATGGAGGGGCGTTGGACTGGGTTGCAGGATTGCAAGATTCCTTGTGTTGTTGTGGGAATAAAGAATAACGTAGTGACAAGCACTGACCTTGTAGTGTGCTTTCCATTCAAGGTTGTGATGCAGTGTGCTTTGATTTCAAGTTGTATGAATATAAGAGTTTGATGTTGTGTTGTGCAAAGATTGTCACTGTCCATCTAACACACTTGCACATCCATTACATTCGCACTTCCAATTTCATCAACGAATCCTCAAACTGTTCAAAGTATGCGACAATTTTTATAAGTTTTATGGTATTCATTTGATGCATACAAATTGCTGGGTAAAGTGCGATGTCAAAGTAAGATAGAAACGCCTGCAACAAATTTGACACAGGAGAGAGCTTATGTTTCTTTGCTTGTATGTGCTTTCTACTCGTAAACACTTGTTCTTGCATTTGTTATATATAGTCTCTTGAAGACACAAACAAACATGGATTGCAATGAATAAAGGGAAAAATAGCCACAAAACCCAGGCAGCCAAGCACCAAAGTGCGGCATGAGTTTCGCAAAGAAAATAATAAGCACCAATGTGAATTGAATGAAGGGGAAATCCCCAGTAAGCTTAGTGAAGTTTTTGTCTTTCATTTTAGTGTGAAGTGTTTGTGTGTGTGGACAAAAGACTGCAGTGCAAGAATTCTTAATTAAAGTGCCTACTTGAGTACTCTGCATAGACAGAATAAGGAAGCATAGGCATCTCTCAGCACACACTTGCACGCTGACGGTTTGGTCTTTATTCGTTGCACCTTACTCGACAATTTGTGTAAGTTAGATGAACTGTGAACTCGCCACTCATATGTTTCCTCTTGCATGCGAAAAGTTTTTAAGGGATAGCTGATGATGTTGAGAGTGTTGAATGTGAGGTGGACAGTTGGTTTTACTTTGCTCGGGACTAGCAAAGATTTAAGTGTGGGGGGATGATAAGTCGGTATTTCACCGACTTATTCGCTTGACTTTCTTAATCTTTTGCTATGGAATCTATGTGAAAATGGTGCTTGGTGTGTAGATGGTATGCAAGAATGTGCATGCTTTGGAACTTGTTGAGAAATGGCAAAGTGTTTAAAACAATGTGATAGTGCTGTGATCTTCAAATGAAGTTATGCACATCACTGACCTCCAAGTTTTCATGAAGGTCTATAACTATTCCTACAACACAACACAACACAACACAACACAACACAAGCACACAGCACACAACACACAACACAACACACTTAGCACTAACACCTCACACACGCGCACAACACATGGCGGTCGCATGGTGCGACCGCCACACACACGCACACAAACACGGTGGGCGCACCGTGCGCCCGCCACACCCAAGGCGGTCGCACAGTGCGACCGCCAATCACACTGTGGGCGCACCACGCGCCCTCCACACTCACCTCA
The DNA here is from genome assembly GCA_016586305.1 of Ophiorrhiza pumila. Taxonomy (NCBI): domain Eukaryota; kingdom Viridiplantae; phylum Streptophyta; class Magnoliopsida; order Gentianales; family Rubiaceae; genus Ophiorrhiza; species Ophiorrhiza pumila. Next base: position 22,752,304 of record BLIW01000007.1, on the reverse strand, counting down.
CACACTTTGCACAGTTTCTTCTTCCATGCATTTTTCCTTTGTTATATTTTTAGTTAGGAATTTTCTCATGCATTTCGTATACACTACACTTCACATTTGGTCCAAGCGCACTTAGCAAACACAGCCTCCAATCTGTTTGATATTTTGCCTCGTCACTCTTATTCGTTGAGTACACGTGTCTTCACTAAATTCTTGGCTTATATCCACAGGGACACGTGTCAACATCCAGGCATGAAAAGGGAAACTTCCAGGAAGCTCTCTTGGCCAAGTCATCTACGAGAAACTATAAAAGCTGGAGGAAACGGGCAGAGAAAAGGAGGAAGAGAGACTTCCGAGAGAGATCGATCAGAAGAGGAATTAGGGTTTCAAACAAAAAAGGAGATCAGAGTGGAGTTCATTCCATTTTATCTTTCTGTAGTAGCTATGTTTGATCAGGCTTTGTCAAACTTGTTTTCAAAGCCGATCAACATGATCGGCTAAACATTAGGTAGTTGCTTTGAGGGATTAAGTGTGATGACTTTAAAAACCAATTTGAGACATTCGTATTGCTCATTATGTGTTTGATTTTGGTTCATATCGTTTGATGTTTCATTTCAATGTTTACACACACACGATTATGCCCTTTATGTGATTTGCGGTACACACTGAAATCAATTTAGGGCTGATAAAGGAAATTGAAACAACATCACTCGAATATGGAACAAACTTGTATGAGTCCTAATATCTGTGCCTTGTTGTGACTTCAATCGTGTGGTACCCACTGACAATTGAAGTCAATCCAGTGAAAGAGAGTTAGGATTATTTGGGTATTAACACTTGAACCTTTAGCTAGGGATTTAATACCAAATAGGGATCTGGAATTAGGAAGCTGGGCCTGAATCTTGCCCTACCAAGGGAAGACACAAGAGTATTGTGAATTAGGGTTGTGAGATCTACCAAGAAGATCAGTCCTAAGTTAACTAGAGGTCAATCCCCTCATACATGCTTTTACACAAGTCGATGATAATTGGGAAAAGTCATTATCACTGGTCTCCCTCAAGGCAACACCGTTTCACCTCCTGATTGATTTGAGTAATTGCTTTGCATTTGTTCTTCGCTTATTCGTAATTTCCAATTCCATCACTTGCACAATTCTTGATTCAATCCTCTCCCTGTTGGATATGATCCCACTTACCACTTCTGCATTCTTTAGTGTTATTGGGTAAAATTGCAAGGTACGACGACGCCTTGCCATATGTATATTGCAATTATAGTAGTACGATTACGGTATTGATTAAGAAAATATTATGCATGTTAAGAAAATTTTAATAGTTCATATGTATTAAAGAAATATGTCTACTATTCTGTGATCGTGTATGTAAGGATTGGGGAACAGTAAGTATGAAACCATTTAATTTGCTGGATGAAAGTAACTGTACGAAAGCTTTTTGATATATATGCAATATGTAGCAATCATATGAATAATAATTAGTAATAATTGTGTAAAAGTTAGTCAAAATACTATAATGATGTCAATGATGATTACAGAATAATTGAGTGAAGGATATTTCACATATATTTAATACACTGTGATCATGCTACAATGATTAAGAATGATTGTATTAAGGCTTATTTAATATACTACAATCATATATACAATGATTAATGATAATTGTATGAAGATTAGTCACTATTTTGTGATAGTACGTACAATGATTGAAAAAAAAAAGGTTTCTGGTAAACATGAAAGAGTTTTCTTTTTTAAGTACTATATTTTTATATGTGGTAATTATTCTTATTGAATATGTAATCATAATTTAATGATATGTAATATGTAGTGATTATTCTTATTTAATCTATGATCATAATCAATGATGATTTAATTATAAAGTGATCATTCTTAATTAACTTGCGGACATAATTAATGATATAATTAAAGAATGGTTCTATAACATACATGTTCTAACTGTAGGAACACGTGTTCCGAACATGTTATGTCACGACATAATTAATCCTCGATTCAAGGGGGATTAGATTATGTAATCACGACATAATTAATCATCGACTCAAGGGGGATTAGATTATGTAATCACGACATAATTAATCCTCGACTAAAGGGGGATTAGATTATGTATGTGGCCTAAGGGCTAATGGCCGACCTAGCGGGAATACAGCTAGACTGAGTACTCAGTAAGCCATGAATACATGTTATGTCATGGTCAATCATTCTTTAAGATGTCTCACATAAATAATATATATATATATGCATATCTGTGTGTGTGTGTGTATGAATTCATGAATTATATGAACGTATAAGTACGGACATGTAAATGTTATCTTGTAAGTTGAATATTGAAGTTTGTCTGTTTCATTATATGCTATATTGAAAAGACATTATGTGAAAGTATAAGTACGGACATGTAAATGTTATCATGTAAGTTGAATATCAAAGTTTGTCTGTTTGATTATATGCTATATTGAAAAGACATTATTTTGTAAAGTATGACTATTTTAAATGATCTAGTGTTTAGTTGCTGGGCGATTCGCTCATTCTTCTATATATATAATATTTTACAGATGAAGTCAGTGGAGTAGATAAGGACGAGACCGGGGTCTGGGAATGGTAAAAGATGAAGGGATGAAGTACTTAGTATAGGAACATATGAATAAATTTATAGGTTTTAGACGACTATGCTTTGAGTATTTATGATGAATAATTATTAAATTACTATTTTGTAAGGATGATTATTAAGGTATTAGTTTATGTTATTATTGAGTAAGGATAGTAAGATCTGCCTTGTGATCTCAAGATTATGGAAACTAAATCTTGAGATTACGGCATGTTTCGATCATCGGAAATCGGGGCATTACAATTTTAAACTTTCGTTTTTTGTGCACAAATCACTACATGACATACTTTTAATTGAGTGGGGCCAAAAAAAAAACAAAATAGAGCATTTTCTAACTATTGTTTGTGATTTTCTATTTTTGTAAAAAATAGTGAGTTATAATTCACAGAAAATGATGATTTTTGAAAAATATTAGTTTTCTCATTTTTTTATATACAAATCTATAGATTACATATTTCTTATCAAGTCATGTGCAAAAAACACTTGTAAATTATGATTTCCAAGTGTTTTAATTTTTTACACACGTCGTTCGATTATATGTGTTCTTTTTAAATTGAATAGAAAAAGTAGACCATAAAAAAATTCGTCGACAATAATTTCGTAATTTTATTTCTTGTTTTTTTTCAAATATCGTGAGTTTTATATCTCGCTCAAGAAAAATAATTATTATTTCTAGAATTTTTTATTTTATTTTCTCTTGCTACAAATAATGAGATCACATCATTTTAGTCATGTTGGGTGAAAAATCTGAATAAAAATAAATTTTCTAGGGAAATATTTATAATTTTATAGTTTTGACAAAAATTTGTGAATCCACTAAAAATGGCGATTTTCGAAAATTTTCTATTTTTTGTGCACAAATCACTAGATTGCATACTTTTCATTGAGTCGGGGAAAAAAATTGAACATAATAGTGCATTTGCGAACAATATTTTTATTATTTTTTATTATTTTTAAAAATAGTGAGTTATAGTTCAACGAAAATATTGATTTTTGAAAACTGTAAAATTTCATATTTGTTTTGGGTCACAAATAGCTAGATTACATATTTCTCATCAAGTTACGAGCAATAAACGATAAAAAAGAGCATTTATTTTTTGTTATGTTGGGTGCAAAATGTGAATACAAATAAATCTCGTAGGCAATGTTTTACAATTTTCTATTTTTGACAAAAACCTATAAGTAATTACCCCTGAAAATAGTGATTTTTAAAAATTTTATACTCTCTATTTTTTGTGCACAAATCACTACATTACATACTTTTCGTTGAGTTCGGCAAAACAATTACCAAGTAGAGCATTTACTAACGATTGTTTGTGATTTTCAATTTCTGTAAAAAAAAAAGTGATTTATAATTAACCGAAAATGCTGAATTTTGAAAAAATTTAATTTTCTCAATTTTTTTGCATACAAATCTGTAGATTACGTATTTCTTATCAAGTTATGTGCAAAAAACAATCCAAAAAGAGCAAATGCAAGCAATATTTTTTGTGATTTTATAACTTTTTTGAAAAATCGTGAGTTATAGATCACTAAAAATTATGATTTACAAGTGTTTTATTTTTTTACACACATCATTAGATTGTATGTGTTCGTTTTAAATTGAATAGAAAAGTAGACCAGAAATAAAATGCGTCGACAATAATTTCGCAATTTTATGTCTTGTTTTTTTCAAAGATCGTGAGTTTTATATCTCGCTAAAGAAAAATGATTGTTGTTTCTGGAATTTTTTTTTTATTTTCTCTTGCTACCAATAATGAGATCACATCATTTTAGTCATGTTGGGTGCAAAATGTGAATAAAAATAAATTTTCTGGGGAAATGTTTATAATTTTCTATTTTTGACCAAAATTTGAGAACCCGCTGAAAATTGTGATTTTTGAAAATTTTCTATTTTTTGTGCACAAATCTCTAGATTGCATACTTTTTAATGAGTCAAGCAAAAAAAAATGTAATAGTGCACTTGCGAACAGTATTTTTTTATTTTTTATTTTTTAAAAATGTAATAGTGCACTTGCGAACAGTATTTTTTTATTTTTTATTTTTTAAAAAAATAGTCAGTTATTGCTCAACGAAAAAAATACTGATTTTTGAAAAGAATTAATTTAATATTTGTTTCTGTACACAAATCACTAGATTACATATTTCTCATCAAGTTATGTGCAAGAAACGATAAAAAAAGAGCACTTTGTTTTAGTGTAAACGTGTGTGAAGTAGTGAAAGTTACAACAAAGAAGGAAAATAACCTAAATTATGCTAATACTACCAAATAAACATGAAAATGTGTGGAAGAGAAATCAAGTAATTAAAGTATACCCTTGGATTTGGTTATCTCTAATGTTAGTGTTATGTGTGGTTCATCCTATGGAATTACTATGACTAAGAGTGAGCCAAGTCAACTAAGTCCCCCGTTTATGCGGAGGCAAGGACCTAAATGCATTGTCTCCTACCGGAAATCGACCAATTACCCAATCCCCCCTTTATGGCGGAGGCAAGGACTAGCTAACTAAATCAACCGAAACTCCAATGTCTCTCCAATATTCACCCTCTAATCCAACCCCTCCTTTATGGCGGAGGCAAGGGTTGAACCTAGTCACTCCCTTGAAAATCATTCCCTAATTCACTCCCCCCCTTTATGGCGGAGGCAAGGACTAAACTAGTTCATATTTACCAAGTTCATCAAACCTAACACCGGATTCTCAATATCCCAATCAATTCCCCCTTTATGGTGGAGGCAAGAACAGACTAAGATATCTCCACTAATCCATCACCCACACACTAATCTACTATAAGCATTACTAATGTGAGGTAATAACTAGATTGTAGTTTCTAATTCCTAGCTATCCACAACACAAAAACCACACATTAACACAATATATCAACACCACATAACCACAATCCAAGGGTAATAAACAATTTAGCCTCTCATGGCACACAAGAATTGCACAAATATATATGGACAAGCAAGGAAATAATCAAAGAAGTGCAAGGAAATGAGACTACCCATTTGATTAAACAAAAGAGGAAGCTTTCCACATGTTGATTCCAAGAAAATATCCAATCTTTACAATGATTCCAAACTCTTGAAGCACATGAGGATTACAAGAAGTTCTTCCACAAATGGGGCTATTTACACCAAGAACACACACTAATTGTGTGTTCTTGTGGAGTTCTTAGAGAGAAAAGCCCTAAAATCTAACTAATCTAACCTAACTAGAAAATTGGCTAACTCTCTTCTTGTCTTGAGCTCCACCTTCCTTCCCTCTCTTCTTTTCCCTTTTGGTTGAAGCATTCCTCATATATAGGATGGGTTACGGATGGAAAAATGTGTGTTGACCGAGTCTAGAAGTGCCCTTAAAGTCTTGTCAAAATGGAGGACAAAACAGCCAAAAATGCTCTCCCGTGACCACCAGCGGCACGCCAGTAAAATCTCTCCGACGCGTCAGTACATTCTGTTTTTTTCGAAATTTGAAAATTCTGAATTTCTGGCACGCAGCTGAAGTTCTCTTCGGCATGCCATTCATTTGTGAGCCATGTTTCGATATGATCCAGAACGCATTTGGAAACACTTAAATCATGAAAGTTGTATCTCTTTCTCTTAGCTTTCTAATGGCACATGAATCATTCCATTCTGACGTAATTTGAGAGAGATATGATCGAAATACTAAACCCTGGCAGATTTCTTCAGCATTTGTTCTTCATCGCCTTTTTGACCTAAATTGCATCTTTCTTGATCTTTCTCAATCTTTTCTTCTCATTTTGGCCTCCATGATTAATAACCTTTAAAATGTGCTCTTTTCATCAATCTTTTGCTCCGTTGATCCTTCCATGCCATGACGTCCTACAAATACATTAAAAACATATAAAAACGACATAAAAATACGTTACAAGGACGCACAAGAGGTAAGTAAAATGAATACAATAAGGTGAAAATCATCACCTTATCAGTGTTCTTTTTAAATTGAATAGAAAAAGCAGAACATAAAAAAATTTGTCGACAATAATTTCGCAATTTTATGTCTTGTTTTTTTCAAAGATCGTGAGTTTTATATCTCGCTCAAGAAAAATGATTATTGTTTCTAGAATTTTTTATTTTATTTTTTCTTGCTACAAATAATGGGATAACATCATTTTAGTCATGTTTTTTTTTTAGTTGGCAGAACCTCCTTTTGAGGTGGGTCGCCACATATTGATAACAATAAGGCGTTGTTTCTTAGTTGAAACTTATTTTATATGTTAAATCTAATGACTCTTAAAAGAATGAACGGTTTCAAATTTCTTATGGTATGATCTTGTGGGTCGACACCCAAGTCGCGTTCGGCGTTTCATGAGGTGGTTGATGATGTTGTAAGTCCTCTTTTTAGCCGGTAATATTTCGTTGACAGTCGAGCAAGATCATCTATAATAAAAATGAGACATGTTCTATCTTTTAAATGGTCAAAAGATTGATATATAAACCAATGTTTTGCTAAGTTTCATTAGCACAATAAGTTATCAAGTATGGAGAAATCTAAAATATTCAATAAGTGATATCAAGTTTGGAGAAAATCTAAGTTATTCAATACGTGATTCCATATGAAAGAAACTAAGTTATGTGTATACTACCATAAATTCTGTTAGTAATCCTACCCGAAGCTCCTATCAATTATTATGACATCTATATTGTCTAGAAGTAATTCTACTGCTTCATCTTCAAATAAAAATACTAAAAATTCTGAATTAGTTGAATTTTCTGAAATTGAACAAAAAATACAAAATTGGCATATTCCAAAAATTGAAGATAAAAAAATTTATAAATATGGAACTTTTGATCAAAAAACTAAAGAGCCATAAAAAATGTAGAAAAAACAATTTCTATACAAAATCAATTTGAAGAAATACATTTACTAGATTTAGATTATTTGTCTCAAATTAGACAACAAGGATATAATTATATACATATTGGTCTTATACAAATTGCTGTACAACCTTTAAATAGAAAAGGATTAGAAACTACAATTTTATTTGCTTTAAGAGATTGTAGACATAATAAATTTCATGATTCTTTATTAGGCTTAATTGAGTCTAGTCTTTGCAATGGTCCAATTTATTTTAATACGTATCCAAATTTTTCTGTATCTTTAACTGATAGAAATTTATATGATGTACTAACTGTCAATTTACAAACTAAAGGTTATGATATGAAACCTGGATCTGAAAATATTAATTTGACATATAGACTTTATTATAAATTAATGAATACTATAAGTCCAGGAGCAAGAATAACAGATAATGGGAAAAGTACATTATTAATGGAAACTAATTTAAAAAGATCAAAATTACAAATACCTAGATTAATAAATTGGGATGAAATATCTTTGCCATCAAATTGGGTCTTAAAAAAAATAAGTAGACCAACAATTCCTTTAAAATCAAAGGATGCTCAAATTCATGAAGATAACGAAGGAAATGTATAAATAATATTTGAAATACATGTTCCTAGAAGAAATTCATACTTCTCATTTCCATACTCTTCTGCATCTAGATCTGATAGGTTTAACTTTGAAGGAATTAGAGAAACAGATAATCAAATTCCAAGACCAATATACACACAAAAATCACAAGATGATATAAGCCTTGGATCAGAAATGAATTTTGAAATAAATACAAATTCTCAAAAAAATAAAATAAATTTTGAAATAAATACAATTTCTCAAGAAAATAAAATTAATCTAAAAGAAATAAGTAAAATATGTGTTAAATATTTTAATCTTCCACAATATACACCATTTAGAAATTGGTTTTTTAAAATTTATAATACTAAACAACAAAAACAATTTCAAGATCAGTATTATAATTTTATTAAAGTCACTGGTGTTATAATTTCATTCATATCATAGTTTAATACTGAACAAAAAGCAAAATACATTGATGATCAATATAGTCTAAATGTTCTTGAAGAAGCTCATCAGACTTGGAAATTATCTGATGATAAATTATTAAAAGCAATTCATCCTCCTTCACAGTTAATAAAAATAGAAGCTGCAAATACTTCAACTGAGGCTTGTCCTTATATTGATGTTAGTAATGTTGAATTAGAAAAAATAGCCAAACAAAATAATTTTACAAATCTTAATTTAAATACCATTTCTAAACAATTATGTCGTATTGAAGATAAAATTAATCTTCAAACCCCAAAAAATATTTTTCCTTTAGAAAATATAAAATTAGGGTCTAGTAAAACTCAACCATTTTCATTTAAACCTATGCCTGATTTACATTTAAATATGTTAAAGTCTTTACCTTCAGGTTTTACTAAAGAAAAATTAGAAAAATTAAATTCAGAATTTAATAAATTAAGACTCAATGTATTAAGTTCTGAAAAAGAAGAAATGATTAATAATAATTTACAAATAGATCAATTAGAAGAAATGTTTAATAATTTATACATAGATGAAGATTCAAATCAATTTGAAATAAATAAAATAAAGAAACCTAACTCAAAATTTAGACCAAAATATCCACAAACTCAATTTTATTATCCTAGACCAACTCCTCAAGATCTTTTAATTGAAGAACATGGTGATTGGCAAAATTGTTAATCAAAATAAGCTATATATGAATGGAATCTTGATGGGTTTACACCTTATCAATTGCTAATATGTGTCATAAAATATCAATGTATATTAATATTTTAAAAATGGAAAATATTACTGAAGAACAAGCTGTAAGAGCTCGTACTCAAGGTTTACTGGACAATTACGTGGTTGGTGGGATCATTATCTAAATGAAAATCAAAGAGGTGAAAATTATAAAAGCTACTAAACAAATAACTACAACCACACCATATTTTCCAAAACCAGAAAATAATCAACCACAAGAAATAACTGTTGCAACTAATATTCCAGATGCTGCTTTTAATCTTGTATGTGCAATAATTAAACATTTTGTTGGAAATAATTACTTAACAAATTCTCATAAAGAATTATTAATGAATTTAAAATGTCCTACACTATCTCATTTTAGATGGTATAAAGATGTTTTTCTTGTCAAAATTATACTCAAGATCTGATTCTCAAGCAGAATTTTGGAAAGAAAAATTTCTTTCTGGTTTACCAAAATTATTTGCTGAAAAAGTTAGAGGAAATCTAAGAAATTGTTTTTGAATGGAATAAATATCCCATTTCTCAAATTACTTATGGAGAATTAATCAGTGTATGTACTTGAAGAAGGCTTAAAATTATGCAATGATATAAAATTAAAAGCACAAATAAAAGAGAAACTCAAAAAGCAGAATTAGGAGATTTTTGTCATCAATTTGCTTATAATCCACATGAATTAAAATCACCTCTTAGAAAAATAGAAAATAAATTAAAGAAAAAACATAAAAAATATGAAAGATCATCTGAAAAGATCTGAAAATTCTGAAGAAAGAATTAAAAGAAAGAAAATCTAGAAAGAAATGGATAGAAGAAAAATATACATGTAGAAAATGTGGTTAAAAAAAGGACATTATGCTAATAAATGTACTTCTAGGACAAATATTAATCTTTTGGAAAAATTAGAAGATATAAATTTAGATAAAGAATTAAAAGAATATTTAATACAACAATAGAAAATAAAATTTACAAAACCGATTCATCAGATAGTGAAGAATCTGTGAAATAAATAATATAAGTTCAGATGATACTGATGAAATTGTGGAAAATTGTAATTCGAAATCAGATTATTACAAAGCAATAATTGAAGCTAATGGATTAAATGAAATAGGAATATTCACATTATCTGAAAAGCATAAAATGATGCTTGATTTAGTTGAGGAAATTCAAGATCCAATAAGAAAAAGACAATATTTAGAAAAATATTTACAATTAGAAGAAGATAATAAAAATTCTTTAAATCATTCTCCATCTACTTCTTATGAAAATTCTCAAATAAAAAGAAAATTAGATAGAATAAATACTTCATTTACGATGCAAGATGTAATAGATCATTTACAAAATCAAAATCCTAAACAAATTACTTTACCAATTTTAAAAGAAGAAGTTAATGAATTAAAAATAGAAATTCAAAAATTAAAAGAAAGAATTTTAATTTTAGAAGAATTAAATTTAACAAATATATTAAATACACAGAATGAAGAACAAATAGAAGAAATTTCTGAACAAAATAATTTTCTTCAAATAAATACCTTAGTCACTTCTCATAAATATTATATTTCTATTACATTAAATATAAAATTCAAACAATTGCAATGGTTGATTCAGGTGCAGATTTAAATTGTATAAAAGAAGGATTAATTCCTTCAAAATATTTTGAAAATACTCATGTAGAATTACATGCAGCACAAGGTACACAAATAAATATAAAATATAAAATATCAGATGTTTGCATATTTTCTGAAGAAAATAATTACATTTGTTCTCCATTTGTAATAACTAATGCAATTGGTCAACATGTAATATTAGGAAATCCTTTTTTAAATTTAATGCATCCCTATCAATGTGATGGTAAAAAATTATCAAAAATAAATTCTAATTTATCATTTCAATTTGTAACTCTTCCTAAACTTAGAGATCTTTAAAATACTTACCTTAATTTATCTTAAAATCTCACAATATTGTTTTTTGCAGGTTTTAGTTATGTTAAAGGAGGAAAAGATTTGGTTCTCTACAATAATATTTGCTTTTTTGCAGGAAATGAGAATTCATAAAATAAATTTGGTTATAATATAAATCAAATAAGTCAAAATAGACTTCCTAATTCCTCTTCTCAATGGTCATCTCAAATGAGAGGACAAAATTTCCTTAGTAAGAAAATTACTACACCTTCTATAGGTTTTAATCCCAATGTTAAAAGAAATATTTTAGAAGGAACATCCTCAAATCAGGATTATGATTACATTCCAAATGGAGTACAAGTACATGCTTTAACTATATCTACAAGTGATCTTAAATTTAGATCCTTATGATGTAGCAAATAAATATTTTAATCATCCTTCCTAGTTCTCAATTTGGTTTAAAAGGACCTTTACCCTTAAAAACCCGTCATACATATGCAGATTTTTTTAAATTTCACAAAATTTGCAGATGTTAAAGACAAACCAAAAACAAATCATCCTCAAGAATGGTCTCCTACTTATGAGGATAGTGAAATAGCCCTTTCTCAAATATATATCCACCAAATTCCTTCATTTTCAGATTGGAAAATACCAATCTACCCAAGCCTTAAAATTCATTTCAAAATTACAATAAAATTGAATATCAATTTACCTATTATGATATGGTGGATAGTTTTCTCCAAAGTATTCTTATATCAAAATTCCTTGTGTAGACACACTTGGTGGATACGCATTGATGATTCCATTTTGAAAAACCCATACCAAAATTGGTTTATTGAATGGTTCAAAAATATGGGACCAAAACAAGAAAATTTTTTACCTGAAAAATTACAACCATTTTTTAGCCAATTCCAATATATTTATTCCTCAAAATTCCAAAATCCTGAAATCTTTGGAGAATCCTTTCTATTATTCTTAATAAAATTCCAAATACCATGGTTATTTGCATGGAAATATGAAGTAGGATATGCAATTGATGACATTCCACAGCTCAGAAGAATATTATACACAAAATGGTGGCCAAAGTGTCAACTTGATTATGATTCAATTCAAAAAATCTTGGCACAAGAAGATGTTCTTCTAGCAAAAGGAAAATTATTAGATGTTTCTTTCAATGTATCTCCTTTCAAAAGAGACAATTTTGTTGAAAATAAGAAAAAAGAAATGATTGAAAAAATGAAAAAAGAAATTGATAGAATTTTTGCTGTCTCTACTCCACTTAAGGAGAAAGAGGAAAAATTAGCAAAAGAAAAAGAAAAGTAAAAAGTTGAAAAGAAAAAATTGAAAAAGAAAAATTGAAAAAGAGAAAAATAGAAAAGGAAAAGAAAAATAAATGCCTCAACATCTTATATATCAAATGAGGATTTAATAAATCTTAATGATGAAGAAGAATTTGATACATCTGTATATCAAAATCATGATCCTTATCCTGAGATGACAGAAAAAGAAAAATATAACTTTGAACAATTAATATATGATCTTTATAAAAATAAAAGATTATGTATTAAAAGTTTTTGATTCTAATTCTGATAAATCCAGAGCAGTATCTCCAGTATCTACTCAAAAGACATTCTCATCTGATGAAATTGAAGATGATAAAATGCCGATAAGAAGATCTGCAAGAAAGAAGAAATCAAAAAACTGAAAATACAAATTTCCAAGAAATATGAAGACAAGTGGAAGACTTTGCAAGGAAAATTACAAGAAATATCAAGACAAGTGGAAGACAAGTGGAAGATAAAGACAAGTAAAGGATAAAGTGGAGTTAGAAAAATGTCACATCACTTTGAATTGTTGTCTTTTTGAATTATTGTCTTTTACTTTTTTATTTGGTTTTTAGTGTTTAGAAAGTCTATAAATAAAGCCCAAAATGGGTTGTAAGGGACACCTTTTCATTACTACATCTTTCAATCTTTGAAGAAAGCTCTCTAGCTCTCTTTGTAATTCTCTTTTGTAATCAAGAGTTCTTATGCAATAGAAATTTCTTGGTTTCAAAACTTTCTCTTCTTTTCTTCAAGCAAGCTTCTCTTCTTCTTTCTTCTTTAAGTTTTTATATTTTACAGGTTTACGCTAAGGAGTTAAGAAGTTCTTTCAAGTTCTTCCCTCCTGTTGTAAATTACTTTCAAGTTTTGCACATAAAGCTTGAAGATAAATGCTTCAAGATTAGAGAAAATAAGTAGTAAGTCCCTTACTATTTTATTTTCTCTAATCTTGAAGCATTTATCTTCAAGCTTTATGTGCAAAACTTGAAAGTAATTTACAACAGAAGGGAAGAACTTGAAAGAACTTCTTAACTCCTTAACATAAACCTGTAAAATATAAAAACTTAAAGAAGAATACTATTTGTTAATATTTGAACAAAAATACTATTTGTTAATGGAATTTTTAGCCTAAAATTCTAAAGAAACTGAAATGAAACTTAAAAATATATAAAATATAAACTTGGGTTGCCTCCCAAGAAGCGCTTTATTTATCGTCGAAAGCTCGACGCCTGTTGCTTATTCTTCCCTTGGTGACTCTTCAAGAGTCACCTTTTCAACAATGCGGAGAACCTTTTCGCCTTGAGAAAAATAGATTTTTAATCTATGCCTATTGACTATGAAAGAATTTCCAGTCTTTTCATTTAGAAGCTCCACTGTGCCATAAGGAAACACTGTCTTGACCCTGAATGGACCACTCCATCTTGACTTAAGCTTGCCTGGAAAAAGTTTCAGCTTAGAATTGAACAACAAAACCAGCTGCCCGGGTTTGAACTTTTTATGTAGGATGCGTTTATCATGCCACTTTTTAGTTCTCTTGATGTGCGGTATTTTGGAGCTAGGGTCTAATACTAAGGCTTAACCGAATCAAATAAATTTATTACCCTAATCCTCACGCATTTAAGGTGCATCAAGACACCGACGTTTTGTAGCTAGAGGAAGTAGGGGTCGATCCCACGGGGAAGGAATGAATCTATGAAATTAGTGAAAATGTGTGTGTTGTAGTGGAAGTAAAAATAAGTGAAGAAAAATATCCTAAACTATACTAATGCTACCAAGTAAATATGTAAATGTGTGGAAGAAAATTCAAATAATTAAAGTACACCCTTGGATTTGGTTATCTCAAATGTTAGTGTTATGTGTGGTTTGCATAAAGAGTACATGCATACATCCTACCTATGGAAATGTAAATTGAGGATAAACAACATAACTCATACCTCCCTTGTGGCTATTAAGGCAAGATTTGATTTAGTTATTTATCTATTTAAGTGTTAATTAATTCTTTAAACCCTCCTTATGGCTAAAGGCAAGATTTACTTCCTTAATTAACCCAAAATCTTGTGCAACATCCAACTTAACAAACACTCAAATTCAATTGCTCCTTGTGGCTATTAAGGTAACAATTAAACTAGTCACACTTATGCTAGATCATTTTACTTTCACTCCTCCTTGTGGCTATTAAGGTAAGAGCTAACTAAAATTGATCCAACAAATTCACAACAAACCACACAAGATTCTAAACAATCTACTCTAATCCTCCTTGTGGCTATTAAGGTAAGAAAGAGCAAATTATCCTTAAATAATTTACTGCACTTTACAAAATGTTCATCATACATAACCTGGCCAAATCATGCATAACTATGAAGAACACAATAAAACTCATTCCACAAAAACCATAAAATAGGACATAGCATGTAATTCTTACTCCTTAATTATCCATAGCCTAAAACCACACATTAACACAATATATCAACAACACATAACCATAATCCAAGGGTGTTAGAAAATTAGCCCATCAAAGCTACTAAGAACATCAGAACAAATGAATTAAAGCATGAATTAAACAAAGAAAATACAAAGAGTAGCACTCCCCTTTGATATTCCAAGTCCAAGCTCCAAGCTTTACATGAAAACAAGTCCTTAGAGCCAAGATTATACAAGAAATCCTCTCCACAATATGCTACTTCCACCAAGAACACACACTAGTTGTGTGTTCTTGTGGAAGAGCTAAAGAGAAAAACTATCCTATTTAATTGGTGGTTACTTCTTCCTCTTGTTTTTTTTTGTTTTCCAGCCCTTTGTAGGTGTTTTATGCTCTCCAAAGTCGTCCAAAATATGCCCCTACCGACACTCCACCGACACATGCACATTGCTTGATGGTTGGAGAGTCATTTTTGACCATTTTGAGGCTGCAGACCCTCCGCGTCGCGACGCCCATCAATCCGGCGTCGCGACACGAAGGAACAATGTCTCTGCCCACTTTTTGGCCTCTCGGCATCGAGACACCCAGATATGCGTCGCGACGCGGAGGAATGCCCTCCGAGAAGGTCACTTGCAAGCCATTTTTCGATATCCTCCAGTCTGAATTAGGAAAAACGTAAAACATGAACATTGTAGCCCTTCCTCTTAGCTTTCCAATGGCACCAGAATTATTCCATTTGGAGTTAAATTGAGAGAGATATGATTACAATACAAAACACTAGCAGATTTTTTCAGCATTTGTTCTTCAGCACATTTTTGGCCTAAATCACACCTTTCTTGATCTTTCTCAATCTTTTCTTCCAATTTGCATCCAATTTGGCTTTCATATGGTTTCCATCTTCCAAGAATCCACCATGGTTGATAATACTACAAATAAAACACTAAAACAAATAAAAAGAAACAAGAACGACCAAAGAATTAAGGATAAACGTTACATAAAAGGTGAATAAATTCACCTCATCATCTCTCTTTATAGAGAGATGCACTTTGGTATGCATCAAATCTAAACTCATCCAAATCATTAAATTCCAACAACCGTTGCTTAGCTGCCTTCCCATAATCCATTTTCAACTCCTTTAATGCCCAAAAAGTCTTGTATTCAAGCTCAATTGGCAAATGACAAGCCTTACCAAAAACCATGCGATATGGAGATGTACCAATAGGGGTTTTGAAAGCTGTGCGATATGCCCATAGAGAATCATCTAATTTTTTTGCCCAGTCCTTCCGAGAAGGTTTCACAACCTTATCTAAAATTCTCTTCATCTCCCGATTTGATATCTCCACTTGTCCACTTGTTTGAGAATAGTAAGGGGTTGCCACTTTATGCCGGACTCCATATTTGGCCAATAAGGCTTGAAAAGCCTTGTTGCAAAAATGAGTGCCTCCATCACTGATAATAGCCTTTGGGGTTCCATAACGAGTGAAAATGTACTTCTTGATGAACCCCACTACACTTCTTGGTAGATCTCAGAACCCTAATTCACAATACTCTTGTGTCTTCCCTTGGTAGGGCAAGATTCAGGCCCAGCTTCCTAATTCCTGATCCCTATTTGGTATTAAATCCCTAGCTAAAGGTTCAAGTGTTAATACCCAAATAATACTAACTCTCTTTCACTGGATTGACTTCAATTGTCAGTGGGTACCACACGATTGAAGTCACAACAAGGCACATATATTAGGACTCATACAAGTTTGTTCCATATTCGAGTGATGTTTTTTCAATTTTCTTTATCAGCTCTAAATTGATTTCAGTGGGTACCGCAAATGACATAAAGGGCATAATCGTGTGTGTGTAAACATTGAAATCAAACATCAAACGATATGAACCAAAATCAAACACATAATGAGCAATACGAATGTCTCAAATTGGTTTTTAAAGTCATCACACTTAAACCCTCAAAGCAACTACCTAATGTTTAGCCGATCATGTTGATCGGCTTTGAAAACAAGTTTGACAAAGCCTGATCAAACATAGCTACTACAGAAAGATAAAATAGAATGATCTCCACTCTGATCTCCTTTTTTGTTTGAAACCCTAATTTCTCTTCTGATCGATCTCTCTCGGAAGTCTCTCTTACTCCTTTCCTCTGCCCGTTTCCTCCAGCTTTTATAGTTTCTCCTAGATGACTTGGCCAAGTGAGCTTCCTGGAAGTTTCCCTTTTCATGCCTGGATGTTGACACATGTCCCTGTGGATATAAGCCAAGAATTTAGTGAAGACACGTGTACTCAACGAATAAGAGTGACGAGGCAAAATATCAAACAGATTGGAGGCTGTGTTTGCTAAGTGCGCTTGGACCAAATGTGAAGTGTAGTGTATACGAAATGCATGAGAAAATTCCTAACTAAAAATATAACAAAGGAAAAATGCATGGAAGAACAAACTGTGCAAAGTGTGTGAGGTGAGTGTGGCGGGCGCGTGGTGCGCCCGCCGTGTGAGTGGCGGTCGCACACCGTGTTTTTTTGCGTGTGTGTGGCGGTCGCATGGTGTGTTGTGCGCGTGTGTGAGGTGTTAGTGCTAAGTGTGTTGTGTGAGTGTTGTGTTGTGTGTTGTGTGCTGTGTGCTTGTGTTGTGTTGTGTTGTAGGAATAGTTATAGACCTTCATGAAAACTTGGAGGTCAGTGATGTGCATAACTTCATTCGAAGATCACAGCACTATCACATTGTTTTACACACTTTGCCATTTCTCAACAAGTTCCAAAGCATGCACATTCTTGCCTACCATCTACACACCAAGCACCATTTTCACATAGATTCCATAGCAAAAGATTAAGAAAGTCAAGCGAATAAGTTGGTGAAATACCGACTTATCATCCCCCCACACTTAAATCTTTGCTAGTCCCGAGCAAAGTAAAACTAACTGTCCACCTCACATTCAACATTCTCAACATCATCAGCTATCCCTTAAAAACTTTTCGCATGCAAGAGGAAACATATGAGTGGCGAGTTCACAGTTCATATAACTTACACAAATTGTCGAGTAAGGTGCAACGAATAAAGACCAAACCGTCAGCGTGCAAGTGTGTGCTGATAGATGCCTATGCTTCCTTATTCTGTCTATGCAGAGTACTCAAGTAGGCACTTTAATTAAGAATTCTTGCACTGCATTCTTTTGTCCACACACACAAACACTTCACACTAAAATGAAAGACAAAAACTTCACTAAGCTTACTGGGGATTTCCCCTTCATTCAATGCACATTGGTGCTTATTATTTTCTTTGCGAAACTCATGCCGCACTTTGGTGCTTGGCTGCCTGGGTTTTGTGGCTATTTTTCCCTTTATTCATTGCAATCCATGTTCGTTTGTGTCTTCAAGAGACTATATATAACAAATGCAAGAACAAGTGTTTACGAGTAGAAAGCACATACAAGCAAAGAAACATAAGCTCTCTCCTGTGTCAAATTTGTTGCTGGCGTTTCTATCTTACTTTGACATCGCACTTTACCTAGCAATTTGTATGCATCAAATGAATACCGTAAAACTTATAAAAATTTTCGCATACTTTGAACAGTTTGAGGATTCGTTGATGAAATTGGAAGTGCGAATGTAATGGATGTGCAAGTGTGTTAGATGGACAGTGACAATCTTTGCACAACACAACATCAAACTCTTATATTCATACAACTGGAAATCAAAGCACACTGCATCACAACTTTGAATGGAAAGCACACTACAAGGTCAGTGCTAGTCACTACGTTGTTCTTCATTCCCACAACAACAAAAGGAATCCTGCAATCCTGCAACCCAGTCTAACGCCCCTCCATTTCTTCTATACGCTGCATGAGGGAGTTTTGTTGATTTTGAATTGATGTTTGCAGCCTCTCCAATGTGTGCTGCATGTGGTGGAAGTTTCCGAGTGCCTGAGGTGGTTGTTGGTTACACTGAGGTTGGGTTGATTCGGCTTGGGGCTCATCTTCATCAATATCATCCATTACTTGTTCTTGCTTCGCCCTTTCTCTTTCCCTTGCATCTTCTTCCCGCTGCTCTCTGTCTATCTTTTCGATAGCTTGATATAGCTTAATTTGACCATTCTTTACAGGAAGTGCTGGGGTTCGGCTCTCATCTCCTGCAGACACTTTCACGCCCAGTTTCACCGCTTGTTCGTAAAGGAAGTGGGGGAAATACATGGATTGATGGTCCTCAGCTAAGGCGTTGTTGATGTAGGTTATTATGAATTTTCCTACATCCACCGTGAGTCGGTTCTTAATGGCATGGACCAAGTGGAGCCTGTTCTTTGAGATTCGACTGTTGTGGGTGGTGGGCATCAGGCGAGAATTTATGAAGAGTAGCTATATTTTATCTTCCGCTGTCAAATCCTTAAGGTTGACAAATCTTGGGTCGCCATGGTGAGTTCTTACCCAATCGGTCCCAAGAAGGCTCAGTGCGCGCAGGATCGTGTCTGGGTCTCTGGCCTTCCTCAAGTCAGTAATCTCGTCATGTGCATTTCCTTGAGCCCATAGTGATTATTTACCAGCTGAGTCGTGATTTTCAGATATTTTTCCCTTATGAAGACACCTTTTGAATTCACTTCTTTGGCCTCGGCTCCCGCGGCATTGGCGTAGAACTCCTTTGCAATAGCTACATTGCAACTTCCTGGTGTAATATTTGATAATGTCAACATAGGGTCTCTCCATGACACCAAATGCTCGCTCTACGTGAATGTGTCTAATGGCAAAATCACATAATTTTTCCTGTGAGTCGGCGTTGACACGTGTCAACATTCCTCGTGGCGAGGTCTCGCCGTGTAGTGCTTTTGCCGTCGAGGTCTCGCAGCGAGACCTCGCCTTGCATTGTGTTGGTAGGAAAGACCTCGCGGCGAGGTCTCGCCACCTTGTGCCAGTGTGCGAGTGATTGAGTGAACAAACGTGTGTGGAGTGTTGTGAGTTTTAGTGAATGAAAATGTTGTGAGTGAATCGTGATGTTTGTGAGTTGTGAGTGAATGTGAAAATGGTGAAGCTGTGGGGTGAGGATGAATTTGTAAGAATGTGGAAATGTTGGTGAGCTTGAGTGTGATAATGTGTAGTGTAGATGTGGGTAAGTTTTAGCGAAATAAAAATGCAAATCTTGAATTGGAATGTTTGTGAGTTATGTGCTAAATGTGTGTAGATAACATGAAAAATCATGAGTGGAATGCAAATGAATGTGTTGTGCATATGTTTTGTAGTGTGAAATTTATGCTCAAGAATTGAGATGAAATGTAGAAAGAGATGTTATGTAAAAATGTGTGAGAAGTGAAATGAGTGGTGTGCGTGCATGAGTGGTGTTAGTGTAGGGCGAGTGTAGTGCTGATTGCGTGAGAGTGCATGCGTGAGTGTGCGCGAGAAACTTGTGGGGCGAGGTGATCTCGCCGCACATTGTGTGTGCGAAGTAGTGTGCATGTGTGCGCATGAGTGTAGTGAGGTGTGTGAGTGAGGAAGTGCGGCGAAGTGACCTCGCCGCACAAGTGAGTGAGTGCTAGTGTGCGAGTGTGGTGAGGTGAGTGTAGTGATAGTGTGCGAGAGTGTTTGTGCAGTGAGTGCATATGGGTGAAGTGTAGTGAGTGCTAGAGTATTGTGCTAGAGTGTTGTGCGATGAGTACAAAGAAACCCAAATGCAAGAAAATCTGAAATGGCAAAGTGTTCATTTCATTCAAATGCTTTCCTTCCATGATGAATTCATATACCTTAACTCCTGAATTAGACTTAATAATAAACATATAAGTTCTAGGTCTATCTCTTGGCTTTCCATTGGTTCAAGAACCACTTAAATTAGAGGTCTATAGCTCATGTTATTATCATTTAACCAAACTATGGCAGAAAGGTAAAACCTTAAAAACCTTAATCCAACCATAACAAAGATGCCTTCGTTTTTCATGATTGCACACAGAATTAGAAGAACGTTAAAACACAGGAAATGAAGTACAATCAAAGAGCTTTCCAGAACATCCAAGATATCATCAATCAGATTAGAATTGAGAAAGATTCGCTCTGATGAAATTCATATACCCATTCAGCCCAAAACCCTAAATCAAGCACATTTTTGGCATTTTTTCCTCATTTAACACTTTCAACTTGCAAACCACATTATTGCACAAAATCACACAAAACAGCACTCATTCGCATAAAACAGAAGACAAAAGCTAAGTGATTTAACACATATACGTTGGTATAAAACCAACTTATCAAATTCCCCCACACTTGAACTTTTGCTTGTCCTCAGGCAAACTCACACTTCACAAACACTTAATACTAGACTTCACTCCTCTGTCAAACTTGTTCTCATCTGAGTTCATCAAAACAAATTTTTCATGCTTGAAATTCATATCTTGTCTTTAATCCCCACCTATCAAATTTCAGCACAAGTTATCAATCAAGGCACGATGAATAAAGACCAAAATGTCATGCGTGCAAGTGTGTGCTGAGGTACTCTGATTCGTCCATTCTCTATGCATGCATTATTTCTTTTGTTCCAAAACTTTTCCCTTTCATACACAATCACAATGTCCACACTCAAGAACTCAAAATCACACAAGATCAATGGTGCACATTGGTGCTTTTCTGTTGATTTCACATTTCACGCTTTTGCACTTTTCTGTCTTTGCTTTGTTCGTCTCTACACACATTGGTGTGCTTGCCTTGGATCTTATGGCTTCTTTTTCCCTTTAGCTACCTGGGTTTTATGGCTGTTTTTTCTCAATTATGCTTGCCAAGGGTATTTCGGCTTTTCATTCCCAATTGCCAAAGGCTTTTTCTCCATATCTTTTCTTGTGTGACTAAAAGTTCTTAAATGTCTCTAAAAGATTACGCATGCAAGAGCATCCAAAACAACCGAAATAATGCACAACAACACACTCCTTAACCTTAAAAACATCACTTATTCACCAAAAATTTTAAAATTTCACCAAAAATTTAAATTTTTGCACAAAGCATAAATTGTTACACAAAACAAGAAAAACAACACACATACGGGTCATAAACTCAAAATGACACAACAAAACTAAAATACCAGGCAAAAGTCTCAAAACAATACACATCTATACAAAAAAATTGCATCACCTAGCACAAAAAATTTCATGACAGAAAGTAAGCATATAAAGTCCAAGAAACAAAAACCATAGCAAACATTCCCTCCCCCACACTTAAATCTTACATTATCCTCAATGTAAAGTAAAGTTAGGATTAAGAACTCCCTGGTTATTGATAAGTCATGAAGTCCAATGTTTGCTTTGTGGAGTGCTCTTGTTTGAAATTTTTTCTCGCATGAAAAATTCCTGCACACGGTAAAACAAAGCTTATTGGAACTCACTCACTCAAATACACAACATATTGATGCAAGGTAGACATGACATAGAGGAACATGCAAGCCCAGTGTCGCACCATGACTAAGAGTCATGATGGTGTAAAAATATGCAATTAATAACACTAAATGGCACATGCACAACTCATGCTTGAAATGTAACACAAAGTGATTGAATGCAACAGGGGAATGGCCCTTGACACCACTCCCCCACACTTAGCCTTGTGTGCATGGCTTATTTCTCTTGCAACTTCCTTCATACGTAAGCCCTGACAACATGAATAGCTTAATGAGCAAAGCAACATATAAGAAAATGTAAATACTAGTTTAACTAAAACACTTATTAAAGCTAAGGGAGAAAATAAGTAGTTCTGGGTTTTGTAGTCTCCAGCTAGACTTTATTCATGAAACATTCTTCCTCAAGAATTGGAATACCCCTCTCTATACCAGAAAAATGCTCTCTCATAAACGCTCTTCCTTCTCTTGTAAGGCACTTGATGAATGTTTTTAAAGTGGTGCTTATGCGCTTGTACATGGGAAGCCACCTTTACAAATTCCACCTCGAACCACTGAGGCTCCTCCATTGAAGGCACCTCATTAAACTCTTTCACCATTAGAGGCAAATCATTCAACTCTTCCACCTTACTAGGCCTATCGATTACTTCTTCCACCACATTAAGCTCTCCAACCCTGCAAGGCTCAACCAAGGCTTGTACATCGATGGTCTTAACAAACAAATCAGCAAACTCAAAACCACCAGTAAGTTCAAAAACAAATGTCTCAAACTCACAGTTGTTCACCATGTTATTACTGTCATTCAAAATGTTAACATCTTTAGCAGCTAGACTAATGTCGACATTTTCATTAGCAAGTTCAACATTATCTTGATTCATGATATCACAATGTTCATCAAGATATGACTCTATGCAATTTATCAAGTCATCAAGAAAAGTTACATTCAGAGAATAACAATCAGCATTATTAAGTATAGCATGACACTCATTGTCATTGTCATTCAAAATGTTAACATCCTTATCATCAAAACTAACCTTGGGAAATTCTTGAGGCTTTTCTTTCTCAACAACACAACAAGCATTATCATCAATTAAGAAGAGTATCTCACTTTGCACTTCTTGTGAGTTACCATTTAAAAACTTAGATTCATTGACCATTTCAAAAATTGGTGCCTCAACCAGAGTTTCAAACAATGTGCTAACACTCTCATTAGCAAATGCAATATTATCCTCCTTTAAGAAATCACATTGATCTTCAAGAAGTGACTCTATACAATTCACAAAGCTATCAAGAGGAAAAGCATCTAAAGCTAGGCAATCAACATCATTTGACTCATTGAATTCCATGAAATTCATGTACGACTCCACTTTAGACACATTTTCCAGCTTAGTAACATGGCAACTTAGAACACGAGAGTCATCACTATCAAGATCACTAAAGAAGCCATCATCCTCAACATCAAAGTGCACATATTCATGCTCAAAAGAATCAGCAACAAAGCACTCATGTACACTATCCCCAAAACATGTAGACTCCTCCTCCCTTAGACACTTTAAGCCACAATCAACATTAGTATGCATATCAAAATGATTGTCCTCAGGAAGTGGTATGCTAGAAATGAGAGGTGTACCTTGTGAATGGTATTGTGCATCTAGAGTTGGTGTCTCAATTTGTTTCCATAGGTTGCTTATTAAAGCGTTGATTCGATCAAACCTTTCTTGTCGTCCTTGAAGCTCTTCTTCCAGTTGAGCGAACCTTGTTTCATTACTATCAATTCTCTTCAAAACTTGAGACAACATGTTTTCCAATTTTGCCTCTTCTCTCAGATCACACTCATTGCTTTGTTGTTGGTAATACCATTGCTCTCCCTTTTGTAAGCCTCTGTCATGTTTTTCCATAAGTTGAGAAAACATGTCCTCCACAGGAAGCTCTTGTGTCCCAATGTGATGTGAGTTGTTGCTTTGTGCTTGATTTTGCCATTGCCCTTCATATAGTGGCGGAGAGAAGTCCTCGTACCATCTAGACATGCTTGGGTACTTGTGCAATACTCAATTACAGTGAACTGCAATGTGCTGCACTTGACACAAATACACCAAAGCAGACAACAAAACACAAAAACTACAAAATGCAACAAAAGTTATCAAAATGAAAAAATAACAAGACTTCTAAATTACACAAGAAAAGAAAACAGAGCAAGTCAAAATTCAAGAAACCATGCCTTCCCCGGCAACGGCGCCAACAATTGAAAGCTTAAAGTCGTGTCAGCTCAATTTTACCCTAAACTACTAATGTAGTAGTAGTGAAAGGGATCGTATCCACAGAGAAGGGGATGGTTCAAGAACTCAGAATTTGCTCTAAAGAATTGTCACCAAACAAAACAACAAGCACAGAAAATAAAAATGTAAATGCAACCAACACAGAATGTAATGTAAATAAAGGAAAATGAAATACAAATGAGGGGAAAGAAAGAAATGAATCCTAAATGCAACGAACAAGTGTGAATGGATATCCTAGGATTCTTGAGTTCTCTGTGACTTGATGAGATGCAATTGACAAGCAAATATGAACAGAGGAGATCTTAGTTCCCCGAGAACCTAACCTATAGCCGGCATGACGACCGCACTACATGCTAGATCCCATAACACTTACCTTTCCCATGGCGAGGCCTAGATTAGTGTTATAAACTACAGAATCTCAACTTCATAAGACAACTACTCCAACATGCAAGCCTAGAAACTCCCATGGAGAGGCCCAACCTAGTTTTGAATGCCTTCGTTACTATCATAGGAAATCTCTTTTACACTTCTTCTCTAAGGTACATTCCTTCAAAACATCCCATGGCAAGGCCAGAATCTCAGAAATGCAATGATCGGTTTGAACAAGTGAAAAGACTCAAGAAATCGCATTCAAGTTCTCATTTCATGTATCCTCACTAAATGATGGTGAATCTACCTCCGATTTAGCATGGCGACCACAATTAGAGTTCAAATCATCCAAGACCAGTTCAGAAATATGAAATGTAACAAGTTCAAACTGTAGATTCATGTGTGATTTCATACTTAGTGAATGAAGTCAATTGCAAGACATCACATCAACTAAATTAAATCATTCATCCGCTCAAACCCTAGGATATCACCAGATCTAGCCAGAAAACTCCATTTCCAATTCACGATCAACAAACTAGAAGATTACACAGTTGGTTTCATCAATTGGAAAGAGTTTACCAATTAAGATGTCTCAAAGCTTCCAATTCTCAAAAGGATTGTAGAATGCCTTCTCAAATGCAAGGAGATTTACAATAATTAGAACAAATCCTCAATCGGAATCCGAAATGAAGTTCAAAAGCTAGAGAGAGAAAGTAGATCTTGCAAATTTATTCCCGCTCTCTCTAAATCAAAAGTTGGTTACAAAATAAAATCCTAACTAATGTATGAAAAAAATAGTCTCCCCGGGATTTCCCATTCCAAAATGTTAACTAGTCCTCTATATATAGAGGTTACAAGAATCGTAAACAGTACGCAAACGTAAAATGAGTAAGTATTTACAAAAATACCCTAGTAAGTAATGACAAAGTTAACACAAATGAAATTCCAAGTAGTAGCCTTCAAATCTGTCCCAGAGCCTTCAAGACAGCCTTTGTGCGCCTTCAGTTGCTTCTTCACGCCTTCAAGCTATTATGGATCATGCCTTCAAACTTCTTGGCCCGAGACCAGTCAAGCTCAGCAACCTTCACGCCTTTACGCCGTTCTCCCTCGCGCCTCTGCTGCACCTCCAGCGCCTTTCTGCCGAAAGAATCGCGCCTTCAAGCTTCTGCCCAATTTCATTCAAAACCCAGCAACATCACGCCTTTATAACGTAGGCAGAACACGCCTTTGACAACTCAACTTCAGCCTTCCTTTCTGAACTCAGCAACCGTGCGCCTTTAGGCCAATCATTTCCACGCCTTCCACTGCTACCTGCACAACATCAAAATTCTTCCAGCACTTAGCCATTTTTGTTCGCCCAAGATCAGCACCCAAGGGAACAAACTGGCGAGACCTCGCGTGAAGTGTATGTGTGTGGCGAGACCTCGTGGCGAGGTCTCGCCGTGTAGTGCTTTTGCCGGCGAGGTCTCGCAGCGAGACCTCGCCGTGCATTGTGTTGGTGGGCGAGACCTCGCGGCGAGGTCTCACCACCTTGTGCAAGTGTGTGAGTGATTGAGTGAACAAACGCGTGTGGAGTGTTGTGAGTTTTAGTGAATGAAAATGTTGTGAGTGAATCGTGATGTTTGTGAGTTGTGAGTGAATGTGAATATAATGAAGCTGTGAGGTGAAGATGAATGTGTAAGAATGTGGAAATGTTGGTGAGCTAGAGTGTGATAATGTGTAGTGTAGATATGGGTAAGTTTTAGCGAAATAAAAATGCAAATCTTGAATTGGAATGTTTGTGAGTTGTGTGCTAAATGTGTGTAGATAACATATGAAAAATCATGAGTGGAATGCAAATGAATGTGTTGTGCATATGTTTTGTAGTGCGAAATTTATGCTCAAGAATTGAGATGAAATGCAGAAAGAGATGTTATGTACAAATGTGTGAGAAGTGAAATGAGTGGTGTGCGTGTGTGAGCATACGGCGAGGTCACCTCGCCGCATGATGTGCATGCATGAGTGGTGTTACTGTAGGGAAAGTGTAGTGCTGATGGCGTGAGAGTGCATGCGTGAGTGTGCGCGAGAGTCTTGTGCGGCGAGGTGATCTCGCCGCACATTGTGTGTGCGAAGTAGTGTGCATGTGTGCGCATGAGTGTAGTGAGGTGTGTGAGTGAGGATGTTCGGCGAAGTGACCTCACCGCACAAGTGAGTGAGTGCTAGTGCGCGAGTGTGGTGAGGTTAGTGTAGTGATAGTGTGCGAGAGTGTTTGTGCAGTGAGTGCATATAGGTGAAGTGTAGTGAGTGCTAGAGTATTGTGCTAGAGTGTTGTGCGATGAGTACAAAGAAACCCAAATGCAAGAAAATCTGAAATGTTAAAGTGTTCATTTCATTCAAATGCTTTCCTTCCATGCCAAATTCATATACTTTAACTCCTGAATTAGACTTAATGATAAACATAGAAGTTCTATGTCTATCTTTTGGCTTGCCATTGGTTCAAGAATCACTGAAATTAGAGGTCTATAGCTCAAGTTATTATCATTTAACCAAACTATGGCAGAAAGGTAAAACCTTAAAAACCCTAATCCAACCATAACAAAGATGCCTTCATTTCTCATGATTGCACACAGAATTAGAAGAACGTTAAAACACAGGAAATGAAGTACAATCAAAGAGCTTTCCAGAACATCCAAGATATCATCAATCGGATTAGAATTGAGAAAGATTCACTCTGATGAAGTTCATATACCCATTCAGCCCAAAACCCTAAATCAAGCACATTTTTGGCATTTTTTCCTCATTTAACACTTTCAATTTGCAAACCACATTATTGCACAAAATCACACAAAACATCCATTCGCATAAAACACAAGACAAAAGCTAAGTGATTTAACACATATACGTTGGTATAAAACCTACTTATCTGCGCTAACTTTACCAAATCCAGCAAAGGTATTTCCACGTGGAGCTGCTTAATCTTTTCAGCAAATTTGCTGAACAAAATCTTCTTCTTTGATGGATGCAACCTTTGAGAAAAAGGTGGTGGTGGAGCATATTCTTGAAAATTAAAAGCACTTGGAGGATTTTTCTTCCTCCCTTTGCTAACACTATCGCCCTTGTGTTCAACTGGTTTGGGAGCATTTTCCTTCTCAATTTGAACCTTGACAACCTCTTGATCATCCTTTGGAGAATCCTCTTCAGTAATAATTGGAGATTGCAATTCCTCACCACTTCTTAATGTCACAGCATTACAATGCTCTCTTCTCTTGGGATTGGGAAGAGTGTCACTAGGTAAAGATCCATCTGGTCTATTGTGAACTTCCTTCGCCAGTTGGCCTAATTGAATCTCCACATTCTTAAGAATAGCACTGTGCTCCCTTAACATGCTTCCTTGAAGCTCCACTGCTTTCTCCAGATTGGCTGTTCTTTGTTGACATTCTCCAAAAATCTTCTCCATCTTACCCCCCAACACTGTGATAACATCCTCTAGTGATGCTTGTGGCATACCATTTTGCGTGCTTTGTTGGGTACCATGACCAGGTGGATAAGTTGGTCTTGACGTATTATACTGTGGGCGATCCTGTCCTCCTTGATATCCTTGTTTCCCACCGGATGGCTTCCACTGATTTGAACTCCCATTATAGTTGACATACTACACTGGCTCATTGGTTACTTGAGGACACTGATCCTTGTGATGTTCTCCTTGACATAAACCACAAGTTGGCGTGGTTTTGTTTGTCAATGCTGCCTGAATACTAGCCAGTTGGCTCTGCATGGCTGTCATCTGTGCTTCCGAGTTGGTGGTTGTATCCAACTCTAACATCCCAATTTGACGTTTCCAAGGTTTCTCCTCCCAGTGGGTAACATCAGCTCATTGCTTACTATACGCTCAAAAATCTCTTCAACTTTTTCTGGGGTTTTATCTCGCAAGTTTCCTCCAGCTGAAAGATTTACTAAATGCATATTATCCACATTAAGTCCATTGCAAAGAAATTCAACTCTCGTCCCGGCTCTAACCCACTGTTTGGGCATTTATTGAACAGTTCCCAAAATCTATCCCAAGCTTCTGTGAAAAGACTCATTGTCACCTTGACGGAACTGCATGAAATCCATTTGAGATGGAGGGAAATATTTGGTCATGAATCTCTTTGCAACCTCATCAAAAGTTTCAATCCTCACCCCATTAATAGAGTCATACCATCTCTCAGCTGCTCCTTGAAGAGAGAAAGGGAACAACATTCTCTTCAAAACATCATGGGGGATATGTGGGAGATTACTTGTGTTACACACTTTAAGGAATGTCCTTAAATGTGCATGTGGATCTTCAGAACTCATCCCATGAGAAATATTGCCATTTTGAACCAAATTAATGAAAGCTAGCGGGATTTGAAAATGCTCTCCAGTGTTAATGAATGGTGAATCCAAGTTGTCCATTCGAGGCTCATAATGATCACCATATCGACGACGAGGTGCTTCTGGTTGGGCCGGTGGAATAATAAGAGGGTCCCTTGGAGGATCACCCACATTTTGCTGATTTTCTTGACCAGCCATTGCTGCAGAATCTAACTTCTTCTTATCACATAACGTCCTAGTAAGTTCCGGATCAAATTCGTATTCTGGCAATCCACATGATCTTGTCCTGTGCATGCAAGGAGTAAAAATTAAGGGTGAAAAAAATAAATAAAATAAATAAAAAATAAAATAAATAAAAACAAAAACTCCAACACGACTGCTTTCCCCGGTAACGGTGCCAAAATTTGATGGGGGCAAATATGTATGTAAAATGTGATTGTGGTTGCTATCCACCCCTACTCAAAAATAAGCTTAAACAACCCCAATGAAGGTGATAGTAAAGCGATTTCATTCTCTCAAGGAAAGGACTATGTTGAAGTTCTAAAGTATATATTTTTGTGTTCTTATAATTGACAAGATGAAAGTAACAAAAGGAACAACAATTAACTAAAATAAAGATGGTGATATGATTTAAAACGCAATTCAAGCAAGTGTACTTCCGAGATTATATGATAGGGTTACATAAAGATATACACATTCATTCTATCTATGGTCATGCAAAATAAGGATAAACACACATACTCACACCCTCCTATATAGCGGTAGGAAAGGAGTGATTGATACACTTAACTACTTAGATATTAAATAACTCATTGAACACTCCTATATGGCGGTAGGTACAGTTCACTTCCTTAATTAACCCGGAATCTATTGCAACTACCAACTCAACCAAACCCTCAAGTTCAACCGCTCCTTTATGGCAGAGGCAACGCCGGAACCAGTCACGCTAATGCCAAACTAACCCCCCAAATTCCTCCTATATAGCGGTAGGAAAGAATTAAGGTAAATTAATCTAACAAATTCACAACCAACACACAATAGATTCCAAACAACTTACTGTAACCCTCCTATATAGCGGTAAGACAGATTAAAACAAGTTATCTCTAAGCAATTTACTGCACTTTATGAAGATATTCATCATACATAATTAAGGCCTTAAATCATGCATAATTATGAAGAATACAGTAAAACTCATTTACAAAGACCATAGAATAGAACTTAGAATGTAGATTAAGCACAAAAACCCTTATTCATAATCTCGGGAGCACATAAGATTTAGCCTAGCATGGCTAGATCAATCATCTTAATATTAACAATTAAGAACAATATTGAAAACATGATTATAAGGAAAGAAGACACCTTAGATGTGATCTCGACTTGTAAAAACATGAATCCAATAAGAGATGATGTTATTCTCCAAGTAATAGAAGAGGTAGAATAACCCTAGCTATTACAAAGGAAAACCCTTGCTTGAAATCTCCTAATAATGTCACACCCAAAATCTGTAAACCCTAGCCCTATATATAGTAATTCTATGAAAGTATTTGCAAATAAGTCCTTCACAAAAGTCTTGCTGGGAAAGGCAACTCAAATTGAGCCAAAATCGCAAGTTTCCAAAATTAAGTAAAAAATCAGCGTATTACGTCGATCCCCGACGTCGCGACGTGCACCGACGTCGCGACGGGGAAGAAAACCCCACGTCGCGACGT
Source organism: Ophiorrhiza pumila (assembly GCA_016586305.1). Lineage (NCBI taxonomy): Eukaryota > Viridiplantae > Streptophyta > Magnoliopsida > Gentianales > Rubiaceae > Ophiorrhiza > Ophiorrhiza pumila. The sequence continues at coordinate 22,721,379 of BLIW01000007.1, read as the reverse complement.
GCGTGGCTGTTACTTTCTCAAAATCTGCTGCATCTGGACGTCGCGACGTGGAAGGGGTCCCCACGTCACGAAGTGGGCAGCTGTCTTGACGATTTTCTCAACTTTTCCTCCACTTTTGCATCCAATTCAACTTTTGCATGATTTCTTCCTTCCCAGAACACCATGGTTGACAAACCTACAAATGAAAGACTAAAACAACTCAAAAAGAACAAGAACGAGCAAGGAATCAAGTATAAAACCACAGATAAAAGGTGAATAAGTTCACCTCATCAAAGCCTTGCCAAAGCCACCATGAATCTGACGTTTTGTGGAATCAGTATACATATCCAGAATTTGTAGAATATATTCTCAATCTTTCAAAAAAAATTCAATGTACTTTCGATGGAACAAGAAGTGGGTTTGAGAACAAAATCCAAATTTCCTTGAAGTACACATGTTGAAAAGATCACAATAAAATGTAAAAGATGCAAGCTATTTTCTTTTCATGAAAGAACCAAGAAAATTGAAAACACCATTTTCTGTTTAACAAAATCTAATGCATAGAGTGTGTGTGAGTGTGAGAGTTCGTCGCATGAGCTCGTTGCAAGCTCATGCGAAAAAGTGTGCTCGTGTGCGGCAAAGTGAGTGAACTCGCCGCATGTTCATGCGGCGAGGTGTGCAAGTGTGTGCGCAGTCAGCTCATGTGTGCGACAAAATGTGTGCTTGTGGGGGAGGTGAGTGCATGTATGTGTGTGCGTGCGGCAAGGTAAGTGTAGCATGTGTGCGCATGAGTGTAGCTTGAGTGTGTGTGCAACTTCCCTTAAAAAATATGGTCTTGATGAGGTTGGAAAAACTTAAAGCACAAAAGTCATAGACATCCCTCTTGTCTTTCCAATGGTTCAAGAAACAACAACATTGGATGTCTAGAGTTCAAGATATCAATCAAATAACCAAACTATGGTAATGTAAATCCAAAAAACCCTAACTTAGACCTTTTGCAAAGAAGCTCCTATTTTGTAGTTTTGCACTCGGAATTAGGAATCAAGTAAAACATACAAATTGAAGTGCACTCCAAGGACTTTCCAAAACCTCCAAGACATTACCAATTGGATTATTATTAAGAAAGTTATGCTCAAATGAATTTCACTAACCAAATCTGTCCAACTTTAAAGCCAAGCAAAGTATGCAATTCAAGTTTTCCCTCAAAGTCCCACACATCACTCAAACCTTTTAAACTCTTTCTTACCATTTGACCCAAACACATATTTGCCTCATCTTATCAACATTTTAGGGTCTTTTTCTCCATTTAAGCACATCAAGTTGCATATCTCATTACAGCACAAAATAGTACATAATCACACATAAATGTATACAATATAAGACAAAAGCTAAGTGATTTAACACATATAAGTTGGTATAAAACCAACTTATCAATAACTAAAACAAAGTGCTCTTTTTTTTATCGTTTCTTGCACATAACTTGATGAGAAATATGTAATCTAGCGATTTGTGTACAAAAGCAAATATGAAATTAATACTTTTCAAAAATCAGTATTTTTTTGGTTGAGCAATAACTCACTATCTTTAAAAAAAATAAAAAATAAACAAATACAGTTTGCAAGTGCACTATTACCTTTTTTTTGCTTGAATCATTGAAAAGTATGCAATCTAGAGATTTGTGCACAAAAAATAGAAAATTTTTAAAAATTACCATTTTCAATGTATTCACAAATTTTAGTCAAAAGTAGAAAATTATAAAAATTTCCCCAGAAAATTTATTTTTATTCACATTTTGCTTCTGGCATCACTAAAATGATGTTTTTTCTTTATTTGTAGCAAGAGAAAATAAAATAAAAAATTGTAGAAACAATAATCATTTTTTTTGAGCGAGATATAAAACTCACGATCTTTGAAAAAAACAAGACATAAAATTGCGAAATTATTGTCGACTGATTTTTTTTATGTTCTATTTTTTCTATTAAATTTAAAAAGAACACATATAATCTAATGATGTGTGTCAAAAAATAAAACACTTGTAAATCATAATTTACAAGTGTTTTTTGCACATAACTTGATAAGAAATATGTAATCTATAGATTTGTATATAAAAAAGAGAACTAATATTTTTCAAAAATCAGCATTTTCTGTGAATTATAACTCACTATTTTTTTCAAAATTAGAAAATCAGAAACAATTGTTAGCAAATGCTCTATTTGGTAATTTTTTTGCCCCACTCAATGAAAAGCATGTAATGTAGTGATTTATGCACAAAAAAAGAAAAATTAAAATTATCAAAAATCAACACTTTCAGGAATTTGTACTTATAGGTTTTTGTCAAAAATAGAAAATTGTAATATATTGCCCACGAGATTTATTTGTATTCACATTTAGCACCCAACATAACTAAAACAAAGTGCTTTTTTTTATCGTTTCTTGCACATAACTTGATGAGAAATATGTAATCTAGCGATTTGTGTACAAAAGCAAATATGAAATTAATACTTTTCAGAAATCAGTGTTTTTTTGGTTGAGCAATAACTCAATATTTTTTAAAAAATAAAAAATAAACAAATACAGTTCTCAAGTGCACTATTACCTTTTTTTGGTTGAATCATTGAAAAGTATGCAATCTATAGATTTGTGCACAAAAAAATAGAAAATTTTTAAAAATTACCATTTTCAATGTATTCAAAAATTTTAGTCAAAAGTAGAAAATTATAAATATTTCCCCATAAAATTTATTTTTATTCACATTTTGCTTTCGGCATCACTAAAATGATGTTTTTTCTTTATTTGTAGCAAGAGAAAATAAAAAAAAATTTCTAGAAACAATAATCATTTTTCTTGAGCGAGATATAAAACTCACGATCTATGAAAAAAACAAGACATAAACTTACGAAATCATTTTCGATTGATTTTTTTATGGTCTACTTTTTCTATTCAATTTAAAAAGAACACATATAATCTATCGATGTGTGTGAAAAAATAAAACACTTGTAAATCATAATTTACAAGTGTTTTTTGCACATAACTTGATAAGAAATATGTAATCTATAGATGTGTATGTAAAAAAAATTAGAAAAATAATATTTTTCAAAAATCAATATTTTCTGTGAATTATAACTCACTATTTTTTACAAATATAGAAAATCAGAAATAATTGTTAACAAATGCTCTATTTGGTAATTTTTTTGCCCCACTGAATGAAAAGTAAGTAATGTAGTGATTTGTGCACAAAAAAAGAAAGTTTAAAATTATCAAAACTCACCACTTTCAGGAATTTGTACTTAAATGTTTTTGTCAAAAATAGAAAATTGTAATATACTGCCCACGAGATTTATTCGTATTCAGATTTTGCACCCAACATAACTAAAACAAAGTGCTCTTTTTTTTATCATTTCTTGCCCATAACTTGATGAGAAATATGTAATCTAGCGATTTGTGTACAAAAGAAAATATGAAATTAATACTTTTCAAAAATCAGTATTATTTTGGTTGAGCAATAACTCACTATCTTTAGAAAAAATAAAAAATAAACAAATACAGTTCGCAAGTCCACTATTACCTATTTTTTTTGCTTGACTCTTTGAAAAGTAAGCAATCTAGAGATTTGTGCACAAAAAATAGAAAATTTTTAAAAATTACCATTTTCAATGTATTCACAAATTTTAGTCAAAAGTAGAAAATTATAAAAATTTCCCCAGAAAATTTATTTTTATTCACATTTTGCTTCTGGCATCACTAAAATGATGTTTTTTCTTTATTTGTAGCAAGAGAAAATAAAATAAAAAATTGTAGAAACAATAATCATTTTTTTTGAGCGAGATATAAAACTCACGATCTTTGAAAAAAACAAGACATAAAATTGCGAAATTATTGTCGACTGATTTTTTTTATGTTCTATTTTTTCTATTAAATTTAAAAAGAACACATATAATCTAATGATGTGTGTCAAAAAATAAAACACTTGTAAATCATAATTTACAAGTGTTTTTTGCACATAACTTGATAAGAAATATGTAATCTATAGATTTGTATATAAAAAAGAGAACTAATATTTTTCAAAAATCAGCATTTTCTGTGAATTATAACTCACTATTTTTTTCAAAATTAGAAAATCAGAAACAATTGTTAGCAAATGCTCTATTTGGTAATTTTTTTGCCCCACTCAATGAAAAGCATGTAATGTAGTGATTTATGCACAAAAAAAGAAAAATTAAAATTATCAAAAATCAACACTTTCAGGAATTTGTACTTATAGGTTTTTGTCAAAAATAGAAAATTGTAATATAATGCCCACGAGATTTATTTGTATTCACATTTAGCACCCAACATAACTAAAACAAAGTGCTTTTTTTTATCGTTTCTTGCACATAACTTGATGAGAAATATGTAATCTAGCGATTTGTGTACAAAAGCAAATATGAAATTAATACTTTTCAGAAATCAGTGTTTTTTTGGTTGAGCAATAACTCAATATTTTTTAAAAAATAAAAAATAAACAAATACAGTTCTCAAGTGCACTATTACCTTTTTTTGGTTGAATCATTGAAAAGTATGCAATCTATAGATTTGTGCACAAAAAAATAGAAAATTTTAAAAATTACCATTTTCAATGTATTCAAAAATTTTAGTCAAAAGTAGAAAATTATAAATATTTCCCCATAAAATTTATTTTTATTCACATTTTGCTTTCGGCATCACTAAAATGATGTTTTTTCTTTATTTGTAGCAAGAGAAAATAAAAAAAAATTTCTAGAAACAATAATCATTTTTCTTGAGCGAGATATAAAACTCACGATCTATGAAAAAAACAAGACATAAACTTACGAAATCATTTTCGATTGATTTTTTTATGGTCTACTTTTTCTATTCAATTTAAAAAGAACACATATAATCTATCGATGTGTGTGAAAAAATAAAACACTTGTAAATCATAATTTACAAGTGTTTTTTGCACATAACTTGATAAGAAATATGTAATCTATAGATGTGTATGTAAAAAAAATTAGAAAAATAATATTTTTCAAAAATCAATATTTTCTGTGAATTATAACTCACTATTTTTTACAAATATAGAAAATCAGAAATAATTGTTAACAAATGCTCTATTTGGTAATTTTTTTGCCCCACTGAATGAAAAGTAAGTAATGTAGTGATTTGTGCACAAAAAAAGAAAGTTTAAAATTATCAAAACTCACCACTTTCAGGAATTTGTACTTAAATGTTTTTGTCAAAAATAGAAAATTGTAATATACTGCCCACGAGATTTATTCGTATTCAGATTTTGCACCCAACATAACTAAAACAAAGTGCTCTTTTTTTTATCATTTCTTGCCCATAACTTGATGAGAAATATGTAATCTAGCGATTTGTGTACAAAAGAAAATATGAAATTAATACTTTTCAAAAATCAGTATTATTTTGGTTGAGCAATAACTCACTATCTTTAGAAAAAATAAAAAATAAACAAATACAGTTCGCAAGTCCACTATTACCTATTTTTTTTGCTTGACTCTTTGAAAAGTAAGCAATCTAGAGATTTGTGCACAAAAAATAGAAAATTTTTAAAAATTACCATTTTCAATGTATTCACAAATTTTAGTCAAAAGTAGAAAATTATAAAAATTTCCCCAGAAAATTTATTTTTATTCACATTTTGCTTCTGGCATCACTAAAATGATGTTTTTTCTTTATTTGTAGCAAGAGAAAATAAAATAAAAAATTGTAGAAACAATAATCATTTTTTTTGAGCGAGATATAAAACTCACGATCTTTGAAAAAAACAAGACATAAAATTGCGAAATTATTGTCGACTGATTTTTTTTATGTTCTATTTTTTCTATTAAATTTAAAAAGAACACATATAATCTAATGATGTGTGTCAAAAAATAAAACACTTGTAAATCATAATTTACAAGTGTTTTTTGCACATAACTTGATAAGAAATATGTAATCTATAGATTTGTATATAAAAAAGAGAACTAATATTTTTCAAAAATCAGCATTTTCTGTGAATTATAACTCACTATTTTTTTCAAAATTAGAAAATCAGAAACAATTGTTAGCAAATGCTCTATTTGGTAATTTTTTTGCCCCACTCAATGAAAAGCATGTAATGTAGTGATTTATGCACAAAAAAAGAAAAATTAAAATTATCAAAAATCAACACTTTCAGGAATTTGTACTTATAGGTTTTTGTCAAAAATAGAAAATTGTAATATAATGCCCACGAGATTTATTTGTATTCACATTTAGCACCCAACATAACTAAAACAAAGTGCTTTTTTTTATCGTTTCTTGCACATAACTTGATGAGAAATATGTAATCTAGCGATTTGTGTACAAAAGCAAATATGAAATTAATACTTTTCAGAAATCAGTGTTTTTTTGGTTGAGCAATAACTCAATATTTTTTAAAAAATAAAAAATAAACAAATACAGTTCTCAAGTGCACTATTACCTTTTTTTGGTTGAATCATTGAAAAGTATGCAATCTATAGATTTGTGCACAAAAAAATAGAAAATTTTTAAAAATTACCATTTTCAATGTATTCAAAAATTTTAGTCAAAAGTAGAAAATTATAAATATTTCCCCATAAAATTTATTTTTATTCACATTTTGCTTTCGGCATCACTAAAATGATGTTTTTTCTTTATTTGTAGCAGAGAAAAAAAAAAAAAATTTCTAGAAACAATAATCATTTTTCTTGAGCGAGATATAAAACTCACGATCTATGAAAAAAACAAGACATAAACTTACGAAATCATTTTCGATTGATTTTTTTATGGTCTACTTTTTCTATTCAATTTAAAAAGAACACATATAATCTATCGATGTGTGTGAAAAAATAAAACACTTGTAAATCATAATTTACAAGTGTTTTTTGCACATAACTTGATAAGAAATATGTAATCTATAGATGTGTATGTAAAAAAAATTAGAAAAATAATATTTTTCAAAAATCAATATTTTCTGTGAATTATAACTCACTATTTTTTACAAATATAGAAAATCAGAAATAATTGTTAACAAATGCTCTATTTGGTAATTTTTTTGCCCCACTGAATGAAAAGTAAGTAATGTAGTGATTTGTGCACAAAAAAAGAAAGTTTAAAATTATCAAAACTCACCACTTTCAGGAATTTGTACTTAAATGTTTTTGTCAAAAATAGAAAATTGTAATATACTGCCCACGAGATTTATTCGTATTCAGATTTTGCACCCAACATAACTAAAACAAAGTGCTCTTTTTTTTATCATTTCTTGCCCATAACTTGATGAGAAATATGTAATCTAGCGATTTGTGTACAAAAGAAAATATGAAATTAATACTTTTCAAAAATCAGTATTATTTTGGTTGAGCAATAACTCACTATCTTTAGAAAAAATAAAAAATAAACAAATACAGTTCGCAAGTCCACTATTACCTATTTTTTTTGCTTGACTCTTTGAAAAGTAAGCAATCTAGAGATTTGTGCACAAAAAATAGAAAATTTTTAAAAATTACCATTTTCAATGTATTCACAAATTTTAGTCAAAAGTAGAAAATTATAAAAATTTCCCCAGAAAATTTATTTTTATTCACATTTTGCTTCTGGCATCACTAAAATGATGTTTTTTCTTTATTTGTAGCAAGAGAAAATAAAATAAAAAATTGTAGAAACAATAATCATTTTTTTTGAGCGAGATATAAAACTCACGATCTTTGAAAAAAACAAGACATAAAATTGCGAAATTATTGTCGACTGATTTTTTTTATGTTCTATTTTTTCTATTAAATTTAAAAAGAACACATATAATCTAATGATGTGTGTCAAAAAATAAAACACTTGTAAATCATAATTTACAAGTGTTTTTTGCACATAACTTGATAAGAAATATGTAATCTATAGATTTGTATATAAAAAAGAGAACTAATATTTTTCAAAAATCAGCATTTTCTGTGAATTATAACTCACTATTTTTTTCAAAATTAGAAAATCAGAAACAATTGTTAGCAAATGCTCTATTTGGTAATTTTTTTGCCCCACTCAATGAAAAGCATGTAATGTAGTGATTTATGCACAAAAAAAGAAAAATTAAAATTATCAAAAATCAACACTTTCAGGAATTTGTACTTATAGGTTTTTGTCAAAAATAGAAAATTGTAATATATTGCCCACGAGATTTATTTGTATTCACATTTAGCACCCAACATAACTAAAACAAAGTGCTTTTTTTTATCGTTTCTTGCACATAACTTGATGAGAAATATGTAATCTAGCGATTTGTGTACAAAAGCAAATATGAAATTAATACTTTTCAGAAATCAGTGTTTTTTTGGTTGAGCAATAACTCAATATTTTTTAAAAAATAAAAAATAAACAAATACAGTTCTCAAGTGCACTATTACCTTTTTTTGGTTGAATCATTGAAAAGTATGCAATCTATAGATTTGTGCACAAAAAAATAGAAAATTTTTAAAAATTACCATTTTCAATGTATTCAAAAATTTTAGTCAAAAGTAGAAAATTATAAATATTTCCCCATAAAATTTATTTTTATTCACATTTTGCTTTCGGCATCACTAAAATGATGTTTTTTCTTTATTTGTAGCAAGAGAAAATAAAAAAAAATTTCTAGAAACAATAATCATTTTTCTTGAGCGAGATATAAAACTCACGATCTATGAAAAAAACAAGACATAAACTTACGAAATCATTTTCGATTGATTTTTTTATGGTCTACTTTTTCTATTCAATTTAAAAAGAACACATATAATCTATCGATGTGTGTGAAAAAATAAAACACTTGTAAATCATAATTTACAAGTGTTTTTTGCACATAACTTGATAAGAAATATGTAATCTATAGATGTGTATGTAAAAAAAATTAGAAAAATAATATTTTTCAAAAATCAATATTTTCTGTGAATTATAACTCACTATTTTTTACAAATATAGAAAATCAGAAATAATTGTTAACAAATGCTCTATTTGGTAATTTTTTTGCCCCACTGAATGAAAAGTAAGTAATGTAGTGATTTGTGCACAAAAAAAGAAAGTTTAAAATTATCAAAACTCACCACTTTCAGGAATTTGTACTTAAATGTTTTTGTCAAAAATAGAAAATTGTAATATACTGCCCACGAGATTTATTCGTATTCAGATTTTGCACCCAACATAACTAAAACAAAGTGCTCTTTTTTTTATCATTTCTTGCCCATAACTTGATGAGAAATATGTAATCTAGCGATTTGTGTACAAAAGAAAATATGAAATTAATACTTTTCAAAAATCAGTATTATTTTGGTTGAGCAATAACTCACTATCTTTAGAAAAAATAAAAAATAAACAAATACAGTTCGCAAGTCCACTATTACCTATTTTTTTTGCTTGACTCTTTGAAAAGTAAGCAATCTAGAGATTTGTGCACAAAAAATAGAAAATTTTTAAAAATTACCATTTTCAATGTATTCACAAATTTTAGTCAAAAGTAGAAAATTATAAAAATTTCCCCAGAAAATTTATTTTTATTCACATTTTGCTTCTGGCATCACTAAAATGATGTTTTTTCTTTATTTGTAGCAAGAGAAAATAAAATAAAAAATTGTAGAAACAATAATCATTTTTTTTGAGCGAGATATAAAACTCACGATCTTTGAAAAAAACAAGACATAAAATTGCGAAATTATTGTCGACTGATTTTTTTTATGTTCTATTTTTTCTATTAAATTTAAAAAGAACACATATAATCTAATGATGTGTGTCAAAAAATAAAACACTTGTAAATCATAATTTACAAGTGTTTTTTGCACATAACTTGATAAGAAATATGTAATCTATAGATTTGTATATAAAAAAGAGAACTAATATTTTTCAAAAATCAGCATTTTCTGTGAATTATAACTCACTATTTTTTTCAAAATTAGAAAATCAGAAACAATTGTTAGCAAATGCTCTATTTGGTAATTTTTTTGCCCCACTCAATGAAAAGCATGTAATGTAGTGATTTATGCACAAAAAAAGAAAAATTAAAATTATCAAAAATCAACACTTTCAGGAATTTGTACTTATAGGTTTTTGTCAAAAATAGAAAATTGTAATATATTGCCCACGAGATTTATTTGTATTCACATTTAGCACCCAACATAACTAAAACAAAGTGCTTTTTTTTATCGTTTCTTGCACATAACTTGATGAGAAATATGTAATCTAGCGATTTGTGTACAAAAGCAAATATGAAATTAATACTTTTCAGAAATCAGTGTTTTTTTGGTTGAGCAATAACTCAATATTTTTTACAAAATAAAAAATAAACAAATACAGTTCTCAAGTGCACTATTACCTTTTTTTGGTTGAATCATTGAAAAGTATGCAATCTATAGATTTGTGCACAAAAAAATAGAAAATTTTTAAAATTTACCATTTTCAATGTATTCAAAAATTTTAGTCAAAAGTAGAAAATTATAAATATTTCCCCATAAAATTTATTTTTATTCACATTTTGCTTTCGGCATCACTAAAATGATGTTTTTTCTTTATTTGTAGCAAGAGAAAATAAAAAAAATTTCTAGAAACAATAATCATTTTTCTTGAGCGAGATATAAAACTCACGATCTATGAAAAAAACAAGACATAAAATTACGAAATCATTTTCGACTGATTTTTTTTATCGTCTACTTTTTCTATTCAATTTAAAAAGAACACATATAATCTATCGATGTGTGTGAAAAAATAAAACACTTGTAAATCATAATTTACAAGTGTTTTTTGCACATAACTTGATAAGAAATATGTAATCTATAGATGTGTATGTAAAAAAAATTAGAAAAATAATATTTTTCAAAAATCAATATTTTCTGTGAATTATAACTCACTATTTTTTACAAATATAGAAAATCAGAAATAATTGTTAACAAATGCTCTATTTGGTAATTTTTTTGCCCCACTGAATGAAAAGTAAGTAATGTAGTGATTTGTGCACAAAAAAAGAAAGTTTAAAATTATCAAAACTCACCACTTTCAGGAATTTGTACTTAAATGTTTTTGTCAAAAATAGAAAATTGTAATATACTGCCCACGAGATTTATTCGTATTCAGATTTTGCACCCAACATAACTAAAACAAAGTGCTATTTTTTTATCATTTCTTGCCCATAACTTGATGAGAAATATGTAATCTAGCGATTTGTGTACAAAAGAAAATATGAAATTAATACTTTTCAAAAATCAGTATTATTTTGGTTGAGCAATAACTCACTATCTTTAGAAAAAATAAAAAATAAACAAATACAGTTCGCAAGTCCACTATTACCTTTTTTTTTTTGCTTGACTCTTTGAAAAGTAAGCAATCTAGAGATTTGTGCACAAAAAATAGAAAATTTTTAAAAAATACCATTTTCAATGTATTCACAAATTTTAGTCAAAAGTAGAAAATTATAAATATTTCCCCAGAAATTTTTTTTTATTCACATTTTGCTTCCGACATGACTAAAATGATGTTATTTCATTATTTTTAGCAAGACAAAATAAAATAAAAAATTCTATAAAAAATAATCATTTTCTTGAGCGAGATATAAAACTCACGATCTTTGAAAAAAACAAGATATTAAATTGCGAAATCATTGTCGACTGATTTTTTTTATGGTCTACTTTTTCTATTCAATTTAAAAAAAACACATATAATCTAACGATGTGTGTGAAAAAATAAAACACTTGTAAATCATAATTTACAAGTGTTTTTTGCACATAACTTGATTAGAAATTTGTAATCTATAGATTTGTATGTTAAAAAAATGAGAAAACAAATATTTTTCAAAAATCAGCATGTTCTGTGAATTATAACTCACTATTTTTTACAAATATAGAAAATCAGAAACAATTGTTAGCAAATGCTCTATTTGGTAATTTTTTTGCCACACTCAATGAAAAGTATGTAATGTAGTGATTTTTGCACAAAAAAAGAAAGTTTAAAATTACCAAAACTCTCCACTTTTAGGAATTTGTACTTATAGGTTTTTGTCAAAAATAGAAAATTGTAATATATTGCCCACGAGATTTATTCGTATTCACATTTAGCACCCAACATAACTAAAACAAAGTGCTTTTTTTTATCGTTTCTTGCACATAACTTGATGAGAAATATGTAATCTAGCGATTTGTGTACAAAAGCAAATATGAAATTAATACTTTTCAGAAATCAGTGTTTTTTTGGTTGAGCAATAACTCAATATTTTTTACAAAATAAAAAATAAACAAATACAGTTCTCAAGTGCACTATTACCTTTTTTTGGTTGAATCATTGAAAAGTATGCAATCTATAGATTTGTGCACAAAAAAATAGAAAATTGTAATATACTGCCCACGAGATTTATTCGTATTCAGATTTTGCACCCAACATAACTAAAACAAAGTGCTCTTTTTTTTATCATTTCTTGCCCATAACTTGATGAGAAATATGTAATCTAGCGATTTGTGTACAAAAGAAAATATGAAATTAATACTTTTCAAAAATCAGTATTATTTTGGTTGAGCAATAACTCACTATCTTTAGAAAAAATAAAAAATAAACAAATACAGTTCGCAAGTCCACTATTACCTATTTTTTTTGCTTGACTCTTTGAAAAGTAAGCAATCTAGAGATTTGTGCACAAAAAATAGAAAATTTTTAAAAATTACCATTTTCAATGTATTCACAAATTTTAGTCAAAAGTAGAAAATTATAAAAATTTCCCCAGAAAATTTATTTTTATTCACATTTTGCTTCTGGCATCACTAAAATGATGTTTTTTCTTTATTTGTAGCAAGAGAAAATAAAATAAAAAATTGTAGAAACAATAATCATTTTTTTTGAGCGAGATATAAAACTCACGATCTTTGAAAAAAACAAGACATAAAATTGCGAAATTATTGTCGACTGATTTTTTTTATGTTCTATTTTTTCTATTAAATTTAAAAAGAACACATATAATCTAATGATGTGTGTCAAAAAATAAAACACTTGTAAATCATAATTTACAAGTGTTTTTTGCACATAACTTGATAAGAAATATGTAATCTATAGATTTGTATATAAAAAAGAGAACTAATATTTTTCAAAAATCAGCATTTTCTGTGAATTATAACTCACTATTTTTTTCAAAATTAGAAAATCAGAAACAATTGTTAGCAAATGCTCTATTTGGTAATTTTTTTGCCCCACTCAATGAAAAGCATGTAATGTAGTGATTTATGCAAAAAAAGAAAAATTAAAATTATCAAAAATCAACACTTTCAGGAATTTGTACTTATAGGTTTTTGTCAAAAATAGAAAATTGTAATATATTGCCCACGAGATTTATTTGTATTCACATTTAGCACCCAACATAACTAAAACAAAGTGCTTTTTTTTATCGTTTCTTGCACATAACTTGATGAGAAATATGTAATCTAGCGATTTGTGTACAAAAGCAAATATGAAATTAATACTTTTCAGAAATCAGTGTTTTTTTGGTTGAGCAATAACTCAATATTTTTTACAAAATAAAAAATAAACAAATACAGTTCTCAAGTGCACTATTACCTTTTTTTGGTTGAATCATTGAAAAGTATGCAATCTATAGATTTGTGCACAAAAAAATAGAAAATTTTTAAAATTTACCATTTTCAATGTATTCAAAAATTTTAGTCAAAAGTAGAAAATTATAAATATTTCCCCATAAAATTTATTTTTATTCACATTTTGCTTTCGGCATCACTAAAATGATGTTTTTTCTTTATTTGTAGCAAGAGAAAATAAAAAAAATTTCTAGAAACAATAATCATTTTTCTTGAGCGAGATATAAAACTCACGATCTATGAAAAAAACAAGACATAAAATTACGAAATCATTTTCGACTGATTTTTTTTATCGTCTACTTTTTCTATTCAATTTAAAAAGAACACATATAATCTATCGATGTGTGTGAAAAAATAAAACACTTGTAAATCATAATTTACAAGTGTTTTTTGCACATAACTTGATAAGAAATATGTAATCTATAGATGTGTATGTAAAAAAAATTAGAAAAATAATATTTTTCAAAAATCAATATTTTCTGTGAATTATAACTCACTATTTTTTACAAATATAGAAAATCAGAAATAATTGTTAACAAATGCTCTATTTGGTAATTTTTTTGCCCCACTGAATGAAAAGTAAGTAATGTAGTGATTTGTGCACAAAAAAAGAAAGTTTAAAATTATCAAAACTCACCACTTTCAGGAATTTGTACTTAAATGTTTTTGTCAAAAATAGAAAATTGTAATATACTGCCCACGAGATTTATTCGTATTCAGATTTTGCACCCAACATAACTAAAACAAAGTGCTATTTTTTTATCATTTCTTGCCCATAACTTGATGAGAAATTTGTAATCTAGCGATTTGTGTACAAAAGAAAATATGAAATTAATACTTTTCAAAAATCAGTATTATTTTGGTTGAGCAATAACTCACTATCTTTAGAAAAAATAAAAAATAAACAAATACAGTTCGCAAGTCCACTATTACCTTTTTTTTTTTGCTTGACTCTTTGAAAAGTAAGCAATCTAGAGATTTGTGCACAAAAAATAGAAAATTTTTAAAAAATACCATTTTCAATGTATTCACAAATTTTAGTCAAAAGTAGAAAATTATAAATATTTCCCCAGAAATTTTTTTTTATTCACATTTTGCTTCCGACATGACTAAAATGATGTTATTTCATTATTTTTAGCAAGACAAAATAAAATAAAAAATTCTATAAAAAATAATCATTTTCTTGAGCGAGATATAAAACTCACGATCTTTGAAAAAAACAAGATATTAAATTGCGAAATCATTGTCGACTGATTTTTTTTATGGTCTACTTTTTCTATTCAATTTAAAAAAAACACATATAATCTAACGATGTGTGTGAAAAAATAAAACACTTGTAAATCATAATTTACAAGTGTTTTTTGCACATAACTTGATTAGAAATTTGTAATCTATAGATTTGTATGTTAAAAAAATGAGAAAACAAATATTTTTCAAAAATCAGCATGTTCTGTGAATTATAACTCACTATTTTTTACAAATATAGAAAATCAGAAACAATTGTTAGCAAATGCTCTATTTGGTAATTTTTTTGCCACACTCAATGAAAAGTATGTAATGTAGTGATTTTTGCACAAAAAAAGAAAGTTTAAAATTACCAAAACTCTCCACTTTTAGGAATTTGTACTTATAGGTTTTTGTCAAAAATAGAAAATTGTAATATATTGCCCACGAGATTTATTCGTATTCACATTTAGCACCCAACATAACTAAAACAAAGTGCTTTTTTTTATCGTTTCTTGCACATAACTTGATGAGAAATATGTAATCTAGCGATTTGTGTACAAAAGCAAATATGAAATTAATACTTTTCAGAAATCAGTGTTTTTTTGGTTGAGCAATAACTCAATATTTTTTACAAAATAAAAAATAAACAAATACAGTTCTCAAGTGCACTATTACCTTTTTTTGGTTGAATCATTGAAAAGTATGCAATCTATAGATTTGTGCACAAAAAAATAGAAAATTGTAATATACTGCCCACGAGATTTATTCGTATTCAGATTTTGCACCCAACATAACTAAAACAAAGTGCTCTTTTTTTTATCATTTCTTGCCCATAACTTGATGAGAAATATGTAATCTAGCGATTTGTGTACAAAAGAAAATATGAAATTAATACTTTTCAAAAATCAGTATTATTTTGGTTGAGCAATAACTCACTATCTTTAGAAAAAATAAAAAATAAACAAATACAGTTCGCAAGTCCACTATTACCTATTTTTTTTGCTTGACTCTTTGAAAAGTAAGCAATCTAGAGATTTGTGCACAAAAAATAGAAAATTTTTAAAAATTACCATTTTCAATGTATTCACAAATTTTAGTCAAAAGTAGAAAATTATAAAAATTTCCCCAGAAAATTTATTTTTATTCACATTTTGCTTCTGGCATCACTAAAATGATGTTTTTTCTTTATTTGTAGCAAGAGAAAATAAAATAAAAAATTGTAGAAACAATAATCATTTTTTTTGAGCGAGATATAAAACTCACGATCTTTGAAAAAAACAAGACATAAAATTGCGAAATTATTGTCGACTGATTTTTTTTATGTTCTATTTTTTCTATTAAATTTAAAAAGAACACATATAATCTAATGATGTGTGTCAAAAAATAAAACACTTGTAAATCATAATTTACAAGTGTTTTTTGCACATAACTTGATAAGAAATATGTAATCTATAGATTTGTATATAAAAAAGAGAACTAATATTTTTCAAAAATCAGCATTTTCTGTGAATTATAACTCACTATTTTTTTCAAAATTAGAAAATCAGAAACAATTGTTAGCAAATGCTCTATTTGGTAATTTTTTTGCCCCACTCAATGAAAAGCATGTAATGTAGTGATTTATGCACAAAAAAAGAAAAATTAAAATTATCAAAAATCAACACTTTCAGGAATTTGTACTTATAGGTTTTTGTCAAAAATAGAAAATTGTAATATATTGCCCACGAGATTTATTTGTATTCACATTTAGCACCCAACATAACTAAAACAAAGTGCTTTTTTTTATCGTTTCTTGCACATAACTTGATGAGAAATATGTAATCTAGCGATTTGTGTACAAAAGCAAATATGAAATTAATACTTTTCAAAAATCAGTATTTTTTTGGTTGAGCAATAACTCACTATCTTTAAAAAAATAAAAAATAAACAAATACTGTTCGCAAGTGCACTATTACCTTTTTTTCTCTTGATTCATGGAAAAGTATGCAATTTAGAGATTTGTGCACAAAATATAGAAAATTTTTAAAAATTACCATTTTCAATGGTTTCACAAATTTTAGTCAAATGTAGAAAATTATAAATATTTCCCCAGAAAATTTATTTTTATTCACATTTAGCTTCCGACATGACTAAAATGATGTTATTTCATTATTTTTAGCAAGACAAAATAAAATAAAAAATTCTATAAACATTAATCATTTTCTAGAGCGAGATATAAAACTCACGATCTTTGAAAAAAACAAGCATTAAATTGCCAAATCATTGTCGACTGATTTTCTTTATGGTCTACTTTTTCTATTCAATTTAAAAAGAACACATATAATCTAACGATGTGTATGAAAAAATAAAACACTTGTAAATCACAATTTACAAGTGTTTTTTGCACATAACTTGATAAGAAATTTGTAATCTATAGATTTGTATGTTAAAAAAATGAGAACACTAATATTTTTCAAAAATCAGCATGGTCTGTGAATTATAACTCACTAATTTTTTACAAATATAGAAAATAAGAAACAATTGTTAGCAAATGCTCTATTTGGTAATTGTTTTTGCCACACTCAATGAAAAGTATGTAATGTAGTGATTTGTGCACAAAAAAAGAAAGTTTAAAATTACCAAAACTCACCACTTTTAGGAATTTGTACTTATAGGTTTTTGTCAAAAATAGAAAATTGTAATATATTGCCCACAAGATTTATTCGTATTCACATTTAGCACCCAACATAAATAAAACAAAGTGCTATTTTTTTATCGTTTCTTGCACATAACTTGATGAGAAATATGTAATCTAGCGATTTCTGTACAAAAGCAAATATGAAATTAATACTTTTCAAAAATCAGTATTTTTTTGGTTGAGCAATAACTCACTATCTTTAAAAAAAAATTAAAAAATAAACAAATACAGTTTGCAAGTGCAGTATTACCTTTTTTTTTTCTTGACTCATTGAAAAGTATGCAATTTAGAAATTTGTGCACAAAATATAGAAAATTTTTAAAAATTACCATTTTCTGTGGATTCACAAATTTTAGTCAAAAGTAGAAAATTATAGATATTTCCCCAGAAAATTTATTTTTATTCACATTTTGCGTCCGACATGACTAAAATGATGTTATTTCATTATTTTTAGCAAGACAAAATAAAATAAAAAATTCTATAAACAATAATCATTTTCTTGAGCGAGATATAAAACTCACGATCTTTGAAAAAAACAAGACATTAAATTGCGAAATCATTGTCGATTGATTTTTTTTATGGTCTACTTTTTCTATTCAATTTAAAAAGAACACATATAATCTAACGATGTGTGTGAAAAAATTAAACACTTGTAAATCATAATTTACAAGTGTTTTTTGCACATAACTTGATAAGAAATATGTAATCTATAGATTTGTATGTTAAAAAAAATGAGAAAACTAATATTTTTCAAAAATCAGCATGTTCTGTGAATTATAACTCACTAGTTTTTACAAATATAGAAAATCAGAAACAATTGTTAGCAAATGCTCTATTTGGTAATTTTTTTGCCCCACTCAATGAAAAGTATGTAATGTAGTGATTTGTGCACAAAAAAAGAAAGTTTAAAATTACCAAAACTCACCACTTTTAGGAATTTGTACTTATAGGTTTTTGTCAAAAATTGAAAATTGTAATATATTGCCCACGAGATTTATTCTTATTCACATTTAGCACCCAACATAAATAAAACAAAGTGCTCTTTTTTATTGTTTCTTGCACATAACTTGATGAGAAATATGTAATCTAGCGATTTGTGTACAAAAGCAAATATGAAATTAATAATTTTCAAAAATTAGTATTTTTTTGGTTGAGCAATAACTCACTATCTTTAAAAAAATAAAAAATAAACAAATACTGTTCGCAAGTGCACTATTACCTTTTTTTCTCTTGACTCATGGAAAAGTATGCAATTTAGAGATTTGTGCACAAAATATAGAAAATTTTTAAAAATTACCATTTTCAATGGATTCACAAATTTTAGTCAAAAGTAGAAAATTATAAATATTTCCCCAGAAAATTTATTTTTATTCACATTTAGCTTCCGACATGACTAAAATGATGTTATTTCATTATTTTTAGCAAGACAAAATAAAATAAAAAATTCTATAAACAATAATCATTTTCTTGAGCGAGATATAAAACTCACGATCTTTGAAAAAAACAAGACATTAAATTGTTAAATCATTGTCGACTGATTTTTTTTATGGTCTACTTTTTCTATTCAATTTAAAAGAACACATATAATCTAACGATGTGTATGAAAAAATAAAACACTTGTAAATCACAATTTACAAGTGTTTTTTGCACATAACTTGATAAGAAATTTGTAATCTATAGATTTGTATGTGAAAAAAATGAGAACACTAATATTTTTCAAAAATCAGCATGGTCTGTGAATTATAACTCACTAATTTTTTACAAATATAGAAAATAAGAAACAATTGTTAGCAAATGCTCTATTTGGTAATTTTTTTTGCCACACTCAATGAAAAGTATGTAATGTAGTGATTTGTGCACAAAAAAAGAAAGTTTAAAATTACCAAAACTCACCACTTTTAGGAATTTGTATTTATAGGTTTTTGTCAAAAATAGAAAATTGTAATATATTGCCCACAAGATTTATTCGTATTCACATTTAGCACCCAACATAAATAAAACAAAGTGCTCTTTTTTTATCGTTTCTTGCACATAACTTGATGCGAAATATGTAATCTAGTGATTTCTGTACAAAAACAAATATGAAATTAATACTTTTCAAAAATCAGTATTTTTTTGTTTGAGCAATAACTCACTATCTTTAAAAAAAATTAAAAAATAAACAAATACAGTTTGCAAGTGCAGTATTACCTTTTTTTTTTCTTGACTCATTGAAAAGTATGCAATTTAGAGATTTGTGCACAAAATATAGAAAATTTTTAAAAATTACCATTTTCAGTGGATTCACAAATTTTAGTCAAAAGTAGAAAATTATAGATATTTCCCCAGAAAATTTATTTTTATTCACATTTTGCGTCCGACATGACTAAAATGATGTTATTTCATTATTTTTAGCAAGACAAAATAAAATAAAAAAATTCTATAAACAATAATCATTTTCTTGAGCGAGATATAAAACTCACGATCTTTGAAAAAAACAAGACATTAAATTGCGAAATCATTGTCGATTGATTTTTTTTATGGTCTACTTTTTCTATTCAATTTAAAAAGAACACATATAATCTAACGATGTGTGTGAAAAAATAAAACACTTGTAAATCATAATTTACAAGTGTTTTTTGCTCATAACTTGATAAGAAATATGTAATCTATAGATTTGTATGTTAAAAAAAATGAGAAAACTAATATTTTTCAAAAATCAGCATTTTCTGTGAATTATAACTCACTAGTTTTTACAAATATAGAAAATCAGAAACAATTGTTAGCAAATGCTCTGTTTGGTAATGTTTTTGCCCCACTCAATGAAAAGTATGTAATGTAGTGATTTGTGCACAAAAAAAGAAAGTTTAAAATTACCAAAACTCACCACTTTAAGGAATTTGTACTTACAGGTTTTTGTCAAAAATTGAAAATTGTAATATATTGCCCACGAGATTTATTCGTATTCACATTTAGCACCCAACATAAATAAAACAAAGTGCTCTTTTTTTTATCGTTTCTTGCACATAACTTGATGAGAAATATGTAATCTAGCGATTTGTGTACAAAAGCAAATATGAAATTAATACTTTTCAAAAATCAGTATTTTTTTGGTTGAGCAATAACTCACTATCTTTAAAAAAATAAAAAATAAACAAATACAGTTCGCAAGTGCACTATTACCTTTTTTTCTCTTGACTCATTGAAAAGTATGCAATTTAGAGATTTGTGCACCAAATATAGAAAATTTTTAAAAATTACCATTTTCAATGGATTCACAAATTTTAGTCAAAAGTACAAAATTATAAATATTTCCCCAGAAAATTTATTTTTATTCACATTTAGCTTACGACATGACTAAAATGATGTGATTTCATTATTTTTAGCAAGACAAAATAAAATAAAAAATTCTATAAACAATAATCATTTTCTTGAGCGAGATATAAAACTCACGATCTTTGAAAAAAACAAGACATTAAATTGTGAAATCATTGTCAACTGATTTTTTTTATGGTCTACTTTTTCTATTCAATTTAAAAAGAACACATATAATCTAACGATGTGTATGAAAAAATAAAACACTTGTAAATCATAATTTACAAGTGTTTTTCGCACATAACTTGATAAAAAATTTGTAATCTATAGATTTGTATGTTAAAAAAAATGAGAAAACTAAATTTGTAAACTAAAATTTGTAATCTATAGACTTAGCACATAACTTCACTCATGCACACACGTATAGCATACATTCAATTCACAAATCATTTCACTCATGCATTTCATTCACTTGTTCCAGCTAGCATTTACAGCCTTTATATTTCGGTTTTTGTTTTTCTCCTTGCATTTCACAAGTTCTTCTACTCATTCATTCATTCATTCATAATATATTTTTGCTGCTTGTGTTTTGCATTTTTAAAACACAACATCTTCAACACCAATTTCACTTCACATTCACAATAACATTCTTATTCCACTTCACAATATTCACAAATCCTTAACATATTTCTTCATTCAGTTTGTACACTTCACACAAATATCTCATTTCATAACATTCATTCATTTTGTACACTTCACTTTCACAACATTTCATAACAGCATTCCTCACTCTTACACACACTTCACAATTCATTTCCATTCATTCATTTCACAAACACTCACACTCTTTAAACACCTCAAACCAACTACCACACTCGCACATGCACGGCGAGGTCTCGCCACGAGACCTTGCCATTAAAATCATTGCAAAGCGAGACCTTGCGGCGAGGTCTCGCCAGCAAAACGCACACACGGCGAGACCTCGCCGCGAGGTCTCGCCACACACACACACTTCACGGCGAGGTCTCGCCACTATATTTGCCTTGGGGTTTTATGTTTGGATAAAGTCGAAAAAATGGCAAAGTGTTTGAAGGGTTGTTTCATGAGTTTTAGTTTTGTGGCACTGTTTTGAGTTGATCATAACTCTCTCATCTGAGCTCCGAATAGGGTGATTTAGATGGCTATGGAAAGCTTAGACAAAGGGTTAAGACTTTCATGTTTTAAGTTTTCCCTAATTCACAGTGCATCATGATCAAATATTGGTGGGAAGTTGCTGCCATGAAATGTTGTGTGATTGAGTTTTCTGGAAATTCGTCTAAGTGTTGAAGTACTAAGTTTCTGATTTTCAGGGCAGACGAAGGCGTGTAGCTCAGAGGTAAAAAGGCGCAGTTTCGCTGAAGGGCTGATCTGCAGAAGTGCGCGCGCATGTTGAAGGCGTGGAGGATGCAAGCATGAAGGCGTGATTTGAGTCTGAATCTTCAAGCTGGAGCCAGAAGCAGCGAAGGCGCGACAGCTAAAGCTTGAAGGCGTGTTGCTGGTTGCTGAAGCTACATAAGGCGCGATTTGCACAAGCCAGAAGGCGCTGGAATGCTGAACTTTTCTCCAAACTTTGAATTTTCACATCTTAGGCTGATTTTTGGTTTTCTCTATTCAAGGGCACTTTTGTAACGATTCAGATATTTTACGGTTGCGTATTAGTTACGTTTTCCCAACTCTATATATAGGGAAGGTAGCTAACATGTAAGGGGGGGATGAGATTTTTGGAGAGAGGATTCTAGATTTTAGAACCATCGTTTGAATTTTAGCGGGAGCTTTTCTCCCTCTCATTTTCTCTCTGTAGATCTACTTTCTCTCACTAAACATTTCTTCTCCGATCTCAATTCTGATTGTGAATTTGGACTGGATTCATCTTTCTTATTCTCAATTGACAAAGGAATCGACAATTCTCTTGATTTAATCGGTAAATTCTTCCAATTAAGTGAGAATGAGCTTATCAATGTTGGAATTTGTTGATTTTGAATTGAGAAAGATGTTTTCTTGCTAATTCTATGATATTTTAGGATTCTTAATGGATGAATACGTGTTTTAGTAGATTATATGCTATGCAATTGATCTAATTGTTGAGTATTGAAATCACATTTGAATTGAGCATAAACATATGTTGAATTTCATAATTCTTAACTAATCTTGAATAGATCAAACTTTAATTGTGGTCGACATGCTAAATTGAGGAGTGATTAATCAAAGTTAGCGAAGTTGCATCAATTGAGAACTAAATTGTGATTGTTTAAGTCTTTGCACTTGTTTTCTGTAATCAAATCAATTCTGAGACTCAGGCCTCGCCATAGGAAGTGTTAATGAATTGAAACATTAGGAAAAGTGTTAAAGAAGCTTTCTGTGTTAACAACAATGATATGTGAACCCTAGGATGGGCCTCGCCATGGGAGTTCTTAGGACTTTGCATGTTAGAGTTGTTAGCTGGGAGAGTTGAGACTTTGCGGAGATTATTCCACCATTCTCGGGCCTCGCCATGGGAGAGGATGGTGATTTGGGGTACAAGCAGTGGTGTGGTCGCCATGCTAACCACAGCTTGGACTTCTAGGCAATTTAGGTCTCCATTGCATTTAATTGTTTACTGATTGCATAGCATAGATTTACTAAGCTTGTGTTCATCCAATACAAGAATCCTGAGATATCTGTTTCCTCCTTGCTTGTCATTTCCTTTTGTATTTCTGTCCTCGTTTTTTTGTGTTGAATTTTCCTCTTTCTAGTACTTAGATTCTGTGACAGGACTTCTAGAACAATTTGCTCAATATTCTTGACCTACGCATTCCCTGTGGATTACGATCCCTACTCACGCTACTACATTAGTGTTTAGGGTAAAATTGACGAGGTACGACAACTCGCTTATCAATTTTTGGCGCCGTTGTCGGGGAAGGCAATCGGTTCTGGAATTTTGTGAATTGTTCTTGATTTTTACTTGTTCTACTTTGTGTTTTTGTTTGTGGCATTTACCTTAGCTTTTATTTTTGTGTTGTTTTCTGTTCGTGTTGAGAATTGTGATCTGTTTCTTTGTTGCATATTTGAAGTTCTTGTTTCTTTGTTATTACACTCCACAACTGTGTGTTGTGTATGCCAAGGTCTAGCAGGTTTGCAGGAGAACCACAATTCTTATTGGATCTTGAGTTGGAGAAAACTTTGAGAGCACATTTGAAGCAACAGAGAGAAATGGCAGCTCAAGGAGCACAAGCACCTAGGTTTGGAGATCATTACGCAGTAAATTTTGACAATCGTTTTGGTCATCAGGACATCGATGTGGAAAGTTACCACATTCCTCCACAAATTGTTTCCATGATTACCCAGGGCCAATTCTTTCAAGGTCTTGACAATGAGGATCCTAACGACCACCTTGATTGGTTTCTCGGGTTATGTAGCACTTTTAAGTTGCCAAGAGTTGACAGGGGTGAAGTTCACAGGAATTTGTTTCCTTTATCTTTGCGTGGAAAGGCTAAACATTGGTTCAAGAGCATTGGGGGAACAAATGCTGGAATGTCATTTGATGATCTACAGAAGAGGTTCTTGTCCAAATACTTCCCTCCAGCTAAGCTTGAAAAGAGAAGGCTGGAAATTATGAACTTTCAGCAGCAAGAAGGTGAGACATTTAGTGAAGCTTGGGAGAGATTCAACGATCTAATCAGACAATGCCCCAATCATGACTTGGGAGAGATCAGGGAACTAAACACTTTCTTCAAAGGCCTAACTCCTGAATCCTCTTTGATGGTTAAGGCATGTGCTAATAGGGCACTCAAAGACAAGTCTGTGCCTGAAGTACGGGAGCTATTTAATCAAATTGCTGAGGACGAGTATATCTTCCCAGAGATCCGAAAGCCACATGCCAGAAGACAAAGAGGAGTACTGGATGTAGATGAGGAAACATCACTCAGTGCAAAATTTGAAGCATTGGCTAAGCAAGTGCAAACTCTAAAGGCAACTCAAGCCAAGACACCTGTGTTGTCTTGTGGATTATGCAAGGGTGAACACTATACTGATGAGTGCTCTGTCACTACTGAATCCATTCAATATGTGAATAATTATGGCAACAGGCCACAGTACTCTGGAAATTACTCAGGAGAGAACAACAGAGGATATGGAGGCAATCAAGGAACTTGGGGACAACAAAACCAAAGCCAGGGAAGCCAATATACTCAAGGGAATGAGCAAAGGAGAAATACCAATCCTCCACCAGGTTTTGATCACCAAGCTAGTACATCAGCACAAGAACAAGGGAAGCCATCTGTGGAAGGTATGTTTCAAAAGCTGTTGGAGAGGTTGGACAAGAATGATCAGAGGTTTGAGCAAAGGTTTGGAAGTTTGGAAGTTTGGAATCAAGTGTTAAACATCATGAAGCCATTTGGAAGAATATTGAGATGCAGATTGGTCAATTGGCTAATGATGTGCATCAGAGGCAAAAAGGAGCACTACCAAGTGACACTGTTCCGAATCCAAAAGGAAGGGAAGCATGCAATGACATAACCCTGAGGAATGGAAAACTTTTGCCTGGGACTAAACCGTCAGAAGTTAAGAGTGATTGCTTGGCTGAGGACCAAAAAGATGAAGCTGAGGTAATTCTTGAACTTGAAAAGGATAATGAGCAAGAGGATGGTAAGACTGTGAAGAAGGACATACCAGCTAAGGAAAGAAATGAGATCACTAAGAATTCCAATCCTTACAACTACCCTGAGTATGCTCCTCAACCTCCTTTTCCAGAGAGGAAAAAACCACCTCCTCAAAAAGGCCCTCAGTTCAAGAGGTTTCTGGAGGTACTCAGGCAAGTGAATGTGAATCTTCCCCTGATGGAGTTAGTGACTTCAATGCCAAAATATGCTAAGTATCTCAAGGATCTCATCTCCAACAAAGAGCAAATCTTGAGATGTGAGGTTCCCATGATGGTTTCTGAGTGCACTCAAGCTTGGATGGTTCATGATCTTCCTCCAAAGCTTAAGGATCCTGGGAGCTGTACTATTCCATGCAAAATAGGCACAAGGCATTTTGCAAAGGCTTTATGTGATTTGGGTGCTGGAATCAATTTAATACCATTGTCCATAGCTATCAGTGTTGGATTGGAAAGCAGGATTCGCCCAGTGGCGGTAACTCTACAATTGGCAGATAGGTCTTTGGTGACTCCTACAGGTTTGGTAGAAGATGTTCTGGTAAGAGTTGATAAATTCACTTTGCCTGTTGATTTTATTGTTCTTGATATGGAGGAGGACCCTGAGGTTCTTATTTTGGTAGGCCATTTTTAGCTACTGGCGATGCTTTAATTGGAGTTCGAAACAAAACTGTCACCTTTAGAATTAATAATGAGAAAGTAGTGTTTGACGTGAATTATGCAATGAAACAACCTATGCATTTAGAATCTTTGTGTTCCATTCAGGTTGTTGAATGTTCTCCAACTTTCGTTGATGAGGGTGTTAAGCATGACTATATTTCTGTTGATGAAATTGTGGATGATGAAGAAATTGATTGTGATGAGCTTGATGTAGAAGATTGCATGAATTCACTAGAGAGTGCACGCATAGAAGAATGTGGTTACATAGATATATCAAACTTTGAAATGCCAAGTCAATCTTTGGTAGATCATACCTCACAGGAAGCATGTGTTAAGAATTGTTCAATTGATAGTGATGAACATGGTTTACTTGATGATGATGATGACTGTTCTTTTCTTGATACTTTGATAAATTGCATAGAGTCACATCTGAAAGGACATGGTGATACCATAAATCAAGATAACGTGGAAATTGGTACTTTTGAAACTGAGAAGGAATCTGAGTGTGCAATTGGTACTTCACATCCATTGCATAATGAGAGATTTTTGTTACACAATGACAATGTTTTTCGTGATAATAATGTTGAGAAAATTTGTGGAGTCAAAAATGTTTGTTTTAAGGATAAAAATGTTAACATTTTGAATGACAATGATAACATGGTGAACAATTGTGAATTTGAGACATTTGTTTTTGAACTTTCTGATGAGCTTGTTGAGATCATGGATGTGCATTCCTTGGTTGAGCCTTGCAGGACTAATATGGATAGTTTGGTAGAAGAGGGTTATGATGCGCTTCAAATGAATGTGAAATTTGGAGAAAGTTTTTCTCATGATCCTGTGCTCACACATCTCCTCAACACTCCAGTGTCTCCTGGGAATAAGGAGCATGATAATGAGAGTTCATCATTTGTGTGGTGCAGAAATGGATTTACTGAGTTCTTTTCATGACCAATACATACGTGTGGATGAATAAAGTCTAGCTGGAGACTATCTAAATCCAGAACTACTTCTTTTCCTTTAGCTTTAATAAGTAGTTTGTTTTTGTCTTTTTGTTTTGTGTTTGCGTTTCTTTCACTTTGGAATTCATCAAAACCACTCATGTTAAAGGTGTTTGATCAGGAAGGACATTGCAAGAGATTAGCCATGCACTCAAGAGGCCAAGTGTGGGGGAGTGATGCCATAGAATTTTTCATACGAGGAATATGGATTAAGAAATCTCCACCAAGCAAACATTGGAATTCATGACAATATCAATACCAGGGAGCTCCTAAACCTATCTTTTCTTTACATTGAGGATAATGTATGTTTTAAGTGTGGGGGAGTGTATGTTTGCTATGGTGTGTATCTCTTGAACTTTGGATGCTTATTTGTCTTGCATGAGTGATGAAATTTTAATGGTGATGAAATTTTAAAATTTTTTGTGAATTTTTTTTGTGAAGTTTTTGTGCAAGTTTTTCATGTTTTGTGAAAAAATCAACTTTTGGTGAAATTTTGAAATTTTTGTGAATAAATGTTGATCTTGTCTATACATGGTGTAATGTGGTGTTGATGTCCAAATGGAATGCAAAAGTGCAAGTAATGGAATGAAAAGAAAAGAGGTGTAGTGACAGTTAGAGCAATGGAATGAAATGTTGACACTTTATACTATGCTTTTACTCTTTTGTTAAGCTATGTTCAAAATTTGATGTTCATCCATCTCACTTTTGTATTGCATGCGAAAATTGATTTAATGTCTTTGATTCCAATCTTGATGAAATTGGTACATTTTGTTGGTCAAGGCCCGATGTTAATGTAAGATAGATATGCCATACAAAAACTCAATTGACATCGGAGGTAATGTGATGTTCAAAATTTGATGTTCATCCATCTCACTTTTGTATTGCATGCGAAAATTGATTTAATGTCTTTGATTCCAATCTTGATGAAATTGGTACATTTTGTTGGTCAAGGCCCGATGTTAATGTAAGATAGATATGCCATGCAAAAACTCAATTGACATCGGAGGTAATGTGTATGGATTTGTTTCTTTTTGTTATGCATTTATCTGGTGTCTCCAAAATTCGTGCATGTTTAGTCAATTTGGGATTCTTATGAACATGTGCTTGCACAAGAAATGATATGGGAGAAAAAGCCATATTGGCAACTGGGAAGGAAAAGCCATAAGAACCTGGCAATCAAATTTGGAGAAAAAAGCCATAAAACCCAGGCATTATTTCAGTCATCATTATGTGCACCAATGTGCAGCACTAATGTGCAGAATAAGGGCAATGTCCCATAGAGTACCAATGTACGCATAGGTACCATTGATCTTGTGATTGCATGTTCATAAGGGTGTACAAAGAGATTGACATGTATTGAATGGGTGTGAGACCAGCTAGATGGTGTATAACAAGGGAATAGATGAAGTTCATGTTCCTCAGCACACACTTGCACGCATGACATTTTGGTCTTTATTCATTGTGCCTTGGTTGATAATTTGTGCTAAAAGTTGATAGTTTGGAATTGAGGATATGTTAAGAGGTTTGATATTGCATGAAAAATCTGTTTTGATAAACTCAGGTGAGAACAAGCTTGACAGAAGAGTGAGGTCTAGTGGTAAGTGGTTTTGAAATGTGAGTTTTGTGTTTTGTCTTTGCTTGAGGACAAGCAAAAGTTCAAGTGTGGGGGAATTTGATAAGTTGGTTTTATACCAACTTATATGTGTTAATTTACTTGGCTTTTGCTTTGATTTTCATGTGATTGTGTGGTGTTTTGTGTGTATTGTGCATATTTGAGATGAGTTAGTTGATAATGAAGAAATGGTGCAAAACGTATGAAAATGATGGTAAATGCAAAGTAAAGTGTAGAGGTTGTGAATTGAGAAACTAAAAGTACATATATGGCCAAATTAGGGTTTGGACAGCTTTATTGTGCATTTTCATTTGAGCATAACTTCTTCAATATTAATCCAAATGATGAGTTCTTGGATGTTCTGAAAAGCTTTGTGCGTTTACTACATTTCTTATGTTTTAACTTTCTTCTAATTCTGTGTGTAAATATGAGAATCGAAAGCATCTTGATGATTGCTACTTCATGATTGAGTTATTGAATTCATATTGCCACAGTTTAGTAGAGTGTTCATAACATGAGCTACAGACCTCCAATTAAGAAGATTCTTGATCCCTTGGAAAGACATGAGATAGATCTAGAACTCTTATGTTTACCATCAAGTCCAATTCAGGAGTTACGTCACACGAATTTGGTGTAGAAGTTGGGTTCTAAAGCTGAAACAAGCACTCAGCCACAATGAAAGCTCACATGCACAATACTGTTTCGGGCATTTTCACGAACACCTCACGAGCACTCACTTTGCACTACACTCTTGCACAGCTGCACACTCTTCCTCGCACACTCCCGCACACACCTCACATGCGGCGAGGTCTCGCCACACACACACTCTTCACGGCGAGACCTCGCCGCGAGGTCTCGCCACTATATTTTTCTCGGGGTTTTATGTTTGGATAAAGTGGAAAAAATGGCAAAGTGTTGGAAGGGTAGTTTCATGAGTTTTAGTTTTGTGGCACTATTTTGAGTTGATCATAACTCTCTCATCTGAGCTCCGAATTGAATGATTTAGATGGCTATGGAAAGCTTAGACAAAGGGTTAAGACTTTCATGTTTTAAGTTTTCCCTAATTCACAGTGCATCATGATCAAATCTTGGTGGGAAGTTGCTGCCATGGAATGTTGTGTGATTAAGTTTTCTGGAAATTCGTCTAAGTGTTGAAGTATTAAGTTTCTGATTTTCAGGGCAGACGAAGGCGTGTAGCTCAGAGGTAAGAAGGCGTAGTTTTGCTGAAGGGCTGATCTGCAGAAGTACGCGCGCATGTTGAAGGCGTGGGGATGCAGTTTTAGAACCATCGTTTGAATTTTAGCGGGAACTTTTCTCCCTCTCATTTTCTCTCTCTAGATCTACTTTCTCTCACTAAACATTTGTTCTCCGATCTCAATTCTGATTGTGAATTTGGACTGGATTCATCTTTCTTATTCTCAATTGACAAAGGAATCGACAATTCTCTTGATTTAATCGGTAAATTCTTCCAATTAAGTGAGAATGAGCTTATCAATGTTGGAATTTGTTGATTTTGAAATGAGAAAGATGTTTTCTGGCTAATTCTATGATATCTTAGGACTCTTAATGGATGAATACGTGTTTTAGTAGATTATATGCTATGCAATTGATCTAATTGTTGAGTATTGAAATCACATTTGAATTAAGCATAAACATATGTTGAATTTCATAATTCTTAGCTAATCTTGAATAGATCAAACTTCAATTGTGGTCGACATGCTAAATTGAGGAGTGATTAATCAAAGTTAGCGAAGTTGCATGAATTGAGAACTAAATTGTGATTGTTTAAGTCTTTGCACTTGTTTTCTGTAATCAAATCAATTCTGAGACTCAGGCCTAGCCATAGGAAGTGTTAATGAATTGAAACATTAGGAAAAGTGTTAAAGAAGCTTTCTGTGTTAACAACAATGATATGTGAACCCTAGGATGGGCCTCGCCATGGGAGTTCTTAGGACTTTGCATGTTAGAGTTGTTAGCTGGGAGAGTTGAGACATTGCGGAGATTATTCCACCATTCTCGGGCCTCGCCATGGGAGAGGATGGTGATTTGGGGTACAAGCAGTGGTGTGGTCGCCATGCTAATCACAGCTTGGACTTCTAGGCAATTTAGGTCTCCATTGCATTT
The DNA here is from genome assembly GCA_016586305.1 of Ophiorrhiza pumila. Taxonomy (NCBI): domain Eukaryota; kingdom Viridiplantae; phylum Streptophyta; class Magnoliopsida; order Gentianales; family Rubiaceae; genus Ophiorrhiza; species Ophiorrhiza pumila. Next base: position 22,690,559 of record BLIW01000007.1, on the reverse strand, counting down.
AATTGTTTACTGATTGCATAGCATAGATTTACTAAGCCTGTGTTCATCCAATACAAGAATCCTGAGATATCTGTTTCCTCCTTGCTTGTCATTTCCTTTTGTATTTCTGTCCTCGTTCTTTTGTGTTGAATTTTCCTCTTTCTAGTACTTAGATTCTGTGAAAGGACTTCTAGAACAATTTGCTCAATATTCTTGACCTACGCCTTCCCTGTGGATTACGATCCCTACTCACGCTACTACATTAGTGTTTAGGGTAAAATTGACGAGGTGCGACAACTCGCTTATCAGTACAAAAGCAAATATGAAATTAATACTTTTCAAAAATCAGTATTTTTTTGGTTGAACAATAACTCACTATCTTTAAAAAAATAAAAAATAAACAAATACAGTTCGCAAGTGCACTATTACCTTTTTTTTTCTTGACTCATTGAAAAGTATGCAATTTAGTGATTTGTGGACAAAATATAGAAAATTTTTAAAAATTACCATTTTCAATGGATTCACAAATTTTAGTCAAAAGTAGAAAATTATAAATATTTCCCCAAAAAATTTATTTTTATTCATATTTTGCTTCCGACATGACTAAATTGATGTTATTTCATTATTTTTAGCGAGACAAAATAAAATAAAAAATTCTATAAACAATAATCATTTTCTTGAGCGAGATATAAAACTCACGATCTTTGAAAAAAACAAGACATTAAATTGCGAAATGATTGTCGATTGATTTTTTTATGGTCTACTTTTTCTATTCAATTCAAAAAGAACACATATAATCTAACGATGTGTGTGAAAAAATAAAACACTTGTAAATCATAATTTACAAGTGTTTTTTGCGCATAACATGATAAGAAATATGTAATCTTTAGATTTGTATGTTAAAAAAAATGAGAAAACTAATATTTTTCTAAAATCAGCATTTTCGGTGAATTATAACTCACTATTTTTTACAAATATAGAAAATCAGAAACAATTGTTAGCAAATGCTCTATTTGGTAATTTTTTTGCCCCACTCAATGAAAAGTATGTAATGTAGTGATATGTGCACAAAAAAAGAAAGTTTAAAATTACCAAAACTCACCACTTTTAGGAATTTGTACTTATAGGTTTTTGTCAAAAATAGAAAATTGTAATATATTGCCCACGAGATTTATTCGTATTCACATTTAGCACCCAACATAAATAAAACAAAGTGCTCTTTTTTTATCGTTTCTTGCACATAACTTGATGAGAAATATGTAATATAGCGATTTGTGTACAAAAGCAAATATGAAATTAATACTTTTCAAAAATCAGTATTTTTTTTGTTGAGCAATAACTCACTATCTTTAAAAAAAATAAAAAATAAACAAATACGGTTCGCAAGTGCACTATTACCTTTTTTTTCTTGACTCATTGAAAAGTATGCAATTTAGAGATTTGTGCACAAAATATAGAAAATTTTTATAAATTACAAATTTCAATGGATTCACAAATTTTAGTCAAAAGTACAAAATTATAAATATTTCCCCAGAAAATTTATTTTTATTCACATTTTGCTTCCGACATGACTAAAATGATGTTATTTCATTATTTTTAGCATGACAAAATAAAATAAAAAATTCTATAAACAATAATTATTTTCTTGAGCGAGATATAAAACTCACGATCTTTGAAAAAAACAAGACATAAAATTGCGAAATTATTGTCGACTGATTTTTTTATGGTCTACTTTTTCTATTCAATTTAAAAAGAACACATACAATCTAACGATGTGTGTAAAAAAATAAAACACTTGTAAATCATAATTTACAAGTGTTTTTTGCACATAACTTGATAAGAAATATGTAATCTATAGATTTGTATATAAAAAAAAGAGAACTAATATTTTTCAAAAATTAGCATTTTCTGTGAATTATAACTCACTATTTTTTACAAAATTAGAAAATCCGAAACAATTGTTAGAAAATGCTCTATTTGGTAATTTTTTTGCCCCACTCAATGAAAAGTATGTAATGTAGTGATTTGTGCACAAAAAAAGAAAATTTAAAATTATCAAAAATCAACACTTTCATGAATTTTTACTTATAGGTTTTTGTCAAAAATAGAAAATTGTAATATATTGCCCACGAGATTTATTCGTATTCAAAAGAAACTTCTGTTGTACCTGTTTGGTTTGAATTGCCAGGGTTACCGTTCCATCTGTTTGATAATAGTATCCTCTTCTCCATCATGAAGGCTGTGGGAGTGCCCATCTCTGTTGACTCTGCTACCCTCAACCTGTCAAGACCGAGTGTGGCTAGGGTTAATGTCGAAATTGATTTGCTACGTGCCATTCCTGCCAGGATTTGGATCGAACATGGTGACGAATGAGATGGATTTTGGCAGTGAATTGTGCCTGAAAATCTTCCTGAATATTGTACCATATGTTTTCGACAAGGGCATTCGCATGTTGGGTGTAATATGAATGATCTCCGGCAACCGAAACAATGGCAGGTGAAGCCCCATGTCAAAGAAAACCCTGTGACGAAGCCTATGTCGGCAACAAGCTCAGTCCCGTCGGCTACGGTGGTCACGTCAATAACGATTTTGAAAAGAGATTCTACTGTCGTTGTGAATGATCCGATTATTGAAAACATTCAGTTGCAGATGATTAAAAGTGGGGACGGTAGGGATGCAGTGGATACGGTACATGATAACGACGCACAGGTGGGGTATTCAGGGAGTGCTCTCAAAGGAAAATCTGTTGAGGATGTTTTAATAGAATTATCAACGGAGCCCGCCCCTCAAAATGTTAAGGTTGGTAATCCTTCTCAGTCTTTTCGTGAATCCATAAATAATGTTGAAAATATGACTTCTTCAGGTTTTATAGATGGGAGTGAATATGGTCATTTGAATTTCCTTAACCACGTACATATGCCTATTGTGTCTGATATTGCTTGTGAATGTGATCCGGACATCTTAAAATTGGATGGGGATTCTCGTGAGGGTTTGCATGATCTGAGTACCACAAAATTGGGTACTCATGGGGACAGTTTGATAGAAAATGGTGTTGGAATTCTAAGTTATCCTCGAAGCTCTGGTTTAACAAAGGCTTGGCAGAATTTGGTGGGTCGTGAGCCAGGTTTTAGTTCTAGGTATGTCTAGGAAATAATCTCAGATGATGAACTCTCCATTGAGGATGTAGCAGCAGTACAAGGTGTTCATTTGGCTCTGTCGGAGGATAAAAGGCGTCTGAAATATGGACTTTCTGATCGGGTCCTCCGATCTATGCTGCGTGCTTCTTTAACGGATCCCCTTCGCCCAGTTTCCTTATGAAGGCCCTTTTTTGGAATGCAATGGGAATTGGGGATATTGACACAATAAGACGGTTACGTAGAATTAAGAGGGAACATCACATTTTATTTCTTTGCATAGCTGAACCGAAACTGCAATGTCATGAGGCTGAAATTATTATGCGAAAACTGAAGTTTGATAAAGTTATTGTTAGGAATGCAAACAGATTATGGTTGTTCTTCACGGATTGTATTCAGATTTCTGTGGTTGCACAAGGTATTCAACACCTTACAGTTTCAATATCTCGCCAAGGGGAATTAGATAATGTGGTTATCTCATGTGTACATGGTTTATCAACTGTTCCGGGTCGGCGTGAGCTTTGGAGGGAATTGTCAGATTTGAGGCAGGGGTCAAGGGGATGGCTTGTTTGGGGGGACTTTAACTCCATTATTTCCTCGGAAGAAAAGAAGGGAGGATGACGGTTTCATCATGGGGAGGCGCATGAATTTGTCCAATTTATTGAAGATAATGAATTAGTGGATGCCGATTATATGGGTTCTAGCTATACATGGTGCAATAATTGGAGTAGACCTCCTCGTATCTGGAAGCGTCTGGACCGTGTGCTTTTGTCTGAGACTTGGTCGGACGTGTTTACTACTTCGGTACAACATCTTAGTAGAACGGGGTCTGATCATGCCCCGTTACTCCTATCCCTGAGGCCAAAGGTGGTGAACTTTCACAAGGCTTTTCGGTTCCAAAATTTTTGGACTCGCCGGACTGATTTTTTGCAAGTGGTGAGGGATGAATGGGGGGCCTCAATTTCGGCTCGCCCGTTGGTACGATTGTGTATGAAACTACAACGTGTAAAGAAGGCCTTGATTGTTTGGAATATCTCTAAAGTAGGTAATGTTTTTTATGGAGTAAGAGCTGCTGAGGAGAGTGTGCAGAAGGCGGAGATGGACATGGAAGTGCAAGATAGTGTTGATGCCCGCGCTGCTCTTAGTCAAGCGTGATCGAAACTTCAGTTTGCCTTGCGTGATGAGTAGCTCTACTGGAGACAGAAATCTCATGTGAAGTGGCTGGAGGTAGGGGATATGAACACGAAATTCTTTCATGAGTCTGTGAAAGTAAGACAAACCAGGTCGGGTATTCAGATGATCAGAGGGGTGGATGGGCGGGTGGTTAAAGAAGAGAGTGATATTAGGGATGCTGGGGTGGACTTTTTCAGGAATTTATTGACTGGGGTTTCTCCTTCTGTGGATTATTCGACGTTGGGAGTGATTCACCATCTGTTGGATGAACATGATAATTCTATTTTGGAAGCGGATCCATCTATGGAGGATGTCCGGGATGCATTGGAGGATATTGATGATTCGAGTGCCCCTGGCCCAGATGGCTTCTCTAGTTGTTTCTTTAAAGTGGCATGGGAGATTATTAAGGGTGACCTTTATGAGGCTGTATTGGAGTTCTTCTGTGGGGTTGAGCTTTCTCGTGGGATTACGGCTACGACGTTGGTCCTGGTTCCTAAATGTGATAACCAGCAGAGTTTTGCCGAATTCAGACCGATTAGTTTATGCAATGTTATTAATAAGATTATCACCAAGATTCTTGCCAATCGATTACGGATGTTTCTTCCCAGATTAATTTCGCCTCAGCAGAGTGCTTTTGTTAAGGATCGGGCTATTTCGGATAATGTATTGTTGGCCCAGGAGTTGGCGTGCTCGATGGCCAGCAAATCTCGAAAGGGAAAGGTGATTCTTAAACTCGACATGATGAAAGCCTATGATAGGGTTTCGTGGATTTTCTTATGTGGTATCTTGCGAAGGTTTGGATTTGGAGAAGGGTGGATTGATATGGTGTGGAGATGCGTTTCTAACTGTTGGTTTTCAGTCATGGTAAATGGATGTCCTTCTGGCTTTTTTCGGTCTACCAAGGGTTTGAGACAAGGTGATCCTCTCTCGCCTTCCTTATTTATTTTGGGGACAGAATTTCTTTCCAGACGGCTGAATGGTTTGTTGGAGCGGGGGGATTTTACTCCGTTTCGGTGTCCCAGGAATGCTCCTCCAGTGACACATCTGGCATATGCTGATGATATTCTGATTTTTTCCTCTGGGGACCGGGATTCCATTAAGGCGGTGTGTAAGGTTATAGATGATTATGAGGAAATCTCTGGGCAAAAAGTTAATATCTTAAAGAGCAATTTTAATATTGATGCTAGATCGTCTCTGGTGATCCGCCGTCGGGTAGCCCGAATTACTGGTTTTGCCCAAGCTGAGTTCCCGTTCAAGTATCTGGGTTGTCCGGTATATGTTGGGAGGAAGAGATAGTGTTTCTTTCAGGATATGGTGTCTTCGGTTCACCGGCGTCTATTGGGTTGGCAAAATAAGTTGTAATCGTTTGGGGGACGTATTGTGTTGATAAAGCATGTACTTTCCTCGCTGCATGCACACATTCTGGCTATTTCGTTGCCCCCGCGGAGTGTCCTTCAACAAGTTTCACGTTTGTGTGCGCGAGATTTTTTTGGGATGGTCCTTTTTTGAGTAATAAACAACATTGGATTTCATGGGATACGCTTTGTCACCCACAAGCGGAGGGTGATGTTGGACTTCGTGCTTTCGAGGATATTGCGGAATCTTTTGCTGCTAAATTATGGTGGAGTTTTCGTGTTCAGAAATCTCTCTGGGCTCAATATATGTATGCACGATATTGTCATTCGGTCCACCCGGCAGTGGTTCAGACATCGTGGAATGACTCCAATGTCTGGCGTCGTATGCTTGATGTCAGATCGGATTGTGAAGAATTTGTGGGCTGGTTTGTGGGTGATGGTGATCTTGATCTCTTTCACGATAATTGGCGTAAGGTGGGTGTGTTATCCAATATTGCTCCAGGGAATGGCCATACACGTATGAAGGACCTCTGCATAAATGGCGTGTGGGAGCTGGATCATCTTTCTCTTCCAATGGATATTTTGGTTATGGTGACTGATTTATCTTTATCTACAACCAAAGCCCATCCGGTGTGGATGTGTGAAGCAAATGGGAATTTCTCCGTTTCATCGGCATATAGTCTCATTCGAGCTAAGCGGCCTCAGTCTAATATATTTAAACGTATATGGCAACCAGGAATACAGTATAAGATATCCTTTCTTCTTCTCCGTCTATGTTATGGACGGGTTCCTTTGGCTCATTGGTTAGGGAAGATGGGGTGGCATGGCCCTTTTCCTTGTTTATGTTGTGGTATTCCGTTGGAAGAGACACTTGACCATGTGTTTGGAAGGGGTGATTTTGCTACTATGGTCTGGGGTTTTTTTGGTAAGGCGGTGGGGGTTCGTCAACTCTCTCGGACCTGGCGAGATAACTGACTGGTATGGTGGAAGTTAAAGGGTAATGGATACGGTTGGGTGCTGTTTAATTGGATTCCGTGTATTATATCTTGGCACTTATGGAAGAGGCGGAATGCGGAGTTCTTTGAAGGTAATGGGGTATCTTGGGAGCGGGTTTGTGAGTTGGTGTTGAAGGATTTACTGATGTTGTGGATCTTGAGGTTTCCTGGGATTTTTGTTTCTGGGAGTTGGATTAATTTTTTTGATGTGGTGTTGGGACTCTCAACCCCTGTTTCGATAACAAGGGTATACTGGCTAAGGCCTTCTCAGGGTTACTTGAAACTGAATGTTGATGGTTGTTCGAGGGGGAATCCAGGTACCGGGGGTGGTGGGGCACTCATTAGGGATTGCTCGGGAAGGTTGGTGGAAGCTAGAGCTATGGGTTTCGATTTTGTGACGAGTCTGGAGGCTGAGATACTTGCCCTATTAGTAGGGCTGGAGTTGTGTGAACGGCTTGCTTGCACTAATGTTCTGGTTGAATCTGACTCTAAGTTGTTGATTTCGTTGATGTCTGGAGGAGGTACTATTCCATGGAAGCTTCGTGCTATTGTGAACCGATTGAAGCAATTTACTTGTGTGGTGTCGCTGTCTCATATTTTCAGAGAGGCTAATCAGCCAGCGGATTGTCTTGCGCAGGAGGGGTGTCGGAGACAGATGGATTTGGTATTTACTAGTTTTGTTGAACTTCCGGAGCAGGTCCGAGGATGTTTTAATATGGATCGTTTAATGGTCCCGAACTTTCGGGTGCGTAGGAAATCGGTGTAATCTTGTTATATCCATACTCTATTGCCTCAAACATTTGTATCTTTGATTACTTTGAATAATATTTGGGGAGTGGCGTCCCTTATTCATTAGCCCAAAAAAATAAAATAAAAAGTGCTATTTTTTTATCGTTTCTTGCACATAACTTGATGAGAAATATGTAATCTAGCGATTTGTGTACAAAAGCAAATATGAAATTAATAATTTTCAAAAATCAGTAGTTTTTTGGTTGAGCAATAACTCACTATTTAAAAATAAATAAAAAATAAACAAATGCAGTTCGCAAGTGCACTATTACCCTTTTTTTTGCTCGACTCATTGAAAAGTATGCAATCTAGAGATTTGTGCCCAAAAAATAGAAATTTTTTAAAAATTACCATTTTTAAGATATTCACAAATTTTAGTCAAAAGTAGAAAATTACAAATATTTACCCAGAAAATTTATTTTTATTCTCATTTTGCTTCCAACATCACTAAAATGATGTTTTTTCATTATTTGTAGCAAGAGAAAATAAAATAAAAAATTGTAGAAACAATAATCATTTTTCTTGAGCAAGATATAAAACTCACGATCTTTGAAAAAAACAAGACATAAAATTGCTAAATCATTGTCGACTGATTTTTTTTATGGTCTACGTTTTCTATTCAATTTAAAAAGAACACAAATAATCTAACGATGTGTGTGAAAAAATAAAACACTTGTAAATCATAATTTACAAGTGTTTTTTGCACATAACATGATAAGAAATATGTAATCTATATATTTGTATGTTAAAAAAATGAGAAAACTAATATTTTTCAAAAATCAGCATTTTCTGTGAATTATAACTCACTATTTTTTACGAATATAGAAAATCACAAATAATTGTTAGCAAATGTTCTATTTGGTAATTTTTTTGCCCCACTGAATGAAAAGTATGTAATGTAGTGATTTGTGCACAAAAAAAGAAAGTTTAAAATTATCAAAACTCACCACTTTTAGGAATTTGTACTTATAGGTTTTTGTCAAAAATAGAAAATTGTAATATATTGCCCACGAGATTTATTCGTATTCACATTTAGCACCCAACATAACTAAAACAAAGTGCTCTTTTTTTATCGTTTCTTGCACATAACTTGATGAGAAATATGTAATCTAGCGATTTGTGTACAAAAGCAAATATGAAATTAATACTTTTCAAAAATCAGTATTTTTTTGGTTGAGCAATAACTCACTATCTTTAAAAGAATAAAAAATAAACAAATACAGTTAGCAAGTGCACTATTACCTTTTCTTTTTCTTGACTCATGGAAAAGTATGCAATTTAGAGATTTGTGCACAAAAAAATTTTAAAAATTACCATTTTCAATGGATTCACAAATTTTAGTTAAAAGTAGAAAATTATAAATATTTCCCCAGAAAATTTATTTTTATTCACATTTTGCTTCCGACGTGACTAAAATGATGTTATTTCATTATTTTTAGCAAGACAAAATAAAATAAAAAATTCTATAAACAATAATCATTTTCTTGAGCGAGATATAAAACTCACGATCTTTAAAAAAACTAGACAATAAATTGCGAAATTTTTGTCGACTGATTTTTTTATGGTCTACTTTTTCAATTCAATTTAAAAAGAACACATATAATCTAACGATGTGTGTAAAAAAATAAAACACTTGTAAATCATAATTTACAAGTGTTTTTTGCACATAACTTGATAAGAAATATGTAATCTATAGATTTGTATATAAAAAAAAAGATAACTAATATTTTTCAAAAATCAGCATTTTCTATGAATTATAACTCACTATTTTTTACAAAATTAGAAAATCAGAAACAATTGTTAGCAAATGCTCTATTTTGTAATTTTTTTGCCGCACTCAATGAAAAGTATGTAATGTAGTGATTTGTGCACAATAAAAGAAAATTTAAAATTATAAAAAATCACCACTTTCAGGAATTTTTACTTATCGGTTTTTGTCAAAAATAGAAAATTGTAATATATTGCCCACAAGATTTATTCCTATTCACATTTTGCTCCCAACATAACTAAAACAAAGTGCTCTTTTTTTATCGTTTCTTGCACATAACTTGATGAGAAATATGTAATCTAGCGATTTGTGTACAAAAGCAAATATGAAATTAATAATTTTCAAAAATCAGTATTTTTTTGGTTGAGCAATAACTCACTATTTTTAAAATAAAAAATAAAAAATAAACAAATGCAGTTCGCAAGTGCACTATTACCCTTTTTTTTGCTCGACTCATTGAAAAGTATGCAATCTAGAGATTTGTGCACGAAAAATAGAAAATTTTTTAAAATTACTATTTTCAATGGATTCACAAATTTTAGTCAAAAGTAGAAAATTATAAATATTTCCCCAGAAAATTTATTTTTGTTCACATTTTGCTTCCGACATGACTAAAATGATGTTTTTTCATTATTTGTAGCATGAGAAAATCAAATAAAAAATTGCAGAAACAATAATCATTTTTCTTGAGCGAGATATAAAACTCACGATCTTTGAAAAAACAAGACATAAAATTGCGAAATCATTGTCGACTGATTTTTTTATGGTCTACTTTCTCTATTCAATTAAAAAAGAACACAACGATGTGTGTGAAAAAATAAAACACTTGTAAATCATAATTTACAAGTGTTTTTTGCACATAACTTGATAAGAAATATGTAATCTATAGATTTGTATGTTAAAAAAAATGAGAAAACTAATATTTTTAAAAAATCAGCATTTTCTGTGAATTATAACTCACTATTTTTTACGAATATAGAAAATCACAAATAATTGTTAGCAAATGCTCTATTTGGTAATTTTTTTGTGCCACTGAATGAAAAGTATGTAATGTAGTGATTTGTGCACAAAAAAAGAAAGTTTAAAATGATCAAAAATCCCCACTTTCAGGAATTTCTACTTATAGGTTTTTGACAAATATAGAAAATTGTAATATATTACCCACGAGATTTATTCGTATTCACATTTTGCTCTTTTTTTATCGTTTCTTGCACATAACTTGACGAGAAATATGTAATCTAGCGATTTGCGTACAAAAGCAAATATGAAATTAATACTTTTCAAAAATCAGTATTTTTTTGGTTGAGTAATAACTCACTATTTTTAAAGAAAATAAAAAATAAACAAATACAGTTCGCAAGTGCACTATTACCTTTTTTTTGCTTGACTGACTGAAAAGTATGCAATTTAGAGATTTGTGCACAAAAAATAGAAAATTTTTAAAAATTACCATTTTCAATAGATTCACAAATTTTAGTCAAAGGCAGAAAATTATAAATATTTCCCCCGAAAATTTATTTTTATTCACATTTTTCTTCAGACATGACTAAAATGAAGTTATTTCATTATTTTTAGCAAAAGAAAATAAAATAAAAAATTCTATAAACAATAATCATTTTCTTAAGCGAGATATAAAACTCACGATCTTTGACAAAAACAAGACATAAAATTGCAAAATTATTGTCGACTGATTTTTTTTATGGTCTACTATTTCTATTCAATTTAAAATGAACACATATAATCTAACGATGTGTGTGAAAAAATAAAACACTTGTAAATCATAATTTACAAGTGTTTTTTGCACAAAACTTTATAAGAAATATGTAATCTATAGATTTGTATGTTAAAGAAACGAGAAAACTAATATTTTTCGAAAATCAGAAACAATTGTTAGCAAATGCTCTGTTTGGTAATTTTTAAAAAATCAGCATTTTCTGGGAATTATAACTCACTATTTTTTACAAATATAGAAAATCAGAAACAATTGTTAGCAAATGCTCTGTTTGGTAATTTTTTTGCCCCACTCAATGAAAAGTATGTAATGTAGTGATTTGTGCACAAAAAAAGAAAGTTTAAAATTACAAAAACTCACCACTTTCAGGAATTTCTACTTATAGGTTTTTGTCAAAAATAGAAAATTGTAATATATTGCCCACGAGATTTATTCGTATTCACATTTAGCACCCAACATAAATAAAACAAAGTGCTCTTTGTTTATCGTTTCTTGCACATAACTTGATGAGAAATATGTAATCTAGCGATTTGTGTACAAAAGCAAATATGAAATTAATACTTTTAAAAAATCAGTATTTTTTTTGTTGAGCAATAACTCACTGTCTTTAAAAAAATAAAAAAATAAACAAATACAGTTCGCAAGTGCACTATTACCTTTTCTTTTTCTTAACTCATTGAAAAGAATGCAATTTAGAGATTTGTGCTCAAAAAATAGAAAATTTTTAAAAATTACCATTTTCAATGGATTTACAAATTTTAGTCAAAACTAGAAAATTATAAATATTTCCCCAGAAAATTTATTTTTATTCACATTTTGCTTCCGACATGACTAAAATGGTGTTTTTTCATTATTTGTAGCAAGAGAAAATAAAATAAAAAATTGCAGAAACAATAATCATTTTTCTTGAGCGAGATATAAAACTCACGATCTTTGAAAAAAACAAGACATAAAATTGCGAAATCATTGTCGACTGATTTTTTTATGGTCTACTTTCTCTATTCAATTAAAAAAGAACACATATAATCTAACGATGTGTGTGAAAAAATAAAACACTTGTAAATCATAATTTACAAGTGTTTTTTGCACATAACTTGATAAGAAATATGTAATCTATAGATTTGTATGTTAAAAAAAATGAGAAAACTAATATTTTTAAAAAATCAGCATTTTCTGTGAATTATAACTCACTATTTTTTACGAATATAGAAAATCACAAATAATTGTTAGCAAATGCTCTATTTGGTAATTTGTTTGTGCCACTGAATGAAAAGTATGTAATGTAGTGATTTGTGCACAAAAAAAGAAAGTTTAAAATTATCAAAAATCCCCACTTTCAGGAATTTCTACTTATAGGTTTTTGTCAAAAATAGAAAATTGTAATATATTGCCCACGAGATTTATTCGTATTCACATTTTGCTCTTTTTTTATCGTTTCTTGCACATAACTTGACGAGAAATATGTAATCTAGCGATTTGCGTACAAAAGCAAATATGAAATTAATACTTTTCAAAAATCAGTATTTTTTTGGTTGAGTAATAACTCACTATTTTTAAAGAAAATTAAAAATAAACAAATACAGTTCGCAGGTGCACTATTACCTTTTTTTGCTTGACTGATTGAAAAGTATGCAATTTAGAGATTTGTGCACAAAAAATAGAAAATTTTTAAAAATTACCATTTTCAATAGATTCACAAATTTTAGTGAATGGCAGAAAATTATAAATATTTCCCCCGAAAATTTATTTTTATTCACATTTTTCTTCAGACATGACTAAAATGATGTTATTTCATTATTTTTAGCAAAAGAAAATAAAATAAAAAATTCTATAAACAATAATCATTTTCTTAAGCGAGATATAAAACTCACGATCTTTGAAAAAAACAAGACATAAAATTGCGAAATTATTGTCGACTGATTTTTTTTATGGTCTACTTTTTCTATTCAATTTAAAATGAACACATATAATCTAACGATGTGTGTGAAAAAATAAAACACTTGTAAATCATAATTTACAAGTGTTTTTTGCACATAACTTTATAAGAAATATGTAATCTATAGATTTGTATGTTAAAAAAATGAGAAAACTAATATTTTTCGAAAATCAGAAACAATTGTTAGCAAATGCTCTGTTTGGTAATTTTTAAAAAATCAGCATTTTCTGTGAATTATAACTCACTATTTTTTACAAATATAGAAAATCACAAACAATTGTTAGCAAATGCTCTGTTTGGTAATTTTTTTGCCCCACTCAATGAAAAGTATGCAATGTAGTGATTTGTGCACAAAAAAAGAAAGTTTAAAATTACCAAAACTCACCACTTTCAAGAATTTATACTTATAGGTTTTTGTCAAAAATAGAAAATTGTAATATATTGCCCACGAGATTTATTCGTATTCACATTTAGCACCCAACATAACTAAAACAAAGTGCTCTTTTTTTATCGTTTCTTGCACATAACTTGATGAGAAATATGTAATCTAGCGATTTGTGTACAAAAGCAAATATGAAATTAATACTTTTCAAAAATCAGTATTTTTTTGGTTGAGCAATAACTCACTATCTTTAAAAAAAATAAAAAATAAACAAATACAGTTCGCAAGTCCACTATTACCTTTTTTTTGCTTGACTCATTAAAAAGTATGCAATCTAGAGATTTGTGCACAAAATATAGGAAATTTTTAAAAATTACCATTTTCAATGGATTCACAAATTTTAGTCAAAAGTAGAAAATTATAAATATTTCCCCAAAAAATTTAATTTTATTCACATTTTGCTTCCGACATGACTAAAATGATGTTTTTTCATTATTTGTAGCATGAGAAATAAAATAAAAAATTGCAGAAACGATACTCATATTTCTTGAGCGAGATATAAAACTCACGATCTTTGAAAAAAACAAGACATAAAATTGCGAAATCATTGTCGACTGATTTTTTTATGGTCTACTTTTTTTATTCAATTTAAAAAGAACACATATAATCTAACGATGTGTGTGAAAAAATAAAACACTTGTAAATCATAATTTACAAGTGTTTTTTGCACATAACTTGATAAGAAATATGTAATCTATAGATTTGTATGTTAAAAAAAATGAGAAAACTAATATTTTTCAAAAATCAGCATTTTCTGTTAATTATAACTCAATATTGTTTACGAATATAGAAAATCACAAATAATTGTTAGCAAATGCTCTATTTGGAAATTTTTTTGTGCCACTAAATGAAAAGTATGTACTGTAGTGATTTGTGCACAAAAAAGGAAAGTTTAAAATTACCAAAACTCACCACTTTCAAGAATTTATACTTATAGGTTTTTGTCAAAAATAGAAAATTGTAATATATTGCCCACGAGATTTATTCGTATTCACATTTAGCACCCAACATAACTAAAACAAAGTGCTCTTTTTTTTATCGTTTCTTGCACATAACTTGATGAGAAATATGTAATCTAGCGATTTGTGTACAAAAGCAAATATGAAATTAATACTTTTCAAAAATCAGTATTTTTTTGGTTGAGCAATAACTCACTATTCTTTAAAAAAATAAAAAATAAACAAATACAGTTCGCAAGTGCACTATTACCTTTTCTTTTTCTTGACTCATTGAAAAGTATGAAATTTAGAGATTTGTGCACAAAAAATAGAAAATTTTTAAAAATTACCATTTTCAATGGATTCACAAATTTTAGTCAAAAGTAGAAAATTATAAATATTTCCCCAGAAATTTTTTTTTATTCACGTTTTGCTTCCAACATCACTAAAATGATATTTTTTCATTATTTGTAGCATGAGAAAATAAAATAAAAAATTGCAGAAACAATAATCATTTTTCTTGAGCGAGATATAAAACTCACGATCTTTGAAAAAAACAAGACATAAAATTGCGAAATTATTGTCGACTGATTTTTTTTATGGTCTACTTTTTCTATTAAATTTAAAAAGAACACATGTAATCTAACGATGTGTGTGAAAAAATAAAACACTTGTAAATCATAATTTACAAGTATTTTTTGCACATAACTTGATAAGAAATATGTAATCTATAGATTTGTATATAAAAAAAAGAGAACTAATATTTTTCAAAAATCAGCATTTTCTGTGAATTATAACTCACTATTTTTTACAAAATTAGAAAATCAGAAACAATTGTTAGCAAATGCTCTATTTGGTAATTTTTTTGCCCCACTCAATGAAAAGTATGTAATGTAGTGATTTGTGCACAAAAAAAGAAAATTTAAAATCATCAAAAATCACCACTTTCAGGAATTTGTACTTAAAGGTTTTTGTCAAAAATAGAAAATTGTAATATATTGCCCACGAGATTTATAAGTATTCATATTTAGCACCCAACATAACTAAAATGAAGTACTCTTTTTTTATCGTTTCTTGCACATAACTTGATGAGAAATATGTAATCTAGCGATTTGTGTACAAAAGCAAATATGAAATTAATACTTTTCAAAAATCAGTATTTTTTTTGTTGAGCAATAACTCAAAATTTTTAAAAAAATAAAAAATAAACAAATACAGTTTGCAAGTGCACTATTAGCTTTTTTTTTGCTTCAATCATTGAAAAGTACACAATCTAGAGATTTGTGCACAAAAAATAGAAATTTTTTAAAAATTACCATTTTCAATGGATTCACAAATTTTAGGTCAAACAGTAGAAAATTATTAATATATTCCCCAAAAATTTAATTTTATTCACATTTTGCTTCCGACATGACTAAAATGATGTTATTTCATTATTTTTAGCAAGAGAAAATAAAATAAAAAATTCTATAAACAATAATCATTTTCTTGAGTGAGATATGAAACTCGCGATCTTTGAAAAAAACAAGACGTAAAATTGCGAAATTATTGTCGACTGATTTTTTTTATGGTCTAATTTTTCTATTAAATTTCAAAAGAACACATATAATCTAACGATGTGTGTCAAAAAATAAAACACTTGTAAATCATAATTTACTAGTATTTTTTGCACATAATTTGATAAGAAATATGTAATCTATAGATTTGTATATAAAAAAAAAGAGAACTAATATTTTTCAAAAATCAGCATTTTTTGTGAATTATAACTCACTATTTTGTTTACAAAATTAGAAAATCAGAAAGAAACAATTGTTAGCAAATGCTCTATTTGGTAATTGTTTTGCCCCACTCAATGAAAAGTATGTAATGTAATGATTTTTGCACAAGAAAAGAAAATTTAAAATTATCAAAAATCGCCACTTTCAGGAATTTGTACTTATAGGTTTTTGTCAAAAATAGAAAATTGTAATATATTGCCTACGAGATTTATTCGTATTCACATTTAGCACCCAACATAACTAAATGATAAATCATTTAAGGTTGTAATCTATCCACAGGAAAAATTATGTTTATCATTTTCGAGCCCTGGTAGAAAATTATTACAATGAGACACTTTAAGCCACAGGGACATGACTAACACAATGTATGGATAATTATTACAATTAGACACTTAAAGCCAATGGTAGAAAATTATTACAATTAGACACTTTAAGCCACAGGGACATGACTAACACAATGCAAAATGTGAAATATTCCCGACGCACAGGAATATTTCACATTTTCATTTTCATGCCTGGATGTTGACACGTGTCCCTGTGGATATAAGCCAAATATTTAGTGAAGACACGTGTACTCAACGAATAAGAGTGACGAGGCAAAATATCAAACAGATTGGAGGCCGTGTTTGCTAAATGCGCTTGGACCAAATGTGAAGTGTAGTGTATACGAAATGCATGAGAAAATTCCTAACTAAAAATATAACAAAGGAAAAATGCATGGAAGAACAAACTGTGCAAAGTGTGTGAGGTGAGTGTGGCGGGCGCGCGGTGCGCCCGCCTTGTGAGTGGCGGTCGCACTGTGCGACTGCCGTGGGTGTGGCGGGCGCATGGTACGCCCACCGTGTTTGTGTGCATGTGTGTGGCGGTCGCATGGTTGTGCGCGTGTGTGAGGTGTTAGTGCTAATTGTGTTGTGTGAGTTTTGTGTTGTGTGTTGTGTGTTGTGTGTTGTGTGCTGTGTGCTTGTGTTGTGTTGTGTTGTAGGAATAGTTATGGACCTTCATGAAAACTTGGAGGTCAGTGATGTGTATAACTGCATTCGAAGATCACAGCACTGTCACATTGTTTTACACACTCTGCCATTTTTCAACAAGTTCCAAAGCATGCACATTCTTGCATACCATCTACACACCAAGTACCGTTTTCACATAGATTCCATAGCAAAAGATTAAGAAAGTCCAGCGAATAAGTCGGTGAAATACCGACTTATCATCCCCTCACATTTAAATCTTTGCTAGTCCCGAGCAAAGTAAAACCAACTGTCCACCTCACATTCAACACTCTCAACATCATCAGCTATCCCTTAAAAACTTTTCGCATGCAAGAGGAAACATATGAGTGGCGAGTTCACAGTTCATCTAACTTACACAAATTGTCGAGTAAGGTGCAACGAATAAAGACCAAACTGTCAGCGTGCAAGTGTGTGCTGAGAGATGCCTATGCTTCCTTATTCTTTCTATGCAGAGTACTCAAGTAGGCACTTTAATTAAGAATTCTTGCACTACTGTCTTTTGTCCACACACACAAACACTTCACACTAAAATGAAAGACAAAAACTTCACTAAGCTTACTGGGGATTTCCCCTTCATTCAATTCATATTGGTGCTTATTATTTTCTTTGCGAAACTCATGCCGCACTTTGGTGCTTGGCTGCCTGGGTTTTGTGGCTATTTTTTCCCTTTATTCATTGCAATCCATGTTCGTGTGTGTCTTCAAGAGACTATATATAACAAATGCAAGAACAAGTGTTTACGAGTAGAAAGAACATACAAGCAAAGAAACATAAGCTCTCTCCTGTGTCAAATTTGTTGCTGGCATTTCTATCTTACTTTGACATCGCACTTTACCCAGCAATTTGTATGCATCAAATGAATACCGTAAAACTTATAAAAATTTTCGCATACTTTGAACAGTTTGTGGATTCGTTGATGTAATTGGAAGTGCGAATGTAATGGATGTGCAAGTGTGTTAGATGGACAGTGACAATCTTTGCACAACACAACATCAAACTCTTATATTCATACAACTGGAAATCAAAGCACAATGCATCACAACTTTGAATGGAAAGCACACTACAAGGTCAGTGCTAGTCACTACGTTGTTCTTCATTCCCACAACAACACAAGGAAAAGGAAAATGAAAAGAGATACACCCCCTACTACTAATATAATATCACACCACCTCCGATCCATGCAACATATAAGCACACACAGCATAACAATTAAGAAAATTAGCAAAGGCCCTAAGCCTCATAAACACAAGCGTCAACCATCAAGACAGAGCAATTTCACACAATCATCTACCAACAGCATCATCTCCCAAAACTCTCCCCCCCCACACTTAAATCATGCAATGGTCCCCTTGTAGAAAAAGGAAAGAGTCTACCCAGTCTATGTTGGTGGAGGTTGCCCGGCCAAATGAGAGAACCCCGAGAAAGGAGGTTGTGTGGGTCTGAAATTTTGTGCATGCGGTCCCGCACTAGAACTTATTCCTTGTTGCATGACCACTCGTCTGCTACTTGAAGTGTCTACGATCATACGTGCATGACTGTCCATTTCTTCTAATGGGGGAAAGTATGAATCTGGTCATCGGGTTTGGTGGTGGTGCACCATCATCAAGTTGAGGTTATGGACTTCCGTCTGGCATTGAGAGATCTTATTATCCATTATAGACCATTGAGTGGTCTGTTCCTGTACCATTGTATCTAGCCTCGTTCCAATAATCCCCATGCAATCCTGCAACCCTGTCCAACGCCCCTCCATTTCTTCCATATGCTGCATGAGGGAGTTTTGTTGATTTTGACTTGAAGTTTGCAGCCTCTCCAATGCGTGCTGCATGTGGTGGAAGTTTTCGAGTACCTGAGGTGGTTGTTGGTTACGCTGAGGTTGGGCTGATTCGGCTAGGGGCTCATCTTCATCGATATCATCCATTACTTGTTCTTGTTTCGCCCTTTCTCTTTCCCTTGCCTCTTTTTCCCGCTGCTCTCTGTCTGTCTTTCGGTAGCTTGATATAGCTTAATTTGACCATTCTTTACAGGAAGTGCTGGGGTTCGGCTCTCATCTCCTGCGGACACTTTCACACCCAGTTTCACCGCTTGTTCGTAAAGGAAGTGGGGGAAATACATGGATTGATGGTCCTCAGCTAAGGCGTTGTTGATGTAGGTTATTATGAATTTTCCTACATCCACCGTGAGTCGGTTCTTAATGGCATAGACCAAGTAGAGTCTGTTCTTCGAGATTCGTGTGTTGTGGGTGGTGGGCATCAGGCGGGGATTTATGAAGAGTAGCCACATTTAGCTTCCGCTATCAAATCCTTAAGGTTGACAAATCTTGGGTCGCCATGGTGAGTTCTTACCCAATCGGTCCCAGGAAGGCTCAGTGCGCGCTGGATCGTGTCTGGGTCTCCGGCCTTCCTCAAGTCAGTAATCTCGTCATGTGCATAATCCTTGAGCCCATAGTGATTATTTACCAGCTCAGTCGTTATTTTCAGATATTTTCCCCTTATCAATACACCTTTTGAATTCACTTCTTTGGCGTCGGCTCCCGCGACATTGGCTTAGAACTCCTTTGCAATAGCTACATTGCAACTTCCTTGTGCTTCTGTCAATTTCTGCCAATTGTAATATTTGATGATGTCAACATAGGGTCTCTCCGTGACACCAAATGCTCGCTCGACGTGAATGTGTCTAATGGCAAAATCACATAATTTTTCCTGTGCGTCGGCGTTGCAAAAGCGCAGAAGGACAATCTGCCGAGGGATTTTCTGTTTCTTTTGGTTGGTGTCATACACTTCCTCGTCTCCCGGGAAATATTCTTCGTCCGACCTCGAGTCATCAGATGTCTCATATTTAATGACCCTGGCTTTTCCTTTTAATAATTATGCCTTTGAAGTGGTTGCGAGAGTCGTCCTCTTTGGTGCCATATTGTGGCACCTTGAGGTGTATATCCCGAATTTTATTCTCGTGCAGAGAATATTCTTCACTGTTTACCTGTTACATCTCGTGACATCCGGATATGTATATCCCAGCTGCTTGCGTGGAATCCCGACTATCTGCGTTCAAGAGATGAGTTTCAATCATTTATTGGAACTACTTACTACTAGAAACGAGACAACAACGACAGAAATTGAAAAGGTTGGGTTGCCTCCCAACACAGCGCTTGGTTTATTGTCCTCAGCCAGACATAGCAGTGTTTCTCTCAGAGTGGTGGAATGTCGAGGAACTGTGTGTGTCCCGTGTTTTTCCAAGCTGACTGGGTGATCTTCGCCTTAGGCCCCTTGTCTCTCCACCTTGCGTCTGAGGTCCCTACTCGCACCTTTCTGGGTGGTGGGTCTTCTGAGGTTTTCTTTTTTTCTCGCCAAACCACCCGTTTGAGATATATGTGATAGGCGTGAAAGATTAGACCTTTATTCCCGGCACCAATTTGATAGCGGTTTTGGAGCTAGGATTAAAAGCTAAGACTTAACCGAATCAAAAAAATTTATAACCCTAATCCTCACGACATTTAAGGTGCATCAAAACACCGACGTTTTTGTAGCAAGAGGAAGTAGGGGTCGAACCCACAGGGAGGGGATAAGTTTATGGAATTAGTGTAAACGTGTGTGAAGTAGTGAAAGTATAAACAAAGGAAATAACCTAAACTATGTTAGTACTACAAAATAAAGAAAAGAACAAAAACAAGGAATAAATGCATCTAGGATAAAGGAATCATGCAATAAAGTATACCCTTGGAGTATTGGTTTTCCTTAACGATAGTGCTTTATGTGATTTACAAGAACGAGTTAACGAATTAAGATTGTGACAACATAAATCAAGTTCCACTTTTATGGCGGAAGCTAGAACCTAATAATGTTGACACTTACGGAAAATTGACTTCCTAGCTAATCCCCCTTTATGGCGGAGGCAAGGATTTGCCAATAGGTCAACCGAGAGCCCTATGTTCCCCCAAGCTCATCGCACTCTAATTCGGCTCCTCCTTTATGGCGGAGGTAAGAGCCAAACCAAGTCACTCTTTCGAATATCACTCCCTAACCTATTCCTTCCTTTATGGCGGAGGCAAGGTCTAAGTTAGTTCATGCTACCCAAATTCACCAATCCCCAACATCGGTCTCTCAATATCCTAACCGATTCCCCCTTTTTGGAGGAGGCAAGAAAAGGCTAGAACACCACCATTAATCTTCTATCCACATACTAATCTATCCTAAGCATTACTAGTATGGAATGTTAGATTAACTTGTAGTTCCTAATTTCTTCATTACCACCAACATAAATTCACATAGAAACACAACCATTCAACAATCAATAACCAATCTCCAAGGGCACTAGAAATATAGCAAATCAAGGCAAATAAGAACATCACAACAATGAATTAAAGCAATGGAATTAAAGAAAGAAATACAAAGAGTAGTACTCCCCTTTGATGTTCTAAGCCAAAGCTCCAAGCTTCCACAATCAAAACAAGTCCTTAGAGCCAATTGACTTTACATGAATTGCCTCTCCTCTTGATGCTATTTACAACAAGAACACACACTAGTTGTGTGTTCTTGTGGAGAAGATAGAGAGCAAAGATTACAAAACAAACTAAAACTAACAAAATCTAACTACAAAGCTCACAAGGAAAAATGGTCTCTTCTCTTTGGTCTCTTCTTCTTCTCCCTCCTCTTCTTGGCAGCTGAATATATCAATTTAGGGCTGGAGAAATGTGTGTCCCGAAGTTCCAAAATTGCCCTTGAAGAATCCGAAAATTGGAGGACAAAATTGGCTTGTAGAAGCTGAAGCGCGGACGAACGTCGCGACGTTAGATTAACGTCGCGACGTTCAGTTGGGAACGTCACGACGTTCAGCTTTTCACAGCTTTTCTCAAATTTTCAGCATCTGCTCTCCGGCGAGCAGGAGAAGTTCTCCTGAGGCGCGCCGGAGAGGTCTGTCCAACTTTCCAAAAAATGCGATTTTTTGTTCATTTAAATGCCCATTTTTCGGCACGCCGGAGGGGTTTTTCCGGCGCGCCGGAGTGCCTAGAAATCCTTCCGATCGCTCCAAAATGTGCTCTTTTCATCGTTCTTTTGCTCCGTTGCTCCTCCCATGCCATAATGTCCTACAAATACATTAAAAACAGATCAAAACACATAGAAACATGCTACAAGGACGCTCAAAAGATAAGTAAAACGAATAGAATAATGTGAAAATCCTCACATTATCACTCCTCCACACTTAAACCTTGCTCGTCCTCGAGCAACAAAACAAAATAAAACCAAACACATATGCTCGTCCTCGAGCAACACAACAAATTCATGCTAAAACACATATATACAACAAAGAATGAAGGATTGGCCACTTTACATTATTCAACAATGTGTCTAATCATTTTAAGCACGCGAAAAGTGTTTGTGTACATGCCTCATAGCTTACTCAACTAAAATGATAAGTAATCACTCCATGTATCCACAAGAGTCATCAAAGTGCCTTTTTGTACACATTCAACACGTTGAGTATATTGTGTGTGTGTGTGCAATGGGTACCACTTGGATCTTGACTTATTCATGTCCGTGCCATAGGTAAGAGATCCGACAACTAAGCTTTGTTCTACTCTTTTTCCTACAATCACCTCTTTGATCATTATGTAGATACTAAAATGTTTACAAGATCATTAGGACTTTTATTCGAATTTTGAATGCCAAGGGTTTTATGGCTTTTTATACCTGCATTCCACCTCATATGAGTTCTCCTCGAACCTTTTGGTTAGTAAAGGAGCGGTCTCGCATTGGAGGGGAACTTATTCGTATCAAAATGCATAAAACACATAATTTAAACAATGCCAAGGGTTTTGTGGCTGTTTTTTCCCATTCCATCTCATATGAATTCTCCTTCGACCTTTTTGGTCATTGAAGGAGCAGTCTCACATTGGAGAGGAATTTATTCAATATAAACGACAAAGTATTAAAAACAACACATAATGCCCAATTCACTTCTTGAAACTTCAAAGTATCTACACATGTCTTTTAGGGAAAGTTAGTCTAAGAGTTAAACTAACAAAGTGCCAAGGTACCCCGACCTATCTTATTAACCAAACTTGTCAATCTCCATGAGTTCCCCACTTGTGCTTATTAACAATAAACTCAAAATGTCAAACTTTCCATCAAGGACCCGACTTCCCTTATGTAACATGTTATTTTCCTAATCACAAGTCGAGTTCTAAAATACAACAATTCACATCATTGGCTACACAACACTTATCTCACATAATTTACATTAGACACATTTTCTCATTTTGGTTGCCAATCCCAACCTTCAAACACTAAACACAAACATATAATATATGTATAATCACTAAAATCCACGAAAGTTGAAAAAGACACAAAAAAGGAAAATTCACAAGAATCACAAAAATATGAAAACTAACATTCAACACAACAATTACTGACATTATGGGATCCACAAAAGCAACAATGGATTTCCTATTGTAGAGCTTCAAGCCTAAAGACAAGGGACTTCCAAAATTGCAAAAACACACAAGGAATTCTCAATGTGCACTCAAGAGGATATAAGAATCAACCAAAAATCAAACTTAAACAAGAAAAACAATAAAAATTCATGTTTGACATCCATAAATCACAAATTATTCATTTGAGTACATTCTCAAGCATCATCAACAAACATCATCCCCTCCACACTTAGAATATGCATTATTTTCAATAGAAATGAGAGGGATGAGAAAACACCCGAGGTGTATGTATCATGGCCATTTCTTCCTTTGTGCATTTGAAATGTGAACTTGGCCATTGTGGAGATGCCTCTTGTTTTTGTTTCCTCATGGATGGAAAACCTGAAAAAAAAATAAAAGAAAGAAAACAAGTAAACTAATTCCATGTATGAGTTCAAGAAGAAAACTTTTAAAC
The DNA here is from genome assembly GCA_016586305.1 of Ophiorrhiza pumila. Taxonomy (NCBI): domain Eukaryota; kingdom Viridiplantae; phylum Streptophyta; class Magnoliopsida; order Gentianales; family Rubiaceae; genus Ophiorrhiza; species Ophiorrhiza pumila. The sequence goes on along the minus strand of BLIW01000007.1, from coordinate 22,666,649 downwards.
AATTAAGCTCTATACATGACACTCAAACATAATCACTCGAAACGAAAATGTTCACAATCACTCAAAGGCATGCATGAGAAGTTTTACAATGTGCTCATGTGAGTGCTCTTGTGCTAGGTGTGTATCACAATCATGTTCAAAGCCTAATCTCATTCATTAAGCGCATGTGCACTTGAGTCCTAATGAATTCATGCTAGGTAAACCATGAATGTGCCATTAATCACATATATGAAAATTGCACACATCCAGCTTTTGAAACCTCACCACATATGCTAATTCATGCAATTTTAACATTGAAGATCATGGAGTGATTTAGAGTGAAAAGTGTGTGCCATTGACATAAGAGTGAAAAATAAAAAAAAATTAGGCAAGTGTTGTGAGGGGTATGCATCCCCCTCTACACTTAACTCTTTTTATCACTTATGCACATTTTTCATTCTCTCATATTCATTCTTTCAAATTTATTATCTTCTTTGAACTCCTACAAGAAAAACGAACCTAACTACTCTAAACACACAAAACAAACACAAAGACTAACATTCAAACAAACTAAAAGGAAATGGAAAGAAAATGGAGAGAAAATGTAGTTCTAGGTTTATTTAGTCCCTAGCTAGACTTTATTATCGTGGCTATTCCCTCAAGATTCGGAATAGCCATCACGGTACCAAAAGAACGCTCTCTCAACGGCACTCCTTTGCCGTTTGTAGGGTGTCTTTTGGCACCCTTTGAGGAGGTGCTTGAGCTCATGTTCGTGGGGAGCAACATCAACAAATTCTACTTTGTACCATTCTTGCTCCCCCATTGTAGGCTCCTCCTCTCCTTCTTCCACCAAGATGGTTGAGAACTCCAATGGATTCTCAATATCCTTCAAGATAGTCTCCACTTCCACCATGCTTGACCTACAAGACTCAACCAATGGCTTTGCATCCATAGTCTCAATACACTCATTAGAAAGTTCATGTATGGATGCATCAACAAAGCAATTCTCCACTATATTAGCTATTTCATGAAAAATATGCACATCTTCTTTATCTAAGCTAACATAGGGATCATTTCTAGGCACTTTCTCATTTTGAACATATTGAACATCATTATCATCAAGTGAGGATGCCTTATTGCACGTCGATCTAATTACATCAACCATATTATTTAAATCATGAAAATCCATGTATGTTGTCAAAATAACACAAGATTGCACTATGTTAGCTATTTCTTGACAAATTAACAAATCATCTTCACATAAACCAACATATGAATCTATGTACAATATTTCTTCATTTATAAGACAATTAACTTTGAACTCATTTGACAAAGGTTCACTATTAATGCATGACTCAAACTTATCCACAATACACGGAATTTCAACACTCTTAGGATCCTTTGTACTAGAACAACAATCATCATTGATTTCAAAATGATTATCCATAAGAGTTGTGAAATTATCATTAAATGAATCACATTGTGGAAAATAAGAGAGAGTTTGAGGGGATTGGTCATGTTGTACCTCACTTTGGCCCATAAATGCATTAAATGAATACCCTTGGGATGGATGGTGAATAGCTTGATCTAATTGTCCCAATTGCATCTCCAAATTGTTCATGGAAGCTTCATGCTCTCTCAACGTGTCTTCTTGAGCCTCCAAAGTGTCCTCTTGCTTCTCAAGGGTTGTTTCCAATTGAGCACAAAATCTCTCGTTCCCTTGAATTTCTTTGTCGGCCTTCTCCATTAGTTCATAGAGCATATCCTCCAATAATTGTGTTCTTTCTTGCACGGGATGCAACTCATTGCTTTGTTCTTGGTTTGACCAATTCTCTTCGTACCATTTTGTTCACCACTCCCCCAATATCTATCCTCTTGCCCACACCAATTTTGGTTGAAAGCTTCCATATTGGTTGGACTCCACATTTAACATGCAATGGTGAGTGTGGTGATCGCCTTGGCATAACCTACAAGATAATACATCATCATAGCACATAGAAGCTTGTATATCATTTACCAAGTTGGTCACATTGGCCACTTGAGCCTCAAGCATAGAATATCTATCATTAAGCTCCTTATCATTCAAGCATGAAGTGGTGAAACATCTTAAAGGTTCTATTTCTATACATTCATTAGAGTTCCAAAAACCTAGGGAAGAAGGATTCCCAAATACGCTAGGTGTTGGTCTAATGTCATCCACCACATTTGGTGGGTCAATTTGATAAGAATCAAGAAAGTCTCCAAACAACCTAGGCATATTTGCACAAATTAAACCTAAAAATGAAAAACAACACAAACTATGAAAAACATGAAAAGTATTTATTTACAACTACCAAACACACAAAAACACCAATCCTAAAACCAATTGCCTCCCCGGCAACGGCGCCAATTTGATAGCGGTTTTGGAGCTAGGATTAAAAGCTAAGGCTTAACCGAATCAAATAAATTTATAACCCTAATCCTCACGACATTTAAGGTGCATCAAGACACCGACGTTTTTGTAGCAATAGGAAGTAGGGGTCGAACCCACAGGTAGGGGATAAGTTTATGGAATTAGTGTAAACGTGTGTGAAGTAGTGAAAGTATAAACAAACAAAGGAAATAACCTAAACTATGTTAGTACTACAAAATAAAGAAAAGAACAAAAACAATGAAGAAATGCATCTAGGATAAAGGAATCATGCAATAAATTATACCCTTGGAGTATTGGTTTTCCTTAACGATAGTGCTTTATGTGATTTACAAGAAAGAGTTAACGAATTAAGATTGCGACAACATAAATCAAGTTCCACTTTTATGGCGGAAGCTAGAACCTAATAATGTTGACACCTACGGGAAATTGACTTCCTAGCTAATCCCCCTTTATGGCGGAGGCAAGGATTTGCCAATAGGTCAACCGAGAGCTCTATGTTCCCCCAAGCTCATCGCACTCTAATTCGGCTCCTCCTTTATGGCGGAGGTAAGAGCCAAACCAAGTCACTCTTTCGAATATCACTCCCTAACCTATTCCTTCCTTTATGGCGGAGGCAAGGTCTAAGTTAGTTCATGCTACCCGAATTCACCAATCCCCAACATCGGTCTTTCAATATCCTAACCGATTCCCCTTTTTTGGCGGAGGCAAGAAAAGGCTAGAACCCCACCATTAATCTTCTATCCATATACTAATCTATCCTAAGCATTACTAGTATGGAATGTTAGATTAACTTGTAGTTCCTAATTTCTTCATTACCGCCAACATAAATTCACATAGAAACACAACAATTCAACAATCAATAACCAATCTCCAAGGGCACTAGAAATTTAGCACATCAAGGCAAATAAGAACATCACAACAATGAATTAAAGCAATGGAATTAAAGAAAGAAATACGATGAGTAGTACTCCCCTTTGATGTTCTAAGCCAAAGCTCCAAGCTTCCACAATCAAAACAAGTCCTTAGAGCCAATTGACTTTACATGAATTTCCTCTCCTCTTGATGCTATTTACACCAAGAACACATACTAGTTGTGTGTTCTTGTGGAGAAGATAGAGAGCAAAGATTACAAAACAAACTAAAACTAACAAAATCTAACTACAAAGCTAACAAGGAAAAATGGTCTCTTCTCTTTGGTCTCTTCTTCTTCTCCCTCCTCTTCTTGGCAGCTGAATATATCAATTTAGGGCTGGAGAAATGTGTGTCCGAAGTTCCAAAATTGCCCTTGAAGAATCCGAAAATTGGAGGACAAAATTGGCTTGTAGAAGCTGCAGCGCGGACGAACGTCGCGACGTTCGAACACTAACGTCGCGACGTTAGATTAACGTCGCGACGTTCAGTTGGGAACGTCGCGACGTTCAGCTTTTCACAGCTTTTCTCAAATTTTCAGCATCTGCTCTCCGGCGCGCCGGAGAAGTTCTTTTGAGGCGCGTCGGAGAGGTCTGTCCAACTCTCCAAAAAATGCGATTTTTTGTCCATTTAAATGCCCATTTTTCGGCGCGGCGGAGGGGTTTTTCCGTCGCGCCGGAGGGCCCAGAAATCCTTCCGATCGCTCCAAAATGTGCTCTTTTCATCGTTCTTTTGCTCCGTTGCTCCTCCCAGCCATAATGTCCTACAAATACATTAAAAACACATCAAAACACATAGAAACATGCTACAATGACGCTCAAAAGATAAGTAGAACGAATAGAATAATGTGAAAATCCTCACATTATCACCCGAGATAATGTGATTGGGGTAAATATGTATATGAAATGCGATCGTGGTTGCTATTCACCCCTTCTCAAAAATAATGCGAAACAACTGATGTGCGGTATTTTGGAGCTAGGGTCTAATACTAAGGCTTAACCGTATCAAATAAATTTATTACCCTAATCCTCACGCATTTAAGGTGCATCAAGACACCGACGTTTCGTAGCTAGAGGAAGTAGGGGTCGATCCCACGGGGAAGGAATGAGTCTATGAAATTAGTGAAAATGTGTGTGTTGTAGTGGAAGTAAAAATAAGCCAAGGAAAATATTCTAAACTATACTAATACTACCAAGTAAATATGTAAATGTGTGGAAGAAGATTCAAGTAATTAAAGTACACCCTTGGATTTGGTTATCTCAAATGTAAGTGTTATGTGTGGTTTGCATAAAGAGTACATGCATACATCCTACCTATGGTAATGCAAAATAAGGATAAACAACATATCTCATACCTTCCTTGTGGCTATTAAGGTAAGATTTGATTTAGTTATTTATCTATTTAAGTGTTAATCAATTCTTTAAACCTTCCTTGTGGCTATTATGGCAAGATTTATTTCATTAATTAACCTAAAATCTTGTGTAACATCCAACTTAACAAACACTCAAATTCAATTGATCCTTGTGGCTATTAAGGTAACAATTGAACTAGTCACACTTATGTTGGATTATTTTACTTTTACTCTCCCTTGTGGCTATTAAGGTAAGAGCTAACTAAAATTGATCCAACAAATTCACAACAAACCACACAAGATTCTAAACAATCTACTCTAATCCTCCTTGTGGCTATTAAGTAAGATTAGAACAAATTATCCTTAAATAATTTACTGCACTTTTATAAAATATTCATTGTATATAATCCGGCCAAATCATGCACAATTATGAAGAACACAACAAAACTTATTCCACAAAAACCACAAGATAAATCTTAACATATAAATTAGGCACAAAAACCACACATTAACACAATATATCAACAACCCATAACCATAATCCAAGGGTGATAGCAAATTAGCACATCAAAGCTTCTAAGAACATCACAATAAATTAATTAAAGCAAGGAATTAATAAAAGAAATACAAAGAGTAGCACTCCCCTTTGAAGATTCAAGCCAAAAGTTCCAAGCTTTCTTTACAAATCAAGTCCTTAGATCCAAGACTTTACAAGAACTCTTCTCCAATGGATGCTATTTACATCAAGAACACACAATAGTTGTGTGTTCTTGTGGAAGAGCTAAAGAGAAATGCTCTCTAATCTAACAGAACTAATCTAACTAATGGTGGAGACTTTTTCCTCCTTGGTTAGCTGTTTTTTTCCAGCTCCTTCTCTGTGTATTTAACACTCAAAAGTCGTCCAAATGGCGCCCCTACTGACACTCTACCGACACATGCACCTATCATGTTGGTTGGAGAGTCATTTTCAGCATTTTTGAGCTGCAGACCCTCCGCGTCACGACGCCCATCACTCTAGTGTCGCGACACTTAGGAACAAACATTCTGCCAACTTTTTGGCTTCTTCGCGATCCGCGTCGCGACGCGGAGGAATGCCCTCCAAGAAGGTCATTTGCAAGCCATTTTTCGATATCTTCCAGTCCGAATTAGGAAAAACGTAAAACATGAAAGTTGTAGCTCTTCCTCTTAGCTTGCCAATGGTACCAGTATCATTCCATTTGGAGTTAAATTGAGAGAGATATGATCAAAATAAAAAATACTGGCAGATTTTTCATCATTTGTTCTTCAACACTCCTGTGGCCTAAATCACACCTTTCTTGATCTTTCTCAATCTTTTCTTCCATTTTTGCATCCAATTTGACTCTCATATGATTTCCATTTTCCAAGCATCCACCATGGTACACAATACTACAAATAAAACACTAAAACCAATAAAAAGGAACAAGAACGACCAAAGAATTAAGGATAAACATTACATAAAAGGTGAATAAATTCACCTCATCAAATTCCCCCACACTTAACCTTTGTTCGTCCTCGAACAAACCAAACTCAAAACACAAAATCTAAACAAATAGGTCCACACATAATAATGAGATGCATCCAATTTCTTCAATTCAATCCAAGGACAAGTGTTATGTAAATGCCTCATAATCTCAAGTATTTAAATGTCAAGTACACACAATATATATCTCCAAAAATTATCAAAGCATGTTAATGTACTCATTTAGACACGTTGAGTCAATCACGTGTGTGTGTGCGATAGGTTCCACCTAAGTTCATAACTCATCCACAACCACGCCATAAATTAGGGTTTCAACAACTGAGTTTAATTTCAACTTTTCCTCACTAATCAAAGTAATTCATTATTATTCATGAGGATTCACTCGGCGAACCTTAAGGCTCATAAATAATCACTCGTTCCCCCAGACTGTCACATTTTATTAGGATATCTCATTGAAAGTCCCGTGACATCCACCTGGGGTACTGTCTCACCTTAGGGTTTTAGACACATTCCCACTCATGCAAGTTCTCTATTAACTTTTCGTTTAAGAGCAGTCTCGCAGAGGAGTGGCAATATGAAGCCTGCAAAAACAAGCTTAAAATATAAAAATATTAAGTGCAAACATTTATGTAAGCACATTCATTACATAGCTCAATTTTAAGCGAGTTATATAAGTTTCAACTAAACAAAGTGTTAAAAACACACCAATCTACTTAATGGTTACAAACTCGTCAATCCCGTCGGTAGTTCCCCTAAGTGCATAAAAACGATTGACTCAAAATGCTAAATTTTTCATTAAAAGCTTGACTCTTCTCAAATAGTATATTATTTTCCTATCCCACATTAAATTTTTCAATATAATCAAATCATTGGCAACATAACACTTATCACATAAAAGTTAGAGTAGACACATTTTCTCATTTTTATTGCCAATACCAACATTAAAAACAAAAAAATTGACACAAAAGCTAATTAATCATTAATCAAAGCATACAACCACACTTCAACTACCAAGAATTTAACATAAAGACATACAAAACAACATGGATTTCATCCCCCCACACTTAAAATACACATTGTCCTCAATGTGTGAGAAAATGAGAGAATTCACCTATTATCCATATAATCTCTAGTAGTTTTGTTGTGTAGTTGAAGCCTTGACAATTTCTCAAATAGCTTTCTTTATTCAAACAAATAATTAAAATCACACTCAAACAAGAAAAAAAACTAAAAATTCAAATTTCAACATCCATAAATCACACAATATTCATTTAAGCACAATTTCAAACATCTTCAACAATTAATATCCCCCCCACACTTAAAATATGCATTATTTTCAAAATACAAGAGAGGGATAAGAAAAAACCCGTTGAACATGTAATTCTTTGTATCCCCAAGGTGTATGAATTTTTGGCCATCTCTTCATAGAACTTGGCCATCATGAAGATGTCTTTCATGTTTGCTTCCTCATGGATGGAAAATCTGAAAAACAAAAATAAAAGAAAGAAAACAAGTAAACTAATTCCATGTATGAGTTCAATAAGAAAACATTTAAACAAATAAGCTCTATATATGACACTCAAACATAATCACTCAAAACAAAAATGTTCACAATCACTCTATGGCATGCATGAGAAATTTTTAAAATATGCTCATGTGAGCGATTTTGTGCTATGTGTGCATCACAATCATATTCAAAGCCTAATCTCATTCATTGAGCTCATGTCCACTTGAGTCCTAATGAATTCATGCTAGGTAAACAATGAATGTGCCATTAACAACATATATGAAAATTGCACACATCAAGCTTTTGAAACCTCACAACATATGTCAACTCATACAATTTAACATTGAAATTCATGAAGTGATTTAGAGTGAAAATTGTGTTTGTGTGCCAATGACTATGAGAGTGAAAATGAAGAAAAAATTAAGCAAATTTGTGAAAGGTATGCATCCCCCCCACACTTAGCTATTTTTATCATTTATGCACATTTTTCATTCTCTCATATTCAATTTTTCACATTTTTATTTTTCTTTGAACTCTTACAAGAAAAATAAACCATTACATTAAACACACCAAACAAACATAAAAACCAACATAATAATATTAATAAAACAGAAAAAATAAAAATTCACATTTATTCAAATAAAAATAAAACAGAAAGTAATAGTAGTTCTAGGTTTATTTGGTCCCTAGCTAGACCTTATTCTTGTGGTTACTCCTTCAAGATTCGGAATAAACATCCCGATACCAAAAGAATGCCCTTTCATAGGCACTTCTATGCCTTTTGTAAGGCACCACTTTAAACCTTTTAAGGAGGGGCTTGAGCTCATGTTCATGGGAAGCAACTTCAACAAATTCAACTTTGTACCACTCTTGCTCCCCCTTTGTAGGTTCCTCCTTCTCTTTCACCATTTTCTTTGGGAATTCCAATGGTTTGTCATCCTTCAATTTCACATTTTTTTCTTCAAAATTTGAACTACAAAAATCCACCAATGGTTTTACATCCATGCTCTCAATGAAATCATTAGTAATTTCAAAAATGGATGTATCAACAAAACAAGTCTCTACAATGTTAGCCATTTCATGAAAAATATGCAAATCTTCCTCATCTAGACTAACATGGTATTCAATTTTTGGCACATCCACATCATCAACACATTGAGCAATATTATCATTTGATAGAGGTGTCTCCATGTACGCCATTTTAATAACATCTACCATATCATTTAAACCATGAAATTCCTTGTAAGATGTTAAAATGACGCAAGACATTACTTTGTTGGTTAATTCATCACAAATAAACATTTCTTCATCATTTAAACCAACAAAAGGGTCAAAGTAAGAAGTATCATCATCATCAAAACAAACAAGATTCGATTCATTTATTATTGGTTCATCATTAATGCATTCTTCTAAATTATCAACAACATGCAAAGAGTTCAACTTCCTAGGAAAATTTGAATAATCATGATAATCATTAAACTCAAAATCATAATCCATAGAAGTTGGGACACTATCATGTAACAAATCATGTTGTGAAATAGAAGATGAAATATGAGGTGATTTAACATGTTGTGCCTCACTATTGATCCATGTTGCATTATATGAACACTCTTGAGATTCATGGTTCTCTCCCAACATGTCACCTAGACTTGTCATGGATTCCTCCGATTTAATAAGTCTTTTGTTGAACAAAACCTCACTATATTTATCCATTTGCTCCGAGAGGATTTTGATCACATCTTCACATGTTGCTCCCATTTTATTCTCAAGATGCATGTTCTTGCTTGGTTCTTGAATTGACCACTCACCATTATAACCCGGATAATAACCAAACTCTTCTTGAAAATGAGAAGAAGATTGTTGGCCAACATCATTGTGATATCCCCTCATGTAGGGTCCTTGCTCCCTCAAGTGTGATTGATAATCACCTTGATAATTGCATTCATTTCCAAATTGAGAGTAGCATTGATAAGTGGGATGATCTCCTTGGCACAACCTACAAGAAACAACATTCATTCTCAAAGTAGCTTGTTCATTATCATACAAATTCAAATTTGTTGATGGATTTTCAAAACAATGAAAAAATGAAGGTTCATTATATCTCTATCCATTGGTATTCCCATATTCTACATGGTGAAAGTCTCCAAATACTCTAGGTTGTGGTCTTGTATCATCTACCACAAATGGTAGGTCATTATGATTTAGTACAAGATAGTCTCCAAACAACCTAGACATATTTGGACAAAACAAAAACAATAACAAAATAAAACTAAAAATGAAAGAAAACACAAGAAACAAATATGCACAACATAAATATTTACAACTACTCAACACACAAAAACACCAATCAAAAAATCAATTTCCTTCCCCGGCAACGGCGCCAATTTGATGTGCGGTATTTTGGAGCTAGGGTCTAATACTAAAGCTTAACCGAATCAAATAAATTTATTACCCTAATCCTCACGCATTTAAGGTGCATCAAGACACCGACGTTTCGTAGCTAGAGGAAGTAGGGGTCGATCCCACGGGGAAGGAATGAGTCTATGAAATTAGTGAAAATGTGTGTGTTGTAGTGGAAGTAAAAATAAGCCAAGGAAAATATTCTAAACTATACTAATACTACCAAGTAAATATGTAAATGTGTGGAAGAAGATTCAAGTAATTAAAGTACACCATTGGATTTGGTTATCTCAAATGTAAGTGTTATGTGTGGTTTGCATAAAGAGTACATGCATACATCCTACCTATGGTAATGCAAAATAAGGATAAACAACATATCTCATACCTTCTTTGTGGCTATTAAGGTAAGATTTGATTTAGTTATTTATCTATTTAAGTGTTAATCAATTCTTTAAACCTTCCTTGTGGCTATTAAGGCAAGATTTATTTCATTAATTAACCTAAAATTTTGTGTAACATCCAACTTAACAAACACTCAAATTCAATTGATCCTTGTGGCTATTAATGTAACAATTGAACTAGTCACACTTATGTTGGATTATTTTACTTTTACTCTCCCTTGTGGCTATTAAGGTAAGAGCTAACTAAAATTGATCCAACAAATTCACAACAAACCACACAAGATTCTAAACAATCTACTCTAATCCTCCTTGTGGCTATTAAGGTAAGATTAGAACAAATTATCCTTAAATAATTTACTGCACTTTTATAAAATATTCATTGTATATAATCCGGCCAAATCATGCACAATTATGAAGAACACAACAAAACTTATTCCACAAAAACCACAAGATAAATCTTAACATATAAATTAGGCACAAAAACCACACATTAACACAATATATCAACAACCCATAACCATAATCCAAGGGTGATAGCAAATTAGCACATCAAAGCTTCTAAGAACATCACAATAAATTAATTAAAGCAAGGAATTAATAAAAGAAATACAAAGAGTAGCACTCCCCTTTGAAGATTCCAGCCAATAGTTCCAAGCTTTCTTTACAAATCAAGTCCTTAGATCCAAGACTTTACAAGAACTCTTCTCCAATGGATGCTATTTACATCAAGAACACACAATAGTTGTGTGTTCTTGTGGAAGAGCTAAAGAGAAATGCTCTCTAATCTAACAGAACTAATCTAACTAATGGTGGAGACTTTTTCCTCCTTGGTTAGCTGTTTTTTTCCAGCTCCTTCTCTGTGTATTTAACACCCAAAAGTCGTCCAAATGGCGCCCCTACTGACACTCTACCGACACATGCACCTATCATGATGGTTGGAGAGTCATTTTCAGCATTTTTGAGCTGCAGACCCTCCGCGTCACGACGCCCATCACTCCAGCGTCGCGACACTTAGGAACAAACATTCTGCCAACTTTTTGGCTTCTTCGCGATCCGCGTCGCGACGCGGAGGAATGCCCTCCAAGAAGGTCATTTGCAAGCCATTTTTCGATATCTTCCAGTCCGAATTAGGAAAAACGTAAAACATGAAAGTTGTAGGTCTTCCTCGTAGCTTGCCAATGAAACCAGTATCATTCCATTTGGAGTTAAATTGAGAGAGATATGATCAAAATAAAAAATACTGGCAGATTTTTCAGCATTTGTTCTTCAGCACTCCTTTGACCTAAATCACACCTTTCTTGATCTTTCTCAATCTTTTCTTCCATTTTTGCATCCAATTTGACTCTCATATGATTTCCATCTTCCAAGCATCCACCATGGTAGACAATACTACAAATAAAACACTAAAACCAATAAAAAGGAACAAGAACGACCAAAGAATTAAGGATAAACATTACATAAAAGGTGAATAAATTCACCTCATCAACAACCCCCGTGAAGGTGATAGTAAAGCGAGTTCGTTCTCTCAGAGAAAGGACTATGTTGAAGTTTAAATAAAATCTTTTGAATGTTTTAACAATGACTAAATGGAAAATAACTAAAGTAATGATAACAACAGAGCTAAAGTGGTGATTTGAGTAAATATCAAGTTCAGCAAGTGTACTCCCGAGATTATATGATAGGGTTACATAAAGACACACACATCCATCCTATCTAGGGTCATGCAAAATAAGGATAACTACACTTACTCACACCCTCCTTTATAGCGGCAGGAAAGGAGTGATTGATGCACTTACCTACTTAGATATTAACTAATTCACTGAACGCTCCTATATGGCGGTAGGCACAGTTCACTTCCTTAATTAACCCGGAATCTATTGCAACTACCAACTCAACCAAACCCTCAAATTCAACCGCTCCTTTATGGCCAAGGCAACGCTGGAACCAGTCACGCTAATGCCAAACTAACCCCTCAAATTCCTCCTATATAGCGGTAGGTGAGAATTAAGGTAAACCAATCTAACAAATTCACAACCAACCCACAATAGATCCCAAACAACTTACTCTAACCTTCCTATATAGCGGTAGGACAGATTAAAACAAGTTATCTTTAAGCAATTTACTGCACTTTATGAAGATATTCATCATACATAATTAAGGCCTTAAATCATGCATAATTATGAAGTACACAGTAAAACTTATTTACAAAGACCATAGAATAGAACTTAGAATGTAGATTAAGCACAAAAACCCTTATGCATAATCTCGGGAGCACAATAGATTTAGCCAAGCATGGCTAAATAGCATATCATGATATATATATTAAAGCACAATATTGAATTCATTAAATAAAAGAAAGACAACACCTTGAATCCAAAAATACTTGGAAGAAATCTTTACTCTTAAATAAATAGATCCAATGTTAACGATGTTCCCAAACAAATTCTCCTTGCGCAATAACCAAAGAAAAACCCTAGCTGTTACAAAGAAGAATTCTCTTTTTCAAAAGATAATCAACAACCTTTAAAAGCTGTAAACCCTAGCCTATATATAGTAATTCTATGTAAGTATTTGCCAATAAGTCCTTAACAAAAGTCTTGTTGAAAAAGGAAACTCAAAGTGGGTCAAAATCGCAAGTTTCCAAAAATGAGACGAAAATCAGCGCCTTCCGTCGCTCCCCGACGTCACAACGTGCGACCGTGCACGTCGCGATGTGCACCGACGTCGCGACGGGGAATGGATCCCCACGTCGCGACGTGCGTGGCTGTGACTTTCTCAAAATCTGCTGAATCTGGACGTCGCGACGTGGAAGGGGTTCCCACATCGCAAATCTATGTTGTTTTCGAAGTAAGTTATTTATCTTATTATTAATCAAGGATTTCTTATATAGCTAGAACGACCCTCACAAATTGCGAACACCAATTTGTTAAGAATTAATCGGATTGAAGATATAGCGTCATCATTCGCTGGAATCGAAATATCTGCTAGATCAGGGTCACAATTTGTATCGACGATGTGGGTGACTGTCTTGATGATTTTCTCAACTTTTCCTCCACGTTTTCATTCAATTCAACTTTTGCATGATTTCTTCCTTCCCAGAGCACCATGGTTGACAAACCTACAAAAGAAACACTAAAACAACTCAAAAAGAACAAGAACGAGCAAGGAATCAAGTATTAAACCACAGATAAAAGGTGAATAAATTCACCTCATCAAATTCCCCCACACTTAACCTTTGTTCGTCCTGAACAAACTAAGCCAAACACGATAATACTAAAAACAAAAACTTAACACCACAACTCTTAACAAATAGAACTGACACATAAGAACACAAATGCATCCAATTCATCAAACATATCTAAGAACAAGTGCCATGTCTTATCCTCATAAGCGCAAGTATTCAAATGCCAAGTACACATAATATGAGTCCCCAAAAGTTATCAAAGTCCATTGACATACTCATTTAGACACGTTGAGCCAACCATATGTGTGTGTACGATAGGTTCCACCTTAGTTCATAAATCATCCGCAACCACGCCATAAGCCAGGGCTCTAACAACTAAGTCTTCGTCTCAACTCTTTCTCACTAATCATATTAAAGATTCATTATTCAGCTCATATTAATGAGAATTCACTCAGCAAACCCTTAGGTTTATATATAACACTCGTTCCCCCAGACTGTCACACTTAATTAGGGTTTCCAATGGAATTCCCGTGACATCCACCTGGAGTACTGTCTCACCTTCGGGTTTTAGACCCATTCCCACTCATGCAAGTTCTCCATTGACTTTTCGTTTAAGAGCAGTCTCGCAGAGGGGTGACAATATGAAGCCAGAGTCTTATGGCTTCTAATCTCCGTTACCATCCATATGAGTTCTCTTATGGTTATTATTAAAAGCAATCTCATAGAGGGACGATAGTATGAGCATAACAAGCTTAAAAATGCAAAAGCATTAAGTGCAAACAATTATACAAGCACATTTATTATAGAGCACATTATAAGCGAGTTATATGAGTTTTAACTAAACAAAGTGTTAAAAACACTCCAACCACTTAATGATTACGAACTCATCAATCCCCTCAGTAGTTCCCCTAAGTGCATGAATATGGTCGACTGAAAATGCTAAAATTTCTATCAAAGACCCGACTTCCTCTAGATAGAATATTATTTTCCTATCCCACATCGAATCTTTTGATAAAAAATCTCATCATTGGCAACATGACACTCATCATAACAAGATCAACATTTTAAAATTGGACACAAGACACAACACAAAAAATACAACGCAAAAACATATAACAACCATGGAGTACCTATGAAAAGAATTAGCATCCCAGAATTACTTTTTGTTCTTTACTAAGCAAGATTTACGCCAGGGAATAACTTAAAACTAATTGGACATCTAGAGAATCTAAAATTAATTCCTAACTTCCATTAACGTAAGTATCTTAATAACGCGCAAATTAACAACAGAAATAACAAAACAACAATCCTTCAAACATCCTAAACAAAACAAAACAACAGAAATAACATCAAACACACCAAATAAAACAGAAAAATCAAGAAAACAAGACACAAATAACTCCCCCCCACACTTAAATGTCACATTGTCCCCAATGTGGGAAAGGAGAAACACGACCTAGGCCTGATGCACATCATCACGCGGAGGAGGCTGCGAACTGGATCCTTCACCACGAGATATCTGCCACTGACTATTCATATGCTTGAGAAGCTCGGAAATGTTAGTCATCTGACTCGACAAGGTGGCAAAACCCATCTCCAGCTGAACAAATCGCTTATCGAAATGCGTCATCTGTTGGGCCATGAGCCCCTCCATCTCATCCAACCGAGTATGCACTCCCGTAAAAGTGAAAAGGCGGCGGGGAGGTGGTGAAGGCGGTGGTGGATCGGCTCCGCACCCGCTGGCTCTGGGTCGGGCTCGTCGTCCTGCTCAGGCTTTGACAGAGGGTCCGGAATTTAGCCTTCTCGCTCATAGGAACTGACCTTATAGGCATTGAACATTGACGTGGTGATGACATCGCGCATCCCACAGAGCTCGTCAGTCCCGAATGCATGCACCCCCGCGGCATAACAGATAGCCGTGATCACGGAAGGATAATACAAACCGGTGCGGATAAAACGACGGGCCTTCTTAATCTCAATATCCATGAGCTCGCCAACATCAATGGTAAGACCTGTCTGGATGGCGTAATTGAGTACAGCCTTGTCGTTGTCACACGAAGCCTGATGGACACTGGGAATGAGCTTCCCAATGATGAAATAGTGTGACCGACACAGGCCTTGGTGAGCTTCGTCATCTTGGCGAGCTTCAGCTCCGCAATCTTGAAGTGTGACCGAACAGCGGCAAGTGGTTTTCCAGTGATACGAGCGTAGATCTGTGGAATGGAAGACCGAAACCCACCTCCTGCCAATCCTCGATAGCCACTATCCACAATGTCATGCAGGCCATAGTACTCATTGAACCGAGTACGACCGATTGGGACATCAACTCCACGCATGCGCAGGATTTCTTGCTGGGCAAAAGGATAATTGGCATAAAACTCGCGCACCAAAGTAGCATTCCCGCCAGCTGGTTGTTGGCAAAGTGTTTGCTAACGACGTTGCCGGATTTGAGTGGTAATTGGCGTAACGGTGACTGCTATACCGCGCTCCTCAACCATGACTTTATTTGCCAACTTCTCTTTATGGAAGGTCTCTGCCTCTAAACACATAAACCGAAAATTATCAAAACCGGCAGGGTTGGGAGGCGGCGGCGGTGGAGGTGGTGGTGGAGCATTAGCTGTGCGGCGTGGTCGCTTTGGGGCCATTCCTAGCAATAAGATTACCATGAGAACAAACCAAAAAAAACCATTAACCCAATAATGTTACTATGAATATCACAACATGTAAACATCACCATGAGTTAATACATCTCCCCACACTTGACGCAAACCAACGCCACAAGCCGAAACATGTAATGCATAAACCAAGACCACACTTTAGCAAACATACAAACAACTACGAGTGAAACACAACAATATAAAACATAACACATAACAACAATCAATTCAAGCTCCACAATGTGACTAAGTACAAGATCGCACGTTGTATAACCTTAAAACAATCGAAGCTTGGTGTTAACTCAAAAGGAAGCTAATCAAGCATTGTAACAAACAGGTGACATGCATGAAATTCTACGCATGCATAGGGGTGTTTAATTTAAAATATGATTCATTGACGCATTGAAACAAACACCTAGCATGCACCACTAGTTTGATCCTTTTAACACCAATTCTCGACTACAATTACCCAACAACAACCACAACAATTAACAACACTATCCAATTCACCAATGTAATTGAATAACAACACGTATGTCATAGCACGAACCAAAGGAATTACAAAATTGTGCAAACTATGACAAAACGCGATCAACCATCCAAAAATTCAACCCTATCCAACATTGAAGCCATTTATCATCACAATGCACCAAATAGATTATATAGATTGCATAGAAAACAATTAAACACAAGAGTATAACAACATTAAGAGCAAAAATTTCGAAATTACCTCTTGGAGACAAAATTGAAATCCTACAAAATTTGTGTTATGTGATGATGTGAGGCCCCCTACACCTTCCAAATGTGTCCTAGAACGCAATGGAAGCACCAAACTTGCACAAATTTAATTTGAAATCCGGATTTTGAAGTTTTTGGGTTTGGTGAAAATTTCCAAAATTAGGCCAATTTTTGCTTGTTTTAATCGGTGAATGTGTGAGGGTATTGTGTTAAAGTGATCTAAATCTTAACTATGACACTACTATGGAGCTAATTAACAGAAAAAACGAGAAAGAAAAAGATGGAGTAGAGAGAATTTTAGGGTTTTTGGTGTGTGCGTGTGAAGAACAATGAGATGTTCTTGTTTTAATCACAAAATCGCCCGACGTCGCGAAGTGGAGCCACTGGATGTCGCGACGTGGGTATCTGAAAAAAAATATTCCCGCTTACGAAACTGGACGTCGCGACGTGGGTGACTGTCCACGATTTTACACTTGAATCTTCAAATTCTCCCTCAACTTCTCCAATCTTCAAAACACAAATTTGCACAAAAGAAACTATTAGTTAATGAAATTTTTTAGCTTAAAATCTAACTAGAAACATCAAAAGAACTTGTAATTAAAAGAAAAACATCAAAATAAACTTGGGTTGCCTCCCAAGAAGCGCTTTATTTATCGTCGAAAGCTCGACGCCCTTTGCTTATTCTTCCCTTGGTGACTCGTCAAGAGTCACCTTGTTAACTGTGTGGTAAACTTTTTTGCCTTAAGAAAGATAGATTTTCAACCTATGACCATTGACGATGAAAGAATTTCCCGACTTCTCATTTAGAAGCTCTATTGTACCATACGGAAACACTGTCTTCACCCTAAAAGGACCAGTCCACCTTGACTTCAGCTTGCCTGGGAAAAGACTTAACCTTGAATTGTAAAGTAAAACCAGCTGCCCTTCCTCAAACTTTTTATGTAAGATGCATTTATCATGCCACTTCTTCGTTCTCTCTTTATAGAGAGATGCACTCTGGTATGCATCAAATCGAAACTCATCCAAATCATTAAATTCTAATAACCTTTGCTCAACTGCCTTTCCATAATCCATCTTCAACTCCTTTAAGGCCCAGAAAGTCTTGTATTCAAGCTCAATAGGTAAATGGCACGCCTTACCAAACACTATGCGATATGGAGATATACCAATAAGGGTTTTGAAAGATGTTCGATAAGCACATAGAGAATCATCCAATTTGATTGCCCAATCCTTGCGAGAAGGTCTCACAACTTTTTCCAAGATTCTCTTTATCTCCCGATTTGATACATCCACTTGACCGCTTGTCTGAGAATGGTGTTGCCACTTTATGCCGGACTCCATATTTGGTCAGTAATGCTTGAAAGGCCTTGTTGCAAAAATGAGATCCTCCATCACTAATTATAGCCTTTGGGATTCCATAACGTGTGAAAATATACTTTTTAATGAACCCCACAACACTCTTCGCATCATTAGTCGGTAATGCAATAGCTGCAATCCACTTAGAAACATATTCCACAGCTACAAGAATGTATGAGTTGCCATAAGATTTTGAGAATGGTCCCATGAAGTCTATGCCCCAAACATCGAAAATCTCTACCTCCATAATATTGTTTAATGGCATCTCATTCCTCCATGAAATATTTCCAGTTCTTTGGCATTCATTACAATGTTTGATCCACACTTGAGTGTCATGGAAAAGTTTCGGCCAGTAATACCCCGACTGCAACACTTTGTATGCTGTCCGTCGTCCTCCAAAGTGTCCTCCATAATCAGATTCATTGCAAGAACGGAGAATGTCCGTTTAATGTTCCTCAGGAACACATCTTCTTATCACTTGATCACTGCATACCTTGAAAAGAAAAGGCTCTTCCCAAAAGTAGTAGCTTGCATCATGGATGAGTTTTTTCCTTTGTTGAGTGGACAATTTAGGTGGAACTTTCTGGGAGACAACATAGTTGGCAATGTCAGCATACCAAGGAGCTTTTGCTGCTTCTCCCACCTGAAATAACTGCTCATCTAGAAAGACCTCGTGAACTTGTACATTAATGTCCTCTTCCAAATGTTCATGCTTTACCAAACGAGAAAGATGATCTGCCACATGATTCTCAGCACCCTTCTTATCACGGATTTCCAAGTCAAACTCTTGGAGCAGTAGAACCCATCGGATTAATCTCGGTTTCGCATCCTTCTTGGCCATTAAATACCGAATTGCTGCATGATCTGTGTAAATAATCAATTTGGCTCCCAGTAAATAAGAACTGAATTTGTCCACCGCAAAAACAACCGCCAACATCTCCTTTTCTGTGGTAGTATAATTGCACTGAGCTGGATCGAGTAGACAGCTGGCATAATGAATAGTGTGAAAAATTCTATCTGTCCTTTGACCAAGAACTGCCCCCACAGCAAAGTCACTGGCATCACACATAATCTCGAAGGGGGCACCCAAATTTGGTGCTTGAATCACAGGAGCTGATACAAGTTGTCCCTTAAGAAAATCAAAAGCAGCCTTACAGTCATCGTCAAATTTAAATGTAGCATCTTTCTCTAGAAGATGGCATAAAGGCTTCATGATCTTTGAGAAATCCTTAATGAATCTGCAGTAGAACCCGGCATGGCCTAAAAAGCTTCTAACTCCCTTGACATTTATTGAATAAGGTAGCTTTGCAATGAGATCTAATTTTGCCTTATCAACCTCCATGCCTTTCGATGAGATCTTGTGGCCTAGGACAATTCCTTCTTGCACCATGAATTGGCATTTCTCCCAATTCAAAACCAAATTTGTCTTTTCACATCTTTCAAGAACCTTAGCTAGATTATCCAAGCACTGATCGAATGAATGACAAAAAACTGAGAAATCATCCATGAATACCTCAATAATGTCTTCCACCATGTCATGGAAGATGGCCATCGTACACGTTTGGAAAGTTGCGGGTGCATTGCATAACCCAAAAGGCATCCTCTTAAATGCAAAAGTACCAAAAGGGCACGTGAAGGTTGTCTTGTCCTGATCCTTTGGGTCAATGGTGATCTGATTGTAACCGGAGTAACCATCCAAGAAGCAATAAAATAGATAACCAGTTATTCTATCCAACACTTGATCAAGAAATGGTAGAGGAAAATGATCTTTGCGGGTTGCCTTGTTGAGCTTACGATAATCCATACAAAGCCGCCATGCATTAACGATTCGTGTTGCTAACAACTCGTCCTTATCAGTCTTGACCACTGTTACTCCACTCTTCTTTGGTACACATTGGATTGGACTCACCCATTCACTATCAGATATAGCATAAATCATCCCAAAGTCCAACAGTTTGATTACTCCTTCTTGACCACATCCATCATTACCGAATTCAACCGACGTTGCCTATTACGTACTGGAACTGCATCATCTTCTAAAAGAATCTTGTGCATACAGATTGACGGACTAATTCCCTTAATATCAGCAATAGTCCATCCAATTGCTCCTTGATACTGTTTCAGCAAAATGACAAGCTTCTCTTCTTGCCACGGTTCCAAGGTCACGGAAATCACTACAGGCAAAGTGTGATTATCACCCAAGAAAGCATACTTGAGATTGGAGGGGAGTGGTTTAAGCTCCAACTTCGGGGCCTCTTCAACTGAAGGTTTCAGTTTATTTGCCCTGCATTCAAGAAAATCAATTGGCCTCACCGCAATGGGCTCCTCACAGACATCATCAGTTATCACATCACTAGAAGCATCAATGCAAACATTTTCCACCCTCTATTCTAAATCTAATGCAATAATTTCATCAATGTTACACTGTTCAGAATTAGAAATATGCATCACATATTCATTATCATTACCACCACATATTTTCAAAGGGTTGCATGCAATAACTGTAGATTCGACAATATCCATAAAAAATAAGCATTAATGTCTCTAGAATGCTTCATAGCGTAATTCACATTAAATGTTACCTCTTCGCCATTGATGCAAAATGTGATAGTCTTGCTCCGTACGCCAATTAAAGCATCTCCAGTAGCCAAGAAAGGTCTGCCGAAAATGAGAGGAACCTCCTCATCCTCCTCCATGTCTAAGATAATAAAGTCCACTGGAATTGTGAACTTATCAACATCTACCAAGACATCCTTAATTATGCCCATAGGAGTAATGATGGATCTATCAGCCAACTGAAGAGTTATCCCCACTTGTTTTATCTGCTCCCCTATGCCCACACTGACGGCAATAGAATAAGGCATTAAATTAATGCCAGCTCCCAAATCACATAATGCCTTAGCAAAATATCTCGAGCCAATCTTGCATGGAATGGTACAACTTCCTGGATCTTTGAGCTTAGGTGAAAGATTTGATTTCCTTAAACATGTGCCAACCTCATTCACTTGGATCACCTCCGCACATTGCAAAATTTGCTCCTTATTAGAGATAAGGTCCTTGAAGAATTTTGTGCAGGTAGGTGATATCTTGACCAAATCCATCAAAGGTATGTCCACGTGGAGCTACTTAATCATCTCAGCAAATTTACTGAACAAAATCTTCTTCTTAGATGGCTGCATCCTTTGAGGAAAAGGCAAAAGGGAAATTGAAACCACTTGGCGGATTTTTCTTGCTTCCGTTACCATGAATTCCCTCCTTCTTCTCTGCTTTCTTGGTTCATCATTCACCTTTGTCTGAACTTCGTCAGCCTCTTGATCATCCTTTGGAGACTCTTCTTCAGAAATTTTTGGAGATTGCAGTTGCTTACCACTTCATAATGTCACAGCATTGCAATGCTCTCTTCCCTTGGGATTGGGAAAAGTATCACTGGGTAAAGCTCCATCTGGCCTATTATGAACTTCCTTTGCTAGTTGGCCCAATTGAATCTCCACATTCTTAAGGATAGCATTGTGTTCCCTTAACATACCTCCTTAAAGCTCCACTGTTTTCTCCAAATTGGCTGTTCTTTGTTGACATTCTCCAAAAAGCTTGTCCATCTTACCTCCCAACACTGTGATAACATCCTCCAGTGATGCTTGTGATTTAACATTCTGTGTGTTCTGCTGGTTTCCATAACCAGGTGGATAAGTTGGTCTTGATATATACTGTGGGCGATTCTGTCCTCCTTGATACCCCTGATTTCCACCGGAAGGCTTCCACTGATTTGAATTATTATTCCGGTTATAGTTGACGTACTGCACTTGCTCATTAGTGACTTGAGGACACTGATCCATGTGATGTTCCCCTTGACATAAACCACAGGTTGGTGTGGTTTTGTTTGTCAATGTTGCTTGTATACTAGCTAGTTGATTCTGCATGGCTGTCATCTGTGCTTCCTAGTTGGTTGTTTTATCCAACTCTAACATACCAATCTGCCGTTTTCCATGGTTGCTTCTCCTAGAAGGCAACATCAGCTCATTGCTTACTATATGATCAAAAATCTCTTCAACCTCTTCTGGGGTTTTATCTCTCAGGTTTGCCAGCTGAAAGATTCACTAAATGCATAGTATCCACATTCAGTCCATTGCAAAAGAAATTCAACTCTCGTCCCGGCTCCAACCCACTGTTTGGGCATTTATTGAACAGTTCCCTAAATCGATCCCAAGCTTCTGTGAATGACTCACCATCACCTTGACAAAACTGCATGAAATCCATTCTGATCTTGTCCATTCGGGAAGGAGAGAAGTATTTGGTCATGAATCATTTTGTAACCTCATCAAAAGTTTCAATCCTCGCCCCATTTATAGAGTCATGCCATCTCTCAGCTGCTCCTTGAAGAGAGAAAGAGAACAACATTCTCTTCAACACATCATGGAGGATATGTGGGAGATTACTTGTGTTACACAATTTAAGGAATGTCCTTAAATGTGCATGTGGTTGTTCAGAACTCATCCCATGGAAAATCTGGCCATTTTGAACTAAATTAATGAACACCGGCGGGATTTGAAAATGCTCTCCAGTATTAATGAATGGTGAATTCAAGTTGTCCATTTGAGGCTCATAATGATCACCATAGCGGCGACGAGGTGCTTCTGGTTAGGCTGGTGGCATTCCAGTTGCTCCCTTGGAGGGTCAACCACATTTTGCTGATTTCCTTGATTTTCTAATCCAGCCATTGCTGCACAATCCAGCTTCTTCTTAGCACGTAAACTCTTAGCAAGTTCTGGATCGTACTGATACTCAGCTAGTCCTGATGATCTCGTCCTGCGCATACAAAGAGGAATAAAGAAAAAATAGAAAGAATATGAAAAAAAACTAAAAGCAAATAAAAATAAAACTTCAACACGACTGCTTTCCCCTGCAACGGCGCCAAAATTTGATAGGGGCAAATATGTATATGAAATGCGATCGTGGTTGCTATTCACCCCTTCTAAAAAGTAATGCTAAACAACCCCCGTGAAGGTGATAGTAAAGCGAGTTCGTTCTCTCAGGGAAAGGACTATGTTGAAGTTTAAATAAAATCTTTTGAATGTTTTAACAATGACTAAACGGAAAATCACTAAAGTAATGACAACTACAGAGCTAAAGTGGTGATTTGAGTAAATATCAAGTTCAGCAAGTGTACTCCCGAGATTGTATGATAGGGTTACATAAAGACACACACATCCATCCTATCTATGGTCATACAAAATAAGGATAACTACACTTACTCACACTCTCCTATATAGCGGTAGGAAAGGAGTGATTGATGCACTTACCTACTTAGATATTAACTAATTCACTGAACACTCCTATATGGCGGTAAGCACAGTTCACTTCCTTAATTAACCCGGAATCTATTGCAACTAGCAACTCAACCAAACCCTCAAATTCAACCACTCTGAACAGGCTAGTCGTGTACCCTCAATTTTACCCTAACAACTACTGTAGAAGTGGAAGCAGGGATCGTATCCTCAGGGATGGTGTAGTTCAAGAATTTGTAGTGTTGATCAAGATCTGTGCTCAAATTCCACAATGTAAACACAGTCATATAAAGGGAATATTCAAAAGCTTAAAACAAAAGTGAGCTTATGAAAACTACAACCGAAAGAACAAGGATTCAAGTGGATATCCTAGGGCTTGTGGATCAAATCTCAATGAATTCAAACCGTTTCTATGCAATTGACCTCAAGTCACACTGAATTGGAAAAGATCATTGTTGCCTAGAGTCTAGCAACCACTTAGCATGGCGACTACAGTGCTTACTATTCTCCTAAACAGGTATGCTTTCCCGTGTCGAGGCCTAAGCATCCTGGATTACAGCCGCAACCTCTCAACTTCATAACTCTAGCTACTAATCATTCAAATTCTCAGGTATCCTATGGCGAGGCCTAATTTGAGCATCTTGTTTTAGCTAAATTCATAAAGTCATTCTTTACCTCATTCATAAAACTCACGATCTCCGATTAGCATGTCGACCACATCTGAGATCGTGTACAAAGTAAAACAGGCAAGAAATTCCATCATCATTCATCATGTTCACTATTCATACAAGTTCCACCGTAAATGATAGGTCAAGCCTTGAACTGGCATGTTGACCTCCAACAAAGTTTGACTCAACCAAACACCGTGAAATTGCATGATATTTAGAGAAATTTCAACAATTAAAAATAAACATGAACATTCCTTAAGAGATTTGGTCAATCGCATAGACTTCACAGTTCGAATTCACATTAATTCAATCGAAACCCTAGGACATCGCAATTCTAGCCAGAAAAGTTCATATCTAACTCAGAAGCATCAATTATCAATATTGAGCAATTAAGTTCCATCGAATGAAGAAACTTCACCGATTATAGTGTAGAGAAGAGTCAATTGTTGCTTCGATTGAGTTTAGTATGAGTTCTCTGCTACAAATTCGCGATCAAAATTCAAGTCGAAGAAGGAAAGGTTAGAGTGAGAAAATAGATCTAGAGAGAGAAAATGAGAGAAGAATGTAATTCCCGCTTGAATTCAAAAGATAGTTATCAATCTCGAATGTTCTAAAAATCTATTACCCCCAAAATCTTCCTCTTTTTAATATGGTAACTAATCCTCTATATATAGAGGATACAAGAATTGTAAATGATACGCAAACGTAAAATGGCTAAAAGGATTATAGCTAT
This sequence comes from Ophiorrhiza pumila, assembly GCA_016586305.1. Classification (NCBI taxonomy): domain Eukaryota; kingdom Viridiplantae; phylum Streptophyta; class Magnoliopsida; order Gentianales; family Rubiaceae; genus Ophiorrhiza; species Ophiorrhiza pumila. Next base: position 22,641,570 of record BLIW01000007.1, on the reverse strand, counting down.
GCCATTGAAAAGGACTTCTCAAATTTTGCAAGAATTTCCAAGGCAGCATCTGCACTCCTTTAGCTCTGATCTCCCGCGCTTTCCAGCTAGTCTGAACGCCTTCCAGCTGCCCAAAAATGCGCCTCCAGTTTTCATCCAAAATCCCTTCTCATTCAGCAACCATCACGCCTTCATCAGCTAAGCGAAACACGCCTTCAGGATCTCCTACGCCTTCAATCCTCTAGCCTCCACGTCTTTTGCATCAACTGGACGCTTCTGGGCCTTTCTTGATCACGCCTTCCACTATCCTGCGTACACACTGAAAATCCATCACGACACTTAACCATTTTTTCTCCCAAACCAGAGTGTAAAGGGCGAGGTCTCGCGGCGAGACCTCGCCACTTTGTGCGTTTGGGTGGCTAGACCTCGCGGCGAGGTCTCGCAGTGCAATCTCTGGCGAGACCTCGCGCGCTCATGGTGAATGGCTAGGTCTCGCGGCGAGACCTTGTCGTGAACGTGCAAGTGCGCAAGTTTGAGTGATGAAAATGTTTTGAGTGTTGTGAGTTGTTTGAGTGATCAAAAGTGTGAAGTGTTGTGAATGACAGTGAATTGTGAGTAGATGTGGAGATGTTGTGCATTTGAAATGAAGTGTTATGAAATAAAGATGCATATGTGTGAAGTGTTTGCAAGTTGTAAGTTATTGTGAAATGAATGTGAAATCGAAATTGTGAAGTCCAACTACAACTATGAGTGATCGTTGTGTATTGAGAATGAATGCTAATGTAGTGTATTTGGGTAGAAAATGAGCGTCAATGTTGTGAGGTTATTGAGCTAAGTAAAACTGTTGTGAAGTTGTGAATAAAGATTGAAATGCTATGTACAATGAAATGTGAGCTTGTGGTGTGCAAGTGATGTAAGTGATTGAGTGCTTTAGTGCATGTGTGCATAAGTGCATGCGGCGAGGTGATCTCGCCGCATGAGTTGTGTGCGTGTGTGAGTGCTGTGAGTACGAGGCATCCATGCGGGGAGGTGACCTCGCCGCATGATAATGTGCGGAGTGCTAGAGTGATGTGCTTAGAGTGTGCAAGTGCTAGTGTTAGTATAGTGCGAGTGCTGTGCAAGAGTGTTTTGCGAGGTTCACCTCGCCGCATGGATGCGGTGCGCTGATGGTGCGATTGTGTGCGAGAGTGTAGCAAGAGTGTAGTGTGATTGTGGTGCGAGTGCAGTGAGGTATTATGCAGTGAGTGCATGTGAGTGAAGTGTAGTGAATGCAATAGCGAAGTGTGGTGAGTGCACAAGCATCACTACTAAAAAATTCACTTTCTAAAACGGTTAAAAGTAGTTATTTAAATCGGGTTTTAGATTTTCCGAACCGTTTTAGATATGGGCGGACTAGAAAGTCTTACATTTTTTAAAACGGTTGATGAACCGTTCTTAAAAGTCTGTTTTCTAACACGGTTGATGAACCGTTCTTAAAAGTCTAAAATACAAAAGTCATGAATCCAAAAGTCACTACCACAGACAAAGCTCTTCCTCCTTCAACTCTTATCGATACAGAATAGATATATCGATACAGAACACTGAAGCCAGTAACATTGGACAACGATGTTGCGATTGAGACACCAGAGAGTTGGAGTTCACCAAGATGTCCCAACATAAAGATGGGGGAAACTCGCAAGATATATTGTCCCACTATTTCAACTATCATAGGAAACGCTATGCCGTTGACCCTCTTCAGTTCCTCCACATAAGGCTTGCATGTTGCTACCCTGTTGGTCTCCTTGTTATTTTGCGGCAGCAGAGCTTCCTCCTCTATCTCCATCAGTTATTCTTTTTCTTAAATTACCACAGGGGGAATTCAACAACTTCTTGTATCGGCTGCTTGAGAGTTGAGAACTGAATAGACCAATCAACTACAAATTGAATTTGGCACCGGTTTTTGAGGCTCTCTTTACTACAACAACATCAAACATAAGGATTAAGGAGGAAAAGAAGAAAAAAAAAAGGAGGAACAGATATTGAAACAAAAACCCATCAATATTTTCATCACACAAATCAACAAATACAAATACATATGAAGGAATGAATCAAAATGGAGGACATATACGACGGACCTTATCAGATTTCTTATCACTCTCAAATGCTTTCTCCTTCTCAGCCCTTAGCTTTTGCTTCTCCAATCTCTCCGTTTCCCATTTCTTCCATCAAAGAAAAATACTAATTATAACCAGAAATCAGTATAAAAAATCAAAAATCAAAAATCAAAAGCAAACCTGAATGTAGACGTTCTCCTTAGCACGTTCTTCTTCACTGAGTACACGACCTTTTTCGTCGCTGAAGTAGCGGAGGCCAGCGATTGCCGACGACCATCGTAGTTGTATCTTCCAACATAAGCCCTTTGGACTGCGCCGCTCAGTTTTTACTTCTTCAGAGTTGCACAATCGATCTATAGATCTGTTCTACAGGAGAAGAAAATGCTGGGGGAGATTTTTATCGTTACATTTTCTAAATCGGTTAGTTAGAAACCGTTCTTAAAATGGAGATGATAACAGTTTCTAAAACGGTTGTCTCCCGAACCGTTTTAGAAACTGACATTAAGAGACTTTCAAACACGGTTGTCTCCAGAACCGTTTTAAAAACTGACATTAAGAGACTTTCTAACACGGTTATAATGTAACCGTTTTAGAAAGTTTGCGTTTTCCTAATTCTTATTACAAAAATGCCACCGCACCAATTATTTAAAACGGGTTATTAATAACCGTTTTAAATAGACCGTTTTAAATTACATATTCTGTAGTAGTGTATTTAGCCAGAAAAATCATCCAACTTCCATGCAAGATTCGTATAGCTTAGACTCTGAATTGGACTTTTTGGTGAACATGAAAGTTATAGAACTTCCTCTTGGCTTTCGATAGGTTCAACAATCAACCTCATTGGATACCTATAGCTCAAGATATACAAAATTAACCAAACTGTGGCAGAAAGAGAAAACTCTACCAAACCCTAATCCAAGCACAACAAAGATGCCTTCGTTTCTCATAATTGCACACAGAATTTGGAGAATGTTAAAACACAACATTTAAAGTACAAACAAAGAGCTTTCCAAATCATCCAAGATCTCCTCAATTGGATCAAAATTGAAAGAGTTATTCATAGAACAAAATGCACACTCAAAACTGCCAAAAACCCTAATTTTGCCGAAAATGTATTCTTGAGTTCCTTCATTTCCTCTTTGACATTTTTCACTTCATTTACCTACATTTTTGCTCTTTTTGTACCATTTGATCATTTTCACATTGCAAACATATAAATGCATAAAACCTCTCAAAACATCACATATATACATAAAGCACACAACAAAAGCCAAGCATTTTATCACATATTAGTTGGTATAAAACCAACTTATCAAATTCCCCCACACTTGAACTTTTGCTTGTCCTCAAGCAAACTCACACTCACATCCACTTAGCTCTAAACCCTGCTCTTTTATCGACTCGTTCTCATTTGAGTTCATCAAAACAAATTTTTCATGCAATATCAAAATCTCTTAACATTTCCTCAATTCCAACCTATCAACTTTCAGCACAAATTATCAACCAAGGCACGATGAATAAAGACCAAAATGTCATGCGTGCAAGTGTGTGCTGAGGAACATGCACTTCATCTATTCCCTTGCTATACACCATCTAGCTCGTCTCATACCCAATCAATACATGCCAATCTCTTTGTCCACTCTTATGAACATGCAATCACAAGATCAATGGTACCTATGCGTACATTGGTACTCTATGGGACATTGCCCTTATTCTGCACATTGGTGCATATTTGTTTCACACATTGGTGCCTAACAATAATGCCTGGGTTTTATGGCTTTTTTCTCCAAATTTGAATGCCAGGTTCTTATGGCTTTTTCCTTCCCAGTTGCCAATATGACTTTTTCTCCCATATCATTTCTTGTGCAAGCACATGTTCATAAGAATCCCAAATTGACTAAACATGCACGAATTCTGGAGACACCAGATAAATGCATAACAAAAAGAATAGAATCCACACACATTACCTCCTATGTCAATTGATTTTTTGCATGGCATATCTATCTTACATTAACATCGGGCCTTAATTAACAAAATGTACCAATTTCATCAAGATTAGATTTAAGGACATCAAAACATCTTTCGCATGCAACATATGAAAATAGCACTTGGTGAACCACAAATTCAAACAAGACTTCAAAAGAGCTAAAGTCTAGTACAAAGCATTCTATCCTTAGAAAAAACTTACAACGACTTACACTCCCACTAAACTTTCAACATTCACTTAGTACAATCACTACCCAAATAAAAAAACTACACCATTTATTCAAACTCAACTTATCCTCTAAAAGATAACATCACACATAAATTCTTGACTTCGCTTCACACACTTTCACACTCGAACTTCACAAGGAAAACTTTGCAAAAGCTCTTAACGATTCAATCTTCATGGCACTAGCTAATCATCATAGCAACAATCTTCCAGAGAACACTTCAAATTTCAGCAAGGCACCACTTCACAATTCATCAAAGCAGAAAAATTCCAAACTTCATCTTCACAAAATTCTTCACTTCAACTCAGAACATCTCCATCAACATGAAGTCCAGATATTGTCAAGATTACTCCCAACTCCGTGTCCCCCCTTTCAACAATATTAAGCACCCACATGCATTAAAAAAATTTTCAATCATCACACAGAATATGAACCAATCATAACAATCACAGCACACATCACACAAATTCCTTCCCCCACACTGGATTGAAACATTGTCCTCAATGTAATAGGCTAAGATGGAGGAGAAACTCCCTGAGAAAACGATGATGGAGCTGCGGAAGAAGGAGATCCAAATGCAGCTGTAGATACCAAAGTTTGACCATCCAAAGGTGCTGTAACAAATGCGGGAGTACCCAACGATGATGGAACTGAGGAAAAAGGAAATCCAAATGCAGCAGTAGATGCCAAAGATTGACCATCCAAAGTTGCTGTAGCAAATAATGAGGGTACAACAGAGGGCTGAGGCACATAATGGAAAGGGTCGTGAGTTGGTCCTTCAATAATTTGATCAGTGGCTAACAATGGAAATCTTGTAGCAGGTGTAAATGCCGGATTTGGTAAGAATGTGGGAGTATAAGGCATAGAAGGAATTCTGCCAAATGTATGTAATGACGAAAGGGACGGCATCGCAGTCACTCCTGTGGGCAGCTCCTGAATAGCACCCCTCATCACATCCATTGAAAGATTGGGTACACAACACCCAGCAAACTGTGCTGACGTCGGAGTTGGTTTCGGAGGTCCTGCATCCGAATGATAATAGACAGTCTTGTTGCACCTATCAAGCTCTTGTTGCATGCACCATTGCCTATGATAAAGCACTTCAAACTGCTGCTGGGCTACTGTGGTCATGTCATCCAATCTGTGATCCATACTCGAAGCATGAGTTGTCCATTCTTGATGCATAGTCTCTATGCCCTCGTGCATCCTTTCAATCCGTTCATCCATGTTCGTGAACCGATGTTCAATAGTTTGTAGCCTCCCATCCATGTTCTCGAAACGTTTTTCCATTGACTGCTGAAAATCCTGAATTGCTCCTTGCCATGTCCCAAAGTCATACATCTGAGATCCCTCATTCACCTCAGTAGGTGTAGGTCCAGATTTGCTCTTTGATTTCTTGGTGCCTGCTTGCTTCGCTTTTCGCAGCTCCCTCTCTTCTCCTTGATACTTGATATACAAGGCTGTTCCAATCGGTCCCGGATTCCTTCGCCAATCCCCAGCCACAGTATTAACGCCTTGAGCCATGCAGAGCTCCTCAAGCAAGATAGGAAAGTATAAGGCAGCACTATCCATTTCAATCCCAGATTTAATGATTGAAAAAAATTTTCTCCCCACATATATAGGCTTCTTTGCTCCAATGACTGAAATTAAGTGCAATCTATCGCGTAGCACCTCCGTGGATTGGGAACTGGGCATCAATCGTGATAGCACAAACATGAGCCATATCTTCACATCACTATGCAGCCATTCACCTCGGATATGTTTGCGCTCGCCACTTGCATTCAACTCCCATTTAGCCCCTAGTATAGCAAGCTCTGCTGCCAATGTAAGATCATAATCATCATCATTCCTCAAGAACGTCAAAGGATCATGAGAGAAACTGGGTGTGCCAAGGTGGTCGTTGATTACTTCACTCGTGATTTTTACCAGTTGCCCCCGCAAGTAAAACTCCCCCTCCTTATTCGGGAATTTCGCATTTGCATAAAACTCCCGTGCCAGACTTGCATTACACATCCCTGGTGCACTAGTGAGCTTCTTATCAAAGCAATGAAATTCCATCAATTCTGGAAATGGCCCTCCTTCAACTGCAAACGCCTGTTCCAAATGCAATCTCTTCATGCCTATCACTTGTTCCCATCTTTGTTGAGCTTGCTCATTAACAAATATAGATGGCTCCTGGCCTGATGCTCCTTTCCTTTTCTTTGGAGTGGTGGATTGTACTGTGTATTCAGGTGGATCCTCGAAGAGTGGCAAATCAACATCAGGGCAGTAATCAGAATCTGAATCCTCAACTAAAGGCTTTTTAGCTTTTCCTTTCTTAGAACTTTCACCCTTTGAAGTTGATGCTGCCTTCTTAGAAGCTGTGATCTTTTGTGTACTCAAGTCCTTCTTTGGGGCCATATCTGTAAGAATAACAAACCCCATGAATACCATAACAACATTTTTAGACAATCCAAATCATAACCTCACATTTTTAAGAGTTAGCTCATAATGTATAAACTATCAACAACAAGTGACAGTATTGGATCGGTTTTCTCAAATGAAATTTCCAGCTTACACTCATTGAAAACCGAATGAATACCATGTTAAGCAGGAAGAATTAGACAATACTTTAAACATAAAAGTTAGCGAGCATGCTTTGAACTAAAAATGTGGTAAAAAATCAACCCATTTGGACTTAATATGAGCAAGTTACGGCCAAAATACCAAAGGCTACCAAACTGGGCTATTTCAGTATTCTAAGCACTATTCCCTAGATTCAGCTCTACCTTCCTCTATTCATTAGCCTATCTTCCAATTTCAATTAGCTAAAGTGGTAAACACAAACATTGTAGGTTGTCCTGTAGGCTAAAATCGGCAATTGGTCTCATTCCATTCGGATTTGAATTGAGGAAATTATAACCAGAAAACCGAGAATTGCCAAAACTGGTCAATTCAGCAAATTCAAATCCTGATTTCATCATGTACTTCACATTCTAACCCTTTTTAGCCTATGTTCCAGCCACAATTATCAAAAGTGTACAAAATGAACATTGAAAGCTACCATGTTAGCTAAAAGATGCAACCGGAATCACTTCATTTCAACATACCAAACTCAAGTTATGCTCTAAAAACAGAAACATGACAAAGCTGGAATAATTGAAAATCAAAAATTTTTACTCATGCTTTCCCACACTTAACATGCATTGTCATTTGGCTATCAACATCATGTTTTCCATGTTCATCAATCCATTTTCTAGCTACATCATAACCAAGATCATGCCTCCACTTTCATTACTTGAACATTTCAATGTACACAAAAGGAATCACAAAGCTCAAGAAGGTTTAAAAATATACCTTAGTGGATAACTTTTGGAGAGCTAAACTTAAGTCTTGGAAGAAAAGGACATGAAAAACCAAATGTAAGCCCTATGCTCTTGTTAATGCCGTCTTTGTTCTCAGCTTTTGTTATCTTGAGGCAACAAGCAAGACCACTTGCACTTATACTCACACGAGAAAGGGATACCAAGATATGACATTAAGTTGGTCAAAATGAGAAGTTAATACTCCCACCCAACACAAACAAACAATTTCTTGTCATTCAAAGGTGGGACCCACTTTCTTTCAATGCATGTGAATGTTTCAGCTCCTCAAAAATAGTACTGCATTCATATCACGCAAAACATCAACACAAAGCTGCACTCACTCTATTCAATTCAACCGAACATTTCTCAATCATGCTCTCAAAAATAATGAATAGCAAAAACAAACAGGGAGCTTTTATATTTTCCATGTGAACTTAACCTGTTACACATAAAAACGTCCACCCAAAATGCCAGCTTTTTTTCTTTCATTACATATCAATTTCCTATTCATGACTCAATAGCAATCCAATCTCTAAGTCAATTTTTATCAGCTTTTCAGAAAATTGAATTCATGTTCAGAAGGTTTCAGAAATGCAGCTATTCTCTTCATCAATGCATGTGTGAATAAAACCGAACATCACAACACAGAAATTTTATTAACACGAAATACAGAAAACAACAAAAAAATTTAGACATTACAACCTATCTAGTAACAAAATCACAAAATGCTAATACTACTAATACTATACTCAATTCAATCGTGGTAATTAATCTCCTTAAACATAATCATGGTAACCATACATGTTCCAACCACAACCATAATCAAGATAGCTTGGCAAAATCTCCCCCCACACTTGAATAAGACACGGTCCCCGTGAGATAAAATCAACAATCAAGACAAGGAACCTGGCCTTCCGCTTTCTACAAGCCACGAGAAAGTCTTGCAATTCTTTCCTCCTCTTGTAAAATAGGCCACTGAGTAGGTCCCAACAGACTAAGAGGATTTTGAGAATTGTCAGCTGAAGTGATAGTAACCCCTTTAGCATGAGCCATGGCTGTGATCAAAGCTGAAAAATACATCGGTGCAAACTCACTTCTTTGTGCTCGCCTGATGAACCGTAATATCAGTTTCCCAACATCAATAGAGAAATCATGTAAAATAACATAAATCAAAAGAACTCGTTCGCTAGATGCTATATCTGCACGGTTAGTAGGTAAAAGCCTGGAATTTATAAACATTAACCACAATTTTGCCTCGGCTGTGAGTTCACTAGTAGGTACATATAAAGCCTCGCGTCGAGCAGTCCTCACCCATCTAGCACCAGGTAAAGTCACTGAAGCCAACAAGTGATCAGTATTGTCATCCCGAAGCAACCTACAATAAATGTTACCAGGAAAATCATCAAGGAGATAAAGCATATTGATACTGTGTCGGGTGACCCTCAAATACTTCCCTCTTACAAACACTGAGTGAACACCATTAGCCCGTGAATTAGCATAAAATTCTCTAACTATGTCCATATTCACTACTACTGCAGCCAATGCAAAATGAGACCACGACTGCCAGAAGATCACATCCTCAAATCTCCTGGAAGGGACCTCGAAAGGTCTCTCAATCCTCACCGATCTATTGATAAAACTATGGTAAATGTTTTCAGCATTGAGATTGACAAAATGGGGGTAGTTTGCTGGTTCAAAATCAATGATCATTTCATCATCAGCTGAAGAAGAAGAAGAAGATGATGAAGAAGTTCCCTGATCTTCACTAAAGATAGCATATTCATAAGGATTCTGATGAGGATAATAATCAGCCATGATCAAGAAATGAAAAATGTCTAATAAGAGAAACAATGTAAAGAAGAGTAGTGAGCATGCAAAAGAACGATATTCAATGTATAGAATTGCCATCTAGCTATCCAACAAACACATGTGAATGATTCTGAAAAAACAAAAGCCTACATGTCTGAGCTTATTGGCCGCATTATTCAATTATTGAAACCATCCAAACCAACAATGCATCAATAATGATCTCAAGTTCACGGGACTAGAATTAATTCTTACCATCAGAACTTTTACCTGAGTTGCAGAAAAGTGTGCACTCATTTACCCATATGAATAGAAAATAACAAAGACTCACAGAGGTTTTTAGCAATAATGCTCATCATCATCCTTATGAGAAATTGCCCAAACCAAAATAACCATTAATTCTGTTCAAAGATTGTGCCACAATTCGAAACCAAATTCGACACAAACTAAAAATTAACAAAGAAAAATAGTTCCAACCAAACAAAAGAAAAGAAACAATGGAAAGAAACACTGGGTTGCCTCCCAGGAGCGCTTGGTTTTAAGTCCACAGCCCGACCGTGCTTCGTTGGCTCACTGTGAAGAAATAGGGTCATCCAAGTATAATTCATGTGGAGGTTGTGCCCCATTAGTGACACCCGCATCCTGAGAAGCTAAGTAAGGCTTGAGACGATAGCCATTCACCTTCCAAACATTGCTATTCTTATCATTCTTGATTTCCACAACGCTATACGGTTTGACATCAACAACTCTAAAAGGACCACTCCACCTGGATTTCAATTTTCCAGGAAACAATCTAAGTCTAGAGTTATAAAGCAATACCAATTGCCCTGGAACAAAAATCTTGGGTTGGATTCGTGCATCATGGATTCTTTTAGTCCTCTCCTTATACATCTTGGCACTCATGTAAGCATTGAATCTGAATTCATCCAGTTCATTCAATTCCAACATTCTTTTTTATTGAGCCTCAGACAGGTTCATGTTCAATGTTTGAATCGCCCAATACGCTTTATGTTCAAGTTCCACTCGCAAGTGACACTCTTTACCAAAAACCAATCGAAAAGGAGAAGTTCCAATTGGGGTCTTGTAAGCTGTTCTATATGCCCACAATGCATCATCCAACTTCAAAGACCAATCTTTCCTACCTGGATTTACCACTTTTTTCAAGAACTCTCTTTATCTCCCGATTGGAAATTTCAGCTTGGCCAGAAGTCTGTGGATGTAAGCTGTGGAAACTTTGTGAGTAACACCATATTTTGCCAACAAAGATTCGAAGAGCCTGTTACAGAAATGAGTCCCACCATCACTTATTATAGCCCTGGGAGCTCCAAACCTATTAAATATGTATTTCTTCAAGAAGGCAGCTACACTTTTTGCATCGTTATGAGCCAAAGCCACAGCTTCCACCCATTTAGAAACGTAATCCACTGCCACCAGGATGTACTCCATTCCTCTTGACTTAGGGAATGGTCCCATGAAGTCAATCCCCCACACGTCAAAAATCTCTACCTCCAGGATATTGTTCAAGGGCATCTCATTTCTAGAAGAGATATTGCCAGTTCGTTGACAACGATCACATTTTCCAACCCAGATTCTGGCATCCATGAAGATATGTGGCTAATAAAACCCACATTGCAAGATTTTGAACCCTGTCCTAGTTGATCCAAAATGACCACCACAGGGTCCTTCATGGCATGCCTTTAAGATGTCCTCCTTTTCTTCTTCTTTGACACATTTTCTTATCACTTGATCACAACATATTTTATATAAAGAATTCTCTTCCCAGAAGTAATATTTAGCATCACTTCTCAGTATTTTCCTCTGATCACTGAAGTAATAAGATGGAATTTTTCCAACAACAACAAAATTTGCAATCTTAGCGTACCAAGGCAATGTCCTTTCAACCACTGTAAACACCTGCTCATCAGGGAAATGCTCCTTAACCAAAATATTTGAATCATCTTGAGCCTCTGATTCCAGTCTTTAGAGATGGTCAGCAACCACATTTTCAGAGCCCTTCCTATCTTTGATTTTAACATCGAATTCCTAGAGCAACAACACCCATCTAATCAAACGTGGTTTTGCCTTTTTCTTTGCAAGCAAATACTTCAATGCAGCATGGTCTGTATGAACAATGACCTTTGACCCCAAAAGATAGGCACAGAATTTATCAAATGCGAACACCACTGCTAGCATTTCCTTTTCTGTAGTTGAATAATTCATTTGAGCCTCATTGAGCAATCTGCTAGCATAATAGATAGTATGAAAAATCTTGTCTCTCATCTGGCCAAGGACTGCTCCCAAGGCATATCACTCGCGTCACACATAATTTCAAACGGTTCACCCCAATGAGGAGTGACTATCACAGGAGCTTCCACCAATTTAACTTTCAAAGTTTCAAATGCCTCAACACATTCAGCTCCAAACTCAAACTTGACGTCTTTTTCCAAGAGGCTGCATAAGGGTCTAGCTATCTTTGAAAAATCCTTAATAAACCTTCTATAAAACCCAGCATGTCTGAGAAAGCTTCTGATACCCTTAACATTGGTAGGTGGAGGAAGTTTGGCAATGACATCTATCTTAGCTCGATCTACCTCTATCCCAGCATGAGAAATTTTATGGCCTAACACAATCCCTTCTTGAACCATGAACTGACACTTTTCCCAATTCAACACAAGGTTTGTTTTTCTTGACACCTTCTCAACACCTTAGCCAAATTTTCCAAACATCCATCAAAGGTCATCCCAAACACAGAGAAGTCGTTCATGAAAATCTCAATAATTGATTCAACCATATCGTGAAAAATGGCCATCATACACCTCTGGAAAGTGGCAGGGGCGTTGCATAAACCAAATGGCATTCTTTTATAAGCAAATGTGCCAAAAGGACAAGTGAAAGTTGTCTTACCCTGGTCCTTGGGGTCAATTGCAATCTGGTTGTAACCAGAGTATCCATCCAAAAAGCAATAGAAAAGTTAGCGCCAGCAATTCTATCCAATAATTGTTCCAAGAATGGAAGAGGGAAATGGTCTTTTCTAGTTGCCTTATTTAGCTTCCTGTAATCCATGCAAACCCGCCAAGCACTCACCACTCTGGTTGCCAAAATTTTATTCGCATCGTTCTTAATCACAGTCACCCCTCCCTTCTTACGGACACACTGGACAGGGCTTACCCACTCACTATCTGAGATGGGGAAGATCATCCCAAAGTCTAGTAGCTTGATCACCTCTTTCTTCACAACCTCCATCATCTGTGGGTTAAGTCGTCTCTGCCTATCCCTCATAGGAACAGAGTTTTCTTCAAGGAGGATCTTATGCATACATAACCCTGGGCATATACCTTTGATGTCAGCAATAGTCCATCCAATGGGTTGCTTATATTGCCTTAGTACACTCAACAATTTATCCTCTTGCCATGCTTCCAGCGTGGATGAGATCACCACTGGTAATGTCTCGTTGTCCCCAAGAAAAGCATATTTCAAATATGGAGGTAATGGTTTCAATTCCAATATTGGTGCTACCATAATGGATGGTAAAAGCTTTTCATTCCTGGACAAATTCTCACTCGTCCTCACCTTAGTGGGAGAAAAATTTTCGTTAGCCAAAACAATAGGTTCATGATCATGTTCTCCTACAGTTTCATGCATTTTCACTTCCACAACATCACTTTGCAATTCACAAATTGACTCTTCCAAATAACAGCATTCAGTGAGATCTTCAATTTCAGAAATAATTCTCTTATCCTCATCATCTAAATCAAATTCATCAAAATTATCCTCACAAACACTTAACTCATCAACAACAGAAAAATCATGCATGTTGTTCACATTATTCAAAGAAGAACATGTTATAGCTTTGATAGTAAAACAAGACTCCATATTTAGAAGTTTCTTCATAGCATAGTTTACATCAAAAACCACCTCTTCATTGTTAATCCTAAACGTGACTGTCTTGTTTCTTACACCAATTAAAGCATCACCAGTAGCTAGAAAAGGTCTTCCAAAAATGAGAGGGACCTCAAGGTCCTCTTCCATATCAAGTATAATGAAATCAACAGGCAAGGTAAATTTATCAATACTTACCAACACATCCTCCACCAAGCCTGTAGGAGTCACCAAGGATCTATCTGCCAACTGTAGTGTGACTGCCACTGGTCGAATCCTTCCACTCAAACCCACATTTATTGCAATGGATAATGGCATCAGGTTGATTCCAGCACCAAGGTCACAGAGGGCGTTTGCAAAATATCTGGGTCCAATCTTACAGGGAATGGTACAGCTACTTGGATCTTTATGCTTTGGAGGTAATTTGTGAACCATCCATGCTTGACTGCACTCTGATAGCATCATTGGAACTTCACATCTCAAGATTTGCTCCTTGTTTGAAATGAGATCCTTTAAATACTTAGCATATTTAGGCATGGATGTCACCAAATCTAACAAAGGAACATTGACATTCACTTGTTTGATCATATCTAAGAAACGATTGAATTGAGGTCCCTTCTTAGGTGGAGGTTTCTTCCTTTCTGGAAATGGAGCTTTTGGAGCATAATCTGGGAAATTATAAGGATTGGAATATCTGGTGATTTCATTCCCCACCCTTGCTGGTATTTCCTTCTTTTAAGACTTATTAACCTCCTGCTCACCTTCCTTCTTAAGTTCCAAAACTTCCTCAGCTTCATCTTTTTGGTCCTCCTCCAAGCCATCACTATTGTCTTCTGCATGTTTGCTTCCAGGCAACAATTTTTCACTCCTCAAAGTAATAGCATTGCATGCTTCTCTCCCCTTGGGATTTGGTACTGTGTCACTGGGAAGTGCTCCTTTTGGCCTCTGGTGCACAGCATTGGCAAGTTGACCAAGTTGCATCTCGATATTCTTCAAAGTAGCTTCGTGATGCTTCACAGTGGACTCCAAACCTCCAAATCTCTGTTCGTTCTTATCCATCTTTGCCATCAGCTTTTGAAACATATCTTCCACAGTTGGCTTCTTTTGTTCTGATGTGCTAGCCTGATTATCAAAACCAGGAGGTGGTTGATTTATTGCTCTCCTCTGGTCATTACCTTGATAGTAATTTCCTCCTTGGTTCTGCTGTTGATTCCAATTACCTTGGTTTCCACCATAATGTTTGTTGCCTCCATTGTAATTGTTCCCATAATAGTTTCCACCATATTGGGGCTTGTTGCTGTAGTTACTCACATACTGAATGGATTCAGTAGTGATTGCTCATTCATCCATGTGATGTTCCCCTTTGCATAGTCCACATGAAAGTACTGGGGCTTTGATTTCAGTCGCCTTTAAAGTCTGCACCTGCTTGACCAATGCTTCAAACTTAGCACTAAGTGAAGTCTCCTCATCTACAATAAGAACTCCTCTTTGTCTCCTGACATGTGGCTTTCTAGTCTCTGGAAAAAGGTATTCATCCTCATCTATCTGATTAAAAAGTTCACGCACCTCAGGCACAGATTTGTCTTTAAGTGCCCCATTAGCACAAGCTTTAACCATCAAAGAGGATTCAGAAGTTAGGCCTTTGAAGAAAGTATTTAATTCCCTAATCTCGCCTAAGTCATGATTGGGGCATTGCCTAATCAAATCGTTGAATCTCTCCCAAGCTTCCCTAAATGACTCACTATCTTGTTATTGGAAGTTCATTATTTACAACTTTCTTTTTTCAAGCTTAGCTGGAGGGAAGTACTTAGACAAGAACCTTTTCTGTAGATCATCAAATGACATTCCAGCATTTGCTCCCCCTATACTCTTGAACCAATGTTTAGCCTTTCCAAGCAAAGATAAAGGGAACAAAATTATGTGAACCTCACCCCTGTCGACTCTTGGCAACTTGAAAATGCTACATAACCCGAGAAACCAATCAAGGTGGTCATTGGGATCCTCGTTGTCAAGACCTTGGAAGAATGTGGTAACTTTCCACATCGATGTCCTGATGACCAAATCGATTGTCAACATTTACTGCATAATGGTCTTCAAACCTAGGTGCTTGTGCTCCTTGAGCCGCTATTTCTCTCTGTTGCCTTAATTGAGCCCTCAAGTTTTTCGCCAATTCAAGGTCCAATAGAAATTGTGGTTCTCCTGCAGACCTGCTAGACCTTGGCATACACAACACACTGCTGTGGAGTATAATAACAGAAATCAACAACTTCAACTGTGCAACAAAGACACAAACCACAATCTCAATACGTATTAAAGAAATTGCAAAGAACAGAACACAACACAAAATGAAAGCTAAAGTAAATGATACAAACAGAAACACAAAGTAGAACAAGTGAAAATCAAGAACAATTCAACAAATTCTAGAACCGATTGCCTTCCCCGGCAACGGAGCCAAAAATTGAACAGTCTAGTCGTGTACCCTCAATTTTACCCTAACAACTACTGTAGAAGTGGAAGCAGGGATCGTATCCTCAAAGAAGGCGTAGTTCAAGAATTTGTAGTGTTGATCAAGATCTCTGCTCAAATTCCACAATTTAAACTCAGTCATATAAAGGGAATATTCAAAATCTTAAAACAAAAGTGAGCTTACGAAAACTACAACCGAAAGAACAAGGATTCTAGTGGATATCCTAGGGCTTGTGGATCAAATCTCAATGAATTCAAACCGTTACTATGCAATTGATCTCAAGTCACACTGAATTGGAAAAGATCATTGTTGCCTAGAGTCTAGCAACCACTTAGCATGGCGACTACAGTGCTTACTATTCTCCTAAACAGGTATGCTTTCCCGTGTCGAGGCCTAAGCATCCTGGATTACAGCCGCAACCTCTCAACTTCATAACTCTAGCTACTAATCATTCAAATTCTTAAGTATCCTACGGCGAGGCCTAACTTTAGCATCTTGTTTTAGCTAAATTCATAAAGTCATTATTTACCTCATTCATGAAACTCACGTTCTCCGATTAGCATGTCGACCACATCTGAGATCGTGTACAAAGTAAAACAAGCAAGAAATTCCATCATCATTCATCAGGTTCATTATTCATACAAGTTCCACCGTAAATTATAGGTCAAGCCTTGAACTGGGATGTTGACCTCCAACAAAGTTTTACTCAACCAAACACCGTGAAATTGCATGATATTTAGAGTTTTTGTCAATCGCATAGACTTCACAGTTTGAATTGACATTAATTCAATCGAAACCCTAGGACATCGCAATTCTAGCCAAAAAAATTCATATCTAACTCAGAAGCATCAATTATCAATATTGAGCAATTAAGTTCCATCGAATGAAGAAACTTCACCGATTATAGTGTAGAGAAGAGTAATTGTTGCTTCGATTGAGTTTAGTATGAGTTCTCTGCTACAAATTCGCGATCAAAATTCAAGTCGGAGAAGGAAAAGTTAGAGTGAGAAAATAGATCTAGAGAGAGAAAATGAGAGAAGAATGTAATTCCCGCTTGAATTCAAAAGATAGTTATCAATCTCGAACGTTCTAAAAATCCATTCCCCCCAAAATCTTCCTCTTTTTAATATGGTAACTAATCCTCTATATTTAGAGGATACAAGAATCGTAAATGATACGCAAACGTAAAATGGTTAACAGAATTATAGCTATGCCATTGAAAAGGACATCTCAAATTTCGCAAGAATTTCCAAGGCAGCATCTGCACGCCTTTAGCTCTGATCTCCCGCGCCTTCTAGCTAGTCTGAACGCCTTCCAGCTGGCCAAAAACGCGCCTCCAGTTTTCATCCAAAATCCCTTCTCATTCAGCAACCATCACGCCTTCATCAGCTAAGCGAAACACGCCTTCAGGATCTCCTGCGCCTTCAATCCTCTAGCCTCCACGTTTTTAGCATCAACTGTACGCTTCTGGGCCTTTCTTGATCACGCCTTCCACTATCCTGCGTACACACTGAAAATCCATCACCACACTTAACCATTTTTTCTCCCGAACCAGAGTGTAAAGGGCGAGGTCTCACAGCGAGACCTCGCCACTTTGTGCGTTTGGGTGGCGAGACCTCGCGGTGAGGTCTCGCAGTGCAACCTCTGTGTGGCGAGACCTCGCGGCGAGGTCTCTCCGCGCTCATGGTGAATGGCTAGGTCTCGCGAAGAGACCTCGCCGTGAACGTGCAAGTGCGCAAGTTTGAGTGATGAAAATGTTTTGAGTGTTGTGAGTAGTTTGAGTGATCAAAAGTGTGAAGTGTTGTGAATGATAGTGAATTGTGAGTAGATGTGGAGATGTTGTGCATTTGAAATGAAGTGTTATGAAATAAAGATGCATATGTGTGAAGTGTTTGCAAGTTGTAAGTTATTGTGAAATGAATGTGAAATCGAATTTGTGAAGTCCAACTACAACTATGAGTGATTGTTGTGTATTGAGAATGAATGCTAATGTAGTGTATTTGGGTAGAAAATGAGCGTCAATGTTCTGAGGTTATTGAGCTAAGTAAAACTGTTGTGAAGTTGTGAATAAAGATTGAAATGCTATGTACAATGAAATGTGAGCTTGTGGTGTGCAAGTGAAGTAAGTGATTGAGTGCTTTAGTGCATGTGTGCATAAGTGCATGCGGCGAGGTGATCTCGCCGCATGAGTTGTGTGCGTGTGTGAGTGCTGTGAGTGCGAGGCATCCATGCGGCGAGGTGACCTCGCCGCATGATAATGTGTGGAGTGCTAGAGTGATGTGCTTAGAGTGTGCAAGTGCTAGTGTTAGTATAGTGCGAGTGCAGTGCAAGAGTGTTTTGCGGGGTTCATGCGGCGAGGTGACCTCGCCGCATGGATGTGGTGCGCTGATGGTGCAATTGTGTGCGAGAGTGTAGCAAGAGTGTAGTGTGATTGTGGTGCGAGTGCAGTGAGGTATTATGCAGTGAGTGCATGTGTGTGAAGTGTAGTGAATGCAATAGCGAAGTGTGGTGAGTGCACAAGTATTTAGCTAGAAAAATCATCCAAATTCCATACAAGATTCGTATAGCTTAGACTCTGAATTGGACTTTTCAGTAAACATGAAAGTTATAGATCTTCCTCTTGGCTTTCTATAGGTTCAATAATCAACATCATTGAATACATATAGCTCAAGATATACAAAATTAACCAAACTGTGGCAGAAAGAGAAAACTCTACCAAACCCTAATCCAAGCACAACAAAGATGCCTTCGGTTCTCATAATTGCACACCGAATTTGGAGAAGGTTAAAACACAACATTTAAAGTACAAACAAAGAGCTTTCCAAATCATCCAAGATCACCTCATTTGGATCAAAATGGAAAGAGTTATTCATAGAACAAAATGCACACTCAAAACTGCCGAAAACCCTAATTTGGCCGAAAATGTATTCTTGAGTTCCTTCATTTCCCTTTGACATTTTTCACTTCATTTACCAGCATTTTTGTTCTTTTTGCACCATTTGATCATTTTCACATTGCAAACATATAAATGCATAAAAGCTCTCAAAACATCACATATATACATAAAGCACACAACAAAAGCCAAGCATTTTATCACATATTAGTTGGTATAAAACCAACTTTTCACGCTCTTTTATGGCCAAGGCAACGCTGGAACCTGTCACGCTAATGCCAAACTAACCCCCCAAATTCCTCCTATATAGCGGTAAGTGAGAATTAAGGTAAATCAATCTAACAAATTCACAACCAACCCACAATAGATCCCAAACAACTTACTCTAACCTTTCTATATAGCAGTAGGACAGATTAAAACAAGTTATCTCTAAGCAATTTACTGCACTTTATGAAGATATTCATCATACATAATTAAGGCCTTAAATCATGCATAATTATGTAGTACACAGTAAAACTCATTTACAAAGACCATAGAATAGAACTTAGAATGTAGATTAAGCACAAAAATCCTTATTCATAATCTCGGGAGCACAATAGATTTAGCCAAGCATGGCTAAATCGCACATCATGATATATATATTAAAGCACAATATTGAATTCATTAAATAAAAGAAAGACAACACCTTGAATCCAAAAATCCTTGGAAGAAATATTTACTCTTAAATAAATAGATCCAATGTTAACGATGTTCCCAAACAAATTCTCCTTGCGCAATAACCAAAGAAAAACCCTAGCTGTTACAAAGAAGAATTCTCTTTTTCAAAAGATAATCAACAACCTTTAAAAGCTGTAAACCCTAGCCTATATATAGTAATTCTATGTAAGTATTTCCAGTAAGTCCTTAACAAAAGTCTTGTTGAAAAAAGGCAACTCAAAGTGGGTCAAAATCGCAAGTTTCCAAAAATGAGACGAAAATCAGCGCCTTCCGTCGCTCCCCGACGTCGCGACGTGCGACCGTGCACGTCGCGATGTGCACCGACGTCGCGACGGGGAATGGATCCCCACGTCGCGACGTGCATGGCTGTGACTTTCTCAAAATATGCTGAATCTGGACGTCGCGACGTGGAAGGGGTCCCCACGTCGCGACGTGGGTGACTGTCTTGACGATTTTCTCAACTTTTCCTCCACGTTTTCATCCAATTCAATTTTTGCATGATTTCTTCCTTCCCAGAGCACCATGGTTGACAAACCTACAAAAGAAACACTAAAACAACTCAAAAAGAACAAGAACGAGCAAGGAATCAAGTATTAAACCACA
This sequence comes from Ophiorrhiza pumila, assembly GCA_016586305.1. Classification (NCBI taxonomy): domain Eukaryota; kingdom Viridiplantae; phylum Streptophyta; class Magnoliopsida; order Gentianales; family Rubiaceae; genus Ophiorrhiza; species Ophiorrhiza pumila. The sequence continues at coordinate 22,621,576 of BLIW01000007.1, read as the reverse complement.
GATAAAAGGTGAATAAATTCACCTCATCAATATGAGTAGAGGTGGCTGTTTCTTCTTGAGTTGATTTTTATGCTGAGGTTCTAGGGCATTGTCCCTGTCATCAATATTTCCGGACCTCACCTCGGTGGGCACCACTTTCACCATATCATCAGTATCAACAAAGGCATTTGTCAAGTTTTCACAACATGCAATTTTTTCATCATTTTTTTCGATTTCCATTTTCAACTCCATTTTTCCACTGTGATCATACATCTCACGATTTTCATGCACATTTTTCATTTCACTTAAATTCTCACTATTTCCACAATTTTCATCAATCTCACATGTAAAGTCCATTTCTTTCACAGACGCATCAATTTCATGTTTTTCATCCCAAGAGTTCAATTCATGGAGTGTATCAGTTTCTTCAACAATTAACACAGTCTCAAATTTTTCACACATGTCATTATCACAAGAATCATATAAATCAAAGGAGGACTTACGTGTATGTTCAAAGCTTAAAGGTTGGAGATTACCTTCCACCAAGTTTGCCAAACAACATTTTTCTATGGAATGAGGGTGTTTCATAGCATAGTCCACATTGAATACGACCTCCTCACCATTGACTCTGAATGTTATGGTCTTTCCCTTGACCCCAATGAGAGCGTCCCCCGTAGCCAAGAATGGCCTCCCAAAAATGAGTGAGACTTATGGGTCTTCCTCCATATCTAACACTATGAAGTCCACTGGCAGTATGAATTTATCCACAGAGACCAGAACATCTTCTACCATCCCCATGGGCTGAACCAATGATCTATTTGCCAACTGGAGCATAACTGCCACAGGTTTAATCCGTTTTTTCAATCCTATACTCTCGACAATGGATAAAGGCATGAGGTTTATTTCAGCCCCAAGGTCACACAGGGCTTTGCTAAAAAATCTTCCACCAATTGAGCATGGCACCGTACAGCTACCAGGGTCCTTGAGCTTGGTAGGCAATTCATTATTGATCCATGCTTGGCTTTCCTTGGTGAGCGGAATCGGGACTTCATATTGTAGAATATGTTCTTTGTTGGCAATCAAGTCCTTCAAAAATTTTGCATAGCTCGGTACCGTTGTAACCAAACAGCAAAGGTACATTCACGTTTACATTTTTCACCATGTCCAGGAACCTTGTGAATTGAACCCCCTTCTTAGGTGGAGGTCGAAGTCGTTGGGGAAAAGGAGGGGGTGGTGTATATGGAGAGTCATCGCATGGGCTTGAAGCCCCTTCTTCCTTTTACTCTCTTGAGCCTTCACACTCCCGTCCTTGTCTTGGGCTTCATCTCCCACTAGTGTAGTTTCCTCTATGACTTCTTCCTCTGAGGATTTCTCTTCCTCTTTTCTCTTGTTCCACTAAGCTCCTTTCCACACCTCAACGTTATAGCATTGCACACCTCCTTTCCCTTTGGATTCAGCTCTGTATCGCTTGGGAGGGTGCCCTAAGGTGTTTGATTGCTTGCATTCACCAACTGTCCCATCTGCATATCAATGTTCTTGATGGAAGCCTCCACGTTCTTCACTTGAGTTTCGAGTATGGAGGTCCTCTTCTCATACATGTCCATTTTTCCCAGAATTTCATGGAGCAAATCTTTGGTGGTCTTCCTCTGTTCCCTGTTGCTTGACTCCCCACTCTGGTAGTACTGTCTTTGCTGAGTTCCCTGACTATTCTGTCCCCAATTGCCTTGGCTGTGAGAGCCTCCATTTTTGCTTCCAAGGAAGTCTCCTCGTCTAAGTCCAACACACCTCGTTGCTTCCTCATAGGAGTCTTCCTAGCTTCTGGAAACAGATATTCGTCATCCGCAATTGAGTCAAAGAGCTCCCTGACCTCGGGCACGCTCTTGTCTTTTAAAGCCCCGTTAGCACAAGCTTTAACCATTAGCGAAGATTCCAGAGATAGACCTTTAAAGAATGTGTTGAGCTCCCTGACCTCCCCGAGGTCATTGTTTGGACATTGGCGGAGTAAGTCATTAAAATGATCCCATGATTCCTTAATGTCTCGCCATCTTGCTGCTGAAAGCTGCGGATCTCCATCCTCATCCGCTCCAATTTTGCAGGAGGAAAATACTTGGCTAAAAACTTCCGCTCAAGTTCCTCAAAAGTGGCTATAGTTGGTCCCCCGATCGAGTTGAACCAATGCTTCGCCTTCCCTTTTAGAGACAGCGGGAATAGAACTCTTCTCACATCCTCCGGAGTGACTCTTTGCAGCTTGAGGTGTTACAGAGTCCCAAAAACCAGTCCAAATGCTCGTTAGGGTCTTCGTTGCTCAAGCCCTGAAAGATCTGTCCATGAGTGATCATGGACATGATTTGTGTCGGGATTTGATAGCTCTCGACGTCTATTCCTCGGTGATTGTTCATTCTCTCAAAGTTTACTACGAAATGGTCCCCAAACCGAGGTGGTTGGGGCTGAGGTCTCTCCTCATTCTGTTCGGCCATTTCCAATGCCCTTCTCCTTTGCCTTAAAGTCCTTTGCAATTCTAAGTCAAGTACAAATTCCGGAGCTTCATCACGTAGCCTTGCTCTAGGTTGCATAAACTGGGAATTCTCACAAGAAAAAGAAACAGCACTAGAACCCGATATCAGTAGAACAAAATCAACAGAGAAAAGTAATGAATTAAGATTTCAACAAAACAAATAAATCAACAATTTCAAATAAGAATTCGTAAAGTAACAACAAAGTAAAACTATCACAAACAACTCTCAACGCTGTGCCTCTCCCAGGCAGCGGTGCCAAAAATTGGCAAGGCGTCATCGTACCTTGCAATTTTACCCAATAACACTAAAGAATGCAGAAGTGGTAAGTGGGATCGTATCCAACAAGGAGAGGATTGAATCAAAAATTGTGCAAGTGATAGAATTGGAAATTACGAATAAGCGAAGAACAAATGCAAAGCAATTACTCAAATCAATCAGGAGGTGAAACGGTGTTGCCTTGAGGGAGACCTGTGATAATGACTTTTCCCAATTATCATCGACTTGTGTAAAAGCATGTATGAGGGGATTGACCTCTAGTGAACTTAGGACTGATCTTCTTGGTAGATCTCACAACACTAATTCACAATACTCCCGTGTCTTCCCTTGGTAGGGCAAGATTCAGGCCCAACTTCCTAATTCCAGATCCCTATTTGGTATTAAATCCCTAGCTAAAGGTTCAAGTGTTAATACCCAAATAATCCTAACTCTCTTTCACTGGATTGACTTCAATTGTCAGTGGGTACCGCACGATTGAAGTCACAACAAGGCACAGTTATTAGGACTCATACAAATTTGTTCCATATTCGAGTGATGTTGTTTCAATTTCTTTTATCAGCTCTAAATTGATTTCAGTGGGTACCGCAAATCACATAAAGGGCATAATCGTGTATGTGTAAACATTGAAATGAAACATCAAACGATATGAACCAAAATCAAACACATAATGAGCAATACGAATGTCTCAAATTGGTTTTCAAAGTCATCACACTTAATCCCTCAAAGCAACTACCTAATGTTTAGCCGATCATGTTGATCGGCTTTGAAAACAAGTTTGACAAAGCCTGATCAAACATAGCTACTACAGAAAGATAAAATGGAATGATCTCCACTCTGATCTCCTTTTTTGTTTGAAACCCTAATTCCTCTTCTGATCGATCTCTCTCGGAAGTCTCTCTTCCTCCCTTCCTCTGCCCATTTCATCCAGCTTTTATAACTTCTCGTAGATGACTTGGCAAAGTGAGCTTCCTGGAAGTTTCCCTTTTCATGCCTGGATGTTGACACGTGTCCTTGCGGATATAAGCCAAGAATTTAGTGAAGACACGTGTACTCAACGAATAAGAGTGACGAGGCAAAATATCAAACAGATTGGAGGCTGTGTTTGATAAGTGCGCTTGGACCAAATGTGAAGTGTAGTGTATACGAAATGCATGAGAAAATTCCTAACTAAAAATATAACAAAGGAAAAATGCATGGAAGAACAAACTGTGCAAAGTGTGTGAGGTGAGTGTGGCGGGCGAGTGGTGCGCCCGCCGTGTGAGTAGCGGTCGCACTGTGCGACCGCCTTGTGTGTGGCGGGCGCAGGGTGCGCCCGCCGTGTTGTGTGTGTGCGTGTGTGAGGCGGGCGCATAGTGCGCCTGCTGTGTGTGTGGCGGTCGCATTGTGCGCATGTGTGAGGTGTTAGTGCTAAGTGTGTTGTGTGAGTGTTGTGTTGTGTGCTGTGTGCTTGTGTTGTGTTGTGTTGTAAGAATAGTTATAGACCTTCATGAAAACTTGGAGGTCAGTGATGTGCATGACTGCATTCGAAGATCACAGCACTATCACATTGTTTTACACACTTAGCCATTTCTCAACAAGTTCCAAAGCATGCACATTCTTGCATACCATCTACACACCAAGCACCATTTTCACATAGATTCCATAGCAAAAGATTAAGAAAGTCAAGCGAATAAGTCGGTGAAATACCAACTTATCAATATATAGGCATTATTCAAGATAACTGAAAGAATATTAAATTTTTTGTAATTTTCGTAGGGGATCCAGAATTTACTTACAATTGTTGTAGTTGCTATCAGTCTTTTCTTTTTCTCCAAAAGTTCTTACGTGAATTTTCTGATGTATGAAAGGGTCCTATTTATAGTGCTTGATTAGGGTTTACATGTACTAGTTTCCTTATACCTCAAGTATTCTGTTTTCTAGTTTTTAGCCTTGTTTCTCTAGGGTTTACATGTACCAGTTTCTTTATACCTCAAGTATTCTGTTTCCTAATTTTTAGCCTTGTTTCTCTAGGGTTTTCATGTACCAGTTTCCTTTTATTTTAGATATTAAAATTTGAATAAATTTGTATCTTTTTCTTTTTCTTTTAAATAATTCCCTACGAAACTTAGAACTATTTAATTTATCAAGTATCTTTATCACTATAAGCATAACCTATTAAATAGTTTTCTATATAAAAATAATATATAGAGATTTTAATTTTAATAAAATCTCTGAGTATTACATTCTTACCTCCTTAAAATAAGTTTCGTCCTCAAAACTTGCTTTGCCCTATTCTTTGAACGATTTAGAAAACTTATTCTTTCATGCATTATTTATCCCTTACTCATAAATGACTACTCTTGTACACTTTATTTGTAATTTTTTTTAGATATTACATTCTTACCTCATTAAAATAAGTTTCGTCCTCGAAACTTGCTGATTCTATTCTTTGAATAATTGAGGATACTTCTCTCGCATCTTTTCTTCTAATTCCCATGTGGCTTCTCTTGGCATGTGATTTGTCCATTGAATCTTCAGAAATGGTATGCTCTTATGTCGCAACTCTTGTATCTTGTGGTCCACAATTCTCAGGGGGCATTCTTCATAAGTTAGGTTCTCTTCCAGTTGAATGTTATCATCCTTATCTAGTACATGGTTTAAATCATGTATGTATTTCCTAAGTTGCGATACATGAAATACATTGTGTACTCGATACAGGTTTGGTGGTAACGCTAGTCGATAGGCTAAATTCCCAATTCGCTCAACAATGTCATAGGGTCCTATATATCTTGGGATTTGACTTTCCTAATATTCCAAATCATATAGCTCTTTTGGTATGTGAAACCTTGAGATACACTTTATCTCCAACATTGAAATCTATTGGCCTTCTCTTTAAATCCATGCAACTCTTTTGTTTGTCTTGTGCTGTCCCTCAGTTTTTGTTTTTTTGTAAATGATTCTAACTTTATCTTTTGCCAATTGAAGTAATTTAGGATCAATGATTTTTTTTTCCAACTTTATCCCAATACAACGTAATTGGCACTTTCTCTTATAAGATGCTTCATAGAGTGACATACTACTATGATAACTATTGTCATAGGAAAATTCTACCAATATAATATAATTGTCTCAACTCCCATTAAAGACCATTGTTATAACTCTATGCATATCTCTTCTAATGTTTGAATGGTTCGTTCAATTCGACTATCTGTCTATAGGTAATCTCAGTGCTTAAATTTATTTTCGCTATCATTGTTCTTTGGAATTCCTTCCAAAATAGCGAGGTAAATATTGGATCACTATTTGATACTATACTTATAGGAACATTCTGAGATCTTACAATTTGATTAGTGTATAGGTGAACCAAGCTATATATCATTTCCTACTTTGTATTTAGTAAGTTAAAAGTCAGTCTAAAAAAAATTCCAATAATCCACTGACCTCCATAGGGTATCGTTTTCATCTTTAATTCTTGGTATGCTCACAATAAGTTATCTAGAAATATTCTCTGATTTCCATGTATATATATATCGAATGGTTGCAAAAGTCTTTGAAATCTCTAATGTTCAATTTGACTTTCTGGTCCATTCCATCAATAGTGTGTTCTAAATCTTTATATACTTTTGTACTTCTTAAGTGGATTGAAAACTTAGAATTGTGTTTTTTTTTTCAATAATTCTATTCCCAAATGGCCATCTTTGAATATACACAATTTTTAAACAAAATTTACATTTACTAAATTTAGCATATAATTTTTTTTAAAGTTTCGAACACTTTTCTTAGATGCCTTCAATAAATCTCTTCATTAGGCGTGTATATCAAAATATTTCCTAAAAATACAATTATATACTTATTCAAATACTCTTTCATAACTCAATCCATCAGATTCATTAAAAGCGCTAGGAGCATTAGTCAATCCTGCACGTATCACTAAAATTCGTAATGCCTACATCTCGTCCTAGATGCACTCTTCAGTAATCTTCAGGATTTATCCTTAATTAGTAATATCTTGACCACAAATATATTTTAGAAAATATTTTGACTCCTTTTAATTGATCGAATAGATCATCTAGCATTACAAAGAAGTTCTTATTCTTACTCGATCAAAACCTTAAACTGCAAGTATTTTTTTTATAAACAAAATATGTGCACCCCATAGCAAAATATTTCATCCAATAAATTTTTGTATCTAAAAGTCCTTGTAATCGCTACTTTAACTCTTCAATTCTAAAGGGCATTTATGTAGTGCTTTTGAAATTAATTTCCTTATTAATTTGAATATACCTCAAAATCAATTTCTTTCTCTTTGTTAATCCTTATAATTTCTAGGGAATACTTTCACAAATTCATTTACTATTAGAAGATTTTATTATTATTATTATTATTTTTACCTCATTATATGCTATATATGTATCATTCACAATTTGTTTTTGTATAACTTTGAAAACGATTCTTTAAACCTTATTACCTTATGGTTCTGATCCCAGTATTTTGCAAGTGAGAAATCTCCTAATATGTCAATTTTATGGTCGGTATTCATTTCTAAAATATTCATTATCCATTTTCAACCCTTACTAAAATTAATAATTTTCCTCAAAGCTTTCCTTCTAAGTTTTTTTTTTCTAACATGAAGTGTTATTAAAACAAATAGTAGCTCTACTCCCTCAACTCCAAATCTCAAAAAAAATTTCGATATTTTCTTTCATACCCTACTAAATATAATAAGAATTTGAAATTAAGATACTTTTACTCTGTTATAAAATACCAAATATTTATCACGTTCTCAAAATCCTTTAAATCTCCTTCTGATGCTTTCAATATATATATATATATATATATATTTTTTTTCATTATTATGTTATTCTACATTTCCTTAGATTCACACTAATCTCTTGAACTTTCCTTGATAGAAGAAATTTGAAACTTATTTGATCCATTGTAACTATATGAGTACTCATACTATACTATTCAAACAAACACTGAACAAGAACTACGTTAGGGTCCCGCTTTAAATTTTCTTAAGTGCATAAATAAAGACATAATAATTTCTTAAACTTTAAATTCTTATTAATTTTCTAATTTGATCAATATTTTTTTTTTGTATTTAATTCACTCACACTTAAAATAGGAGTGAACATGGTTACCTATCAATATTTACACTTGTGAAATTCCCTAATCCTCAAAATAATAGACTTACTAGTTTTTCTTCCGAAGACCTAAGAATCTTTCTCTCTGATACCACTAAATGTAACTCCCCGATTTCCGAGGGTCGAAACACGCCGTAATCTCAAGATTTAGTTTCCATAATCTAGAGATCACAAGGCATATCTTACTATCATTACTCAATAATAACATAAAACTAATACCTTAATAATCATCCTTACATAATAGCAATTTAATAATTATTCATCATAAATACTCAAAGCATAGTCATGGGTCTAAAACCCATAAATTTATTTATATGTTCCTATACTAAGTACTTGATCCCTTCTTCTTTTACCATTCCCAGACCCCCGTCTCGTCCTTATCTACTCCATTGACTTCATCTATAAAATATTATATATACAGAAAAATGAGCGAATCGCCCAGCAAGTAAACCCTAGATCATTTAAAATAGTCATACTTTACAAAATAATGTCTTTTCAATATAGCATATAATTAAACAGACAAACTTCGATATTCAGCTTACATGATAACATTTACATGTCCGTACTTATACGTTCATATAATTCATGCATTCATACACACACAAACACACACATATATATATATTATTTACGTGAGACATCTTAAAGAATGATTGACCATGACATAACATGTATTCACGGCTTAATCATTGTAGCATGATCACAGTGTATTTAATATATGTGAAATAGCCTTCACTCAATTATTCTGTAATCATCATTGACATCATTATAGTATTTTGACTAACTTTTAAACAATTATTACTAATCAATATTCATATGATTGCTACATATTGCATATATATCAAAAGGTTTTCGTACAGCTACTTTCATCCAGCAAATTAAATGGTTTCATACTTACTGTTCCCCAATCCTTACATACACGATCACAGAATAGTAGACATATTTCTTTAATACATATGAACTATTAAAATTTTCTTAACATGCATAATATTTTCTTAATCAATACCGTAATCGTACTACTATAATTGCAATGCACATAAAGGCATTATTCAAGATAATTGAAAGAATATTAAATTATTTATAATTTTCGTAATGGATCTAGAATTTACTTACAATTGTTGTAGTTGCTATCAGCCTTTTCTTTTTCTCCAAAAGTTCTTACATGAATTTTCTGATGTATGAAAGGGACCTATTTATAGTACTTGATTAGGGTTTACATGTACTAGTTTCCTTCTACCTAAAGTATTCTATTTCCTAATTTTTATCCTTATTTCTCTACGGTTTACATGTACCAGTTTCTTTATACCTCAAGTATTCTGTTTCCTAATTTTTAGCCTTGTTCCTCTAGGGATTTCATGTACAAGTTTACTTTTATTTTAGATATTAAAATTTTAATAAATTTGTATCTTATTCTATTTCTTTTAAATAATTTCCTAAGAAACTTAGAACTATTTAATTTATCACGTATCTTTATCACTATAATCATAACCTATTAAATAGTTTTCTATATAAAAATAATACATAGAGATTTTAATTTTACTAAAATCTCTGGGTATTACATTCTTACCTCCTTAAAGTAAGTTTCGTCCTCGAAACTTGCTTTGCCCTATTCTTTGAACGATTTAGAAAACTTATTCTTTCATGCATTATTTATCCCTTACTCATAAATGACTACTCTTGTACACTTTATTTGTAATTTTGTTTAGATATTACATTCTTACCTCATTAAAATAAGTTTTGTCCTCGAAACTTGCTGATTCTATTCTTTGAATAATTGAGGATACTTCTCTCGCATCTTTTCTTCTAATTCCCATGTGGCTTCTCTTGGCATGTGATTTGTCCATTGAATCTTCAGAAATGGTATGCACTTATGTCGCAACTCTTGTATCTTGTGGTCCACAATTCTCAGGGGGCATTCTTCATAAGTTAGGTTCTCTTCCAGTTGAATGTTATCATCCTTCTCTAGTACATGGTTTAAATCATGTATGTATTTCCTAAGTTGCGATACATGAAATACATTGTGTACTCGATATAGGTTTGGTGGTAACGCTAGTCGATAGGCTAAATTCCCAATTCGCTCAACAATGTCATAGGGTCCTATATATCTTGGGATTTGACTTTCCTAATATTCCAAATCATATAGCTCTTTTGGTATGTGAAACCTTGAGATACACTTTATCTCCAACATTGAAATCTATTGGCCTTCTCTTTAAATCCATGCAACTCTTTTGTTTGTCTTGTGCTGTCCCTCAGTTTTTTTTTTTTTGTATATGATTCTAACTTTATCTTTTGCCAATTGAAGTAATTTAGGATCAATGATTTTTTTTTCCAACTTTATCCCAATACAACGTAATTGGCACTTTCTCTTATAAGATGCTTCATAGAGTGACATACTACTATGATAACTATTGTCATAGGAAAATTCTACCAATATAATATAATTGTCTCAACTCCCATTAAAGACCATTGTTATAACTCTTTGCATATCTCTTCTAATGTTTGAATGGTTTGTTCAATTCGACTATCTGTCTATAGGTAATCTCAGTGCTTAAATTTATTTTCGCTATCATTGTTCTTTGGAATTCCTTCCAAAATAGCGAGGTAAATATTGGATCACTATTTGATACTATACTTATAGGAACATTCTGAGATCTTACAATTTGATTAGTGTAGAGGTGAACCAAGCTATATATCATTTCCTACTTTGTATTTAGTAAGTTAAAAGTCAGTCTAAAAAAAATTCCAATAATCCACTGACCTCCATAGGGTATCGTTTTCATCTTTAATTCTTGGTATGCTCACAATAAGTTATCTAGAAATATTCTCTGATTTCCATGTATATATATATCGAATGGTTGCAAAAGTCTTTGAAATCTCTAATGTTCAATTTGACTTTCTGGTCCATTCCATCAATAGTGTGTTCTAAATCTTTATATACTTTTGTACTTCTTAAGTGGATTGAAAACTTAGAATTGTGTTTTTTTTTCAATAATTCTATTCCCAAATGACCATCTTTGAATATACACAATCTTTAAACAAAATTTACATTTACTAAATTTAGCATATAATTTTTTTTAAAGTTTCGAACACTTTTCTTAGATGACTTCAATAAATCTCTTCTTTAGGCGTGTATATCAAAATATTTCCTAAAAATACAATTATATACTTATTCAAATACTCTTTCATAACTCAATCCATCAGATTCATTAAAAGCGCTAGGAGGATTAGTCAATCCTGCACGTATCACTAAAATTCGTAATGCCTACATCTCGTCCTAGATGCACTCTTTAGTAATCTTCAGGATTTATCCTTAATTAGTAATATCTTGACCACAAATATATTTTAGAAAATATTTTGACTCCTTTTAATTGATCGAATAGATCATCTAGCATTACAAAGAAGTTCTTATTCTTACTCGATCAAAACCTTAAACTTCAAGTATTTTTTTTATAAACAAAATATGTGCACCCCATAGCAAAATATTTCATCCAATAAATTTTTGTATCTAAAAGTCCTTGTAATCGCTACTTTAACTCTTCAATTCTAAAGGGCATTTATGTAGTGCTTTTGAAATTAATTTCCTTATTAATTTGAATATACCTCAAAATCAATTTCTTTCTCTTTGTTAATCCTTATAATTTCTAGGGAATACTTTCACAAATTCATTTACTATTAGAAGATTTTATTATTATTATTATTATTATTTTTACCTCATTATATGCTATATATGTATCATTCACAATTTTTTTTTGTATAACTTTGAAAACGATTCTTTAAACCTTATTACCTTATGGTTCTGATCCCAGTATTTTGCAAGTGAGAAATCTCCTGATATGTCAATTTTATGGTCGTTATTCATTTCTAAAATATTCATTATCCATTTTCAACCCTTACTAAAATTACTAATTTTCCTCAAAGCTTTCCTTCTAAGTTTTTTTTTCTAACATGAAGTGTTATTAAAACAAATAGTAGCTCTACTCCCTCAACTCCAAATCTCAAAAAAAAATTCGATATTTTCTTTCATACCCTACTAAATATAATAAGAATTTGAAATTAAGATACTTATACTCTGTTATAAAATACCAAATATTTATCACGTTCTCAAAATCCTTTAAATCTCCTTCTGATGCTTTCAATATATATATATATATATATTTTTCATTATTATGTTATTCTACATTTCCTTAGATTCAAACTAATCTCTTGAACTTTCCTTGATAGAAGAAATTTGAAACTTATTTGATCCATTGTAACTATATGAGTACTCATACTATACTATTCAAACAAACACTCAAGAAGAACTACGTTAGGGTCCCGCTTTAAATTTTCTTAAGTGCATAAATAAAGACATAATAATTTCTTAAACTTTAAATTCTTATTAATTTTCTAATTTGATCAATATTTTTTTTTGTATTTAATTCACTCACACTTAAAATAGGAGTGAACATGGTTACCTATCAATATTTACACTTGTGAAATTCCCTAATCCTCAAAATAATAGACTTACTAGTTTTTCTTCCGAAGACCTAAGAATCTTTCTCTCTGATACCACTAAATGTAACGCCCCGATTTCCGAGGATCGAAACACGCCGTAATCTCAAGATTTAGTTTCCATAATCTTGAGATTACAAGGCACATCTTACTATCATTACTCAATAATAACATAAAACTAATACCTTAATAATCATCCTTACAAAATAGTAATTTAATAATTATTCATCATAAATACTCAAAGCATAGTCATGGGTCTAAAACCCATAAATTTATTCATATGTTCTTATACTAAGTATTTGATCCTTTCATCTTTTAACATTCCCAGACCCCGGTCTCGTCCTTATCTACTCCATTGACTTCATCTGTAAATATTATATATATATATAGAAAAATGAGCGAATCGCCCAGCAAGTAAACCCTAGATCATTTAAAATAGCCATACTTTACAAAATAATGTCACTTTAATATAGCATATAATAAAACAGACAAACTTCGATATTCAACTTACATGATAACATTTACATGTCCGTACTTATACTTTCACATAATGTCTTTTCAATATAGCATATAATCAAACAGACAAACTTCGATATTCAACTTACATGATAAAATTTACATGTCCGTACTTATACGTTCATATAATTCATGCATTCATACACACACACACACATATATATATATATATTATTTACGTGAGACATCTTAAAGAATGATTGACCATGACATAACATGTATTCACAGCTTACTGAGTACTCAGTCTAGCTGTATTCCCGCCAGGTCGGCCATTAGCCCTTAGGCCACATACATGACTTTCATAGATCCCTCTTTAGTCGAGGATCTTCATTACATAATCTAATTGCCCTTGAGTCGAGGATTAATTATGTCGTTATTACAAAATCTAATCCCCCTTGAATCGAGGATTAATTATGTCGTAACATAACATGTTCGGAACACGTGTTCCTACCGTTAGAACATGTATGTTATAGAACCATTCTTTAAGTATATCATTAATTATGTCCGCAAGTTAATTAAGAATGATCACTTCATAATTAAATCATCATTGATTATGATCATAGATTAAATCAGAATAATCACTACATATTAAATATCATTAAATTATGATTACATATTCAATAAGAATAATTACCACATATAAAAATATAGTACTTAAAAAAAGAAAACTCTTTCATGTTTACCAGAAACCTTTTTTTTCAATCATTATACGTACTATCACAGAATAGTGACTAATATTCATACAATTATCATTAATTATTGTATATATGATTGTAGTATATTAAATAAGCCTTAATACAATCATTCTTAATCATTGTAGCATGATCACAGTGTATTAAATATATGTGAAATATCCTTCAATCAATTATTCTGTAATCATCATTGACATCATTATAGTATTTTGACTAACTTTTACACTATTATTACTAATCATTATTCATATGATTGCTACATATTGCATATATATCAAAAGGCTTTCGTACAGTTACTTTCATCCAGCAAATTAAATGGTTTCATACTTACTGTTCCCCAATCCTAACATACACGATCACAGAATAGTAGACATATTTCTTTAATACATATGAACTATTAAAATTTTCTTAACATGCATAATATTTTCTTAATTAATACCGTAATCGTACTACTATAATTGCAGTATACATATAGGCTTTATTCAAGATAATTGAAAGAATATTAAATTTTTTATAATTTTCGTAATGGATCTAGAATTTACTTACAATTGTTGTAGTTGCTATCAGCCTTTTCTTTTTTTCCAAAAGTTTTTACGTGAATTTTCTGATGTATGAAAGGGTCCTATTTATAGTGCTTGATTAGGGTTTACATGTACTAGTTTCCTTATACCTTAAGTATTCTGTTTCCTAATTTTTAGCCTTGTTTCTCTAGGGTTTACATGTACAAGTTTCTTTATACCTCAAGTATTTTGTTTTCTAATTTTTATCCTTGTTTCTCATGGGTTTTCATGTACCAGTTTCCTTTTATTTTAGATATTAAAATTTCAATAAATTTGTATCTTATTCTATTTCTTTTAAATAATTCCCTAAGAAACTTAGAACTATTTAATTTCTCACGTATCTTTATCACTATAAGGATAACCTATTAAATAGTTTTCTATATAAAAATAATACATAGAGATTTTAATTTTTGTAAAATCTCTGGGTATTACAAAAATTTTCAAAAATCACCACTTTGAGGAATTTTTACTTATAGGTTTTTGTCAAAAATAGAAAATTGTAATATATTGCCCACGACATTTATTCGTATTCACATTTTGCAACCAACATAACTAAAACAAAGCGATCTTTTTTTTATCGTTTCTTGCACATAACTTGATGAGAAATATGTAATCTAGCGATTTGTGTACAAAAACAAATATAAAATTAATACTTTTCATAAATTAGTATTTTTTTCGTTGAGCAATAAATCACTATTTAAAAAAAAAATAAACAAATACTATTTGCAAGTGCACTATTACGTTTCTTTTTGTTTGGCTCATTGAAAAGTATGCAATCTAGAGATTTGTGCACAAAAAATAAAAATTTTAAAAAATCACCATTTTTAGCGAGTTCACAAATTTTGGTCAAAAATAGAAAATTATAAACATTCCCCAGAAAATTTATTTTTTATTAACATTTTGCACCCAACATGACTTTTTTTTTTTTTTTTTTTTTTTTACAAAAGATATTCATTTGATCAAAGGACCCTTTAATGGACTCTTGATCAAAAGGGTATTATAGCAAAATGTAGAGGAGTCTTGTACCAGCTAATGACTACCAAGATCCTACAACAAAAGGATGGAGAGCATCTCCATTCACATTTAAGCATATACTCTTTCTAGTATGGGAGAGTTTTCCTTCCACGTCATTAGTTCACTGCCCTATTGCAGAGATGAGTAAGAGTTACTCTTTTTCCTTGAGATATATAGCAGTCCCATCTTTTCTGTTGCAGTCAGTCTTAGAAGGTCTCTATGATCATAGTTAATGTGGTGATTTACCAGCCATCTAGCCACATTGTTAGCTTCCTTGGCAATTTGTCTGAAGCTAGCTTGGTTGTTGATAATCTGAATATCTTTGGCATGTTGTCCAGCCCTCCATGATTTCCTCATCAAGCCTAGCTGCAATTCTGTGGAGTCTGATTCAATGATGATGTTGCAGTTTCCACTCTGTTTGCATCGAGCAATACTGGAAAGCCAACATTGAATCTCTACCTTTACACTGTCTTCATTAGGATTCTTTAACCTTTGTGCATTTGAATTTTGGGAGGCTCAGCTTATCAGATATGATTATTCGTGAGAGATCCTCTGGCCATGGTTTATCTTCATTCATCAGAGTGTTGGTGGCAAGCCAGATTGCTGCCTGATTAGCACCCTTAGGAGATTTTGTCAACATTGTGGAATTTCTGATCATATTAATCTGCTCCCTCAGGTGATAATGTCTCCATGGTATGTCTGATTGGGAATTCAGGACCTTTTGGAAGCTATTGGAACTTGATTCCAGGATTATATTTGTGAAATCATAATCTTTGCATATTTGGATCCCTTTGACAGCTGCAAATATCTCAACCTGAACTTTCGAAGTTATATCACAATTCAAATTGGTAATAGATTGCAAAAATATAGTGTTACCCTTATGACTAACATGACTAAAATGATGTGATATCATTATTTGTAGCAAGAGAAAATAAAATAAAAAATTCTAGAAACAATAATCATTTTTCTTGAGTGAGATATAAAACTCACGATCTTTGAAAAAAACAAGACATAAAATTGCGAAATTATTGTCCGCGCATTTTATTTCTGGTCTACTTTTTCTATTCAATTTAAAAAGAACACATATAATCTAATGATGTGTGTAAAAAAATAAAACACTTTTAAATCATAATTTTTGGTGATCTATAACTCACGATTTTTCAAAAAATGTTATAAAATCACAAAAAATATTGGTTGCATTTGCTCTTTTTGGATTGTTTTTTGCACATAACTTGATAAGAAATCGGTAATCTACAGATTTGTATGCAAAAAAATGAGAAAATTAAAATTTTTCAAAAATCAGCATTTTCGGTGAATTATAAATCACTATTTTTTACAAAAATTAAAAATCTCAAACAATTGTTAGCGAATGCTCTAGTATGTAATTGTTTTGCCGAACTCAATGAAAAGTATGTAATGTAGTTATTTGTGCACAAAAAATAGAAAGTATAAAATTTTCAAAAATCACAATTTTCAGGGGTAATTACTTATAGGTTTTTGTCAAAAATAAAAAATTGTAAAACATTGCCTACGAGATTTATTTGTATTCACATTTTGCACCCAACATAACAAAAAACAAGTGCTTTTTTTTATCGTTTCATGCTCGTAACTTAATGAGAAATATGTAACCTAGCTATTTGTGCCCCAAAACAAACATGAAATTTAAAAGTTTTCAAAAATCAATATTTTCGTTGAACTATAACTCACTATTTTTAGCAATAATAAAATATAAAAATATATTGTACGCAAATGCACTATTATGTCCAATTTTTTTCCCCGACTCAATAAAAAGTATGCAATCTAATGATTTGTGCACAAAAAAAAGAAAATTTTCAAAAATCACCATTTTGAGTGGATTCACAAATTTTGGTCAAAACTAGAAAATTATAAATATTTCCCCAGAAAATTTATTTTTATTCAGATTTTGCACCCAACCTTAATAAAATGATGTGATCTCATTATTTGTAGCAAGAGAAAATAAAATAAAAAATTCTACAAACAATAATCATTTTTCTTGAGCGAGATATAAAACTCACGATCTTTGAAAAAAACAAGACATAAAATTGCGAAATTATTGTCGATAGATTTTTTTTTGGTCTACTTTTTCTATTCAATTTCAAAAGAATACATATAATCTAACAATGTGTGTAAAAAAATAAAACACTTGTAAATCATAATTTACAAGAGTTTTTTGCACATAACTTGATAAGAAATATGTAATCTATAGATTTGTATATAAAAAAAAGAGAAAACTATTATTTTTCAAAAATCAGCATTTTATGTGAATTATAAATCACTATTTTTTACAAAAATAGAAAATCACAAACAATTGTTAGCAAATGCTCTAATTGGTAATTTTTTTGCCCCACTCAATGAAAAGTATGTAATGTAGTGATTTGTGCACAAAAAAAGAAAGTTTAAAATTTTCAAAAATCACCATTTTCAGGGGTAATTACTTATAGGTTTTGTCAAAAATAGAAAATCGTAATATATTGCACACGAAATTTATTCGTATTCACATTTTGCACCCAACATAACTAAAACAAAGTGCTCTTTTCTTATCATTTCTTGCACACAACTTGATGAGAAATATGTAATCTAGCGATTTGTGTACAAAAACAAATATGAAATTAATACTTTTCATAAATCAGTATTATTTTCGTTGAGCAATAACTCACTATTTTTGAAAAAAATAAAAAAATAAACAAATACCTTTCGCAAGTGCACTATTACGTAAGATCGATTTAATTGAAAACTAAAACTGAAAATTAAAATTTAATTTAATGAAAATAATACCTTAAAATAAATTTGAAAATAGAGAGCTGATAATATGAACAAAAGAGTGAGTCGAAAAGAGATTTCTTATTTCTGATAAAAACAACTGATGATTTACAATGCTATTCAGTAACCTGTTTATAGGAATACATTGGATAGAAAACGTAAGCAATGACGTTAAATGAAAAGATACGTAAGCCATGACATCTTGCTGAATAGAAGCTTTTATTCCTTCTTATCTTCAATTTTTCTTTCTTCCATGTGGAGTAGGAACGCTAATGTCTCTTGATTTTTCTTTTTGTACGATTGCTTTTTTCACGTGTTCTTGCTTTCTCTTTGACTTTCATCCATTGATCCATTTGCTAAGAAAATTGTAGTAATTCTTGCATCTGTCTTTTATGATAATAGGACCACCATCTTTGTAGGCCGAGAATCTTTCCTTGCTGCTTTTTAGTTGATAAAGAGAGAATAGAGTCTCTTCCTTCTTGCCTGATGATTTTTGGAGTGACACCACCAATTTCTCGCTGATGCAACAAGTTGCTAATATTTGATCTTTGAATCTAAACATCAATTCAAAAACTTTTGTCATGCATAGCTTTTGTTTTGACGAATAGATTGGGCTGAATGAGTCTGTAGTTTTGAATCACTGCAGGATTTGTTTTTCCAATTTCTCGGAGATGAATTAATTGAGTAACATTTTTTGATCCTTCATCTTTCAAAACCTTGGAGTTCTTCTTGTTTTGTTTGTCTGAAAGAACCTGAAACATAATAAACATAGTAATATTTTACTCTTTTTTTTTTAAATCGTAAGGATCCTGTGCTAAATGTCCTCCAAAATGATCTTCTTGAGTGTTATGAGGAGTTGAAGCTGTAGAAGCTTAAGGATCTTGATGAATTTGTCGATTTCTTTTGAATTCCATATATCTCATGAATTCCTCCATATCTGAATCTTGAATAATTGTTCTTTGTTGAGGAGTATTTTGTGTGATTGGATTTGTATGTGGCTGGCGAATGGTTTGAGCAGCTGGTGTGCTAGGGCCAGATGAGGTTGAATTAGCCCAAGTTCTTTTGCCAGTAGTAAGCATTATTTTTACTGCTTCTGGACAGCAGATGTTGGTTGCACATTTGTCCCACCACTTGACCTTGAATTGTCGAACTAAAGACATAGGATTGGGCATAGGTTTGATTTGCTGAATATGAAAACTCCAGCACCAGATCCATGGTATTTTAAATAGACAAAAAAATTGTAATTGATGAGTATAAGGGCTCATTTTTGAATCTTTTTGAAATTGTTGAAACCCATCTTTGGCTATTCGAGGTAAAATATCATTTTGAGCTCCATGAGTATCCCACCAGTCATAAAACCAGAGAGGAAAGTCTGTATTGCAATCTTTATGGAATGTTAAAAACCACGAATGATCAAACGAATGAATATAAAATGCCCTATACCAGGCATGATTATAATCCTGATAAGTGTAACCAGGAGGATTGAATCTGATTGTAAAAGGTTTTAATGCTGCTGCTCCTTGCCAAGATTGAAATGTAAGAACATTCTTAATTATACATTTTGAATAAGTAATTGTTTTATATTCATTAGTTCTATGAGTAATAGACACAGATGATGAATCGACTAAAATACATTCATAAAAATTTTGATTTTTTAAAGGATCTTCAGGTAATCAATTATAATTTGAATTGAAGAATCGACTAGTAAATTTTTTGCATTCCGATACATCTTGAGGTTCAGTGTATTTAGTAAGAAAAAGTGTTTCTGAATGAGGTTTAAGGGTATACTGACCATTTTGAGTGTTTGGAAGAGGAGTCGTACTTCGACCAATATTCAAAGGACTTGAGTGATGTTGAAGTTGTGCAAATGGTGTACTTGCTACTTGAACATAGGGGAGACTCGGAAAGTCTTCTCCTAAAGTGATGAATTTATTACTTTGTTGAATCATGGGTGATAGTGGTTTAGGAATCATTAACTTTGATGCATAGTCACTAGGACTCTGCCCTTTTGAATTCTTAAATGACGAATCTTGAGGTTTCTTTGACATCTTGAAATGTACCTGTGTAATATTAAAGACATTAGAAATAATTATATAAAAGCTATTTCTTTTCTAAAATCTTCTATTCTTTTCCATATTGCTTTATTTACTTCTGGGATTCTAGTAGACTGATAAGTCGATGTTTAGTCGACTTATTTGCTTTGCTTTCTTAATCTTTTGCTGTGACTTTGGTGTGAAAATGATGCTTGGTATGTTGATGATATACAAGAATGTGCATGATTTGAGAGATGGCTAAGTGTTGTAAAACAATGCAAAAGTGATGTGATCTTTGAGTATATAAAACACTTAGTCTTGCACACTACTGACTGTCATGTTTTCGTGCACATTCATCGACCTCCAAGTCATTGACCTCCAAGTTCTCTTGGAGGTCCACAACTATTCACACAACCTCCAAGTCATTGACCTCCAAGTCCTCTTGGAGGTCCACAACTATTCACAAAACCTCCAAGTCATTGACCTCCAAGTTCTCTTGGAGGTCCACAACTATTCACACAACCTCCAAGTCATTGACCTCCAAGACTTCAGGAAAGTCCACAACTATTCACATAGCACGACACAACAGCACACAAACACAACACTCAAAGCACAACACATTTAGCAAGCATAACACAACACACACGCACAACACACGGAGGGCGCATCATGCGCCCGTCACACACACACACACGGCGGTCACATGATGCGACCGCCCTCACACACACACATGCACGGCGGCCGCATCGTGCGGCCACCCTCTCACACACGCACACACAGCGGCCGCATCGTGCGGCCGCCACAGACACACGGCGGTCGCATCGTGCGACCGCCACACACACATGCGCACTTGCACAATTTTGCACTACTATGCATGTTTTCTTCCTTTGCCATTTTTCAGTTTAGTTTCCTTTGTTATATTTTCGTAAGTTAAGGATTTTATCATACATCTTAGGGTCAATGTACACCACTTTCGGGTAAAAGCTTACTTAGCTAACTTAGCCTTCATTTTACATATAGTTTTGCCTTGATTATTCCAATTCATTAAGTACACGTGGCTTCACCAAATGCTCTGTTTGTAATTACAGGAGCACGTGTCAACATCCGGGCATAGAAAGGGAAACTTCCAGGAAGCTCACCAAGCCAAATCATGAAGCTCCACAATTCACTATGCAGAAGTCCATACCATGAAAGTCCACAATGCTGACCTCCAAGTTTTCATGGAAGAGCCACGTGTGGACATCCCAGCGGAATAAGGAAGCTTCCAGGAAATTTACAAGCCAAATTATCTGGGAAAAACTATAAGAAGGGAGAGAGAGCGGCACAATAGAGATAGCATTCCTTAGTTCTAGTTCTTAGGTTAGATTAGGTTTTTCTCTTTCTTTTCCCTTTCGCACATTTTGCTGTCTTGAGGGCTCGACTGTACAGATCTCGACTTATTTGAGACATTTAAATTGCTCATTATGTGTTTGATCTTTGTTCAATGTCTTTTGATGTTTCATTCCAATGTTTACTCACACACACTTATGCTCTTAATTTGATTTGTGGTACCCACTGGAATCAGTTTAGCGCTGTAAAAGGAAATTGGAATATCATCATAGATTTATATATGTGTTCTTCATGTTCATAATCTGTTCTTGTTTATCTTCAATATTTCGCATGCCATTGCTTAAGTTTACATTTAAAGCTGCGGTATCCACTGAGTTTTGTGTAAATCGATATGAGGCAATTGAACATAACATGAACTGATTGTGAATATGCTTATGTGAGTTCTTAGGTCCTATACACTTTGCCGATTTTAACTGTGCGGTACCCACTGACAGTTAACATCAACTATAGGAAAGGTCTAAGAGTGTTCTTGTCTTAGAATAGGGATCTGGGAGAGTCTGACTCGTGCCACGAACTTGCCCTACCAAGGGAAGTTTGGGGAGTATTGTGAGATGGGGTTGTGAGATCTACCAAGAAGATCAATCCCAGTCCACTAGCAGTTTAAAGTCCCCTCACATATGTTTACACAAGTCGATGATTTTAGGGAGAGATCGGTACATGTCGAAATCCCTCAAGACAGTGCTTGCATACTAACCTTGCATCCATCCTCATTCTTGCATTTATATTGTTCTGTATTTGTTCCATTTGCTTTGGTTTCTTGAACAAGTGATCTCTTGACACCCAAATCTTCCCTGTGGATACGATCCCACTTGCCACTTCTACATTAGTTGAGTAAGTTTGGGTATTTGGCGAGGTTGAGCGACGAACCTCCACCAAAATGGCGCCGTTGCCGGGGAAGGCACGGTTGTTGGAGATCAGTTGTTTTCTTGACTTGTTGAATTTTTGGTGTTTTCTTTTATTTTTATTTATCTCTGTTTTTGTGTGATTTTCTTCTTTTTTTTTTTTTGTTTTTTTTGTGTGTTAGCTTTGTGTTATTGTTATATGCTACTGTTCTTAGCTTGTGGAAAGTGCAGGGAGATTTGAAATTTCATTGAGATTAAATTGTGCATACCACAAGAGACCAAATATGTCTTGGTGGTTTGGGGACTCCATTGAGCCTCATTATGATTATCCACCACATTGGATGGATGACACTCGACCAACCCCTGGAGTATTTGATAAATTCTCTCCACCCAGATATTTTGAATCATGGCATGACCACCAACAAAGCAATGAGTCTTATTCTGAAGAAGATGAAAACGTGCAAAACATGTTGTTCCAGATTTTGGACAAAATGGATAGAATAGAAACAAAGTGGGCTCAAATGGAAGACAAGGTTCCAGAGAAACAACAGAGTCTTGATCATATGAGTGCCTTAATGAGCGACATGACGGAATAACTTGAGACACCAGTTGAAGAAGCTCAAGGCCACTTAGAAGTTATATCTCTCATTACTGAAACACCAACTCTTGAGGAAATTTTTTTTGATATGAATGCCAACATTGATTGCGGTTTAAACTGTCCAAATGAGTTGGAGTCCACAAATGTTAGAGAGGTCATACCTGAGTGCTTTGTTGAGGAATCTCTTGTGCATGAATGTTTGAGTTCTTCTGATGAGAATGATGTCTCTGGTTATGAGCTTACATCTGATCAACTTAGGGCCTTTTTGGTTGGTTACTATCAATTTGGGGATTTGTCTAATGCTAGGTCTTATGTTGAATCCATGGAGCCCCATGAGAACATTGATGATGTTAGACTTCCTTTAGACACCTCTCCTTCACTTGAATGCCCTGTAAAATGCACCGAGACATCTCTCATTGAGCCTTGTGTGAGCATGAATGAAATCAATGTTGCACATACTAAAGAAAATGACAACATGACCATTGAGCATTTTGTTGAGGCACCAACTTTTGAGACTATGCATGAATCTGAAACTTTGAATGGTGACCAACAAATAGAGAGCATTGAGATACCTTTGTTGAATGTGCATAGTGAACCATGTTTTGACAGCAAAGGAAAGACCCAAAATTTCAACCATGTTAGGTTGTGTGATGATGATTTAATTCTTTGTAAAGAAATTTCTAACATGGTGGAGAATTGCTTTGTTGATGCACCCATTTTTGAAATTACTGATGAATTATTTGAGACCATGGATGCACAAACTATGGTTGAGCCTTGCAGGGTGTTAGAGCCAAAGGTGGTGGGAGAAGTGAAAGAGGTGATTCCTATAGGGGAACATACATGCTATAAAATGGAGTTTATTGAGATTGTTCCCCAGGTGCCTGAGCTCCAACACCTCTTCCTGAAAAATATTTGTCCAGTTCCATACTGGAGAACAAAGAGTGCTCATGAAAAAGGATTCTTCTGGTATAGAGATGGGTACTCCGAATCTTGAACAAGAAGGCTTCATGAATAAAGTCTAGCTGGAGACTGAATAAATCCAGAACTATTTAATCCACTTCTCTTGAATAATTTGATGCTTGA
Organism: Ophiorrhiza pumila; assembly: GCA_016586305.1. Lineage (NCBI taxonomy): Eukaryota > Viridiplantae > Streptophyta > Magnoliopsida > Gentianales > Rubiaceae > Ophiorrhiza > Ophiorrhiza pumila. Next base: position 22,597,680 of record BLIW01000007.1, on the reverse strand, counting down.
GTTTTTAGTTACTTTTGTTTCGTTCATCTAGTTAGACCTCTCTTATGTGCAGAGCCTCAAGCAATGGCCTTCAGATGTTAAGTTGTGGGAAAGTGTCCTCAAAGTGCTGATAACATGATACACTACACACCACCATGACCCAAGGTCATGGTGTGGCACTCACTTGCACACCACAATTTTTCTCTACTCTCTCTTGTATATCACAAGTCACAACTCACACACTCACAATAGGTTATGTAGCATCAGATCTTCAACATCAAGTTTCCACAAGTCACTATTCACTCATATTTGCACAGTATAAGGTATGAGCTCATTCCCTTGGGCTTTATTGAATTCCATTGTTTGTGGGAAATACCTTCGTGGACTTTCATGGTTTATATGAGATGAATGTTGTTTAGTTGGTTGGGTTTTCATGCATATCACAGAAATTGAGAAGTGGTAACCATGTGTGAAATTTAAACTTTCTATGAACGTAGTGCATTATTGGGACGCCTTTATTGCATGGAGTTCCGCCTTGAGATGAAAAACATGGTTAGTGTGCTACATGAATGTATGCTTTATACTTATAGTGAGTTGTGTTCTTTTGGTGCAAGGAGTCATGAGTTCAAGTGTGGGGGTCTGCAAAGGAAGAGGCTGACCAAAGAAAACCCAAAGCTAATGACCACGCAGTCCAGAGCCAGTGCACCAAATTTTGGAAGTGGTCAACCAACTTTCTCGGGATTTTCTCGATTCTCCAATCAACAGCCTCCGCCTCCAGGAACTTAAACGCGGTAGTCTCCTTCCTTTTCTCACAATGTGGACCATTGCTAAGTTTAAGTGTGGGGGGGACAGTTGTGACTTTGGATGCTGGTGGAGGTTGGCTGATGTTTATGCTTGTGTGACTTGATTGATTCTTATGCTGATGTTTGTGAAGCCTAGGGCCTTTCCTTTGAAAAATTTCAAGCTATGCTGTGTTTGCTATGTGTGCAGGGATCGGAGGTGGTTTGATATTATATTAATAGTAGGGGGTGTGCTTTTCTTTTATTTTTGTCTATTTTCTTTCATGTGTTGTTGTGTTGGAATCAAAACAAGGCAGTGACTTGCACTGACCCTGGAATGTGCTTCCCATTTTAAGTTGTGTTGTGATGTAGTATTCCTTTGAAAATTCAAGTTGTGTTGTGATGTAATATTGTGTTGATTTCAATTTGTTGTATGAATAAAAAGTGTGATGTTGTGAGTGTGCAAAGGTCCACCACTATCCATTTATCACACTTGCACGTCTATAACACACTTCCAATCTCATCAGTAATCCATAAACTGTTTGATGTATGTGAAAATTTTCATGAGTTTCACGGTATTCATTCGATGCATATAAAGTATTGGGTAAAGTACTATGTTAAAGTAAGATAGAAGCACCAGCACAATATTTGACACAGGAGAGTGATTATTTTTTGTTGCTTGTATGTGCACTCTACCCGTACATACTTATTCTTGTATTTTGAAATATATAGTCCATTGAAGACACTCACGAACACAAATGCTTGAGTTATGATTTTGATACAAAGTAAAAGCCAATGGGCGAATAAAGGGAAAAAATAGCCACAAAACCCAGGCAGCCAAGCACAAAAGTGCGGCACGAATAAGCACCAATGTGCATGTTAAGAAAAGTTTTATACTTTGCGAGTTTTATGTTTGTGAATTTTTCAAAGTGTTCGTGAGTGTGGACAAAGGGACTGTAGTGCAAGAATTTTTGTTTAAGTGTCTACTTGAGTACTTTGCATAGACAGTGCGATGGAAGTAAGTAACTCTCAGCACACACTTCACGCCGACGCTTTGGTCTTTATTCATGGTACCTTATTTGATACTTTGTGTAAGTTGAATGGACTGTAGACTTACTGATTAAAACGTTTGAATTGCATGCGAAGGTTTTAGAATGGATAGCTGATGATGTTGAGAGTGTTATCTGTGAAGTGGGTGGTCGGATTAACTTTGCTCGGGACTAGCAAAGACTTAAGTGTGGGGGAGTGATAAGTCGATGTTTAGTCGACTTATTTGCTTTGCTTTCTTAATCTTTTGCTGTGACTTTGGTGTGAAAATGATGCTTGGTATGTTGATGATATACAAGAATGTGCATGATTTGAGAGATGGCTAAGTGTTGTAAAACAATGCAAAAGTGATGTGATCTTTGAGTATATAAAACACTTAGTCTTGCACACAACTGACTGTCATGTTTTCGTGCACATTCATCGACCTCCAAGTCATTGACCTCCAAGTTCTCTTGGAGGTCCACAACTATTCACACAACCTCCAAGTCATTGACCTCCAAGTTCTCTTGGAGGTCCACAACTATTCACACAACCTCCAAGTCATTGACCTCCAAGACTTCAGGAAAGTCCACAACTATTCACATAGCACGACACAACAGCACACAAACACAACACTCAACGCACAACACATTTAGCAAGCATAACACAACACACGCGCACAACACACGGCGGGCGCATCATGCGCCCGCCACACACACACACACGGCGGTCGCATGATGCGACCGCCACACACACATGCGCACTTGCACAATTTTGCACTACTATGCATGTTTTCTTCCTTTGCCATTTTTCAGTTTAGTTTCCTTTGTTATATTTTCGTAAGTTAAGGATTTTATCATACATCTTAGGGTCAATGTACACCACTTTCGGGTAAAAGCTTACTTAGCTAACTTAGCCTTCATTTTACATATAGTTTTGCCTTGATTATTCCAATTCATTAAGTACACGTGGCTTCACCAAATGCTCTGTTTGTAATTACAGGAGCACGTGTCAACATCCGGGCATAGAAAGGGAAACTTCCAGGAAGCTCACCAAACCAAATCATGAAGCACCACAATTCACTATGCAGAAGTCCATACCATGAAAGTCCACAATGCTGACCTCCAAGTTTTCATGGAAGAGCCACGTGTGGACATCCCAGCGGAAGAAGGAAACTTCCAGGAAATTTACAAGCCAAGTTATCTGGGAAAAACTATAAGAAGGGAGAGAGAGCGGCACAATAGAGATAGCATTCTTAGTTCTAGTTCTTAGGTTAGATTAGGTTTTTCTCTTTCTTTTCCCTTTCGCACATTTTGCTGTCTTGAGGGCTCGACTGTACAGATCTCGACTTATTTGAGACATTTAAATTGCTCATTATGTGTTTGATCTTTGTTCAATTTCTTTTGATGTTTCATTCCAATGTTTACTCACACACGCTTATGCTCTTAATTTGATTTGCGGTACCCACTGGAATCAGTTTAGCGCTGTAAAAGGAAATTGGAATATCATCATAGATTTATATATGTGTTCTTCATGTTCATAATCTGTTCTTGTTTATCTTCAATATTTCGCATGCCATTGCTTAAGTTTACATTTAAAGCTTCGGTATCCACTGAGTTTTGTGTAAATCGATATGAGGCAATTGAACATAACATGAACTGATTGTGAATATGCTTATGTGAGTTCTTAGGTCCTATACACTTTGCCGATTTTAACTGTGCGGTACCCACTGACAGTTAACATCAACTATAGGAAAGGTCTAAGAGTGTTCTTGTCTTAGAATAGGGATCTGGGAGAGTCTGACTTGTGCCGCGAACTTGCCCTACCAAGGGAAGTTCGGGGAGTATTGTGAGATGGGGTTGTGAGATCTACCAAGAAGATCAATCCCAGTTCACTAGCAGTTTAAAGTCCCCTCACATATGTTTACACAAGTCGATGATTTTAGGGAGAGATCGGTACATGTCGAAATCCCTCAAGGCAGTGCTTGCATACTAACCTTGCATCCATCCTCATTCTTGCATTTATATTGTTCTGTATTTGTTCTATTTGCTTTGGTTTCTTGAACAAGTGATCTCTTGACACCCAAACCTTCCCTGTGGATACGATCCCACTTGCCACTTCTACATTAGTTGAGTAAGTTTGGGTATTTGGCGAGGTTGAGCGACGAACCTCCACCATAGACCTATGTGTATAATATGATACTAACCTTCTGTAATAATTCATTTCATGCAGAAATACTTGATGTTGTACTGATAAAGCATTAACATTATGTATATGATAAACGTTTGGAAATTTTGAATCTTGAATAACTCTTTCTTGTAATGAATATATTTTAAGAATTTTCTTTCTAGTTTTAGGATGATTAATATAATCTTTTATCCATTGCCAATCTTCATTTCTTGAAATCTGTGACATTCTTCTGTCTTCCTGTAAGAAATTCACGTGTTAAAAAATCAGGTAATGAATTATTTTCTCCTTTAATGTATTCTATATCAAAATCAAAGATTGATAAAATAGCTTGCCATCTAGCAAATATCTTCTTAGAAACAAGATTTTGAATATCTTTTTGCAAAATTTCTTTTGCTGATTTACAATCTATTTTGAGTAAAAATTTCTTATTATATAGATCATCTTGAAATTTAGAAATACATAAAACAATAGCTAATATTTCCTTTTTTACTGTGGAATAATTCTTTTGGGATCCATTCCATACTTTTGAAGTGAATCTTACTAATTGCTCTTTTTTATTAATGCGTTGTTTTAATATGCCTCCATAACCAACATCAGATGCTTCAGTTTCAACAATCATGAATGCATGTGGTTGAGGATGTCCTAAGCAAGGTAAAGCTTTTATTTTGATTTTTGCATCTCTAACTATATTGGTATGTTTTTGTGTCCATGGCGGTGGATTCTTTTTTAATCTTTCATACAAGGGCGCACAGAGGGTGCGTAATTGGGGAAAGAAGCCAGCTACATAATTTAGACAACCTAGAAATCGTTGTAATTGATTTTTATCTTTAATTTCATCTGGAAATTTATCGCCAAATTCTATAGCTCTTGTAATAGGTCTTATTGTTCCTTTATGAATATCATGTCCTAAAAATCGAATCTTTGTTTGAAATAATTTCATTTTAGGTGCAGAAATAACTAAGTCATGCTTATGAACGACTTTTGAGAATATATGTAAATATCGAAAATGCTCATCTAAATTTTTCGAAAATACTAATATATCGTCAATATAAACAATCATGAATGTGTAAGCAGAAAAAATATCATTCATTATATTTTGAAATTCAGAAGGTGCATTCTTTAAACCAAAAGGCATAACATTCCATTCATAAAGGCCAAATGGAACTGTAAATGCTGTTTTATACTTATCTTCTTCTGCTATTTGAATTTGCCAATATCCAGATTTTAGATCAAATTTTGAATAAATTTTTGCATCAAATAATCTATCAAGCAAGTCTTTTTTATTTGGAATTGGATATCTTATCCATTTGAGTGCTTTGTTTAAAGGCTTATAGTTGATAACTAATCTAGGAACTCCTCGTTCCTTTTCAGCTTGGTTATTAACATAAAAAGCTGGACAACTCCATTTAGATTTTGATTTTCTAATTAAATTTTTATCGAGTAATTCTTGAATTTCTTTTTTACAGTATTCTAGTAGTTCAGAATTCATTTGTATAGGTCGTGCTTTTGTCTTAATATCTTTTTCATGAAAATTATCTTCATAGGGTAAATGTACTATATGAATTTTTCTATTCCAAAATGCTGCTGGATGGTCAGCGCATATTTCTTTTTTGAATTGATTTTCTAATTCTTGAATTCGTTTTATTATTCCTTCTTTTTGAAGTTGTACTTCAATATGAGTGTAACTAATTTCTTCTTTTATTAAATTTATTTGGTGTTCTTTTCTATGAATCATCTTACTTATAGAATCTTTAGTAAAAATTGAGTTAGATTGTAATAGATCTAATTCTTTTTGCTTAACAGGGGATATAAATTTAAATGTTATTGAATTTCCCATTATATTTACACTAATTCCTTGATTTGTTTTTTCAAAAGGAGTAATTTGATATAAAAAGGGATTGCCTAAAATAACATCTTGAGTTATATCATCAATGATTATATAAGAATGGTTGAAACAATAGTTTTGATTGCATATATATCCATTTGATACTTTATATTTTATATTTAAGGGACTGCCATTTGCAGTTACTAATCTTTCATTAGTTTTTGAACAATATTTGAGTGGTACTATGCCAGATTTAATACAACTTTGATCTGCTCTACTATTTATCATTGCTACACAAGTAGTTTGAAAGTTTTGAACTCCTATTGTTATAAAAGCATACCATTTTTCAATGTTGACTTTATCAATAATATTAATATATTGAGTAGCATCTTTGTTTTGTTCATTGATTTGAATACCTATTTTATTATTTTTTGAAGGTTCTATATTTTGAATTTGATTTTGTAACAAAAGTCTAGTTTCTATTTCTAAATCTTTGGATTTTAATTCATTTATTTCTTGCTTTAATTTATTGATATCTGCTTTTAAATTTTGAATATCATCTTTATAATTTGGAATATTTTTATGAATTCCAAATGAATTAGTTCCTAATGAGTATTTATCATAAAGTTGAGTTATGATAAAAGGTTCTATAATTGGTGGCTTTATATTGTCTTCTAATATTAAGTCTTTTAATCGAAGTAAATATTCTTTTTGATCATTAGGGTCTTGAATTTTACTTATTATATCAAATAAAAATTCTTTATTATCTTTTGAATTAGATATGACATTAATTGTTTTACATTTACAAGGTGATGAATAATCAGTATAATCTTCACTTTCTGAGTCTATTTCATTAATATTTTGATCACTTTCTTCATCATTAATCATTACTGCTAACATTTTCTTTTTTAAATCTTCGTCATCGTTAAATATTTCATCAATTCTTTTCTGAGTTCTACAATTGGGTGCTATATGACCAGTTCGTCCACATTTAAAACAAGTAATGCTTCGTTTCCTATTGAACTTTTTCTTTCTAAAATTTTTGTGAGGGGTTGCTTCTATATGTTGACTATCAAATCTTCTTTTCCTATACCTAGAATATTTTTTCCTATAAGGTTTTGAATATTTTATCTTTTTATACTGTGATGAAGGTGCTCGTACTCCTGTTATACCAAAAGCTTCACAAAATGAACCTACTTCTATTCTTTCTGAACCATATTTAGCTTGTATTTTTAATTCTTGACATTATTTTAATCCTTCTAATTTAATAAAGGCAAATAATTGACCATAAGATATTTCATTAAAATTGATAACTTCATTTTTTACTTCATGTTTAAGACTAGTCATAATCCTTTGAGAAAATAAATTAGGTAATCCTGTAATAAATTTTTCTTTCCAAAAAGAAGCTCCACAATCTTTTCTTTTGAATAAATAGGTTAAAAACATATCCTTATACCATCTAAAGTCAGTTAATGTTGGGCATCTTAAATTAGTAAGGAATATTTGAGTACCAGTTTCATCATGAGTAGGATTTCCCACAAAATGTGTTGATAATACATATATTAAATAATTTACTGCATCTTTCTTTTTTACTTTGAATGGTTGACCATCTGGTCCTTTAACTACGAGTCCATTGACATCTTTTTCTTCTTCTTCATTTTCATGATCTAAAATTTCAGTTTTTGTTTCTGTGGTAAGGAGATTATCCCACCAATTTTTAAGTTGACCTGTAAAACCTGCTAAAAGTCCTGCTGCTATAGTTGGTTGATCAAATCTTTGGGTTGTATAGGCTGTGATAGCCATACCCATTTCTTGGAATAATCTTAATATTTCATAATCAGATTTACCATCTATGTTCCATTCATAAACTCCTTTTCCTTCATAACTTTTTGCTACAAATGTTGCTCGCTCTTCTATTTGTAGATCAAGAGGTGTTAGTTTTGAATAAAATTTTTTCTTTGATATGGTGCATATGATATTTGTTTATTAGGATATCTTTTGTATCTTTCGATTCTATTGAGTTCACCAAATTCTTCTTCGATCTCATTTATTTTGTCTTCGATTTCATCTTGACTATCAGTTTCTTGTGAACTACTTGAGAAGGTATAGTTAATATCTTCTTGTTTTGATGATACTTGTTGAATATTATGTATTTGACTCGTACTGGGTTTATCTTCTAGTTAATATCTTCTTGTTTTTTTAGTTGATACGATGATTTTCCTGAATCAATATTTTGAGTAGGTGTATTTGGAAGTGGGGTTATTGCTACTGGTGTTTGAGATGAACTAGACACTTTATTCCTTAATTGTGCAAAAGGTGTTTGAGTTACTTGAGTATATGTGAGTGGAAGTAATGGAAATTCTTCTAGACTTGTAAACTTATTGGAAGTTTGAATAACCGGGGATAAAGGTCTTGGAGTATTCACCTTTGACATATAATCTGCTGCTGTCTGTTTTTTGTAATTTTTGAATGAAGATGATGACTCTCCTTTGTTTGCCATTGATTTTCCCTGTAAAAATAAAAATTATATAAAGGCTATTTCTTTCCTAAAGTTTTCTATTCTTTTCCATATTGCTTTATTTACTTCTGGGATTCTTGTGGACTTATAAGTATAATATGATACTAACATACTGTAATAATGCATTTGATGCAAAAATACTTGATGTTTTACTGACAGTGGATTACTATTATATATATGATAAATGTTTGGAAATTCTGGATCTTGAATAACATGTTCTTTTAGTGAATAAATTTTTAATATTTTCTTTTTAGTTTGAGGGTGATTAATATAATCTTTTATCCATAACCAATCTTCATTTCTCGAAATATGGGTCATTCTTCTGTTTACCTGTAAGAAATTCGCGAGTTAAAAAATCAGGTAATGAATTATCTTCTCCTTTTATATATTCTATATCAAAATCAAATACTGATAAAATACCTTGCCATCTAGCAAATATTTGTTTAGATACTAAGTTTTCTATATCTCTTTGAATTATGTCTTTAGCAGATTTACAATCTACTCTTAATAAAAACTTTTTATTATATAAATCATCTTGAAATTTAGATATACTTAAAACTATTGCTAACATCTCTTTTTTAACTGTTGAATAATTCTTTTGAGATCCTGTCCATACTTTAGACATATATCTTATTAATTGAATTTTATTATTTATCTTTTGCTTTAAAATTCCTCCATATCCTATTTCTGATGCATCGGTTTCTACTATCATGAATGCTTCTGGATGTGGAATACCTAAACATGGTAATGACTTAATTTTTTTCTTTTGCTTCTTTCACTATTTGAGTATGTAAGTTTGACCACGGAGGTGGATTCTTTTTTAATCTTTCATATAATGGTGCACACAACGTTCTTAAATTAGGGAAAAAATCTGCAACATAATTAAGGCATCCTAAAAATCTTTGTAATTGATTTTTGTCTTTAATTTTATCTGGAAATTTACTACCAAATTCAAGTGCTCTATTAATAGGTCTAATAGTTCCTTTATTAATATCATGTCCTAAGAATCTGATTTGAGTTTGAAATAGTTTCATTTTTGGTGCTGATATTACTAATCCATTTTGTATTACTAATTTAAAAAATATATTTAGATGTTTAAAATGTTCATCTAGTGTTCTGGAATATATTAATATATCATCTATATAAACTATCATGAATGTATATGCAGAAAATATGTCATTCATTATATTTTGAAATTCTGATGGTGCATTTTTTAATCCAAATGGCATTACATTCCATTCATAATGTCCGAATGGTACTGTAAATGCTGTTTTGTACTTATCTTTTTCATCTATTTGAATTTGCCAATATCCTGATTTTAAATCAAATTTTGAATATACTTTTGCATTAAATAGTCTATTTAATAAATCTTTTTTATTAGGAATAGGATATCTTATCCATTTTAATATTTTATTTAACGGTTTATAATTTATTACTAATCTTGGAACTCCTCTTTCTTTTTCTGCTTGATTATTGACATAAAATGCTGAACAACTCCATGGAGATTTAGAAGGTCTAATTAATTTTTTATCTAATAATGATTTTATTTCTATTTTACAATGTGCTAATAATTCAGAATTCATTTGTATTGGCCTAGCCTTGGTTGGAATATTTCTTTCATTGAAGTTTTCTTCATATGGTAATTGAATTATATGGGTTTTTCTTGACCAAAATGCAGATGGATGATCTGCACATATTGTTTCTTTGAACTTTTCCTCTAATTGTATAATTTTGTTTTTTATGTCCTCTTTATTTAATTGAAAGTCTATTTGTTTGTATGTAATTTCTTCTTTTATATAGTTTATTTGATTTTCTTTTTGTTTAATTTGACAAAATATACTATTAGTTTGTAATAAATTTAACTCTCTTTGTCTTACTGGAGTAATAAATTGAAATAATATTTTATTGCCCATTATGTTTACTTGTAAACCTTCTGTTGTCTTTTTGAATGGGGTAATTTGATATAAAAAAGGGTTTCCTAAAATAACATCTTGAGTTAAATCTTCTACTATAATAAATGTATGCTTAAAACAATAATTATTATTACATATATATCCATTTTTTAATTTATATTTAACTTTTAATGGATTTCCATTTGCGGTTTGTAATTTATGATTTGTTTTTGAACAATATTTTATTGGTATAATTCCATTTTTAATACAACTTTGATCTGCTCCACTATCTATCATGGCTATACTAGTTGTATGATAATCTTGAATTCCTATAGTAACAAATACATGCCATTTTTCTATATTAATTTTTTCAATTACATTTAAATATTCTTCATTGTTTGTTTCTCCTGGAATTTGAATTCCTTTACTGCTTTTACTACTTTCTGGGATATCTTCTTTCTGATTTTGTTCATTTAGACTTATTTTAGCTTGGAATTCTAATTCACTTAACTGCAGAGTTTTAATATCATTTTTAATTTCTCTAATTTCTAATTTTAATTCTTGAATTTGTTGCTGTATGAAATTTGTATTAGAATTGGAAACTATTCCTTGAGGTTTTTGTTCTGAGTATTTGTTATATAATTTTGTAATATTAAATGGTTCTAAAAATTCAGGTTTTTTATCTTCTTTTAATATTAAATCTTTTAATCTTATTAAATATTGTCTTTGCTCTTCCGGGTTTTCTATTTTACTAATAAGTTCAAATAATAAGTCTTTATTAGTTTTTTCATCTGATATCATATTAATACAACGACATGGTGAAGATTTATCTGAATATTCTTCTTCACTATCTGTATAAATTTCATTAATGTTTACTTCACTTTCTTCTGTGTCACTATTAATCATAATTTTCATTATTTTTAATCGTAATTCTTTATCTTCCTCTTTATCAAAAATTTCATTTATTCTTTTTTGAGTTTTACAATTTGTTGCTATATGACCTGGTTTTCCACATTTATAACAAATTAATTTTTTCTTTCTATATTTCTTTTTCTTAAAATATCTTGTCTGATTGAAATTATTAGAGTATTGTTGATATTTTTTACTTCTTCTTTTGTATTATTTATATGGATATGTAATTCTTTTATTATTTCTAGACGGGGCTTTTATTCCTGTTATTCCAAATGCATCACAGAATGAACCTATTTCATTTCTCTCTGAGCCATATTTTGATTGTAATTTTAATTCTTGACAAAGTTTTAATCCTTCTGATTTAATAAATGATATTAATTGACCATAACTCCAATCATAAAAATTAATATCTTCTTTTCCTGTTGTTGTTTTTATAGCATTAAATATTCTATATGAAAACAAGGTAGGTAATCCTGAAATGAATTTTTCTTTCCAAAATGGTTGATTACAATCATCTCTTTTAAATGCATAAGTTAAAAACATATCCTTATACCATCTAAAATCTGTTAATGTTGGACATCTTAAATTAGTCAGAAATATTTGAGAACTTTTTGATTCATAAGATGGATTTCCTATGAAATGATGAGCTAAAGCATATATTAAATATTCTGGTGCATCCGATATTTTAATTTTCTTTGGATTTCCTTGAGCATCTCTTACTATATTTCCATTAACATCTAGTTCGTCTTCTTCAATTGTATGTTCTATTACTTCATTTCGTTGATCTTTTGTTATCATATTATCCCACCAATTTTTTAATTGTCCTGAAAATCCTGCAGTAAAGGCTACAGCTATATCTTTTGGTTTATACCCTTCTTGTCTATAAGCTACTCTGGCCATTCCCATTTCTTGTAGTAATCTTAATATTTCATATTCTGATCTACCATCTATATTCCATTCATAAACTGCTCTACCATCATATTGACTAGATGTAAACTTTGCTCTTTCTTCAATTTGTATATCTGGAGGTGTTAGTTTTGGGTAATAATTTTTTCGTTGATACGGTGCATAATTTGTTTTTCTGTAATTATAATTTTTTCTTCTATATTGTTTTCTAATTCTATTTATATTATCATCTTGTAATTCATCTTCAATTTCTTCTATTATATCCTTAATTTCATTTGAATCACTACTGCTACTATCATCTGTTTGTATTAAATTATTTTGTTCAATATTTTGTATATTATCTGTAGATTCTGTACTAGTACTAGGTTTTGTTTCTTGTAACCTTTTTAATATTTTATTTAATGTATCATTATCTCTTTGCGGGAGTTGAATATCATTTATTTGAAAATGAGGTTTAGATATTTCATTTGGAAAATTTATATTTTTAAAAGGATTATTTATAATATTTGTTGAAATATTTAATTTTTCTTTTTTAATAGAATCTTGAATATTACTTTTTTCTTTAGGTATATTATCTATTTTTGTTGAGACTATTTCTAATTGATGTGCTACTGTTGATAACATTTGATTTGAATAATTTAACTGCTGATTAACCTTTTTTATGTCTTCTATTTCTACTGGGCCTTTATCTGTTCGAGCTTCTCTAAATGGGGTTGCTACTATTTCTCCTTTAGATGTATTAATTACTATATTTAGTAGAGGTGGATGTACCGAAGTAACTATCTCTCCTCCTATTAAATTCCATTTTTTATATAAGGATGTTTGAACATTTATTGACGGGGTTGAATATACATTTGTAATATTTTCTTTTTGTGTGATAAATTCTAGCCAAGAAAAGAATGGATAATTAAATTTTCTTCTATATAATTCCTGTTTCCATTGATCTTGAAGATTTTTTTGAAATGTTTTATCTAAAGAGTTGTACCAATTTCTTTTTTCATTATTAATTTCATCATTAAATAATTCTTCCAAATAACTAAATTTAGGTTTAAATTCTTCAATTATAACATTAATAGATTCGGGTTTCATTTCTGAATAAGATGGTGAATTTCTTAATGAGTTAGTATTAATTATTTCTGGTAATGGTGATTTATAATGAATTGTTTGACTACCTGTAATCGGTATTGAATATATTTCAGGATTTGTATCTAAATTAGTATGTTGACTAAAGGTTCTTCTTAATGTAGGTATATCTGATATTGAATGTCTTGCAGGTTGAATTAATCGTTTATTAGCTCCATAATTATTAGATCTTATTTCATCAAAATGTATTATGATACTTCCATCATCTTGTTTAATTATTTTTGAGGTATTACTTTGTTGTATATTTCTTGATTGAGTTTGAAGAATTATTGTAAAGGTTTGTGGAATCGTGATTTCATCCCACTTTAAAGTTTTTGGAATATATACTGATGATTTAGTAGAATCTTCTTCAAATATTACGGTTTCTTCATTATTTGTTTGTTCTAATTTTAACCTTGGATCTATTAAAGTTTTTAACAATTTAAAACATACTTTATATTGAATTACAAAACTACGACTTCTAGTATCAATTTTATGTTGATCTATCTGTATATCCATAACTAATGAATCAAGAATCAATTCATCATCCAAACTAACTAAAAAATTAGGTACACAATTGAATGATATTGAACCATCACATATATTAGTTTGAATTAAAGCAAGTATTGAATCTTGATACTCTATTAATCTTCTATCTCTTAATGCTATAAATATAGGATTATTAATGCCTATTCTATGCATAGGTTTGATTAATACTTTTATTATTCCATAATGAATATATTTAAATCCTTGACCTTTATATCTATTAATTGCAATATTAGACAATAATTTTATAGTTTTTGATATTTCTTTAAATGTTAAATCTTGTTCATGTATTTTAACTGAATAGGAATTATTAAAACTTAAATTACCTATATGATAAACAGAACTTAAAGTTTTTGAGTTTATATAAAACTGTATTTCATGACTTTGATTAATATTATCTACATCTGCTAAATTAGTATTATTGTCAAAATTAAACAATTTCTTAAAAGTATTTAAATTCATAGCTTTTAAAACGTACCTTAGTTGCTTAATGCAACACGAAGAATGCAGAATGTATGGGGAACACAGGAGTGCCTAACCGGGAACACCTTAAGCTGACGATGCAATGGCTTACCAACGGATTCACAAGGCTACTCAACCGCTTACCAATCCTTACAACTCCTTATTCTTTGGGTTGATTAATTAACTAAAGTATTATTAAAAGTTTAGATTTTAAATATTTAAAAGAGATTGAATGAATGATGGCTCTGATACCAAATTATACAGGATCTATAAAAATAAAAAATACGATATAAAATTAATACCAAATTATACAGGATCTATAAAAATAAAAAATACGATATAAAATTAATATAAAAATAATACCTTTTTAAAAAGAAAGAAGAACAAGAAGTGAATAAAACTCAAATTTTTATTGCTTTTGATAGCTTCTAAAACATGCGGTTCTGAATACATTAGAATTCTTCTTATTTATAGACTTAGAATTAACTATTCTATTACATAATATTGAATAATTTTTGAAATCCGTCTTCTTTATTTGAGTGGATGACTTGGTCTTTACATGCCTTCACAGTGGATGTCTTAGTCTTCACATGGCTATATCTTTGGAGTGGATGTCTTAGTCTTCACATGGCTATGTCTTTGGAGTGGATGTCTTAGTCTTCACATGGGTTTGGGTCCCCCATCTTCTTTTTAACTATTTTTCTTGAATGCTTGAGTGCGGTAGAACCAATAATCCTGCTTAGTTTTTTGAGTGTAATATGTCCACCAAGATGGAATATGCTGTCCTGCTTTTTTAGTTCCATCTTCTAGCAAATCTTGATAAATACTATGATGAATGACCTTTGGATTAGATCCTCCTAACTCTCTTTGGTGAAGAAGAGTTGTAATGTTTTTTGAATTATATTTAATCTTATCATCCATGCTAAATTTTTTATCAAAGAAAACCTGCAAATTAAATTATATGAATTAATCTTCAAACGGATCTTGAGCACAATGTCCTCCGAACATATCTTGAGGAGATGGGCTTGGAGTGGAATCTATGGACATTTGTGGCTGTTGTTGATTGCGTCTTTTTTGATATTTCATAAATTGAAAAAATTGTTCCATATCTTCTTCTGAGAATTTTCCTTTTTGAATTGTTGCTGCTGAATTTGTTGGAGTCTTCTGTTGAGTAACCTTTTGTGGTGGTCCAGTTGGAGTGGTTGGATTAGTAGTGGGATTAATCCATGTCCTTTTGCCAGTAGTCATAAGAGTGGCCACTGCCTTTTGACAACATAACTCTTTTTTGTATGTATCCCACCATTTACATTTGAATTGTCTAATCAGTGACATAGGCCTTGGCGTTGGTCTGATTTGCACAATTTGAAAATTCCAACACCATATCCATGGCACTCTAAGAGACACATGCCATTGAATTTCTTTACTATATTCTTTCATTTTGCTATTATTGTTCCAATATTGTAAACCTTGTTGTGCTTCCATTGGCATAATATCTGGTTGGCATCCATGAGTATCCCACCAGTCGTAGAACCATAATGGGAATTTAACTTTGCTATCTTTATGAAATTGAAAAAACCAAGAATTGTCAAAAGACCTTAAATAAAAAGCTTTCTTCCATGCCTGTTTATAATCTTCATAAGAATATCCTTGAGGTTGATATGGTATAGAAAATGGAATTTTGGTAAAAATATTTGGCCAATCTTCTACATCTAATACTTGTTTTATCACACATTTTGAATAAGCTATTTTTTGCGTTCCTTCTTCATGAATATGAGTGATTTCAACAGATTCTGAATCTACTAAAATGAATTCATAAAACATTTGAGTTTTGAATAAATCATCTGAAAACCATAGCATATAATTTCGAAATAATTGTTGAGTGTAATTATTTAAATCAGTAACTGGAATATTAGTAGTAAACTCTGTTAAACATAAATATTCAAAAGGTTTTTTTAATTGATACGATGATTTTCCTGAATCAATATTTTGAGTAGGTGTATTTGGAAGTGGGGTTATTGCTACTGGTGTTTGAGATGAACTAGACACTTTATTCCTTAATTGTGCAAAAGGTGTTTGAGTTACTTGAGTATATGTGAGTGGAAGTAATGGAAATTCTTCTAGACTTGTAAACTTATTGGAAGTTTGAATAACCGGGGATAAAGGTCTTGGAGTATTCACCTTTGACATATAATCTGCTGCTGTCTGTTTTTTTTAATTTTTGAATGAAGATGATGACTCTCCTTTGTTTGCCATTGATTTTCCCTGTAAAAAATAAAAATTATATAAAGGCTATTTCTTTCCTAAAGTTTTCTATTCTTTTCCATATTGCTTTATTTACTTCTGGGATTCTTGTGGACTTATAAGTATAATATGATACTAACATACTGTAATAATGCATTTGATGCAAAAATACTTGATGTTTTACTGACAGTGGATTACTATTATATATATGATAAATGTTTGGAAATTCTGGATCTTGAATAACATGTTCTTTTAGTGAATAAATTTTTAATATTTTCTTTTTAGTTTGAGGGTGATTAATATAATCTTTTATCCATAACCAATCTTCATTTCTCGAAATATGTGTCATTCTTCTGTTTACCTGTAAGAAATTCGCGAGTTAAAAAATCAGGTAATGAATTATCTTCTCCTTTTATATATTCTATATCAAAATCAAATACTGATAAAATACCTTGCCATCTAGCAAATATTTGTTTAGATACTAAGTTTTCTATATCTCTTTGAATTATGTCTTTAGCAGATTTACAATCCACTCTTAATAAAAACTTTTTGTTATATAAATCATCTTGAAATTTAGATATACTTAAAACTATTGCTAACATCTCTTT
Organism: Ophiorrhiza pumila; assembly: GCA_016586305.1. NCBI lineage: Eukaryota > Viridiplantae > Streptophyta > Magnoliopsida > Gentianales > Rubiaceae > Ophiorrhiza > Ophiorrhiza pumila. Next base: position 22,580,674 of record BLIW01000007.1, on the reverse strand, counting down.
TTTAACTGTTGAATAATTCTTTTGAGATCCTGTCCATACTTTAGACATATATCTTATTAATTGAATTTTATTATTTATCTTTTGCTTTAAAATTCCTCCATATCCTATTTCTGATGCATCGGTTTCTACTATCATGAATGCTTCTGGATGTGGAATACCTAAACATGGTAATGACTTAATTTTTTTCTTTTGCTTCTTTCACTATTTGAGTATGTAAGTTTGACCACGGAGGTGGATTCTTTTTTAATCTTTCATATAATGGTGCACACAACGTTCTTAAATTAGTTAAAAAATCTGCAACATAATTAAGGCATCCTAAAAATCTTTGTAATTGATTTTTGTCTTTAATTTTATCTGGAAATTTACTACCAAATTCAAGTGCTCTATTAATAGGTCTAATAGTTCCTTTATTAATATCATGTCCTAAGAATCTGATTTGAGTTTGAAATAGTTTCATTTTTGGTGCTGATATTACTAATCCATTTTGTATTACTAATTTAAAAAATATATTTAGATGTTTAAAATGTTCATCTAGTGTTCTGGAATATATTAATATATCATCTATATAAACTATCATGAATGTATATGCAGAAAATATGTCATTCATTATATTTTGAAATTCTGATGGTGCATTTTTTTATCCAAATGGCATTACATTCCATTCACAATGTCCGAATGGTACTGTAAATGCTGTTTTGTACTTATCTTTTTCATCTATTTGAATTTGCCAATATCCTGATTTTAAATCAAATTTTGAATATACTTTTGCATTAAATAGTCTATTTAATAAATCTTTTTTATTAGGAATAGGATATCTTATCCATTTTAATATTTTATTTAACGGTTTATAATTTATTACTAATCTTGGAACTCCTCTTTCTTTTTCTGCTTGATTATTGACATAAAATGCTGAACAACTCCATGGAGATTTAGAAGGTCTAATTAATTTTTTATCTAATAATGATTTTATTTCTATTTTACAATGTGCTAATAATTCAGAATTCATTTGTATTGGCCTAGCCTTGGTTGGAATATTTCTTTCATTGAAGTTTTCTTCATATGGTAATTGAATTATATGGGTTTTTCTTGACCAAAATGCAGATGGATGATCTGCACATATTGTTTCTTTGAACTTTTCCTCTAATTGTATAATTTTGTTTTTTATGTCCTCTTTATTTAATTGAAAGTCTATTTGTTTGTATGTAATTTCTTCTTTTATATAGTTTATTTGATTTTCTTTTTGTTTAATTTGACAAAATATACTATTAGTTTGTAATAAATTTAACTCTCTTTGTCTTACTGGAGTAATAAATTGAAATAATATTTTATTGCCCATTATGTTTACTTGTAAACCTTCTGTTGTCTTTTTGAATGGGGTAATTTGATATAAAAAAGGGTTTCCTAAAATAACATCTTGAGTTAAATCTTCTACTATAATAAATGTATGCTTAAAACAATAATTATTATTACATATATATCCATTTTTTAATTTATATTTAACTTTTAATGGATTTCCATTTGCGGTTTGTAATTTATGATTTGTTTTTGAACAATATTTTATTGGTATAATTCCATTTTTAATACAACTTTGATCTGCTCCACTATCTATCATGGCTATACTAGTTGTATGATAATCTTGAATTCCTATAGTAACAAATACATGCCATTTTTCTATATTAATTTTTTCAATTACATTTAAATATTCTTCATTGTTTGTTTCTCCTGGAATTTGAATTCCTTTACTGCTTTTACTACTTTCTGGGATATCTTCTTTCTGATTTTGTTCATTTAGACTTATTTTAGCTTGGAATTCTAATTCACTTAACTGCAGAGTTTTAATATCATTTTTAATTTCTCTAATTTCTAATTTTAATTCTTGAATTTGTTGCTGTATGAAATTTGTATTAGAATTGGAAACTATTCCTTGAGGTTTTTGTTCTGAGTATTTGTTATATAATTTTGTAATATTAAATGGTTCTAAAAATTCAGGTTTTTTATCTTCTTTTAATATTAAATCTTTTAATCTTATTAAATATTGTCTTTGCTCTTCCGGGTTTTCTATTTTACTAATAAGTTCAAATAATAAGTCTTTATTAGTTTTTTCATCTGATATCATATTAATACAACGACATGGTGAAGATTTATCTGAATATTCTTCTTCACTATCTGTATAAATTTCATTAATGTTTACTTCACTTTCTTCTGTGTCACTATTAATCATAATTTTCATTATTTTTAATCGTAATTCTTTATCTTCCTCTTTATCAAAAATTTCATTTATTCTTTTTTGAGTTTTACAATTTGTTGCTATATGACCTGGTTTTCCACATTTATAACAAATTAATTTTTCCTTTCTATATTTCTTTTTCTTAAAATATCTTGTCTGATTGAAATTATTAGAGTATTGTTGATATTTTTTACTTCTTCTTTTGTATTGTTTATATGGATATGTAATTCTTTTATTATTTCTAGACGGGGCTTTTATTCCTGTTATTCCAAATGCATCACAGAATGAACCTATTTCATTTCTCTCTGAGCCATATTTTGATTGTAATTTTAATTCTTGACAAAGTTTTAATCCTTCTGATTTAATAAATGATATTAATTGACCATAACTCCAATCATAAAAATTAATATCTTCTTTTCCTGTTGTTGTTTTTATAGCATTAAATATTCTATATGAAAACAAGGTAGGTAATCCTGAAATGAATTTTTCTTTCCAAAATGGTTGATTACAATCATCTCTTTTAAATACATAAGTTAAAAACATATCCTTATACCATCTAAAATCTGTTAATGTTGGACATCTTAAATTAGTCAGAAATATTTGAGAACTTTTTGATTCATAAGATGGATTTCCTATGAAATGATGAGCTAAAGCATATATTAAATATTCTGGTGCATCCGATATTTTAATTTTCTTTGGATTTCCTTGAGCATCTCTTACTATATTTCCATTAACATCTAGTTCGTCTTCTTCAATTGTATGTTCTATTACTTCATTTCGTTGATCTTTTGTTATCATATTATCCCACCAATTTTTTAATTGTCCTGAAAATCCTGCAGTAAAGGCTACAGCTATATCTTTTGGTTTATACCCTTCTTGTCTATAAGCTACTCTGGCCATTCCCATTTCTTGTAGTAATCTTAATATTTCATATTCTGATCTACCATCTATATTCCATTCATAAACTGCTCTACCATCATATTGACTAGATGTAAACTTTGCTATTTCTTCAATTTGTATATCTGGAGGTGTTAGTTTTGGGTAATAATTTTTTCGTTGATACGGTGCATAATTTGTTTTTCTGTAATTATAATTTTTTCTTCTATATTGTTTTCTAATTCTATTTATATTCTCATCTTGTAATTCATCTTCAATTTCTTCTATTATATCCTTAATTTCATTTGAATCACTACTGCTACTATCATCTGTTTGTATTAAATTATTTTGTTCAATATTTTGTATATTATCTGTAGATTCTGTACTAGTACTAGGTTTTGTTTCTTGTAACCTTTTAATATTTTATTTAATGTATCATTATCTCTTTGCGGGAGTTGAATATCATTTATTTGAAAATGAGGTTTAGATATTTCATTTGGAAAATTTATATTTTTAAAAGGATTATTTATAATATTTGTTGAAATATTTAATTTTTCTTTTTTAATAGAATCTTGAATATTACTTTTTTCTTTAGGTATATTATCTATTTTTGTTGAGACTATTTCTAATTGATGTGCTACTGTTGATAACATTTGATTTGAATAATTTAACTGCTGATTAACCTTTTTTATGTCTTCTATTTCTACTGGGCCTTTATCTGTTCGAGCTTCTCTAAATGGGGTTGCTACTATTTCTCCTTTAGATGTATTAATTACTATATTTAGTAGAGGTGGATGTACCGAAGTAACTATCTCTCCTCCTATTAAATTCCATTTTTTATATAAGGATGTTTGAACATTTATTGACGGGGTTGAATATACATTTGTAATATTTTCTTTTTGTGTGATAAATTCTAGCCAAGAAAAGAATGGATAATTAAATTTTCTTCTATATAATTCCTGTTTCCATTGATCTTGAAGATTTTTTTGAAATGTTTTATCTAAAGAGTTGTACCAATTTCTTTTTTCATTATTAATTTCATCATTAAATAATTCTTCCAAATAACTAAATTTAGGTTTAAATTCTTCAATTATAACATTAATAGATTCGGGTTTCATTTCTGAATAAGATGGTGAATTTCTTAATGAGTTAGTATTAATTATTTCTGGTAATGGTGATTTATAATGAATTGTTTGACTACCTGTAATCGGTATTGAATATATTTCAGGATTTGTATCTAAATTAGTATGTTGACTAAAGGTTCTTCTTAATGTAGGTATATCTGATATTGAATGTCTTGCAGGTTGAATTAATCGTTTATTAGCTCCATAATTATTAGATCTTATTTCATCAAAATGTATTATGATACTTCCATCATCTTGTTTAATTATTTTTGAGGTATTACTTTGTTGTATATTTCTTGATTGAGTTTGAGGAATTATTGTAAAGGTTTGTGGAATCGTGATTTCATCCCACTTTAAAGTTTTTGGAATATATACTGATGATTTAGTAGAATCTTCTTCAAATATTACGGTTTCTTCATTATTTGTTTGTTCTAATTTTAACCTTGGATCTATTAAAGTTTTTAACAATTTAAAACATACTTTATATTGAATTACAAAACTACGACTTCTAGTATCAATTTTATGTTGATCTATCTGTATATCCATAACTAATGAATCAAGAATCAATTCATCATCCAAACTAACTAAAAAATTAGGTACACAATTGAATGATATTGAACCATCACATATATTAGTTTGAATTAAAGCAAGTATTGAATCTTGATACTCTATTAATCTTCTATCTCTTAATGCTATAAATATAGGATTATTAATGCCTATTCTATGCATAGGTTTGATTAATACTTTTATTATTCCATAATGAATATATTTAAATCCTTGACCTTTATATCTATTAATTGCAATATTAGACAATAATTTTATAGTTTTTGATATTTCTTTAAATGTTAAATCTTGTTCATGTATTTTAACTGAATAGGAATTATTAAAACTTAAATTACCTATATGTTAAACAGAACTTAAAGTTTTTGAGTTTATATCAAACTGTATTTCATGACTTTGATTAATATTATCTACATCTGCTAAATTAGTATTATTGCCAAAATTAAACAATTTCTTAAAAGTATTTAAATTCATAGCTTTTAAAACGTACCTTAGTTGCTTAATGCAACACGAAGAATGCAGAATGTATGGGGAACACAGGAGTGCCTAACCGGGAACACCTTAAGCTGACGATGCAATGGCTTACCAACGGATTCACAAGGCTACTCAACCGCTTACCAATCCTTACAACTCCTTATTCTTTGGGTTGATTAATTAACTAAAGTATTATTAAAAGTTTAGATTTTAAATATTTAAAAGAGATTGAATGAATTAATGATGGCTCTGATACCATGTAGATATTTAAAAATATTTTATTGGTATAATTCCATTTTTCAAAAAATATTACTTTTTTCTTTTAAAATATTTAAAAATGGAATTATACCAATAAAATATTGTTCAAAAACAAATCATAAATTACAAACCGCAAATGGAAATCCATTAAAAGTTAAATATAAATTAAAAATTGGATATATATGTAATAATAATTATTGTTTTAAGCATACATTTATTATAGTAGAAGATTTAACTCAAGATGTTATTGAAGGATGTTTGAACATTTATTGACGGGGTTGAATATACATTTGTAATATTTTCTTTTTGTGTGATAAATTCTTGCCAAGAAAAGAATGGATAATTAAATTTTCTTCTATATAATTCCTGTTTCCATTGATCTTGAAGATTTTTTTGAAATGTTTTATCTAAAGAGTTGTACCAATTTCTTTTTTCATTATTAATTTCATCATTAAATAATTCTTCCAAATAACTAAATTTAGGTTTAAATTCTTCAATTATAACATTAATAGATTCGGGTTTCATTTCTGAATAAGATGGTGAATTTCTTAATGAGTTAGTATTAATTATTTCTGGTAATGGTGATTTATAATGAATTCTTTGACTACCTGTAATCGGTATTGAATATATTTCAGGATTTGTATCTAAATTAGTATGTTGACTAAAGGTTCTTCTTAATGTAGGTATATCTGATATTGAATGTCTTGCAGGTTGAATTAATCGTTTATTAGCTCTATAATTATTAGATCTTATTTCATCAAAATGTATTATGATACTTCCATCATCTAAACTCTAACCATGTAAAAAAGGGAAAATTAAATTGTCTTTTTTGTATTTCTTCTTTCCATTTTTCTTGAAGTATATTTTGAAATGTTTCAAATAACGTGTAATACCAACTTCTTTTATTTTCATTTTCTACATCATCAAACTGTTGTGTTAAGTATGTATAATTAGGAATGAATATTTTACTGATAACATTTATCGATGTTGATTTCATATTTGAATCAGGTTTCATATATGAAAATGTTGGAGATCCTCGTTTATGATTTCAGGTAATGGTGACTTATAATGAATTCGTTGACTTCCTGTAATAGAAATGGAATATATTTCAGGATTGCTAGACATATTAGTGTTTTGACTGAAAGTTCTATGTAATAATGGAATTTCTGAAGGAATATCAGATGTTGAATGCCTAGAAGGAGTAATATATGATATTCTATTAACTCCATATCTATTAGATCTTATATTGCTAAAATGAATTTTAATACTTCCATCATCTTGTTTAATCATATGAGATGTGTTAGATTGATGAAGATTTCTTGATTGTTCTTGAGGAACTACTATAAAGGACTCATGAATTGTTATTTCATGCCATTTTAAAGTTTTTGGAATATATATAGCTGATTTAGTAGAGTTTTCTTCGAAAATTACAGTTTCTTCTTTATTACTTGGTTCTAATTTTAACTGTGGATCTATCAAAGTTTTGAGTAGTTTATAACATATTTTATATCTGATAGCAAAACTACGACTTTTAATATTTATTTTATGTTGATCTATTTGAATATCCATAACTAATGAGTCTCGAATTAATTCATCATTTAAACTTGCTACAAAATTTGGAATACAATTGAATGATATTGAACCATCACAAATATTCGTTTGAATCAATGATAATACACAATCTGGATATTCTATCATTCTTTTATCTCGAAGGGCTATAAATATTGGATTATCTATACCTAATCTATGCATTGGTTGAATTATAATTTTTATTAATCCATAATGAACATATTGAAATCCTTGTCTTCTGTAATGTTCTATGGCTACAGAGGATAATAATTTTATTGTTTTTGAAGTTTCTATAAAGTTTATGTCTTGTTCATGTAATTTTATTGCATAAGAATTATTAAAATTAAGTTTTCCTATTTGATAGACTTTATTGAGGGTTCTTGATGAAATATCAAACTGAATTTCATGACTTTGATTAGCATCATCTATTACTGAATCAGTATTTGAGCCTAAACCAAACAATTGTTTAAACTTATTTAAATCCATAATAAGAGACGTACCTTAGTTGCTTAATGCAACATGCAGAATGTGAGTGAATGTAGGGGAACACAAGAGTGCCTAACCGGGAACACTTGGGCTAACGCAGGCTTACCAACGGGTTTATAAGGCTGCTACAACTGCTTGCCAAACCATACGCAAACTCTAATCCTTATGTTTCGTTATGGAGGCATATTAAAACAACGCATTAATAAAAAAGAGCAATTAGTAAGATTCACTTCAAAAGTATGGAATGGATCCCAAAAGAATTATTCCACAGTAAAAAAGGAAATATTAGCTATTGTTTTATGTATTTCTAAATTTCAAGATGATCTATATAACAAGAAATTTTTACTCAAAATAGATTGTAAATCAGCAAAAGAAATTTTGCAAAGAGATATTCAAAATCTTGTTTCTAAGCAGATATTTGCTAGATGGCAAGCTATTTTATCAGTCTTTGATTTTGATATAGAATACATTAAAGGAGAAAATAATTCATTACCTGATTTTTTAACACGTGAATTTCTTACAGGAAGACAGAAGAATGTCACAGATTTCAAGAAATGAAGATTGGCAATGGATAAAAGATTATATTAATCATCCTAAAACTAGAAAGAAAATTCTTAAAATATATTCATTACAAGAAAGAGTTATTCAAGATTCTGAATTTCCAAACGTTTATCATATACATAATGTTAATGCTTTATCAGTACAACATCAAGTATTTCTGCATGAAATGAATTATTACAGAATGTTAGTATCATATTATACACATAGGTCTACTAGAATCCCAGAAGTAAATAAAGCAATATGGAAAAGAATAGAAGATTTTAGAAAAGAAATAGCTTTTATATAATTATTTCTAATGTCTTTAATATTACACAGGTACATTTCAAGATGTCAAAGAAACCTCAAGATTCGTCATTTAAGAATTCAAAAGAGCAGAGTCCTAGTGACTATGCATCAAAGGTAATGATTCCTAAACCACTATCAACCATGATTCAACAAAGTAATAAATTCATCACTTTAGGAGAAGACTTTCCGAGTCTCCCCTATGTTCAAGTAGCAAGTACACCATTTGCACAACTTCAACATCACTCAAGTCCTTTGAATATTGGTCGAAGTACGACTCCTCTTCCAAACACTCAAAATGGTCAGTATACCCTTAAACCTCATTCAGAAACACTTTTTCTTACTAAATACACTGAACCTCAAGATGTATCGAAACTCAAAAAATTTACTAATCGATTCTTCAATTCAAATTATAATTGGTTACCTGAAGATCCTTTAAAAAATCAAAATTTTTATGAATGTATTTTAGTCGATTCATCATCTATGTCTATTACTCATAGAACTAATGAATATAAAACTATTACTTATTCAAAATGTATAATTAAGAATGTTCTTACATTTCAATCTTGGCAAGGAGCAGCAGCATTAAAACCTTTTACAATCAGATTCAATCCTCCTGGTTACACTTATCAGGATTATAAGCATGCCTGGTATAGGGCATTTTATATTCATTCGTTTGATCATTCGTGGTTTTTAACATTCCATAAAAATTGCAATACAGACTTTCCTCTCTGGTTTTATGACTGGTGGGATACTCATGGAGCTCAAAATGATATTTTACCTCGAATAGCCAAAGATGGGTTTCAACAATTTCAAAAAGATTAAAAAATGAGCCCTTATACTCATCAATTACAATTTTTTTGTGTATTTAAAATACCATGGATCTGGTGCTGGAGTTTTCATATTCAGCAAATCAAACCTATGCCCAATCCTATGTCTTTAGTTCGACAATTCAAGGTCAAGTGGTGGGACAAATGTGCAACCAACATCTGCTGTCCAGAAGCAGTAAAATTAATGCTCACTACTAGCAAAAGAACTTGGGCTAATTCAACCTCATCTGGCCCTAGCACACCAGCAGCTCAAACCATTCGCCAGCCACATACAAATCCAATCACACAAAATACTCCTCAACAAAGAACAATTATTCAAGATTCAGATATGGAGGAATTCATGAGATATATGGAATTCAAAAGAAATCGAAAAATTCATCAAGATCCTCAAGCTTCTACAGCTTCAACTCCTCATAACACTCAAGAAGATCATTTCGGAGGACCTTTAGCACAGGATACTGACGATTTTTAAAAATAAAAGAAAGAGTAAAATATTACTATGTTTATTATGTTTCAGGTTCTTTCAGACAAACAAAACAAGAAGAACTCCAAGGTTTTGAAAGATGAAGGATCAAAAAATGTTACTCAATTAATTCATCTCCGAGAAATTGGAAAAACAAATCCTGCAGTGATTCAAAACTACAGACTCATTCAGCCCAATCTATTCAATGTCAAAACAAAAGCTATGCATGACAAAAATTTTTGAATTGATGTTTAGATTCAAAGATCAAATATTAGCAACTTGTTGCATCAGCGAGAAATTGGTGGTGTCACTCCAAAAATCATCAGGCAAGATGGAAGAGACTCTATTCTCTCTTTATCAACTAAAAAGCAGGAAGGAAAGATTCTCTGCCTACAAAGATGGTGGTTCTATTATCATAAAAGACAGATGCAAGAATTACTACAATTTTCTCAGCAAATGGATCAATGGATGAAAGTCAAAGAGAAAGCAAGAACACGTGAAAAAAGCAATCGTACAAAAAGAAGAAAGAAAAATCAAGAGACATTAGCGTCCCTACTCCACATAGAAGAAAGCAAAATTGAAGATAAGAAGGAATAAAAGCTTCTATTCAGCAAGATGTCATGGCTTACGTATCTTTTCATTTAACGTCATTGCGTACGTTTTCTATTCAATGTATTCCTATAAATAGGTTACTCAATAGCATTGTAAATCATCAGTTGTTTTTATCAGAAATAAGAAATCTCTTTTCGACTCACTATTTTGTTCATATTATCAGCTCTCTGTTTTCAAATTTATTTTAAGGTATTATTTTCATTAAATTAAATTTTAATAAAGATGTTGAAAAAGATTATGGCTCAATTTCTTTTGGGATATAAGGATAGTAAGTCTAAGTATCACTGGTTTCTTGGGATTTGATATGTAGACCTCAAATGGAGGGTGGTTTCGGATTGCATTCTCTTGATCTTTTCGTTCAAGCATGGGCTTCTAAGTTGTGGTGGCGTTTTTAAGAGGGTTCATCATTGTGGAGTAGGTTTATGAAGAAAAAATACTATGTTAGTAGACATCTAACTATGGTTGAGCATAAATGGACTGATTCGCATACATGGACACGAATGTTGAATATTAGGGAGAGTGTTGAAGGTTGCATTAGTTGGTATCCTCAATTGGGTGAGATAGATTTTTTTCATGATAGATGGCTAGGGAAGACTGATTTATCTCTATTTCCTAAGGGTGCGGGATATTCTCTTATTGATAATTTTCTTGTGCATGGTGCTTAGTTGCGTAGAAAACTTTCTCGTAGTTTTTCTGATGATGTTGTTATATAATCTTGGCTTGTCCAATTGGCCTTTCTAGGGCCTTTCTAGGGGCTTGTCCAATCTTTCGGTGATTTTTCTTTAGCCTCAGCCTATGAATAGTTGAGGAAAACGAGGAAGGTGTATGCGGATATTAGTAATTTATGGAATGTTGGTATGCCTTTAAAGGTTTCCTATTTTTTGGTGAAATTGTAGTTTTGGAAGCTTCATTTTTTTTGAATGGCTATGTCGTTTTAATTTTCATGTCCCATCTATTTGCCTGGTATGTTCGTCAAATGTAGAGACTGTGGATCATGTGTTTAGGAGTAGTGGTTTTGCAATTTGGGTGTGGGAATCATTTGTTTGGTTTGGAGGAAATTGCAGAATAAGCTGGAATATTAATGAATGGTGTTCCTTATTCTGAGAGGTGCGTGTTAACAAGATTGGACAAATTATTATGTCTGTTTTGCGGGGTTTCATTCTTTGGCATATTTGGAAGAATAGAAATCTGATGTTCTTTGAGGGTAAATGTTAGTCTGTACAGCTTCGACCACCAGATTTGTGCAACAGCTCTGACCTCTAATAGCTCCATCTGCTTTAGCTTCATCTACAGCTCCGAACGCTAGATTCGTGCAGAAAGTTCAAGGTTCGAGTGCTAAACGGATCTATATCAGATGACAATGGAGGCTCTATGGCTAAATCGATGGCCAAATCGAAGGGACAATGACTAGGGCCTGTTTCATATTTCTGAGGACTGTTACAATAGTGCTAGCTTCTTTTCATTTGATGGATCCTAAACTGGGTAAGAAACAAATGCTGATTTCTGAACACTGTTTAGTTTGCTATGTGGAAGGATTTGTGGACTTTCTGGAATGGTCTGTTTTGATTGACTTGGTCGAAAGACTGTTCTGGATCAAATTTGCTTGATGGAAATCAAAAACTCGAATTATGCTGTTGATTTGTCCCATTTATTCTAAACTTGAATAAAATTGAATGACTGTGGTCGGTGTTAAAAATTTGTGAAGAGTTCATAATTAGAGTTATCTTGCTGATTCTCCCGTTTCCAATGTTGTCTTAAGACGACTTTGGTCTCAATATTGCATTTGTAGTGTATTGTTCAACTTGATATTAGTAATTCTGGTACTTGGTATATTGAGTAAACTAGATGACTACAATTTTTGCTGAGTATCGATTTGGACAATGTGATATAATATGCATGGAATGAATCTGTGATACACGTTTGAGGGTAGCTCATGGTGGCTTTGCTTATGGAATTTGGAGACAGACAGTTATGGACTCTATATTGTCATTTACTTGCTAAACCACTTCGTTGGATATTTTGATCTTAATGTATATGGAATCTGTGCCTAACTAGGTGATATACATTTGAGAAGATTCCCCCTCAATTGGTCTTCGTCACTCATTTATGTATTTGGTAATCTTCTCCTATGCTTATGGGGATATGCTGTGGTATCGAGTGTCGTGGCTCGTCAATTTATCCTAATTTCACTGAATATAGTAGCAGTGAGCTAGGTTTCGTTCCTCAGGGAAATAGTCGATTCAAGAAGTTCGATATGCTCAATTATGTCACCAAAATATAACAAGATTAAAAGAACACTGATTACAAAATTTAACAGGAAGTAAATTGGTTTAACTCCACACGAATACGAATTGAAATGAACACACAAGTAAGACTCAGAGAAGTAAAAGCAAAGTTCTCAAGAAAATTAAGCTGATAATCTAGGCTACTTCCGGATGAATGCAACTTCTCATACATGCAGTATTACTAACATACAATCAAAGCAGATGAGTAGAATCACAAATGGAGACCGAAATTATAGTTAGCATGGTCACTACACTACAATTTTAGTCTCCCGACACCATCCTATCCTATGATCGGGCTTAAGAATGGTGAAGTAAAACCGTGTCATCTCAATTCCCCACTCAAATTACTCAGGCATGAACACCTAGAATCTCCCATGGTGAGGCCCGATCCTAGCATGTAAATTCATCATTTAAGTAGGAGAATCTCTTATCACCTTGTTCTCAGGATTATACGGGCTCAAAGCTTCATATGGTGAGGTCTAGCCTTAAGATCTGTGCAAATTCAAACAGGTTTAAGAACTCATGCATTCTCAGGTTCTTATTCATGATTTTCATCCAAATCTTATAAAAGAATACTCAATTCAGCATGACGACCGCAATCAAATCTTATTTCATCAAATTCAGATCAAAAGCATGCACTTAACAAGTTTTACAAATTCAGTGCTGAGAATTTACAATTCTTATATGAGATTGTTAGTTCTACTGCACATTTACAATTTCAACTAGCATTCACCCTCAGTATCCTAGATTATCACACAATTAGCCACAAATCTCCATTTCAGCTTCACGATCAACAAGTTGGAAGATTAAACAGTTCATAATCATTAATTGGAAGAGTTTACCAATTAAGAGTCTTAAAAGTTTCAAAATGCCGAGAGGATTGTCACTTTTCTTCTCAATTTCAAGGAGATGTACGATGATGAGAGCAAATCTTTGATCGGAATCCAAAATGAAGCAACAAACATAGAGAGATAAAGTAGAGAGAGAAAGTAGATCTCAAGGACACTTCCCGCTCTTCAAAATCAAAAGTCGGTTACACTATGGAAAATGTGAATAGTGAATAATGAATCGGATCCTCTAAAATGTTGACTAATCCTCTATATATAGAGGTTACAAAAGAAACGTAAATGGTACGCAAACGATCAATAACTAAAAAGTATTACATGAACACCATTACTAAAACTGTCTAAGTAATGTGGACGACAAAAACCAAAGTAGGAAGCTTTTATTATTGCGCCAGCGCCTTTGAGCCAAAGTATCTGCGCCTTTAAAACTTCATAACGCCTTCCTGCCAAATGTATTGCGACTTCAAGCATCTGCCACAATTTCTTCTTCTCCAGCAAGCACCACGCCTTCATAAGTGGAGCGAAGCACGCCTTCAGGACCACAACTCCAGCGCCCTTCTTTTACTCAGCTACTTGCGCGCCTTCAAGCTCAGATGCCTCACGCCTTCCCGCCATCTGCACAAGACTAACAAAATCACTTAGCCATTTCAGCAACAAAAACCGATAATCAGACTTCAAGCCTACGATGCATCGCCGCGATGCATCGTAGCATAAACTCATTGCACGACGATGCTTCGTGGCGATGCATCGTCGGCAAAAAGCAAAACAATGGCGATGCATCGTAGCGATGCATCGCGCCATATATTCTGAACTTCAATATGTGTGTGATGTTTTCTTTGTTGCTTGTGGTGAAATTGTGTAATAAGATGAGTGTAATGAGATGAGTGAAATAAATGGTGAAGGAATTGAAGTGAGATGAAGTGAAATCGATGAAGAAAGCACAAGGAGATTGAATGAATGAAATAGAAAACTCATGAATTTAAGCTCACAGCCATGAATACTCACCAAGTAATGGAACATTTAACACAATGAAAACAATTCGAGTAAATAAGTGTATCTAGTCTATTGTGAAGTGAGTGAGAAGTGTGGTGAACAAATGTTTTGAAATTGAAATTGAAATGAACAAAGCAAAGGTAAGAATGAAAGAATTTGGAAGCTTAAAACCGAAATGCATGAAATGTGGTTTGGAAATCTAAGTATAGCAAGCATGGATGTATGAAGTGAAAATTTACACTACGATGAATTGTTGTGTTAAAGTGTGCGTGTGTAAATTTGCACTACGATGCATCGTAGTGCAAATTTATGCTTGGGCAAAATTACACTACGATGAATCATAGTGAAATTCCCATCTTTGTGCACACAATTCAGCAATCTTCCAACCAAAATTCCAACCAATATTGTAGCTATTGATCGCCGCTTTCCATAGCCTTTTGAATCATCCAATCGGAGCTCAGGTGAAGAGTTATGCCCAAAATACCAACACAAGGCAGAATGTGCATTTTAAGCCTACGATGCATCGTAGGCTTAAAACCCTAATTTGATTTTGCCATTTCCCACGTTGAATTACCAACTTTCCTTTCAGACCCGGCCTTCACCTTGACCACCAAAGTTATAGATGTCACTCTAGGCTTTCCATAGGATTTTGAATCACCCAAATTGGACTCCGAATGCGAAAGTTATGGCCGAAATACCAAGACATGGCAAAACTGGACATTTGCACTACGATGCATCGTAGTGCAAATCTTATCTTAGCAATTCATGGCTAAAATTCTCCCTTTTATCTTCCAAGTTAGAAATTGAGCTCAACACAAGAATTGTAGAGTTTCCTCTTGCCTTTCCCTGAGTACAAGAAACAACACCAATGGACAATTAGAGCTCAAGATGTCAGCAATCTCCAAAGCTGTGACAGTAAAGGCAACATTGAAACCTAATGTAGTGTCTACAAAGAAGTCCTCGTTTCATGACCTTGCACACAGAAATTGGACAAAGTTAAAACATAGCAGATGAAGTCCATGCTAAGAGCGTTTCATAACATCCAAGATCTCACCAATTTGATTAGAATTGAACAAGTTACACTCAAAACAATTCGTATACTCAACTCTGCCCAAAAACCCTAATTTATCCAAGAGATCATATTAAGTTTCTCCAATTTTTTCCTTAGCACATTTCACTTCATTTCCATCATTTTTCACTCTTTTTGCATCATTTAAACATTATCAACTTGCAACTCACAAACATGCATAAAACACATAAAACACCACTCATTTCATTAAAAACAAGACAAAAGCCAAGATTTCTTAGTACAAAATAGTTGGTATAAAACCAACTCATCAAATTCCCCCACACTTGAGCTTTTGCTTGCCCTCAAGCAAAGTCACAAAACAAAACATTTTCATCACTTGTATTTGACACCTTGTTCACTCATCCACAATGATCTCATTCGAGTTGATAAAAAAAAACTTTTCCACACAAGAGTATATATATTCCAAGGTTCCTGGCACTAACTCTCAGATCTCAACACAAGTTATCTACTAAAGCACAATGAATAAAGACCAACATGTCATGCGTGTGAGTGGGTGCTGAGGAACATGAACTTCATCTATTCCCTTGTTATACACCATCTAGCCTGTCTCACAATCCATTCAATACATGCCAATCTCTTTGTCCATTCTTATGAACATGCAATCACAAGATCAATGGTACCTATGCGTACATTGGTACTCTATGGGACATTGCCCTTATTTTGCACATTAGTGCTGCACATTGATGCTCATATTGATGACTGAAATAATGCCTGGGTTTTATGGCTTTTTTCTCCATATTTGATTGCCAGGTTCTTATGGCTTTTTCCTTCCCAATTGCCAATATGGCTTTTTCTCCCATATCATTTCTTGTGCAAGCACATGTTCATAAGAATCCCTAAATTGATTAAACATGCACGAATTCTGGAGACACCAGATAAATGCATAACAAACAGAAACGAATCCATACACATTACCTCCTATGTCAATTGAGTTTTGCATGGCATATCTATCTTACATTAACACCGGGCCTTAGTCAGCAAAATGTATCAATTTCTTCAAATTTAGTACCAAAAACAAAAAAAAAATTCACATGCAAGATCAAAAAGACATAATAAAGATGAACTTGGAATAAGCCAAAGTGGACTAAGAACAAAGTTTCACATACAAAGTGAGTACTCATTCTCCTGAAATTTGATTAGGTTTGTTCACTCCTTTTTCCGTTTCATTCCTCTTTTTGCATTTTTCCAATGCACTTTCAGCACACATTTTTTTTTCTTCTCACAACACTTTCAATTCCACAATTTGCATGCAGGATGATAAGTTCAAAACATCACCAAATTATTATTATTATTTTTTTTTCACAAATTCCCATCGCAATTCATACTTTTCACACAACACAACACACTCTAATTTCGTTGAAAGAGCAAGGATCCGAGTACTAGTACAAAGTTGTCCTACACTTCTACTTATCACAAGCCAAACCCTACTCCATGATCTAAAATTTTATTCAACACATACCACTCTAAACACAAATTAAACAAAGTAGACAGAGTAGGCAATCTTCTTAGCACTTCTTCACAAGACTTCAACTTCTCCCAACTTCACAAGGCCTATCATTATTCAAAAGAAAACTTCTCAACAAAAATCTTCAACTCATCATCACTTCACAAGTCATCAACACAAAACAACTTCCAATCTTCAACTTCAAGAACTTCACACAAATTTTCAACTCAGACTATTACACATGAAATCTTCACCGAATCCCCCCTTTTCAACAATATTAAGCACCCACCTGCAATAGAAAAAAAATTGCAATCAATCAATCAATCAACACACCGAGTATCAAGCAACATAGCAACCACATCACACATCACACAACTGCCTCCCCCCACACTTAAATTAAACATTGTCCTCAATGTAAAAGGCTAAGATGGAGGAGGAACTCCCTGAGAGAACGATGATGAAGTTGATGAAGAAGGAGATCCGAACGCAGCTGTACATGGCAAAGACTGTCCATCCAATGGTGCTGTAACAAATGAGGAAGTACCAAACGATGATGGAGCAAAGGAAGAAGGGAATTCAAATGCCGCTGTAGATGACAATAATGATGTAGCAAATGTGGGAGCAACAAAGGGCTGATGCACATACTGAAAAGGGCCATGAGTTGGACCTTCAATAATTTGATCAGTTGCTAACAATGGAAATCTTGTAGCAGGTGTAAACCCCTGATTTGGTAGGAATGTGGGAGTATAAGGCATAGAAGGAATTCTACCAAATGTAGGTAATGGCGGAAGGGACGGTATCGCAGCTAACTGTACCGAAGTGGGAGTTGGTTTCGGAGGTCCTGCATCCGAATGATAATAGACTGTCATCTTGTTGCTCCTATCGATCTCCTGTTGCATGCACCATTGCCTATGATAAAGCACTTCAAATTGCTGCTGGGCTACTGTGGTCATGTCATCCAATCTGTGATCCATGCTCAAGGCATGAGTTGTCCATTCCTGATGCATAGTCTCTATGCCCTCGTGCATCCTTTCCATCCTTTCATCTATGTTCATGAAGCGATGATCAATAGATTGTAGCCTCCCATCCATATCATCAAAACGACTTCCAATGTTATCAAAACGACTTCCAATTGAATGCTGAAAATCATTAAGACTATTCTGGAAAGCACTGAAATCATATACATCTGCTGGTGCCCAGATTGGTCATTATGCCCTGAAGACTCAACATTAGCTCGACGAAATCCCTGTCCAGCTGTCTATGCTTTCACTATTTCACGATCAATATTGAGGTACTTCTTGTATAAATGAGGCGCAATAGGCAGCTTAGTTGGTCTCCAATCGCCACCAAGCTCATCATTCACTCACTGAGCTTTGAATATTTCCTCAAGAAGCAATGGATAATAGATAGCAGCAGACTCATCCTCAATCCCCTCTTTTATGTCGTTCAGAATAACTCGGCCCACGTCAATAGATCTGCATCCCCTAATTGCTGAGATTAGATACAACCGTTTCCGTGTCACTTTAGTCACTTGCGAACTTGGCATCAAGCGTGAGAGCACAAATGACAACCACAACTTAACATCAAGCCTTAAGGAATTGGTGGCAAACATGCTTGTGCTCCCCTCGCTGATTTACTACCCATTCGGCCCCAGGATGTGCAAGCTCGTTGAGTAGCTCATGATCTCCATCTTCCTCCAATGGACATGCAAAAGGATATATTGGAAAACTCGGTGTACCCAAATATTCATTGATTATCTCACTGGTGATTTCACCCATACTCCCCTCACATAGATAGCACCTTCCTTATTTGGAGATTTACCATTCGCATAAAGTTCCCGAGCAATACTGACATTGCAAAAAGGAGGGGCTATTGTCAACTTCTGGTCAAATTTATGGAATTCCATGAGCTTCTTGAAAGGTCCCGTATCCACAGTGAAAGCTCTCTCCAGATGAAGTTTCTTTATGGGCAATCCCATCTCCAGCGTCGTTGTGCTTCATCATCAACCCACAATGATGGTGTATCAACACCCTTTCTTTTCTTGGGGGTCGGAGCTTGGATTTTAACTCTGGGAGGGTCTTCAAAAATTGGGAGATCTTTGGCAAAATATTCTGAGTCCGTGTCTTCATGCAATGGTGCTTTTCCTTTCTCCCTTGCTTTTCCTTTCTTAGAACTTTCGCCCTTTGAAGTTGATGCTGCCTTCTTAGAAGCTGTGACCTTTTGTGAACTCAAGTCCTTCTTTGGGGCCATACTTGTAAGAATAACAAACACCATGAATACCATAAAAACAATTTTAGACAATCCAAATCATAACCTCACATTTTAAGAGTTAGCTCAGAATGTATAAACTATCAACATCAAGTAGCAGTATTGGATCGGTTTTCTCAAATGAAATTTCCAGCTTACACTCATTGAAAACCGAATGAATACCCTGTTAAGCATGAAGAATTTCACAATACTTCAAACATGAAAATTAGCGAGCATGATCTGAGCTAGAAATGTGGACAAAAAGCAACCCATTTGGACTTATCATGAGCAAGTTACGGTGAAAATACCAAAGGCTACCAAAATGGGCCAATTCAGTATTCATAGCACTATTCCCTAGCTTCAGCTCTACCTTCCTCTATTCATTAGCCTATCTTCCAATTTCAATTAGCTAAAGTGGTAAACACAAACATTGTAGGTTATCCTGTAGGCTAAAATCTGCAATTGGTCTCATTCCATTTGGGTTTGAATTTAGGAAATTATAACCAGAAAACCGAGAAGTGTCAAAAAAAATGGTCAATTCAGCAATTTCAGCACCATGAACATTTATTATCTTCCAAAATGGACAATGATCCAGCTAAATCCAGCAAATGTTTATAACATAAACAATGAAGCCCTTCCTCCTAGCTAAACCCCACCACCGGAATCAACATATTTGGACATATCATTTGCAAGTTCTACTCAAAATACCGAGACATGTCAAGCTGGGCAGATTCATCAAACTCAATTCCTGATTTCAACATGTACTTCACATTCTAAGCTTTTTTAGCCTATGTGTCAGCCACAATTAACAAAAGTGTACAAAATAAACGTTGAAGTCTATCATATTGGCTAAAAGACGCAACTGGAAGCACATCATTTCAACGTACCTAACTCAAGTTATGCCCTAAAAACAGAGATGTGGCAAAGCTGGAATTCTTGAAAATCAAAATTTTTAACTCATGCTTCCCCACACATAACATGCATTGTCATTTGGCTATCAACATCATGTTTTCCATGTTCATCAATCCATTTTCTAGCTACATCATAATCAAAATCATGCCTCCACTTTCATTACTTGAACATTTCAATGTACACAAAAGGAATCACAAAGCTTCAAGAAGGTTTAAAAACATACCTTAGTGGAGAACTTTTGGAGAACTAGACTTAAGTCTTGGAAGAAAAGGAAATGAAAAACCAAATGTATGACCTATGCTCTTGCTAATGTTGTCTTTGTTCTCAGCTTTTGTTATCTTGACACAACAAGCAAGACCACTTGCACTTATACCCACACGAGAAAGGGATACCAAAATATGACATTAAGTTGGTCAAAATGAGAAGTTAATACTCCCACCCAACACATGCAAACACTTTCTTGTCATTCAAAGGTGGGACCCACTTCCTTTCAATGCATGTGAATGTTTCAGCTCCTCAAAAATAGTAATGCATTCATATCACGCAAAACATCAACACAAAGCTGCACTCACTCTATTCAATTCAACCGACACTTCTCAATCATGCTCTCAAAAATAGTGAATAGCAAAAACAAACAGGGAGCTTTTATATTTGCCATGTGAACTTAACCTGTTATACATAGAAACGTCCACCCAAAATGCCAGCCTCTTTTTTTTTTCTTTCATTTCATATCCATTTCGTATTCATGACTCAATATCAATCCAATCTCTACATCAATTTTTATCAGCTTTTCAGAAAATTGAATTCATGTTCAGAAGGGTTCAGAAGTGCAGATATTCTCTTCATCAATGCATGTGTGAATAAAACCAAACATTACACCCAAGAAATTTTATTAACACGAAATACAGAAAATAACACAAAATTTAGACATCACAACCTATCTAGTAACAAAATCACAAAAGGCTAATACTACTAATACTATACTCAATTCAATCATGGCAACTAATCTCCTTAAACTTAATCATGGTACCCCCCCACACTTGCATAAGACACGGTCCCCGTGATAAAATAATAACAATCGAGAACAAAGGAACCTGGCCATCCACGTTTCACAAATCACGAGACAATCTTTCAATTTTTCTTCCTCTTGTAACACAGGCCATTGAAGAGGTCCCAAAAGACCAAGAGGATGTTGAGGATTATCAGCTGAAGTAATATCAACACCCTTCTCACGAGCCATGGCTGTTATCAAAGCTGGAAAGTACATTGGTCCAAACTCACTTCTTTGTGCTCGCCTGATGAACTCTAACACCAACTTCCCAACATCAATAGAGAAATCATGTAAAATAGCATAAATCAAAAGAACGCGTTCTCTAGATGCAATATCCGCACGGTTAGTAGGTAACAGCCTGGAATTGATAAACATTAATCATAATTTTACCTCGGCTGTGAGTTCACTGGTAGGTACATATAAAGCCTCGCGTCGAGCATTCCTCACCCATCTAGCACCAGGTAAAGTCACTGAAGCCAACAAGCGATCAGTATCGGCAGCCCGAAGCAACCTACAATAAGTATTACGAGGAAAATCATCAAGGCGATAAAGCATATTGATACTATGTCGGGTGACCCTCAAATATTTCCTCCTCACAAACACTGAGTGAACTCTATTAGCTCGTGAATTAGCATAAAATTCTCTAACTATATCCATATTCACTACTACTGAAGCTCGTGCAAAACGAGACCACGATTGCCTGAAGATCACATCCTCAAATCTCCTGGAAGGGACCTCGAATGGCCTCTCAATCATAACGGCTCTATTGCTAAAACCATGGTACAAATTCTCAGCATTAGCATTAATAAAATGAGGAAAGTTAGCTGGTTCAACATCAAGCACCACCGCATCATCATTAGAAGAGGAAGAAGAGGAAGAAGTAGTTCCTGGATCTTCACTAAAGATAGCATATTCATAAGGATTCTGATGAGGATAATAATCAGCCATGATCAAGAAATGAAAAATGTCTAATAAGAAAAACAATGTAAAGAAGAATAATGAGCATGCAAAAGAACGAAATTCAATGTATAGAATTGCCATCGAGCTACCCAACAAACACATGTGAATGATTCTGAAAAATGAAAGCCTACATGTCTGAGCTTATTGTCCGTATTATTCTATTATTGAATCCATCCAAACCAGCAATGTATCAATAATGCTCTCAAGTTCAAGGGGCTAGAATCAATTCTTACCATCAGAACTTTTACCTGAGTTGTAGAAAAATACACTCATTTACCCAAATGAATAAAAAAAACCAAAGATTCATTTCCTGCTTTTAGCAATAATGCCCATCCTCATCCTCATGCAAATCTGCCAAAGGATAACCCTGAGTTAGGTTTGAAGATTTTCCACAATTTGAAACCAAATTCGACACAAACTAAAAATTAACAAAGAAAAATAATTCCAACCAAACAAAAGAAAAGAAACAATGGAAAGAAACACTGGGTTGCCTCTCAGGAGCGCTTGGTTTACAGTCCACAGTCCGACCGTGCTTCACAGCTTAATTGGAGATGATAGGATCATCAAGGTATAGCTCATGTGGATCTCGTTCCACATTAGTGCTAACCCTGTCCTGAGAAGTTAAGTAAGGCTTGAGACGATGGCCATTCGCCTTCCACACATTGCCATTCTTGTCATTCTTGATTTCCACTACCCCATAAGGTTTGACATCAACAACTCTAAAAGGACCACTCCACCTTGATTTCAATTTTCCCGGAAACAATCTAAGTTTAGAGTTATAAAGCAATACCAATTGCCCTAGAACAAAAATCTTGGATTGAATCTTGGCATCATTAATTCTTTTAGTCCTCTCCTTGTACATCTTGGCACTCATGTAAGCATTGAATCTGAATTCATCCAGTTCATTCAATTCCAACATTCTTTTTGATTGAGCCTCAGACAGATTCATGTTCAATGTTTGAATAGCCCAATACGCCTTATGTTCAAGTTCCACTGGCAAGTGACACTTTTTACCAAAAACCAATCAAAAAGGAGAAGCACCAATTGGGGTCTTGTAGGCTGTTCTGTATGCCCATAATGCATCATCTAACTTCAAAGACCAATCTTTCCTGCCTGGATTTACCACTTTTTCAAGAACTCTCTTGATCTCCCGATTGGAAATTTCAGCTTGACCAGAAGTTTGTGGATGGTAAGCTGTGGAAACTTTGTGATTAACACCATATTTGGTCAACAAAGATTCAAGAGCTTGTTACAGAAATGAGTTCCTCCATCACTTATTATAGCCCTGGGAGGTCCAAACCTATTAAAGATGTATTTCTTCAAGAAGGCAGTTACACTTTTGGCATCGTTGTGAGCCAAAGCCACAGCTTCCACCCATTTAGAAACATAATCCACTGCCACCAGGATGTACTCCATACCTCATGACTTAGGGAATGCCCCATGAAGTCAATCCCCCATACATAAAAAATCTCTACCTCCAAGATGTTGTTCAAGGGCATCTCATTTCTTGAAGAGATGTTGCCAGTTCGTTGACATCGATCACATTTTCCAACCCAGATTCTGGCATCCATGAAGATATGTGGCCAATAGAACCCACATTGCAAGATTTTGAAGCCTGTCCTAGTTGATCCAAAATGACCACCACAGGGTCCTTCATGGCATGCCTTCAAGATGTCCTCCTTTTCTTCTTCCTTGACGCTTTTTCTTATCACTTGATCACTGCATATTTTATATAAAGAATTGTCTTCCCAGAAGTAATATTTAGCATCACTTCTCAGTCTTTTCTTCTGATCACTGGAGTAATAAGATGGAATTTTTCCAGCAATAACAAAATTTGCAATCTCAGCGTACCAAGGCAATGTCCTTTCAACCACTTTGAACACCTGCTCATCAGGGAAATGCTCCTTAACCAAAATATTTGAATCATCTTGAGCCTCTGATTCCAGTCTTGAGAGATGGTCAGCAACCACATTTTCAGAGCCCTTCCTATCTTTGATTTCCACATCGAATTCCTGGAGTAACAACACCCATCTAATCAAACGTGGTTTTGCTTCCTTCTTTTCAAGCAGATACTTCAATGCAGCATGGTCTGTATGAACAATGACCTTTGACCCCAAAAGGTAGGCACGGAATTTATCAAATGCGAAGACCACTACTAACATTTCCTTTTCTGTAGTTGTATAATTTATTTGAGCCTCATTCAATAGCCTGCTAGCATAAAAGATAGTATGAAAAATCTTGTCTCTCCTCTGGCCTAAGACAGCTCCTAAAGCATAATCACTGGCATCGCACATAATTTCAAAGGGTTCACCCCATTGAGGAGTGACTATCACAGGAGCTTCCACCAATTTCGTTTTCAAAGTTTCAAATGCCTCAACACATTCAGCTCCAAACTCAAATTTGACATCTTTTTCCAAGAGGCTGCACAAGGGTCTAGCTATCTTTGAAAAATCCTTAATAAACCTTCTATAAAACCCAGCATGACCGAGAAAGCTTCTGATACCCTTAACATTGGTAGGTGGAGGAAGTTTGGCGATGACATCTATCTTAGCTCGATCTACCTCCATCCCAGCATGAGAAATTTTATGGCCTAACACAATACCTTCTTGAACCATGAACTGACATTTTTCCCAATTCAACACCAGGTTCGTTTCTTCACACCTTCTCAACACCTTAGCAAAATTTTCCAAACATCTATCGAATGTCATTCCAAACACAGAAAAATCATCCATGAATATTTCAATAATTGATTCAACCATATCGTGAAAAATGGCCATCATAAACCTCTGGAAAGTGGCAGGTGCATTGCATAAACCAAATGGCATTCTTTTATAAGCAAATGTGCCAAAAGGACAAGTGAAAGTTGTCTTATCCTGGTCCTTGGGATCAATTGCAATCTGGTTGTAACCAGAGTATCCATCCAAAAAGCAATAGAAAAGGTAGCCAGCAATTCTATCCAATAATTGTTCCAAGAATGGAAGAGGGAAATGGTCTTTTCTAGTTGCCTTATTTAGCTTCCCGTAGTCCATACAAACTCTCCAGGCACTGACCACTCTTGTTGCTAGAAGTTCATTAGCCTCATTCTTTATAACCTTGACCCCTCCTTTTTTCGGAAAGCATTGAACAGGACTAACCCACTCACTGTCTGAAATTGGAAAAATCATCCCAAAGTCAAGCAATTTGATAACCTCTTTCTTCACAACTTCCATCATCTGGGGATTTAGTCTTCTCTGTCTATCCCGTACTTGCACAGCATTTTCCTTAAGCAAAATCTTGTGCATACATAAACCTGGACTTATGCCTTTTATATCAGCAATTGTCCATCCAATAGCCAACTTATGTTTCCTCAAAACTTCCAAAAGCTTTTCCTCTTGCCAACCTTCAAGTTTTGAAGATATAACAACTGGCAATGTCTCATTTTCTCCCAAGAAAACATATTTGAGATAAGGTGGAAGTGGTTTCAACTCAAGCTTTGGTGCCACCACAACGGAGGGTAAAAACTTTTCATTCTTGCAAAGAAATTCTTCCTTCCTCACCTCAGTGGGATTACAAATTTTGTTAGTCAAAACATGTGACAACATAAACGAATCATGTTCATTTTCCTTCACAGTTTCATGCATTTTAACTTCCACAACATCACTTTGCATTTCACAAATCGATTCTTCCAAATAACAACATTCAATAATATCCTCAATTTCAGAAATAATTTTCTTGTCCTCATCATCTAAGTCAATTCCATCAAAATCATCCTCACAAACACTTAACTCATCAACAACTGAGAAATCATGCATATTGTTCAAATTATTCAAAGAAGAACATGTTATAGATTTGATAGCAAAACAAGACTCCATATTTAGAGGTTGCTTCATAGCATAGTTTACATAAAAAACCACCTCCTCATTGTTAATCCTAAATGTGACTGTCTTGTTTCTCACACCTATTAAAGCATCACCAGTAGCTAGAATAGGTCTTCCAAAAATGAGAGGAACCTCAAGGTCCTCTTACATATCAAGTATGATGAAATCAATAGGCAAGGTAAATTTATCAATACTTACCAACACATCCTCTACCAAGCCTGTAGGAGTCACCAAGGATCTATCTGCCAACTGTAGTGTCACTGCAACTGGTCGAATCCTTCCACTCAAGCCCACATTTATTGCAATGAATAGTGGCATCGGGTTGATTCCAACTCCAAGGTCACAGAGGGCCTTTGCAAAATATCTGGTTCTAATCTTACAAGGTATGGTACAGCTACCTGGATCCTTAAGCTTTGGAGGTAATTTATGAACCATCCATGCTTGACTGCACTCTGATATCATCATTGGAACTTCACATCTCAAGATTTGCTCCTTGTTTGAAATGAGATCCTTTAAATACTTAGCATATTTAGGCATGGCTGTCACCAAATCTAACAAAGGAACATTGACATTCAATTGTTTGATCATATACAAGGAACGATTGAATTGAGGTCCCTTCTTAGATGAAGGTTTCTTCATTTCTGGAAATGGATCTTTTGGAGCATAATCTGGGAAGTTATAAGGATTGGAATTTCTAGTGATTTCATTCCCCACCTTTGCTGGTATTTCCTTCCTCTTAGACTTATTTTCCGCTTTCTCAACATTCTTCAAAGATTCCAAAACTTCTTAAGCTTCATCTTTTTGGTCCTTCTCCAAGCCATCACTCTTGTCTTCTGCATGTTTGCTTCCAGGCAACAATTTTCCACTCCTCAAAGTAATAGCATTGCATGCTTCTCTCCCCTTGGGATTTGGTACTGTGTCACTAGAAAGTGCTCCTTTTGGCCTCTGGTGTACAGCATTGGCAAACTAACCAAGTTGCATCTCGATATTCTTCAGAGTGGCTTCGTGATGCTTCACAGTGGACTCCAAACCTCCAAATCTCTGTTCGTTCTTATCCATCTTTTCCATAAGCTTTTGAAACATATCTTCCACAGTTGGCTTCTTTTGTTCTGATGTACTAGCCTGATTATCAAAACCAGGAGGTGGTTGATTCGTTGCTCTCTTCTAATCATTACCTTGATAGTAATTTCCTCCTTGGTTCTGCTGTTTATTCCAATTGCCTTGGTTTTCACCATATTGTCTGTTTCCTCCATTGTAATTGTTCCCAGAATAGTTTCCAGCATATTGGGGCTTGTTACTGTAGTTATTCACATACTGAATGGATTCAGTAGTGATTGCACATTCATCCGTGTGATGTTCCCCTTTGCATAGTCCAGATGAAAGTACTCGGGCTTTGGTTTGAGTCGCCTTTAAAGTCTGCACCTGTTTGGCCAATGCTTCAAACTTGGCACTAAGTTAAGTCTCCTCATCTACATCAAGAACTCCTCTTTGTCTCCTGACATGTGGCTTTCTAGTCTCTGGAAAAAGGTATTCATCATCAGCTATCTGATTGAACAATTCATGCACCTCAGGCACAGATTTGTCTTTAAGTGCCCCATTAGCACAAGCTTTAACCATCAAAGAGGATTCAGGAGTTAGGCCTTTGAAGAAAGTATTTAATTCCCTAATCTCACCTAAGTCATGGTTGGGGCATTGCCTAATCAAATCGTTGAATCTCTCCCAAGCTTCCCTAAATGACTCACTGTCTTGTTGTTGGAAGTTCATAATTTCCAACCTTCTCTTTTCAAGCTTAGCTGGAGGGAAATACTTAGACAAGAACCTTTTCTGTAGATCATCAAATGACATTCCATCATTATCTCCCCCAATACTTTTGAACCAATGTTTAGCCTTTCCACGCAGAGATAAGGGGAACAAAATTCTGTGAACCTCACCCCTGTCGACCCTTGGCAACTTGAAAGTGCTACATAACCAAAGAAACCAATCAAGGTGGTCATCAGGATCCTCGTTGTCAAGACCTTGGAAGAATTGGCCCTGGGTGATCATTGAAACAATTTGTGGAGGAATGTGGTAACTTTCCACATCGATGTCCTGATAACCAAATCGATTGTCAAAGTTTACTGCATAGTGGTCTCCAAACCTGGGTGCTTGTGCTCCTTCTGCAGCCATATCTCTATGCTTTGCTTGAATCCTTAGAGTTCTTTCCAATTCAAGGACCAATTCAAATTCGGGATCTCCTCTAGATCTTACAGACCTGGGCATACACAAACAGAAACAGCAAGTGATATCGAGAAAAGAAACAACAACAAACACAGTAATAAGGATTCCAAATTTTAACTATAAAGGTAACAGCAATATAAACTCAAATCAAGAGAAGTAAAATTCAACACTCCAATACACCAAATGAAACCAAACAAAGGGATCAAACTGTAAATCAAACCAATACAAGATGATAAAAGTAGTAGAATCAACAAACAGTAATGAGTCAAAATGTGCAATTCAAGAAACCTTGTACTAAGCAAACGAAGTAACTAAATGAACGCAATAAAACACACAAACTAAGAACAGAACAACAACAAATTCCAAGAACCGTGCCTAGTTTCCCGGCAACGGCGCCAAAAATTGGTATCGAGTGTCGTGGCTCGTCAATTTATCCTAATTTCACTGAATATAGTAGCAGTCAGCTAGGTTTCGTTCCTCAGGGAAATAGTCGATTCAAGAAGTTTGATATGCTCAATTATGTCACCAAAATATAACAAGATTAAAAGAACACTGATTACAAAATTTAACAGGAAGTAAATTGGTTTAACTCCACACGAATACGAATTGAAATTAACACACAAGTAAGACTCAGAGAAGTAAAAGCAAAGTTCTCAAGAAAATTAAGCTGATAATCTAGGCTACTTCCGGGTGAATGCAACTTCTCATACATGCAGTATTACTAACATACAATCAAAGCAGATGAGTAGAATCACAAATGGAGACCGAAATTATAGTTAGCATGGTCACTATACTACAATTTTAGTCTCCCGACACCATCCTATCCTATGATCGGGCCTAAGAATGGTGAAGTAAAACCGTGTCATCTCAATTCCCCACTCAAATTACTCAGGCATGAACACCTAGAATCTCCCATGGTGAGGCCCGATTCTAGCATGTAAATTCATCATTTAAGTAGGAGAATCTCTTATCACCTTGTTCTCAGGATTATACAGGCTCAAAGCTTCCTATGGTAAGGTCTAGCCTTAAGATCTGTGCAAATTCAAACAGGTTTAAGAACTCATGCATTCTCAGGTTCTTATTCATGATTTTCATCCAAATCTTACAAAAGAAGACTCAATTCAGCATGACGACCGCAATCAAATCTCATTTCACCAAATTCAGATCAAAAGCATGCACTTAACAAGTTTTACAAATTCAGTGCTGAGAATTTACATTTCTTATATGAGATTGTTAGTTCTACTGCACATTTACATTTTCAACCTAGTATTCACCCTCATTATCCTAGATTATCACACAATTAGCACAAATCTCCATTTCAGCTTCACGATCAACAAGTTGGAAGATTAAACAGTTCATAATCATTAATTGGAAGAGTTTACCAATTAAGAGTCTTAAAAGCTTCCAAATGTCGAGAGGATTGTCACTTTTCTTCTCAATTTCAAGGAGATGTATGATGATGAGAGCAAATCTTTGATCGGAATCCAAAATGAAGCAACAAACTTAGAGAGATAAAGTAGAGAGAGAAAGTAGATCTCAAGAACACTTCCCGCTCTTCAAAATCAAAAGTCGGTTACACTATGGAAAATGTGAATAGTGAATAATGAATCGGATCCTCTAAAATGTTGACTAATCCTCTATATATAGAGGTTACAAAAGAAATGTAAATGGTACGGAAACGATCAATAACTAAAAAGTATTACATGAACACCATTACTAAAACTGTCTAAGTAATATGGAAGACAAAAACCAAAGTGGGAAGCTTTTATTATTGCGCCAGCGCCTTTGAGCCAAAGTATCTGCGCCTTCAAAACTTCATAATGCCTTCCTGCCAAATGTATTGCACCTTCAAGCATCTGCCACAATTTCTTCTTCTCCAGCAAGCACCACGCCTTCATAAGTGGAGCGAAACACGCCTTCAGGATCACAACTCCAGCGCCCTTCAAGCTCAGATGCCTCACGCCTTCCCGCCATCTGCACAAGACTAACAAAATCACTTAGCCATTTCAGCAACAAAAACCGAGAATCAGACTCCAAGCCTACGATGCATTGTCGTGATGCATCGTAGCATAAACTCATTGCACGACGATGAATCGTGGCGATGCATCGTCGGCAAAACGCAACACAATGGCGATGAATCGTAGCGATGCATCGCCATATATTCTGAACTTCAATATGTGTGTGATGTTTTCTTTGTAGCTTGTGGTGAAATTGTGTAATCAGATGAGTGTAATGAGATGAGTGAAATAAATGGTGAAGGAACTGAAGTGAGATGAAGTGAAATCGATGAAGAAAGCACAAGGAGATTGAATGAATGAAATAGAAAACTCATGAATTTAAGCTCACAGCCATGAATACTCACCAAGTAATGGAACATTTAACACAATGAAAACAATTCGAGTAAATAAGTGTATCTAGTCTATTGTGAAGTGAGTGAGAAGTGTGGTGAACAAATGTTGTGAAATTGAAATTGAAATGAACAAAGCAAAGGTGCGAATGAAAGAATTTGGAAGCTTAAAACCGAAATGCATGAAATGTGGTTTGGAAATCTATGTATAGCAAGCATGGATGTATGAAGTGAAAATTTACACTACGATGAATTGTTGTGTTAAAGTGTGTGTGTGTAAATTTGCACCACGATGCATCTTAGTGCAAATTTGTGCTTGGGCAAAATTAGACTACAATGAATCGTAGTGAAATTCCCATCTTTATGCATACAATTCAGCAATCTTCCAACCAAAATGCCACTGTGATTTGTTGGGAATTTGGAGAAACATAAAGAACCAATATTGTAGCTCTTGATCTCAGCTTTCCATAGCCTTTTGAATCATCCAAATCGGAGCTCAGGTCAGAGAGTTATGCCCAAAATACCTACACAATGCAGAATGTGCATTTTAAGCCTACGATGCATCGTAGGCTTAAAACCCTAATTTGATTTTGCCATTTCCCACATTGAATTACCAACTTTCCGTTCATAACCGGCCTTCACCTTGAACACCAAAGTTATAGATCTCACTCTTGGCTTTCCATAGGATTTTGAATCACCCAAATTGGACTCCGAATGCGAAAGTTATGGCCGAAATACCAAGACATGGCAAAACTGGACATTTGCACTACGATGCATCGTAGTGCAAATCTTATCTTAGCAATTCATGGCTAAAATTCTCCCTTTTATCTTCCAAGTTATTAATTGAGCTCAACACAAGAATTGTAGAGTTTCCTCTTGCCTTTCCCTGAGTACAAGAAACAACACCAATGGACAATTAGAGCTCAAGATGTCAGCAATCTCCAAAGCTGTGACAGTAAAGGCAACATTGAAACCTAATGTAGTGTCTACAAAGAAGTCCTCGTTTCATGACCTTGCACACAGAAATTGGACAAAGTTAAAACATAGCAGATGAAGTCCATGCTAAGAGCTTTTCATAACATCCAAGATCTCACCAATTGGATTAGAATTGAACAAGTTACACTCAAAACAATTCGTATACTCAACTCTGCCCAAAAACCCTAATTTATCCAAGAGATCATATTAAGTTTCTCCCATTTTTTCCTTAACACATTTCACTTCATTTCCATAATTTTTCACTCTTTTTTCATCATTTAAACATTATCAACTTGCAACACACAAACATGCATAAAACACATAAAACACCACTCATTTCATTAAAAACAAGACAAAAGCCAAGATTTCTTAGTACATAATAGTTGGTATAAAACCAACTCATCATGCTGGTTCTTGTGCTTTTTTTGAAATACATTTTAGAGAGTAGAATCATGTATCTGTAGCTTGATCTCTCTATTGTGCGGAATCTTTGGTGATTCTGAACAACATTTGAGGAGAACCCACAGTCCACTTATTGATGGTCACTCAATCATGTACTTGGTAAAGTTTCAATTGCTGAATTTTTAATGTGCTAAGTATAACTAAGTTCTACATTGAACCTGTACTTGAAATATTATGCCTTGGTGAATCGTGTGATCAACATTTGAGGATAATCCCTGTCCACCAATTTAATCTTGTATTTGGTAAATGATTCGTATGTTCTTGCCGCTTGATGAGAAATATTTTGGCAATAATTTATGCACTGGGTGAGACATGTTGCTCTTGCCGCCTCTCGATTGATTTCTGTGCTGGATAAGGTCGGGCCAAATGATGAGTAATTAACAATTTTTGTGGTATTTGACCTCCGAACAATGGCCTTCAGCCTTCAAGTAATTAGGGCCTCAAGATTAGAGGAAAATAGAGCCTATCTACTAGAAATCCTTCAAGTAGATTTTTTCTATTTTTTTTACACATATTGAGATAGATCTTTCATGTAATGGAGTAGTACTCTAGATTTATTGCATTTGCTTTGTAACAGTATGGACGGGTATAGCCGGCACTATATTTTGCTTTATTCCAGCTATGTATATATCTTCTTTTAAAAATAATGTTAGTATGTACAATGGCTTCATCATAATATTTGGCAAGATGTTTAGGAGTGTTATAAAATCAAATTTCCAGCTTTGAGGTTGAAAGGTTCTTTTCTGGACTGTTTGCATATATTGAGGGCTTGGTCTTCTGGATCTCATATTCAGGTGGTCCATTGGAATAAGCCAAATTTTGGAATACGTAAGCTTAATTCGGATGGTTGCTGTAAAGGTAATCCAGGGGATATAGAAGGCGGTGTGATTGTTAGGGATGATTCGAGTAAGTTTTTAGGGGCATTATCATTGGGATTTGATAATGTTACTAATATAGAGGCGGAAGCTTTTGAACTGTTAGAAGGTTTTAAGTTTTGTATTTCTCAGCACTAGCTACCTTTTCTAATTGAGGTAGATTCTCTTGCATTACAATCAATTATTTATAAAAAAAGGTCTCCCTAACTTGGAGAATTCGGCAAACTGTGGAAGCCATTTGGAAGTTAAAAGCACTATTTCCTCAATGTTTTATATGTTCTTCAAGAAGGGAATGCTTCAGCTGATGCATTGACAAATATTGGTTATTCGACTCAGAAATATATTGAATATCTTGACTTCATGGTGCTTCATCAAAATGTTCGAGGCTTGATTAATCTTGATAGATTGGGGTTGCCTCAATTGCGTTGTAAATCGATTAATTAGTTTGCTTTTCATTACATTAGGTTTGGATATATTTTCTTTGTTCCACTTGTGTAATTCAATTTTTATGTATAATAAAATTTTGGGGCTGGAGACTCCAAGCCCACTGAGAGGGTAACTTTGCCTGAAAAAAAAACTAAACTAAAAACAAAAAAAACGCTAAACTAAGGCAAAAGGTGGAGAGATGGGTCCTACTTATTCCAACACCTAACACACACAACATTTACACAAAACAAGATGTGAACATGCAAAAGAACTACACATGAATTGCCTAAACCTAAGTGCTTGTGTGCAAATGTGTGAGTTTAGAGTATTTTTTATGCCACTGTAGAAGAGTGCTTTATTGTGTGTATTTTTTGAGTTGTGTAAAAGTGTGTGTGTGTGTGTTTGTGTGTACATGTGTGTTTCTGTGTTTTTTGTTTATATTTCTGTAGTGGCATAAAAACAACCCTAACTGTGCCTAAGTGTGTGAAAATGAAGTGTTTGGGTGCAAAATTGTGTGGTTTAAAGGCCATTTCTAAATGCCACGGAAGAGATGGCCTTGTGTGTGTGTGTGTGTGTGAAGTACTTTTTATGTTTTTAGTGTGTGTGTGTGTAGTGTATTATTTCCATGGCATAGATGCCACGACAAAAATGTACTGAAAACCTACAAAACTAAGCTAATCCTAGAGTGAGGTAAGTGCAAAGTGAGATTTTAGTGATTTATTGTCGTGACATCTACTGGCCTAGCAAAGTTCAAAATTGCATTTTGTGTAGTGTTCGTGTGATTTCATGTGGCAACAATTGCCCAAAAAAAGGTGTTTTGGAAAACCTGGGAATTGTCTCTAGTCATAGTAATCCTTATATTTGGCCATACTATATATCAAATTTTGAATACAGTAAAGCATAAATATGTTAGCTCTGTGTCTTAGCTTTCTATACCACTTTGAATCAATAAATTACAAGTTAAGACGACAAAGTTATGCCAAAAATACTATACTATGACAGCATGTTTTTCCATCAAGCAGAACCAAAACACAGGGTTTCTTGCCTTTCTCTTGGGGTTTTGGCTTAAGCAATGACTCGAATGGCCTTGAGAGCTCTTAGGATGACGAGAGGCAACTTCTAATTCTACCAAAATACCATATTTAAGTGTTGGAACATCCTACAAGGTGTGCCTAAATAAAATGTGTGTGAAAGGTATAGGCTCATAAGGTTAAGGCTAAGGTTGGTTACATCTTAGACTACCTCTAATCTCTCTTTTCTTAAGGAAGTTTCCTTGTTTTTAAGTATTTTTATGGTACTTAAGGGCTTTTTTGGGCTTAATTATAGAATTTACAAGGTGAATAGCTTAAAATGCTAAAAAGGCTTATTTTGTGGCTATTTTGATCGAAAAGTCAACAAGTCAACAAAAAGTCAACAAGTCAAAGGAGAAGTCACAAGGCAAGAAGGAGAAATCCTAACCCTAGGGTTTGTCATAAGGGTTGAGCCAGGGCCTTTGCGCACAACTCATGGTGAATGTGAACTTTGGCCAAGTTAATACACTCTTTTGAGGTAAAGGTTCATATTTGAGTAAAGAATTAGCATGTTTTTGGAATATGTATTGCCTTAGGGAGACTACCTTAGCACCACACCCTCTAGGCCAAGGCACATAGCCAAGGCCTAAGTTGTAAGCACATAGGGCCAACGCTTAGCACACATGCCACAAAACCTTGCCCTTAGGATGCCTAAGGCCAACACCAAGGCACATAGCTAAGGTCTTGGCCAAGAACCGAGCACTAGCACACCACATATGCATAATCTAGCAAACCTTAGTCACGAACCCTAGGCTCATAAACCAAAACCCTAGCACATGGGCTGGAATTCCAACCTTAGAGCTCCTTAAGCAACCACTAACCCTTATAACCTAAACTAGGACACACCAAGCACACATAACACACAAAACAAGAACATACACACACGCACACACAATAAGAACACTTCTGTCGTGGCATAGGTGTCACAGTAGAGATGTACACAAAAAGTGTATCTTTTTACCTTTTGGTTCCCCACTTCAGTGAAACATCGGAATTTTCATATAAATAAATATCGTATTTAACTATTTAAAACGTTACTTTTTCAGTTATATGAATTTAGTTTTAAAAAGTTTATTATAAATCTATATATCAAACTAGTCTTACCAACCGATAGCAATTTTGATTTAAGATTATTAAGAGAAAAAAATGTGTCAATTGTTATTTTGGGCTTACGAGCTAACACAAGAAGTTATTGGAATTAATTGTATGACCCAAAAGGTTTTAGGGACTTAATTTAGTTGCGTCAAAAAATTTCACATCAAATAAGCAAAAAGGAATGTTGTGGGAGTGTGAAATTAGGGACTCGAAATTAATATTGTACATATTAAAATAGGTGAGATATATGTGCAAGAAATCCAAATATGTGAGGGATTCATTATAATTAAGGTTTTCTTATGTTTTTGTTATATATTAGAAAGGTTATGGAAGGGGAGTTAAAGAGGTAATACGAGAAGGGCTTTGGTTTGATGAGAATTTTGAAGGGACCAAGAAATAAAGGACAAGCTTGATTCATACCATTCAATTTATATGCTCACATTGTTGGAATCTTATTCTTAAGCTAAAACCTCTCCTTACAAAATATTTACTTTGGTTGATTTCGAGCAGAAGTGACTTATTTTAATTGGGTTTTGGATATGATTCAAGCGACAAGCAAAGAGCAAGAGCAAAACAATTTGATAATTGACAAGCGTGTACTTGCAATTTTACCCTATTCACTAATGTAGATATGGTGAGAGGGATCGTATCCACAGGGAAGGGAGATTCGATTTCAAGAATTCACGTGATGTTGCTCAAATTGTGCTGCCAAATTTTCACTATCTAGAACCAGTAGAAGTAATAACAAACGAACGAAATAAAGGTAACAAGACAAATGCAAGAAGAACAGTAA
The DNA here is from genome assembly GCA_016586305.1 of Ophiorrhiza pumila. Classification (NCBI taxonomy): domain Eukaryota; kingdom Viridiplantae; phylum Streptophyta; class Magnoliopsida; order Gentianales; family Rubiaceae; genus Ophiorrhiza; species Ophiorrhiza pumila. The sequence continues at coordinate 22,544,407 of BLIW01000007.1, read as the reverse complement.
GAAGGTAACAACATCTGAGACAGACGTCCTAGAGTTACTGTACTAGACAACTATGAATTAAACATGATTGCTATGCATTAGACCCCATGCAACACAAGTTAGGAGGAGACAATTGTTGCCTAGGAGGCTAGTGAACTCTCAGCATGTCGACAGCAAAGTTATCTATACTCCCTAACACCCTACTTTTCCCATGTCGAGGCCTAAGCAAGATGATTGAACATCGCAACGTCTCGACTTCCAAATACTAGCTATTAAACATACAAAACCTTAAGTCTCCAATGGCGAGGTCCGACCTAATGTTTCTAAACTCAAGCTAGCATCATAGAATCATCCTTCACTCGGTTCTAATGACTCAACGACCTCCGATTGGCATGGCGACCACATCTTGGATTGCGAGCAAAGCTAAACAAGCAAAGGAACTCCATAATCAGACATTTAGACTTCATTTCATGCAATTTCCACTGTTATTGGTCAATCAAACCTCGACCTAGCATGGCGACCACAATCTAAGTTCAATTCAGTCAATGAATGTAAAAATTCTATGAAACTTCACTTAATCGAGCAATTAAAAGCATGTATGATCTCACTCATTGAGTTTGGGTTAATTGCATAGCATTTCACGGTTTAATTATACATTCGTCTGGTCATAACCCTAGGACATCATCCAATTAGCCACGAAACTTCATTCTCATATCACGATCTCCACAATCAAGTTCAAAACAATTCATTCTCATATAAATTGGAAGAATTTAACAACAATTGTGTAAGAATTGTCAAAAACTCCTTTAATTGAGAATGAGAATTCCGTGCTGAGTTCACAAGTTCAATCGGAATCACGATCGGAGAAGAAATGGAATAGAGAGAAATTCTAGAGAGATAAAAGTTTTAGTGAGAGAATAAATTCCCGCTCCAAAAATAAAAATTCTGTTAAGTGTCTAGAATGATCCCCCTATTCACAATGCTAACTAAATCCTCTATATATATAGGTCACAGAAAACGTAATGCAAACGTAAAATGATTAAGATATCACAAAAATGCCACTACAAATATCGAATGACTCAAATACTGTGCATGTGACGAAATCAAGTCCAACCCCCAGCTTCACGTCTTCAGCGCAAGTCCCCATGCCCTCACGCTGCATTCCACGTCTTTGAGCCTTGGTCTCGACGCCTTCATCGCTAGCAGCATGTCTCCAAGCCTGCCATGGTCGCGCCTTCCTAAACCTGGGCACAAAATATCAGCATAAAACACTTAGCCAAAATTTTGCATCAAAAACATCACAAAATGCCCACGATACGCGATGCATCGTAGCACGAGAATCCTTCCCTATGATGCATCGTAGCGATGCATTTTGGTATAAACTGCCATACGCGCGATGCATCATGGTAGTAATTTCTACAAGTGCGATGCATCGTGGTGCTAATGTGCTAGTGTGTAAGTGGAGTGCTTTGAGGCGTGTTTGTGAGATTTATGAACTAGAAGTGTTGTGTATATTGTGGGGCAAGTGTGCGAATGTGCTGGAAGCTAAGTGTAAACTTCTTAGTGGCATGGTGAAGAATAACATTATACGGTGAAGAGTATTGTGAAGTGTGTGCTAAAAATGTTGTGAAATACATGCTGAAGAGTGGTTGTGAAATGTGTGATAAAATTATCTATGAGGTGTGGTCAAGAAGAGTGTAAGTGAAGTGTATTGAAAATGAATTAAAATGAAGTGTGTGTTGACGAATAAAAATGAAGAATGACGAAAATGGTAAAGTGAATGAAATGTTGAAGAGTGTTGAAATGGTGAAAATGAATAAAATGGTAAAGTGAATATATGTAATGAACTCTTAACATATGAACAAAGAATGTGATGTATATCACGTTTATGCTATGAAGTGCAAGTGAGTGGCTCAAGTGTACTAAGAATGTTATGAAGAAAAATGTAACTGAGATGGGAGCAAATAAATGTGAATGTAATGACATGAATGGAATAAGTGGAGGTGTGCATATGTACTATGAAGTGTGTGCTGAAGAGTGAGTGAGATGCATGTGTGATAAAGAGTATGAAGTTGCCCTCATCATTTGAGAAGCTCTTTTGTGAGGTCGCAAGCCAATTTATGATGTGATGTGTATGAGGTCACAAGCTAAAAGTGTATGGCGATGTGAGTACAGTAGTGTGCAGCAATGTGTATGGCGCAAGTGTGCAAATGTACAACAAATTCCAACCGAATTCTGGCCCTGATGCATTGTGAATTTTGAAACACTTAAAATGAACTTGTAGCTCCAGGGCTTAGCATTCCATAGCCTTTTGAATCACCCAATTTGGAGCTTGGACGAGAAAGTTATCGATAAAATACGGAAGTGTGTCCCGGATGATTTTCTTGGCGATGCATGTAAACGTTTTCATGGCGATGCATCGCCCATTTTCTCTTCCTAATTAGAGCTTGGGGTCAACATCAGAGATGTAGATCTTTCTCTTAGATTTCCATAGGTTTAGGAATCAACATCATTGGAGGTCTGTAGCTCATGATATCAGCATTCTACCAAACTATGGCAATGAAGTCTACAATGAACACCCTAAAGTAGTGATTTCAAAGTTGCCCCCGTTTCTCATAACTGTACAAAGAATTAGAAGAAAGTTAAAACATAAGAATTGAATACACTCAAAGAGCTTTCCAGAACATCCAATATCCCATCATTTGGATTTTATTTTTTTTGGCTAACCTCTATTGTGAGGTGGGTCGCCACTCCCTAGTTTATTAATTACCGTTTTAGGCGATGGATATACCCTAATACCGCCTTTACATTTTGATTCCTTTTGATCCGCTTCCCATTTACATGCCATAGGCCTAATGGGAAGGGCATAAAAAGGATTATGCAAAGCTATAAATATGGAGGACTTCCTCCAATTACAAAATGCCCTATTATTACAATCTAAAAACAACATCCGGGAGATGGGAATAGCGATGACCATGAACTTCCGCTCCATCACCCTAAATATCCTACCTATGTTACATTTATACAAAATCCCATTAGAGGGTCAAAGCGAACTTTGGACTAATCCCTTTGTACAAAACTCCTTAGTAAAGGAAAGGGAACTGCCTTTTTGAGTACCAACAAAAATTTCAATATTTCTTCCATTTTTCCTTTTGTATAGCAATATACAGAGCACCTTCTTCCAGTAGCCTTCATACCAATTTGTTTGAACAACCTCCAGTTAGCTCCCAGCTGCGAACATATTGGTCCAGCACCTTCCCATATGATCCAGGTCCAGTATTTTGAGAGATCTTCAGAGGATGACCTCGCTTTATTTCCCCAGAGGATGAAAGTAATAGAGATCCCATAGATACAAGCTCTTCTAAACCAGTTGGTCAGACTATAAAACAAACCATACCTAATCTCAACAAACTGGGGCTCTTAATGATCAATGTAACATACCCAACTTACCAGCTTGTTGGAGCCAGTTTCACTACCCCCCAAAGCTTCTACTCTACTGGAACCGAACATCAAAGAAAAACACAGATCTTTATGCTTCAGCAAGCCAGCTCTAACATCTGCAAACTGTGGCTATCTATTTTAAACATGGCAAACCAGCCTTAACATCAACTGGCTGGAGCCTCTAACACTACCCAGATTAAACCCTACTATAATTAACTCCATGATAATTCCTAAGTGGAAGACAGAAATCCATACCTTTTTTTAGGAACACAGTCGGAAGTTCCCTATCCATTTTGAGTAGTGAAAGAAGGGCAGCGGAATCCTGAGGGACTTGATTGAAGGCTAAGTACCTGGCAGCCATGTTAATTTCGTTTGGAACTAGCTGAATCCTAAACCCTTTAATGTGATCCAGCACTTTTCTGAGCTGCCAATCTCTCCAAGATTTTAGTCCATGCATGAGTGTGGCAGAGTCTGATTCCAGTGATATTTCCTGCTGCCCTATCTCCCTGCATCTCTTTATGTAGCTGTGGACTGCTAAGGCTTCTACCTGGAATCTGTTGAGGGAGAGTGGGAACAAAAGAATAGGAAGCGAGCAGACTAGATGTCCCCTATTGAGAAAGTTACACTCAGCCCAAATACCAAATGAACACAACGAGCGTGTAAGGTTTTCTCCACATTCTCCAAGCATCATTTTAAGGCCTTTTTATTCATTTAAACACTCCAAGTTACAAACTACATGAATGCATCAAATAATACATAACACCACAAAAATGCATGAAAAACAAGTCAAAAGCTAAGTGAAATAAGACATATAAGTTGGTATAAAACCAACTTATCAATAATTATCATATCCATTCAATCCTCTATCTATTTCGCTAAGTGAAAATAGAGATCAACCATGTCTCTTTGTCATAGTTAAGGTTTTGAGAAGGGAACAAAGATAGTAGCCACAAACATGAAGGAGCACAATAATCAATTAGAACTCCTTATCTATGAGTACCTTTCTTCCTACGGTTGGTTTTTATTATTTATCAAGTAAAAATGATTTTCAGCTTTGCATGTTTTTAGGGATTAAAATTATCAATATTTGAGTTTAAAATTTGTATGCTATATTATTTTTTTGGTGAGTAAAATTACTTTTAATAACTAGTTCATGTTTGAATTTTTAAAAAATTAAATTGCTTGTCGTGTTCTGCTTGAAGGATTACATCACGTGAGGTATGTTTGCAAATATTAGTTGCATTTTGTGGCTTGATCACACTTGTTTCCAAATGTAAGATTTTGGAACAGAACCGCTGGGAGTGTGAATATATTATGCTTAGTATGACCATGTCTACACTCAATTTGAATTGACTTTTGAATTCCCTGTAAACATAAGCATATTGTCACTCATACAATAATTTTTCATATCATTTTGCATACAACGAGTTTCAGGGGTTATTTTTCTTCCTTTGGGAGACATAAATTTTTGTGCTTTGATTGTACTATAATTGGAGGATTTGGTAGAACTGGAATCTTATTGGTGCCTCGAACTGACTCAGCATAATGCTTAAAGGAAGTGTGATTTACTATTTAAAGGGGTATTCATAGTGAAGCGACATAGATAATTAATTTAAACTGACTTTTGTTTTAGTTGTGTGCATAATTTGAAAATAAATAAAACATAAAAGTTTTAGTAATATAAGCCTAGTTTTATATAACTCTAGTTTCATCCCATTCAGATATCTATTTGCCAAGTTATAGCCATTTGAAGTAGTTATGCTAGAACAGAATTTTGTGACAGAAGCTTAAGGTTTTTGATAGGTTTGGATGGTTTTGTTTTTTTTTTGTAGATAGAAATTTGGAATTGGTATAGTACAATAAATTTTTTATATCAAGTCTAGTTTTATACCATTTTTGTCTAAAATAAGGGGATACCCTTTAGATGTTATCCTTTTAACAGCGACTGTCCAGCTTTTGTCGTTCGTCGTTCGCTGGACAGCTGGCCACCACTGCTGACGTGGTTTATGTGTCCCTTCTGATGGTGGCCTCGGCTGACGTGGCACAAGGACTGTCATTAGTTCGTCTCAAAGAATACAAGCACGTGAGTTTTTGCTTTAGGGTTTACTTTTTTCATGCTTTTACTTTTCTCTGCCGCAGCATCTGGTTTCATTTCATTTTTTCTCTTTCGCTTCAATGCCTTCTGCCGCTCTCTCTCTTTTTTTCTCTCCAATTTTTTCTTCTTCTGTTCTCTCCTTTAGAAGATGCATCATAATCAATTTATGTATTCACATGATTCATGTAATATTTTGTTTACATTGAAGCTAATTTTTGTTTGTAATTTCCTGATTCTTCCTTTCTTTTTTCTGCTTTATTTTTTACTTTTCAAGGTTTATGGTGAAGATATTGGAGATTTTGAATTTCTTGGATTTTCATGTTGCAACTACACTTATTTGCAACAGATAAATATATTTAATTCTTATTTTTTTTTGGAGAGTTTGGAGAGTTCGGTCAATATCTTTCTGTACAGAAAGCTAGATGAGATGAGGATGTTGAGAACTTGTTTTGTTTGTTTTGTTTGTCGATCACTATTGATTCTTCCTCAACAAGGCCCAACTAGTTACTATTTTTGTTGGCCGGTCTATTTTTTTCATAATAATGTAATGGAATTCAATAAGTACTATTTTTTTAATTACTTCAACTAGATGGTTTTGTTTTTTTTACCTCACTGTCGTTTTATCGTTCTGTAAAAGTTTTTGTTGTTTTTATCAATTCTCTTGGACTCGGTCAGTGTTAATGTGGTTCGATGGAGTTAGTGTCTTGAAGAGCCACCATTGTTACTTTTGTGAGTCATAATGGGTTTAGTTTGATTGCCACATTAATTTATAATATCAAATATTTTATTAACATTTTCAAGAACTCAATTTGATTTTTGTATGTCTAAAAGAAGGGAGATTGAACTTCTCTGTTTGATTTTTGTCAGATATTAATGTTGATAAATATTTGCATAGTTCCTTTGCACTTCTATAAATTCCCAGCAAATACAATCATGAGGTACTATAAGAAATGTGTTTGTGTTCTGCTATCAAAATCTGCACAACGGAATTGTTTTTTCAGCCTGATTTTGGTCATATGGGGATATGTTGAAAGGATTTATCACAGCTACTAAATAAAATGCATCTGCTTCTAATATATTTTGGGCTAAATATTGTTTGCGTGTGGTAGGACTATAATGATTTTGCATTTGATCAAGTCGTTGACACTATTTTTCTCCCGCCTTCCTTATTTCGAGAAGAATTGTGGCGAAAAAGAGGAGCACCTACCTCAAGTATGACATCTTTGGATAATTGGATGTGTAATTCATACTGTTGAAATTGGAAATTGTTGTATATGTGGGTTCTGCAAAATCCCAAGTTACACTTCTCATAGATATTTACAACCATTAATAATTTCATGCTCTTAAGTGTCTTTTCGAACCATTAATGTTTTTCGAGTTTGCCATTTGCCAAATATATACTCTCCTAATGTTTTTCCCAATGCAAAATATATTACTCTCCTAATTTGTCCCATTGTTTGTCTCTCTTAAATTTGATTCTTTTTTTTTGATAAATGCGCTCTTTCAAAATTCATGTGGAATAAAAAATATTATTTTTTTATATTTTTATGACAATCCATACAAAATAACAATACTTATATCAGAAAAGGTTTAACTGAAAAACATAAAAGATGACATTTGGTGTTTTTTTAATTTATCTTAACAATTATTTTTACTAATTAAATGGTAACACTTGATTATTTTCACAATTTGAATTTGATGTATAATTTGAATACTATCATTTATTTTTTATATGCCAATACATTCATTTTCATATTTGGGATTCATTAATTCAACAAAATTCCAATTATTCAACTTCAAATAAAATGGAAATTTTCCAACAAATTTAAAAGTTAATTGGAACAATGTTTGGAGGACTATGTCCATTTTTTTTAGGACTATGTCCATTTTAAGAACCTTTTCTAGCATTTTATGTTGAGTGGGTGGAGAGAAAATTTTTATTGAAGTATTACAGTTGGATTAATCTTTATTATATATTTAAAGTGTAGCATAATAAGAAACTAAAGACCATAGATGTCAAGGTTAAATGTATGAAATATATGTAAATATGTATAGAGATGTCCAAGGTTGAATGTGTGACATATATGTAACTATGTATAATGTGTGTAAATATATATAGTGTGCAAAAATGCATGTAGTATGTGTAAAAATGTATAATGTGTGAAAATATATATAGTATATGTAAAAATTTATACGCCTGAAAATATGTTTAGTGTGTAAAATTGTGTGGAGTATGTGTAAATATGTATAGCATGAATATGTGTGTAATATATGTAAATATGTTTAACGTATAAAAATTTGTATGATATGTGAAAAATAGTGTGTAAAAAATGTGCAGTATATGTAAATATATATTGTATTAAAAAATATATAGTTTGTGAAAATGTGTATACTATGCATAATATGTATACTATTTGAAAATACGTGTAGTATGTTTAAATATGCATAGTATATAAAAATGTGTAATATAAGTAAATAGGTGTAGTATGTGACCAATTTTATGTCATATATATAATTATATGCAATGTGTAAAAATGTGCATGCTATGTTACATATGTATAGTGTGTTAAAAAGAATAAATATATAATTTATGAAAATATGTATAGTATGTATAAATATGTATAATGTGTAAAATGCATATAGTATGTGTATATATTTGTAGTGTTGCAAAAATGTGTGTAACATGTATAAAAATGTATAGTGTGCGAAAATGTGTGTAGTATGTGCAAATATATATAGTGTAAAAATTTATCAAATTTGTAAATATATGTATAGTATGTATAAATATGTATCGTGCATGAAAATGTGTGTAATATATGTAAATATGTATAGTATTTGTAAATATATAGAATGTGAGAAAATATGTGTAGTGTGACTAAATATGTATAGTACTTGTAAATATATGTAATGTGTATAAATATATATTGTGTGTGAAAATGTGTGCACTATGTGTAAATATATATGTATAAAAATGTGTGAAGTATGTATAGTATACGTAAATATATATAGTATGTAAAAATATGTGTAGTATGTGCAAATATATGTAGTTTTTAAAAATGTGCAATATGTGTAAAGTGCAAAAAATATATGCAATACGCGTAAATATGTATAGTGTGTTAAAAAATGTATAGTTTGTGAAAATATGGTATAGTATACATAAATATGTATAATGTGTAAAGCGTGTGAAATACGTATAAATATGTATAATATGTGAAAATATATACAGTATGTATAAATATATATATATATATATGTCTGTATATATACGAAAATATATGTAGTATGTATAAAAATGTAAAGTGTGTGAAAAAATTTATTGTATGTGTAATATATATATATAGTGTGTGTGTGTGTGTGTGTGTAAGAATGTGTGTACTATATGTATATAAATATGTATATTGTACAAAAAAATGTGAAGTATATATAAAATATATGTAGTATGCAAAAATGTTTATATTATGTGTAAAAATATGTATAATATGTTGTAGTGTGCAATAATGTGTGTAGTATGTGTAAAAATATATATTGTGTGAAAATATGTATAGTATGTGTAATATGTATACTGTATGAAAATATGTATAATGTAAGACATCTTATTTTCTATTATTAATTTTAGAACTTTTCATTTTTTATTTGCACTTAAATATAGGTGTTTATTCTATTTCTAATTACTAATAGACAATACAAATTAGTAATAATCATTCCATAGCCCTACGTCACCTATTACCTATTATATTCAATATACATTAACAATCAGCAGTGGGTAGTGGGCACTATAACGTTTTGCACAATTTATCCCACTGCGGTGAGCGCGGTATATTCTACTAGTGGAGGTAATGTTAATCATACCGATTAACAATATTTATTCTATAGTTTACATTATTTCATGCATTTTACGTAGTATACATATTTTCATACGCTATTAATATTTCACATAATGCACACATTTTTGCGCACTTACATATTTAAACATGATACACACATTTTCATGTACTATACATATTTATACATTATACACATTCGCATACACTATGTACATATATATATATACATAAATACTTCACATGCTATACAAATTTTCGCACACTATAAATATTTACCTATACTTCATATATTATACATTTTTATTATACATGTTATACACATCTTCACGCAATATTCATATGTACACATACCTTACACATATTCACACACTATAAATATTTACACATTTTGTGCACTATACATATTTACATATTTTTAAGCACTATATATATACACATTCAACACAAATTTTCAAACATATACATATTTATATATACTACACAATTTTATACCCATTATACCTATTTAGAGTCACTAAACATATATTTACACATACCACACAATTTTCAAGCACTCCATATATTTATACATATTAAACATGTTTTGTCATATTATACATATTTATACTTACTATGTACATTTTCACACATTTTACATTGTACGTATACTATTCACATTTCACACACTCTACATTTTTTTATTTACCTCACACATTATTCATATTTATTCATAATATATACATTTGCAAACAATGTACATATTTACATATATTTTTTTTAAAAAAATTGCGTATTCACATATACTTTACATACTTTACACATTTACATATTGTACATAATTTACATATACTTTACATGTTTTCGCACACCATATATATTTACACACAATCATAAATTTCTTGCATACTATGCATATTACCACATACTATACACGCTATACATTTTTACACCTACTAAACAATTTTTCATGAACTATACATTTTTATAAGTATGTACACAATTTACTATCTTGTCACACACTGTCATTGTTTAACATTTAGTTTAGAATTTTAATAACTCATTATTAAATTATAATTTTTATCATTTTTTCGGTTGTTTAACATTTAGTGTAGAATTTTAATAACTCATTATTAAATTCTAATTGATTATATTTTTTTATGTTGTTTAACATTTAGTGTAGAATTTTAATAACATTTAGTATTCACATATACTTTACATACTTTACACATTTACATATTGTACATAATTTACATATACTTTACATGTTTTCGCACACCATATATATTTACACACAATCATAAATTTCTTGCATACTATGCATATTACCACATACTATACACGCTATACATTTTTACACCTACTAAACAATTTTTCATGAACTATACATTTTTATAAGTATCTACACAATTTACTATCTTGTCACACACTGTCGTTGTTTAACATTTAGTTTAGAATTTTAATAACTCATTATTAAATTATAATTTTTATCATTTTTTCGGTTGTTTAACATTTAGTGTAGAATTTTAATAAATCATTATTAAATTCTAATTGATTATATTTTTTTTTGTTGTTTAACATTTAGTGTAGAATTTTAATAACTCATTATTAAATTATAATTTATTATCATTTTTAGATTGTTTAACATTTAGTGTAGAATTTTAATAACTCATTATTAAATTCTAATTTATTATATTTTTTAGTATGTTTAAACTTAATCATTTCTGATGACTCATGCAATTTTTGTTAAGGGCAAATCACACCGCGCTTAACACTTTTATTAGTTTTATATTATTTGGACATGTAGTCAGAAAGTTATAGCTAGGTTAGGCTACTGTATGATAGCAATCCGCCATTGTCCATGCCAAGGCCAACTCCACTTGTTCATCCATTGACAAATATTGATGGTCCAATGACGAGATCAAGGAGCAAGACGATGAAAGAGGCGTTGCAAGCATTGTTGACAAATCATTGTGAGGAGATGGACGTTTTTGAAGAGATTCATGATCCGGTCCAAAACATCTTCCCCCAATCGAGTTTTATGGAATTTCTCTTCAATCATAATTCATGAAGAAGTTTCCAAGAGTTCTACATTGGAGCTTGAGGAAATTCCACATTGAAGAGTATTCATGGATCAATCACATTGAAGACCAAGAAGGCATGCTTGGACTTTGAGTTATTGGATCACGCCAATTTTTAAGTGATAGGATTTATTTGTGTTATAATTAATTAAGTCTGAAACTCTTAATGTGGGCTTTAATTAATTCGTTAATAAGTTGATTACTTGGCCCAATTATCTTGCATGATAATGGCAAGTAAAAGATTAGAAAACTTAAGAATTAAATTTGGTTTTTGCCTCTTAAAGTATAAAACCGCGTGCTTCACTTTTTAGGAAAGTAATCTCCTACTTTTTAGGGGGTTAAACACGTTTTCTTGAGGAAGCAAAACTGTGTTTTGCTTTTTCATATTTTAGGAAACTAAGTTTGTTAGTTAGTTAGTTAGTTAAGAAGTCAAGTTGTACTTGGTTTCCATTAGGGTTTTTGTTTCCTTTTTGCTTAAGGATAGCCGAAACTACTCCTTATTTAAGGAAGGCTTTGTACTCTATTTTTCATATATGAAATCTGAGAATTTTAGCCCTGCTAAAGAATTTTGCAGCTGTGAAAAAGTTGTAAACACGTGATTAATTCAATTAAGTTTAGTTGAATTTTCATAAGACCCGTGAGCCTAGAAGCTAAGACCTTTAGGTGAACTTACAAGTTCTTGATTTTAAGAAAAAGCCAAACTGATTTGTTTAACTCTTGATTTACATGAGTTGGCCAAATCTTTTTGTTTCATAGGTGGGGGTTTGATTACTTCATATCATACCTTTTCGTGTCAATATCCTTGTTCGCTGTTTTTGTTATTTCTGCATTGTTTAGTTAAAGTTGTTCTTGTTCGGGTTTTTATTGAAACAACGATCCAAATGAGGTGGATTTTGTGTGGTTTGGAGTCTCGGTTCTTGACCATTCACATCAATTGGTATCAGAGCCAGGTTCTTTCCCAAATTCAGGTTTTGTTTCTTTTGAGTCTTGAACTTTTAGTTTCGGTTTTGGTCTTGCTTTTGCGTCTTTCTTGCTGTTTTTTGTCAATCTTTGTTGCTGTTGTTTTGCATTTTTTTTTACGTCAATTATGCATTGTTTTGTTCATCATCATAGTGCTGAATTCTTGTGTTTTCATTGTTGTGTCACACGTCAAAAAAAAATTAGGGTTTCATTCGGTCAATTTTCATAACTTCCTTGTTTTTCATCCGATTGTCATTCTTTCTTTTGTGTTGTTTTCGTTAGTGTCTCTATATCACTTTATGTTTTGGTTGAGTTTTTGTTTCAAGTCAAAAAGATTAGTTCTTGGAGACTTTCTTGAACTTCTTGTAAATCTTGAAATTCCAAAGTCGCCGAAATTTAATTCTTGGGCTAGATTCTTGATCTTTATTGCAAATCTTGGATATCTTGTTAAATTGGGATATTCAAATTCAAATTCATTAGTGAATTATTGAAGCTTTTAATTGCTAAATTTAAGGTTTGGACAACATAAGACATACAACCTTAAAACCCTAGGTTGTGTCTTAAACCTTAAAAACCCTAATCTTGTGCCTTGTCCGAATAAAAAAAAAATAGACCGACTTGTAAAAAAAAAAAGAGAGCCAAAAAGGCAGATCGGTCAATTCAATTCAAATATATATATATATATATGTATATATTCAGACCAATAAAAAAAAAGAGGGTTGTGCTTCATTTGTTTCTTTAAAAGATCACCAATTTGAAAAGCCATATCTTGCTCAATACAACTCGGAATCAAGTGACAAATTGATATCTTTTCGTCTTTGAGTCTACTTTTTATTTTCTTTAGATTCTGAAGTTAAATCAATTTACACCCACACGTGATCTAAACATTCTTGTGACGTGTTTTTCTTTGATTCTCTTTGGTTTTTACTTGTGTGAATTTTGTTGTGGAACTTATTGGTTGAGACGTGTTCTATAAGTCATTGAAATTGGTAAGTCTCAATAGTTCTAACACACTCTTTACTTGAGAGTATTAGCTAGGGAATATACGAGAAAAGCCACTACACTAGAGAGGAGAGTACCTACTCACCATATTGTGAGAACCCGTGAGCTATATCTATATATATATTTCTTGTTGTTTTCTCACTAATAGTGCAGGTATCAATGGAGGAAGGTGATAAACCAATATCACAAGCCGAGCAAAATTACGCCATGAGGTACTTTTTAAGATACTTCAAACGATGCAACTACAAATAGACAATTTGACTTCGGCATCTAAGAGTTCTTCTTCAAGGAAACTCAAATTTGATGAGTTTGAGTCCGACCATGATAATGATGAGGAAGAGGAGGATGAGACCACGGATTCTTCTAAGAAGGGTGACAAGTCTAAAATTTCAATTGGTTCTGTTAAACTAACCATTCCTACTTTTCATGAAAAGGCAGATCCCAAGTCTTATTTTGATTGGGTACGAGAACTCGATCACTTCTTTGAAGGTAATGATTATCCCGAGGAGAAGAAGTACCATCTTGCCTTTATACACCTCAAGGATTATTCTAGTTTATGATGGGATGAAGTTGTTCGAACTAGACGTCAAGATGGTAAAAGGCCAATCAAGTCTTGAAACTAAATGAACATGCTTATGAGGAAGAAGTATGTCCCTTCACATTACAACCGTGAGCTTAATCGCAAATTGCACTCTCTTTTACAAGGAAACCGAACAGTGGAGGAGTACTATCATGAGATGGAGGCACTTATGATTAAAGCTAATGTTCAAAAGGATCCCGACTCAACAATAGAAAGGTTTCTTCGATGTATGAGTTCTGATTTAGCATGCCATGTGGATTTTCAAATTTATGTTGACATTAATGAGCTAGTTCATAAGGCTATTAAGATTGAAAGGCACATGAAAGGAAAGAATAAGTTCACACAACCGCCACCACCATAGCGAAGAGATCAAAAGCCGAATGTAGTTCCTTTCACTCTATCAAAGAAGTCGCGTCAATTCACACCAAATCAGGCTTCAAGTGCATCGTCTAATGTCCCAAAATCAGTTCCCAAAGTTGCTGAATCAACACCCAAATCGGAGTCAACTTTTGGACAAAGGTTAAGGGATATTCATTGTTTTAAATGTCAAGGTTTTGGTCACATGCAATCAGAATGTCCAACTCGAAAAGTGATGACCCTTCTTGATAATGGAGAAGTAGTAAGTGATGATGACTGTGCCGACATGCCCGGTCTTGTAGAAAAATATCAAAGTGAAGAAAATGAGGAGCTTGAAACTTATAAGGTTGGTGACTTTTGTTTAGTATCTCGTCGCATACTTAATGTTCAACCACAACTCGATGATGATTTAATGCAAAGCGAAAACATCTTTCACACACGATGTATGGTTCAAAATAAGATATGTAGTGTGCTCATTGATAGTGGTAGTGATGGAAATCAACCCATGTCCATGGTGCCAAGGCCGAGTTCTCAAGGCCCTTTGGTGAATCTTGATGGACCAATGACGAGATCAAGGAGTTCAAAGATGAAGGCAGCCTTGAACAATTTATTGTCTTCACATTTTGAAGCTATGGAGGCCGAATTATCTCAATCATCTCAAGGAGGAGTTTTGTTGCATGTTTCTTCATTAACAATTCATGATCCACCTTGAAGAAACATCACAAAGGCCGATTTTGAAGAAGTCCATGAAGAGGCGTGTTCTTGGATTTATTATGGATCACGCCATTGTTAATTTTAGGATTTACTTTTGGGTTGTAGTAATAAGTCCATTAACATTATTTAACTGGGCTTTAGTTTCAGTTTTTAGGAAACTTACTTGTCCAATTATCTTACATGATAATTAGGAAAGTAATTTAGGAAAGTTATTCTTTTAAGTTTTAGTTTCCTAAATCAACATTAGGGTTTTGTTTTGTAGCCTATTTAAAGGCCTTCTTTTACACGTTAAGGGATGATGAAAATTTGATAAAAGTTTAGCTTTGCTAAAACCTTCTTCTAGCTGTGATTAGTTGACAGAAAACGTGAGAGTTCTTCTAAGTTTAGTTGAACAATCATAAGACCCGCGAAAACCTTAAGTGAGGAGCTTTAGGTTGAGCTTACCCGTTCTAGATTTATAGAACACGCCGAACTGAGGAAGTTTAACTTTTGATTTACATTAGTTGGACTGAATCTTTTTGTGATAACGTTGGGGTTTGATTGATTTCTTCCACTCCTTCTCGTTCAATATCTTGTTTCGTTTCATTGTTTCGTTCCGCTTTGTTTTGTTTATTGCTTGTTCGGATTAATTGAGAAACAACGATCCAAAGGTTGTGGAAAACGTGTGGAATAGAATTCAAAAGCTACTCCATTCGTATCAGGTAGTTGTACAAATGTGGCTAGTACTTTACTGGTTAATAAGCTGAAATTGTCTTGTATGAAACATCCAAAGCCATATAGACTTCAATGGCTTAATAATTCAGCTGAAACTCGAGTCACTAAGCAAGTTAAGTTTACATTCACCATTGGAAAATATGTGGATAAAGTTTTGTGTGTTGTGGTTCCAATAGAAGCAAGTAATATTTTGCTTGGAAGACCTTGGCAATTGGATCGTGATGTACTTTATCATGCCAAGAAATTTTTTTATAGTTTTGAACATGAAGGTAAAAAGTTTAATCTTCGAGCTTTAACTCCAACTCAAGTCTTCGAAGATCAAGTAAAACTTGTTCAAGCTTGTAGAGATATTCATGAAGCAAGGAGAAGAGCGAACAAGATAAACACAATGTAATAGCTAGCTTAGATCAAAAGAATAATTTATCTTCTTGTAATAGTCGAAAGTTAGTTGATTCAAAATCTTGTTATTTCACTTCTTCTAGTGATATTAAGAGAGCAATAATAGATAGGCATCCATTGTACTTGATGATTTGCAAGGATTTTGTACTTATTGCTGACAGTGATAACTTTTCTTCTTTGCCTAGTGTAGTATTATCTCTTTTGCAGGAATACCAAGACGTGTTTCTCGAGGACTTACCAATAGGTTTACCACCTATTCGTGGTATTGAACATCAAATTGATTTGATACCAAGAGCTCAAATTCCAAATCGACCGGCCTATAAAGCAAATACAGAGGAAACAAAAGAGATTCAACGTCAAGTGGATGAACTCCTTGACAAAGGTATTGTGATTGAATCTCTAAGTCCATGTTCAGTTCTTGTTATTTTGGTTCCTAAAAAGGATGAGTCTTGGAGAATGTGTGTTGACTATCGTGCCATAAATAAAATCACTATTAAGTATAGACATCCAATTCCTAGATTAGATGATATGCTTGATGTGTTATATGTTTCGTGCATTTTTCCCAAGATTGATTTAAAAAGTGGCTACTATGAAATTCAAATGAAAGAAGGTGATGAATGGAAAACAGCCTTTAAAACAAAGTATGGTTTGTATGAATGGTTAGTCATGCCTTTTGGTCTAACTAATGCACCTAGTGCTTTTATGAGGCTAATGAATCATGTTTTTCAAACTTTCATTGGAAAATTTGTTGTGGTCTATTTTGGTGACATCCTTATTCATAGCAAATCACTTGATGAACATGTTGAACATCTTAAACAAGTGTTTGTTGTTTTACATGAGAACAAATTATATGCTAACCTCAAAAAGTATTCTTTTTGCATGGAATCAATTATCTTTTTGGGTTATGTTGTAAGTTATCAAGGTATATCTGTTGATGAGTCTAAAGCAAGGCAATCATGGATTGGCCGAGACCTACATGTGCTAGTGATGTTAGGAGTTTTCATGGATTAGCAAGTTTTTATAGAAGGTTTGTTAAGGACTTTAGTTCTATAGCTGCAACTTTAAATGAACTTGTTAAGAAAAATGTTAAGTTTGAATGGAACGACGTGCATGAGAACGCCTTTAACAAATTGAAATACATGTTGATTCACGCCCTTCTTCTTGCTTTGCCAAATTTTAATAAAGCTTTTGAGATACATTGTGATGCCTCCGGGATAGGTATTGGGGCTGTTTTAATGCAGGAATCAAGACCGGTGGCCTATTTTAGTGAAAAGCTTAACGGGGCAGCTTTAAAGTATGCAACTTATGACAAGGAGTTGTATGCTTTGGTAGGGTCATTATAGGTTTGGCAACATTACTTATGGCCTAAAGAATTCCTTATTCATTCTGATCACGAAAGCCTTAAATTTTTTTGAAAACTCAAGGTAAATTGAATAAAGGTATACTAAGTGGTTAAAGTTTATTGAGTCTTTTCCATATGTTGTTAAGTATAAATCTGGTAAAGAAAATGTTGTAGCTGATGCATTATCTAGGAGATACTCGTTATTCACCTATTTGCATGCTAAGTTACTTGGTTTTGAATTGATCAAAGATTTATACAAAGATGATGTTAATTTTCAAACCGTAATTGCAACGTGTGCTACACGGCCGAATGGAGATTATCACGTGTACGATGGATTCTTGTTTAAAATGAATAAACTATGCATACCCTATTGTTCCATTCGAGAATTACCTGTTAAAGAAACTCATGGGGGGAGGGTTAATGGGCATTTTGGTATTGCTAAAACACTTGCAATTTTGAATGAACATTTTTACTGGCCTAAAATGATTAAAGATGCTAAAAGTATTTGTGATAAATACATTGTGTGTAAACAATCAAAATTGAAAATCATGCCTCATGGTTTGTACACACCTTTGCCTTTTCCTAGTCATCCTTAGATTGATATTTCTATGGATTTTGTACTTGGATTTCCTAGATCACGCAATGGTCATGAATGCATTTTTGTGGTAGTTGATAGATTTAGTAAAATGGCACACTTCATTGCATGCTCTAAGTCTAATGATACTACAAAGATTGCTGATTTGTTCTTTAAGGAAATCGTAAGGTTGCATGGAATTCCTAAGAGTATTGTCAGTGATAGGGATGTAAAGTTCTTATCTCACTTTTGGCGCACTCTTTGGAATATGTTAGGCACTAAATTACTGTTTTCTACTGATAAGTTGGTTTTATACCAACTTATATTTGTTAAATCACTTGGCTTTTGACTTACATTTTGTGCATTTATATGTGATTATACCCAATTTTCACCAGTTTATCGGTTTTCCGGTCGAACCCGGTTTTTGACCGGGTTTGACCGGTTTTGAACAATTGGTTTTTTACTTCTAACCGGACCGAACAGGCTTGCGGTTTCCGGTCGAACCGGCCGGTCCGGTCCGGGTTTAATAACACTGCGCCGTGTGTGTTTTGATTGGCGAGGTATCGCGGTAGACCTCGCCGTGCAATTGTGGTGGTGGCGAGGTGAGTACAGTAGTGTGCATAAGTGTGTGGCGAGGTGGCTACAGTGGTGTACATGAGTGTGTGGCGAGGTGAATTGGTGGGTAGCAAGTGTTGTCCGACAATGTGCAAATGTACAGCAACTTCCAACCAAAATATGGCCCTGATGCATTGTAAATTTGGGAAATCTTAAAACATCACAGTTATAGCCCGATGGCTTAATTTTCCATAGCTTTTTGAATCACTTGATTTGGAGATAGTATGCGAAAGTTATGGCCGAAATAACGAAGTGTTGCAAAACTGTGTGCGCTGTGCTGGAGCTCGCCGCACATGCGCGCGACCAATGCGAGGTCGCCGCACAGCTTGTGCAACAATCAGGTGAGCTCGCCCCACGAGGTACGTGAGCTCGTCGCATGGCCATGTGACGAGGTGTGCGTGTGTGTGCGGCGAGGTGAGTGCATGGTGAGTGAAAGTGTGTGGAGAGGTGAGTGCATGTGTGTGTGATACGACCATTTCAGCACAACAATCTACGTCTATGCAAAATATGTGTGTCTTAGCCTCTGAATTGGACTTTGTGGTGAACATAAGAATTTCAGATATTTTTCTCGGCTTTCCATTGGTTCAAGAACCAGCATCATAGGAGATATGTAGCTCAAGATATGGACATTCTACCAAACTGTGGCAGTGAGCTCAACAATGTAACCCTAAAGGAGCAGTCGTAAATCGCCTCCCGTTTCGCATGCTTGAACACAGAATTAGAAGTAAGTTGAAACATAAGAAATGAAGTACACCCATAGAGCTTTCTATAAAATCCAAGAGCTTATCATTTGGACTAGTATTGAGAGAGACACACCCAATTGAAGTTAAGCTACCAGTTCTGCCCGACTTCAAACTAGCAAAATAGACATGTTTAGGTTTTCCTCAAATTCTTCAAACATCATTTAAGCCCTTTTTGACTCTTCCCTTGTTCTTTAACTTTAAACCCACATTTGTTTCATTTCATCATCATTTTTGGTCTTTTTCATCATTTTATCACACCAAGTTCTAAACCACTTAAATGCACACAATGACACAAAACACTACACAATTGCATGAAAAACAAGGCAAAAGCTAAGTGAAATAACATATATAAGTTGGTATAAAACCAACTTATCAATTTCCCCCACACTTAAACTCTTGCTTGCCCTCAAGCAAGGACACAACTTCCCACTTACTCAACTCATGTTAACCACTCACATTCAAACCGTTACTCCCTTGTTTACTAAGTCCATCTCTAAGTTCATCAAAACATTTTTTCACACAAAACCTCTCAAAGGTTTCCCCGTTCCAAATTTTTTAGATTTCAACACACATTATTAACCAAGGCAGAATGAAAAACCTAGTTCGTATATGTCTTTAAGGGACTATATATGCAAGAACACTAACATTTCAAGGAGATGCATCACAAAGAACAACTCAACCAAATTACCTCCTATGTCATTGAATATTTTGCATGGCATATCTATCTGACTTTAACATCATGCCTTGGCCAACAAAACGTGCCAATTTCTTTCAAATTTGGAACCAGAAATGAAAAATTTTTCGCATGCATTAACATAGAAATTTCATGAACAAGAAGTTGAACATAGCTAATCAAAAGGACAAAGGTCCAAATGCAAAGTGATACTTTCTAGTTCATTCACTTCATTGCCCACATTATCACTAAACCTCTTTCATTTCATTTCACACATTCCATATTATTGGGACACAATCACACTCCCAAAAAACTTAAAAACACTAACCAACCAAAACAGCACCACTCAACACCAAAACTTTCCGTGGATAGGAACATTTTGCCACAGAAATGTCAACTACATAAAACTTGTGTTCTTAACATCACTTATTCACAAAAATTCTCAAAACGTTCCACAAAAAATTTAAAACAAACAACGAAAAACATAACATATTACGGAAAATAATATGGAAAAGCTCAAAATACTACAACAAAACTAAAAGTAGCATGCCTTGCATCACATAGCATAAAAAATTTCATTCATGCAAGAAAAGTAAGCATATAAAGTTCAAAAGACACAAACCATATCAAACATTCCTTCCCCCATACTTAAAACTTACATTGTCCTCAATGTAAAGTAAAGATAGGTTTAGGAGCTCCTTGGTTATGATATGTTATGAAATCCAATGTTTGCTTGGTGGAGTGTCTTTGTCCATAGTTCCCTCTCACGCGTGAAAAATGTCCTACACATGGTGAAACCAAGCTTATTAGAAATCACTCACATAAGCACACTACATGTTGGTGCAAGGTAAACATGACATAGAAGTAGCATGCAAGCAAAGTGTTGCACCATGACTAGGAGTCATTGTGGTGTAAAAATATGCAACTAGTAACACTAAGTGGCACATGCACAATTCATTCTTGAAATGCAAAGTAAAATGATTGTGTGCAACATGGGAGTGGTCCATTGCTCCACTCCCCAACACTTAGCCTCATGTATGCATAGCCTACTTCCCTTTGCAAACCTCTTTCATGTGCATGTCCTGATGACAACATGAGTGGCCTAATGAGTATAATAAAATGCAAGAAAACATAAAGACAATGCACGTTATTTAAGCTAGACTTTATTTTGTTAAATCTCCTTCCTCAAGATTCAGAATATCCCTCTCAGTACCAGAAAAATGCCCTTTCATAAACACTCTTTTTCCTCCTGTAGGGCACTCGAAGAACAGTTTCAAGGAGGTGTGTAAGCTCATGCGCGTAGGGAGCAACCTCTACAAATTCCATTTTAAACCACTGAGGCTCCCCTATTGAAGACACCTCCTTTAATTCTTCCACCGTTGGAGGCACATCATTCAAGTCTTCCCCCATACTAGGCCTACCGATTACTTCTTCCACCACACTAGGCACTTTAATCCTACAAGGCTCAACCAATGGTTGTATATCTATGGTCTCAACAAACTCATCAGTAAGCTCAAAAATAGATTCATCAATGAAGCAATTTACCACTATATTAGCAATGTCATTCAAAATTGGCACATCTTCATCATCTATACTAATATGGGGAAATTCTTGAGTCTTTTCGTTGTCAACAATACAAAAAGCATTATCATCAATTAACAAGAGTATCTCCTCTTGCACTTCTTGTGATACACCATTTAGACATTTAGACTCAATCACCATCTCAAGAATTGATGCCTCAACAAGAGTTTCAAGCAATGTGTTGACATTCTCTTTAGCCAGTTCAACATGATCTCCATTCAAGATATCACAATGATCATCAAGAAATGTCTCTGTACAATTCACATAGCTATCAACAATGTAACCCTAAAGGAGCAGTCGTAAAGATCCTCCCATTTCGCATTCTTTCACACAGAATTAGAAGAACATTAAAACATAAGAAATGCAATACACCCATAGAGCTTTCCAGAACATCCAAGAGCTTATCATTTCGACTAGTATAGAGAGAGATATACCCAATTGAAGTTAAGCTACCAGTTCTGCCCGACTTCAAACTAGCAAAATAGATATGTTTAGGTTTTCCTCAAATTCTTCAAACATCATTTAAGCCCTTTTTGACTCTTTCCTTGTTCTTTAACTTTAAACCCACATTTGTTTCATTTCATCATCATTTTTGGTCTTTTTCATCATTTTATCACACCAAGTTCAAAACCACGTAAATGCACACAATGACATGAAACACTACACAATTGCATGAAAAACAAGGCAAAAGCTAAGTGAAATAACATATGTAAGTTGGTATAAAACCAACTTATCAATTGGCCTTTGTAATAATGCCCAAATTAAGAGAAGTGAGTATTCAAGTGACATTTATTGGCAAAATGGTCTTCCCCTTAGCAAATCCTACATGAAATAACAAATATATGCATATGAATTTATTCATCATTAGTCATAGAAATCATATTGCCCATCGTTGCCTCAGTTCTAGAACATTTATCATTATGCACATTACTATCACAGTATGATAAAGAATGATATCCTGAAGGTTCACTAGTACCACACTCAAAGGATTCTCAATATCTAGGTGAATAAAAGTCACCAAATAGTCTAGTTGTTGGTTGCGTGTCCTCCACCAAAGTTGGTGGGTCAACATGATGAGGCTCATAGTAATCCACAAACAACCATGACATATTTGGGCAAGCAAAGAAAAATTACCTAAGAAAAAGAAAAGGAAAAAAAAAAATAAGGCAAACTATACAAGTTAAGAAAAAAACTATAAACAACTACTAACACGCATAAACACATAATCCATCCCTGAATGCCCTCCCCGACAATGGCGCCAACTTGTCAGTCGCAAAAACCACATTGTTAAAATGTGTGCTCCAGTGTGTTTATAGACCACAAGAAAATTTGTATTCTTACCCCGCCTTATAGAAGGGTGAGTAAGGTGTCGAACCCACATGAAAAGGTTTAGAGCCTAAGATTAGTGTGAGTGTTTGTAGTAGTGAAAATAGAGATTAAACGAGGTAACAATCAAATGAGAGAGAACATTACTCTAAACTACCAAACAAACATGAAGATAGGTGTATTGGAATATTGTTTGGAATATCAATCTCTTGTGGTATGGATGAATTATGCCTATGGTTGATTAACGATGGGATAAAAGATTGTCCTCGTGGAACGGTTCTAAGTCATCTTGGCAAATGTACCTTAGTCAAAACTCATCAATTCTCCCCTTCCCTTGACAAAAACAAGTTTGAATTATTAATTAAGGCCGCAACCCATGACAATGGCCAACTACCCGACTAGTTTTCTCTACGTTGAATAAGTATCAAGAGAACTCAGGGTCCCCCTGGAAGAAGCAAGACCCCTTTGATCGCAACCAAAATCAAGTATCTTTTTAGTAATTACATGCAAATTCCTAAGCATCACTACCCAAGGGCCATTTGTCCAAACTGGATACAATGATAAATTCAATTAAAGCATGAAAACTTAATCCATTTCTTGTTAGTTCTTATTTAAATGATTAATCCATGATTAAATTTTCTCTTGCTCACACAAGTTCATTTGGCAATTAAATAAGCATATGAAAAGCATAAATCCTTTAGACGTAATCATTCAAGGTAAAAAATATACTAGTCATGTAGATCTTTGTATAAGAACAATTCATAGTAATTCCAACATGAAATAATCAAACCGAGGACATAAACTCAACCATAATACTTATAGATCTAGCCCCTCATGACTAGTAGAAGCATGAGAGTAATAACTCGAAAATGGAAAAACAAAGATAAGAAACTTCCCTTTGGCCACAAGAGAAATCAAAACAATGAATTCACAAAGCTAAGGTCAAAAGTTTCATTAAGTTAAAGCTTCCAAGCTATGATTTTAAAAATAAAGAAGATCAAGGACACACACTAGTTGTGTGCTATTGGAATAAAGATAAAACTAGTGTAAGAGATAAAAACTCAATGGTCTCCAAAGACCCTCCAAAAAAACTCCGTCATTGTATTCGGGAGCTTCTATTTATACTTACATTAAACTTTGAGAGCACGGAATTTCTACTTTCTACTTATCACACAAAAGGTATTATGCTTGTATACTTTATTTACCAGGTGATCCTTTTTGGGGAGCAAGTCTTATTTTAAGTCCCTTCCCTTGAATGCCATCAATGATGTTTCTTTCCTTTTTGAGGTCATTTCTTACGTTTTGTGTCTTTGGATATCATTCCTTATAGATGCACTTGGCTTGTGCTCTTCCTTGTGACAAACTTTGGCCTAAGTATCATTTGCATTCTCATAAGAGAAACAAGGTTAAGGCCACAATAAATAAGTGAAAAAAGCATGAATAATGGCCCACATGGTGAAACTAGGGGTTAACTAGTGGTTCTAAGGTTTCTAAGGGTTTCCTATAGTTTCTAAGATTAAACTAGTTAAACTAGGTCAAACTAGTCAAACTAGAATTAACTTAACCTAAATTAGGGTAAAAAGGGATTTCAAGAGTTGAATAGAGTTGACTAGTCAAACTAGGTCAACTAGTGTTAATTTAACCAAACTATGCCTAATTAAGGTCAACTAGTCCTATTTTGGCCAAACTATTGTTAACTAGGTGAAACTAGTATTAACTAGTGAGACTAGCCAATCCTAAAGGTTCTAACCTATGTGGGGTCTACTATGGAGCCTATGGTTAATGTGAGTTCATGTTGGGTGTGAATCATGTCCTATGGTTTATTTTGGAAAGGTTGAGAGGTGGTCCCAAGATTATTTGTCTTGGTTTGAGGTAAAAGGCAAAACAAACTAAATTAAAGCAAAGGCAAACTAAAGCTGAGGAAGGCAAAGCTCTCTAGAAATGACTTATTTTTTTCTTTTTATAGAAATTAGGTTTTTTTTTTAATTGGCCGTCCTTCAGCCCTTGGCTAAAGGGTCAGTTCTGGTGGCAAGGTCTTTTGCACAATCACTCACGAATGGATTGCAACCTATGATTGCTTTGAAAAAACTTGGAACGTATAAGCTAGATTTAGCAATTCTCTTCACAAAATAAGAGGTCGATTCCCTCTCAGAACCATTGCAATTTTCATTAGTTGGGAAGTTTTCACATGGCAAGCCATCTATTGATGAGATAAGGAAATTGTTTGGCCCATTGGATTTAAAGGTTGTGGTCTCGATTTGCCTTATTGATTACCGACATGTACTGATCTATTGTAATTCTAAATTGGATTTTCATCGCATCTAGACATGGTGTATTTGGCATATTAGAGGATTCCCCATAATTTTATATGGACTCCAAATTTCAGGGTTGACAGAGAAACATTTTTTGTCCCAGTTTGGTTCACATTACTTGATTTACCAATTCATATGTTTGATAGGAATTTTTTTTCTATTATAGCGGGGATGAGTGTTCTATTGTATCTGGATAATGCCACAACAAACCAATCGAGGCCAAGCCTTGCTCAAATTGGTGTCGAGATTGATTTATTGAAGGCAATTTCAGAATGCATATGAATTGATTAGCCAAATTATGTGAAAGTTTTTAGCAAAGATTAATTCCTAAAAATTTGCCATTGTATTGTGGTGAATATTTTTGACAAGGGCATGGAGTTAGTAACTGTATCCGTAAGGAGAAGGAGGTTAATTTGCCTAAGAAAGTTTGGCTAGAAAAGCATAAGAATTCTGCTCTCCAGGGCCCTTCAGCTTCAAACGCCATGAATTTGTCAAAGATTTAGACAGATGTGGAGGATCAATCAATTATTGGCTTTCATGCTACTAATAAGGAAGAATCTACAAAGGGTAGGAATGTGTTGGGAAATTCTGACAAAACTTTGAGGGTTGAAAGCCTAGTAGATGAAATTCAAATTCTGGAAAAATTGTTTCGATGGTTAAAAGTGTGCAACCTATAATCTTGAGTGATAATGTTGATGGTTCACTACATGTATCTTCAATTGTAGTTGGTTTACATGGTCACACTTCTCTTGTGTTAGGGATTTCTAGAAATAATATGAGTGAGCTTCTTTGGGATTTGACAGTGCCAACAAAGCTGCTGAATCTGTGAATCTAGAATTTAATGCTTTGGAATCTGTGAATCTGGTAGTTAAGGCTATTGATGGTGTTTTGAGTAATATTGCTAGACCAAATATTAATGCTCAGGTCTCTAAAGGAAATTTCAACATTGTTATTAATGCTAAGAATTTTATGAGTGGGAATCAGGAAGATTATGTTCCTAAACAGGAGGATGTTGATGTTAATATTGTTGTAGTTTCTCATGCTGAATTTGTAGATGCAACTGATAACAGTGCCCGTCTTGAGGATGAGATATTTGGACACCAGTTGTTTGAGAATTCTTTTAATCTATTCCAAACAATAGCTGAAGAAATCACATCTGAGCTAGCTAGAGGTTTGTTGGAGCAAATCACGGATCAGGTTTTGGAGAGTAAGGAGGCTTAGGAAGACTCTAATCAAGAACTAATGATAAATGAAGTAGTGAAGAATATCAATTTTGATCCAATTATTAGGGATGTGATACACTCTAAACAACCTATCAAATTGCATCGAGTTCTTCGATCTTCTAAAGCGATAGCCCTGCAACTACGATCAAGTAAGTCTCAATGACTGGTCTTTTCTAGAATGTTAGAGAGATTGGTAATAAAATGTTTGTTAATCGTGTACGCATGTTGGTTAAAGCTCATAGTATGTCATTTGTTTGTCTTTTTTATTCTATGTTGGATTATGGGCAACAAATTTGTATTGGAAGAAAATTAGGCCTCCGAATGTCTTATCTAATGTGGAGGGAAATTTATGGTTCTTTTATAGTGATAGGTTGCAGTGCTAAATTATTCAACAAAATTCTCAGGTTGTCAGTTATGGTCAGTAGTTCACAACCTGGTGATTCTTTTTCAATCTCATGTGTTCATGTCTTTTGTACTCATCATGAGAGAAAGGAACTGTGGTAGGGACTATAACAGTTTGGCTTGCAAAATTATCCATAGATATATTTGGGTGATTTTAATTGTATTCTAGCTGGTTCTGAAAAATGTGGTAGCAGACCTTATGATTTTTGTGAGGGTGATCAACTATCTGAGTTTATGATTTAACTAGCTTTGAGAAATATGGGATTTGTTGGGGGCTCTTTCAATTGGTGTAGTAACAAGAACAGGGGTCGAAGAATTTGGAAAAGGTTGGATCGTGATTTGTGTAATCAATTGTGGGATTATTGTTTTGAATTTTCTATTAGGCATCTTAATGATGCTTGCTCTGATCATGTCCCTCTTCTTGTGTCTTGGTCTCAAAAGAATGTTAAGGTTTTCAATCCTTGTCGGTTTCTTAACTTTTGGACTGGAAAGAAGGACTTCTTATCGATTGTGTAGAATTCGTGGGGTATTCTAATCAAAGCTCAGCCTTTGGTGATTGTCTGTCTAAAGCTTTAGAGATTGCGGGGTACTCTGGTTCGATAAAATGTTAATAGTGTTGGGCATTTTGCAACTAGAATTGCTGATGTTGAGCGGAGATTGCAACAACTTGAGAAGAGTTTGATGGTGGCTAATTTAGATAATTATAGAGAGAAGGTTCAGGTCCGAGAAGCAAAGCTTAAATTGGCATTATCCGAGGAGGAGGCATTTTGGCAACAAAAGGCACGAGTAAAGTTGTTTGAATTGGATGATTGTAATAATAAATTTTGCATGCTATTGTTAGACAGAGGCAGTCTAACGTATTTGTTAAAGGATTACAAAGTGAAGATGGCACATGGGAATATGATAGAGAGGAGCTTAGGAACCATGTTGTATCTTATTTTGAGGTTTAGTTGTCATCAAAATCTGGGGAGAGTGTTTTCATTCTTGATGTAATTTCACGATTTTTAAATTCGGTGGATAATGAAACTTTGGAAAGAATTCCTTCTCTTAATTGGATTATGAATGTTGTGTTTGGTATGGATGGAGAGAGCTCTCTAGGTCTGGATAGATTTACGAATCGTTTCTTTCAAGTTGCATGGTTAATTATTTTGTCTTATTCGTATGCAGTGGTGCTGGAGTTTTTCAGTTGTGGTTTGTTGCCTAAAGGTATTACATCTACTCTTTTGGTTCTTCCTCCTAAGAAAGAGTGATAAGGTGAATTTATTCACCTTTTATTTAGTATTTTGCACTTAATTCTTTAATCGTTCTTATTCTATTTAATTAGTTTTAGTATCTTATTTGTAGGTTTGTAGACTATAGTGCATACTTAGAAGAGAAAAGTCATATGTAAGCCAAAACGGATTCAACGTGAAGGAAGAACGAAAAAAGTTCGTGACTTAAAATGGATTTCCACTCCACGTTGCGATGTCGGGGGTCTCCCACATCACAACGTGGGTAAACGTCGCGAATTCCGCACTTGCACGTCGTGACGTTGAGAAAAAGGATTAAAAAATTGATTTTTAGGATTTTTGGCATTTTGGTGGCAGATCACAGTGACCCACGTTGCACGACGTTGAGGTCCTTCCACGTCGCGACATAGGTGGACGTTGTGATGTACGACCCTGCATGTCGCAAACCTGCACATCGCGACATCGGCAATAAAGGTTATTTCCAAATTACTTTTGGAAAACTGCGTTTTTGGCCTACTTTGAGGTTTCATTTCTGACAAGGAATATGTGGAGGCCTTATTTGTGAATAATTTATTAGAATCACTATAAACAGGTATAGGTTTTCACTCGTAGAGGGGTGTGACAATTTTGAGAGCATTAAGCACGGGTTTCTTTTTGTAATAGCTATGATTTTCTTCTTGTGCTATTGTACGGAGAATTGAGGTTGTACGGAATTAGAACATCATTGTTATTGAATTCATTCATTTGGAGTTAAATATTTCTCCCAAGAATTTACAATTCAAGGTGTTATCTTTCTTTTTAAAGTTACGCTTTTAATTACATGCTTAATTATTACATTAATGATGTTCAGTTTAGCCAAGCTCGGCTAAATCTTTTGTGCTCTTGGGATTATGAATAAGGGATTTGTGCTTAATTTACATGTTATGTTTTATTTAATGGTCTTGGTTAAATGAGTTTTATTGTGTTCTTCATAATTATGCATGATTTGGTGCGTGAATTATGTATGATGAATATACTCTTATAGTGCAGTGAATTACCTAGAGATAACTTGCTTTAATCTTGCATTTTATCACATAGCCGGGATTACAATAGGTTGTTTGGAATCTCTTGCAGGTTGGTTGTGAATTTGTTAGGCTAATTTTACCTTAGCTCTTGCCTCGTACCACATAGGGGTAGTTCGGAGGATTAGTTTAGCATTAGAGTGACTTGGTTCGCTATTGCCTCTTACCACATAGCAGCGGCTGGATTATAGGGTTTGTTTGTTGGTAGTTTCATTAGATTTTGAGTTAATTAATGAATTAAACCTTACCTCTTACCACATAAGAGGGTTTCATATATTAGTTAATATCTAGTAGGTAAATGCCTAAATCATTCTTTACATGCTCAAGATTCTTTTGGAATATGATGCAGTTCTAGTACAAGATAGACAACGTCAGTTGAATTCTATGATGATGGAGGTGGTAAAAAATGAGGTGATCAATCTGTTGGACTTTGGGATGATTTATGTTATATCTGATAGTGAATGGGTTAGTCCAATGAAATGTGTACCAAAGAAAAGTGTAACAGTGGTCAAGACAGATAATGACAAGTTGTTAGCAACTCGTATTATTAATGCATGGCGAGTTTGTATGGATTATGGCAAGCTCAACAAGGCAACTCGCAAGTATCATTTTCCTCTACCATTCTTTGATCAAGTGCTGGACAGGATCGCTGGCTACATCTTTTATTGTTTCTTGGATGGGTATCCCGGGTATAATCAAATAACCATTGACTCGAAGGATCAGGACAAGACCACATTTACTTGCCCATTTGGCACCTTTGTATTTAAGAGAATGCCTTTGGGGTAATGCAACGCACCCGCCACATTTCAAAGGTGTATGATGGCCATTTTCTATGCAATGGTGGAAGACATTATTGAGGCATTCATGGATGATTTCTCAGTTTTTGGTTACTCCTTTGATCGATGCTTGGATACTCTGGCTAAAGTGTTGGAAAGATGCGTAGAGACAAATCTGGTCCTAAATTGGGAGAAGTGCAAATTTATGCTACAAGAAAGAATTGTCCTAGGACACAAGATCTCAACTAAAGGCATAGAAGTTGATAAGGCTAAATTGGAACTTATTGCAAGGCTACCTTATCCGATTAATGTCAAGAGTGCTAGAAGTTTTTTGGGCCATGCCTAGTTTTACCTGCGATTTATCAGGGATTTCTCCAATATCACCAAACCCCTATGCCATCTTTTAGATAAGGATGTTGTATTTAACTTTAATGATGACTGCAAGACAGCATTCAATTTTCTTAAGGGCCAACTTGTAGCAGCGCTAGTGATTCAACCTCCAAATTAGGGAGCCCCCTTTGAGATTATGTGTGATGCTAGTGATTTTACTGTGGGCGTAGTTCTTGGTTAGAGGACGGATAGGATTTTTCACACTATACAATATGCCAGCCATTTACTTGATACAGCTCAGTGTAATTACACTTCAATAGAAAAAGAGATGTTGGCAGTCGTATTTGCGGTTCATAGGTTTTGTTCTTATTTGCTGGGAGCCAAGGTGATTATTTACACAGATCATACAACAATCCGTTACTTAATGGACAAGAAGAATGCAAAACCAAGGTTGATTTGGCGGGTTCTACTTCTACAAGAATTCAACTTGAAAATCTGTGATAAAAAAGGAGCTGAAAATCATGTTGCAGATCACTTTTCTCGATTGAAAAAGTATGAGGAATTGGAAGAAGACATTAATCTAGAAATTTAGGAAATCTTCCTTGATGAGCAGTTATTTCAAGTGGGAGAAGTAGACACAGCTGATATTGCTAAGTATTCTGATATTGCTAATTATGTGGTTTCACAACGAGTCCTGGCCAATTTGTCTACCCAACAATGGAAAAGACTCATCCATGATGCAAGATACTACTATTGGGATGAGCCTTATCTTTTCAAAGTATACAGTGACCAGGTCATAAGAAGATGAGTCCCTGGGGAGAATCAAACAAACATTCTTCGGCCATGTCATGAATCTGATTATGGAGGGCATTTTGCAGGTTGAAAGGCAGCTTATAAAGTGTTGTAGTCGGGGTATTATTGGCCAAAGCTATTCTATGACACTCAAGAGTAGATTAAACACTACAATGAATGCCAAAGATCGGGGAATATTTCATGGAGGAATGAGATGCCTTTGAACAACATTATGAAGGTGAAAATCTTTGACGTATGGGGCATAGACTTCATGGGACAATTTCCAAAATCTAATGGTAACTCTTATATTCTTGTGGCTATGGATTATGTCTCCAAATGGATTGAAGCCATTTCAATACCAACCAATGATGGGAAAAGTGTGGTGGGATTCATCAAAAAGTACATTTTTACACGTTATGGAACCCCAAAGGCAATAATCAGTGACAGAGGCACACATTTTTGCAACAAAGATTTTCAAGCCTTATTGACCAAAGATGGAGTTCGACACCAGGTGGCAACCCCTTACCATCCCCAAACAAGTGGTCAAGTGGAGGTATCAAATCGGGAAATCAAGAGGATTCTAGAAAAGGTTGTGAAACCATCTCGGAAGGATTGGGCAACAAAATTATATGACTCTTTATGGGCCTACCAGACCACTTTAAAAACCTGTATTGGCACATCTCCATATCGTATGGTATTTGGTAAAGCTTGTCATTTACCGATTGAGCTTGAGTACAAGACTTTTTGAGCTTTAAAGGAACTGAAAATAGATTATAGAAAGGCAGCTGAGCAAAGATTGCTGGAATTCAATAACTTGGATGAATTTAGGTTTGGTGCATATCAAAGTACGTCTCTCTATAAAGAGAGAACTAAAAATCGGCATGATAAGTGCATCTTACATAAAAAGTTTGAACCCAGACAGCTGGATTTACTCTATCATTATAAGTTGCGACGTTTCTCAAGAAAGCTCAAGTCAAGATGATATGGTCTGTATAAAGTGAAAACAGTGTTCCAATATGGTACAGTTGAGCTACTCAATGAGAGAATAGGAAATACTTTCATAGTCAATGGCCAGAGGTTGCAGATTTACATTTCTCAAGGAGAAAGGTTCCAAGAGATGTTGAAAATGTGACTCTTGAAGAGTCACCAATGGAAGAATAAGAAAAATACGTCGAGCTTTAGATGATAAATAAAGCGGTTATTGGGAGGCAACCCAAGCTTATATCTTATGATTTTAAGTTTTACTTTATTATATTATGTATTTAGTTAAACTTTAGGATAAAAATTCCATTAACTAATGATTAATAATGTGCAAATTTTGTTGTGTAGGTTAGAGGAAGTGATGAGGGGACGTTTTACTGATTAAAAGGTGTAAAAATATGGAAAATTCACCCACGTCACGTTGTGCAGAGTAGCACGTCGTGATGTCCAATTAAGCGGTATTAAAAAAATTAGGGTTTTACCCACGTCACGACTTCTAGAGGGCTCGACGTCGGGAAAAAATTGCATATTAAAACGTGGGCAGCCTCTTTGAATTCATATGCAATTTTTTACAAAACAATGTTAAATCCTTTCAATTCAATCTCTTTCTCATTAGTTTTCTTCACCAAATCAATCCACATTTGTGTTCTAGGTTGTTTTAGGATCGTAATAACACTATCTAATCACAAATTCACCAATTAAACAACCCAAAATCCTCAGTTTTTCAAGTACAAATTTCTCAATTCAAATTTCTAGTGAAATTCATTGCCATTGGCCAATTGTGATGATTTGATTAATTCATGAATTTTTGTTTTGAAATTTTTGAATACGTATATAATAATATTGCTCATTTTCAATATCGTTTGATTTTTTGCCTATTTGATGAAGTTATGATGTTGAATTTTATGGTGTTAACATGATAGAGACAATTGTTGAGGTATTGTTGGGTTTTTCATTCAAATTTTTAGTGACATTAGGCTTGAACTATCAATATCTCAGAGGAAATGCTACGATAGTTTGCGAATTTTATGCGAACTATCCATTCATAAGGGCAGGTGTACTACGTATCCATGGTGTGGATGTTCCAGTTAGCCATACCAGGTTTAATGAATACTATAGTCTTTCGGACATTGAGGACAGTGGTTACTGTGTTTTGGTGGGAGGCTAATTTTCCATTCCTCAAGTCTACTCCACCATTACAGCTAGTCCCCTTGACAGCATCGTCGCGTCATTTTGGATTGCCGAACTCAAGTTGGCTCAGATGACGAAGATTACCAAGGCGTGGCCCTATTTCATTATTGGGAAGCTCATTCCGAGCATTCATTAGGCATCCAGTGGCAGTGACAAGGCCATCCTTAATTATGCTATTCAGATGGGATTATCGATCAATGTTGGGGAGTTTATGGACATCAAAATTTGAAAAGCTAGACATTTCGTCCAGACCGACCTCTATTATTCTTCGGTAATCACGGCGATGTGTTACGCAGCTGGTGTGCAAGCCTTGGATATAGACGAGTTATGTGGTGTCTGTGACGTCATCACTCAAGCTATATATAACTCATACAAGCTTAGTTCCTTTAAACGGTTAGGTCACAAACCAGTCTCTGAGCCAGAGCCGCAACAAGAGCAAGAACAAGAATAGAACGAGGAGCCAGTTTTACCGCCACCTCCGCCACGACGTCTACTTACTTTTGCTGGAGTGTATACTCGCTTGGATGAGTTGGAGGTGCAGTTAACTAGCCAGACGACTCATTTTGATGAGCATTTTAACCATATAGAGATGGCGTATGCCAATTTATCCCGTCATATGAGCCAGATTTCTAATATGGTGCAACAGATAAGTCGTCAGTGGCAAATTTCTCGAGGCGAGGGATACACTACTCAACCACCGCTGTGTGATGATATACAGCAGGACTAGGTCGTGTTTTTCCTTTCCCACATTGAGGACAATGTGGAATTTAAGTGTGGGGGGAGTTATGATAGTCCTGTTTTCTGTTTAAGTGTGAGGGAAGTTATGATATGCCAATCTATCCGATTAGATGAGCCAGATTTCTAATATGGTACAATAGATAAGTCGTCAGTAGCAGTTTTCTCGAGGCGAGGGATCCAGTACTCAGCCACCGCCTCGCAATGATATGCAGCAGGACTAGGTCGTGTTTTCCCTTTCCCACATTAAGAACAATGTGGAATTTAAGTGTTGGGGGGAGTTATGATAGTCTTGTTTTCTATGTTCTTTATTTGCGTTGTTTTTTTCATTTTTGTTTTGTTTTGGGTATTTTTTTCATTGTTTTTTTTTATTTTGTTTTTGTTAAGTTTTTGGTCATTTTGCTCATTAATAATACACTTTAATCTAATGGAATTAGGATTTCATTTTAATTTTGTTCCATTCGTATTATTTATTCCCTTGTATAAAGCTTTAGCTAGTAAGTAAAATATTTTGTTTATCCTCAATGATTTCCCTGACTCTTATGTTTCCACTATTCAGGTTGCAATCACTACTATTTACAAAGGAATGAAGATGTGCAATCAAAGGGGCTTCAATGTGGGAAACTTAGAAACAGAATTCCTTGACTTGTCCCCCACTTGCAACATCAAAATGCTCAGAAATGGAGGCTAAACCATCTTAAGGCTCAACTGGAGGAAATCCACAAATGCCCATCTATCTCTACAGTTGATAAGGAAGTTAATCTCCCTATTAGGTGATTAACACAAAATGGAGACCCTGCCATAGAGGTGTTTCCTTAAGAGATGTAGTCATTGTTGTCCTTTGATAGGATCCCGATCCCATAGCTGAAAAGGGTAAGAGATCCAGATAGAGATAAAACATGAAGCTCCACACTGTTATCACAGTTTTGTCAATAGTTCTCAGGAGCAGAAATAAGGTAATATAAATAGCCCTGCTTGCGATGTTAGAGCATGTTTGCCACTTTTAGGGATAGTAATTTAAAGCCTATGAGCTGACACTTGTCTGCTGAGGTTAGGACAGGT
Source organism: Ophiorrhiza pumila (assembly GCA_016586305.1). Lineage (NCBI taxonomy): Eukaryota > Viridiplantae > Streptophyta > Magnoliopsida > Gentianales > Rubiaceae > Ophiorrhiza > Ophiorrhiza pumila. Next base: position 22,509,337 of record BLIW01000007.1, on the reverse strand, counting down.
TTGCTATAGATAATATGATTAGTCCCATTTTGATAGTATTATTAATCTGATGAATGTCCCTTTTTGATAGTATTATTAATCTGATGAATAGCTGAGATCTTGAACCAAGCCCTGAAAAGATGAATATGGCTTGCTGATATAGACAAGAAGAGCAAGAGTTTTATAGGCAGCGCTACTTATGAGTAGAAAAAGCCGACTGATAATCCAAGACATTTAAAAGACTCAATGGTTCTGCCTTGCTGGATATTTGTTTTTGAGCCTCAAGCCTGAATATTTCACTACCAATCCACTTGAAGTTGCTTCCCCAAAGCTTGTATGTATAATCGATTAAGTCAATCCCAATGAGTGGGATCTTTTGTCACACCTGGTGAACAAAGGAGTTTTTTGTGCATAGAAGATAAAGTATATTCTATTGCTAGCTATGAACTATAATTAAAATGGAAGAGCCATTCATGTGATATGTAGTGGTTATTTGATCTACTATGTATATAGAGGAGTTATTCATATGCTCTTTACTAGTATAATGTTGTAAATGGAGGAAGTACTCCATTTTTACTCTTTTGTTAATCTCCATGAGCATTATCTAATTAGGCCTAGGCATGTACATGGGACTATGCTCAGAGGGATCATGATATGTAAGGGTGATTTTAGGGTATATCCATCACCCACCAAAGCTATCTAATAAACTGGAAGTGGCGTCCCACCTCAAAAGAGTTCTGCCAAAAAAAACAAAAAAAAAAGATAATTGGTAATGACAATTCTTTTCATAGTTAACCCATGGTTTTTAGGTGAGGATATGTGTTGTGTCCAATTTTTAAAAATTTTGATCTTATTGTGACAAGTTTCATGTTGCCAATGATTGCATTTTTATCAAAAGATTTGATGATGGATAGGAAAATAATATGCTATCTAGAAGAAGTTGGGTCTTTGATAGAAAGTTTAGCATTTTGAGTCAATCATTTTTATGCACTTAGGGGAACTGCTGAGATGATTTATGAGTTTGTAATCATCAAGTAAATTGGTGTGTTTTTAACTCTTGGTTTTGTTGAAACTTATATAACTCGCTTATAATGTGTTCTTTAATAAATATGCTTGCATAATTGTTTGCACTTAATGCTTTTGCATTGTTAAGCTTGTTATGCTCATACTATCATCCCTGTATGAGATTGTTTTTAATAATAACCCTAAGAGAACTCATATGGAATGTAACGGAGACTAGAAGCTGTAAGACTCTGGCTTCATATTGTCACTCCTCTATGAGACTGCTCTTAAACAAAAAGTTACTGGAGAACTTTCATGAGTGGGAATGGGTTTAAAACCCAAAGGTGAGACAGTACTCCAAGTGGATGTCACAGGATTTTTAGTTAAATACCCTAATCAGTGTGACAGTCTGGGGAAACGAGTGTTATTTATAAACCTAAAGGTTTTGTGAGCGAATCCTCATTGATATAAGAGCAATAATGAATTAATATAATTAGTGAGGAAAAGTTGAGACGAAGACTTAGTTGTTGGGACCCTAGCTTATGGCGTGGTTATAGATGAGTTATAAAATTAAGTGAAACATATCGCACACACACATGATTAGCTCAACGTGTTTAAATGAGTAAATTAATGTACCTTGATGACTTCTTGGGATGTATATTATGCGTACTTAAAATTTGAATATATGAGATTATGAGGTATTTACATGGCATTTGTACTTAGATTGAATTGATGGAGCTAGATGCACGTTGTTTTTTTTTTGTGAGTATTTTGTTAGGATATTTGTGTTAGGTTTTTGTTTTAGATTTGTTGTGTTTTGTTTCTTTTGTTCGGGGATGAACAAAGGTTAAGTTTGGGAGAAATTGATAAGGTGAATTTATTCACCTTTTATTTAGTGTTTTGCACTTAATTTTTTAGTCGTTCTTATTCTATTTAATTCGTTTTAGTGTCTTATTTGCAGGTTTGTAGACCATGGTGCATATTTAAAAGAGAAAAGTCGTATGTCAGCCAAAACGGATGCAACGTGAAGGAAGAGCGGAAGAAATTTTGTGAGTTAAAATAGATTTCCGCTCACCTCGTGACGTCAGGGGTCTCCCAGGTCGCGACATGGGTGGACGTCGTGACGTGCGCACTTGCACGTCGCGAGATATTGAAAAAGGATTTAAAAATTGATTTTTAGGATTTTTGGCATTTTGGTGGCAGATCACAGTGACCCACGTCGTGACGCGGGTGGATGTCGTGACGTGCGACCCTGCACGTTGCAAACCTTCACGTCGAGACGTCGATAATAAAGGTTATTTCTGAATTATTTTTGAAAAATTACATTTTTGGCCCACTTTGTGGTTTTGTTTTCGACAAGGAATTTGTGAAGGTCTTATTTGTGAATACTTTTATAGAATCACTATAAATAGGGCTAGTTTTTCACACATAGGGGGGTGTGACAATTTTGAGAGCATTAAGTAAGGGTTTCTCTTTGTAATAGTTAGGGTTTTCTTCTTGGGCTATTGTATGGAGAATTGCGGCTGTACGGAATTGGAACATCATTGTTATTGAATTCATTCATTTGGAGTTAAAGATTTCTTCCAAGAATTTACAATTCAATGTGTTATCTTTCTTTTTCAAGTTATGCTTTCAATTATGTGCTTAATTGTTAAATTAATGATGTTCGATTTAGCCAAGCTCAGCTAAATCTTTTGTGCTCCCAGGATTATGAATAAGGGTTTTTGTGCTTAATTTACATGTTATGTTTTATTTAATGGTCTTGGTTAAATGAGTTATGTTGTGTTCTTCATAATTATGCATGATTTGGTGTGTAAATTACGTATGATGAATATACTCTTATAGTGTAGTGAATTACCTAGAGATAACTTGCTTTAATCTTGCCTCTTACCACATACGGGGATTAGAGTAGGTTGTTTAGAATCTCTTGCGGGTTGGTTGTGAATTTGTTAGGCTAATTTTACCTTAACTCTTGTCTCTTACCACATAGGGGGAATTTAGGGGATTAGTTTAGCATTAGTGTGAATTTGTTCGTCGTTGCCTCTTACCATAAAGGAGTAGTTAGATTAGAGGGTTTGTTTGTTGGTAGTTGCATTAAATTCCAGGTTAATTATTGAAGTAAACCTGGCCTTTTACCACATAGGAGGGTTTCATAAATTAGCTAATATCTAGTAGGTATATGCCTAAATTATTCCTTGTCACTTACCACATAGGCGGTGTGAGTTATGTTATTTACCCTTGTTTTGCATGACCATAGATGGGATGTGCTTGTGATTTTTCATTACCCTAAATATAATCTCACAAGTACACTTGCTTAATTTGTAATTTAAATCAAATCATCATTTTTGTTATTGTGCTTTGTCATTTACTTTATTATTTTTAGTTTAATAATTATAAAAAACCCAAAAATATTGTCTTTAGAATTTCAACATTGTCGTTTCTCTATGGGAACGAACTTGCTATACTATCATCATTAAGGGGTTGTTTAGCATTATCTTTGATTAGGGGTAAATAGCAACTATGAACGTATTCTATAAGTATATTTAGCCCTATCAAAGAGTTCCCTAAGTTTTATAGTGACTTTCGTCCTATAAGTTTGTGTACTGTAATGAAAATGATAATTACGAAAATTATGGCAAATAGGTTACGTTGTGTTCTTCCGAAACTAATTTTGGAAAATCAAAGTGCCTTTGTGGTGAATTGTTCTATCACTGAAAATTCTTTTAGCTAAAGAGCTTATTCAATCGATTCATTCAAAGGTTCATGGTGGAAATGTTGTGCTTAAGCTTGATATAGCTAAGGCTTATGATCGTGTTTTATGGAATTTTCTTTGTCGAATGCTTCATAAATTTGGTTTCAGTGAGTTATGGATTGATAGGGTTTGGCGCTCAATTTCCAATTGTTGGTTTCACTTCTCTTTAATGGGCAGCTTTTTGGTTTCTTTCATTCTACCCGTGGTCTAAGGCAATGAGATTCTTTATTGCCAACATTATTCATTATGAGAGCGGAGTTGTTTTCACGCCTTCTCAACAATCTCCTCGTAAATCCTCTTTTTCATCCATATAGAGCGTCGAGGTATGCACCTATAGTAACACACCTTTCTTTTGCTAATGATATATTGATTTTTTATTCTGGGGGAAATGTTTCCTGGAAGTTGGTATTGGAAGTAATTGACAGGTATTAGTGTATTACGGGTCAATTAAATAATGTTAGAAAATCTGGATTTCTTGTTTCTCCTAAAAATCCATTGGCTTGCATGGTTATGAAGTGTTTTGGCTATTTGAAATAGGGATTCCCATTTTTGTATCTTGGTTATCCTATAATCATTGGAAGGAAGTGTTCTTCATATTTTCTTCCCTTTTGTGGATAAATTAAAGAAGTCTATTCTAGGTTGGGAATCCAATTTTTTATCTCAGGGAGGTCCCCTCATATTGATTCAACATGTTCTTATGTCCATGTCTCTATATTTGTTAGCTTCCATAAGTCCACCTTGGTCGATTATAAAGATGATGGAGTCTGTTATGGCAAAACAAATTTGGGGATTTAAGGATGGAAAACCCAGCTATCATTGGTTTTCTTGGGACTTAGTTTTTTGGCCTGTTAATGAAGGGGTTTTAGAATTCGGTCTTTGAAGGATTGTGCTAGAGCTTGGGCTGCTAAATTGTGGTGGAATTTCTAATAGGGTGTTTCTTTATGGAGCATGTTTATGTTAAAAAAGTATTGTGTAAAGGTGCATCCTACTTTAGTTGGTCAGAAATGGATTGATTCACCTTCACAGAGGTGACTGTTGGAGATTTAGGATTTGGTGGAACCGGCCATTGGGTGGTTTCCTTGCGATGGAGTGGATTTCTTCCATGATAGGTGGTATGGAAATGAGGTTTTTTCCAATTTATGACAAATACTGGATTTATTCCAATTGATAATTTTTTGGATAATGGTTCTTGGTCCTGTAGAATGCTGTCTCGAGTAATTCCTTTGAATCTTGTTGAGAAAGGGATGGCTCCAAATGTGGGTTTTACCAAAGGTGGTTATTGGAGGTTGAATCCAGATGGATCTTTCTCTTTAAAGTTGGCATATGAATTATTTAGACATGTGGGTATTGTGAATGAGGATTTGGTCAGGTTGTCTCGTGTTTTTTGGTGAAGTTATGGTTCAGGCATCTTCCTTTTCATGATTGGATTTTTTGGTTTAAAGTACATGGTCCTTCTATTTGTGTTCTTTGTTGGTCAAAGTGTGAGACTATATCACATGTTTGGCTCTTATACATTTGCCTCTCGGATCTAGTCTAGTTTTGTTAACTTGGGGGATTTTTTGGTGTCAGACAGGAATGTTAAGGAATGGTGTGGCGTGTTTTGGGGTATTTCAAGCAATAAGTTTGAATAGTTTTTGTGGTTGCTCCTGCCACGGTTTGTTCTCTGGCATATTTGGAAGAATTGTAATAAAATGTATTTTGAGAGGTTCGGGTTTTTGATCTCGCAGATTTTAGGGGATGTGTGGTGGGATGTGAAGGCATGTTGTTGGAAAAAATTTGCAACCTTGGTGTTGGGTGGTTCTTTGTTGGAGTCTTTGCATCTTTTCCGTAACAAGTTGGTTAGGGTTGAGGTAAATATGGTTCATTGGTAGAAACCGACGGGGTTTTTTAAGTTGAACATGGATGGGTGCTCTAAAGGAAACCTATAATAGAGTGGGAGGTATTCTAGTACAGAATCATCTGGGTAAGTTTATGGGGGCGATGTCATTTGGTCTTTCCAATGTTACGAATATGGAATTAGAAATTTTGTGCATTGGTGAAAGGTCTAAATTTTGTGTACTGAAGTAATAGATCCTTGTGTAGGTGGAGGTAAACTCGTTAATCCTCATATCTATGCTAATACGGAATGTTTCTCCACCCTTGTGTCTTTGACCTACTCTAGAATAATTTTGGTGTCTTTAGCAATTTGTTGTGTCTATTTCTCAAGTTGTTCGAGAGGGGAATTACCCTTCTAATGCTCTTGCCGATATCGGTTATGGTTCTTTTCAACGTGTGGAATATTTGGGTTTTCAGGATCTTCCTCAACATGTTCATGGTTTGATCAATTTAGATAGGATGGGTTTTCCCAATTAGCATTGTAAAAGGGTTTTGGTTTCTTAGTTTTCTTTTTGTTATCCTTCTTTTGTTGTGACATGTAAACGTTAATTTATTTTAATAAATGTGGGGTTGGCACCCCCAACCCGCAGAGAGGGTCGTTGCCTAAAAAAAGCTAAACTTAGGCAAAAAGGTAGAGAGATGGATCCTACTTGTTCCAACACCTAACACACACAACATTTACACAAAACAAAATGTGAACATGCAAAATATAGTGTTTTTCTATCTTGGCATAGATGCCACGGAAGAACTACACATGAAATGCCTAAACCTAAGTGCTTGTGTGCAAATGTGTGAGTTTTAGTGTATTTCTATCTTGGCATCTATGCCATGGAAAAAATGTGAAGAAAACAACCCTAAATATGCCTAAGTGTGTGAAAATGAAGTGTCTGGGTGCAAAATTGTGTGGTTTGAAGGCTATTTCTGTCGTGGCATCAATGCCACACAAGAGATGGCCTAGTGTGTGTGTGGTGTTTTTTATACATTTAGGGGTGTGTGTGTGTAGTGTATTATTTCCATGGCATATATGCCATGGCAAAACTGTACTAAAAGCCTAGAAAACTAAGCTAATTCTTGAGTGAAGTGTATGCAAAGTGAGATTTTAGTGTATTATTGCCGTGGTTATGCCATGGCAAAAGTGTACTAAAAACCTAGAAAACTAAGCTAATTCTTGAGTGAAGTGTGTTCAAAGTGAAATTTTAGTGTATTATTGCCGTGGCATAGATGCCACAGCAAAACTGGTCTAGGAAAGTTGAAAAATGTGTTTTGTCTAGTGTTTTTGTGATTTCATGTGTATTATATCCATTGCATCTATGACACGGTTACAATGGCCTATAAAAAGGTGTTTTTGGAAAACTTGGGAATTGTTTCTAGCCATGGTAATCCTTAAATTTGGCTATGCAATAGTTCAAATTTGGAAACATGTAAAACAGGAACGTTTTAAATTTTTGTCTTAGCTTTCTATAACATTTTGAATCATTAAATTCCAAGTTAAAATGACAAAGGTATGCCCAAATTACTAAACTGTGATAGCATATTTTTCCGTCCAGCGACACCAAAACACAAGAAGGTTTCTTGTCTTTTTCTCAGTGTTTTGGCTTAAGCAATGAATCCAATCTCTCTTGGGGCTCTTAGGATGACTAGAGGCAACTTCTAATGCTACCTAAATATCATATTTAGGTATTGGAACATCTTATAAGGTATGCCTAAGTGCAAGGTGTGTGAAAGGTGTAGGCTTCTAAGGATACGGCTAAGGTTCGTTCTAGGCCAAGACCTTGGTTATGTGGTTTAGTGTTTGTTGGCCTTCGGCATCTTAAGGGTGAGATTTTGGTGCATGTGTGCTAAAGGTTGGCCCTAAGTGCTTACAACTTAGGCCTTGGCTATGTGCCTTAACCTAGAGGATATGGTGCTAAAGTGATTATCCTAAGGCAAGCATAGGTCAAAAACATGGTAAGTCTTTACTCAAATATTAACCTTTACCTCCAAAGAGTGCATTAACTTGGCCAAAACTCATCTCCTCCATGAATTGCATACAACTCGAGCTCGAACCCTAAGGGCAAACCCTAGGTTCAGGGTTTCCCTTCCTTATCTTGTGACTTCTCCTTTGACTTGTTAACTTGTTGACTTTTTGGTCTAAATAGCCTCCAAATAAGCCTTCTTAGCACTTTAAGCTCTCCATCTTGTAAATTCTACAATTAGGCCCAAAAAGCACTTAAGTACCATGTAAACACTTAAAAACAAGGCAATATCCTTTAGAAAAGAGAGATTAGAGGTAGTCTAAGATGGACTCTACAACAACAACACAATTTTTTGTGAAAGTTGAGGTTTCAAACAACAATCTAGGATAAGGTTTCAAATAGGTCAAGGTTGTTTGAGTGGGTTTAAGGTTAAGACAACAATTTTGAAGTGTTTAAAACTTTTATGATTTCAATGACAAAACCTTAGGATTAAGGTTTCCTTGTCTTGATGTCGAAATCTTAAAATTTATCTTAACAAAAATGATAAATTTTAGCGACCTTCAAATCAATCAAGCTAAAAAATTTATGCCACAAGCACAAAAATTCAAGATTTGAGCAGAATAACAATTTAGAAAATAGGAACAATTTTTTACAAGACAAGAATTTTGAGAAAATCAAGATTTTCAAGAAAGTTATTAAGAACAACTTTGATTGACTTGACGAAAAGCTTCACCAAACCCTGGGTTAATTATTAAATCAAAATTAACACAAACATATCAATCTTGATGGCAAAAGATGCTACAATGAGCAACAAGAAAAAGAACAAGCAATCTGATTTTTTTTACTCACAACAAAATTTACAGCTATATAACTAGATGCAAAACAAACTAAACAACACAACAACCATGAAATTTAAACATGAATTGAAGAAGAACTAAAATAGGACAAAAAAGGCAAATTCGAAAAGGATAAACATAAAAATTGTGCAACCTACCTCTGGTACCAATTTGATGAATTAAGATAGTCAGGGATGTTTTAACCTCACTAGCTTGGAAATTATATTTTGGACCTAACACAAAAATTCAAAAAACATACAAGAACTCGCATGGAATAATAAACAAAACACACACTAATGTCAGTTTTAGATATATATTAATCCAACCCCTCACGCTTTTGCAACGAAATCAATTTAATCAATATACTCTTGAATTAAACTAATTTAATTTGTTTGCTGTCAACACAGAGTAGATTTCAAATTCCCAAAGGTTCCACCTAAAGAACCCTATATTTTCAATTCGTTTCACACACAGCAACTTTATTTTAGGCTGAAAATAGTTGTTTCCAAAAAAAATAGAAAGAAATATGCTTCAATAGGCATGTTCCCTTTTTTGGCCAAAAAAGAGATTTCGGTTCAAAAATGCCATTATCAAGATAAAAGTCCAAGTCTTAGCCAATTAATAGCATATTAAGAAAATATATCATGATGAAACATTCGCATTCAACCGAAAAATGCCACTTTTGACCCAAAAACTATGGGTTGTCAAAAAGATGGACGAAACCGCTCCCATACAATGTCATTTTGCGACTTGAGAAAAATTAGGGTTCTCCAAAAAATTAGGGAAAATTGCACATATGGGCATGTTTTCTTATGCAATTCTATTTTTGGCTTACGAACTGGCTGTTCTGGCAAAGAAGTAATTTTTATCCAAATAACATCATATTAGACTAAGAATAGAATGAAAGAGTTAGTATTGACAAACATCCACCATTTTGGCACAAAAATAGCTGACGTTGTAATATATGGATGAAAATACCCCTACATAGTGCCATTTTCCGACTTGACTTTCGGCCCAACAGTTTTGTTTTAACCTCAAAACAAGGGTTTTGCAAAAAAAAGGACCATGATCGCAATGATAAGTTTGATTGTATTTTCCCGTTTTATGGGCTAAAAATAGGTTTTCAACTAAACAACAATGTTTTTAGGCAAAAAAACAATGTTTTCAACCAAATAACACCATATTAAAACAATATTATGATTGAAAAGTCACTTTTGAGCGAAAAAATGCAGACTGTCAAAACGATGGACGAAAATGCCCCCATACAGTGCCATTTTGTGACTTGAGTTTTTGGCCAAAGGTTTCGTTTTATGCTAAAAAAAGGGGTTTTGCAATAAAACAGGACTAAAATCTCACTTATAGGCAAATTGTTTTGCATTTTCCCCTTTTTGGCCGAAAAATGTTCTGATGAGAAATGCTATTTTCGAGGAAAAAAATAAGGCTTTCAGCCAAATAACACCATAATAGGCTAACTTCAAGATAGAGAAATCACTTTCACCGGAAAACAACATTGTAATCCCAAAAAAATTCTTACAGAAACTTCCAGATAACTTTTAAAGCCTGTAAGGTGATGAAAATGATGGATTTTACAAACCTAAAGGTCAATGTCACGGGTACACCCTAATGAGTCTCATAGGTCTATTTAAGAAATTCAAAACGGTAAATTATTGGCAAAAAACAGAGTTCTAATGCCAAAGTTATTCCCATTTTATCAAAATTGCGCAAAATCACTATCTTTTTCAGTGTTTTGTTGCCTTTGTTTAAATATAATGCACCTTTTTTTCTTTTTGGTGCCTCTTTTTTCTGAAAAAAAAAATCGTAAAGCAAGTAAAGCAACTAGGGTAGCAACAAAAAGTTTTGCGAAAGTTAAGTTTCGAACAACAACCTAGGATATGGTTTTGAATAGGTCAAGGTTGTTTGAGTATGTTTAAGGTTAAGACAACAAATTTTAAAGTAACATCAAGTTCATCTTCTTTGATCAGAAGTGAAGGATAGGGTTTTGGCTTCAAAAAACTCTCTCCACATCCTTCCCTAATTAGCACATCTGTTTCATGGAAGTTGTTCGACTGGAGCCTAAGGGGCTACCACCTATCTCCGGTCCTATTTTGGCAACATCCTATCCAAATATTTTGCTCAATTGTTCTCTTCTTCATCAACGAACCATGTTACTCTGAAGCCTCTATCTTCACATCAGGGTGAGGTAGGTATTAAATTTTCTCAAGCCGATATTGACAAGCTATCAGTTCCTTTTAAACTTGCCCTTATAGGGAAATTTTCTCATGGACGTCCTCTGGTATTGGCAATCAAGAATTTAATGTTTTCCTTGGATTTAAAATGCACGTTTGATAGCTTAAATTCGTATCAGCTCAAGTTTATCCTAAACACTAATGTAGTAGCGTAAGTAGGGATCGTATCCACAGGGAAGGCTTGGGCCAAGAATCTCAATGTTTGCTCACAGAATGCCACGAAAGAAATAAAACTAGACACTAACTAGTAAAGAAACAAATGCAACAAATAAAGTGTGAAAACTGGAAAAGAGTGGATGCTCTAGAGTATTTCCACCGGTTGAATGCACATTAGGCCATGATTGCAATGCTCTTGACACACAAGTAAAACAATGAGGAGATCTCTATTGCCCAGGAGGCTAGTTAACACTTAGCATGGCGACCACAGTGTTTTCTATACTCCTTAACATTCCACTTTTCCCATGGTGAGGCCTAAGTAGAATGGATTCCCACTTTTCCGCAATGCCTCAACTCTCCTAAGTTAGCAAGTCTAACATGAAATTCCCAGGAACTCCCATGGCGAGGCCCAACCTAGATATGAATACCTTCGTTGCTATCTCAGAGAGTTTCTTTAACACTTTTTCCTAAAGTTTCATTCCATCGAAGTTTCCCATGGCGAGGCATAAATCTCAGTAATGAATTGATCGGCTAAGCCAAGTGTAAAGACTCAGGAAATCACTTTCAAGTTCTCATCTCACGCAATTCTCACAGATATTGGTAAAATCTTAATTCAACTCAGCATGGCGACCACAATCAAAGTTCAATTCATTCAATAAAAGTATGAATTCATGAAACTCAACAAGATTTAATCATTAAAATCACATATGATTTCATCCTTAAGAAATTATGTCAATTGCATAGCATTGCATAGTCTAATTATACATTTAACCAGTTGAAACTCTAGAACATGAGAGATCTAACCATAGAACTCCATTACCAATTCACGATCAACAATTTGGAACTTGAAACAATTCATTTTCAATAAATGGAAAGAGTTTACCAATTGAATTCTTCCAAGAGCTTCCTTAATTGATAAGAGAATTACAATGATCGGAGCAAATCTTTGATCGGAATAGAAAATGGAGCTCAAAAGTTAGAGAGAGAAACTAGAGAGAGAAAGTAGATCTTCAAATGAATTCCCGCTCTCCAGCTCTCAAAAGTTTGTTACAAAAATCTAAAATCTAACTAATGGATGAAAAAAATAGTCTCCGGGATCTAAAGTCCCTTTTACACATTAGCTACATCTCCTATATATAGAGTTATGAAGATGTAACTAATACGCATCCGTAAAATATCTACATTATTACAAAAGTGTCCTCCAAAGAAATGAGTAAAATCAGCCTAAATTGTGAAAATTCCAAGTTTGAAGAAAATGTTCAGCATTCCAGCACCTTCAGTATTACATTTCGGCGTCTTCATCAACCTTGCCAACCTAAGTCACGCTTTCAAGCCTTAGTGTCTGCGCCTTCACTTCTCAGCACTCCAGGTGAAGAAATCAGACCAAGTTCGCGCCTTCGAGCTTGGACTCCTCACTCCTTCAGCGACTCCGCGAACCTCCAAGCAGTCGACCCTTTACGAAATCACGCCTTCCCGCCTTGACACTTCACGCCTTCTGCTGCCTTGCTGCACTCTTGAAATCAGAAGTTCCAACACTTGGCCAATTTCCTGAAAACTCAAGAACACAATGTTTTATGGCAGAAACTTCCAGCCAAAATTCGACCATGATGCACTGTGAATTAAAAGAATCTTAAAACACAAAAGTTGTAACTCTTTGTCTTAGCTTTCCATAACCATTTGAATCACCTAATTTGGAGCTAAAACGAGACAGTTACAACCCAACTACTGAAGTGCGACAAAGCTGAAAACCCATGAAGCAACTCTTCCAACACTTTGCCATTTTTTCAGCACCCATCAAGCATATCGTAGGCTAAAATTCTTGTTTCAAACTTGGCCTACGACATGTCGTAGGCCAAAATCCTTCTTCCAAAATTTTGCCCACGATTTTTTCTTTCTTGAAGAATGGCTTACGACATGTCGTAAGCCATTTTTTTCTCTTCCAAGTTTGGCCTACGACATGTCGTAGGCCATTTTCCCTTCTTTACTTGCTGAATGTGTCAAGTCTTGCTCAAGTGGTGTGGCAAGGTGGCGTGCCAAGTGAATTGTGCAAGTGTTCGTGCCAAAGTGAACAAGTGGTGTGCCAGCTTGGCAAGATACACGCATGAGTGTGGTAGAGTGTTTGGCAAGGTATTGCAGAACCGCGCAAATGACATGTGCAAGTGTTGTGCCAAATGTGTGCAAGTGAATGCTTGGCAAGGTGTTGCAAAGTGCTAATGTTGTGCACAAGTGGCATGGCAAAGTGAGGTGCCAAGTGTGGTAAGGTGGTGTGCCAAGGTTGGTGTAAATGTTGTGCCAAGGGTGCACGAATGGTGTGCCAAGAGATGTGCCCGGTGAATGCTTGGCAAGGTAAGTGCACGTGGTGGCAAGGTGTGTGGCAAGGCTTGGCAAACGTTGTGTTGGCATGGCTTGGCAATGTTTGGCAAAGTTGTGTTGGCAAGGCTTGGCAATGATTGGCAAGGTTTGGCAAAGTTGTTGTGCCCGACGAGCTCGTGCAAGGATGGCATGCCAAACGATACAATGCAAGACCATGTGTGACTTAGTGTTCATTCCAGCACCAAGCTCCACTTCCATGCCAGATTCATGTGTCTTAGCCTCTGCATTAGACCCAGTGGTACACATAAACGTTCTAGCTAATCCTCTTAGCTTTCCACCAGTTCAAGAATCAGCATCATTGGGTACCTGTAACTCAAGATATACTCATTTTGTCAAACTGTGGCAATGAACTTTAACACAGAAATCCTGAACGTAGCAATCTTAAAGAAACCCCAGTTTCTCATGCTTACACACAGAATTAGAAAATAGTTAAAACACAAGAAATGTAGTGCACCCAAAGGGCTTTCCAGAACATGCAAGATCTCATCATTCGGACAAGAATTGAAAGATTTATACTCAACAAAATTTGCACCAACAAAGCTGCCAAAACCCTAAATTGGCCGAAATGCACTTTTGAGTCCCTTCATTTTTCCTTTACCATTTTCTACTTCATTTACCCTCATTTTTGCTCTTTTTTTTTGCACCATTTGATCATTATCAACTTTCCACCACATATATGCATAAAGCAACACAATGCACCACATATTTATATGAAAATCAAGACAAAAGCCAAGTTAAATAGCACATATAAGTTGGTATAAAACCAACTTATCAAATCCACACTTAAGCTTTTGCTTGTCCTCAAGAAAAGACACAAAATATCATTTAAACTCAATCACAACAACATGCCACACACACCCCATGCATTGAACTCTTGATAGAAACAACTTTCCTTTCTATTTCAACTTAATTAACACTAACTTGCTTCTAAGCAAATTGTACGCTCAAAACTCATTTTCATCACCCGTATCTAACACATTGTTCATCCATCCACAATGGCCACATCCTAGTTCATCAAAACATTTTTCCACACAAGAATTCATTCCAAAGTTTCTGGCACCAAGCCTTCAGATTTCTGCACAAATTATTAACTAAACCACAATTAATAAAGACCAACATGCCACGCGTGCAAGTGTGTGCTGAGGAACATGCATTTCATCTATTCCCTTGCTATACACCATCTAGTTGTCTCACTCATTCAATACAAGCCTATCTCCTTAGCCACACTCATGAACGTGCAGTCACAAGATCCATGGTATCCTATGCGCACACAGCTCTATGGGACATTGCCCTTATTAAGCACATTAGTGCATTTGTGATACTCATTGGTACCATTTGCCTGGGTATTTTGGCTATTTTTTCCCTTTAATCATTTGCCAGGTTCTTGTGGCTTTTTCCTTCCCAGATGCCAAAAGGCTTTTTCTTCCATGTCTTCTCTTATGCATGCACATGTTCATAAGAGTTTCAAGTTGATTAACATGCACGAACTCTGAAAACATCCAGACAAATGCATAGCAAGAAGAGTAAGCTTCCATACACATACCTCCTGTGTCATTTAGTTTTGCATGGCATATCTATCTCACCTTAACATCGAGCTTTAGCCAGCAAAATGTACCAATTTACTCAAACTTAGTACTAGGAAACAAAAATTTTCACATGCAAGATCAAAAAGATTTAAGTGATGAACTTGAATTAAGCCATAGTGAACTAAGAACAAAGTTTCAAATACATGTGTGATATTAACTTTATAGTCCACACACTCAAACTTTTGTCACCCTCCTCAACACACACCAACACTAACACCATATTCCATTGACACACAACACAACTCTTGCTCACCAAAGCCATCACTTATTCACAAAGTTTAAAAATTTCACCAAAAACATTCAAAATGAAAATTTGCACAAAATTTGCACAAAAAATGAAAAACACAACATATACCAAGTATAATATGCAAAAACTCAAAATAACACAGCAAAACTTAAAAGTAACATACTTTGCATCACATAGCACAAAAGAAATTTCCATAACAAAAAGTAAGCATATCAGGTCCAAAAGACACAAATCATAGCAAACATTCCCTCCCCCACACTTAAAACTTACATTATCCTCAATGTAAAGTAAAGATAGGTTTAGGAACCCCCTGGTATTGATATATCATGAAATCCAATGCTTGCTTGGTATAGTGTCCTTGTTTGAAGTTCTTTATTGCATGAAAAATCCCTGCACATGGTGAAACAAAGCTTATTACAAATTGCTCACCCAAGTACACCACATGTTGGTGGCAAAGTAGACATGATATGGAAGCATGCAAGCAAACTGTCGCACCATGATTAAGAACCACGGTGGTGTAAAATTTTACAACTAAGAACACTAAATGGCACATGCACAATCATGCTTGAAAAGTAAGACAAAAGGATTATGTGCATTGCGGGAGTGGTTCATGACTCCACTCCCCCACACTTAGCCTCTTGTGAGCATGGCCAATTTCCCTCGCAACTTCCTTCAGGGATGCCTACATCATGAGTGGCCTTGGTGAGTATAAGCAAAGATGCAAACTAACAAAACACATAGAAAACCAAAAACTAAAGAAAAGGTAAAAGATCAAGAAGAAGTTCTGGGTTTTGAAGTCTCTAGCTAAACTTTATTCATGTAACTTTCTTCTTCAAGAATCGGAATAACCCTCTCTGTACCAGAAAAATGATATTTCAACAATACTCATTATCCTCCAGTATGGCACTTGTAAAATAGTGGCAAAGAGGTGCTTGAGCTCATGCATATGGGGAGCAATCTCTACAAATTTAATTTCGAACCACTGAGGCTCCCCCATTGTAGGCACCTCTTTTACTTCTTCTTCCATTGGAAACACATCATTTACTTCTCCCACCATACTAACCATTTCAATCCTGCAAGGCTCAACCAAGGGTTCTACATCCATGGTCTCAACAAAACCATCAGTAAATTCAAAACCACCAGTAAGTTCAAAAATGAATGTCTCAAACTCACAGTCATTCAAAATGTTAACATCTTTAGCAGCTAGACTAATGTCGACATTTTCATTAGCAAGTTCAACATTATCTCGATTCATGATATCACAATGTTCATCAATATATGACTCTATGCAATTTATCAAGTCATCAAGAAAAGTTACATTCAGAGAATAACAATCAGCATCATCAAATATAGCATGGCACTCATTGTCATTGTCATTCAAAATGTTAACATCTTTATCATCAAAACTAACATTGGGAAATTCTTGAGGCTTTTCTTTCTCAACAACACAACAAGCATTATCATCAACTAACAAGAGTATCTCACTTTGCACTTCTTGGGAGTCACTATTTAGACACTTAGATTCATTGACCATTTCAAAATTGGTGCCTCAACCAGAGTTTCAAACAATGTGTTAACACTCTCATTAACAAATGCAACATTTTCCTCCTTTAGGAAATCACATTGATCTTCAAGAAGTGACTCTATGCAATTCACAAAGCTATCAAGAGAAAAAGCATCTAAAGCAAGGCAATCAACATCATTTGACTCATTGAATTCCATGAAATTCATGTAAGACTCAACCTTAGACACATTTTCCAACTTAGTAACATGGCAACTTAGAACACGAGAGTCATCACTATCAAGATCACTAAAGAAGCCATCATCCTCAACATCAAAGTGCACATATTCATGCTCAAAAGAAGCAGCAACAAAACACTCATGTACACTATCCCCAAAACATGTATACTCCTCCTCCCTTAGACACTTTAAGCCACAATCAATATTAGCATGCATATCAAAATGATTGTCCTCTGGAATGAGAGGTGTACCTTGTGAGTGGTATTTTGCATCTAAAGTTGGTGTCTCAATTTGTTCCCATAGGTTGCTTATTAAAGCGTTGATTCGATCAAACCTTTCTTGTCGCCCTTGAAGCTCTTCCAGTTGAGCGAACCTTGTTTCATTTCTATCAATTCTCTCTAAAACTTGAAACAACATGTTTTCCATTTTTGCTTCTTCTCTGAGATAACACTCATTACTTTGTTGTTGGTTATGCCATTTCTCTTCCTTTTGTAAGCCTCTGTCAAGTTTTTCCATAAGTTGAGAAAACATGTCCTCCACAAGAAGCTCTTGTGTCCCAATGTGGTGTGAGTTGTTGCTTTGTATTTGATTTTGTCATTGCCTTTCAAATGGTGGTGGAGAGAAGTCCTCGTACCAACTAGACATGCATGGGTACTTGTGCAATACTCAATTTCAGTTAACTTCAATGTCCTGCACTTGACACAAATACACCAAAGCAGACAACAAAACACGAAAACTACAAAATGCAACAAAAGTTACCAAACTGAAAAAATAACAAGACTACTAAACTACACAAGAAAAGAAAACAGAGCAAATCAAGATTCAAGAAACCGTGCCTTCCCCGGCAACGGCGCCAAAAATTGATAGCTTAAAGTCGTATCAGCTCAATTTTACCCTAAACACTAATGTAGTAGCGTAAGTAGGGATCGTATCCACAGGGAAGGCTTGGGCCAAGAATCTCAATGTTTGCTCACAGAATGCCACGAAAGAAATAAACTAGACACTAACTAGTAAAGAAACAAATGCAACAAATAAAGTGTGAAAACTGGAAGATAGTGGATGCTCTAGAGTATTTCCACCGGTTGAATGCACATTAGGCCATGATTGCAATGCTCTTGACACACAAGTAAAACAATGAGGAGATCTCTATTGCCCAGGAGGCTGCTAACACTTAGCATGGCGACCACAGTGTTTTCTATACTCCTTAACATTTCACTTTTCCCATGGCGAGGCCTAAGTAGAATGGATTCAACCCACAATGCCTAAACTCTCCTAAGTTAGCAAGTCTAACATGCAATTCCCAGGAACTCCCATGGCGAGGCCCGACCTGGTATGAATGCCTTCGTTGCTATCTCAGAGAGTTTCTTTAACACTTTTTCCTAAAGTTTCATTCCATCGAAGTTTCCCATGGCGAGGCCTAAATCTCAGTACTGAATTGATCGGCTAAGACAAGTGTAAAGACTCAGGAAATCACTTTCAAGTTCTCATCTCACGCAATTCTCACAGATATTGGTAAAATCTCACTTCAACTCAGCATGGCGACCACAATCAAAGTTCAATTCATTCAATAAAAGTATGAATTCATGAAACTCAACAAGATTTAATCATTAAAATCACATATGATTTCATCCTTAAGAAATTATGTCAATTGCATAGCATTGCATAGTCTAATTATACATTTAACCAGTTGAAACTCTAGAACATGAGAGATATAACCATAGAACTCCATTACCAATTCACGATCAACAATTTGGAACTTGAAACAATTCATTTTCAATAAATGGAAAGAGTTTACCAATTGAATTCTTCCAAGAGCTTCCTTAATTGATAAGAGAATTGCAATGATCGGAGCAAATCTTTGATCGGAATAGAAAATAGAGCTCAAAAGCTAGAGAGAGAAACTAGAGAGAGAAAGTAGATCTTCAAATGAATTCCCGCTCTCCAGCTCTCAAAAGTTTGTTACAAAAATCTAAAATCTAACTAATGGATGAAAAAAATAGTCTCCGGGATCTAAAGTCCCTTTACACATTAGCTACATCTCCTATATATAGAGTTATGAAGATGTAACTAATACGCATCCGTAAAATATCTACATTATTACAAAAGTGTCCTCCAAAGAAATGAGTAAAATCAGCCTAAATTGTGAAAATTCCAAGTTTGAAGAAAATGTTCAGCATTCCAGCGCCTTCAGTAGTACATTTCGGCGCCTTCATCAACCTTGCCAACCTAAGTCACGCTTTCAAGCCTCAGTGTCCGCGCCTTCACTGCTCAGCACTCCAGGTGAAGAAATCAGACCAAGTTCGCGCCTTCGAGCTTGGACTCCTCACGCCTTCAGCGACTCCGCAAACCTCCAAGCAGTCGACCCTTTACGAAATCACGCCTTCCCGCCTTGACACTTCACGCCTTCTGCTGCCTTGCTACACTCCTGAAATCAGAAGTTCCAACACTTAGCCAATTTCCTGAAAACTCAAGAACACAATGTTTTATGGCAGCAACTTCCAGCCAAAATTCGACCATGATGCACTGTGAATTAAAAGAAGCTTAAAACACGAAAGTTGTAACTCTTTGTCTTAGCTTTCCATAGCCATTTGAATCACCTAATTTGGAGCTACAACGAGAGAGTTACAACCCAACTACTGAAGTGCGACAAAGCTGAAAACCCATGAAGCAACTCTTCCAACACTTTGCCATTTTTTCAGCACCCATCAAGCAATTGTCGTAGGCTAAAAATTCTTGTTTCAAACTTGGCCTACGACATGTCGTAGGCCAAAATCCTTCTTCCAAAATGTCGTGGGCAAGTTTTTCTTTCTTCAAGAATGGCATACGACATGTCGTAAGCCATTTTTTTCTCTTCCAAGTTTGGCCTATGACATGTCGTAGGCCATTTTCCCTTCTTTACTTGCTGAATGTGTCAAGTCGTGCTCAAGTGGTGTGGCAAGGTGGCGTGCCAAGTGAATTGTGCAAGTGTTCGTGCCAATGTGAACAAGTGGTGTGCCTGCTTGGCAAGATACACGCATGAGTGTGGTAGTGTGTTTGGCAAGGTATTGCAGAACCGTGCAACTGACATGTGCAAGTGTTGTGCCAAATGTGTGCAAGTGAATGCTTGGCAAGGTGTTGCTTGGCAAGGTGTTGCAAAGTGCTAATGTTGTGCACAAGTGGCATGGCAAAGTGAGGTTCCAAGTGTGGCAAGGTGGTGTGCCAAGGTTGGTGTAAATGTTGTGCCAAGGGTGCACGAATGGTGTGCCAAGAGATGTGCCCGGTGAATGCTTGGCAAGGTAAGTGCACGTGGTGGCAAGGTGTGTGGCAAGGCTTGGCAAACGTTGTGTTGGCATGGCTTGGCAATGTTTGGCAAAGTTGTGTTGGCAAGGCTTGGCAATGTTTGGCAAGGTTTGGCAAAGTTGTTATGCCCGACGAGCTCGTGCAAGGATGGCATGCCAAACGATACAATGCAAGACCATGTGTGACTTAGTGTTCATTCCAGCACCAAGCTCCACTTCCATGCCAGATTCATGTGTCTTAGCCTCTGAATTAGACCCAGTGGTACACATAACAGTTCTAGCTAATCCTCTTAGCTTTCCACCAGTTCAAGAATTAGCATCATTGGGTACCGGTAACTCAAGATATACACATTTTGTCAAACTGTGGCAATGAACTTTAACACTGAAATCCTGAACGTAGAAATCTTAAAGAAACCCCCGTTTCTCATGCTTACACACAGAATTAGAAAATAGTTAAAACACAAGAAATGTAGTGCACCCAAAGGGCTTTCCATAACATGCAATAGCTCATCATTCGGACAATAATTGAAAGAGTTATACGCAAAACAATTTGCACCAACATAGCTGCCAAAACCCTAAACTGGCCGAAATGCACTTTTGAGTCCCTTCATTTTTCCTTTACCATTTTCTACTTCATTTACCCTCATTTTTGCTCTTTTGTTTGCACCATTTGATCATTATCAACTTTCCACCACATATATGCATAAAGCAACACAATGCACCACATATTTATATGAAAATCAAGACAAAAGCCAAGTTAAATAGCACATATAAGTTGGTATAAAACCAACTTATCAACGTTTTCAATAGGTGTTCTTGACAGCCACCATATTTTAATTCATCTTCAACAAGAGATTGATTATCATCGTATTTGGTCGAGATGTATATGGCAAGTTGGGAACTTTCCTATGCGAAGTTTTAAATGGACTGTAATATTCAATCCTAAATGGGAGTCATCCCTTGTTCCAGCATGGTTCACTTTGCTAGATCTCTCACTCGCCTTTTTTATAAACCTATTTTATTTTCCATCATGCAGTCAATCGGCACTCTTGTACTCATTGATTCGGCTACCTTCAATATAACCAGAACTAGTGTTGCTAGGAATTGTGTTGAGGTAGATTTATTGAGGGAATTACCAAATAGGATATGAATTGAAATGGGTGACAATGGTGAAGAAATTTGGCAAGGCATCATTTTAGAACGTCTGCTTGCATATTGTACTCATTGTTATCATCAAGGGAATTCGGTGACTATCGTGGTTCAACTAGCAGTGAACTCAAGCAAAAAGAGATGACTATAGATAAGGAGAACAACCTAGGCCATGGGAAATTTTGGAAAGCGGTTGCGCCTACTGGGGTTTCAAAAATTGTTGTGGTTCTTATGGTTCAATCGATATCTCAGAAGCAATCTGTTGTTGTACTAGGGACGGACAAAACCAATGAGAATAAGGGGGATGTATTGTTAGCAAATGATCAAAATACCATCATATTGGCGGTGGCGTATTCTTCTCATCTATCTTTGCCAGAAAACCAATCTAGTTGTAATCTTGTGTTAGATAGTTCTGCTGATATGATCATTCATAGGGATGACTTGTTAGAGAATTCACAAAATTCCAAAATATTGGCAGTCAAGGATACTGTAACTTCACAATTGTTGCCACTACAAAATCAATCTGGTAGCTTGTTAGTGTCTGCTCCTATGGTAAACATGGATGAGGTTTCTAGATATCTTATTGTACAAGATCACTAGGAAAGACAAAGATTAGAATCTGTGGCTAGGGATATTATTGAGCAAATTAGAGAAGGAATGGTAGAGAAGATTGTTGAGAGAATCTTAGAGGAGGAGACTATTCTGTCTGGTGATAATACATCGCCAAATAAAAGGCAGCTGTCACGCCCCAAATCCGGCATGGCACGGCAACACGATTGGAAACCGAATCCAAAAGTGCGAAGCCTTCTGTCCATACAGTTTTCTATCCCAACAGTACATATACAAAGGCCACACTTTCACAATATATTCAAAATGTACAATCTCTAAACCACATTTCCTAATGAACAATATGTACCATCTCAAATCCACATCTCCAACATATAACATTCAAACCTATATCTTTAATACATGTCACATCTCTCTCCAATCAAAACATTATATATACAACTATACATTTCATCAACAAAAACCATCTTTAACTATATACATCATCGTCAAAATCAAATGTTCCAATACTCCAATATCATTCATTAAAACAAAACATCTATTTTTGATATATGACACATATTCATCCACAAAGCATTATATATACGGCTTATAACCCAATAACATCATTCAAACTCAAAACGGTACATTTCTTTATAAATCATTCACAATCTATATACATCAACATCCAAAATATCTACGACAATATCCTATTATCTATACATAACCATAATGTACAGAAAATAGCTCCCTCCACTTCTAGTCATCCACGTAACCTGTACAGGAAACCTTAGAATCTGCAAAAAACATAATAATAATGGTGGTATGAGCATACACTATGCCCAGTAAGTGATATTGACATTCCTTTATAGGATTGAGCATGTTATATACATAGTATACTTTCATAAAAGCATTTCAACACATGAAAACTCACATTTGGAAACATTTCCAATTCACACACACATATATACAAATAGCAAGTGGCACAATCATTTATCAAATGACATTTACAAATACGTTGTGTATTCAACACTTAGCTCAAGAATGATTCAAGTTACTTTCGGTACACTGGATCCAATTCCTAACTTTTATAACCCGTCAGGTAGGCCAAATGACAAATGAGTAACTAGCTACTATAACCCGCTAGATGGGCCAAATGACAAATGAATTGGAACATGTTCCTACCAATCATCCCAAGAAACATTCAAGAGCTCATATACTTCAAATTCATTCAAACCATTCATCAAACACTTTGCTTTCATAAAAAGCCACTGCTTACATTTCATATATATCAAAATCACAAATTAACACATGCTCAATCCATTATTTTGTATATCACCACATACCAACTTCTCAAAATATGTTTCATCAAAAGCATATTAAAACATAAAGGAATATCAAACCACTTACCTTAAGCCAATCTCTAATATCGCCACTTGATTCTAAGATTTCCTCCACCTATTTACTTCACTTTCCTATAAAAACATATACATATAACAAAAAGGTAATTAAATAGAGTCTAATAATGTTTAGACACTATTCTTAGTCTTATTAATGCTCCCTAATTATTATAGCATAATTTAGGAAAATCATTCTACATTTAAGGACATTTCACCTCCTTACAATTCTAAAACCTATTCATATAACACTTGAAATCCATTTGATAATTTCTTACATGTCAAATATGCTTAACAACCTATTTTTCCATAAACCCACTTATATATTACTCACAAACTTTCTTCAACCAAATATCTTCATAATTTGACTTAAACCCATCAATCCATGTTCTATACTTAAAATGAAGGCTAAAATCCTTAGATACATGTTCTTGAACTTATATGCTTAAAACCCATTTCTTATCATAACAAAGATTTCAACCTTGTACTAATCTAGAGTACTAAATAAAGACATAACTATGGATAAAGAGTCTAAAGAGATTCCTTACCTTAATTGGATTGAAGTTTGAGGAAGAATTGCTTCCATTTTCTCTTTTGATCAACCCTTTTCTTCTTGCCCTCATTGAGAGAGAAAAGAGGGAAAAATGTGAAGAAAAGAATGGCAACCAAGGCTGTAAATCGTTGGGTCTTAGGACTCAATTTTCATAATTTTCAAAGTAACCCCTCTAACTTTCTTATTTACTAATTGATCCCTAATTTTAGCCATGGATATTACAGCAGCGGCTAATGAAACATTATGATATGATGGAGCAAGTGTTGCAGAACCTTAATCTTAACCCGATATTCTTCTCTTCAAAGTGTACAACTGGGCAGGAGGTTTCTCATCATGTGTTGAGATCCTCAAAAGGTAATTCAAAAACTTCTTGTGGTAGTTCTAATTTTTAATCCAACTAGATGTTTGTTCTGGAATGTCTAAGGTTTGGGTAATAAACCTACTATAAGGAGATTAAGGAAATTGGTTACAGAGCATGATTTAAGGTTTTGTGGGTGTTTGTGAGCCTAAACTAGATTCAGGTGGTATTCAATCCATATTGGAAAAACTAGGTTTAGATTATGTAGTGGCAAGTGAAGCTAACAGGTTGTGGTGTTTTTGGTCTAATAAGATCACATGCAAGTTTTTTTTATTTGGCATAACCTCATTTTGAGATGGGTCACCACTCCCAACTTATTAGATAATTTGGTGGGTGATGGATATACCTTAATATCACCCTTACACAAAAGAGCCCTTTGAACATAATTCCATTTACATGCCAATGGCCTAATGGATTTATGTTCAAAAAGGGAGTTGCCAACAAAATAAACTTGGAGGACTTCCTCCATTTACATTGCAAAGCCCTATATAATATACGTACAAAATCTCCTTTGATCACAAAGAGTGACAAAAGATCCCATAAGTGTGGGACAATATGTGGGACTGTTCTGAAGAGAGACATGAGTTGGAGAGTTAACATTGAGTTCCTTTGATCCTCTTCCTCCTCCTGAGTTCGATATTCTTCATATAGTGTTGTATTTGACTTCAGCTCCATTGAGTAGCCTCTATATTTTCTTTGATTAGTTTGAGTAGGTGAGCTGCATTTCATTTTTACCTTCCATGGGTCCTTGCTATTAAACGCCTCCTCATTCATTGACTTTAGCTTTCCTATTCCTATATTTTTGATATGGCAAATAGCCCTAACAACAGTAGGCTGGGGCACAATATTCTTCTAGCTAACCATCCCCTACTTCAGCAGGATGGGGCCATATTTACACAAGGGATACATTATTAACTATGTTATCTTTACCTTGAGGAACTTACAGTTGCCCAGTACACTTGCTCCCTTCATGAATCTAATCAATATATGTTGTGGCATCTCAGCAATCAGTACTTGTCAGCTGCTTTTAGTTGGTGCTCCTTCATCCTTCTGTTCTGCTGTACAGCTCATATAATTTACTTTTTTTCTTGAGGATGTATGGTAGGTAAGCTATCTGATTGTAGGAGTTTATGCAATTGTTGTTGGTCTTTGCCTTCAGTGGCCACTAGCATCCGAGTAGGCTGGTTTGCCTCCTTTGGAATAGTAGTAAGGCTTGTATAGGCTTTTATACCTGTAACAAGTAATCCAGGTACCAGCTTTTCCATGTTTGTTCCTTCCAAACCTGCTGTAGCTCCCCTGAATCTGATTCCAAAGAGACCTGCATAAAACCATGTTGTTTGCAGCAGGAAATGCTGCAGCTATAGGCTAGTAATTCTACCTGCATTTTAGGAGTTGTTAGTACAAAGGATAGCACAGGAATATGCCAAACAATCCTACCATTAGAATTTCTTGCTATGCTCCCAGCTTTCCACTTATGTCCCACCTTCTTTGTAGCAATATTGATTTTAATTACAGGGAAATCAGGGGGGGTACCATTTAATGAGCTTTATTTTGATTTTCGTTCTAAGTAACCACATTGTTGACCAGAATTGAGTCCGGTTCAGATTTCCCAGATCTACCCTTTGGAATTTAATCTGAGATATGTCCTTCATCATTTGAAAAATAATGCATATGAGTTGATCTATTTCAGGTTTAGCATTATTAAAGATGATTTTATTTCTCTGTTTTCATAGACACCAGCACACCAGGGAAGGGGAGATTTTCATTAAGAATTTCATAACTTTAGACTTTTCAGGATTGGACCACCATTGACTGAGTGTCCCTACAAAAGGCTGGTCTTGCCACAATCCCATTTCAGCCCCCAGTATTTTCCAAATTTCTGCTACAAAAGGGTGGGTTCCAAAGACATGGCTAATAGTTTCTGCATTGGAGAGGCAGAAAGGGCAGCTTAGAGGGCCTATAATGCCTATTTTCTGTAGATTATTTCCCATTGGAAGCCTATTTCTGATCAGTCTTAGCATGAAGAATGATATCTTAATAGGTAAGCAGCTGTCCTAAATCTGAGTAGTGTATGAGCAAATAGAGAGGTTTTCACCTCTAATTATTTGATAGGTTGACTGTAGTGAGAATTGCCCCTTGTTATTAGAGGACCAAATCATTTTATCAGGACTTTCCCTATCTTTAATATGTACTTCAGTGAAGAACGAAAAAGGGATCTGGGGTAACCATTACTGAATTCTCTGCCTATCCCAGCCTTGATCATTTAGGAGATCCCCTACTGTATGTTGGTCCTGATCCTGTACCAAGTCCACTAAACTCCCCCTAGGATTCCATTGATCCCAGTACAGATTGTAGCTGAAATTAGGCATGGAAAAGGCTTACAACAGGTTCATTGGCCTTTTCTATTGCAAATCCTTAGAATAATGGGCTTTGGGGAAATTTGGATTGACCTAATTTGGCGACTAATCTCCAATATACAATCTGTACTGGGATCAATGGAATCCTAGCCAAGAGATAGTTATCTGTGATCATTCTGTCCTTAATAAAATCACTTTGGTTTTCTGAAATGAGCTTAGGCAGAAATACGGCTAACCTAGATGCCAGTAATTTGGAAATGCTTTCGTTCAGAAAGGTACACAAACTAATGGGTCTGAAATCTTTAAAAGTCTGGGGATTTTGTGTTTTAGGTATTAGCACAAGAGATGTGGCTGTGATTGATTTGGGAAGGTCCCCTCCATTCATGAAAAATTAGACAGCATTCAGTAGATCATGACTAATAATCTGCCAGCTTTTGACATAAAAGAGCCCAGGGAAATCATCTAAACCTAGAGCACTATCTTTGCTCATGCTATAAACTACTTGGTGAAGCTCCTCTAAATCAGGGATCTTTGTCAAACTCTCCCTCTCTTCCTCAGTCAGACCACAGGTTATTAAGTTCCTTTTACGCTCATTATTGGCCTGTTCTGCAGAAAATAATATGGAGAAATGTTGAGTGGCAGCCTTTCCTATTTCTTTACCATTCTCTATCTATTCCCCAACATGATTTTTTATCTTATGAATGTATGATCTAGCATGCCTCTGTTTGACATAAGCCTGGAAAAACTGAGTGTTTCTATCCCCTTCCCTATTCTACTTTAGGTTGGCCTTTTGAGCCCAAAACTATTCTTCTAGGCCTAACTGTAATTTAACCTTTGCTTCAGCCTCACTTAACAGTTCTCTAGAAATAGGTCTCACCTCATCTTCCTATTCTAATCTAAGCAGTTGATGCAAATGAGTCGTGTCCACGTCATGGTGCCAAAATCAAACATTAAATACTAAAAGATTATGTCACGTTTTGGTATTCTTGACATATCTCTCAATATAACTCGGAATTTTGTGATTCAAGTGGCCCTAAAAAGCTAATAGATGAAGATAAAACTTTTGTGTTTTAAATTTTACGAGATTCTAACGTTATCATCGTTAAAAGTGCCTACTAAAATGAGTGACGTGATTCTGGCATATGGCGTGCTTGGACTTTTATCTTTGGATCACGCCACTTGAAGTAATTTAGGATTTATTTTGAGTTGTAATAATTAAGTCCATTAACATTTAATTATAGGCTTGAATTTTCATTTTTATGTCAATTACTTGGCCCAATTATCTTGCATGATAATTAGAAAAGTAATCTCCTATTTTTTTAGGAAAATTTAGGAAAGTAAACTCCTATATTTTAGGAGCTTTAGGAGTGTCCTTTTTTAGAAGCAAAAACGAATTTTGCTTGGTTTCTTTTAGGAAAGTAAGTTAGTTATTAATTTCCTTTTCCAATTTGGTAAGTTTCCTAAATTGGGATTGGTTAGTTAGTGCAGTTCAATTCGAAATTGACTTCTTGTTAGGGTTTGTTTTACTTTCCTTTGTGGCCGAATTAATTCCTTATTTAAGGAAGGCCTCTTGAATGTTTTTTAATAGATAATTTTCAGAATTTTAGCTTTGCTAATTCGTGATTAACACTTTGTGTTGTCAAAGCCTTGGAGATCAATTTTGTTCTTCATTGTAGATAGTCTACCTTTAGCGTGACCTTTAGGTGACTTCACCAAGTTCTTGATTTCAAGAATAAGCCAAATCGACTAAGTTTAGCTCTTGAATTTTCACAAGTTAAGCCAAATCCATTTGTTTAAACGTGGCGGTTTGATTTGCTTCAAGTCATTCCTTTTTGTTCCCCTTGAGTTCCGTCCACCCAAAATTGTTTGTGTTGTTTTGGTTGAAAGTTTTTGTGCAGCAACGATCCAAAGTTTGTGGTGGATTGTTTGCTTCAGGAGTTTTAGCCTCGACCATTCACATCAATTGGCATCAGAGACTAGGTTGTTGTCTCAGAAATTCAGGTTAATCCGCCTCTTTGTTCTTTCCGCATTCTTGCTGTTTTTGTGTCATCTTTGACTGCCGTTTTTATCGTCAAATCTGCTGTGGTTTTGCATCTTTTTTACTACTGTTTTTGAGTCCAAGGTTCTTGTCCGAACCTTAAGTCTTTGTTTTGTCCAAGGTTTGTGTCCAAACCTTAAACTTTTTGTTTTGTACTAGATTGTATCCGAACAAAAAAAAAGTGACCGATTGAAAAAAAAGAGTACGGTCAATTACAATATATATATATATATATATTCGGACTTTGTTTCTTTTATTTATTTATTTTTATACTTTAAAGAAAACTTAGTTCCATAGCCATTTCTTGAGTTGTTATTTGAAACCACCATATATTGAAAGTTCCATATCTTGCTCAAGTGTATCTTTTCATTTTTTTGAGTGTAATTACAAGTTTCGGACGACCTTTTCGGACACCTCCAACAGTCCGAACCTAAACTTCTGAAAGGTCAAAATTTTCAAAAAAAAAGTTTCGAACGACCATTTTGAACGCCTCCAACCGTCCGAACCTAAACTTCTGAGAGGTCAAATTTTTCACAAAGTTTCGGACGGCTCCAACCGTCCGAACCTAAACTTCTGAGAGGTCAAAATTTTCACAAAGTTTCGGACGACCTTTTAGGATGACCCCAACCGTCCGAACCTATTTTCTGTTTTTCGTAGTTTCTGAAGTTAATTTAATTTATACCCACACGTGTTCTAAATCTTCTTGTGACGTGTTTTCTTTGATAACTTCTTTGGTTAATACTTGTGTAATTTTTGTTGTGGAACTTGTTGATTGAGACGTGTTCTATAAGTCATTGAACTTGGTAAGTCTCAATAGTTCTAACACATTCATTACTTGAGAGTATTAGCTAGGATAAACAAGAGATAACACTACTTAATAGAGTGAAGAGTACCTACTCCCCAAAGTGAGAAACCCGTGAGGTATATACATATATTTTCTTGTGTTTTCACTAACATGCGGGTACAAATGGAGGGTGGTGAACAAAAATCATCACAAGGTGAACAAACATTCACTAATTATGTGATCATCAATATGATATGCCAAAGAGCTCTTAATGCACAACCACAAATTGATGATGATTTGTCTAAAAGAGATAACATCTTTCACACACGATGCATGGTACAAGATAAAGTTTGTAGTGTGATTGTTGATAGTGGAAGTTGTACTAATGTGGCAAGTACTTTACTTGTTAAGAGATTGAATTTAACTTGTGTGAAGCATCCTAAGCCATATCAACTTCAATGGCTTAATAATTCGGCTAAGACAAGAGTGACCAAGCAAGTAAAGGTACCATTTAAAATTGATAATTATGTTGATGAAATTTTGTGTGATGTGGTTCCAATGGAAGACTGTCGCATCCTTCTTGGAAGACCTTGGCAATTTGATAGAGATGTTGTGTATCATGCCAAGCAAAATTACTATCACTTTGAGCATCAAGGTAAAAAGTACAATCTTAGATCATTAAGTCCGTTTCAAGCATTTGAAGACCAATCAAGGATTGTACAAGCTTTTCGAGAGATGATCGAACAAGAAACAAAGGAAAATAAGGAACAAGAGCATAAAAAGAATATATCTAGTTTAGGCCGTGACATTATTGATAAAACTTGTAATAGCCAAAAGTTAGATAGTTCAAATTCTTGTTATTTTGCTTCTAAAAGTGAGGATAAGAGAGCAATGTTAGAGAAGCAATCATTGTACTTAATTGATAATAGTGATCACGCTTTACATTGTTTTCTTCCTAGTTCTTTGGTTTTGCAGATTTATGGAATTCCTCAATGTCTAATGGAGTTCAAAACAACTCATTATCAATTGGAAGGAGTCCAATCTGCCTTAGCTTGTTTTCCACAAGCAAGGTAAGTTAGGTAAATATGAAAGCTTTTTGGTTGATTTCAATAGTTTACATGCTAATAACTTTGTTAACGTCAATTTCATTGATTTTCAAAGTTTGTATTCTGTTTTGAAACAATTTCAAAGTCTTTCACATACCTTTGAAACATTAGTTTGAAATTTTATAACATGTGTATTAGAGACCGCTGGTTTGTGTTTTGGTAAGCAAATTGTTATACATAATTCTCCAATTATGAAAATTACCTATTTTGCATTCATTGAGTTTATGTATGCTTTCTTCACATGCTATGTTGCTTATCTATTACATAAGTCATACATTTGTGTGCTTAATTATAATTTCTAGCTTAACCAAATCTTTGTGAATAAAAGTGTTAATTCGGTTTATATTGGATATACTTGTTGGAATGACTTTTCGTTTGAATATTGGGATCGAGAGTTTGCATATAATGTTCTCAATTAGTTCCATAGCCAATTTCATAAAGTTCCAAGAGGTAATCGTGTAGTTCAACACTTAATTGGTAAGTTGTCTAAGCTCCAACTTTCTTTTCTATTCCAAAAGGTAAAGTATTGTGTTACCATCTATTTATTAGATAGTAAACATTCTGTTTTTAATTTTTGGAATTGTATTTTTCTTTTTGATAACTTCAGCATGCTTACAAAGTGTTTCAAACATTATTGTGATTTACATTGCATCCGGGATATATATATATATATATGTTTATTTGTTATGAATATTCTTATGAATCATTGGATAGTATTTGTATTTATATTAATAAATTTTTACATACTTTTATTATTTTACACATTAAAGTCGTTTTCTATGTTAGGGTCAATGTGTCCATGCATGATGTTATTACTAAGTTTGTCTTGAATACTTTCATATTATCGAAAACACTTAATATGCCTTTATATGAAGTGTTATTTTTAAAGTTGTTTTATGTTACATGTAGTAATAGGTTTTCTGATTTGCATAAACTACATGATGATTATTTGCATAATTGTTTTGCATTCACTGAATTTAACATTATGATTCATGCACAACTTGTTAAGAATAATCATGCTTTATGTGTTTCAATTTTGCATGAATATTCTGCCCGGCTTATTATTTTGGTGGGAGAAAATCATTTAAAGTTTTGTTCTAAAATCTTGAATTTTCCTTCGCCTTATACATTTGTTTTGATCTTGCAGAATATAAAGCATTGTTGGCCGAGATGTGATTCATTCCAACACGTCTTGATTCTTGTGGAGTTCATCATATTGGTGTTTGATCCAGGAACTCAATTTCAAGATTCGAGGACGAATCCTTTCCGAGGAGGGAGGGATTGCTGCGAATGAGTCGTGTCCATGTCCATGGTGCCAAAATCAAACATTAAATGCTGAAAGATTCTGTCACGTTTTGGTATTCTTGACATATCTCTCTCACTGTAACTCGGAATTTCATAATTCTAGATGCCCTGGAAAGTTAAGCGATGGAGCTAAAACTTTTGTGTTTTACGTTTTACGAGATTCTGACGTTATCATCGTTTAACGTGTCTACCAAAATGAGTGACGTGATTCTGGCAGATTACCGTCGCGAATTCATGGACCTATT
This sequence comes from Ophiorrhiza pumila, assembly GCA_016586305.1. Lineage (NCBI taxonomy): Eukaryota > Viridiplantae > Streptophyta > Magnoliopsida > Gentianales > Rubiaceae > Ophiorrhiza > Ophiorrhiza pumila. The sequence goes on along the minus strand of BLIW01000007.1, from coordinate 22,477,474 downwards.
GAAAACCAAGATAGCGTGCTTGGACTTTTATCTTTGGATCACGCCACTTGAAGTAATTTATGATTTATTTTGAGTTGTAATAATTAAGTCCATTAAAATTTAATTTTGGGCTTGAATTTTCATTTTTATATCAATTACTTGGCCCAATTATCTTGCATGATAATTAGGAAAGTAATCTCCTATTTTTTTAGTAAAATTTAGGAAAGTAAACTCCTATATTTTAGGAGGTTTAGAAGTGTCCTTTTTTAGAAGCAAAAATGAATTTTGCTTGTTTTCTTTTAGGAAAGTAAGTTAGTTATTAGTTTCCTTTTCCAATTTGGAAAGTTTTCTAAATTGGGATTGGTTAGTTAGTGAAGTTCAATTCGAAATTGACTTCTTGTTAGGGTTTGGTTTACTTTCCTTGTGGCCGAATTAATTCCTTATTTAAGGAAGGCCTCTTGAACATTTTTAATAGAGAATTTTCAGAATTTTAGCTTTGCTAATTCGTGATAACACTTTGTGTTGTCAAAGCCTTGGAGATCAATTTTGTTCTTCATTGTAGATAGTCTACCTTTTTTTTTTATAACCGAATTTATTAATACCATAAGCGAAATAAAGAGGCCGGATATACCCGACACCTCGTTACAAAAGAAAAACCATAAGGGTGGAGTACTACTCCATTACATTTTTGGTTAAGGCCCCTTTTCGCAATTATAGAAATAAATCTAAGAGTAAAAGCGGGGTTAAGACTTCCAGCAATTTGATCACCAAAAGTTATCAAATTACCACAACTCTCAATCCCAATTAGGTGCACCTTTAAGTCAGATGTGTACAAAAATCTATATACCAAAACGGGTCAGAAGATATATAAAGGAATATGCACACTGTTATTCACTATTCTGCATCACCAACTCCAAGCTATTCAGCATCCAACACAGACCGAGACGCAGCAATTCAGCAACCGAAGCCTTCCAATTCAGCAAAGTATAGGACCACAGTCCAAGCTATTCAGCAGCAGATGCCTTCCAATCAAAACCACGTGATCCAGCAATATCCAAGTTACAAGATTTGTACCATAGAGACTTATGATACCCTGTCTACACCTTGAAACCCATCGCGCCACTTAACCTTTTCTCAAAATTTCGGCAGCATAACGTTACTTGCTGAATGACCAAAATCTTCAAGCAGAATGAAGATTTCCACAGCTCAAAATTCATCAAACATCCCAGTCAAAACAGCTTGTGAAGATCAAAACGCAAACTCCTAGTCAAAACAGTTCAAGGCTACCAAAACAGTTCAAATTGCTATTTTTCCATAGCATCTTCACCAGGCTAAAAAGAGCCATGAATCAGCACCATGGCCATCAATCGATTAAGTGACCTTTAGGTGACTTCACCAAGTTCTTGATTTCAAGAACAAGCCAAATCGACTAAGTTTAGCTCTTGAATTTTCACGAGTTAAGCCAAATCCATTTGTTTAAATGTGGGGGTTTGATTTGCTTCAAATCATTCCTTTTCGTTCCCCTTGAGTTCCTTTCGCCCGAAATTGTTTGTGTTGTTTTGGTTGAAAGTTTTTGGGCAGCAACGATCCAAAGTTTGTGGTGGATTGTTTGGTTCAGGAGTTTGAGTCTCGACCATTCACATCAGCAGTTCAGCTTTGGCTGCTTTCGTTTTGGAGAACAGATTCCCAAAAGCTACTCGGTTCCACTGTTTTAAGGCAGATTTAGTCAACTTCAACTTTTCACAAAATATTCTTAAAGGGTTTCCTAGAACAAAGGTACCCCGAGCTTTTTGAATCAACTGGTGGCATTCCTCATGATTCAGCCAGAAGCTTTGGAAGCGAAAGGCTTTGGCTTGCCCTAGCTTTTCTTTTCTAATAGACAGTTGTAAAGGGGCATGATCCGAGGGTGATCTAGCTAGGTGTGTAATGTGTGCTTGAAGGTTTTTCCTTAGGAAGTCTAGGTTTATCAGTCCTCTATCTAGCTTTTTCCACACCCTTGCCTTGCCCTCCTTATTATTGCACCAAGTAAACTTGGCTCCACTAGACTGAATCTCAGAGAGGCCTTCTTCAGCAATAAATTCATTTAGTTCCTTAGCCTCTGCTATGTGGAATTCTTTCCCACATTTTTTTTCCTCTCTTTCCCTTATACAATTCCAATCCCCCCACGCCATCCATGACATATCATAGGATTTACACATGGATAGGGATTCCAACAGTGCTTTCCTTTCCCTCACCATACACTTAGCATATACATTAGATACTAGTATTGGGAAAGGCAAACTTGGGTGGATTATTTCTACTGTGATATGTTGGTTGTGGGCAACTTTCACAGAGCAAATTGTAGGTCTCGTACATGGTCCAGATAGAGATGCACGAATTGAAGACAGCACCATCAAATTTCAATTTTTTCCTAAGGTTTTCTAACTTAGAGCTACTAATGTATGGTTCTGAAATTGCTAAAAATTCACAGTTATTTTTCAGTACTATTTCTTTTTAATTTTCTGAAGTCTGGATTTTTATTGATACTCCTAATATTCCAAAATAGACAATTAATCATCTAACTCGTATAGATTGGGAAGTACCTGACTTTTTTTCCCTGAGCTGTCTGTGTGAGGTAGGTTTAGCCATCAAGTTTGGAGCCTTCAACTTGTCAGGCCTTTTCTCTCCCTCTTTTAATGCCATCTCTTGTGGTTGCCGTCCTGAGATTTGGATTCCCCCCTGCTTGCATCTTTTTGAGTATCTCCTTCCTCGGTTGCGGCCAAAATACTAACCTCCTTGCCATCTATAGCATTTCTTTTACCAACAGAACTTTCCACTAAGACCAGGTCCAGCACATACAGTTGCTGGTTTTCAGATGCGCATGGGCCATTTGTTACCTCTGTCTCTTCCTCTGAGGAGGTCTCGACCTGCAAATTAACAAAAGAGTTCACTTTAGGCAGTTCAGATATTTGGCTTTCCACAGGAAAAACCTTATTCAAGTCCTTTGGGGAGCTTATGTTATCCCTTAAAGATTCAGTGTTCCCTTGGGTCATGTCTGGGGTGCCTATAGCTTTCCCTTCTCCTCCTTGCCCCTCATGTTATTCCACAGTGGTTCCTGCATCAATGCAAGGGCTCTCCTCCTCAGTTCCAGTATCCCTTTCCATAGGAGCACTGTCCTCTACCCCTATCTCCTTGAGAATCTCCAAATCAGGCCCTTTGGAGGCATTTCCACAAACAGGTGGTGGAGTTGTATTATCCTTCAACACTATCTTTGGGGCTTGGTCATAGTTTAGAACTTTCTCTTCTGCCATTTTTGAGGATTCAGGAACAGCTTCCTGGCCGCATTCAGGCAGTACAAAAAGGATCATTGGTTCTTTTCCTTTATAGGTCTAGCCACATTTATCACCTGGCCTAAGGTTCTCATTTATGAGGTTTGAGCTTCCTTTTTTCCTGTTTACCAACGTCCATTCCTAAGCTTTCAGGATTTGGGCTTCTGAACTTGCTGATTTTTTACTATCTGATTTGGGGACCTGCAGAGACTGTTTTTGGGGGTTGTAGTATTTCATATCATGACCTAGCTTTTCACATTTAGAGCAATATTCAGGCTTGTCCTCAATTTCCAATTGTTGCCATCTTCCATTTTCCCGGCTTCCTATCCATATTCTGGTTGGGATTTCCTTGGTAACATCCATCTCAATACACACCCTAGCTTCACTAGGGCGGGTAAGGTTTATAGCTGAGGCAGTTGCTGCATCAAGCTTCAGCAGTCTTCCAGCTACTGAAGCTAAGGCATAAAGGTGCTCCTTGTTGAACAAATGCAATGGTAACATTGGGAACCGGATCCAAACAGGGACTATTGAAGGCTCAATGGCCGGGTCAAAATCGGTGGTCCACTTGAAGATACGGGCAGGGAAGCCATTGAAATGCCAGATTTTTCTTAGCCAAAACCTCTGAAAGTCCTGTTCTTTATCAAATTTAAACAGTAAATGTCTTGAGTCCAGGAGACAGACATGGCATTCTCCCAGAAATGCAGCTACAAGGATCTCTTTCCTGAGGCTCACCATTGAAGGCCAGCTCCATGAGAATTTCCCGACCAATGTCCACCGGAAAGCTTCAGCCAGTTTCTCCTTTTCTTCAGTAGATAATATTAGTGCTGGTTCCCCTTTGTGTAGAGATAATGAGATCTTAGTTTGTAGGGACGTGAAGGAGACTGCATTATCTGTGTTAATGGCTAACATTGGAGAAGGGTTTCTTCCTCCCTTTCGCCATAGGCGGTTGTTGGGTGGGAACAGATATCTATGAATACCCGTTAGATAGAAACGGTTGTGTAATAACTGATGGTCCACTTATGATGTTATGTTAAATGGAAGGGTTCCTCTTGACACTGAGAGAGAAGGTAGAGCATTCGTACTTAGAGAGAAGTTATGAATTATAGTGAATTCTGGATCACATGCAAGGTTATTAATCAAGATGTTCAGTCTATTTCTTTTAATGTTATTTTATAGAATCAGGGCTCCAAGTTATAATTTCTTGCATTCATGGGTTGTTTTTTATAGAGGAAAGGAAAATATTGTGGGATAATCTTCCGTTGGTTTCAAAGAAGGATTCTCCATGGATCATTCTTGGGGACTTTAATACCATTTTGAATATAAAGGAAAATAAATGTGGTAATATTGTTTATACAGGGGATTTTATGGATTTTAGAAATTTTGTGGATAATTTGGGGTTAGCAGATGTCGGTTTCATTGGTTCATCTTTCACCTGGTGTAATAATTGGTGTTCTCCTCCTAGAATTTGGAAGAGGCTCGATAGAGCTCTCATTAGTGTAAATTGGGGAAGAAAGTTTGAGACTACTGTTCGACACTTGAGCAGAGCTTGTTTGGACCATACGCCATTACTATCGTCATAGAAGGCCAGGGAAGAAACTCACAGACCTTTATGCTTTCTTAATTTTTTGACACTTCAGAGTGATTTTTTATATGTGGTTGGGGTAGCATGGCAACAACACTCTTCCTGTCACCCATTGGTGGCTTTTTATAATAAACTAAAATAGTTGAAGGTGGCGTTGATAGGTTGGAATAAATTGCATGTTAGGAGGTTTGACAAGTGTATTTTGGCGGCGGAATCCAATCTTCAGTAGCTTCTGAAGAGGAGTTTTTTTGGAAACAGAAGGTGAAAGTCCGTTGGTCAGTGGAGGGTGAAAGAAACACCAAGTTCTTTCACTCTCATGTGAAAAAAGACGAGCTTGTTCATTAGTTTCTGGGATTAAAAATAAAGAAGGAATCTTTGTGAAGGATAGAAAGGTGATACGGGAGGAGGCAGTGTGTTTCTTTTCAGATCTTTTAGCTCCCTCGTTGTCTGATAGAATCCTATCACCTTTCCCGAAGATTCCTAAGTTGATCACGGTTGCTGATAACGCTAAATTGGAGCAAATCCCATCAATTGAAGAGGTTAAAGCGGTGGTGATGCAAATGGATTCAGATAGCTCCCTTGGGCTTGACGGTTCTACTTGTAAGTTCTTCCAAGTTGCTTGGGAGATAATTGGGCAAGATCTTCATCAAGCGTTGGTGGAATTCTTCTGTGGTGGGGAGTTACCTTGAGGAATCATGTCCACTTTTTTGTTGTTGTTGCCTAAACAGTCTTCCCTGCAATATTTTTCAAATTTTCGGCCCATTAGTCTTTGCATTGTTCTTAACAAAATCCTTACAAAAACTACGGCAGGTCGATTAACTTGTTTGCTGCCTAAATTGATTTTGGAGAATCAAGCGGGTTTTGTGAAGAATAGGCTGATTATAGAGCATATATTATTGGCATAAGAACTTGCATATGGTATTAATTCTAAGTCCCGGGATGGTGATGTCATCATGAAGCTTGATATGGCTAAGGCATATGAAAGGATGTCTTACAAATTTTTATGCCATGTTTTACATTGTCTTGGCTTTTCGGAGATGTGGATTGATTTGGTATGGCAAGCTATTTCGAATTTTTTGTTTTCAGTGATGATAAATGGGAAGCCTTATGGTTTTTTTCATTCCTCAAGAGGTTTACAACAAGGGGATCGACTCTCGCAGTCCTTGTTTATTCTTGGTGCTGAAGTTTTATCCAGAAGTCTTAATGCTTTATTATTGCATGCCAGCTTTCATCTGTATAGGGTTTCAAGGGGTCTTTCAAGTATTTCTCATTTATCATATACCGATGACGTCTTGATTTTTTCAGCTAGTGATAGAGGATCTCTAAAGGCTATTATAAAGGTTTTAGCATATTATCAGGATGTTTCGGGCCAACTTGTAAATTTTCCGAAGAGTTCTTTTTTGGTAGGGCAACGAATGAAGGTGTTATCTCTTAGGGTGGGTAAGCTCACTGGGTTTGTTGAGTACTTTCCTCTCACTTATCTCGGTTGTCCATTGTTTATTGGTAGGCGGCACAGAGAACATTGGGATGAGATGGTTTGAAAGATTACTCAGAGGATTTCTTCTTGGGAGTCCTCATTTCTCTCTCTTGCGGGGAGATTCATTTTAGTGAAGCATGTTTTATCCTGCTTGCATGTTCATCTACTATCTTCCATTAAACCTCTTAATAGTACTCTTTGGGATATTCATGCTCGAATGGCTTCCTTCTTGTGGCATACTAAGGGTGGTAAAAAATTTCATTGGCTTCCTTCTTTTGGAATACTGAGGGTGGCAAAAAATTTCATTGGCTTCCTTCTTGTGGGATACTGAGGGTGGTAAAAAATTTCATTAGTTTAGTTGGTCTCATATGTGTCCTTCTGTCACTAGTACAAAACGGGGATTTTACACCGGTTAAATCTTATTATTTACACCGGTTATTCTAAAAATGAACTGGTGTATATGCAGACGGTGTAAAAGGTACAAATTTCTTACACCGATTTTATAAACCGATGTAATAAGTCTTTGTTACACCGGGTTTAAAAATGTTTATTTTACACCAATTATTTAACCGGTGTATTAAATTAAATAAAAAGGTGTAATTATTTTTAACATTTAATTCGGTTTTCTTGTACCCGGTGTAATATGTATTTAAACCTTTTCGCGAATTATTTATAATCATGCATTCATAGCACATGAACAAAACAAAATAGCCCAAAATACAGAGAGTTTATAAACAAACCAATCCAAAATACATATTGAAAACAATGTATAAAATAATTGCCATTAAAAGTAACAAAAATTTTATACCAAATATTGATTTCTAAAGTCAGAAGTATTGCATACGCATATTTTTTTTTATATGGCAACGGACCTTATGCGAGGGTCGCCACTCCCTCTTATATTGATAATTTTTGGGTGATGGATATACCCTAATATCACCCTTACATATATGAGAAGTCTTGATCCCCACAGCATTTACAACCTAATGGTGTATGGATCAAGCGGAAAGCACAAAAGAGGAGAACTACTCCTTTACATTGACTAGCATGAAATGAAGAGCTTATACGAAAACATAAATATGGAGTACTTACTCCATTTACATGTAGCTCGAGTATTACTCTATAGTACAAAAGGCTCCTTACATCACAAGGAGTGACAAAAGATCCCTTATTATTGGGATGACATAACCTATCAAAAGGGAGTTGCAAGCTGATACTACAATCCAATGTCGCAAAATGAGTAAATCCCTTAGAGAAGATTGCAGCAAGTGTAGTCCCATGGAACTTCAGGGACTGCCCTTCGTCTCTAGGAGTGAAGCTGTAGTTCCTGTTGAAGGCAGTAGCTGTGCATTATTGATCCAGTCCAGCCCTCGAGGCTTCTCCTTTTAGGAAACAAATTCTGGGGACCTGCTGTAAGCTCTTCCGCAGTGATGGTCGTGTTTGATCCTGGATGTGTGTGACTGGTTGGAGGTGTTGGAGGTGCCCTAGTTTGCACTGCTTAGTTCCAATGGGAACTCCTGGTTAAACTGAGTACTCATCAATTTCATGGACAATGATGAAAGGTGTTTACTCCCTGTCCATTCTGAGCAATGAGGCCAGGGAAGAAAGGGCTACAGATCATTGTTGGCCTGCCAATGCTCTAGCTGTAAGATTGGCTTCTTTCTGGACTACTTGCAGAGTTGCATTTTTGAAAATGAATTCAGTAAGGCTTTCTAGCTGCTTGTCTCTCCATGCTCTGCTACCATGAACCAAAGCTGAGGAGTCTGATTCCAGGATAATACCTGTCCTATAGAGTCCCAAAGAATTTGAAATAAATCTGTGAGCTGCTAGGGTCTCTACTTGTATTCTGGTCAAAGAAAAAGGAAACAGCAAAATAGGAAGGGGTCCTAGTAGTTGACTTGAGTGATCTCTGATCAGTCGCCCCACTCTCCAGCTTTGACCCACTTTTGCTGCAGCAAAGTTCAGTTTGAGAAAGGCAGGATCTGGGGGTTGCCATTTAATTTGCTTAAGTATCAGCTTCTTTCTAATTTTCTGACAGATCTCCCAAAAAGGGGACCACTCCAGATTCTGAGTTTGTACACCTCTGAATTTTATGTACATGAGTTCCTTGATCGAATTGAAGATTCTCCCTACCAGTAGTTTCTCATTTGGTTGGCCTTTGTCGAAGGTAATGGTGTTCCTCATCTTCCACATCCACCAAACTATAAGCGAAGGGCAAACAATAGTGATAAATTTCCTGGCTTCAGATAAGTGATTCTGAGTTGTCCACCAAATGTTCAGAGTCCTATTGAGACTATTTGAGTGATCCATGATCCCCACTTCTGCTGCAAAAATACTCCAAATTCTCTGTGCAAAAGGGCAGGAGGCTAGAAGGTGATTTACTTTTTTCCTCGTTAGCCAGGCATCAAGGGCATGGAAAAGGGCCCATGATGTTTACCTTATGAAGGTTTGGGCCTAAGGGAATTTTGTTTCTGATGACCCTCAGTAGTAAAAAAGATATCTTTATAGGCAGTACATGATCCCATAAAGCTGAGGTGTTGGAGCACAGTGGAGTAATCTGGCCCTTGAGCAATTGGTAGGTTGAGCTGAGCTGAAATTGTCCATCTATTGTGGGGGTCCATATCATACGGTCCTCCCTTTCTCTGTTGAAGGAAACTGAGCTGATAATATTGCTGGGACATTAAGGGAGCACCTGCCTTATTTTGTTCCAGTCCCAACCTGAGTTCCCCATGATATCAGAAACCTTTAGGGATCCTTGACAATCAAACAAGTCAGCTAGCTTACCAGTAGGGAGCCACTTGTCATAAAACAATATGCAGTCCCCTTTTCCAATCAGAAAGTGTATATGATCCTCAGCCATAGGAGCAGCAGCCAACAATCTCTTCCATGTTTGGGAATCCCCTCTACGTGAACTGAGTTGTGAAGGATGCTTGGTCCCACAATACTTTGCCCACATGAAGTTTGCCCATAAAGATGTTTTCAATCTAAACCTCCACCATAGTTTGAGATTCTGAGCCAAGATTATATGGTTGAGGTCACGAAATCCCACTCCACCCTCCTCTTGGGAATAGCACACATATTACATCTACATAATGTCCTAACAAAATAATGAATCAAATCTATTTTATGATTTGTTTAGCTTAAACTATGAGGTCAGGCATTAATGCCTCCTCTTTTTGTAAGTTCTTGCGGTTTAATGGATGGGAGCCAAGCCCAATAGCCAGAATAAATGGATGCTTTACTTAAAAAGAAAAGAATCAAATCTATTTTTGTCTGGATCGATCAACGCTTAGAGCTCATGATTCATTACATAATTACCCCATGCTTCTCGAACAATATTCAAATCTTTTTTTGTGAATGCTTTCCCGTCTTTTTTGAAGCACTGATACATTAAAAAAAGTCATTATATTATTAATAATTCATATGCAAATAAAAAGAATAGAGTAGCAAATGCAATGATAATGAAATAATAAAACAAAACCCAAAACCTTCTTGAAATCTAAGTGCTCTATGTCTTCTCGGAGTATGATCATTCGCATGTAACACATGAAATAATACCCACATTCCCAATTTCCTACTTGCCTCTTGTGCTACAATTAAATAATAATTTCATAAGTAAATAAAATTGTTTACATTAGAATATTAAGTCGAACAATTGAACAAACTTACATTTATCTCTATCCATTGAAGTGTTTTATGCGTCGGCGAGTGATCCCCTTCAAGTTGTGACTGATATACCCTTGATACACTGTAAAAGAAAACATTTAAAAGCTTATAAACAAGAATTAGCAAATAAACATGTGATAATATCAGTAATATAATATTCGAAAAATTATGAAGAAATATAAATACGTGTTCATCAAATTCATAGCATCATCTCGGGGGCCTGAATGTACTGGATCAAACCAGTACACAATCATATCCTGTGGTTTTATGGCCATTAGCATCCAGTGTTCACTGAAAAATAATAATAAAATAAAAAATTCCAACTTATCATATGAATAAACCTATTGAAAATGCAGTTAAAAAAGTAAAGCTATTTGAAATTTAATTACGCTAGAAAATACGGCGCTAGGTAGATGCTCTTGTTTCCATTCTTCATGGTAGACACAATGTATTGTATTCTATATGTTTCTTTATTCCCGATCGGTTGTATATGATCTGGAGATAGGAACCCTATCCCAGTTTGACCCTGTGCTCTACCTAGTGTATACATTGTCCTACAAAATTCATTGACAAATAGAAGGACACATTTGATTAGTTAAACTATATTGCAAATTAACCAAAAAATAAAATAAAGTTGAAACTTTAAAAATATATACGAACTTAATGAACTTACTTTATGAACACTTGCATGCAATCACCTATCACCATATCAAACGCCAAGAAATCACTGAGGTTCTCTTTAGTAAGACGTATTAAATACTCCTTGCCCACTATTTCTTCCATCATCTTGATTGTGTAGGAAGAATTAGTCAAATGGTGGCTCACCACTATGTACAATTGCCGTAAAGATGCATCAAGTTTAGATAATAATGAATTATTCGTTTCTTATGGGTGGGCCACAACTAGAGTAATCTTAGGTTGAGGGGTTTCCTTCAACTTTTTAGAACCTTTCGTGTATAGCTTCTTCCATTGGTCCGATACCTTTAAAAAATAACTCAGTAATTAGAGATGTTTATTAATAAATTATAACAAAAAAAAGATAAAGAATCATATATAATTACACCTGCAAATCCGGATCGGTACAAATCTCAACCAATGACCTTGGCCTCTCTAACAGATTCCCAAATCCTGTCCCAACTGTGGTGGCCTCATCATCTGGAAATGGCAATGGAGCATCATGTTCGATCGAGGTAATTATATTAACCTTCACTCTGTCCGGCATTACCTTTTTCCCGTGATTCATTGATAAATTATAGAGACTCCCGGTAGCTACAAGACGCCTTCCTTTAGTATGATCAATCAGAAATAGGCGACATTCTGTTCCGCCCTGTGAATAATAGAAAAGAATAGTATATATTAATAAATGAAGAAAAATGAAATAATTTTAAAAGAAAAAAATTACAATTTGTTACCTTGAATTCTCCCCAATGAATTTGGCCGTCTAGAACCATAGCATACCGGTATGTGCTCTGTCATGACTTCCCTGCTTATAGTCTCCCGATTCTTTATCTCTGGTTGCTTCAATGATGATTCCATACTAGGAAAAATATTACTCGATCCGACATGTCTCTTAGGAAAAACTGGAACTGGTTTGCCCAAATCTCTGTATAGGTCCTTCAGTGCTTCAGACAAGAACCTAATTTCCTCTTTGCATTGAGCGTGAGTCTCTACATTCATAGTACGACTGGACGATGAGGCTTTAAAAAATTGAAACATCCGCATTCGACCCCCAACACCCCTTATGCGACCGGCGTGAACTTTCTTCCTCGTAGCAATGACAAGAATGTCATTTTTTCCATCTCCAAGGGACTCTCCTTGACTCTCGCGATTGGTCAAATCATCCTGATCAATTGTATCCAACATTATTCTTAATATAATTCACATTATTAAATAATATTAATAGACATTTTACTTAATTGAATAAATTATACTTACAATTGTCATACTAACATCTCTAGCCGCATCGGTTGAAAAGTCACCATAAGGTGCATGGGTTTGATCATCGCCCTTCCCAGTGCGTGATCGTCGTTTAGTACCCATCCAAAATTATATGAGGGTTACCTAAAAACAATAAATTTTGTCAAAAAATAAAAATGGTGAAGCACAATAACATAAAATTCAGTTTAATAAAGTTAAAAAATCCCAGTTTTGCATAAACCACTAAACTACTAAACAACACTGCAATTTGTTTCCATTATCATCGACTGTTTACTTAATCAGATTACTGATTAATCAGTGAAAAAAATTACACCAGAAATATATATAAGTCCTTTCATGGAATAATCATCAATTAAAAAATAAATTTAAAGGCTCTGAGAAGATCAAGGCCCAATAAATTAGGCACACCCGCCCGTACCATTACAACCAGTTATATATGACAGGAAAATGCATGGAAAATTAAAAGCCCACAAGTTATAATTACTATGAAAATTTTGTCCCAATAAAAAATAAAATAAAAATCCTTTGAATGAGGACAGCAGTCACAAAACACCCCCTCCCAACCAAAAAAAATATTAAAAATTAAAAGGAATGAAGAGAGTTAATGAAATTTTGAATGATAATGAACTTAATTATATGTCTATATATATATATATATATATATTACTTATCCAATCCCAGAAGAAGCTCCAGTGATGATGACCACCATGTCGTCCATATCTTCAAAGTAAAAATTATCATAAATCCACTCACAAAGATTGACGAATGACAAGGTTGGCCAAGCAAAGGCAAGCATCAACAAGCTTGCTGGTGGCACCACCAAATCCATTTATATATATATATTTCAAACTCACCACAAGTTAACCCCCCAAATAAACAAATAAAAAGCGAAACAAAAACCCTGAGAGCAGCACTCTATGTAATTCTATTTGAGTTTTAAAAAAAATTGAAGGGACCGGCAGGCCAGGAAGAAGAACTATTGATATAGTATAAGAAGAAAAAGAAAGAAAGTCAATTAAATGGGTTGATGAAAGCATCTGATACATACACCAATTTCAACCTTGACTAAAAAGAATTGAATACAGCTGCACCATCCATTATACTAGTATGTACATGCTGCTTAAGGGGAGAATTAGTTACCCTCTTCCAAAAATAAAGAAAAAATAGCAGTCATATAGCATTATAGCCTAGACTTAGAACAAGCAGGATTTCAAACTCCAAAATAGTATTCCATAAGAGTACAAGTGTCATACTGATTTTTAATCACAATTATTGTCAAAACCAGCAGATTATTTTAACATTGCATACTTCTATCTTGTGAAGTTTTGGAAACAGATCATCGAATTCACAAAAAAAAAAGAAAAAAATGGTAAAAACCAATGTAAGAAGAAGCTGAAGCCAGAAAGCATTGGTCAAATCCATTGTGCTCATGAATATCAATAAAACCATAAATGGAATATTTAAAACCAATCTAAGAAACCATTCTATAGCCGGCAACAGTATTCTGAAATAAAAGTCCAAAACATTTTCAATCACAAAGAATCAAGCATCAGCAATTCTAAATCCCTTTCTATTCTAATAAAACTTTGGTGCACAATTCATCTCTATAAGGGAAACAGACAATCTATCGTACATCATAGCAGCATAAAATAATAAAACTAAGTGAATGGAAAAGATTAAGCAACAAGGAATTACAAAAAAAGTATCAATACCTTCTTCTAAGGGCAATAAAAGAGTGTAGGATCTTATATCGATACTGAAGCAATTCAAAACTAGAATCACGTAAACGAGGCCCACAAAAACCACAATCGATTAGCATAGCTTCATAATCTGGAATAGCATCCAAGGGGAAAAAATAGCCCATCAGAAACATTTTTCAAAAGGAAACATGATACAAATGAACCAAAAAGGGTCAATAACATCCTCCACCCTAACTTGAAACCCTTCTCATTTCGCTAAACCACAAATTTGCAAACATGAAACAATTGAACCCATTACAACACAATACCTCAAAAAGCGTGCTATCATCGGAAATGGAGATGGAGACGGTGGAAATTGGAGGCGCCGGCGATGGAGACGGCGGTGATGGAGATGGCGACGATGGAGATGGTAATGATGGAGACGGCAACGATGGAGGTGGCAGCAATGAACCCGGAGGCGGAGATGGTTTTAACAATATGCGCGGGAGAGAAAGAGTTTTGGTAAGAGACTTAAGAGTACTAGCTAGTTAATCGATCTTGCCAGGGCTTTTTGTTTAAAAACAATTGAAACTTACTCCGGTTAAAAGAATAACTGGTGTAAAAAAAACATTCCTATCTCGGTTTCGTGTAGTAACCGATGTAAACGATTTATTTTTTCAATTTTAAATCTGAGGTTTTAAATTAAAAGTGCGATTTTAAATTACAAACCGCGGTTTTAAATTGGTAGCCAATTACATGGTAAAATTGTAGTTTTCATTCCACAAGAAATAAAAAACATAAGAGTTTTTTTTGTATTTTTTTACCCTTCTATATTCATACAAATATGCTTATGTGTGAACTATAATGAAAAAGATAAAATCAGAGTTACAAAAATGAATATAAATAACTAAATTTTTAATATTATAATTTACCAAAAAAAGAGATAAACACTAAAAATTGGTCCCTCATATCTCTATGACTTTTTGTGAATTTTAAATAAAGAACAATAAAATATAAATCAAATTCTCAGAGAAATCGCAGTTATTATCAAACTATAATTCCATATTACCAAAATATTATAGGATTTGTGTGAATTTTATATAGTTTGATAACTTAATTTTTAATATTATAATTTACCAAAAAAAAGAGATAAACACTTAAAAATGGTCCCTCACTTTTACAAATCAAATATCTTTTAATTTTAATTAATCATTTTCACCTCATCGCCACTAATTAATATTAAACCAACTATCATTACCAAGAAAAAAAATCTGCATGGTATCCCCTGTAACTAGAGAAAAACTCCCTGTCAAAAACAAGTTTATATGTATACAACTTTATACCACAATAAATATCGATCACACGTAGTAAATTTATACTAACTGAATGAATAAATTGTAAAACAAAATCTGCATGGTATCCCCTGTAACTAGAGCAAAACTCCCTGTTAAAAACAAGTTTAAATGTATACAACTTTATACCACAATAAATATCGATCACATGTAGTAAATTTATACTAACTGAATGAATAAATTGGTAAAAAAATTTGCATGGTATCCCCTATAACTAGAGCAAAACTCCTTGTTAAAAACAAGTTTAAATGTATACAACTTTATACCACAATAAATATCGATCACACCATAAAAAGACAAAAATATAAAACTAATATTAACAAGCCTAAGTTCCAGTAACAGATATGATTAAGTTGAGACACCATCATACATTGAATAAACTTAGTAAAACAAAAAATGCCCTAATAGCCATAAGTAAAGCCTATGTTGCATGAAGCTCATATCATCCAAGACATTCACTTGTACCAAAATTAACGAAAAAATAAACAAAATAAGTCACAACAGTTAGTGAAGCATAAAACTATCCAAATCTAGTAATAAACAAAATAATAAGTACAATGAAAAATCTAAATACACAAACGTGAATAATAACTTACAGACTATATCTCACGACAAAGTCTTTCTTTTATTTGACAAAGGATCAACCCATATGCCTTCCACGTGATCAGTGCTGAGAATGAATGCATCCATATTGCGGTCCTCTTCAATTGTGCTCAGTGGGGGAAAACCTAATGAGAATGGCGGCACATCGTGATTATTATCAATATCAATTTCATCACCGACATGTAATTTTTTCCCTTGTAGGACAATGGACCATTTTTTGTCAATAGGATCAGAGACATAAAATATTTGTTTTGCTTGGGAAGCAAGTATGAATGGTTCCCCTTTGAAACCTTCCCTGTTCAAATCCACTAGCGTAAATCCCAATTCATCAGTTCGAACGCCATTGTTGTTGTCAACCCATTTGTATTTGAAAATTGGAACTTTGAATTTAACATAGTCAAGCTCTCATATCTTCTCAATCACCCCATAATAAGACATATTGGCATACACTAGATTTCTATCTCTCGAACTAGACACATGTAAAGCCTCAGACACTAATGTAACCCCACTATTTTGCGTTGTGCTCCTGTCATCTTGAGTCTTAGTAGCAAATGAAAATCCATTTATGTCATAGCCCGAATATGATAGCACAACGTAACTGGGCTTATAAGCTAACCACCTTAATGTCTCTGTAATAGTTTGATCCTGAATAGCAGCACTGAACCAATTCACAAATGTTCGATTGTGTTCATTGAGTACGTATCTGTCAGTCCAACCACGATAACTTTCATTTATTTCACAAATATGAGCATTCACATAAGGCTGTACTTCTTCATAATTGCGCAAGATATATAGATGTGCATTTTGTAATTCATCGTTAAAATGGGTAAACAACTTACCTGCCGATGTCCCTTTTCCTTTGATCCGTCCATCATGGCCAGGCTTAGGTAGTCCAATAGCATTGGTATCAGACAAGTACCCATTGCAAAACTTAATAACCTCCTCAGCTATGTACCTTTCAACAATGCTTGCATCAGGACGATAGCGATTTTTCACATAACGCTTGAAGACTTTCATATATCGCTCAAATGGATACATCCAGTGCAAATATACAGGCCCACAAATCTTTATCTCCCTAACCAAATGAACCACCAAGTGCCACCATAATGTCAAAAAAAGCAGGTGGAAAATACATCTCAAGTTGGCACAAAACTATGACAATTTCATCTTGTAGCTTATCAAGTGTATCACGATCAACTACCTTGCCACATATCGCATTAAAAAAGAAACAAAGTCTAGTTATGCTGTATCTGACATGTTTTGGCAAGATAGATCGAATAGCAATAGGTAAGAACTGCTGCATCAGCACATGACAGTCATGGGATTTCAATCCAACCAATTTTAAATCTCCCATCGAAACAAGTCGACTTACATTTGAAGAATATCCTGATGGGACCTTGATGCTATGGAGACTCTCACACAAACTCTGTTTCTCTTTCCGTGACAATGTATAACAAGCGGGGGGCAAGTACGTGCGCTTTCCTCGAATCACATGTGCTAAATTCACCCTGATACCCATATCAACCAAATCAAGTCTCGCTTTATAACCATCTTTTGTTTTTCCAGTTATATTCAAAATAGTACCCAACAAACTGTCACATATATTTTTTTCAATATGCATCACATCGAGACAATGTCTAACATCTAGTGTCTCCCAATATAGAAGATCAAAAAAGATTGATTTTTTCTTCCAACAGCTTTTATCATTCTTGCGAGACTTTGTATGTTTTCCAAATTCCACATTGATATCCTTTACACGATCATGAACTGTCTCCCCACTCAAGGCAATTGGAGCACTTCTGAATTCCTATTTCCCATTGAAAGATCTTTTCATTCGACAATATGAATAAGAATCAGGAAGAAATCTACGATGTCCAAGATAGACCGTCTTGCTCCCATGTACAAGCTGACAAGAATCTGTATTCTCCTCACATATAGGACATGCTTGGTGTCCTTTAACAGAAAATCCAGATATATTACCATATGCAGGAAAGTCATTTATGGTACAGAATATCATGGCACGCAATGTGAATGACTCCTGACGATATGCATCAAACATCAACTCCTCTTCATCCCACAACTTCTTCAAGTCTTCAATTAGGGGAGCTAAATAAACATCTATGTCATTTCCAGGTTGGCATGGACCTGAAATCATTAATGACATCAAAATTTACTTGCACTTCATACACAAGTAAGGAGGTAGATTGTAAATAACCAATATTACTGGCCAAGAGCTATGTGTACTACTTAGACAACCATAAGGATTCATCCCATTCGTACACAATCCTAATCTCATATTTCTTGCAACTCTACCAAATAAGGGGTAAACCGAATCAATCTTTTTTCACTGATCAGAATCTGCAGGATGCCTTATCATCTTGTTCGCCGGGGAAATATTTCGATTTTCATACCATGTCAAATTTTTAGCATCTCCAGAATTGGCAAACAATCGCTTGAATCTCGGTTTTATAGGGAGATACCATAACACTTTCACCGGTGATGATTTGTTCTTCGCATCTATATAATCTTCAACGCCATCACCAATTTGCTTCTTTTTGAAACGAGAAACCTGACATTTAGGACAATACAACGAATCTTCATATTCATTCCTATATAGTATGCAATCGTTTGGGCAAGCATCTATTTTATTATACTCCATACCCATAGGACACAAAAATTTTTTAGCCTTGTAAATGCGATTCGGAAGTTCATTACATTCCGGCAGTACATCCTTCAGTAAATTCAACAGTGCTGTAAAACTAGCATCAATCCACCCATTTGTCGCTTTCAAATTGTACAGTTTTAAAGTACCCGATAATCGTGTGTACTTAATACACCCAGGACATAGAGGCTTTTCGCTATCATTCAACAACGAAGCAAGAATATCAGGCTTATCGGAAAAACTACCGACCACATCCTCAACCATATCATCCAATCGATTATTTTTAATTACAACATCATCTTCTACCTCATATTCTTCTTGTTTCGATGAATTTTCACTCTCGCCGTGCCATTTCCATATTTTATAAGTAGAATCAAATCCCCTCCGATACAAATGGTCTCTTATAGTGTCAGGGTCGTCGAACACCGCAAAATTCTTACAATCCTTACATGGACAATAGATGTACTTGGCATTTGTATAAGCAAATTTAATAAATTTCTCAACCTCCTTTTCATATGCAGATGTTGTCCGATCACCAAATATAATATCATTACGATCCATGACTATCGCACCCTTTAAATTATAAAAAAAATAATTATAATAAGTTAACCAACAAAATAAATGCATTGATGCTTTCAAAATATTACATCATATAAATTAATCAACAAAATCTGTTTCTAATTTTAATTAAAATAGACATTGCTAAAAATATTTACTTCCACAAATTAAATGAAGGACAAAATCATTAATAATTAATAAATTTGTATTATGCAATATATCAATAAATCTAAAAAATATACACATGAACGCCTAAATAAAATAACAAAACATCATTTTAATTACATTTATTACACATATAAAGCATATATATTGAAATCTACAATTTTACAACTGTTTTACAAAAAATAAAATGCAGATCCATATATATATGAGTCAATGCTTTGACAAATGAGAAGCAAAATCATATAAAGTTATCAGTTTATATATAACTAACTAACTCCAGATGGTTGAGTTGCATGAACATAAGTTGATTGTAGCTTCTGATTTGGCCTTCAAAAAGATTTCGTGCGCAGCTTTTTGAAAAAAAATCGTAGGTCTTCGCGACAGGGATACAAAAGTGACTTACAGCTGGAGTAGAAGGAAAAATGTATGGTTTTGTTTGCACTTGTTATTTACACCGGTTAACAAAAACCGGTGTAATGGTGTACTATCTACACCGATTTTCTTATAACCAGTGTAATATATAAACTATTTACACCAGTTATTATTTAAACCGGTGTACTAAGTTTAAATTGTACACCGGTTATAATAAAACCGGTGTAAATAGTTCTCCTGTCACTAAATTCTTGTTTAATATTAGGATAATGCCACCGCGTTTTTATAAATTACACCGGATTATGTTTAACCGCTCTAAAAAGGGAAGTTTAAATCCGCCATTTTGCAGTAGTGTGTGGAGGAAGGTGGGTTTGGATTCCGTAGTTTTGATGTGGCTGCGGAAGCTTTTGGAGCTAAGATGTGGTGGAGATTTGGGGAGGGTATATTCTATTGGGTTGGCTTTATGAAAGCGAGATATTGTAAGGAAGTTCATCCTGTATGTGTTATCCCAAAGCGGATTTGATCATGTGGAGACGTATGCTTATTATTAGGGATTTGGTGGAACCTCATATCAGTTGGTATCCTCATATGGATTTGGATTTCTTTCATGACAGATGGTTAGGGAATAGATGCTTCTCTGAGTTTTCTACCTCTTCTGGTTATACTCCAATTGGTCATTTCTGCACCAATGGGAAGTGGTCATTGCATAAGATTTCTAGAATCTTACCTCTAGATTTGTCAGTTGAGGTGTCATTGTCGAAGTTGTGTTCTGGGCTTGGAAAATATATGTTTTGGCGGCCTGTTCCTTCGGGTTTGTTCTCCGTATCATCAGCTTATGATTTGTTGAGATCACGTTCGACTATGATTCATAGATTACCACGACTATGGCATCGGGCAGTCCAAGTGAAGGTTTCCATTTTCATGACTTGTTTGTGGTTTGGGAGGCTTCCGTTTTTAGAATGGATTCTACGATTTGGTTTATATGGTCCATTTATATGTATGGGATGTTGAGAGGCCGAGGACAACGTTCTACATTCTTTTGGTGCATGTACTTTTGCTACATCAATTTGGAATTCATTTGCACAAGGTTTTGGCATCCTTGGGGTAGTCATTAGGTTACTCATAAAGGAGTGTTTAGTCTATTTCCCAGAAATCATAGTAACCTTTTAAGGCCTCTGGCTACTGTTTGTTAGGACAGATTTGCCTACTGCAGATCATGCTCCCTTTGACCATTGAAAAAAGAATTTTGGACAAAAAGTCTTTCTTACAATCTATTCTACACCTATATAGAATGGGGGATCCCTGGCTGCTATTTGTTAAGCCAGTTTGTCTACTTCAATATTTATGTTTCACATGGTTCTTGCAATGGATATATTGGTATGGTTCATTATACTTCCTGTGGTTTGGCTTGACTACTGATTTGATATCTCGATTGCTAAAAACCCCGTTTTACATGTGTATACTACATTAGGCATACTAATCATAAATGAAAATTATGCATATTGGTTGCGTGTGGAAATCATGTCATCTATGCATTATCTGAATCTTTTGAAATCACTCCTGTTGAATATGGTTGTAATATATAGGCAGTCTTTTGATGGAAGGGTAACAAAGCTTGATAGAATATGGTGGATTCGTTGCTATATTCTTATCAAACTTTGGATAACTGAATTTTCTACGTGGAGTAAGTAATCCAAATTTATTTTATTTAATAGGTTACGCTTTTATGTAATTATGGTATTATGATAAATTTACCATAAAAAATTTAATTAATATATTGGGAATGGCATCCTCCATCAAAATAGAGGTTATGCTAAATAAATAAATAAATAATAATAATAATTCTCAAACTAATACACTTTAAAATTTAATTCCCTAACTAAAATCTTTTTTATCATATAGGTCATTATTTATCTTATAAATGGTCTACGTGGCAAAAACAAATGTTTGTTAGAGAATTAATTTGAAAGTATGTTAGTTTGAAAATTAGTTTTTGAAATTAAGCTATTTTGAAAAAAGAAAAAAACTCACATTTGATTAGATGCCTGATTATAGTAGTTTATAGTAGTTTAACTTAGGCTCTGTTTGGACAACAATATTTTAGTGATTTATTTCACAAATGCAAAATGAGTTGTTTGTTTTGTTCAATTTTTCCATCAAAATTTTTAAAAACAAAAACAATGCTACAGTAATTATTTTTGCTAAAGTGTTTTTTATAAATAAAATATTAAATTTAAATTTAAATTTTAAATTTTAATAATAAACAATTTTTTCTAACACAATTCCCATCAAAATAAATTAATAAAATATTAATTCAAATTTAAATTTCAAATTTTTATTAATAAAAAAATTATCAATACAAATCCCAATAAAACAAAATCATTCATTTCAAACACTCCCAAAATATTCTTTTCTCGTAACAAATTTCAAAAAAAAATTCGTGATAAAATCCAAAAATACCTCATCCAAACAAAGCCTTAGAAATTTTCAGTTATACTGTAAAAATAATAATAATAAAATAATGAAAACATTCAACTAGTTGAAACTTCAAATTTTAAATCATATTAAAGTTAGCACTTTTTTTATAAAAAATAATAATAAACAACATCATCGGTCAGTCGGTTCAAACCTGCTTTTCATACTAGAACCTAGACAGTTTAGAAGCAAGCAAAGTCAAACTGCTAAATTCACATTAACACAATTTTTTCTGCACTTTCAGGATTCCCACATTGATTTCCCAACCTCTCAATCAGAAAAAAACAAAATTGAACAAAACCCAAATTAATCCATTTGATATAAACCTTGTCCAGCATAGTTGCTTTTGTCTCTGAGGTACATCATCTATTCTTCATCAAGCATTGACAGAGTTAAGCTGAGCTGACATCAATGGAGCAAATAGATTCTGGAGAAAAAAGGCTCAATGAGCTTGGATACAAGCAAGAACTTAAGAGAGAAATGGTAAACAGCATCCTTCAGTCTTGTGCTAAACTTTCTCTTTTTTCTAGCAGGGGATGCGCCAACCTTTTTTCCCCCTTAATGTATGAGTAGGAAGATATTTTTCTGCATATTTATTGGTTTGAATGTTTTTCTTGCAGCGATTATTTATTCATCCTTCCTAATATTGATTCAATCCAAAGAGAATTAATACCTTCTTCGAAGATGATACTGTAGATTTGCATGCTTTTTCATATTGCTCTCTGGAAATATAAGTTTTTGTTGAACCATCTTTGCTTTTGATTGGTTATTGCAGACTTTGTTCAAGACCCTTGCAATATCGTTTTCAACAATGACACTTTTCACAGGAATAACTCCTCTTTACGGTTCAAGTCTTCTATATGCAGGGCCTGCACCTCTTGTTTGGGGGTGGGTGGTGGTGTCGTTTTTCACCTGGTTTGTTGGTATTTCCATGGCTGAGATATGCTCATCTTTTCCGGTGAGTCTAAATTGTTTCTTTCTAATCTTTTGTGTACATTTTGACTGGAACGTATTGCTAATTCAATTGTTTGGTATTAGGTGCTCTTATAAGATTATTTCTTTCTGTGTTGGCTACTTTTACTATGAGCATTGTTTCAAATGTAATCAATTCTTCAAGGATTCAAACATGATTGTATTGATAAGCAAGATTCATAAACAAACTAAAAATGAATCCCAAACCAAAGTACAAGAAAAGAACATAAAAAAAAAAAAAATTATATGCATATGAATAAAGATGAATCCCTCATCAAAGTAGAATTGAAAGCATATTGAAATGCTCCCCATTTGTAATCGTTTATTTTCAATGTTTTTGAAGCTCTAATTAATGGAGGATCTTCTGTTATATTTCCTATTTCAATCTATGTTTTACTCTTATAAATTCACGCAACGTATTTAATAATTATCCTTAGGGTTCACTGATTATTTGATAGAGTTTTAGTCAAATATATGTGCCGAATATATATAAACTTGAAACAGGATTGATACAGGGGTGGAACAGAAATCCGGAGTGCTCTAGTTAATTGGAGGCAAAATCTTATCATATTTCTTTGCATATGGACTAAGAATCAGTTGAAAAGTTTGTAAATTATGAAGTTCAAACCAAAAACTTATGGTCATTTTTGTATTTTTACAGACAACCGGTTCTCTATATTTCTGGGCTGCCCATTTAGCTGGGCAGAGTTGGGGACCTTTTGCATCCTGGTGTTGTGCTTGGCTTGAGACAATAGGGCTGATAGCTGGCATAGGGACACAGGTAGTTCCTGCTTTTAAAAAGAAAGCATTATTCATTATGCTGCAGCTGGTGATCTTGATTTCTAAGCTCTTTCTTTTCTTGTTTTTAAGGCTTATGCAGGATCCCTAACGTTGCAGAGCATTATTTTGCTATGCACTGGAACAAATAAAGATGGAGGCTATTTGGCTCCACGATGGTTGTTTTTGCTCATGTATATAGGCCTTACAATTATATGGGCAGTGCTTAACACATTTGCTCTAGAAGTAATTGCATTTATTGACATCATTTCAATATGGTGGCAGGTACATGTTCGAAGTTTATTTGCTTTTTGTTTCATTTATTAGCTTTTTTTTTTCTTTTTTTTTTTTTGTATAAAGTAAACATACTTATTTAACATTCCCCAATTGAGTAGTTTTCGATAACCTTCAAAGAATACAAGTAGGGGTATGCAATATTCGAATTAAATCGAATATTCGACAGAATTCGAATTCATCGAATTTGTATTATTCGAATTCGATTTTGGTAAACCAAATTCGAATTTCGATTTTAAGGTTTGGATTCCAATTCGAAAACCAAATCGAAAATCGAATTTATATATAAAAATATATGTTAATATAAAAAAAAAATTAAAATATATAATATTAAAAAAATTATTCTATTGAATCGTAAATTGCGATTTAATTTGGTAATTTGATTTAGCTTAAAACCAAATTCTTGTTCATACGAATTCAATTAATTCAAATTAAAATTTAATTTTTAAATTCAAATATCATTTTTTATTTATTCGAATTCGAATCGAATTCAAACCGAAAACCGAATTCGAATTGAATTCAATTTGATTTGGTTTTCGATTTTATGTTTAGAAATACTAAAACCAAACCAACGGAACCGATAAACACCGCTAAATGCAGGTTCTACTTAAAAGTAGCAACATCTTGGGGAAAACTCAATACTAATTTCCATGAGTGCTACTGATAGTTAAATGCATCTTTGTAGCATTTGTCATCAGTTGAATCACAATATTATCTGACTCCCTATTTTGATCTCTTCACTCTGTAATCACCTTAATCAGTTATCTCATGAAGGGGAGCCCCATTTTTGAAGTTTCAAGTTGTTTTCTTTGAGATAATCTAGGTTCAGTAATATCAGGAGTGAACAGACATTCTTTTCTGCAGTTTTTTGGACATAAATCCTGCTTGAGAGGCTTTAGGATTCAATTTGTTCTAGTCTTTGCATGCTCCGTATGAAACTGCTAAAGAAATAATTGGAAGAACCCCAAAGACAACCGAATCATGCTAATCTTTGTTAAACTTGACAATATTTATTGCAAACACTTGAAACATGCTCAGCTTTTTAGCAGGGATGTTATACTTCTTCCTTATCCTTTTCTCGTAGTACCAACCAAGAACATTGAAAAGCGTTAATTGTACATCATATCTAAACATCTATAATTGTTCTTTTTTTTCGATTTTCTTTGTAGTTCATTATCTGAAATTCATCTTTGATTTCCTATCGTGGATGTGAACATTGTAAAAACTAAATTGCTTTTACTTAGAAAATAGTGTAGTGAACCAGCACAATCATAACAGCTGATGTAGCTAGCCTAACTGACCTAAATATTGCTGGAAAGTAAATAAATATTTGAGTTTACATCTGATACTTTTATTTGACATTTCAGAATCTTTGAAAATGAATATTGAGAATGTAAGTATACAGCATAAGAATTGAGAAGATACAAGAAATACTACTTCCCAAAGTAACTTTTGTTTCAATGTCAATGATTACAGTCTAAGAGTTAGCTTGTAGCAAAGCATCAAGGAACTGTAGGTTGCATTATATTTAATTGGCCATGGATTTCATTAGTCAGTTTTGAGAACAACTCCTGTGTTCATAATCACAATTTCAACACACAATAAAAATAGCAGAAAATTAGAATCACGATTTCAAAAACTATTAATTTCTCATCTCATATATGAAACGTGTCTAATATATATGAACCAACTTCACATGAGTTTTTTTTGTTAGTTTCAGCCATTAGAGAACATAATCTGCTGAAGGAATACTTACTTGAGAATCTTATTACTGTTTGGTCCTTGTCCTGATTCGTTTATTGGTTTATTTCTCTTTTGCAGGTCATTGGGGGAACAGTTCTTGTCATTATGCTTCCTCTTGTAGCGCTCACTACACAACCTGCATCATATGTATTCAGTACATTTCAAATGGCACCAGACTCAACAGGGATATCAAGCAAAGTGTATGCAACCCTTCTATCCGTTCTTGTTAGCCAGTATTCACTTTATGGCTATGATGCTGCAGCACATCTAACTGAGGAAACGAGAGGTGCAGACAAGAATGGTCCTATTGCAATTCTTTCTAGCATAGGGCTCATTTCTGTATTTGGATGGGCATACATCTTAGCCCTTACTTTCAGTATTCAGGTACATTTTCACTTAGCTTGTATATCATACTACGTATATGCTAGAAAATTGAAAACCTTTTCTGAGGAATCCAACATAATGGATGGAAAATTTTCTTTCTTCTTCGATTGACAAAAGAACTAAAAAAAATTGTAAAAATTTCTAGCATGGGAAAAGTGGTGTCATTATGCTAATGTGTCAAACCAAGCTTGAACATTAATGATAATATGTCAAATTTGGTCTATGCTGAACTTGATAAGTGAAAGCACTGCATGGCTACTGAAAATGAGCTCATTCAAGTTAAGCTGGTTAAAGCTTGGATAAAATTGAAAAGCCAAGGTGAACATATTTTGCAAGTGTCTTTGTTTCTACTTCGTTACCCCCCATTATTAGCATGTCTTACTTGTAATCCATAACAGTGACTTCCAAAAATATGCTCAACTCCTTTATGCCTATTACAACATGTCTTTCTTGCAATCCATAATTTGCAAATTCCAACAATATATCCCTTTGATTGTCATGGTTCTAACTTCAACGAACTTGCGCTATAGAAAACTAATTTCTCTTACTACAGCTTTAGACTTATGATGATTGCATAAACAAATGTATGTTGGCTATTAGTATTAAATATAAATGATTGATTCTGATTTGATGATCTATAATTCAGGATCCAGCATATCTCTATGACACCTCTAATGAAACTGCTGGAGTATTTGTGCCAGCTCAAATACTTTATGATGCATTTCATGGGCGATATCACAATGCTACAGGAGCAATCATTTTACTCTTCATAATATGGGGTTCATTTTTCTTTGGTGGACTTTCAATAACAACCAGTGCAGCTAGAGTGGTGAGTTAGCTGTTTTGTTGTCATGATTGTTTTGCATTGAATGCCGTTAACTTTCAACTCTTTTTTTTTTTTTTTAAGGCAAAAGTCCCTCTCCGCGGGTTGGGAGCGGCAATCCCAGAAATTTTATTAATAAATTACGGTAACCATTACAATATAAAATTAGAAAAGAAGCCAAATAAAGGATACTATCCCCTTACATAATGCTATGATCGAAACCGAAAACTAGGCATCCGAATCCGGTCCAAATAAACCAAACCCCTCAATCTAGGTGGAAGCATACCTAAATGCAAGAATTCCATTCTATACCCCAACCCCAATTCAATACCCGCAATCACACAAGCCGGCCGATTACCTTCAACATAAACGGATGAAAAATTCGTAACCTTGACCCTCCATATCTCCTCAACCAAACCCCGAAGCCGCCACGGCACAACAGCCTTACCATTTAAAATCTGCACCAAAAGCTTAGAATTCAACTCCACCACAATATCCGCTGGAGACCACTGTGCACACAACCTAATGCCTTCAAGAATTGCCTCCATCTCCGCCTTTAAACACGAACAGTCCCGCCATCCCAAAGCAACAACCCCTAGAAACTCCCCATTCGAGGACCGAACAATTACACCCCCACCCCCACGACCATCGGTATGCCGAACCATACCCATAACATTAATCTTACATCTTCCCCCCAGAGGAGGCTACTAACAAACAGAAACAGGACGAAGAACCGACTGTCGACCGCAACAAAAATCCACAATATCTCGCCAATTGTCCCATGAAAAATCAACACGAAAATGAACTTTCAACAACATCTGAATATCTCGCAAAATCAGTTGGACCAGCCCCTCAAAATAAAACTTAGCACCATCAAAAAGTATAGAATTACGCAACTTCCACACATGCCAACAAATAAGGAGAGGCAAAATTCGACCAACAAAACGCGCACACTTATTATCACCCCAATCCCACCAAATAAGGCACCAACCCCTCAAATTTCCAGGCCCATGCCGCACACCTATATCGGCGGCAAAAAAATTCCAAACACGGGAGGTCACCGGACAGCCACCAAACAGATGTTCACTCGAGTCTTCTTCCTCCTCACACAAGCAACACCGAAACGGACCATTTATACCAATCATCGTCAACCAATGCAACAGAGGCAATCGCCCAAACCACAGACGTATCATAAATATAGAAATCTTAGCTGATACTCCTTTACTCCACAGGCGAGACAAGAACGGATGCTTCTCAGTAGGACCACGAAACAACAAATACGCCTAAACAACCGAAAAACAACCCCCAGTATCCAAAATCCAGTATGGCTCCGACATAGTAAAAAACTTGGCTTTCAAAATCAAAGATACAATATGTATAGGAACCACAGATAAAAGCTTCTCCATCATCCATCTGCCCTGTTGCCGGAATGTCCTAACCGGGCAGTAACCCCGAGACCTAAGAAACTCCGCTAATGTCCCCGATGGCAACCACCGATCAAAGAAAAAATCCACATCCGACTCCCCAAGAAACCATCCAATGTGAACCTCGACGGCATCCCGAACATGCAACATTCGCCTCCAGACCACTGAAACTGATGGTCTAAGAGGGACCACCGCAGGATGAAACTTTGTACAATACTTGCGATGCAGAAAATCCGACCATAATGAATTTCCTCTACGAAAAACCCACCACAGTTTCGCCGAAAAGGACTCGACCACATGTTTTAATCGACGAACCCCCAAGCCACCACTATGTTCCGGACTACAAACCTTCTCCCAACTCAGCCAAGGCACACCCCGTTTATCATCAGAACCCCCCCCACAAAAAGGACGCAAAAATGCTCTGGATAGTCTGAATGGTAGACTGTGGAGGATCACACGCCGCAATTAAATGGACATGTAACGACATGATCACTGATTTCAGCAAAGTCAACCGTCCTTCCCGCGACAGCTTTCCACACTTCCAGCCGCCTAAAATCCGACGGACCTTTGTAATCTTGGGTTCAAAATAAGCCACTCTCTTCCGCCCCAGAAATAAAGGACAGCCCAAGTATGTCATCGGAAACGATTTACGCGAAAAGCCTGTAACTCGAGATACCCGACGAGATAAGCCACTTTTAGGATGAACCAAATAACCACTCTTAGCGACATTAATTAGCTGCCCGGACACCTCCTGGTACTCCTTTAAAACCCTCATAACCAGTCTTAAAGAACCAAGCTTTCCCGAAGAAAAAATCAGGACATCATCAGCATATGCCAAATGCGTAACAGTGAGCCTCTTCTTCACATTACAATAGCCATGAAACCGCGGAGAACGAGGGAGCTCATTTAACAACCAAGACAAATACTCAGCTGCCATAATAAATAATGCTGGAGAAAGAGGATCACCCTGTCGAATTCCATGCGATGAGTGGAAAAAGCCAAACTGCTCCCCATTAATCAAGACTGAAAACCAACAATTAGAAATACATCTATACACCATATCGATCCAGCCTTCCCCAAAACCCAACTTCCTCATAACTTGGCACAAAAAATTCCATGACACTCTATCATACGCCTTCGCCATATCCAGTTTGAGAAGAGCATTCCTATCCTGCGATTTAAAGGACAACTCCCCAACAAATTCCTGGGCCAGCACAACATTTTCCACAATGGAACGCCCCTTGATGAAAGCGCTCTGATTAGGCGAAATTATATTCGGCAATACCTCAGTTAACCGATTCGCCAACAGCTTAGTAAAAATTTTATTCAGCACCGTGCAAAGACTAATAGGGCGGAAATCCCCAAAGGAGCTTGTGTGATCGCACTTTAGTAGAAGGACCAACAAAGTAGAAGTATATCCGCGAGGGAACACACCACCACAAAAAAATTCAATCACCGCCCGATGGATATCAGATCCAATAATGTCCCATGCCACTTGAAAAAACCGACTAGAAAACCCATCCTGTCCAGCCATACTATCACCACTCATACCCATCTCCACCGCCCGGACTTCCTCAATCAAAGGCAACTCCTGAACCTTCTCACTCTCCAGCCCGGACAAACGACGAGTAGGAAAGGCCGAATTGAGATTGATAGCCGCAGGAACATTATCAGCTTTAAGCAACTTATCAAAAAAACGAACTGCTGAATTCCCAATATCCTCCGTATTACCAAGATAAGTTCCATTATCATCAACAATCCCATGAATACATGTTCGTTTCTTCCTCAAGTTAACATGGGAATGGAACAGCTTCGAATTAGAATCACCCTCCGCAACCCATTTTAAGTTCGCTTTCTGCCGCCAAAAAGCCTCCTCATCCGACAGGGCCCGGTTTAACTCCGCAGTAGTTCTACTGTATTCAGTACGCCAGGATTCAAGGTGACTGCTATGGATCTCTTTTTCTAGGAACACCAATTTATTTTCAGCTTCCTTTATTCGCACATCAAACCTTCCCACATGCGATTTATTCCAGTCAATCAATGCCTTCTTCACTCTCATTAACTTCCTCCAAACCACAATCAAAGGTCTAGCGTCTACTTCTTCATGCCAAGCATCTTTCACAACATCAAGGAAATCCTTTCGAGTTGTCCAAAAATTTAAAAACCGAAACTGAGGTTTTCACCTAAGAAAACTCTAATATTCTGTTTTGCAGAAGATGTTAGATCAGAAAAATATGGACTTTGGAACAAGACACAGCTATTATTGACTAGCATATTTTCATAACCTCATCATGACATGGTTCCTTAGTGTTTCACTAAGGAACCATGAATTCCGAACTTTTTCTTTGAGAGTTGAATTTCCAAGAGGGGGTATCTTACTTTGTTTATGATTTATTTGTTTGGCATCAACTAATGTCTATTGGCTTTCTCTGATCAAATGGTGGGATGCCTCAGGTGTATGCTCTATCTAGAGATAAAGGAATTCCCTTCTCACACATTTGGCGAAAACTCCACCCGAAGCATAAAGTTCCCTCGAATGCTGTTTGGCTTTGTGCAGCTATCTGCATTCTTCTTGGCTTGCCCATCTTGAAAGTTAGTGTAGTCTTCACTGCAATTACTTCCATATGCACAATTGGATGGGTTGGTGGTTATGCTGTTCCTATCTTTGCAAGGCTGGTCATGGAAGAGGAAAACTTCAAACCAGGACCATTTTATTTAGGCAGAGCAAGAAGGCCAATATGCTTAGTAGCCTTCCTTTGGATATGTTACACATGTTCCGTCTTTCTTCTGCCAACATACTATCCAATTTCTTGGGATAATTTCAATTATGCACCAGTGGCTTTGGGTGTGGGGTTGGGTTTGATATTGCTTTGGTGGGTGCTAGATGCTAGAAAATGGTTTAAGGGACCTGTTAGGAACATTGATACTTACAGTGAAAAGGTTTGATATAAACAAACTCAAAAATGTTGTTCTATATATAGAAGTTAGATAATGTATCCATACTTCTAAAACAGCAATACCATTTCTATTTAAGATTGTTATTTCTAGTTCCATTCCCTCCTATGAATCCTATCCAATCTTGCAGGAAACCAAATCTATGCAGAAGCACTGACTTTGTAGTGTGACCATTCTCTTGGTTGACATCATATTTTCTTAAACCAGCAAAAGAAATGAATTTGCCTCTCCATTTTTTAACATCATATTTCCATGCATGCAAATATAAAGTAAAAGATGGCCAATTAATGTCATTGATCCATTTCTCATACTAAGAAATCTTATTTATACAGATGCTGTGTATCACCTAACTATTTGCTAAGTTGAACAGGTCTCTGGTAATTGGAGTACTCCTTAAACAATTCTTCTACTTTCCTACAATGTAAGCAAAGGAACTACTTCCCTCCCCATCAAGAACACCAGGAAAATGAGATGGCAAGAGCTGCAGCTGAGATTTTAGTTTTTTCCATTCTTCTACAAACAGATTGTAGCTTGAATTTTTTGCCAAAACATCTTTAGAGATCTCTTTCCTGTCAACCATTTCCCCTGCATATTGATCAAATTTGTTGATATTCTCCCATAACCAAGATTGCATCCGTCCATCACCCTCACTTCTAACACGATTTAACCAGGCCCTTGCTTCCTCTACTCTAGCCCAGAAACATGAATCTTGTGTCAAACTAGCAAAATGTATCCTGAAATTACCAGGATTTGCAGAAACCTCTAGATCCCTCCACCATTTGTCAAAGATTTTATACCTCTTTTCCCTTCCATGCTCCATGTAGTGACCTTTCTTCAAATGCTCCCCACATTTGTAGTACTCTGCAATGTCCAATGGCTCAACCAGGAGTTTGTAGAAGTGAGAGGCATTCACCCACTTTGATCTCTTATGAAAATCATAAGGTAGTTGATTTGTCTCCAACATTGATATCACATCATTCCAAAACCTTGCAAGCTTATGCCTATTCATATTGACTTTGAAATCTTTCTTTGAAGCACCTCTTTGCTTGAATGAATCATAATACCCCATTTGATCATCAGACTCATCACAGGTTGCTTTATACCACTCTATTTGTGCTCTGAGCGGCGTGATCTTAGATAAACCAATGGCAAGATTGGCGCAGTTGAGGCTGGGTGTGCGTCCCATTTGTTTTGCCATCTTCAAGCAATCTTTTGTTGGTCCAAATACTGGTTCCTGTTTAGCAAAAAACAAAGCAATAAGATAATGGTTAAAACCTTTATGAGATGATATCTGCAAATTTCTCAACAGACGTGGATTGCTAACCTTCTTCACTCTAATCTTCAAATTATTGCAACTCAACACTTTTCCAAGTTTTGTATTTCAACCATTATTTACACAAAATTGGTTACTGAATGCTAATTTGTTGGCAAAAATCAGGTCCTTATAATTGCACATGCACCTTTATAAAGTTAAATGGTCGTTGTTGAAATAAAAGAAATTATCAATATAGCCATTTCCTACATTCTCTTCCAGTGCAAAATTTCACAAATTCACCATGAAAACCCTTTAAGAAATGGTATAATTTCCAGCTCAGGAGCCCTATTTCTGTTAAAAGATCGATTTTCAGTCACAAATTGACACTAAGTCAAGAAAAC
This sequence comes from Ophiorrhiza pumila, assembly GCA_016586305.1. Classification (NCBI taxonomy): domain Eukaryota; kingdom Viridiplantae; phylum Streptophyta; class Magnoliopsida; order Gentianales; family Rubiaceae; genus Ophiorrhiza; species Ophiorrhiza pumila. The sequence goes on along the minus strand of BLIW01000007.1, from coordinate 22,444,630 downwards.
TAGAAGTTCAAAGACAGAATGGTCATGAGTAGAAGTTTAAGGAGCTTTAACGAGAAAATTAAGTGAAACAATGAAAGAGTATCAACAGGAAGCACAACTTGTCTAAATAATATCTTACACATGGAGATATGTCTGACGATTGCAATGCTAGTGTAATCCCAGCTTCATAACTTGACTCAGGCAGATTGCCATCCATGAAGTTGTTGCTACTCAGAATTTGCAAATAAATTCTGCTTACATAATTCTCATAATTAAGATGATCTTCAATACTAGAACTTGGAGAACCCTTTCCCAACATCAGATAGAGCAACTTAATGGCAGAAACTGCATTGTCCACACAAATAGATCCCTTGTTGGTACAGAAAATATAGCTCCCAAATGGCCAAAATAGATTCCCCTGATCAGAATCTTGAATCCCTTTTGTAAGTGCCTCAAGATGATTCAGCACAATATGAAAGAATTCAGCTTCTTTTTCATTAGAAAATTGGACTGAAGGCGGCTTAAAAGATGGGGATGTCATTGATAAATGCCAGAAATCAAAGAACGAACGCAAATGTAATATAAGGGGAGCTGAGGGGGCAAAAAGCAGCCTTGGCACTATATCATGCTGTCCAACAACATGCAAAAAGTTTCCTCCCCATCTTTCTTGGAGGATGGATTTTGAAAGTGATTCATTTCCCAGCATAGGTGACCCAAAAGTGATGCAAATCACAGCAAAGGAAGAGGGAATTAACTGGAGACAAGAGAGAAGCCAAAGAGCTGAGAGGGAAGCAATAGTTCCTCCAACTGAGTGGCCTGTGAACACCACTGATTTGCTCTTGCTAGTGATCTCCATCATCTGCATGCATGTGTTTAAAATGGGGTGAAATAAGGAATAGTTAATCAGCTAATTCTTTCATAAATGAGAATATAATGACTATTTTTCTCTTGGCAAAAAAGAATAGTAAATTAGTTCCACAAAAACTCCAGGAACCGTTCGTATAGAAAATGTTGTTCATATGTAAAACAGACTATTAATGACGGTTGAAATTATGTTAATGTTGATCATATGTGAAACGGACAATTAATGATTGTTGAAATTATGGTAATATCGTTCATATGTGAAAGATACTTAATGACCGTTGAAATTATAGTTCTAATTTCGCGAGTTGAAATCGCAATTAATTCGCAGTTGCATATATGAACTTATTTCATATGAGACCACTTGAATTAGTTCTTATATACAATATTATCTTTTTCAGTTAAATGTAAAAAATTCTTATGAATTATGACTCTTACCCAGATATTTCTTTGAAATTCTAAGTAGCCCTTTACATTCCTAAACATTTAATTAAAATATTTATTCCTTACCAAAGAGCTATTTTAAACAATTTAAATAAATTTAGGGTTGCAAAATGTTAAGGTAAATTACAAGAAATCTCCTTGTAGTTTTGGAACTTATCAAGTTAACTCCTTATCGTCTAAAAACTTACTTTACTTTCCCCTTGTAAAGTAAGGTAAATTTAGGGTTGCAAAATGTTAAGGTAAATTACAAGAAATCCCCTTGTAGTTTTGGAACTTATCAAGTTACCTCCTTATCGTCTAAAAACTTACTTTACTTTCTTGTGATTTAATTTTTTTTCAAAAGGTACAAAAAAATATGAATATAAAATACTTATTTTTTTTTAAATCTATCTAGTCCTATATAGGCATAGCTTTCTATTAAAATAAATTGCACTTTATCTTTTTCCAAAATTATCGATTTCTTGTAACATTGTTCAAAAAGTGCCAAATCATAGAGAAGCAATTTGTATATTTTTAAACCATAAGTAATTTTAAAATTTTCTGAACCCCAAGAGTTTTTTTGTAATTTATCGAAAGTGTTACAATCAAAAGTTTAGAGAAGAATAAGCGGTAGTTCAAGAGGTTTCTTGCAATTAACTCTTATTTTTATTTTTATTTTTAGTTTTTTGGTAATTGGCTGAATTCACATTTGCTTAGAATGTTAGGAACAAAATTTAAAAAGGATGCATCCTACATTTTGATTCATGAAAAGAACATAATTTTAAACTATTTATTATAAAAGGTATTTGCACTAATTCATTTACAAAAATGTACTATTTTTGAATATGCAAAAGGATGTACATTTTGTATATAAATTAATACATTTTAAAAATAATGCACTTTACAATAAAATAGTTTAAAGTTTTACTGTATGAGGTTTTGTTTTTTTTTTTTACACGATTTCATAATTCCATTTAGCTGGAATTCAATAAACATTGATTCATTTATTTATTTATAATAAATATTAATTTGATGAAAAGATTTCATATAAATGAAGTTATGGAAAAGTTACAATACTTTTCTACCCCCTATGCAGAAAATTGATGTATAATTAATATTCTACGTATTTTTTGCAATTTGTGCTTTTTTAACCATGTCTTCTATTTTTTTTCTCATAAATGGATATATTAGGTTAATAGCCAAATGATATTTTTCAAGAATGCAGAAAACAAAGCAATACAAATTCAACTTCCCAATTGTCAATTACTTTAAAGGATTTGAATGAGGACATTTGGAAGGTATTGATTTAAACTATATTCCCACTAATCCTAATTAAGTATCGTTCTCGACATACCCATTATTATTAGATAAGATGAGAGAGAAGAAATTTTTTAATTATTTTATGTCTTCCTTAATAACGGTGAAAATCTCTTAATCAACACCTATTTATAGGATTAGAGGGAGTATAAATTTAGCTCTTTGTCAGAATTTAAATTTATAAAAGTATTATATTTTTCAGCCACTAATATTTTTGGATTTGGTTATGGTGATAATAACTTTGGACAATCAAAATACTAAATTCAATTTTAGTGAGAACCTCATTATCCACAACATTTGGTAGAATGTTATTATAATAACGGGCATTCTTCTGTGCGAGTAGCATATATGCGACTTACATATGAAATTCAAAAAATTAGTGTATCAAAAAATTAGCATATTAATTTTCACTTTAGCGTATAAAGTATCAAAAATTAGCGTAAAAAATATAAAAAATTAGCATATAAAGTATAAAAAAATTAACGTATTAGCGTATCAATTTTCACTTTAGCATATAAAATATAAAAAATTAGCGTATAAAGTATCAAAAGATTAAAGTATAAAAAATTAGCTTATAAAGTATCAAATATTAGCATATAACATATTAAAAATTAGCATATTAGCGTATAACATATAAACAATTAGCGTATTAACGTATAAGATATAAAAAATTAGTGTATTAGCGTATAAGATATAAAAAATTAGTGTATTAGAGTATAAAGTATCAAATATTTCCATATCAAGTATACCAACATTAGCATATCAAAAAATAATATTACCATATCAAGTATACCAACATTAGCATATCAAAAAATAATATTAGCATATCAAGTATAAAAAATTCACATATCAAATATAACAAATTCGCGTATGACGTCGCAGTGCAACAGTCGCACAAGAGTTTTTACGTTATAATAAAAATAACTTTTGAGAGTCATGCTAAAAATATTTTTAAATGGCCCAAAATTTGATATATTTTCAATGTTATTTCTATGATTGTATATTGTAAAACAGATGAAAGTTTCTTGCAAAATTGATTATTGAACTTTAAAAAATTTTGTACTTTTTGCAAGAGTAATAATAATAATAGGGTATACAAGGTTTTTGTTGACATTTTCTGTGAAATCTTACGATCACTCATTCACCTGATTATCCACAAGAAATACTTATTTATTAAATAATAATAATAATCACCCAAGTGAATTTATCATCTATGTATAAAAGAAATTCATACTCCAATCATTATTGTTCTATTAAACTCATCCCCCTTATCATTGTTATTGTAATAGACTATCCAATGAGCTATAAGATAAATAGAATTTGAAACTAACAGCTAGCATTTAAGTTACGTAAACTCTATTATTACATAATAAGAGTAATGATAGAGCTTATTAAAATTTCTACAATTTGAAAACTCCAATAATGTGGACTCCTAATTGACATAAAATAGGAAAGAGAATTTGTCTTAATTGGTATAAATAAACAGTTTCAAGTTTATCACCATCATCCTCATAAACCCTTTATTAGGCATCCAATCATTGAGTACTATGTAACTTTTTTTCACTCTAATAATCATACACCCTACCTATATAATATATTTAATTCATACCTTTAATTGTTTACCGTGAAACAAAATTAAAATATTATCAAAATCACAAACTAAAATCAATTGGATAAACTGGTGACTAAAAGTATAAATAAATCACAAACCAAAATATTACTAAAAGTATATATTTTGCCAAAATTAAATATACAATTATTAAACCCTAACACAGTTGCTCTTAATTAATGTTGAAACGGTAAATTTGATGTTACATAATATAGTTTTTAATATGATTTTTAAGATACTATAGTTAAATTATAATTAGTTAGAAAAAGAATTACCAGTATTAAGGAATTTTGGAGGTTTATTTATCCTTTATATATATATATATATATATATATATATATTAATCTGTTATCTACCAATTAGATAAATTGGATTATATTAAATAATCAACTCTCTCCCCTATTTTATGCCAATTAGGATTACCTATAATTTGAATTTTCAATTCGCGTAAAAGTTATCATACTCTCTATTATTACTCACATAATAATGTCCCAAAATACAAATTAAGTAATTAACTCTTGTAAAGCATAGTGACAAAAAGGCTTCCAAAAATTAATCACACGTCCCAAAAGAAAAAAAAAAGGAAAAAGATTGATTTTTTCAATCATCAAGTTAACCGTGTTTGGGAGAGCCTTTTGTTTTGGATTCTCGTTCTCAAATTAAAAAATTGTTTTTGTCCACAATAGATCTTCTATATCACTTTTATGTATCATTTCCTATAATACTCTATAAGATTTTGATATGTGTATAATCACTTATCGCACGGTTCACTAATCAATTGATAGAGTTTTAATTTTATTTAAAAATACATGTGTAAGTGTGTTACATCTATAAGAGTGATATATAGAGTGATTTCTTCAAATTTAAAAATAGGGGTATTTTTGCTATTTTGCAAAAAAAAATGAAAGAAAATTCCACCTTCAAAACTAGTCAACAATTGACCAACGACAACTTTCTTGACTTTCCCTCCGTCAACTTTTTACAAAAAATTGAATTGAAATTTTTATTTAATATTAAAATATTCTTTTATACAAAAACAAAATTTATCAATCCAAATATCCAATTCTCAATTAAAAAAAATATTTTTTTCCTAAATCATGTAATAAAATTTACTCTCTCTTCCTAACAACCAAAAACACCTTGTTGAAATGGAAGTTCTTCATTTTCCACTAACAAACTGGGGTAACAAGTGGGTTTGAGTGGTATCAAGAGTCAACTAGGGTATCTAATGGGCTAAATGTGAACTCAAGGTGCCATTATTGACCACCCAAAATCAAATAATGCTTTTTGTCTTTTCTGTTGCGTGTTGTCAAGATTGTACCCTCAGATGACCTACCAACCAACCAATCACTTGTAGATGCCATTTTTGACCATCCCAATCAAATACTATTGATAGCCTCCTACCAATTTCACGAACTTAAAATTAATTATTGGTCATACAATTAATAATTGAACTAATTGCACAAATTAAAAACAAAACTCCTAAACTATAACACTTTTACAAATTTCTTGTTGAACTTTTCATTCTAACATTTTGTAACTGTAAGCATTTAATTATAAAACAATGTATTCTTTGCAAAAAGTTGATTGTTAACCAATTTAAATAATTTTAAAGGTGTAAAGTGATATGATTAGAAGTTTAGAGAGAAATTCACACAAACTTAATAATAGTTTAGGAGAATCTTTTACAATTAACTCTTAATAATTTCACAAGTGCCACTAATCCAAACAAAATTGAGCAGATTTTGAAAGAAGGAAGAAGGCACACGGCAAAATTATGAGAGGTTCATTAATTTTAGAATTTTATAGATTATCTAAGCAACAATGAAATTTATATTTTGTTTAATTAATATATACCATAGCTGAAAAGTGAAATACATAAAAGATTTTTCTTTTTTGATAAGTAATAAAGAGAGTTTTCGTCCATTGTTCAGTTTTTTCAATTATTTTTTAATCCATAATTAATTTTGGATCGCCTTCCCTTTCTTCTATATTCATGATAATATACACAAATCCCTATTTAAAAATGCACATTTTAATATGACAAGAACATTTTCATAAATGTTTAAGCCATAAATAATGTAAAACAATCCATACCATACATAAGCTTATACTTTATTTGACATTTCGTTTATTTATTTATTTTTTCGCTTCTCGGCTGAGTTTGATAAATTCAAATTTTTTTGACATATCCTTTTTGCAATGAACTTATGTCACAATTATGAAACAAGAGCGGGTGGGAGATTATTGAGAAATTTATTAAGTTATACCTTTACCACTTATTGTGAAAGTCACAATAATGAACGAGGAGAAGTTCAACAAAAATATAAAGGGAAAATGAAATTTTAATTCATAAATAACTTAGACAGCACAATTCGTCTCTAATATTTTATTGAGAACAAATTTAGTTTTTAATATTTGTAATTTAAAATAAAAAATGAACAATTGATATATTTTTTTTTCACAAATTAACAATTTTTAACTATGGCTAAAGAGTATTTGTAAAATACTAAATATTATTTTATTTATTTTATACTGTTATATTCTAAATGAAGTTACTACACAATGCAGGAGATTATAATAACTTCGTAATAATTCAAAAATATTAAAATCTCTATTTACAATATTTTTTTTTAAAGGAGGAAAAAGACTGTCAAATTCATACTCAACAAAAATTCTCACATGTTGCCATAAATGTTAGTTCTCTTTAATACATGTCCATATGCATCATAACTGCCAGATTGTTAATTATTAACTTTGCTTCAAATTACAAACATTCAGAACCAAAATTTGTTATCGATAAAACATTAGAGATTAATTTTGTCACTTAAGTAAACTTTAGAGGTTAAAATTGCGTCTTCCATTTCTCTTTTGAGTTCACGTTTATTGGGATGACTGACTTACTTTTTAGTAACTTTCAAATTAATTAGGGTTTAGTTGAAAATTTTTATTTGGCTAATCCTTTTGAACCCTATTTTACCATCTATTTGGTTAACCCTTTTGAACCCTATTTTTATCTCAAAACAAAGTGAGATGGGATCTTTTGTGTAAGATTATCGTATCTTATCCTATTTAATATTAAAACTCAGTCGTTCACTCATATCTTGGTTAAAGTGTAATAATTGTAAAATGATTTTACTTTTTGATTCTTACTTTTGGTGAAACTACGTCGTTTTGAACACTAGACAAAATAAGATAGAGTTAAGTTAGATAGGAGATCCTGTCTCAACCAAAGTGACATAAATGAAAAATTGTTTTCTAAAAAAATCAAAAAAATTGGAATAAGAGGCAATTTAATTTTTTTACCATCTGTTGACCAATGATGATCAACTGTTGATTACCATTGGTCAAATTAAAACAAAAGAAGAAATATACTTTCAAATTTAAATTTTATTTAATAGAAAATTCATTTACAAAAAAGCTTTTGCAACAAAAATGATCAATTTATAAATTTACATTTTACTCAAATATATATATTTTTTATAAAAAAAATCCAAAAATTTACTTTTTCTTTTTCAATCTAGAAATCAAAATGCTTAACCAAACACAAATTATTGAGGAGAATTGGAGTTTCAAAGTTAATAAACTTTTTTTAATTTCGTGCTAAGTCGTGAGATCCAGCTTCAAATCTTATAGGTTTGGTAATAAGTAGAAACCTTCTCACTCTGCCATGTATTACTATGATCATTTGTTATAGCTAGGGTAAATTACAAGAAGCCACCTTGTGGTTTCAAAATATTTTAAACTATACGCTTATCATTTAAAAACTACATTTTTACTTTTTTATGATTTAATTTATTAAAAAAACATAAATTATATAGATTTAAAATATTATTTTTGTAAATGCATCTAGTCCAATATATAGGCATAACTTTATAGTGTTAATTTGAAGTAGATTGGACTATTGTTTAAAAAAAAATATTGCTTTTTTAAATATTTAAAAAAAAGACTAAACTATAAAAAAAAAGTATTTTGTAGATTTTTAAACCACAAGGAGAAAGCTTGAAAATTTTCTAAAACCACGAGAGAAGATTGTAATTTATCCTTTGTACATTTTTGTGAGACCGGATCTCCTATCCAAAATTAGCCAATCTTATTCTGTCTAATATTCAAAACGATGTAGTTTTACTAAAAGTAGGAATTAAAAAGTAAAATTACTTTATAATTATTAGACCCTAACCAAGAAATGAGTAAGACAGAATAATCTTGGACAAAAGATCTCATCTCCATTTTCGTTGTTTTTACACCCTCGGAAAAAGGGAAAAATCACCTACTAGAAGCTTTAGTGTTAAAACTGTCTAAAGATTTTAATTGAAATTTGATATATTAAGGCTCTGTTTGGAAGGCATGAATTTTGTGATTTATTTCAGAATTGCAAAATGAGTTGTTTATTTTGTTCAATTTTTTCATCAAAATTTTTAAAAACAAAAACAATGCTACGGAAATTATTTTTGCTACAGTGTTTTTATAAATAAAATATTAAATTTGAATTTAAATTTTAAATTTTAATAATAAACAATTCTTTCTAACATAATTCCCATCAAAAAAATTAATAAAATGTTAATTCAAATTTAAATTTTAAACTTTTATTAATAAAAAAATCTTCCATACAAATCCCAACAAAACAAAATCATTCATTCCAAACACTCCCAAAATATAATTTTTTCATAACAAATCCCAAGAAAAAAATTTCATAATATAATCCAAAAATACCTCATCCAAACAGAGCCAGCATCTTGTCCTTGTAGCACTTCACTTTCTCAAAAATTTGTATAAATTTTCAATAATGCTTCTTAAATCATATATATCTATATTTTTTGAATTAATGAATTTATAAAAAAAAAATCAACAGTTTGATTGATGTCATTTTTTTTTTTTGCTACCAAAAACATGTATCTATACTGTTTTTGTCATCATCACTAATTATCCTTTATTATATAAGATGTGCGGAAAAAATGACATTCTTGTGTATAAAAGTTAATTCACTTTTCTAAAAAATATTAAAATGTACATTACAATAAATAAGAATAGTTCAACATTTTGTGTTTACAAGCTAAGTAACATTATTAAAGAAAATAAATATCGAAATCTAAAAAGTAATAATATGTTATAGTGTTTAATTACTTTTAAGCTTTTTTAAAGTCACGTTATGATAATGTTATATTAAAAAAAACACTCTTTAATTTGGAGATTATCATTAAAGGGTAAATTAAAAAAAAATCTCTTGTCATTTGATAATTTTTCAGGTTACGTCTTTATGATTTAAAAACCTACAAATTACTCCCTTGTGATTGGAATGTTTTGAAAAGATAAAAAATAAATTAGCGATTATATATATATATAAAAGATATAGTGTAATTTATTTCAAATTGACAATAGAAAGTTTACCAACGTATTAGACTTGATAGATCTACAAAACTAATAATTTCAAATCCACATATTTTGTGTGTTTTTCAAAAAAAAATAAAAAAAAAGTAAAATATAGTTTTAATGTACGATCAAATATGTTCAGCTATTATTTTCAGCAAAAAATGAAAAGTATGTTGAGTCATTGTCACTGCTAGCCATGTCCAGCTAAACAATAAGACGTGCAAGTATACAACTCCTAGGCCAGTTCAGCGGACAAAAAAAGTTTTAAGGGAAAAAGAAAAGAATTAAGTATCAAAATGAAAAAAAAAAATTTATTGTTTTCTGTTTATAATAGGTCCAATTTAGAAAAGCCGTGATTTTGACAATAAACTGCAATATCCAAAAAATTATAATAAAAGAATATATGGCTAGCGGGATTCATATATTCAACGACAAGTTAATCGCGCGATAAAATTGATAAAAATTAAAATTACAATTTTAATAGTGATTAATTGTTTATTTCATATATGAACTACGTTTTATATATGAATCGGTTCAACAAGAATTTTTATGATAAAAGAAAGATAGGGAGTAGTGAGTTTTTTTTTTTTTTTTTTTTTGCATGATATCATAACTATATTTACTTGGAATTTTATCTTCAGTTGTTGGTTCATCTCTTAGCAATCAATACTCATTTGTTAAGCAATAAGTTTTTATGGGAATAAAATTACAATCTCGTCTTCAAAAAATAAAAAGTGAGATTTTTGCCCAATGTGTTGTGCATAAAGCGTTTGACAAAAATCATATGTAAAAAGTTAACAATATGAAACATTTAAGGCTCCATTTGGATAGAATTTTTTTGTTATATGACCATTTTTTTTTTTTTTGCAATTTGTTAGAAGGAAGGAATATTTTAACAGTGTTTGAATTGATGATTTTCTTTTGTCAAGATTTGTATTGAAAAAATTTTTATTAATAAAATTTTAAAATTCAATTTTAAATTAATATTTTATCAATGTGTTTTGGTTGAAAATTGTGATAGAAATAAATGTTTATTATTAATTAGTATTTTTTTCATAAAAAAAAAATAATTAATGTAACATTGTTTTTTGTTTTAAAAATTTTAATAGAAAAATAGATAAAATAAACAAGTCAAATTAGATTTTTAAAATAAAACACGAAAACACTAATAAACAAACAGGGTATTTGAAAATATTATATATATAGGCTGCAATTCTAATTCTAATATCTTAACAAAAATGGTTGAATAGCTTAAGAAAGTTTATATCAACATTTTTCTAGTATTGGAGACGAATTTATATAATCTTAATTTATATGAACTTCTTTTTAGATGAATCATTGAGGCAACAAAGAAATATATTTACCAATTTAACTAATGATAGAATGTCATGCAACTCATCTCTTAAATTGTTATGTTTGCTTTTACTTACTATTTTGTCTTTTCAAATTTGAATTTCAAATTTGAACTTATAACACAATATAAAGTGAAAACAACAATAGAAAAAATAAAAGGTTTAATTATATCTTCAATCCTAGGATTTACCTAAATTACCAAACAAATTCTGTAGTTTCATAAAACTATTATCAAACCCACAGTTCATCTAAAATTTTAACAACTACCTTTCTTGTTATTGAACTAACATTGACTAATTAGATTATTTGAATTTTATTGTGAAATTTCTAAAATTCCCTAATTTTGGATGCTAATATGCTATTATTTTCATTATTTGAAGCTTGTTTTACAAAATTCTAAAAATCTAGGAGATAGGATATTCTATTCAAGATTATCCTGTCTTATTCTGTATCTTAGATTAATACTACGGTCGTAGGGTTCACTCATCTCTTGGTTAGGATCTTCTAATTGTAAAATATTTTTAGTGATATTTATGCTTTTAATCTTTAATTTTAGTAAAATTACGTCGTTTTAAACATTAGATAGAATAAGATTGGATAATATACAAAGGATCTGATCTATCTAGAACCCAAATTTCTTCAATATGGATGAATTGGTGATTATCTTAGTTCTAATTTTCTAAACCACAAGGACTGCCTTGTAATTTGATCAAAATTTGAAGGTTAGTAAATGTTATTGACAAACTATAAGATAGTCATTTTTTATATTTTTTATTTTTTAACACCCACACACCATCACATAAGATAGTCATTTTGTTTTTGGTCTTTCGTTTTTTCACCACTTTCATTAGTCAAAATAAATACACATTTAATTCAGAGGTTTAATGATGGTTTCATGAAACTATAAATCTCTATTAGCAGTTTTCACAAATCTCATGAATACTAGATGTAATTAACCCAAATGAAAAAAGCTTTTAGAATTGCTTTGAACTTTTTAAGAGAACAAATATTTTGAGACTCCAAAAAACACAAACATGACAAAGGAAATAAAGCATTACTTAGGAAAGTAATATAAGACATAATTGAGTAAATTGAATGACAATAATATGTTTTACAAAAGAAGTCTAAATCAATGACACAAAACGCATGTTTGGTCATTCAACCAAACCCTTTGAACATCTAGTTTGACTACAATAAACCTAACCAATTTGATTATACTTAAATTATGGCATATTCTTGGCATAAAATTTTACACATGCAAAATCTAAATATTCCACACAAAGCATTCTAAATAATTTTAATATCACAAATTCTCAAATTCAACAGTCAATCTCTCTCCCATTTCATCATATAGAATACCTTGAATAAAGCACATATTCCTATGCAAAAAAAAATCTATTATATCTCTATATACAATCAATCAATTTTAGAAGGATAAAATAGAAAAAAACAAACTTTAGGACTTCTCAACCTGAAGCATTCATCCTAGGATTATTAATCCTTGAACCAAATAAGCGATCAGGGTTCTCCAAAATTCCAAAAATTATATTATTTTAAGTAAGAAAATGAAAATTTTGTATTAAACTCTTAAAAAATTTAGAGTTTTACTTTTAAACATTAAAAAAAATAACTTTTACAGATAATACTATACAAATTAATCCAAAAGCATAGCCCTTGAATTCGCAAATAATGGGCTCACATATGAAGAATGAAAATACAGACATACCTGGTTTTGGAAAATTGGATTATTGTAGAAGGACAAAAACAGATGCAACAATCCAGCATGAACCATGACTGTTTCTTTGCCTTCTCTATGCAAGGCTGAAAATATCCCGTTACCGGAGCTCTCGATTGGCACCAAATATGTGTAATTGGGATCCAACCCGGCAAGGATTTGAACCCCAGAAAAGGCTACATAGCATACATCTCCAATTTGTTTGATAAGATAACTTTGTGGAGCTGAAGAATTGGCTTGACCACAGAGCTTCCATGACTCCTCCAGTAAAGGTGTGGAAGCTAAGAGTGTTGCTAACATCTCACTGGACTCAAACCTGAGATAATTAAAGTGTTTGGAGAGTAAAGTAAATGATTAGGAATTTACAGTAGAAAATTCTAAGTCAATTTGGGGTGTTGGAATATTTGGATCATTGGATGTTGCTTCTTTTGCTTTGTGTTTTGCTTTGTTTACGAGAACTTACGATGAAACTTCGGCCTCCATTGATTCTTCTTCTTTGATATAACTAATAAGACTTTCTGTGGAAATTTTGGAGAAAAATGTGTGGAATATGAAAGTGAACTTAGGATGGGAATTCTTGGAATTTGGAAAATGAATCAAGTGTCGTATGTTTACTGGATCCATTCCACTTTAAGATGTAAAGATTGTTAAAAAATAATAATAAATTAAAGTGCAAAATGCAAAGTGGAAAGAATTTTTTTTTAGGTGGCCACTTGGGAAGTGGTTGTAAAGTGGGAAGAATGATTGATTGCATTGTTACCTCTTGATTGTCAGTCACTTTTTGAAGAAGAGAAAAGTGAGAAAATTACGAAAAAAAAAGACATTTTAAATTTTTTTATCGCTCATATTTAAAATAATCACTTTAAAATTTTATCAAATTTATTCTTCAATTCATTTTGTTTGATTTTTTTAATAAAAAATATACATGTGTACAACATTGAACAATACCACGTGTATATTTTTTTCGTTAAAAAAATAGATGAACCAATATAGTATGAATTTTTAATATGAGTGACGAAATTACTTCATTTCAAATGTAAGTAACAGACAAAGTTTTTCAAGAAAATATTTTTGGACATTTTTTGCAATTTTTTAAGTGCAAAATACAATTTTGGTTTCTAAAATTTTAAAAAGTGCATTTTTGGTATTTAATGATTTCGGACTATCTAATCTGATCTCTAACGTTTCAATTTGTGACCAATATAAGATAATTCAAAGATTTTCTTTGTTGATTAACAGAAGCTGTCACGTGTTTAGCACACGTCTTTTGGTGGTAAATCTCTTACCTTTTTCTTTAATAAAAAGCATAAGTTTTTTTACACAATAAAAAAATCATCACTATTAAAATAATTTTTAACATTGTGGATTAATTCACCATTTCGGAGTTTTGATTTTATTGTGTAAAAAAAGTTTTCTATTTTTTTAGGATTAATTATACTTTGTCACCTTATACTTTGTGAGTAGCTACACTTTACCACCCTATACTCCCAAAATATATACTTTGCCACCCCCGTAAACTAGTCAACATGCTAGTTAACAAACTTATGTTAGAAACATGTATAAAATGGCAAAAATGACCCTTATAACAAATCTAAAACAATAAAAAAAATACAAAAGACTTCTAATCTTTGTGTGTGTGTGTGTATTATTATTTATAAACAACTTTTCGATTTCCTATTTAATCAAATAGAAAAAATCATAGGAATGGTAAGATATAACATATTTGACAAGTTGATTTATCCCTTTTATGAATCTATAATAAATGTTCTCAATTTTTAGAAAAAGAGTTTCGACATTGGATAATGTCTCACTATCTCTTCAAAATTTTATGTTATTGACATGATTTATTTAGATTTTTTCACTTTTTTTTGCTAAATTATTATAGACTATTAACAATTTTATCTCTTTTTATATTAAGATATTTCAATTTAGGTAGAAAAGAGAGCAGTTAATAGTACAAAATAAATTTATTTTTATATTAGTGAAAATTAAAGTAAATAAATTTATTATTCTTATATTAGTGAAAATTAAAGTAATATATTCTACAGACTTTTTATTTATATAGAGTTTTTAAGCTTGTATTGTATTATTCTTAAATGAATCTATTGATAAGAGTACATTTGTCCAAATAATGGTGAACCATAGTGGGACCAATTTACACTATTAAATTTGCTAATTTTGTAACTTTTATGATGGAAAAGTGAATATTTTGGAAGTATAAAAGGGTAAAGTGCAACTACTCACAAACGATAGCATGACAAGTATAATTAACCCCTTTTTTATTAGAGAAAATGGTAGAAAGTTGACCACTAATGAACATGTATTAAATGCATGACAACTTCAAACAATTAACAAAAGAAAATTTAACAATTGTTTTATATTGGTAATAATTAAATTAAAATTTCAGTAATCATATTAAGTCATTTAAAATCACTAAGGACCAAAAGTGTCAATGTTTAAAATTTTGAGAATCAAAAATTTTAATTTTCACTTTGAAAAGTTAAGAACTTTTCAGATGGAATAATCATAGTCGCATTATTTGATGTCAAATAGTAGGAAATAACATGGTCTGCTTGCCAGAACATCAAGAGGAAGATGAGATTGAAGTGCATAAAATGGAATTCCCCTGATCCTCCTCATGTTAAAATCAACTTTGCTGCTGCTAAAACAGGAAACTCCTGGAGAGCTGGAGGTGTGGCCAGGGATCACAGGGGTCAAGTACTCTTCTCCTTACCAACTTTTCTTTTCCGTCTATCACTAACCATATTGCAGGTAGAAGCTTTGGCTGCCTTCAGGTTTATAACAAGAAGCAGAGAGCTAGGTAAGCAAGACATTATTCTTGAATCAGACTCTTCCACGCTCATCCATGGAAGGAAAACTTGGAGTGACTGGCCACTTCTGAATATCTTGGATTACATCAATCAATGGTCATCCACACATCTAGTTCCAAAAAAAGCCAACCTTCCTGCTAGACAGTTGGCCACTTTACAGAGAACCAAGGCAATCTCTGCCCTCCCTTCTCTACTTCGGATGGATAGGGAGCAAATACCTACCATAGTCACCACAAGCGGTAAGGACTATTCAATTCAACAAAGTAATGCAAGGATTTTTTTGGATAGAGAGTGGTAAATCAGGTAATTGTATAGGCTCCAGTCTGCTAAAGTTAGGACTGGTTTGCCAGTTGGTTAGGCTCCAGCTTGCAGAAGTTAGAGCTGCTTTGCTTTTGTCAATATATAGCCCCGCCCCATTGGTTGGTGTAATTTGCCTTTTCTCTGGAGTATGGGAGAGGACTCTTTATACTAAGTGGAACCAAAGGAAATATAGTATCTTAGTGCCACAAGTTTTTGAACAAGAAACAGATGGCTGGATGTTGCTGATGTCTAACCAATTCAAAATGCAGCTGAAGGAATACATTTATTCGAAGGGGATCTGGTGCATAATGTACCTGTCCTGGCCTTGCTGCTGGTTCCCTAGCAATACAGGTGATGAGGGTTGAATGTTACTATAAGTATAATACCTCAGAAATAGACTTCCAATATAACAGGTCTTCTTCAGCTCATAGGAGTCCAACTCCTTCTCAGCTATTATTTCTATTCCACATATGTTCTAAGAGTTACAATCCTATTACAACTCTTACACAACAACAAACCCTTCTTTAAGGTATGTTATTAGAGTTTCAATACAACTCTAATTCAGGTATGTATTCTATAAATACAACCCCTCTCTCACTTGAGAAGGGGATTCGATTCAAGTATTCTCAATTGCTTATCGATATATTCTTAAGGCTCGTTACTGACTTAGGCATCGGAGTTTACTCCCTGGGACCAATCCCGGGGATTTTTGCAGGTATTCGTCGTGCTCGAACTGAACGGGACGACCTGAAGGCCTGCCGGATGACGTGAGTTTTCTGAGACTCATCAATTGGCGCCCACCGTGGGGCAGAAAACATCATGCCTACTACTCGTTTGCAGACGTCAAGACGTGAAATTAACCACCTCCTCCCAATCCTGATCAGCAGGCGGAGAACAATCCTCCCATAGGGGAAAATCTTACGAGTTCGCCTACCGAAACTCCTCGTCAGGACGGACAAGGTTCTATTCCTCTGAATCAAGAAGGAAGTTCAATTCCCATCGTCAATTTGGATTCACCTGATGTGGTCAAATTTCTGCTCGATAATGGACAGCGAATTCAGGCTATGATAGCAAGTCATGCTCCAGGTAATAATTTGGTCGAACAACAAGCTCGCGATGCAAGACAGCGAGATCGGGAACAAGCAATTTGTGAAAGTTACTTAAATCGCGAACGAAATCTTCGACAGGAGTTGCAGAAAGAACATGAGCTCAGATTGAGAGCTGAAGAGTGTGCCCATAGGAATAGTCGAGATCAAAATCGGGGTCAGAATCGGGATCATATTTCAGTCTCATCTCGCCGAAGAGACTCACGATCACCGAATGGGGACGAAAGACGTACACATTATCGACAATGTACAAGAGCAGAAGATCACGTCGGTGATAATATGTACATAAGAGACGACCAGCAAAGGAATCAGGAACTGCGTTTCGGAGATATAGGCCCATCCGACCTGCCCCGCACTTCACAACCACAGCGTAATAATGATGAGGGTGTGACTTCTCCGTTTGTAACTGATGTGGATAATTATCCTCTTCCACATAAGTTCAAGATGCCAACTTTGTTATATTACAATAGAGAAGGAGATCCAGCAGAACATGTGCATCATTACGTGCAAAGCATGAGAATTTACAATTACGCAGATCAAATATTGTGCAAGTGCTTTGGAATAACTATGATGGGAACTGCACGATTGTGGTATGACAATCTTTCACCCAGGTCATTTAGAAGATTCAGCGAAATAAAGACAGCTTTTACAAACAGATTTGTGCAGAGACAAAAATTTGTGAAAACAAGTGTTGAATTGCTCAACGTAAAACAGGGAGACTCTGAATCATTGACTCAATACATTGATAGATTCATAAATGAAAGCCTAGAAATTGGGCACAGGTCAGAAGAAGTGGTCATTGGAGCCTTTACCAATGGTTTACAACCTGGGAGATTGTACAAAGACTTTGTCATAGATCCTCCTGTTAATACTGAAGAGATGATGAAACGAGCTCGTAAATTCGCTAAAGGTGAAGATGCAGATAAGAAAAAACGAGATAATGACAGACCTGAAAAGAAGAAGGAAGAAAAAAACAAATCATCTGGCAATGGAAATCGCAAACAAAAATTTGATAAATTTGACAAAGTACATAACAACTCGACCACAATTGATGGGGATAGGAATTACACTTTGTTGAATAAACGGCAAACCGACGTGCTCGCAATCTTGGAGAATAGAGGAGGTGTGAGATATCCACAAAAAATGATGACTCCCGACAACAAAAGAAGTAAGAAGTTCTTTTGTAAGTTCCACAATCAACATGGTCATGATACAGAGCACTGTAACGATCTTAAGAAGTATATAGAAGAATTGATTCAGAACGGTCATCTAAAGGAATTTGTCTTGAGAAATCCTTCAAACCGACCTGAAGACAAGAAAGATCCAGATCTTCCAGATGAGAAAAGAAGAAGAGAAAATGGTGATGATAGAAATCCTGGAGTGAATAAGAATGTCACAGAAGTAATTCACACCATTATTGGAGGACCATACGATGGGGACTCTATGACCTCAAAAAAATCGAAGAACAGAAGCATTCCAGAATAAGAACCAGTTCACAAACGGTTCAAATCTTCAGATACTATCACCTTTTTAGAAGAAGATGCTGTACCGACCAGATTCCCACATGCCGATGCATTGCTGATTAAAGCAATCATCGCCAATAAGGAAGTTCGCAGAATATACGTGGATGATGGCAGTTCAACTGACATTCTCTATTACGAAACTTGCCAAAAAATGGGTATCGACAAGAAACATTTAAAACCTTGTCATTCACACCTCATCGGCTTTTCAGGAGAAACGTCAATGCCTATTGGCACGATAAACCTGCCAGTGACATTGGGAGAATATCCCAAGGAAAAACTCATATACATTGAGTTCACCGTCCTTAATGTCACGTCTCCATACAATGTTATTCTAGGACGACCTGCCATGGTGCAATTAAAGGCAATCTGGTCTCCATACCATCTGGTCATGAAATTTCCAACTGAAGCAGGAATTGCTACGATCCGAGGTGATCAGAAGTTAGCAAGAGAATGTCACATGATTGCTTTGAAGGGAAGCAGAAAACAACAAGTTGCAAATGTGAATTACATAGAAACTGCAGACCGATCAGGAACAATGATGTTAACAGATGAGGTAGAAGCTGTATGCTTAGATGAATCTCAGGCGGAAAACACAGTTCTCATCGGATCATCATTACCAATAGAAACTAAAAAATCGCTGGCAAATCTCTTGTCGGATTTTAAAGATGTTTTTGCTTGGAGCACATATGACATGAAAGGAGTTTCACTCGACCTGATGGTTCATAAGTTGAATATTGATAAATCGGCTCAAGTAATCAAACAAAAGAAAAGGAAGTATGCACCCGATCGGAATAAAGCTATATCTGAAGAAGTCGACAAATTGTTGAAAGCAAAGATAATCAAAGAGATTTTCTATCCGACCTGGCTTGCTAATCCTGTCATGGTTCCAAAGCCAGACACCTCGCTTCGGATGTGTATAGACTATACCGACCTAAATAAGGCTTGTCCAAAAGATTGCTATCCATTGCCGATAATCGATCAGAAAGTGGATGCGACCTCCGGTTTCGAGGTCTTATGTTTCTAGATGCCTATAAAGGCTATCACCAAATTCAGATGGATGAAGACGATGCAGAAAAAACAGCATTCATAACTGAGAAGGGCACATACTGTTATACGAAGATGCCATTTGGTTTGAAGAACGCTGGTGCTACATACCAACGATTGGTAGACAAAATCTTCTCTGATCAGATCGGACGAAACATGGAGATTTATGTTGATGATATGCTTATTAAAAGTAAAAAAATAATAACCTTTTTAGATGATGTGAAAGAAACTTTGACAAAGTTACGAGAAACGGGGTTGAAGTTGAATCCGAAGAAGTGCACGTTTGGCGTGGGTTCGGGAAAATTTCTTGGCCACATGGTTTCACGTCAAGGAATTGCGGCTAATCCGGAGAAGATCAAGGCAATTTTAGATATGAAACCGCCGCAAAGTATAAACGACGTCCAGAGGCTCACTGGTCGGTTGGCTGCATTGAACAGATTCTTATCCAGATCTGCTGATCACAGTTTACCTTTCTTCAAGGCATTAAGGAAAGCTAAAAACTTTGAATGGGATGCAAATTGCAACAGGGCATTCGAAGATCTGAAAAGCATATCTAGAAAACGTACAAGTGTTATCAACCCCAGTTCATGGAGAAATTCTATACATTTATTTGGCGGCAAGTGATGCAGCAATTAGTGCAGTTTTGGTAAGGAACGACCATGGAGTACAGAAACCCGTATACTATACGAGCAGAGCTTTGCAAGGCGCCGAACAGCGATACCCAACCATGGAAAAACTAGCACTAGCACTTATTAATGCTTCAAGAAGGTTGAAACCATACTTTCAAGCGCATGAAATTCACGTCTTAACTGACAAACCACTAAGGCAGGTCTTGCAAAAACCAGATTCTTCTGGTAGGCTCATGAAGTGGGCAATCGAGTTGGGAGAATATGCCATCACATTTTCACCTCGGACAGCGGTGAAGGGTCAGGTGCTCGCCGACTTTATAGCAGAAGTTTCCGTTTCAGAGGAAGATCTTGTGAAGGAAAACGACCTGCGGAACCATTGTAAGGAAATGAAAGGTTTTTGGGTTTTATATGTGGACGGTGCATCAAGTGAAGATGGTTCAGGTGCGGGGCTAATATTAACTAACCCCAATGGACAAGAATTTACGTATGCTTTGTGTTTTGAGTTTAAAGCTACTAATAATGAGGCTGAATACGAAGCATTAATAACTGGGATGAAGTTAGCTTATCAGATGGGAGTTGATAAGTTACAGGTTTATAGTGATTCGCAGCTCATCGTGAACCAAGTAACTGAAGGGAGGCCCGACATCCGAATATGAAGAAATATTTGGATAAAACTGAAGATTTGAAGAAAAACTTTCAGAAGTTCTCGATAGAGAGAGTGCCTTGAGCTCAAAACAAACTCGCCGATGCGCTCAGTAAGTTGGCGTCTTCCGCACATGTTCATCTCACCAAAAAGGTTCTGGTGGAGGTTCTACCGACTAGAAGCACTGAAGAGCAGCAAGTTCTAGCGATAGAAGAGGTGGGAGGTACTTGAATGACTCCAATTATCAATTTTTTAACAAAAGGAGAACTACCGCAAGACAAGCATTCAGCTCGGAGACTGACTATGCGATCAGCCAGGTACATTATCCAAAATGGAGTTTTGTTTAAAAAAGGTTATTTAATGCCTTGGTTGCGTTGTATAGGACCTGAGCAGGCGTCGTACGTTCTAAAAGAAATCCACCTTGGATCATGCGGAAGTCATTTCGGAGCACGCACATTGGCAAAGAAGGCGTTGCGGCTGGGATATTACTGGCCTACGATGAGCTCGGATGCACACGATTTGGTGCAGAAATGCCCTAAGTGCCAAATTCATGCCGTCGTCAGACACATCCCACAAGCAGAAATGGTCACAATACAAACTTCATGGCCGTTTGCTCAATGGGGAATTGACATCGCTGGACCTTTTCCCGAAGCTCCTGGACTGCTTAAGCACTTGGTAGTGGTTATTGACTACTTCACAAAATGGGTAGAAGCCGAACCACTTGTGCGTATTTCTGGGAAAAGTATGGTTAAGTTCGTGTGGAGACAGATTGTATGTCGATTTGGAATACCAAACACCATTGTGTCTGATAATGGTACTCAGTTCGCTCATGATCCGTTCAAAAGTTGGTGTGAGGAGCTGAATATCAAACAGCATTTCACCTCGGTAGCACATCCACAAGCAAATGGACAAACTGAAGTCACTAATCGAGTAATTATTCAAGGCTTGAAGACAAGACTGGGAAGAGCTAAAGGTGACTGGGTGGAAGAACTGCCAAATGTTCTATGGGCGTACCGAACTACCCCGAGGACGGCTACCCGAGAAACTCCGTTTAGCTTGGTTTATGGTTCTGAAGCTGTAATACCAGCTGAAATTGGGCTCCCAAGCCCAAGAACCATCTACTTCACTTCAGAGGCTAACTCTGAAGAGCTGCAGCTAAGTCTGGATTTAATAGAAGAAAAGCGTGAGATGGCACACCTTGCAGAAGCTAAATACAAGGCTGAGATGGCCCGATATTATGATCGGCGTGTCAGAAGAACTCAGTTTCAACCCGGAGACCTGGTGTTGCGCAAGAATGAAGCAAGCCGAGTCGAAGGACTCAAAAAGCTTGATCCGAACTGGGAAGGACCTTATAAGGTTACCCAGGTCGGTAATGCAGGAAGTTACAAGTTGGAGACTCTCAATGGACGAACTGTCCCAAGGATGTGGAACATCGCCAATTTGCGAAGATACCACCAATAGCTTACAGTCTTTTAGTTCTTTTAAGCACGTTAGTGCGTCAATAAGTGTAATTCAGCCTAAAGGCTACACATAAATAAAACAACTCTTTATGAGGTCATTCCTATAACTTGAGTTTGTCTTTAAATTATCGCATGCGATGAACCAGTTAAAATTCGATTTCAATCGAATTATATAATATAAGGATTTTTCTGCCAAAAAAAGAAAATATCCAGATCAAATAAAAATCTAAGTTCAAACCATTTTGAACTAATCGATTTTATATCATAACGTTGGATTTCCGCCAAAAAGGAAAATATCTAAGTTAAGTTCGTATCGGAGATTTTAGTTCAGTTCGAACTAGCCAAATCCATGAATATTATTCTGCAAAAAAGGAAAGCAAAGAACTCAAAAGATCAAATCTGATCTAGTTCGGATTAATTTATTTTTGCTCAGCTCGAAATATTGAGTTCTGACTAAACGAGATCGCTTAAGCAATAATTTGTCGGGAAAGACATGAAATTAAAAACAGAAGAAATTTTTGACATAAAATCAGAAATCAGGAAAAGATAATATTCAAAATGACCAAAAATCGGTCAACTGCTGTTCAGGTAACACATAAAACCTACAGCTATTACAACGCTTAAAAAGCTCGCAGGCTCAATTCTCATCATTTATTTTTTCTTCGGGAGACGAAGGCACGAATTGGCGACCATCAACCTGCAACAGCTTTAGGTCGGCAAAGGCTTGGTTTAAAGATTCGACGGACTTGACATTGTAACCCTTCTCTGAAATTATGTCCAGCTCGGGAACCTTTTCATTCAGCGCGACCAGAGCCATGTGATAGCCATGATTGCGGGCTGGAGTGCATAACCTGGCCAACGTCTTTTTCGCCTCTTCTGACGACAAGAAATTTGATATGAGTTGAGAAGAGCCCTCTCCCGTCAGAAAAGCTACTCAAGATTCCAACGTATGAAGTCGTTCAGTTATTTCCTTATTGGAATCTCTAACAGCTCTCAGGTCATCTTGGAGTAGCTCGTTCTCATGCTTCAGCTCGGAGTTCACGCGAACAAGCTCAGCTGATTTCTCTTTCTCAATCTTCAAGGATGCAGTAAGAGTCTTGATCTCAAAAGTATTGGCATCCTTGTCAGCAGAGAGCTTATCCAATCCTTCGGAAACTCCTTCGCTGCGGTCTATGACCTCCGAAGCTAAAACCATGACCTACACAAGAAGATAAAAATTAGTTTAATGAAATGCACATTGATGAATACAAAAGAAAAACAGTTAATACCTGAGCAACGCCAAGCGCCAGGCGTTCATGAAGGGAAGCAGTGGTTGCCCTTCTCATCATTTTCCTGTCCCGACGTGGACAAGTGTTGTAAATGAAATTTGGGGCTGTGTCTATGGAAAGCCAATCATTGATACTCATCTGTGGGTTAGGACGGAAGATATTGAGGGGATAGCTACCATCACCCTCTGGCTCTTTCAGATACGGAACGAAGACATCCCCAAGAAGGGTAGGACCTGACAGGTCGTCTTCGTCGACCTCAAATTCAGCGAATCGAACTTTCTTCTGCGCCTCGTCAGCAGAACTGTCAGCTTTTCTTTTCTCAAGCACATTCTTTACTTGCTTGAGAGATTTTCTGACCCCGTGAAGAGGTTTCTTCCCTTTTCCTTTAGCCGACAAGGAAGACGGTTTGGGATTTTTCGCCTCTGTTTTCATCTCTGGGATAGGGGCTAAGTTAATGAGAACCTCGTTTAAGGGAACCTTGTTTAAGGGAACCTCGTTGGTTCCGATCTGACTGTCATCCACCAGTACAGGTTCGGGAAGGTCATCAAAAAGATCTATGATGTTGCTCACTGGAAAAGAATGTGTAGACCCGATTAGAACAGAATAAGTTAACGTAAATAAAGTAGAGAAAAGGATGAAAGGCTATACCCTCCTTTCCATTAAAAATGTGCTTCGGGTGGTCTGATGGCAGAATAGCTGGACTTATCCCTGCTGACACCAATATTTGTTCGGGAAAAAAGTTGGTATTGAGCACTCTTTTTTCATTTTCTAATTTTTTAGCCAGATTGGCTGGAAGTTTCTTCATGGAAATGGGGTCAGAAATACGACCAGCTTCTCTCCAAAACTACTCACACTCCAAAGACTTTAAGCTAAGGTAAAAAAATTTATCTTTCCATTCATGGATGG
Organism: Ophiorrhiza pumila; assembly: GCA_016586305.1. Taxonomy (NCBI): domain Eukaryota; kingdom Viridiplantae; phylum Streptophyta; class Magnoliopsida; order Gentianales; family Rubiaceae; genus Ophiorrhiza; species Ophiorrhiza pumila. The sequence goes on along the minus strand of BLIW01000007.1, from coordinate 22,420,273 downwards.
AACTAGGTTTACCACTTAAAAGCTGTTGTTTTTTAGATCGACGGGTAAAATAATACCAACCCAGATCTTTTCCTGAGGTTTTTAGGCAAAAGAAATGCCTGAAGTATGGAACAGAGCAGTTGTAGTTTAAATGATTGAAAAATATTTCAAATCCGACCAGGATTCTGATCGCATTTGGGGTTAATTTGGTTAAGCTGATCATATAGTCGGCCAGGATGTCCTTGATAAATTGAGATAAGAGAAATCTTAAACCAGCCCTAAGTTGTTCTAAATAGACACCCACAAATCACTCGGGAGGTCGGCTAGCCACTTCATTTTCTAAGGGAATCCTAATTTCAATTGAGGGGCTGATGTAATAGTTATCAATGATGTCAGCTATGGAGAAAGAAGTTGTAGACGAAACTAAAGTTTTCAATTTGGTTGCAGCTGATTTTCTGGTCGAGTTAGAAGAAGATGTTTCTGCAGTGGCAGGACAGCTAGTGGAAGGATGGTCTTCAGGAAACTCTACCGATAAAGGAATAGCATGAGTAACTAACTTTTCTAAGTCATCTAAAATTTCTGTTCGGTTTGGGTTACTGGAATCAACTACCTTGGAGCTTCCTTCCATGTCTTTATTTAAACTAGCTAAATTGAACTTCTTAGTGATTTTTAAAGTCTTGTCTATATTGGACGAATTGCTAGATAAGCTAGTAGTGGAATTCGAGTAACCACTAGAAGTGTGTGCAGAATCGTGTTCAGATTCTAAAATATTTTCAGAACGGATTTCAGAAAATGAATTAGAGTGTTCTGAATTGGACATTTACTTACTTGTGACTGAAGAAGCGAGTTCGACTTAAGCTAGGAAGTTGGAAGCACCGTTTGAATGGCTCTAAGATCTGAATTGAGAAGAGAGAAATGCAAGTGAGAAGAAATCCAAGAAACGCCATATTTATAGGCAAAGGGAGTGGGAAGTTCAAAGGACGTGACAGCTGTGTTGGAGAACGTGAAGCCGAAACGTCAGAATGTACAAGTCATGCTTAGGAAGTGTACGCGTGTTTTTCGGGCACGAAATTCGAAGTGATAAACGTGTATATCAGTTCGATATTATACAGAAGTTGTTCAGATCGGAATGAATAAATTCAATCTGACCTGAGGGGCTATTGATGAGGGTTGAATGTTACTATAAGTATAATACCTCATAAATAGACTTCCAATATAACAGGTCTTCTTCAGCTCATAGGAGTCCAACTCCTTCTCAGCTATTATTTCTATTTCACATATGTTCTAAGAGTTACAATCCTATTACAACTCTTACACAACAACAAACCCTTCTTTAAAGGTATGTTATTAGAGTTTCAATACAACTCTAATATCAGGTATGTATTCTATAAATACAACCCCTCTTTCACTTGAGAAGGGGATTCGATTCAAGTATTCTCAATTGCTTATCGATATATGCTTAAGGCTCGTTACTGACTTAGGCATCGGAGTTTACTCCCTGGGACCAATCCCGGGGATTTTTGCAGGTATTCGTCGTGCTCGAGCTGAACGGGACGACCTGAAGGCCTGCCGGACGACATGAGTTTTCTGAGACTCATCAACAGGCAGCATTTATTTTAAGGTCCTCAAAGCTGAGGCAGAATTACCTGCTGAATGGATGTGGAGAATAGATGCTGTACTTAATTCAATCATGCATTGTTACTGTCAACCCAACTGCGTCATCAAAGACTGGTCACACGATATGGCTTCTGAAATACCATCACCTGCTGCTGAGTTCAACAGATTTGAGGGCTGTAAGCTCATTCTATTAGAAGTATTCCTATGTCCCGATAGGGGATTTTTTGTCACTCCTTGTGATCAAAGGAGCATTTTGCTTGTTAGAAAGGTTATAGGTTTTTTTGTAAATGGAGGAAGTACTCCATATTTAATTTTTGTTAATCCGTTGAATCGGCTACCATTAGGCCATAGGCGTGTTAATGTAGTTGGATTCAACTGGACAAAAATCTGTAAGGATGGGTTTGGGTATGTCCTACATCCACCAAGTCATCAAATAAATAGGGAGTGGCGCCCCACCTCAAAGAGAGGTTTTGCCAGCTAAAAAAAAATAAAGTAGGAAATAACCACTAGTAAATGATCTCGCACGCGAATAAAGCACAGTAGTTAAAGTCCTTGGATTCGAACTTCATTTCTTTTCATTGTAAAATTATTATCATTTAAAAGAAAAAAAGATTATTACAATAATTTACGGAAAGTTATTTGTAATCAATCTCTTTATACAAAATGAATTGTTTCATTGGTGGCTATATTGTCACTCCACACTTGATTTATTATATGTTTATGTTTATAGATAAGATTAACTCTCCTCATTGATATTTAAAACTTGAGATATATTCACTAGTACAAAAATAGCCTGTTACACCGGTTAAATCTGGATATTTACACCGATTATTTTAAAAATGAACCAATGTATATATATGCGGGGTAAAATGTGAATATTTTTTAAAATGTCTTTGTTACACCGGGTTTATAAACCCGGTGTAAAAATGTTTATTTTACACCGGTTATTGAACCGGTGTAAATTATCTAACAGAAGCTCTACATATGAGTTCCATGGGAGCTTCTGCAAGAGCATAATCATAAGCAATAGGGTTCGGATGCCCTTTACATGATCAACTGTCCATACACAATTTTGCAATAATCCACCTGAACCATCAGGCCATTTCATTGGCTTCCACTTCATTAACAAAGAATCCCTTAAGATCATAAATTTCAGATTATGTGTGACTGCTCACAACTACCAATCACAGGAATCTATCAACCCATAGCAATTCCCTAGGAAATAATTATAAGTTCCAAAACATAGCAAATGGTAGCATAATCTTAAGAATCGGCCAAGCCATTGAAATCAACATTCTATCATTCGAGCATGGTCAGCACTTTAATTACACTCTAAAGGCCAACATCAAGTTCATCATCTCAGTTAAAGCACAGAAATTCAGCTTCTCAATCCGCAGATCTTCATTTCAAGTTGGGAATCGAATTGTACCTTTTAGATAAATCTGCCTTGAGCTTCAGTTCTCAGGCCAGATTCGGTGATTCACACAGTACGAATCCGCCTAAAACAATTGAGATAGATTTGGATTGCAGAATTAAAGCATTACCAAAGTAACAAATCACCAAAATTAGTGCAAAAAGAGCACAAGTCAATTAGTCTATAATTTTCATTGGCTTCCACTTCATGAAGTCTAAAGCTCGGGGACCGGAGTGCGAAAGCCCCGCTCCTGCTAGCCTCCCCTTCAGCTGAGAAGAGAAGTCCGCTCCATGGTCGATCCATTCAAGCCGGGATAAAGTTAAGCTTTAAGCTCAAATCGGCCGATTGGCGCCGGAATCCCAAACTGTACTTGGCAGATCGAATCGGATCGGTTTTCGGTGAAGAGATCCCGATCTGTACAGCCCAACTACTGCTAACCTACCCTTCAGCTGAGGAGAAGCCCGCTCCAAGATCTTGGCTACAAGCTCTCAAATCAGCCCAAAGAGACAAATATGAAAATTTTAGAACTTGAGGCTTGCTATATATTTAGAGTAATAGGTACTACTTACACACGTTATATTCTTATAACCGGTGTAATAACTATTTACACTAAACTATTTACACCGGTTATAAGAAAACCGGTGTAATATGTTGTTGTTTTTTACACCAAACTACTTACACTGGTTATATTCTTATTTACACCAAACTATTTACACCGGTTATAAGAAAACCGGTGTAATATGTTGTTGTTTTTTACACCGGTTAGAAGAATAACCGGTGTAGAAAACAAACTTTCTACACCGGTTATTCTTCTAACCGGTGTAAAATATATATTTTTTGAATTTGAAATCTGCTGTTTTAAGTTAAAATTGTAAAATGCATAAAATTGTAGTTATCATTCCACAAGAAATAAAAAACATAGGAGTTTTTTTTGTATTTTTTTACCCTTCTATATTCGTACCAATATGCTTATGTGTGAACTATAATGAATAAGATAAAATCATAGTTACAAAAATGAATATAAATAACTTAATTTTTAAAATTATAATTTACCAAAAAAAAGTAAAAAGTACACTTTTTAAAAGTATATAAATAACTTAATTTTTAAAATTATAATTTACCAAAAAAAAGTAAAAAGTACACTTTTTACACCGGTTATAATAAAACCGGTGTAAAAGTACCCTTTTTACACCGGTTATAAGAAAACCAGTGTAAAAGGTACACTTTTTACACCGGTTATAAGAAAACCGGTGTAAAAATTATATAAATAACTTAATTTTTAAAATTATAATTTACCGAAAAAAATTAAAAAGTACACTTTTTACACCAGTTTTAAATATAACCGGTGTATAAAGTGTACTATTCTTGTTTAATATTACGATAATGCCACCGCATTTTTATAAATTACACCGGTTTATATTTAACTACTCTAAAAAGGGCGGTTTAAATCCGTCATTTTGTAGTAGTGATTTAACCACAAAATTTAGAATTTTAAAGTAATTTTTTAATGTAACAATAACAACACATTTGAAGTAACTTAAATAATAATAATAATAATCACTACACACTTGTTTTAATATATGTTTATGTTTATAGATAAGATTTGCTCTCCTTATTGTATATTTAATACTTTTGATATATTTAACCACAAAATTTAGAATTTTAAAGTAATTTTTTAAAGTAGTAGTAGTAGTAGTAATAATAATAATAATAATAATAATAATAATAATAATAAAATAAAAATAACTGTAAGGGTCCTCCCTTAACTTGCGATAAATATCGTTTTAATTTCAATCTTAAAAAAATTATTTAAATTTATCAATTTTTTATTTTATAATATAAATTGTCTTTGTTACCTATTTTCTACCCATTATAGAATTAAATAACATTGTTTGCCATGTTATATTAAACAATATCATTTAAAATGTTAAACAATGTCACTTGATAAACAATATTTACTTGTCAAATAAATGAATGATAAGTTAATAACTATTTACATGACAAGATGTAAGTTAAGGGCTCAGAATAAAAAAATTTCAATATCAAGGAGCAAAAATAATAATTAGGTTCGACGTTGAAATACTACAGAGATCCACCAGATAATAAGCATACAAATCATATTTCAGACTTAAGAATTTTACTCGCTTCCCAACAAATGTTTGCTTAGCTTTCATACAAATAGCAAAATTTAGATCATTCATTTCCCTATGTGTATGTGTTTAATAAGAAATTTGAAAAGTAAAATAATTGTTTCAAAAAGAGTATCGTTTTGTATATGCTTCATTTAAGTGACACTAAATTGCATTGTAGGATTAATAGCTCATTAATTGGTAGGAATTAGAGCCGTTAAATGAGTAGCTTGCGAGCAGCTTGGTCAACTACTCGATTCGAGATCAGTTTGACCGAGATCAAGTTGAGTTTGAGTAGCTCAAGTTCGAATTCGAATCAAGTTCGAACTTGAGTTCAGGTTACAAGGAAATCTACTCGAGTAGGTTTTTTTTTTTTAATTTTTATACTATATTTATGTTTTAGTTCCTAATATTTAATAAATTCTATTTTAAGCAACTTACCTTCACATGTTAGATCTTAATTTTATATTAAATTATCATTTTACCCTACTAAATTTTAAAAAATTACAAATAGATCCTATAATTTTTTTTAAAAAAAATAAATAAAAAAAATAAAAATCGAACTCAAGCTCAAAAATTAATGCTCGATCGAGTTCGAGTTCGACTTAACTTGATTATACCCTAGTAGGAATTGTGGTGGGCATAAAACTAATGTGTTAAAAATTGTAATAGTTCTAATAAAAGTTTGTTAAGAATAGTCTTCAATTAATATGTGAAACTAAATTGACAATCCAAATAATATAGGAATTGTGGTGGACATAAAACTAATGTGTTAGAAATTGTAGTAGTTCTAATACAAGTTTGTTAAGAATAGTCTTCAATTAATATGTGAAACTAAATTGACAACCAAAATAATATATAACTAAATATAAAAAAACAACAATAAATGAATGAACACTGATCGTGATTATTAACACATCCAATATCCATGGGTAAATAAAGGAAAATTCACTAATCAATATAGGAATAAAAGAACAAAAATATTCTACGAGCACATAGTAAGAAGACTAAACTAAGAGAAACAAACTAAGATCACGAAAGCAAAATGTCGTAAACTTTTGATGCTCTCATAACACATACTTTTATACACATTAAATGCAACTAACAAATCTAAGAGGGCGAAATACACAAAAGTCCTACGAGAAGTCTCCTGTAAAACGGATTTATATATGTGATTGACATAATGTAAGTAACTATAAAAAATATCACTCTTCAATAAGTATTATTTTTCGCATTTAACTTTTATCTCCAAAAGTATCAGTATCGTTATACCATTAAAGTATTATTATAACATTAAAAGTATCACAAGTATACTGATACTATTTAAAGAAAAGGCAAGTTGATCAAGCATTGCCAGCCACCAGTCAACTAATTGTAAACCAAAAAGTAATTAAAAAAAATATTTTACATAAAATATCACTATAACAATAACAAATATCACAAATATTACTGTAACATTCAAAGTATCACTTATAACATTAAAGTATCACTATAATATTAAAAGTATCACTTATAACATTAAAAAATATTACAAATAATAATATTAAAAAAGTATCACTATAACATTAAAAGTATCACTTATAATATTAAAAAGTATCACAATTATTACTATAATATTAAAAAATATCACTTATAACATTAAAGTATCACAAGTATTATTATAACAATAAAAACTATCACTTATAATATTAAAATATCACTATAACATTAAAAGTATCACTACAACATTAAAAAGTATCATAAGTATTACTATAATATTAAAAAGTATTACTTATAACATTAAAGTATTACTATAACATTAAAAAGTATCACTATAATATTAAAAAGCATGACAAGTATCATTATAACATTAAAAAGTATCACTTATAACATTAAAGTATAACTATAACATTAAAATTATCACTTATATTCACTTAATATCAGCGTTAATATAAAAAGTAACACTCTAGTACGAGTCATACATTTAAGTTGTACTTTTAAACGTAACACTCTTAATTGTAAAAGTAGCATTCTTTATTTTAAAAGTATTAGTATTAATATAAAAAGTAACATTCCTCATTGTAAAAGTATCAGTATTAAATATGAAAAAGTAATAGTCTTCATTGTAAAGGTAACACCTTTTTTATGTTGTAATAAAAGTATCGATTATCATGTAACACATTTTTTTTCTTTATTTTAAAAGTATCAGTGGTACTTAGATAAAAAATAATACCAAAAAAGTGATAGTTGTTGAAAGTCTCATTTGACAGGTATTACATTGATATTTGAATTTAAAATTGATGCCTGGTTGTGAAATAAAAAAGAAAAAAAAGGCTAAATTGTATAAACGTGCATGTGAGTACAAATTATTAATTATTTGTTTCATATATAAACCACATTTCATATAAATCTATTTCATATAAATTTTTGCCAAAAGACTAAATACCAATCATACAAAATCTAAGAGAGTCAAAATACAAAATCACCAAAAAGCAATTGCTTTCTAATGAATTGTTGTATCTTATGCACAAGAGGCCAAACACTTATTTGGTTGGCATGCTTAAAAAACTTTACTAAATATCCGTTTTATATAAATCGATAAGAAGAGAAACATTCTTTCTTTAACCTGGTAGGAGAGAACCAAAAAGATAGAAGATATACTTAATGTTAGAAAATTAACACAGTAACAACGCAGCATAATATATAACAATTATATTATAATTGATTTCCATAGGATCTTTAATGATAATCTATATAAAATATACCTTGAGAGATGTTAACGAAATCCTTGAGCAAGGTTTAATGAATCAACAAGCCGCACAAGTGTTCAGCCTGTAATGATAATTTACACGAACTACTTTTGGGATCCTCAAAGGATTGATCAATGTTATGTTAATAAGTTAGATCCCTCTAAACAACACATTGAAAATTTAATAAGAAAAACAATTTTTCTTATTTACGTGATTCCTTATTGAGAGAGTGGTGTTGTTTTTTACCGAACATTAAACATCTATATATAATAATACAGTCTTCCAAAAGGTTGTCTTGTCAAACAAGAAATGAATTATTACCAAACTCTATTCACTTTTCAAAAGTGAGCAAGAAACTCCCACTTGGACTAAAGATAATTTAGTCACGAAACTTCTAAGATAGGATAAATTAAACAACTTTAATTTATCATGAATTCAATAATTAATTCATTTGTATTTATAGATCAAGAGCGGCCTCTAGTCAAGACATCATGACCACCCAAGAGTTAGGAAAAGTCAATTGATCGATTTCACCTATCCATTCTATATTCCAATTAGTACAAGAGTAAAGTATAAGTGCCAACTTTTTATTGTACTAATTATATTTCTTTCTTGTACTGAAATTCAACTCCTTGTAAATAAATTTAGTACTTTTCCAAATTTACTTACTAAACATGTGCAGTTCGAGTTGAACTTTAACAAGTGGAGCCAGAAAGGAATATACTCTCCCACTTTTAGGAGTGGTGAATCCTATCGATCATAAACTATCAATTTGTGCTTCTTATTATATCCAACGTCTATCGCTCACATATCCAGTTACAGTTATAGACAAATAGAGTCAAAATATAACATCCACACTAAATATACTCTAATGATTTCAAGTCAAAGGATCGCTTACACTACTGTCATGTAGAGATTATACCATTGGCACTCAAATAGTTATGATATGGAAATCTCTAAGCGGATTATTCCAGTGAACACATTCTCAAATAATTCACCCATATAACACTATATATACTAGTCTATCTGCATTAACAACGTCCTTATTATTGTTAATACTATGACTAGGGAAATTTAAGGATAATAAATATTATTCTAAGGACTTTATCATATTGTATATATATCGACATATATGTTACAAAATGATAAATATGCCATATCTTTTTTGCATAAAATTATATAACCATTCTTCCTTTATGACTCAAACCAATCATTGAGTGCTTTAAACTAAATGAATAAACATGACTATCATATTTCTTTTGGGATAATGGTTTAGTCAATGAATAATTATATTATTCTTTGCAGGAATCTCTTCAATCTTTACTTAAATTCTACCAATGATTATTTTAATCAAATTATAAAATTTTAGTATATGTCTAGATCATTGATGATACCTTAGTTCCTCAACTATTAAAGAAACTATTTTCATCCAAACAATCTTGTAGCAACTTCTCAAGCAACTATATACTTAATCTCTTCTATAGAATATGTTGTTATAATCTATTTGGAACATTTTCAAATAACAACATTTATAGTTAGGATAAATACATATCTATCCTGATACTTGCAATCGTCTTTATAAGATTGAAAACTAGTATCTATGAATCTATATATATTAAGCTCAACTTTCAAAAATAAATCCTTAATTCTTCTCAAGTACTTAAGGAAATTCTTGACCACTTCTAGCGACTTTCACTAGTATTGGATTGAAATATACTTATAACATTTAGGGCGTGGAAGAAATTTGATCTTATATAGCATACATAACCGATCTTAATTTTTAAGAACATATTGTACACTATATTTCTTAATATCAGTCTTTGAACACAAGTCCTAAGGTAAATCCCATCAAATATAGGAATGTAAACATTTTTAAACTGATCCATGCATATTAAACTTCTTTAACATCTTATCAATATATATTTATATTGACTGTATTTGATCAAACAACTTATCAAATCTATCTCTATAGACTTTTGTCCCAATGCATAAGTTGTTTCTCCAAAATCTTTTATTGAGAAGTTTTTGAACAACCACAACTTAACTAATTTAAGAGTAGTTATGTCCATTCTCATTATTAATGTGTCATTTACATATAATATGAGAAATTCAATAGTGCTTCCATTAATCTTTTGTACACACAAGATTCATATTTATTTTTGATAAAATCAAACTTTTTGATTATCTCATCAAAGCAAATATTCAAACTCTTAAAAGCATGCTTTAGTCGATAATGAACTTTTATAATTTGCATACTTTGTTAGGATTTTTGGATATATAAAACCTTCAGATTGTATCATATACACATCTTCTTGTAAATTATAGAAACTAAAATCTTAATGGATTTTAACACTGCAATTGGTGAAAAGGTTTCATCATAGTCAATACTATAAATTTGTGTAACCTTTAGTGACCAATATTCATGCATTATGGGTAACAATATTATCATCCATGCTTCTTTTGAAGACCCACTTGCACCTTAAGAGTTTTATCCTTTTAGGTGGATTGACTAAGGTCTATACCTTGTTGTTATACATGGAATCTATTTTAGATTTTATAGTTCAAAACTACTTTTTAGATTTCTATCAAATAAGAATTCTTTGTAGATAGTAGATTTACCATTCTTAATGATAAACACATCATCTCATGTGGATGATTTATCCTACTAAACCTACAATTTACTTGTGTATTCAGAGCTTCATATCATATCGCGCATCACCATGAGGTACAGGCTCTAATTCCATCTTCTTTTCATTAGTAAATTATAGTTTAAGAACTTCATTAAGTTCTATATTCTCCCACTTGCCTTTTTTAGAATAAAATATATATTCTTCTAGAAATATAACACATTTTGAGATAAACAATTTGCGCTTATTGGAATTATAGAAATAATATCCAAAACTTTCTTATGGACATTCCACAAAATGGTATAGATGGAAATTTTGTATCAAACTTATCAGATTTTACCTTTTATAAAATATAGGACACTCCCAAATATTTTGGTTATTTCCTATACCATATCTCATATGAGGTAGAATCGATAGTTTTAAATGGAACATAATTTAAAAGATCAAATACAACATTTAGAGTATATTCTCAAAACAATTTTAAGAGAATTGTATGGCTCATCATTAATCGAATAATATCTAATAAAATTTGATTATTATTTTCATATATAAACAATTTCATTTTTGTTAGGATAATTTTAAAATTCCTTATTCAAGTATTCCCCATTTCAATCTAATCAAAATATTTTAATACTTTTATCAAGTTATTTTTCAACTTCAATTTTGTATTCTTTGAACTCTTCAAAGAATTCAATTATATACTTCAATAAGTACAATATGACCACATCTAATATAATCATTTGAAGTATAAAAAATCTTCTCGAATTAGAATTAACATAGGTCTACATATATCAATATGCATTAGATTTAGTAATTCAATAGATCATTCATCTTTCCAAGTAAAAAGTGAATTGGTCATTTTTCTAATAAATAAGATTCATATTTATCAAATGATTCATAATCAATGGATTCCAAATAAACATCTTTATTCAATTTTGCTATATATTTCTTATTTATATAATTACATTTACAGTGTTAGAGATATGAATTTATAAAAATTATCAATTTTTATTTCTTTTTGTTTATGTTTGAAAACTGGATTATCCGAATCAAATATATAATGGTTGTTATTCAATTGACCAGCACCATAAAATATTATCACAATAAAAAGAAAATATTTATCCTTTTGTATTATTATAAATCTATTCATGTCAAACATAAAATAGAAATAATATTTGAGTAAGTACCGATAATAACAATAGTTTATATTAAGGATTAATCTTCTGAATAAATAAAACTTTATATTTCTATTGTTAATGTAACAACTTTTTTCGCATTTAATTACCACACGTAGGAATATATTTTCTTTACTCAATTTTTCACTTATCTTTAAATCTTGCATATTTACATAAATATGAGATCCAAATCTGTTATCTAATACCCAAGATTTTATTTTATAAATAGAAAAATTTATTTTAATCATAAACATACTTGAAGTAGAAGCTTCACCAAATTTCTTCTGCTTCAAAATCTCGATAAACCTTTTAATTCTAATTCCAGTGGCTATCTTAATAGACCAGAGTATAATTTCATACCTTTTAAACCTTTGTCATTATTATTTTGTGTTAATTTTGAGCACCCTTTTATTGGTCTTCTTAAGATCAGGGTCTAGCGTTCTTTTCTTGGAAAACTCAATCATTAACACAATTTCCTTTTCCTATTGATTGAATCCTTTGTTATCTTAAATAAATTAAACAATTTAGGCAATATTTAAATCTCAACTTTGTTAACAACAAAATTTGAAAACACAATTTTCAATGAGACTAATCACCTTTAGCATATTAGATAATACTAAAGATTCGTTTGTCATTTTTGCTATCAGTGAGCTCGTGAGATATATCATATATCTTTAATTTTGACTCTTATATCATACAATCCTTTCATCTAATGAAATATTATAAAAGCATACATATTCACATACAACTAATGTAGGTTAAGATTTATGGATGCTTTTAGTATAAGACAACATATATTATCAAAATCATCTATATATTTTTTCTATGTATCTTTGATTACTTGATCAATATCATCATCAAGAAAATTTTTTTAAGGACATAAGTTAACTTCTCATACTTAAAACAATTTTAGGTGTTAAAATCAATCCATAAAATTTGAACAATTAATATATTGTCAAATAATATATTATGTAAATTCATATTTTACATCACTTTCTACAACAAAAAATAAAGATAGAAAAATATTTCATATTTATCCAATAAGCAAAACAAAAATAAATATGGACTTATAAAATTTTTGGTTTTTCTTCCACTATTTTATTCAAATCAATATCCCTTAAATTGATTCGAAAATTTTCACAAAATTCTTAGTAGCTAAGATCTCATTTTAATTATTTTTAACCTTGAGGTAACTCAACAAGTCAAAATGCAAATTGCGGGCCGTATCGATGGAAAAGAAATTGCACGTGTCGAATGGATTAGAGAAGGTAGGTTCCCCTACAAACCATTCGAGCACTTCCCAACCAGAAAGCAAAGTTCCCACTGATGGTATACTTAGTGTAAGCGAGTTCTAAGATCACCCCTGGAATCAAGACAAAGAACCTATTAAGAACATAATGAGTGAGCTTCGAGCCCAAAGCTTCCTCTTCCATCCTCATCTCCCGTACCCTCAATCTCAAGCGGGGCAGCTCACAATTTGATAATTGCTTTGGTACCCAAATCGGTCAATAATATCAGAATCTGATAAATCAGTCCAAATCGGCTTACTAACGGGATGTCCTAATAGGTTACACAATTTCACTTTAGCCAATGATCCAATAAGAGGAATAATTGGAACAAGGGTGTCCAATTTCTTAATAGCATTATTGATTATAAATGCATTTTCTAGCATTTGGTTTTGTACCATTGACGTGTTTAGTTGCACACTTGAAAGATAGCTCATAGCAATAGATTCATACATACTACTTTGGTAACAACTTCCTTAGCACTTCGTACTAAGTGATATAAACCTTCTTGAAAACTCTATTGCTTCAAAGATAGGACATGTTTCATTCAGCTCCACTTTGCCAATTACAATAAATTGTAACTCTTAGATAGTTACATCATCAACTCTTAATACACATATCTCATATGTCCCCTAACTCTTTGTCTCAAAAACATTTTGACCTTGAGGTAACTCAACAAGCTAAAAAATTTTGTTAAATCAAACCTATTATTCAGAGATCTCATCTCATAGCATAAACATATTTAAAGTAAAACAACATTGAGGTAACACAACAAGTTGCTCTAATAAAATTTGTTTATACTATAATAATGGAAGGCAACTAATTATGATTTAATATTTAATTAAGGGATTAGTTTATGGTCTTATCATACATACATATTATATGTAAAAATTATTTGATCAATTAAATATACAATATGCAATTAAATAAATATATTATTTTATCAAATATAAATCACATATGACATGTTATTCAAAAAATCACATTAAATGAATATATAATAATTTTATATTAAATATAAATAACATATGACACATGTTATTCAAATAATCATATTAAATGAATATATTATAAATTTATATCAAATATAAATTGTATATGACATGTTATTCAAATAATCATATTAAATAATAGATTTCTATCAAATATAAATTACATGTCGTGTTATTCAAATAATCACATTAAATGAATATAAAATAAATTTATATCAAACATAAATTACAAATGTCATATTATTCAAATAATCATATTAAATAAATATATTATTTTTCTGTCATGAATCTATATGTATATTATTTCTAATTATATTAAAAATTATTTAATTGAATTTTTTAAACTTCTATGGTTAAATATATAATTTCAAAATATTCAGGGCCAACTGATCAGAACAAGAAGCAAATTTTAAGGGTCAAAATAGAATTAAGGAAAACATTTTCCTTCAATCCCTAAAAAGCGTGTTTTGGAAAACCACGCCTTCTGTCCCTTTTTTTTGTTTTTTGTTTTTTTTAATAATTTGACATCAAAATGACATGAAAGATTGTCGTTTTGAGTCTTCTTCTTCAGGCAAAAGGAAAAAAAAAATCTGCCGTTCTGATCTTTTTCCGGCGACTTCACAAACGACAAAATCATATATTGTCGTCGTTCGCGCTCCATCCTGATTTCGTCGCTTCGATGCTGGGCTGCGTAACCAACGTTTGGTCGCGACTGGATTAGCCGGCTATTTTTGATCTGGGGTTTCACCACCAAACGCCGCTCACGGCTTCTCGTCAGGTCTAGTGCCCACCGCGGCCAGAACTCTTCTGGCTGGTTGTTGTTGTTGGAGTTCTTGTCGCCGCCGGAGGAAAAATTCTGGTTGCGCGACTTTCGCCGACCAGAATTCTTTTACTTTTTTTTTTGAAAAATTCAAAACTAATGTTGAATAAAAAACAAAAATTGCATATTTGACCCATATAATTTAAAAAAAATGAATTTTTCAAACAAATAATTTTTCAAATACATCAATTAAATCAATACCGCATCCAATCTATTTGATATTTTGCCTCGTCACTCTTATTTGACAAATACACGTGTCTTCACTACATTCTTGGCTTATGTTTACAGGAGCACGTGTCAACATCCGGGCATAGCAAGGAAACTTCAAGGAAGCTCACTTGGCAAGGACATGAAGAGAAAACTATAAAAAGCCAGAGGAGGACAAGAAGAAGGAGAGCTTTTGGAGAGAGCTTTTGAAGAGCCAAAAACGGAGATCAATCGAGAGAGTTAGGGTTTCAAGAGAAAAAGGATATCAGAGTGGAGATCATTCCATTTTATCTTTCTGTAATAGCTATGTTTGATCTGGCTTTGTCAAACTTGTTTTCAAAGCCGATCAACATGATTGGCTAAACATTAGGTTGTTGCTTTGAGGGATTAAGTGTGATGACTCTAAATTGATTTGAGACATTTGTTTTGCATATTACGTGTTTGATATTGTTTCTTATATCTTGTTGATGCTTTATTTCAATACTTACTCACTCACGCCTAGGCCCTTTATATGACTTGCAGTACCACTGGTCAATTTAGTGCTATTAATGGAAATTGAAGTAACATCACTGGAATAAGGAACAACATGAATGAGTCCTATGATCTGTCTGAGGATGCAACGTCAGTTGTGCATTACCAATGACAATTGAAGTTAATGTAATGGCAAGACTTAGGATTATCTGAACATTAGAACTCGGACTTTGGTTGACTGTCTTGTCCAAGGGAGTTGGGGTTCTAGTGTCAGGTAGGGATCGGGAATTAGGAAGCTGAGCCTAGGTCTGGCCCTACCAAGGGGAGATGAGAGGAGCAGGGTGAATTAGGATTGTGAGTCTTATAAGGAGATCAACCCTAAGTTCACTAGAACAACGACCCCCTCATTCATGTTCTTACACTAGTCAAGGATAATCAAATAGAGTCGTCACACTGACCTACCTCAAGGCAACACCATTTCACTTCTTGGTTGACTTACGTCTTTGCTCATACTTGCTGCCTGCTTTATTGAACATTTTCTATTCTATCACTTGTACAATTCTTAATACAATCCTCTCCCTGTTGGATACGATCCCGCTTGCCACTACTACTTGTTTTGGTGATACTGGGTAAAATTGCAAGGGTAGACGACGCTCCTTGCCAACAGGATTCATTAAGTATTTTGACTGAACAATAAAGAAAGTAAATATATAATTACTCCAATTTTACAATAAATATAGTAAGATATTGGAGTTTTAATATCAACACTTTGTCGTAATTTGTAGGCTAAACTACAAAATACCCTCATAAAGTATAGTTGGATTGTAATACATCCTCTTTTTTTTTTAAACAAAAAGTAGATATATACATAACTGGAACAAGGCAAAATACAGGGCCGGCTATACCCTTTCACATTGTTACAAAGCAAATGCCATAAATCTGGAGTACTACTTCATTACATAAAAGATCTATCTCAGTATATGTAAGGAAAATAGAGGAAATCTACTTGAAAGGATTTCCAGTAGATAGGCTCTATTTTCCTCTAAACTTGGGCTCTATATAGTTGGATAGCAAATGAAGGTCGAAGCCAGCAAATGAATGTCAAAAGGCACGATCTATTCAGCAATTGAAAAGTTACCAAGTATATGATTTAGTTACCCTCAGCAAGTCCACGGAAGATTCGCCTCAACTGATGTTCACATAGTCATCAAAGAATTCACACAGCAAGGATAAGAATCTACCTCAGCAATCCCATAATTATACTCTACATAATGTTCATCCCAAAATTGAAGGAGAATCTTCTTAAATGATTATCACCCCGTTAAGCACAGATTCTATATTCACAATGTCTCAACAAGCACAAGAGAAATTACATGAAGCAATTTGAATGGGAACTCTCCTAAATGTTTATAACACATTACGCCAAAGATTCCACATTCAATCAGGTTAATCGGAAAGGCCACCAGACACAGGATTACTCCTCAACAATTGAAACACCAAATTAGCAGGCCAAACTTACCAAACACATGAATGAACCATCAGCCAGAATCAGCAAATAATCCACCATGATATCAACAATTAATCCACAAATAACACCATTGCCATAAAATCAAGATCAACAAGTCCAGATGGCAATAGTTGCTCTCAAGCATAAAATCCAAGCAAATGCCCAAAACTTCGATTCACCACAACACAGAACTAAACAAATCCACCCAAACAAATAAGGAATTGGATGTTCAAAGGAAGATTCGGCGGTCGGAAACCACGGAAATGGCCCGACCTCATCAATCCCAGAAAACTCTGCATACATGATTATGTTTCCAACAACAAATGAAATGGAAATTCTCCTCGAATGTAGGTCACACGATTCACCAAGGAGGGCACATTCAAGTTCAGGTTCAAAGTGAGTATAGTCACTGAACATACGAAATATTCAGCAATGCATGATTGAGTTATTGAGCTGCTACAATAGATTCTAGTCTACAATATGCACATCCCAAAGGCACGAGACCAGCATTATCACCCAATTAAACACATATTCCATGTCCATTCAGAAAGTTCAAAACACATAGTCACCAAGTATATGATTCTCGAAGCAGATTCAGCAAGTTACATTCGGTTTTGGCCCATTAAAAAGCTGCTTGAGGATAGCATCCTATTTCCTCAACTTCAGACGGCTGAGGCTTCAAGTTCCTACTACAACAATAGATGAAATAGTAGTGAACAGTAGTAGTGAGATGAAGCGAGGGGGGAGCTTGAAATGTGACCACTAGGTGTTAGATCGGACAGATCTAGGTCCGATATTGGAAATTTACCACTAGATGAAGAGAGGGGGGATTGTAATACATCCTCTAAATATTAAATTTACCACTTTGCATCCTTAAACTATTATGTTTTTGTTATAAAAATACTACAAAACTTTTAGTATTATATGATATAACAAGTTATTATATCACTACTATAAAGTAGAGATATAATGTTATGTCACTATTACTATAAGGCTAGTAGATTACAACTATAAAATATGAAACAAGTATTAAATAATGTTAGAAATATAGAGAGAAAAGTAGAACAAAATGTAGTAAGAATTCAACTCCCTTTTTCTTTTCATATAAGCCTCTATTTATAAGATTGAGGTACCTTGTAAGTTACAAATGAGTATTACAAGAGTTACATATGTTACATAGTTACAAGGTAGTAGATGATTATATGATAATGATGTTCCATGAGTTATAGTAATAATGAGAGATAAAGAGGTAGAACTTAGGGTATATGAATGGACATTCACAATTTGTTCATAACAGCTTTTGCATATTAGCTTAATTAAACAACTTGAGGTGAAAATTAAATAAAAAAACATAAATAACCTTTTAAATTGTACCTCTAAGACTTGCAATCATTAAAAATTCTTTTTGAAATATTTAGTAGTCTCTACGTTGTTTCTTCACTTTAGATTTACCTAATCACTTTAAATGAAATCATTCTTAATTTTTTTTGGTTGATTTTATAATTTAAATAATAGAACAATAACAAGAAAATGGATGTGAATGACTGATATTTAATCTGTTGTAAGATATTTTAAAAAATATAAAATGAATAATAGGGATAGATTGGTATAAAATATTTATTTTTCACAAAATTATTGTACTTTACAAAAAAAAAAAAATTCAAGGAGATCAAGTAGGGAAATTAAAACTTTAAAAGTATATTATAATCTAACTATATTTCAAGGTGGCATTTTGCAATTTATCCTTGTATACAACATATTTAGAAATGATAGGTAATGTAAAAAATTAGATTGAGTTGTCTTAATTTGTATGGGTCATATTAAGAAATGACTGTTGATATTACATGTTAGATTGAGTTGGATTGACGTGTGATATTTTGGGAAAGTTTGATATTTAAGCTACAGTTAGTCTAATATGAAACGTATTCATATATGAAACGAGAGCTACTCACAATTTTAACACACAATAAAAGTGACAAAAAATTAAAATCACAATATTAACAATTATTAATTACCCGTTTTATATATGAAATACACTTTATATATTAATCCATTTCACTGTAGTTTTTGCCTTTAAACTAATAATTTAAAGAATAGCAAAAATCATTTAGAGTTTGCTATATCATTAAAGATCAACGTGTAACCAGTTGCCCAGTAGCCAGTTGAAGAGTTTTAAGGCTCTTTAAAATTAGAGGTAAGACAGTAAGGAATTCGAATCCAACCCCCCTCCCAACAACATTATTCTTTCCTTCACTGAAAACTGTAATATATTTGCATTGTTACAATCTTAAATTTGAATGAGAAAGTGTCAAACTATTTTTCTTACACTCAAATACATTATTACATTTATACAATATACTTAGTATTTTTCTTACACTTTACATTTATATAATATAATCAGTGGTGAATTCAAAAAGTAACATTTGGAGTCAAAATTGTGTAACATTACTACTAAGAAAACTATATTTTAATTTTTAAGGGGATTTGGAGGATCAGGTAATTCTAATTTTAATAAAGACTAAATAAATATTTTAATTTTTTATTAGTAAATATTGATAAATTATTTATGTAGGAAAGAAAAAAAACCTATCACCTTTAATTTATGTTAAATATATTTTACTAATAACTTATAATTTAACTAGTGAATAATTGAATTATGTAAGTGCATGTGATCCAAGTATAATAAGAATACATGTTTTTAACTTTTAAAATATACTAAATTTTACTTTTAACCTCTGAAAAAATGCCATGTACCGACGTAATTTTTTTGCATGTCGTATGTTATGAATGATTTTTTTGTCCCTGGCCTTCTAACTATATAGAGAACAAAAGCTCTAAACTACTAAGTTATATTAAAGTTCAATTTTAAACCTTAGAAAAAATTATGTTATACATAATTTTCTTGCATTGCGACAAGTTGTGGATGATTATTTTCACCATCCTAACAAACCACACATACGTTATAGATGAATATTTTGAAAGGAATAGTACATTTTCAATTAAGTGGTGTTGAGATTGGATTAATCATTTTTGAGAGAAATACTAACACTTATTTGATTAGAATTCCAAATTGTAATTAGAATGAAAGATAAAAAGAAAATTAAAATAAAAGATAAGATAGAAAGAAAAATTAAATATTTAAAGGTTGGAGTTCTTTTTGTGCATCAATAGTGCCACAGGGGGTAAAGTACACTACAATAGTACAATGTGAGTTAAGGCGGTAAACTGCATTTAACTCTATAGAAAATGTAATTTCTCATATTAGTTTTAGATTATTAGGTTATAAATTCATATTGCTAATAATTTTATAAAGAAAAAAAATATAATATATCTCCTTGAACTATTATTTTGCCTTGCATTCATTTCCTATAGTTTCAAAAGTAAGTTAAGAATGTGTTAGATGTTACCGCTAATATAAAAAAAAAAAGATAAATAAACTCTCTATTGTACAATTACTTACCCAAACAAACTCACCAATTAATTCTTACAACTATAGGAAATTGGTTATCAATAGAATTAACCCAAAAGAAAAATCTAGAATTGCAAAAATTCTCCAACAAATTCTTACAATTAATAAAAAAACTCTCAAAATTTCTTTAATATAAGCACTAGCTGTAATAGTACATTAACCACGTTTCCTCATTTTTCAGCTTTCTCTGGCCTCTCATGGTCTCAAGTCTCAACTCTCCATCACACAAAAATAAACTTGCAGAACTTGACTGCTTTACATAGGCATGACCACGGTTCCAAAACTGCTGGTTCTGTGGCCAATGAAATCGGAATCGGAACTGACCCTCGGCAGTTTCAAATACAATTCCGGTTACATCCCGATTCTGTCTCGATTCCGATTTCGGTTCGGTTTAGGTTCCGATTTTGGTTATGGTTTTGTTCTAATTTCGATTTTATTTTAATTTTTAATTTTGAATTTTGATTTTAATCCCACTTTTAAATTTGATTTCTATTGACATAATGATTAAACTATTAATTGAAACTCAAATAATACAACATAATAATATAATTAGAATAATAATAGTTACAATTAAACTTAATATATAGTTTTTAGAGAATAGACATAGGAAGAATTAGGTAAGTGAGATTCACAGATATAAAAATAATAAGAATAATTGAATAATTGAATTATTAATTAGAATTCCACTAGTATAATATAATAACATAATTAGAATAGTAGTTAAAATTGAACTAATATATAGATTTTTTTAGAATAATAGAATTATGAAAATTAGATAAGTGAGAAAGAAAGATATAGAAAGAATAAGAGTATTGAGAGAATGATCGAACTATTAATTGGAATTCAAATAGTATATTAGCATAATATAATAATAGAATTAGGATAATATAAATTATAAAATTAAGTTGATACATAATATAATTGGATTAATAGTTAAATTGAACTAATATATGGAGGTTTTAGAAAAATAGAATTATGAAGGATTAGATAAGTAAGAAAGAAAAATATATAAATGATAAGAGTATTGAAAGAATGATTGAACTATTAATTGGAATTCAAATAATATAGTAGTGTAATATAAAAATATAATTAAAATAATTAATCAAAAAAGTTGATACCCTAAGCCTAAACCTAAACCCTAAACTATAAACTATAAACTATAAACATTAAAACCTAGAATATAAAGATTAGAAAACTAAGAAATAATATTAGAAAAAGAATTATGTGATGAAAATGAAGAGGTATAGAAATATTTATAGAATTATAAAAATGAAAATAAAAAATTATGTTTTTTTGCCAGTTCCAATTCCAAAATTTCAGGAATCAGAACCGAACCGTCAGTAGACGGTTCAACCTCGATTTCGATTTGGTGAACCTCCAATTCTAGTTCCAGAGCCACCAGAATGACCATGTCTATCTTTACGTAGTTGAAATTTGGAGATGACTTTCAAAGAGATATATACTGGGACGACATCTAACAATACTTTTTGGAGTCATGAATGGAAGATTCTATAGCGATAAAGTTTTGCATTTGGACAATAAGTGTTTTTTTTTTTGGAGAGAAAAAGTAAATTTTCAATATGTAATTTAAAAAAAAATATTCTTTTAATGAAAAATGAGTGTTTAGATTGATAATTTTTTCAAGAATTAAGTAAAAAGTAAAAGTATCTGACAAGAATATATGAAATCGAAAGGGACTTTTTTTTTTCTCAAAGAGTAATAATATGAACACTATACACACAATTTTCTAACTTTAGTTATGTACATGTTATCATTATTCATTTGAGAATTTATGCATATTTCTACCATTATTCACTCAATAATTTATCCACAATTACGTTAATTCATTGATTTAGTTTTGATGAATTGCAAAATATCACCTTCAACTATAGTTGGGTAGTAATATATCTATTAAACTTTCAATTTCGACTCTTTACCTCCTTAAACTATTATTTTTTACAAAATACAATAATTTTATAAAAAAATAAATATTTTAGACTAATCACCCTTATAATTTATTTTGTATTTCTTAAACTACCATACAAGATACTAGCTATGAGTCATTTATATCTAATTCGTTTTTGCTACTTTATTATTTAAATTCTAAATCAACAAAAAAAAAAGAAAATATTTTATTTACGAAGATTTGGTAAATTAAAATGAAAACAACAATATTGAGGATAGTTGAATATTTTAGAAAGAGTTATTAGCAATTGCAAACCTTAATAGTAGAAAAGGTTTTACGCCTTTTTTATTTTAATTTTCAAATGACATGATTAAATTGAACTACATGCAAAAAAAATATTAATTTGTGAAAGTAAAGTGCGAAAAATAAAAGTTTAAGAAATATATTGCAATCTGATCATAGTTTAAAATGGTATTTTACACTTTACCCTTTATTAATCTATCTACAATTAACATTAATTCATTGAATGCTAATAAATTCTTCCCCATAAATTCAGTTACCAAATTGTGCATAAAACCTGGTTTTCGCTTTTCTATATTATTATTAGTTATTTGCAAATTGACAAATAAAAGACACTATGATCACACCACTCAATTTCGCGTAGTGTTAATGTCTATTGACTGAGTAGTGCGTCCCCACCATCTCTATTCATTTCAGCAGCCCGTTCAACAAGTCGTGTTTGACTCCGACTTTGACAATTGCGTGTGAAACGATAAAATAGTAGAGAGAAAAACCAATAAAAGATGTCTATTTATTTGCAGACAGACAACCGCTACCATCATAGTCTTCTAGAGGCTAGAGCCACCACAATCTTCTACGCTCACCGACAACCGTTTTGTCGTGGTACCCAAAAACAATTAGGCAAATACAACACATTTTGTTGTGATTTTGTTGTAAAACTACTACTTCTATGTAATACAACTAAATAACAGTACAGAAGGAAATTACAATAAGAAGTGGATCGCCACGCAATAGCTATGTTACCACATGTAAATAAATATCCAGTTTGAGACATTGCTTTATGCTGGTCAGATAAATACTCAGCATCAGCATAACCAAGCAATTCATGTCGAGAATTATATGGATAAAATAATCCAAGATCAATTGTTCCTTTGAGATAACGAAGAATATGTTTAATACCATTCCAATGTCGTTTTGTAGGAGAGGAACTAAATCTTGCTAATAAATTTACTACAAATGATATATCTAGTCTTGTACAATTAGCAAGATACATTAGTGCACCAATTGCACTAAGATATGGTACTTCAGGACCAAGAATTTCTTCATTATCCTCTCTTGGTCTAAAAGGGTCCTTAATAGGATCGAGTGACCGAACGACCATTGGGGTACTCAATGGATGTGCCTTGTCCATATAAAACCGTTTTAATACCTTCTGGGTATATGTAGTTTGATGAACAAATATCCCATTTTGCAAATATTCAATTTGCAAACCAAGGCAAAATCTCGTCTTTCCAAAATCTTTGATCTCAAATTCTTTCTTTAAATATTCAACTGCCATTTGGATCTCTTCAGGAGTTCCAATTAAATTGAGATCATCAACATATATGGCAATGATTACAAATTTTGACCTATTTTTCTTTATGAAAACACATGGACATATCGGGTCATTTGTATAACCTTCTTTAGTTAAACATTCAGTAAGACGGTTATACCACATACGTCCAGATTGCTTTAATCCATACAAAGACCTTTGTAATTTAATGGAATAATTTTCTTTGGGATTTGATTTATATGCTTCAGGCATACTAAATCCTTCAGGGATTTTCATATAGATATCATTTTCTAATGTGCCATACAAATAAGCAGTGACTACGTCCATCAGGCGCATATCAAGTTTTTCATGCACTGCTAAACTGACAAGATATCTAAATGTAATTCCATCCATTACAGGTGAATATGTTTCATCATAATCAAATTCAGGTCTTTGTGAAAATCCTTGGGCTACAAGTCGTGCTTTATATCTCACAATTTCATTGTTTTCATTTCTTTTTCGCACGAATACCCATTTAAATCCAACTGGCTTTACACCTTCTGGTGTTCGGACTACAGGTCCAAATACTTTTCGTTTTACCAGTGAATCCAATTCAGATTGGATCGCATCTTTCCATTTTGGCCAATCATTTCTTTTCCGACATTCATCAACCGATCTAGGTTCATGATCCTCGTCTTCTTCCATAATATCAAGTGCCACATTATATGCAAAAGCATTATCAATAATTATTTCTCTTCGATTCCAACATTTTCCTGTAGTGACAAAATTTATTGAAGTTTCTATAATATCATTCTCTTCAGGAGTTACCTCTTCAGGAGCAACCTCTTCAGAAGGTTGAATTTTGTCACTAACAATATTTTGGAGTTCTTGACTCTCGTTTAATCCTCTTTTCTTTCGAGGATTTTTATCTTTGGAACCGGGAAGTCTACTACGCTTCAGGCATGCTTGAGACTCATTAGCACTTGTAATTTTTCCTTCAGGGATATCAATTTTAGCCGGAGTATTTTCAGCAATAATATGTGATTTAGTAACTCTTCTGGAGTCAGTAAATGCATCCGGTAATTGATTTGCAATTCTTTGCAAATGTATAATCTTTTGAACTTCCAGTTCACATTCTTTTGTACGAGGATCAAGGAAATCAAATGATATTTTTCATTAATTTCCTTTTTCGGTTGAACTTTATCTCCCCCTAATGTCGAGAAATGTGATTCGTCAAAATGACAATCAGCAAATCTCGCAGTAAATAAATCACCTATCAATGGTTCAACATATTTTATTATAGAAGGTGATTTATACCCGACATATATCCACAATCTTCGTTGGGAGCCTAATTTTGTACGTTGTGGTGGTGCAATTGGGACATAAACTGCACAACCAAAAATTCTCAAATGAGAAATATTGGGCTTATAGCCAAAAGCTAATTGTATGGGGGAGTAATTATGATAATTTGTCGACCTGATTCTCACAAGTGTTGCTGTATGTAATATAGTATGACCCCAAGCAGATAAAGGAAGTTTAGACCTCATAAGTAACGGTCTAGCAATTAATTGCAACTGTTTAATAAATGATTCAGCTAGAACATTTTGTGTATGAACATAAGCTATAGGATGTTCAACACTTATTCCAATCGATATGCAATAATCATCAAACGCATGCGATGAATATTCACCAGCATTATCTAGACGAATTTTCTTAATTTGGTGATCTGAAAATTGTGCTCGTAGTCTAATTATCTGAGCAAGTAATTTCGCAAACACTAGGTTGCGAGTAGATAATAAACTTACATGTGACCATCTTGTTGATACGTCGATCAACACCATAAAATATCTAAATGGTCCACATGGTGGATCTACAGGCCCACATATATCACCATGAATTCGTTCTAGAAATGTAGGGGATTCAGTCCCCACTTTCATTGGTGACGGTCTAATTATTAACTTTCCTTGGGAGCAAGCAACACAAGAGAATTCTTTAGAGTTTAAAACTCTTTGATTGTTCAATAAATGGCCATGTGAATTTTCAATTATCCATCTCATCATTATAGAACCAGGATGTCCCAGACAGTCATGCCATATCATAAAATCTTTGGAATTTGTAGACTTCTGGTCTACAAGGTGATGACTTTCAATTGCACTTATTTTCGTATAATATAAACCAGATGAATAAGATGGTGATTTTTCTAATACACATTTTCTTTCAGAAATGGTATTTGTAATTAATAAACACCTTTTATTTCATGCATAGTCTCGATATGATATCCATTTCGGCGAATATCTTTAAAACTCAGTAAATTTCTTCGAGACTTTGTAGATAGTAGTGCATTGTTTATAACAATTTTGGTTCCTTCAGGGAGAAATATACTCTCTCTTTCGGAGCCTTCAATCAGTTTAGCACTACCACTAATTGTATTAATATTAGTTTTTCCCATCTTCAGGTAGGAAAAATACTTCTTATATTTAAGGATAGTGTGAGTAGTAGCACTATCAATAAGGCAAATATCATCACCATTGATTGATCTCATGTATTTGGCATTCATTTCTTCTTCACGAAGATAAACATCCATTTCTTCTTCAGGAAGAAAGGTATCAATTTCTTCGTCAAGAAGAAATATATCAAATTTCTTCGCCGAAGAAAGGTATCAAATTTCTTCGCCTGGAAGAATGGTATCAAATTTTCTTCGTCAGGAAGAAAGGTATCAAATTTTATTCTTCAAGAAGAAAGGCATCAATTTTTCTTCTTCAGGAAGAAAGGCATCAAGTTTTATTCTTCAGGAAGAATATGACAAAATATAAATAAACTTTAATAAATAAACTGTAAGGTCTAAGGCAACCTAAGAGGAGGGGGTGAATTAGGTTTCTAAAAATTTAATGTGAACTTAATCAAATAAAATTCAACACAAGTGAGTGAGTAGTGTGAATTACAACAAGTGTAAGGTATATATTGATATTCCAGAATGAGCCCGTGTTCACGTCCATGGTGTTAAGTCAAAATTTCATCCTGAAAGTTTCTGTCACGTTTTGGTATTCTTGGCATAACTCTTTCGATATAATTCGGAATTGCACCATTCAAGAAGCCCTGGAACGATAAGAGATAGAGCTACAACTTTCATGTTTTAAGTGTTCCAAGATTCTGAATTTATCACCGTCGAAAAGGCCTTCCAAAATTGATGAGGGGATTCTGGCCAGATTTTCATCTGGAATTTCATGGACTACATTGAAGACCAAGATGGCGTGCTTGGGCTTTGCTATGTTGGATCACGCCATTTGATAATTATTTAGTTTTATTTTGAGTTGTAATAATTAAGTCCATTAAACATTTAATTATGGGCTTAAGTCTTTATGTTTTAATTGTGGGCTAAGTAATTACTTGATCCAATTGCCTTGCATGGTAATTAGTAAAGTAATCTCCTACTTTTTAGGAGAATTTAGGAAAGTAAGAGTTCAAATCGGTTTTTACTTCCTTGTAACCGATTTTACAAGTTTAGGGAACTTAAAGTTTGTCTTTTAGTTAATGGTTTCCTTTTCCAATATGGAAACTAAGTTGTAATAGGATTAAGCTAGGGTTTCATGTTTTTGTAGCCTATTTATAGGTGAGTTTTTCACATGAAATAATAAGTTGAATTTTGATAATTTTAGCCTTGCTAAATTAACCTTGCAGCCGTGACAAGCTCTAGGAAAATACGTGAAAACTCAATTGATTTCAATTGTGTGATCATAAGAACTGTGATTCTTAAGCTAAGACCTTAGGAAGAACCTACCCGTTCTTGATTTAAAGAACAAGCCAAACTGAGATCTTTTCAACTCTTGATTTACATAGGTTGGATTGAAATCACTTTGTGGTAACGTGTTGGGTTTGATTGATTTCAATAAAAAACAGTCCGTTCAATATCTTCTTATTTTCTTTGTTGTTTCCGCATTGTTATTGTTTCTTCTTGTTGTTCGTGAATCTTGGTGAACAAACGGTCCAAAGAAGAGGGTTTCGTGTGGTTGAGGATCTCCATACGAAGACCATTCGTATCAATTGGTATCAGAGCGAAGGTTGTTCATCGAAAATTTCAGGTTTTGTGCTTCTTTGTCTTCTCGGATTTTTCTTGATTTCTTGAGTCGTTCTTGCTGTCTTTTTTTGCATCATTTTTCCTGCAGTTTCTTGAGTCTTTTAGCTGCTGTTTTCACGTGTTACTTGCTGTCCTAGATCGTGATAGGTAGAGTCTTTAAATTCATCAAAATCGCATGAGCACAAATTGATCAAATCTGCCCGAAAATTGCTTCCTTGTTGCTTATCGATTTTTGTGACTTTGTTGCTGCTGTTCTTGCTTCGATTTGCTGCTGTTTTTGAGTCCATATTCTGCAGTAAACATATATCTTAATTGAGTCTTAAATTCATTAATGTTCTGCCCAAAAATCGCATGCAACTTTGTGATAAAAATCTGTCCAAAATCGAGTTGATCTTGCTTCTTGATTTCTTGCGATTTTGTGTTGATCTTCTTGCTGATTTTTGTTCGATCCTTGCTGCCATCTTTGTGTTAATATTCTACACTATCTTTCTTGCATTCATAGTGTTGAATTCCTTGTGATTTATTTCTGTTTTCACGTCCATACCATAGGGTGTCAATTAGGGTTTCTTAAAAACCCTAGTTTTGGTCTTTGGTCATAACTTCGCCAATTCTTGCTCAATTCTTGATCTTTTTTTTTGTGTTAGTTTCATCATCTTGTCTACAATATAGTGTGTTTTGATCAAACTTTTTTACCATCTCAAAAAGACAAGTTCTTGAACACTTTCTTGAACTTCTTGATTTTCTTGAAAATCCAAAGTTGTCCAAATTTGAATCTTGAGCCATATTCTTGATCCTTGTTGAAAATCTTGATTATTTTGTGAAAGTGGCACATTCAAATTCCTTTTCCTTGGTGAGATATTAAAGTTTGAAAATTTTAAGGTTTATTAAGGTTAAGACAAAAAGACAACATCATAAACCTTAATCCTAGGTTGTTGTCTTCAAACCTTAAACCTAAGTACTTTGTACTAGGTTCTTGTCTTAAAACCTTAAACCTAGTACCATTTAAGGTTCTTGTCCGAACCTAGTTCTTTTTTGATTTGTCCAAGGTTTGTGTCCAAACCTTAAAAGTTTGTTTTTGTCTTATATTGTCCGAACAAAAAAAAAAAAAAATAAAAAGGAGTCACGGTAAAAAAAAAAAAAAAAAAAAAGTGACCGAATAAAAAAAAAAGAGAAAAGAACAAAAAAAAACATTCGGACTTCAATTTATTTTATTTTTATTATTTCTGTTATTTAATTTAATTTATTTTATTATTTGAAAGAACATATTGTTCTTAAATTGTTACTTGAAAACCACCTTGGATTAAAAGTGCCATAACTTTCTCAATACAACTCGGATTTAAGTGATTCAAATTGCGTTTTCTTCGTCTTTGAGTCCTCTTTTTGAATATCCTAGTTTCTGAATCAATCAAGTTATACCCACACGTGTTCTGAAATACTCTTGTGACGTGAATTGCTTAAACTTCTTTGATTTGACTTGTGTGAAACTTGTTGTTGAATACTTGGTTGAGACAAGTTCTTATAATCATTGAATTGGTAAGTTCTATAGTTTGAGAGTATTAGTATAGGGTATACACGAGAAAAGCCTTCACTAGAGAGGAGAGCATATACTACCCATATTGTGAGAACCCGTGAGGTATATTTCTATATATTTCTTGTGTTTTTACTAACTTGCAGGTACAAATGGAGGGTGATGAATCTAAATCACCAAAGGTAGTGGACCAAAAGTTCACTAACGATGTCCTCTTTGACATGATCCGAAAACTCACACTCAAAGTTGATAGTTTGACTTCACCACCACCTAAGGGTCCTAGATCCCGAAGAGTTGAGTTTGAGTCCGACAATGATTCTAGTCATGATGAGGAGGAGGAAGAGGAGGGCACGAGCTCTTCTAAGAAAGGTGACAAGTCTAAGATTTCCATTGCTTCTGTTAAACTAATTATCCCAACTTTCCATGGTAAAGCAGATCCCGAAGCATATTTTGATTGGGTTCGTGAGCTTGAACATTTCTTTGAAGGCCATGATTACCCCGAGAAAGAAAAGTATAAACTTGCATTTATACACCTTAAGGATTATGCTAGTCTATGGTGGGATGAAGTTATTCGAACAAGGCGTCAAGATGGTGAAAGGCCGATTAAGTCTTGGAGCCAAATGAAATTGCTAATGAGGAAAAAGTATGTCCCTTCTCATTACAACCGTGAATTGAACAGAAAATTGCACTCTCTTGTGCAAGGTACTAAATCGGTTGAGGAGTACTACCATGAGATGGAAGCTTTGATGATCAAGGCTAATGTCCAAGAGGATCCCGACTCTACTATTGAAAGGTTCTTGAGAGGTATGCATTCTGATTTGGCTTATCATGTGGATTTGCAAAGTTATGTTGATATTAATGAACTTGTCCACAAAGCAATCAAGATAGAAAGGCACATGAAAGGGAAGAGTAAGTTCTCACAGCCGCCTCCACCTTGGCAAAGAAACACCAAGCCGAATGTGGCTTCTTTCACTCCACCAACAAAATCACGGACATTCACCTCAAACCCGACGTCCAATGTCCAGAAATCAGCTCCAAAAGCTGTTGTTCCAGCCCCTAAATCGGCGTCCAATCAACCTCCAAGATTGAGGGATATTCGATGCTACAAGTGTCAGGGCTATGGACATATGCAAGCTGACTGTCCAACTCGGAAAGTGATGATAACTCTTGATAGTGGTGAAGTGGTAAGTGATGATGATTGTTCCGACATGCCGTCTCTTGAAGAGAAAGACCAACATGAATCCAGTGAAGAAAGTGAAGAGACGGATCACTATGAGTATGATGTTGGTAACTATTCTCTAGTCTCTCGCCGTGTTTTAAGTGCTCAACCTTTAGTTGATAACGATGATTTGATGCAACGAGAAAACATATTTCACACACGTTGTTTAGTTCAAAACAGAATTTGTAGTGTGACTATTGATAGTGGTAGTTGCACCAATGTGGCGAGCACCTTGTTTGTAAATAGGTTGAATTTGACTTGCATGAAACACCCTAAACCATATCGTCTTCAATGGTTGAATAATTCAGTTGATACTAGGGTTACAAAACAAGTTAAGTTCACTTTAACCACTGGAAAATATGTTGATAATGTTATATGTGATGTTGTTCCAATGGAAGCAAGTCATATCTTGCTTGGCCGCCCTTGGCAGTTTGATTGTGATGTACTTTATCATGCCAAGAAGAATTTCTATAGCTTTGTTCATAAAGGGAAAAAGTTTAATCTTCGAGCCTTAACCCCACCACAAGTCTTTGAAGATCAAACTCGAATCATTCAAGCTACTAGAGATATAAATGCCCAAAGAGAAGAAAGTTCAAGGGAAAAGCAATGTAATAGCTAGCTCAACTTGTAATAGTGTAGGCCGAGATAAAGATTCTTTGTCTTCTTCTAGCATAGGCCGAGAGTTAGTTGTTAAGCAACCTTGTTATTTTACTTCTTCTAGCGAGATTGAGAGAGGAATACTAGATAGGCAATCAATGTACTTACTTGATGATAGTGATCACCATTTGAATTGTTTGCTGCCTAGTTCCTTTGTTTTGCAGGTTTTTGGAGTTCCTAGACATCTAATGGAGTTAGAAACAACTCACTATCAATTGGAAGGAGTCCAATCCGCCTCAGCTTGTTTTCCACAAGGTAAGCAAGGTAAGTTAGGTAAGTATGAAAGCTTATTGGTTGATTTCAATGGTTTTAAAGTAAAGAACTTTGTTAACGTCAATGCTATTGATTTTCAAAGTTTGATTTCTGTTTTGAATCAATTTCAATGTCTTTCACACACCTTTGAAACATTAGTTCAAAATTCTTTAACATGTGCATTAAAATCCAATGATTTGTGTTTTGGTAAGCAAATTATTTCACATAATTCTTCAATTATGAAATCCAATTATTTCGTTTTGAATGAGTTTATGTATAGTTTCTTCACATGCTATGTTGCTTAGCTCATACATGAATTATATTTTGGCTTAATATTGATAATTTCGAACTACATCCAACCTTTGTATGCACTCATTCAAGTGTTAATTATATTGACTCTACTTGCTGGATTAATGATTATTTTGAGTACTTATTTCGTGACTTTGCTCACATTCATCAAGTTCAAAGAGGTCCATGGGTAATTCAACACTTGTATGGTAAGTTATCTCCGTTCCAAATTTCTTTTGAATTCCAAGAGGTAAAATTTTCTGTTTACAACTATTCAATAGATTCTTTACATTCTTGTCTTTGGAATTATACTTTCATGTTTGATAACTTTCCTACGTTCTTGTGATTTGCACTTTGTCAAGGATGCATATATGTTTTCTTGTTATGAATATTCTTGTCCTTATGATTCTATTCATATATGTTTACATCCTTTTCTTACATTACATGTTAATAACGTAAATAGTGTGCTAATGGATGTTGTTAGTGAATTCGTCTTGGTTAGTTCTCTAATTAAGAACATTCGGTTTTCTGATTTGCATAAACTACATGATAGTTATTTGCATAATTGTTTTGAATTCATTGACTTTAACATTATGACTCATGCAAAATTTGTTAAGACTAATCATGCTATATGTACTACGATTTTGCATACTTATTCTGCCCATTCTATTCTTTTGGTGAAAGGAAATTATTCTACATCTTGTTCTAGATTATTTTCCTTTCATTTACCTTATACATTTGTCTTGTTTTGGCAGAATATATATTATTGTTGTTCGAGATGTTTATCTTCCCAATTTTACTTGGCTCGAGTTTGCGATGAGTTCTTGATATTGGTATTTGACCCTGGAACTCACTTTCAAGATTCGAGGACGAATCCTTTCGAGGAGGGAGGGAATGATGAGAATGAGCCCGTGTTCACGTCCATGGTGTTAAGTCAATTTTTCATCCTGAAAGTTTCTGTCACATTTTGGTATTCTTGGCATAACTCTTTCGATATAATTCGGAATTGCACCATTCAAGAAGCCCTGGAACGATAAGAGATAGAGCTACAACTTTCATGTTTTAAGTGTTCCAAGATTCTAACTTTATCACCGTCGAAAATGCCTTCAAAAATTGATGACGGGATTCTGGCCAGATTTTCATCTCGAATTTCATGGACTACATTGAAGACCAAGATGGCGTGCTTGGGCTTTGCTATGTTGGATCACGCCATTTGATAATTATTTAGTTTTATTTTGAGTTGTAATAATTAAGTCCATTAAACATTTAATTATGGGCTTAAGTCTTTATGTTTTAATTGTGGGCTAAGTAATTACTTGATCCAATTGCCTTGCATGGTAATTAGTAAAGTAATCTCCTACTTTTTAGGAGAATTTAGGAAAGTAAGAGTTCAAATCGGTTTTTACTTCTTTGTAACCGATTTTACAAGTTTAGGGAACTTAAAGTTTGTCTTTTAGTTAATGGTTTCCTTTTCCAATATGGAAACTAAGTTGTAATAGGATAAAGCTAGGGTTTCATGTTTTTGTAGCCTATTTATAGGTGAGTTTTTCACATGAAATAATAAGTTGAATTTTGATAATTTTAGCCTTGCTAAATTAACCTTGCAGCCGTGACAAGCTCTAGGAAAATACGTGAAAACTCAATTGATTTCAATTGTGTGATCATAAGAACTGTGATTCTTAAGCTAAGACCTTAGGAAGAACCTATCCGTTCTTGATTTAAAGAACAAGACAAACTGAGATCTTTTCAACTCTTGATTTACATAGGTTGGATTGAAATCACTTTGTGGTAACGTGTTGGGTTTGATTGATTTCAATCAAAAACAGCCCGTTCAATATCTTCTTGTTTTCTTTGTTGTTTCCGCATTGTTATTGTTTCTTCTTGTTGTTCGTGAATCTTGGTGAACAAACGGTCCAAAGAAGAGGGTTTCGTGTGGTTGAGGATCTCCATCCGAAGACCATTCGTATCAGACATGTCCTTTGTTTCTTGTTTCTAAGTTTTTAAGCAATAAAGGATTACCGGTCATGTGTCTTGAGCATCCACTATCAAGGAACCATTTTGTGTCCAAAATTGTATTTTTTAAACATACCTACATTCAAGAATCAATGTGTGATTTAAAGTACTTAAGTTCTTGCAACATTAATGTCTTTTCTTATCCAAGTTTTTGATCCATTTTCTACTTCCATTCTTGCAAAATATTTTCTTGACATGTGCCCCTTTTTACAACAATAATCACAAATTACATGATATTTAAAAGAGTGTGAAGTTTTATAATGAGGTCCACCATTGTTAAACCTATGTTCAAAGTTATACCTTTTATGTCCATATCTTTGGTTATGTGTGTTATGCATTCCGTACCTGTGGTGTTGATTTTGTCTAAATTTTTCAGCCCCTTTTTCATGATTATATGATGTGTGAGTAATTTTTACAGGTTTGGATGTGGAGCTTTGACATATCTCATATGAATATCCTAATCCATATTTACTATTTCCCATTCTTTGATTTCCTAAAAGTATTTCTAAGTTGTTCTTGCCTTGAGTGAATTTAGCTAAACAATCACTAAAGTCTTCAATTCTCTTCTTTAATCCTACATGTTCCTTCTTAACTTCATTCTATTTTTAATTTTTCATTTTCTGTTTTTAATGTACAATTTTCTATTACTACACAATCCTACTTAGTGATTAACTCTTGATTACATGAAGTGATTTCTTTCACTTTGGCCTTAAGCTTCTTGTTTTGAGTTTTGGTTTCTTTAACTCATCTACTAGTCTAGCAATGTACAGCTCAAGTTCATCTTGATCATTACAATTATCATCATCATCATCACTAGAAGAAAGACTTACCTCATGGTCTTCAAATCCCATAAAGCACATGTTAGCAACTCCTTCTTATTCTCCTTCGGTTTCCTCTTCGGATTGGTCATCATTCCATGTGACCTTAAAGCTTCTTCCTTTGCCCTTTTTGTCTTTTTTGAATTCCTTCTTCCTTCTTGGGCAATCTGCAATAAAATGTCCAGGTTGATTACATTCATAACATTTATTGACTTTTGATGTTTCCCCTTTTTCTTTCATCCAATCTTTGCTCTTGAAGTTCCTTCCTTTATTAAACTTGTTTTTCCTACTTTGAATCATCCTAGATAGCTTTCTAGTTAGAAAAACAAGATCATTATCATCTTGTTCATTTATATCTTCCTCATCTTCATCATCATCAGTCTCATTCTTTGACACTTTAAGTGCTATGTTCTTCCTAGCCTTAGTGTCTTCTTATTTTTGAGTTTTAGATTTTATTTTTAGCTCATATGACATAAGTGAACTAATTAGTTGATCTATGGGTAGTTATCTCAGATTTTTAGCTTCTTCAATTGCTATGGCTTTTGACTCCCATTCCTTAGGTAATGAATTTAAAATCTTTCTATTTTGCTCACCTAAGGGATAGATTTTTCCTAGACTTTCCAAATCTTTGATTATGCTATTGAATCTACAAAACATCTTATCTATGGATTCATTACTATCCATTTTAAAGCTTTCATATTGTGTTACTAGCAATGATTTCTTTTCCTCTTTTACATCTTCGATTCCCTCATGAATTTCCCTAAGTTTCTTCCAAATATCATGTGGATTTTTACATCCTTTAACTCTACTTGATTCATTGACATCTAGTGAGTTATATAAGGCATTTGTGGCTTTAGCATTTAGGGTGAGGTTTCTCATATCGGTTTCAGTGAGTTCACTCCTTTCTTTTCTCTAGTTTCATCCCCTATAATTATCTCAGCCTTATAAGGTCCTTCTTCTACAATATACCACATCTCAATATCAATGGATTTGAGATAGATTTCCATTCTATCTCTCCAACTGCTGTAGTTGGTTCCATTAAACATTGGAGGCTTAGAGATAGATTCTCCCTCCATAAACATAGCATTGTTTGTTGCCATAATCTTTACTCTAAGGTTTTTAAGCCTAATCAAATAGAGACCAAGCTCTGACACCAATTGTAAGGTCTAAGACAACCTAAGAGGGGGAGGGGGTGAATTAGGTTTCTAAAAATTTAATGTGAACTTAATCAAATCAAATTCAACACAAGTGAGTGAGTAGTATGAATCACTACAAGTGTAAGGTATATATTGATATTCCAGAAATGTAATCAACAATATCAACACTTTAATATCAATGAATCAAAGCATAAGCAAATCAAAATAAGTGCAGAAATGAAGGCAATGGAAATCAAGGACACAATCAATTTAGAGTGGTTCAAGTCTCCTCCTTGGAGTACTCTACATCCACTACCTAAGTTTTCCAACTTAGGATTTCAAACCTCTTTACTATGAATTGATCTTCTTCTTGTGGTGAGATCAAAAGAACCACTTTTACAACCCAAGTATCTCAACTTAGGATTTCAACCAAGGTTCAACCTTTTCACTAGCTATCCCAAGCTATGTGCTCAAGGTTTTTACTCTCACTTGAGAAACCTTTTACAATCACTCACAATATATGTTTGATAATGATATTACAACCCTCAATAAGGATGAATAAGATGAAGTGAAGTTCAAAGTATGATTCCTATTAAGAAAATTACAACTCAAACTATATAGCTCAATGATGAAATGAAGAACTCAAAGAAGGCTCAAGAAACTTTTGATCTTTTGTTTCTTTTGAAATCAAATTGAAATGTGAGAGTTGTAGAGAGTGTTTTTCAGATGTAAAGCTTAGAGAATCAAGTATATAAACGTTCATGGTTTATCTTGTATTTATACTACACAAAAAATGACGAGAAAACGTTTATGTTTGACTTTTAAAAAACTAGCCGTTATTTGAAAATCTGAGTTTCGGACGCTAGTTTCGGATCCTGGGAGGCGTCCGATCCTAAGTTTCAGACGGCTGAAACTTCCCTGAGGCGTCCGAACCTAAAATACTGAGAGCTTGATTTTTCACTAGAGTTTCGGACGGTCAGATGACCAATGAGAGGCGTCCGAACCTAAGTTTCGGACGTCCGAAACTCTGCCCTCAGCGTCCGAACCTATTTTTCTCAAACTTGTTTTCAATTTTCGTTTTCCAAATCATTTGTGCAACTATGTGTGACTTTGTGCAAGTATGTTCCTTACTTTTTGAAATGCATTTGAAGACTAATAACATTTTGAAATCATTTTTACTTGAGCCTTAAAGGAGTAAAACAATTTCTTGAGCTATTTACATAATTAGGGTTTAGGGGTTGGGAAATGACCTAATTTACCAACTTTATATCTTTTGCACTTCCAATTCTTTCTTCATGCACTAGAGTTCTATGCTTGGCTTTTCTTGAATATCTATCACATTGAGACACTTATTTGAACCATTAGCATAAACATAATTGTTTGTTAAACATCAAAATAAGTAAGATTAAGACCCTAGGTCTTTATATAAACATTAATCAATAAATTAACATAAATAAACTTCAAGAATAAAATATCAGTTTCTTCTTCAGGAAGAAAGGTATAAGTTTTCTTCATCAGGAAGAAAGGTATCCAATTTTCTTGAAAATATAGTAGTTTCTTCTTCAGGAAGAAATATATCAATCTTTATAAAGAAACATAAATAGACTTTATAATAAAATTCAAGATATGTAACCACCAATTGCTTCAAAATCTAGACATGAACCTGATTTGCTCCAGTGGTAGAGTCTCGTGCAAAGATATGTAACCAACAAAGCTTCAACGTCCAGATTTGAATATGATTTGCTCCAGTGGTAGAGTCTCGTGCTGATAACGTATTGTAAAACTACTACTTCTATGCAATACAATTAAATAACAGTACAGAAGGAAATTACAATAAAGAGAAATACGCAAAAGAAGTAGGTGGAATTATGGCTCTTTATGGATAGCTACAGAGATTCTCTGTGATTACAAGTTGACAGAGTTCCTACAGGATTTCTTATTAAAATTAATTACAATAGCTTCTATTTATAGATAGAACCAGGTAGCTAAAACCAGGTAGCTAAATCAGGTAGCTGAACCAGGTACCTGAACCAGGTAGCTGAATTGTTTATTGATTTTGTATTTCAAGATGATAACTGATAGTTATCCATTAGTCCAGATATTTGCAAAGGGGATGAATCCAAAGGAGATATACATGAACCCATTTAATGGATAATGAACATCCACATTTAATATTTTCATAACAGATTTGAAATTTTTTTACTTGTTTTTTTGTGATTTAAAAAGTTATATATTTTTTATCGCTTTTAAAAGAATACAGAAATATGTGTTTAAAATACTTATGTTTTGTAAATCTATATATATTTTTTCATTTCACTAGCTGAATTTTCTATTGTTGATTTGAAATGAAGAGCAATTTTTTTCCTTCAAATTATCGGCATTTTCATGATTTTTTCTCAAAAAAAAAAAATCACAGAGAAATAATTTAAAATTTTTTAAATGAGATAAAAAAATTTCTCCAATGAGTTTATTTTTTTTGTAATTTGTTGGATATGGTAATATCAATAACTCTGTCCAATTGTGAAGTGACATCTGCTAAATTAATGCATGCTTGATATGGGAAAAGCTCAATTTGCCTCTAGGAACATGATTCCTACTCAAATTTTAATTGATTGAATAAACAATATCCCGCTGTTTAGGGATCCTGATTAAGGTACGGTTCCATGCCTATAAATGTGAGTTCTGTCTACACTTTTTTTTTCATTATATATCTAAAGATTAGCATAACCATTAGTCTTTTCGGAAAATTACCGTACGTTCGATGAGTGTTATTCTTGTAGGTATAAACAGCATGCAATTCAGTAATCGATGTAATGTGAAGTCACTTCTCGATTAAGGTAATGTTCTAATACTCAACAATTGGCATTTGTGGAAATGATGGCGATGTGAGTGCGGAATCCTCACGCCAATATATTTTAAAGGATCTAGCTAAGAAATTCAAACCAAACAATAGATAAAATTGCGGGAAAGAGATATGTAACCAGCAACCTTGGATATATTAAATCCAAGACCTCTGTGTTATTACAAATAATCAATTCAATTCAAGAACTCTTGAATTAAATAAACTATCTAGCATGTTCTCAATTAAGAACAAAAGATCAGTTTTAAGGGTTACGCCTTAAAATCAATGGTTCCAATTTAGGGTTACGCCTAAATTGCGTTTTCTAAGCACACAGCTTACAAAAACAAAAAAAAACAACTTTTCAAAATTCTCCAGTAATAAAAAACGAAATTTGATGCCTATTTATAGGCTACAAGCTTAACCCTAACTTGCTAAACAAGTAGTCTATTTGGAAAAGGAAACTAACACTTAACTAATCAAAATTAGGAAACTTTTCCTATTTGGAAACAACTTATCAACCTAAATCAAAAATAAATAAAACTGAAAACTTCCTAATAATTCACATGTTAATTCCATGCAAGGATTATTAACCATGTGAGACAAAAATTACTAAAATTAAATAAAACGCAAAACACTAAAATTCCCCGACGGTAATCTGCCAGAATCATGTCATTCATCTTGGTGGCCTCGTTGCGCAATGATGAAAGCAGAATCTTGGCAAATGTAAAACGTAAACATTTTATCTCTATCTCTTAGCTTTCCAGGGCCATTTGAATCATAAAATTCCGAGTTATAATGAGAGAGATATGTCAAGAAAACCAAAACATGACATAATCTTTCAGCATTTAATGTTTGACGCCTCTTGTCGTATTTCGTTTTTGTTAATCATCGTTGGAGTCTCGGACCCCCATGAGATCAACTTGAGGCTTGATTTACAAGATATCCCAGGCCTCCCTATATAAGATTCATCACATGAAAATGGGATAAACACCTTAAATTTCATGGATTTTGCATATCAACATGATTTCGTATCAGTCCCTCCCACCTCAAAAAGATTCGACCTCGAATCTTGTTTGTGGATAACAAGATAGCTCGATTCAAAAATTTTTCCAACCTCTTCATAAGGGATAATTTCATCACTCAAATTATAAGCATAACAAGCATTTAAATATATTTGAGATTGTACTTCAAGTAAAGGTATTGGATTTACCACATGAGTTGGCTCCATCTTTATTGATTAATCTACAACCAAAGGAACTTCAATCTCCATGTCCTCTTCACGAACGGATTCTTCCATGATGGTTGTTTCAATTTCCTTTTCATTCTTTTCTAACTCTTTTCTTTTGATTTCATCCATCAATTTACATTGATTGAATATAATCTGTTGATCTTCATGAGCTTTAAAAAGATCCAGTCGAGCAAGGTTGAATTTTTCACCATCCTTCACCAAAGAATAATGACCTTTAAAATCATTATAAACAACATTGTGAGCAATTTGCCACGGCTTTCCCAATAAGAGATGAGTGGTCTGCATTGGAAATACATCACATAGGATTTCGTCGTTATAACTTCCAATGGAGAATGCAACCTTTACTTGCTTTGACACCAAAACTTCACAATATTCATCACTCCATTGTAGCTTATAAGGATTTGGATGTTCAATTGTTTGAATGTTCAACTTTTCCATCATCAACTCACTACCCAAGTTGGAGCAACTCTCACAATCAATCACCAAAGAACAAATTTTATCTTGGATGTGGATCCTTGAATGAAATAAACTCAAACAACATCGAAATATATCATTAGATTCCTCCATCGTACCTGAATTTCTTGCAAAATTGATCTCTGATACCACTTGATGGCGATGTGAGTGCGGAATCCTCACGCCAATATATTTTAAAGGATCTAGCGAAGAAATTCAAACCAAACAATAGATAAAATTGCGGGAAAGAGATATGTAACCAGCAACCTTGGATATATTAAATCCAAGACCTATGTGTTATTACAAATAATCAATTCAATTCAAGAACTCTTGAATTAAATAAACTATCTAGCATGTTCTCAATTAAGAACAAAGATCAGTTTTAAGGGTTACGCCTTAAAATCAATGGTTCCAATTTAGGGTTACGCCTAAATTCAGTTTTCTAAGCACACAGCTTACAAAAACAAAGAAAAAAAACTTTTCAAAATTCTCCAAGTATAAAAAACGAAATTTGATGCCTATTTATAGGCTACAAGCTTAACCCTAACTTGCTAAACAAGTAGTTTATTTGCAAAAAGGAAACTAACACTTAACTAATCAAAATTAGGAAACTTTTCTTATTTGGAAACAACTTATTAACCTAAATAAAAAATAAATAAAACTGAAAACTTCCTAATAATTCACATGTTAATTCCATGCAAGGATTATTAACCATGTGAGACAAAAATTACTAAAAATTAAATAAAACGCAAAACACTAAAATTCCCCGACGGTAATCTGCCAGAATCACGTCATTCATTTTTGTGGCCTAGTTGCGCAATGATGAAAGCCGAATCTTGGAAAATGTAAAACGTAAACATTTTACCTCTATCTCTTAGCTTTCTAGGGCCGTTTGAATAATAAAAGTTCGAGTTATAATGAGAGAGATATGTCAAGAATACCAAAACGTGACATAATCTTTCAGAATTTAATGTTTGACGTCTCTTGTCGTATTTCGTTTTTGTTAATCATCGTTGGAGTCTAGGACTCCATGAGATCAACTTGAGGCTTGATTTCCAAGATATCCCAGGCCTCCATATATATGATTCATCACATGAAAATGGGATAAAGACCTTAAATTTCTTGGATTTTGCATAGCAACATGATTTCGTATCAGGAAATTTTGCTTTTAGCTTTCAATTGTTTATGCGATACTTTAAAAACAAACAACCTTGATGGAAATCAATCACAAGAAGACGGTGAGACTGGCAGATCTAATCGCCAGTCCTATCAGGAGGATGACACTGACAGTAACTTTGTCTACATGCAAGTATATGTATTCGTACAGGTAGTAGAGTGATGAGTGAGTATTATTCCCACGAAAAGCTACTAGGGGTTGAACACTATTAGATATTGTTGTTCAATTTGAGATTACCATTTTAGCTAATTACCACTAAAATTGATTTAACTGAAGCAAGAGTAAAAACTAAATATAAATATCATATGACACATGTTATTCAAATAATCATATTAAATGAATATATTATAAATTTATATCAAATATAAATTGTATAGGACATGTTATTCAAATAATCATATTAAATAATAGATTTGTATCAAATATAAATTACATGTCGTGTTATTCAAATAATCATATTAAATAAATATAAAATAAATTTATATCAAATATAAATTACAAATGTCATATTATTCAAATAATCATATTAAATATATTATTTTTCTGTCATGAATCTATATGTATATTATTTCTAATTATATTAGAAATTATTTAATTGAATATTTGAAACTTCTATGGTTAAATATATAATTTCAAAATAAGAGAAGGGATTTAAGGATTTAGGGTAATCATTTATGTGCCAAACTCTCTTTTGTTAGGGAACAATATTTAGCTATGAAAAAGATGTCGATTACTTTACTCATTGGCGGAACAAGGGTTGGCGAGCCAGGCCGCCCCTCCTTGGTTTTGGAAGAGAGAGGAGAAGTAGTCATCTCCCACCACTTCCGCCCTTCTTACGTTACCGCGCGGTGGCGCTCAACTGATGCAAATCCTTCCAGCGATGAAAAAGATGATGAAATGATATTTTCTATATTGATTTGTATATGAGATACAATATCGTCGGAGATGTCGCCAGTAAACGAAACAGAAGCGAAATTTCTTCTATTTTCCTCCTTGAAGAAGACAACGATGTCATGCGAAGTCATCATTAATTTAATATTATAAAATAAAATATATAAAAAAATGGAAAAGGAAAGAAAACACGCCTTTTAGTTAAAAAAGAGGAATTGGTTTTATTATTTCCGTTTTTAACCCATAAGTTTGCTTCTTATTCAAATCCGTTGGCCCTGAAATTTTGCAAATTATATTTTGACTCACAAAAGTTTTAAATTGTTCAATTAAATAATTTCTAATATAATTAGAAATAACATATATACAGATTCATTACAGAAAAACTATATATAATTTAAAGTAATTATTTGAATAAGAAAAAAGATTTTTAAGTAAATTATTTAATTATTTTTTAATATTAGTAATGTTTAAATTTTTTGTGTATTTTCTAATATTATCAATTTGATATTTTAGTAATTATATATATATATATTTGTTTTATAAAAAAGATCTTGTACATTTAAGCCACCCTCAACAAAATGTTCTGATTCCACCACTGACTTTACTAGCACAAGTTTGCACTACTCTTGTGGTTACAACACCCTATTTAGGTCAGTCCCTTGGCTACAATGGTAATAAACAATCAAACCGATCTATATGCACTACATTCAATGAGTATTTACCACATAGGCCTCTACGCTAAAATGACAATGTACAATTAGACTCATGAAAATATGTATGAGTGTCATGTGTTTACTTTAACTCTCATTAAACATTAAAACACTCGTCATGTAATCATTCT
Organism: Ophiorrhiza pumila; assembly: GCA_016586305.1. Lineage (NCBI taxonomy): Eukaryota > Viridiplantae > Streptophyta > Magnoliopsida > Gentianales > Rubiaceae > Ophiorrhiza > Ophiorrhiza pumila. The sequence continues at coordinate 22,376,954 of BLIW01000007.1, read as the reverse complement.
CATTACTTACAAGCATTAAGAAATCACACACATCCCACCAATATAGAAGTATAAAAAGCATGAAAATTAATTACCCATAACTAATTAAAAGTCTTTACACAAGGAATCCCTCAAGGACTTTAAACCTTAAGTTCTAACCTACTATCATGACTATAAAACACAAATAATGTATAAAACACAAACCCATCATATAGAAGTGCAAATCGAGAGCAAAGGAATAGAAACTCTAATAAATGTGCATTTTTTTTATGATCAAAGATTCTTCTTCTTCCTAGCTTCTCTACCAAGTCCCATTTCTCTTCTCTAGAAAGTACACAGAATAAAAAGAGTAAAAAAAAGTTAGTCTTTCTAATTATATATCATCCTCCCTAGATATTTGATGTCCAAGTTACCCTAAAAGGAATATTTATATGTATAGAACATAATGGTACGTAATGAAAAATTATAATTATGACCCTTTTAACTCGCTAATTGATGTTCGGTAAAAACTAGGGTGGATTAAGTATCAAACTCTATAGTTTACCGGATCATATATATTATAAACCCTAATTGCTCACAACTTTAAAGTGTATTCGGACACCGACGTGTATAGTAAGTGAAGAGTAGGAGTTGATCGCACAAGGAGAGACAACTACGATTAAGTGTACGTGTGTGAAGTAGTGACAACAAACCAGTTAATAGATAATTAAACTAAAAAACTATACCAATAATTAATAAAATAAAAGAGAAGAGATTAGTAACAATTAAACATATTCAAGAGCTAATGATCAAGTAATGCAATAGAGTGAAAGTTACCCTTGAGGACAATGACTAGGGTTACAAAGATAGTTGGGTAGGAATTCAATATTTTGGGAATATTCACTACTACAAAATGAGGCAATAGCATCACTTTGAAGGAAACACTTTTAAAACTAGTGCTAATGACAAAATTTAAGAAAAGATGCAAAACTTTGAAATAAGTGTTGCATATATAAGTTTAATGCAACGCTTTTTTATAAGTGTTGCATATATAAGTTTAATGCAACGCTTTTTTATAAGTGTTGCAATTACTATCAGAACATGCAACACTTTTAAGAAGTGATGCATTTTTCACCTATCTAAAGCAACATTTATGCAATATATGCAACACTTTATAAAATGTTGCATACAAGTCCAATTAATTAGGTAGGACACATGAATTCATGACTTTATTTCTATCAAAATTGCTGTGGAAAAACAACGTAAAAAACTGATGAAACAATCAACCTAAAACTTGAAGGATGAGATTTTGAGTGATATGTTATTTTAAATACAAATTGTAAAATTTTTATATGAAAATTTTGGGTTTTATTTATTTATTCTTGAATATTCATTAATTATAGTTTTATTTGAACAAAATAGTTTGCTTATATATATAAGTGATATTTCACCTCTGTTAATGTTTGTACACAAAATTGTAAGGAAAATATAGAATATTTAATTTTATATAAAAAGATTGTATTAATATTTTAAAAAATTAATAATTGTTGAGTTAAGAGAATATTTAAAGTATACATTAAAAAGATTACGAAATTAATTTGTAAATTATCATAACATGATAAAAAGATTACGAAATTTGATAGTTAGTTAAAATAGCCATATAAATAAATAAACAAAAGTAGACAACTTTGACAAAAACAGAAAATTAAATAAGAAAATTTGAAAATAAAATTAAAATATTGTAATTATTTAAGTAGAACTAAGGTAATTTTCAATTTTTGAGAGAATCAACATTAACACCAAAACGACGTCGTAGAAGCAGCTTGTGGACTCCTAAGACTTAGAAAATTTTCGAACTCAGATATGTAAACGAATAAACCCTTTCTACTATTCTCTTAAGCCATCTCTTACATAATACCTTAATCCATCAATCCTGTTTCAAAATCTTACCATCTTCGCACATGTAAGCCCTCTATCTAACAATCCTTGAAGCCTTGGAACCATTAAGTCTTGATATTTCTATAAAGAAGATGGAGGTGAGGACTTGGTTGTTCGATCTGCAAAGTGAATAACGGAGAAAAATCGATCGAGAGAAATGGAAAGAGAATGAGGGAAAGAAACAATTGATTTACCCAGGTAAAAAAACTCGATCGAGAGAAGTGTAAAGAAAAAGAGGGAAAGAAACAATTGATTTACCAATGTAATTTATGAGGCCTACAAAAATCTGTATATTTTCATGATTTTTTTGTTTCTTTTTTAGATTAGTAGATTGATATATCTGTTGTTTAATTTTTTTGGTTGCTGCGATTTTTCTTAATTTTTTTGGGAATGTAATTAAATACTAATTCTTCTTAATTTTTTTGGAGTCTAATTAGATCTTAGTTTTTTGGATTACTAAAGGAGTAGTGTTTTTTGTGGTTTTTGGGTAGTCATTGTCATAACTGTTTATGTGTTCTCTTTTTTGAAAATTTCTCTCTATGTTATACGTGAATCAAGAAAAGTGATTGGATTTACAAAACTCAATTAACGTGATTTAGACTAGCTGTTTGCCAGAAATTTTTGATTGCATTTGGCCCTGTAAAAAGCTAGTTGTAGTTTTATATCGTTTCATAGCATGTAAACTTGCTAATTTCAAGGTTTAAAGTTCATGTTGATAGAAAGTGCAATGGTTTTCACGTTATCGAAAAGCTCAAATTGTTGAAAATGCATTCAATAATAGCTAACTGAACCTCCACAAATCCTTTATTTTTCTAGCTTGAATCTTTATTTGGTGTTGTCTCTCGGGAGGAAGCCTCAATCTTGTGTTTGTTTGCTCTGCTCTCTCTAAACCAACGAACTCTACTAGCATAATCAAACCATTTTTTTATTTTCCACTTTTTGTGTGCGCGCTAGCAAGTTACTATAGTCGTAAAGTTTAGCTTTCTTGTAAAGTATGTAGATTCATATTCACACTGTTGAAACTTTAAAGCTAAAGCATGCAATATTTTTAGAGAATTTATGCTATATACCTTAATGTTCTATGTGTCTAAATCTGAATCATAATGTTGTCATCTTATCCTTTATTTTAATATGAATTACTCATTCCTAGGATTTGTTTCTTATGGAAATTAAGCTTTTATAGATGCTAAATTTTAAAATTTATCATAATTACTTTTGATCCAACTTGAACTCACAAGTGCTACGTTGTCATAAATTATTTGCCGATTATGGATCTAGACTAATATTAACAATTTGTGAATAATCATTCTATAAAATCTGGCCTTGGATCGTATTAGCAAGCTAGTACTAATTTCGTGGCGTTGTTTAATCCTTTACTATGCAAGTGTTACACATTTCTTGGGTTAAAGTAGTGGCTGGATAGTATACTAAACCATTTGGGATTTCTCTTTTGCCATGCCTAATTGTTTTTTTCTCTGCAAATTGATGCAAAAGAGAGTTAACAACAACGGTATTTGTGCAGTTGCTCGGGTAAAATCTTTGCTCTACAACCTTCTAGGAGTATTTCTAGTTGCAGGTTTACCTTTTATATTTTGAAATTCATATTAGTTTATAACTATTATATTACTTAGTTGCAAAACCCTTTGCTATGATTCTTGCTTTTGTGGCATGAAGAAATACCTTTTATGCTGTTGGAACAATAACTTAATCTTTTGTCTAATATTTTCTCTATTTATGTAGTTCATTTTCTTACATGCGCTGTTATTTTGTCTTTTTGATAATTGAGAGGCTTATCGCGTACATCTATAATTTTACCCTAACACTACTGTAGTAGCGATGAGAGGGATCGTTCCACAGAGAAGGGGAGGTTGTCAAGAGATCATTTATTCACTTGGCTCATGAGATACAAGAGAGAAAACAAAGAATGAATTCAAAATGGAAATAAACGCAAAATGTTAGTGTCTAAATCTTTGCCTTGAGAGATTCCAACATGTCCAGATCTCTCCTTAATATCATTGACTAGTGTAAATGCATGAGAGGACTTATTGCTAGCTTCATGAGGTTAATAAACCGAGTGGTTCTCTCAACCTCAATTCACTGACTCCTCAAACTTTCTCGGGTGGGGCAAGTTCTTAGAACAAATTGAGAATCCAGATCCCTACTCCTGTGTAACAATTCTAGTTCAATCCTTGACTATCTCCCTCGGTAGGGCAGCTACCCAATTCATGCGTTCAACTTGCTTCACAAGAATAATCTTAAGTCTTGTCTACAAGTTTGGTTTCAAGTGTCAGTGGGTATCGCACACAAGGAACCGTAGTGAATTGAGATCTTAAGACTCATACAAGAGGGGCTCTTAAATTCATGTAATGTTAAGTTCAATTTCCTTCAGTAGATCTAAAGCAATCTCAGTGGGTACTGCAGATGAACTCTAGATTTGAACATTATCATGCAAGCCCATTGAAATCAACACTCAATGAATAAAGAACACATTAAACATAGATATTTTGCAATTCAAATGTCTCAACAAGTTAAGATCTGTACAAAATGGAATTCTCAAATCAGATGTTAGAGAGAGAAGGCAAGAGAAAGTTCTAAAAACTAGCCTAACTCTAAGAACCCTAATTTATCTATCCTCTTGTGTGTGCGGTGATAGCAATCCATCTATGCCTATGCCAAAGCCGACTTCCAGTGTTCATCCATTGACAAATCTTGATGGACCAATGACAAGATCAAGGAGCAAAAGGATGAAGGAGGCGTTGCAAGCATTATTGATAACTCATTGTGAAGAGTTGGACATCTTTGAAGAGAATCATGATCCGGTCCAAGCATCTTCCACCAATGGAGTTTTATGGAATATCTCTTCAATCACAATCCATGAAGAGATGGATCAATCACAATGAAGTCCACGGAAAGGCGTGATTGGGCTTTCACCAATGGATCACGTCTTTATGCAAATTTAATTAGGGTTTTATTTTAATGTTATTTTAAGCCCATATTGACGTTTTAATTTATTAATATATGGGCTTGGAATTTCGGATTTAATAAGTTTACTTGGCCCAATTATCTTGCATGATAATGGCAAGTAAAAGTTTAGGAAACTTAAGAAGTCAAATTGAGTTTTGCTTTTTCATAGTTTAGGAAACAAAGGAAGCCAAAACGTGTTTGGCCACCTTTGCAAAACCGTGTGTTTAAATCCTTTTTGGAAAAGGATTAGTTTGTTAGTTGTTAGTTTCCAATTCCAATTTGGAAAGTTAGATAGCTTAGAAGTCATGTTGTAATTGACTTGAGTTAGGGTTCTTCATTGTAAGAGCCGAATTTCTCCCTATAAAAGGAGGGCTCCTTTAACGTTTTTATTATGATGAATTTGATAAAAAGTTTAGCTTTGCTAAAGAATTTTGCAGCCTTAAAAAGTTGTAAAGATGTGAATTAATTCAATTAAGTTTAGTTGAGTTTTCATAAGAACCGTGAACCTAGAAGCTAAGACCTTTAGGTGAACTTAAAAGTTCTTGATTCAAAGAACAAGCCAAACTGATTTGTTTAGCTTATGAATTTTCATAGGTTGGTCGAATCATTTTGATTCATACGTGGGGGTTTGATTACTTCATATCAAATCTTTTCGTGTCAATATCTTTTGTTTTCTTGTTTGTCAATTTCCGCACCATTGTTTCATCTTGTTCTTGTTCGTGGTATTTGGTAAGCAACGGTCCAAAGAAAGTGGATTCGAGTGGTCTAAGGTGCTGCACCGTGATCATTCATATCAATTGGTATCAGAGCCAGGTTGTCTTCCAAATTCAGGTTTTAAATTTCGGTTTTTGAGTGTTCTTGTGTCTCGGTTTTTCTTGCTGCTTTTGCATAGTTTTTGTGCAGCTGTTTTTGCGTATTTTTGCTGCTTTTCTTGAGTCAATTTTCTGCAGTAAATTGTGTCTTAGATCTGCTCTAAATTTAGTCTTTAAGTCGTCATAAATCTGTCCAAAAATCGCATGCAAAAGGTTGTTGCAATCTGCCCAAAATCGCGAATTGCTCTTGCTTGTGTTGATTATTTTAGTGTTTTTGTTGATGTTTCTTGGTGTCTATATTCTGCACTTTTTGTTGTCTTCATAGTGTTGAATTCCATTGGTTTTCATTGCTGTCCACACGTCATACTTGTTAGGGTTTTTGAGTCAAGAATTAGGGTTTCTTACAAACCCTAGTTTCGGTCAAGATTGCATAACTCCCTTGTTTCTTATCCGAATTGCTTTCTTTCTTTTGTGTTAGTTTCATTGTTTCATTCTTCTCATAGTGCGTTTTAATCAAACTTTTATCACACTTGAAAAAGATAAGTTCTTGAACACTTTCTTGAACTTCTTGATTTTCTTGAAAATCCAAAAGTGTCAAAATTTGAATCTAAAGCCATATTCTTGATCTTCTTGATAAATCTTGAATATTTTGTGAAAGTGGCACATGCAAATTCATAATTCTTGGTGAGATATTAAAGTTTGAAATTTTAAGGTTTTTAAGGTTAAGACAGAAGACACAACATCCTTAAACCCTAATCCTAGGTTGTTGTCTTCAAACCTTAAACCTAAGTACTTGTACTAGGTTCTTGTCTTAAAACCTTAAACATAGTATTGTCCTAGGTTCTTGTCCAAACCTTAATTGTTTTTGTTTGTCCAAGGTTTGTGTCCAAACCTTAAAAAGTTTGTTTTGTCCTAGGTTGTCCGAACAAAAAAAAAAGAGATAGAGAGAGAGTCCGGTCAAAAAAAAAAAGACCGAATAAAAAAAAGAAAAAAATAGAGACTGTCACAAAAAAAACATATACGGTCAAATACAAATATATATATATATATATATTTCGGACCTATAATATTTATTTTCTGTTTATTTAATTTATTTAATTTATTTGAAGAACACATTGTTCTTAAGTTGATTTACTTGAAAACCACCTTGGATTAAAAGTGCCATAACTTTCTCAATACAACTCGGAATTAAGTGATTCAAATTGCGTTTTCTTCGTCTTGAAATCTAATTTCCGGTTCTCTTAGTTTCTGAAGTTAAATCAAGTTATACCCACACGTGTTCTTAAATAATCGTGACGTGATTTTGTTAAAAACTTCTTTGGTTTTTCACTTGTGAAAATTTGTGGTGGAATTAATTGGTTGAGACTTGTTATTACAATCATTGAACCAGTAAGTTCCATAGTTTGAGAGTATTAGTATAGGGTATACACGAGAAAAGCTTTCATATTAAGAGAGGAGAGTACCTACTACCTCATATTGTGAGAACCCGTGAGGTATATTTCTATATATATATTTCTTGTGTTTTCACTAACTTGCAGGTAAAAATGGAGGGTGAGGAATCTACATCACCAAAGGTAGTGGACCAAAAGTTCACTAATGATGTCCTCTTTGACATGATCCAAAAACTTACACTCAAAGTTGATAGTTTGTCTTCAGCACCACCTAAGGGTCCTAAATCCCGAAGAGTTGAGTTTGAGTCCGACAATGATTCTAGTCATGATGAGGAGGAGGAAGAGGAGGACACGAGTTCTTCTAAGGAAGGTGAAAAGTCTAAGACTTTAATTGCCTCTGTTAAACTAGCTATCCCAACTTTCCATAGTAAAGCAGATCCCGAGGCTTATTTTGATTGGGTTCGTGAGCTTGAGCACATCTTTGAAGGCCATGATTACCCCGAAAAGGAAAAGTATCGACTTGCCTTTATGCACCTTAAGGATTATGCTAGTTTATGGTGGGATGAAGTTATGAGGTCTAGACGTCAAGATGGTGAAAGGCCAATCAAGACTTGGAGCTAAATGAAGATGCTTATGAGGAAGAAATATGTTCCTTCTCATTACAACCGTGAATTGAACAGAAAATTGCACTCTCTTGTGCAAGGTAATAAATCGGTTGAAGAGTATTACCATGAGATGGAAGCTTTGATGATCAAGGCTAATGTGCATGAAGATCCCGATTCCACTATAGAACGATTTTTGAGAGGTATGCATTCTGATTTAGCATATCATGTGGATTTACAAAGTTATGTTGACATTAATGAGCTTGTGCATAAGGCTATTAAGATTGAAAGGCATATGAAAGGGAAGAATAAGTTTTCACAACCGCCACCACCATGGCAAAGAGATAAGAATCCGAATGTTGTCCCTTATTCTCCATCCACAAAGCCGCGACAATTCACTTCAAATTAGCCATCAAGTGCACCTTCCAATATCCCAAAATCAGTTCCAAAGGTTGCTGAAACCCCTCCAAAATTGGCGCCAACTTCAGCCACGAGATTGAGGGATATTCGTTGTTATAAGTGTCAAGGTTATGGTCATATGCGATCCGATTGCCCTACTAGTACGTTGATGATTATTCTTGACAATGGAGAAGTTGAGAGTGATATAGATTGTGCTGATATGCCACCACTTGAGGAGAAATATGTAAGTGATGAAAGTGAAGACTTTGATGGTTCTTCTTATAAGGTTGGTGATTATTGTTTAGTCTCTCGTCGAGTACTTAATGCACATCCACTTGTTGATGAAGATTTGATCCATCGTGAAAACATATTTCATACATGTTGCATGGTTCAAAATAAAATTTGCGCTGTTATTATTGATAGTGGTAGTTGTGCAAATGTGGCAAGTACTTTACTTGTAAATAAGCTGAATTTGACTTGCATGAAACATCCCAAACCATATATACTTCAATGGTTAAATAATTCAGCTGAATCACGAGTTACCAAGCAAGTTAAATTTACATTCACCATTGGTAGTTATGTTGATAAAGTTACATGTGATGTTGTTCCAATGGAAGCCAGTCATATATTGCTTTGGAAAACCTTGGCAATTTGATAGAGATGTTGTGTATCATGCCAAGAAAAACTTTTACCATTTTTCGCACCAAGGTAAAAAGTTTAATTTGAGAGCCTTGAGTCCTACTGAAGTTTTTGAAGATCAAGCTAAAATAGCTAAGGCTTATGGTGCAATGCGTGAAGCAAAGGAAAAGAAGTTACAAGAGAAGAACAATGTAACTAGCATAGGGCGAAACATTGTAACTAGAATTAGTGATAGTGATAGCCGAGAGTTAGTTGTTTCAAAATCTTGTAATTATGCTTCTAAAAGCGAGGTTAAGAGAGCAATATTAGATAGGTAAGTAGTGTATTTACGTTTTCGCAAGGATGTACTTATCATTGATAGTGCTCACCTTGATTCTTTGCCTAGTATTGTTTCAGCTCTTTTGCAGGAATATGAAGATGTGTTTCCTGAGGATTTACCAAAGGGTTTACCACCTATTAGAGGTATTGAACATCAAATCGATTTCATACCTGGAGCTCAAATTCCAAATCGTCCAGCTTATAGAGCAAATCCTGAGGAGACCGAAGAGATTCAACGCCAAGTGGACGAACTTATTGACCGAGGTATGGTTCAAGAATCTTATAGTCTATGTGCTGTTCCTGTTATTTTAGTTCCTAAAAAGGATGATTCATGGAGAATGTGTGTTGATTGTCGTGCCATAAATAAAATAACTATTAAGTATAGACATCCTATTCCTAGATTAGATGACATGCTTGATGAGTTATATGGTTCATGCATATTTTCTAAGATAGACCTAAAGAGTGGTTATTATCAAATTCGAATGAAAGAAGGTGATGAATGGAAAAGTGCTTTTAAAACAAAGTTTGGTTTGTATGAATGGTTAGTCATGCCTTTTGGTTTAACCAATGCACCCAGTACTTTTATGAGGTTAATGAACCAAGTTTTTCGTCACTTCATTGGAAAATTTGTTGTGGTCTACTTTGATGATATCCTTATATATAGTAAATCACTTGATGAGCATGTTGATCATTTAAGACAAGTGTTTGCTGTTTTACGTGAGAACAAATTATATGCTAACCTTAAAAAGTGTTCTTTTTGTATGGAATCAATTATCTTTTTAGGTTATGTTGTTTGTTCTCAAGCTATATCTGTTGATGAGTCAAAGGTCAAGGCAATTCAGTGTTGGACTCGACCTACATGTACTAGTGATGTTAGAAGCTTTCATTGATTGGCAAGTTTTTATAGGAGATTTATTAAAGATTTTATTACTATAGTAGCTCCTCTAAATGAACTTGTTAAGAAAAATGTTGTGTTTGAATGGAAGGAAGAACATGAAAATGCTTTTAACAAGTTGAAATATTTGTTGACTCATGCCCCTTTACTTGCTTTGCCCAATTTTAGTAAAGCTTTTGAGATACACTGTGATGCCTCCGGGATAGGTATTGGTGCTGTTTTGATGCAGGAATCAAGACCGGTGGCCTATTTTAGTGAAAAGCTCAATGGGGCGCAATTGAAGTATGCAACTTATGACAAGGAGTTGTATGCGTTGGTAAGGTCATTACAGGTTTGGCAACATTATCTATGGCCTAAAGAGTTTATAATTCATTCTGATCATGAAAGCCTTAAATTTCTGAAGTCCCAAGGGAAATTGAATAAAATGCATGCTAAGTGGTTAGAGTTTATTGAAACTTTTCCTTATGTGATTAAGTATAAATCTGGTAATGAAAATGTTGTAGCTGATGCATTATCTAGGAGACATTTGTTATTCACTTATATGCATGCTAAGTTACTTGGTTTTGATTTGATCAAGGATTTATACAAAGATGATGTTGATTTCAAAAATGTAATTGATACTTGTGCTATAAAGCAGAATGGAGACTTTTATATGTATGATGGTTTCTTGTTTAAAAAGGATAAATTGTGCATACCCTCATGTTCCATTCGTGAATTGCTTGTTAAAGAAACCCATGCGGGAGGGTTAATAGGGCATTTTGGGATTGCAAAGAGTCTTGCTGTTTTGAATGAACACTTTTACTGGCCTAACATGATTAAAAATGTTAAAAGTGTTTGTGAAAGATGCATTGTATGTAAACAAGCAAAATCGAAAATTATGCCTTATGGTTTGTATACACCATTGCCTGTTCCTAGTCATCCTTGGGTAGACATTTCTATGGATTTTGTACTTGGATTGCCTAGATCACGTAATGGTCATGATTTCATTTTTGTGGTAGTTGATAGATTTAGTAAGATGGCACATTTTATTGCAAGTCTAATGATGCTACAAAAGTTGCTGATTTGTTCTTTAAGGAAATTGTGAGGTTGCATGGAATTCCTAAGAGTATTGTTAGTGATAGAGATGTCAAGTTTTTATCTCACTTTTGGCGCACTCTTTGGAATAAGTTAGGCACTAAGTTATTATTTTCTACTGTTGCACATCCCCAAACTGATGGGCAAACTGAGGTAGTAAATCGTACTTTGTCTACTTTACTTCGTGCTATTATTCAGAAAAACTTAAAGAATTGGGAAGGTTGTTTGCTGCATATTGAATTTGCTTACAATAGAACAGTTCATAGTTCCACAAACTGTTCGCCTTTTGAAATAGTTTATGGATTCAATCCTATAACTCCTCTTGATATTTTGCCTTTGCCTATTAATGAGTTTGTTAATGTTGAAGGTCAAAAGAAAGCAGATTTTATTAAGGAGTTACATGAAAAAGTAAGGCATAATATTCAAAGGCATAATGAGCAATATGCCAAACAAGCTAATAAAGGTCGAAAAAGAGTGATATTTGAACCGGGTGATTGGGTTTGGATTCACTTAAGGAAGGAGAGGTTTCCCGACAAAAGGAAATCTAAGCTTCACCCACGAGGGGATGGTCCTTTTCGTGTTTTGGAAAGGATTGGAGATAATGCTTACAAGATAGAGCTTCCTAGTGCCTATGGCAATGTCTCATCTACATTTAATGTTACTGACTTATCTTTATTTGATGTAGGTGATTCGAGGACGAATCCTTTTGAGGAGGGAGGGAATGATAGCAATCCATCTATGCCTATGCCAAAGCCGACTTCCAGTGTTCATCCATTGACAAATCTTGATGGACCAATGACAAGATCAGGGAGCAAAAGGATGAAGGAGGCGTTGCAAGCATTATTGATAACTCATTGTGAAGAGTTGGACATCTTTGAAGAGAATTATGATCCGGTCCAAGCATCTTCCACCAATGGAGTTTTATGGAATATCTCTTCTATCACAATTCATGAAGAGATGGATCAATCACAATGAAGTCTAAGGAAAGGCGTGATTGGGCTTTCACCAATGGATCACGTCTTCTTGCTAATTTAATTAGGGTTTTATTTTAATGTTATTTTAAGCCCACATTGACGTTTTAATTTATTAATATATGGGCTTGGAATTTCGGATTTAATAAGTTTACTTGGCCCAATTATCTTGCATGATAATGGCAAGTAAAAGTTTAGGAAACTTAAGAAGTCAAATTGAGTTTTGCTTCTTCATAGTTTAAGAAACAAAGGAAGCCAAAACGTGTTTGGCCACCTTTGCAAAACCGTGTGTTTAAATCCTTTATGGAAAAGGATTAGTTTGTTATTTGTTAGTTTCCAATTCCAATTTGGAAAGTTAGATAGCTTAGAAGTCAAGTTGTAATTGACTTGAGTTAGGTTTTTTCATTGTAAGAGCCGAATTTCTCCCTATAAAAGGAGGGCTCCTTTAACGTTTTTATTATGATGAATTTGATAAAAAGTTTAGCTTTGCTAAAGAATTTTGCAGCCTTAAAAAGTTGTAAAGACGTGAATTAATTCAATTAAGTTTAGATGAGTTTTCATAAGAACCGTGAACCTAGAAGCTAAGACCTTTAGGTGAATTTACAAGTTCTTGATTCAAAGAACAAGCTAAACTGATTTGTTTAGCTTATGAATTTTCATAGGTTGGCCGAATCCTTTTGATTCATACGTGGGGGTTTGATTACTTCATATCAAATCTTTTCGTGTCAATATCTTTTGTTTTCTTATCTGTCAATTTCCGTACCATTGTTTCATCTTGTTCTTGTTCGTGGTATTTAGTAATCAACGGTCCAAAGGAAGTGGATTCGAGTGGTCTAAGGTGGTGCACCGTGATCATTCATATCATGCGGCCTCCTCCTCTTCTCTCTATGTCCATCTCTTGGTAATTATATCTTTCTTCCCTTTGATGTGTTTCAATCAGGAGAGTTGAGAGCCTCTTGCTGAAGGGAGATTTTTCCTCGTGTCCTACAAAAGTCAGTCATTAAACTCAATGAGGTCATATGCTATCACAAGGTTGAAGTGTTTGCTTAAGCATTAAGACTTACAATTCATCAAACCCTTACTAAACTAGTGCACTCCCGAATAGCTGTGTTTGTGCTTTGCTTGTGTGCTCTAGGACTTGTGCCTTGTGTGGTTTGTGTTGCTGTGCATGCTAAGTGTCCAATTGGGTGTGAATTGAAATGCACGAATATAGTGCAAGTGTACGAGTGTAGTGAGTGAATGCATGAGGTTATGTGCGAGTGTGTGCGAGTTAGTGCGTGAACGTGTGCGGAGTGACTGGGCGTGCGCGCTGTTTACTTGCCGCTTGTGTGCGTGCGTGTGTGCGGGCAGGCGGGCCAGGTGCCCTCCTGTGTGCATCCGTGTGCGCCCGCCTTTGTGCGTGCGTGTGTTGTGTGAGCGTGGGTGGGTACTTAGCACGCCCGCCTCGTGTATGTGTGTTTTGTGTGTGCTGAGTGTGTATAGTGTATGCATGCGAAGTGCTTGATTGTGCTATTGGACTTTTGCATGTGCGTGCTTGAGTATTGTGAAACAATTGTGTCAGGTGTGTACTCGCTTCTAATACATGCAATAATCACATCAATTTGTGCAACATTTCTACAACTCTTGACAATTTCCACAATTATCAGTTCATGAACATTTCAGCACATACATCACACATCAAATAAGCTTTTCATAATAAAACCATGCAAAAGCTCAAGGAATTATGACATATAAGTCGGTATAAACCCGACTTATCACTCCCCCACACTTGAACTTTTGCTAGTCCCGAGCAAAATAAAGCAAATACAGACTCTTCATCCACTTTCACATTGAACACTCGCAACACCATCTTCTATCCATTCTCAAAGCAAAACATTTGCATGCACAAGTTCTTCACAAGTTAGTCTCACAGTTCATCTAAGTCATACTGATTGCCAACTAAGGTACAACGAATAAAGACCAAACTGCCAACGTGCTGTGTGTACTGAGAGCTTTCTTTGCTCACTTGCCCTGTTCATGCAAAGTACTCAAGCAAACACTTAGACAATAATTCTTGCACTACAATCCTTTTGTCCACACACACAAACACTTCATACTAGAGATGAAAGATAGAGTTTTTCTTCATATGCTCACTGGGGTTGTTCCCTTTTTCTAATGCACATTGGTGCAAAATGTTTTGTTTTGAGGTTTATGCCGCACTTTGGTGCTTGGCTGCCAGGGTTTTATGGCTATTTTTTTCCTTTATTTGCCACTGGCTTTTCCTCGTTTGTCCCCATCTTGATGTGATCTCAATCAAGGCTCCAAAAAGTTCAAATATATTATTTTTAGAGGTTGAAAATTCAAGATCTCAACAATGCTTGATCAAGAAGTTAATAAGGACTTTTGGCCTTTCAAGGTGTTTCCAATTCAATGCTAATGAAGTTTACACTTCCCAAGCCATCGATATTAATTTCCAAGCCATTGGAAACACAAAAAGAATTAAATTGAACAAGTTGAAGGCAGCAAATACAAATGAAAGTGCAATCTGCCCAACTTGTTGTTTTTGCATTGTTTTGAGTTTTTGTGTTGTGTTACTGCCTTGATTCACTAGAATTTCGTTTCGAAGCTCAAGAGTGCATTAAATGGAGCATAAGTCAGCCAATACGAAGCTAAGGAAGCTCTAGGATCAAGCTAGGTTCATCCGGTCAAAGTTCACCCAAGCTTGGTCAATAATTATGGGCTGTTTTTTGTTCAAGGCTATTAATTTCGGTCAAGCCCTCTTGGAATGCTTAGAGGCAGATCAAAAGCCATTCAAAGAGTCAAGGAATGCATGGAAATCAAGGCTGGTCTTGGTCCAATCTTCTATGACTTCATTAGTTCCAAGAAAGCCTTAATTAGCCTTTTAAGTTTCCAAGACTTCACTTAAATGTTTTCTTGTTTTATGTAACCTTTAGATTAGGGTTTTCTACCTATTTATATGTTGTAAAAACGTCCAAAATATAAAGAATATGAGTTAATCAAATTTGTGAGAGTTTCTCTCTTTGGTTCCTTGTGAACTACTTGAACTTATCAAGCCTTGGGCTTGTGGCGTTCACCCCTTGACTTATCAACCTTCAATCCATAGTTGGTTGTGGCGTCATTCTACCTATCCATCTAGCATACCTGCTGTAGAACGATCCTAGGATCTCAAGTCGGTATTGGGTTTCGTCCATTGCGGGGCGGAATTCATATCATTTGGTATCAGAGCTAGTTCTAGTCTAGGTTTGCATATCATTTTATTTCTTTGTTTTTGACTTTCTTTTGGGTGTTCTTGATATCTTGGTTCATAGAAGTAGTGGGTTTTGTCAACTAGGTTTGGTCAAGGTTCCTACTCTTGGATTTTTGAGTTTAAGATATCCTATATTTTATCTTTCTTGTTCTTTTTCGTGCTAGGCTCCATTAAAAAAAATAGAAAAGGAAAAAAAAGTTATCTTTGAAAAAAAAATAGAAAAAAAGAGAAAATATTCTTGAAAAAAAAAGGATCCAAAGAAAAAAAAAAGAAAAAGAAAAAGGAGTCTTGAAAATTTCAGTTTTGAAATATTTGTATCTTGTATACTATGCCATTGTGGTTCATTCTGCTATTATACAAGGTTAATATCTTTCCTTGTTGATGAATCTTGGGATAAAGTCTTGAAGTTGTTTTATTTCATGTGGGGATCTTTTGGCTAAATTTTGGGCAGTTTCTATTCCTAGAATTTTGAGATACATATTGGGCAGATCCTTGTGTGTTTCTTCATTAAATTTTCATTGTGGTCATTGTATTTCTCATATAAAAATGTCCAATTCATGAGTCTTGATATTTTTTTCACTATAAAGGACTTGATTTGTTTGAGTAGTTTGATAAGAACCTTGAGATTTGGAGTGGAAAAAGGCTTGAGTGGTGAGACTAATAAAGGTTAAAAGCCAAATTGAGTGATACACGAGGTAGAGTGAAACACGTAAGGGAGTGAGTGAGAATATACATCTTTTGACAGATTTGACAACATGTCACCATATCAAAGATCTAATCCAATCAAGGAGGCTCCACAACAAACCATTCCAAATGATCAAGTGCAAGCTGTGATGGGTAAAATGAGAAAGATAATGAAAGCTGAATTTGGTTCCATCAAAGAAAGATTGGATAAGTTTGAAGAAAGGTCACCAAGGAGGCAGCCACAAAGTGATCCTATTCCAAGAAAAAAGGGCTGTTTTCAGTCATCATTGCAACGGAATATTAGAGATGGTGATAGTTCTTGTTGGAATGGCTTTAAGGAGAGATCATCATTATGCGGGCAGCCTCAAAGAATTCCTAATCTACAAAGAATGGACAGCTTTCAAGCACGGTAAATAAAGATAGCAAATGAAGAATCTTATTGGAATAACCTTAATGAAAGAACATGGTGCAATACAACGAAATCAAGGAGACCATTGGAGCCAAGGAGAAATCACAAATTTGTCACACCTCCTAGTGATTGTGGAAGTTCATGTTGGGAAGATTGAAAGGTCACTTCTAAACCAATTAGTGTTTCAATGCCTAAGGATGAAAACAATTTGGTTCCTGAAATTAAAAGCAAAGTGGTGGAAATGAGGGCTGATTTTTTGCCATAAATTGAATTGACACTTGCAAATGTCACAAAAAATTATGTACAAAGTGAACAAATTTAGTGCAAAAATAGTGAGGAAAACAAATTGAGAAAAGAGAAGAGAGGGCAGATTTGGTGAGCTTGGAGAGGAAAGATCTTGAGAGAGAAAAGTAAAAGAATATAAAAAGTGAGTCGAGTGAGAATTTGAGAGAAAATTCAGAGAAAAAGCAAGAAAAGAAAGAGAATGCTTTTGCAAAAGAAAATAAAGAAAAGAGAGCATTAGTTGTTAGGCCAACTGCACTTATTCCTTTGCACAAGGACGATCTTGTTTTGGCTAACAAAGCTAATCCTTCTTTGTTAAGTTTTGATGTGTCTTATTTGCAGAAATTTTGTTGTCCATTGCTTGAGGAATTGCCAAAGAGATTTGGAGGTTCATTGCTTAAAAAGTTGTCACATGATGATTGTCCTTCAAGAGGTATAAAACTCCAATTGCAAACTGAAATTTGTTTTACTCCAAAAGGTATGGGCAGCTTACTCAATAATGTGAATTGGATTGATAAGAAGTTTCATTTTAGTGCATGTGTTAGATCTTTTGACGTGTTTCAAGATGAAGCTTTGTGGTTTGGAAATATTTTGAATTTACAATATGTTTTTGCATTGAAGCATGCATTGAATGTTCATTTCAAGATGGTGCCTTTACGATCAAAATTTCATATCTTAAGAGGCCATGAATTGAGTAATAGTGTTGTATCTTTGAATTCTGGTTTTGTGGTTTTGAAAGAATGTCAATTACTTAATTTCTGTATTTTGAGGAAGTATCCTTTGAATGCTAATTTTATGAAAAAGGCATCTTGCATTGAATCAAATACTTCTCTTGAAAATTCTCATGAAGTGATTCAAGTGTGGAAAGATTGCTAAATTTTGATATAATGACTACTTTGGGCATATTGAGTGTTTATTTAGGGAGAATAAAGTTTTTGTGCCTATAAGTGAGTCACTTGCTAAAGGTACACATGAAGGTGAATTGGTTGGGCAGTTTGGCATGCTTAAGATTCTATTTGTTTTGCATGAACTTAATTTCAATTTTTGGTGTTTGTGATTTGCTGAATGCATCAAACAATATATGATGTTCTTGCATAGAGAGTGTGTTATGTCTTCTCAAGGAAAGTATGGACAAAACAGATTTCATGAATTTGATTCATTGGTGCAAAGAAAATGTCTTCCAACTTTGTTCATTCCTTGTTACAATTCCTGTTTGAATACCAATAAATTTGTTGATTTTAATTGTATGATAATGGTGAGTTTTGTGAAGAAATTTGTTTGGTATTGTGCTGAAATTTATGCTAACATCAAGAAAAGGAATGAGAATCAAGCAAGGCAATCAAACATTAGAAGTCATGGTGGATTTGAAGTTGTTTTTGAATCTGAAATTGCCATTAATTGTCATTCTTCAATTTTGTTGAATAAAGTTTCCTTGCTTGAAGTTACTGTTTTGAATTATAAACACAGTGCTGAATTTGAGGAAGGATTTTTGCAATTGTTGGGGTTTGAATTGGTTGTCTTTGACCCGGGAGTTTATGATTGTGTTCACCTGTAAAGGGGATGGGATTTCATCAAAGGAAAACTGAAATTTCAATCTAGTGGAGATGGTCCCTTCCAAGAAAATGCATATTTGTTTTCTAACATTATTGATGAATATTATGCTTGTGTCTACGTATATTTCTTGCAGATTTGTGATGATCAAATCCTAGTGATCTTAATGAATCCGAAACAAGATAACTTAGGGTTCATAAGAATTGTGTTTGATCCATGGATTATGTTACATTGTAATGGGAATTTTCAGCCAAGAAACATCATTTGCAGCCTTGGAAATTTAATCTACCTCAATTCTTGAGAATGATTCATACTACACAAGTTGCCAGCAACAAGGGTAAGAAGTTTGTCATTACAATTATGGTTGCTAATTTGTATTTTTTTTTGGTGTAGGTGTTTTAAGAACAATCTAGGTGGATTCGAGGACGAATCATTTTTAACAGGAGGGGTATGATGTGATCTCAATCAAGGCTCCAAAAAGTTCAAATATATTATTTTTAGAGGTTGAAAATTCAAGATATCAACAATGCTTGATCAAGAAGTTAATAAGGACTTTTGGCCTTTCAAGGTGTTTCCAATTCAATGCTAATGAAGTTTACACTTTCCAAGCCATCGATATTAATTCCCAAGCCATTGGAAACACAAAAAGAATTAAATTGAACAAGTTGAAGGCAGCAAATACAAATGAAAGTGCAATCTGCCCAACTTGTTGTTTTTGCATTGTTTTGAGTTTTTGTGTTGTGTTTCTACCTTGGTTCACTAGAATTTCGTTTCGAAGCTCAAGAGTGCATTAAATGGAGCATAAGTCAGCCAATACGAAGCTAAGGAAGCTCTAGGATCAAGCTAGGTTCATCCGGTCAAAGTTCACCTAAGCTTGGTCAACAATTGTGGGCTGTTTTTTGTTCAAGGCTATTAATTTCAGTCAAGCCCTCTTGGAATGCTTAGAGGCAGATCAAAAGCCATTCAAAGAGTCAAGGAATGCATGGAAATCAAGGCTGGTCTTGGTCCAATCTTCTATGACTTCATTAGTTCCAAGAAAGCCTTAATTAGCCTTTTAAATTTCCAAGACTTTACTTAAATGTTTTCTTGTTTTATGTAACCTTTAGATTAGGGTTTTCTACCTATTTATATGTTGTAAAAACGTCCAAAATATTAAGAATATGAGTTAATCAAATTTGTGAGAGTTTCTCTCTTTGGTTCCTTGTGAACTACTTGAACTTATCAAGCCTTGGGCTTGTGGCGTTCACCCCTTGACTTATCAACCTTCAATCCATAGTTGGTTGTGGCGTCATTCTAGCTATCCATCTAGCATACCTGCTGTAGAACGATCCTAGGATCTCAACTCGGTATTGGGTTTCGTCCATTGCGGGGCGGAGTTCATATCACATCTCCTCTCAGCATTCCATGTTCATGTGTCTTCAATAAACTATATAATCAAAATGCAAGAGAAAGTGTTTACAAGTAGAATGCACAAACAAGTTAAGAGATACATAAATTCTCCCCTATGTCAAATAGATTGTTGGCGTTTCTATCTTACTTTAACATCGCACTTTAGTCATCAACTTGTATGAATCAAATGTATTCTGTAAACTAAACAAGAAATTTTTGCATGCAAGAAAATAGCTGAGTATCAACAATAGATTGGATAATGGTATTAGAAGTACTGATGTGCACATGGATTGAGATAGTTTTCACACAACACAACAAAGACACTTCACATTTATCGCAACTAGAAATAGAAAGCACATAACGAGGCTAGTGCTAGTCACTGCTTGTTTTCTTTCCAACACTCAGCACACAATAACACTACCTACCTGAATACTAATATCACAACACCACCACTAATTCCTTGGACACACATAAGCAATACAATGAAATTAGAAATCAAAGGCATGCCATGGCTGGCACAACCTCAGCAAACAACATACCATAGTATCATGTAAAAGCATTCACCAGTAGCATAGCTAACCAAGCAAGCACATAACATAAAAAAAATTTCATGAAGGAAAATAAGAATGTGAATTCTCAAAGGCATAAACCATGGCAAACATTCCCTCCCCCACACTTAAAATTTATATTGTCCCTATGTAAGATAAAAGAATAGGTTCATGAACTTCCTTATATTTGTAGACTATGACATCCAATGTTTACTAGTTTGAATGCCCTTGTCCTTAACTTTCCTTTCATGAGTAGTCTTTTAGAGTCCACATGCGCCATACTCAGTAGCTTTTGCTCTTCTTTGGCCAGCCTTTGCACTTGACAACCCACACTTGAACTCATAAATTCTTGCATCAAAACAATCACAACTCGCTATACAATGTATAAAACATATGTTTATGTAAGCACTCTCACCATGTATTCCATCCTAAGGTAGAACTTCATGCAATAGAGGTGTCCCAATAACGCACTATGTCCATAGCATGTTTAAACTTCACACATGGTTACCACTTCACATTTTTATGATACGTATGAAAACACCCAAACGAGATAACATTCACATCATATTAGACTATAGAAGTTCAAGAAGGTATTTTCCATAGAGAATAGAGATCAATAAATTACAAGGGACTGAGTTCATTCCTTATACTATGCAAATATGGGTGAATAGTGACTTGTTGGAAACTTGGTGCTAAAGTGGTGGTGCTACATAAACATATTGTGAGTGTGTGTGAGTTGTGGTTTGTGATGTGCAAGAGAGAGTAGAGTGAGGTGTGCAAGTTAGTGCCACACCATGACCTTGGGTCATGGTAGTGTATAGTGGGTCATGTTAATAGCACTTTGACAACACCCTCACACTTAGCATTTGCTTGGCCTATTCTTGAAGCTCCTGCACACAAGAGAAAACATTAACAATGTAACCAAAAGCAAAAGTAAACTAAAAACTCAAACATCAATTTATTCAAGAAAAGTGGAGAAAGTAGTTATGGGTTTATTCAACCTCCAGCTGGACTTTATTCATTAAGCCTCCTCTTTTAAGATTCAGAACACCCATCTCTGTACCTGAAGAATGCTCTTTTATAAGCACTTTTTTTCCCTCCAGTAGGGCACTAGACGAATATTTTTAGGAAAGAGGTGTTGGAGCTCATGCACATAGGGAACAATCTTAACAAATTCTAACTTAAACCACATACGCTCCCCTATAGGAAACACCTCATTTACTTCTTCCACCAAATTTGGCTCTAAAATCCTGCAAGGCTCAACCATAGTTTGTGCATCCATGGTCTCAACAAATTCATCAATAATTTCAAAAATGGATGCATCAACAAAGCAATTCTCCAACATGTTAGCAATGTCTTTACAAAACATTAAATCTTTATCACACAAACTAACATGGGTACCATTTTGGATCTTTCATTTGTTATCAAAACAGGGTTCACTATGCATATTTAACAAAGGTATCTCATTGTTCTCTAATTGTTGGGCTCCGTTTACAGTTTGAGATTCATGCACAATTTCAGGAGTTGGTGCCTGAACAAAGTGCTCAATGATCATGTTGTCATTTTTATTAACCAGTGCAATATCATTTTCATTCATACTAACACAAGGTTCAATGAGAGGTGTCTCTGTACATTTCACAGGGCAGTCAAGGGAAGAAGCATCTAAAGTAAGTCTAACAACGTCATTTTGCTCATGAAATTTCATAGAGTTGATATAAGAATTAGCAATAAACACACCCCCCATTTTGACAGTAAGAAACCAAAAGGCCCTAAATTCATCATATGTAAGCTAATCACAAGAGACATCATTCTCATAAGAAGGACTCAAATGTTCATGCACAAAAGTTTCATCAACAGAGCACTCACGTACAACATCCCCAATACTTATAGACTCCAACTCCCTTGGACACTTTAAACCATAGTTAACATTTGTATTCATATCAAAATAATTTTCCTCAGGAGTGGGTGTTTCAGTAAGGAGAGATATACCTTCTGAGTGGCCTTGAGCATCTTGAATTGATGTCTCAAGTTATTCCTATTGGTTGCTCATCAAGGCATTGATTTGATCAAGTCTCTGTTGTTGCCCTTGAAGCTCCTCTTCCATTTGAACCAATCTTGTTTCACTATATGCACCTCTTTCAAGTTTGTCCAAAATCTGAGACAACATGTCTTCCAAATATAGTTCTTCTTCTTGCATGAGATCTAACCCATTGATCTGTTGTTCGTTGTTCCATGGTTCCTGATATGTGGGTGGAGAGAAGTAGCCAAATACTCTAGGTGTTGGTCGTGTGTCAACCAACCTATTTGGTGGGCAATCAAGACAAGGCTAAAAAAAATCCCGAAACCACCTAGACATACTTGGTCTATCGTGGTGTGCACAATTCAATTTCAATGAAGCTCCAAATATCCCTGCACTTACCACAACCGAACACGACAAATTTGAACACAAAACAAGAAATATAAAACTAACTAACACACAAAACTAACAAACAGGAAAAAAGAAAACCACAAGAACAGAATGACAAAAACAACAACACAAACTATCAAGTCAAGAGAACAAACAATCCCAACAACCGTGCCTTCCTTGGTAGCGGCGCCAAAAATTGAGAGGCTTATCGCATACCTCTATAATTTTACCTTAACACTATTGTAGTAGCGGTGAGAGGGATCATTCCACAGAGAAGGGGTGGTTGTCAAGAGATCGTTTGTTCAATTGGCTCATGAGATACAAGAGAGAAAACAAAGAATGAATGCAAAATGGAAACAAACGCAAAATAATAGTGTCTAAAGCATTGCCTTGAGAGATTCTAACATGTCTAGATCTCTCCTTAATATCATTGACTAGTGTAAATGCATGAGGGGACTTACTGCTAGCTTCATGAGGTTAATCAACCGGGTGGTTCTCTCAACCTCAATTCACTGACTCCTCAAACTTCCCCGGGTGGGGCAAATTCTTGGTACAAATTGAGAACCCAGATCCCTACTCCTGTATAACAATTCTAGTTCAATCCTTGAATATCTCCCTTGGTAGGGCAGCTACCTAATTCATGCGCTCAACTTGCTTCATAAGAATAATCTTAAGTCTTGTCTACAAGTTTGGTTTCAAGTGTCAGTGGGTACCGCACACAAGGAACCGTAGTGAATTCAGATCTTAAGACTCATAAAAAAAGGGCTCTCAAATCCAAGTAATGTTAAGTTCAATTTCCTTCACTAGATCTAAAGCAATCTCAGTGGGTACTATAGATGAACTCTAGATTTGAACATTATCATGCAAGCCCATTGAAATCAACACTCAAAGAATAAAGAACACATTAAACACAGATATTTCGCAATTCAAATGTCTCAACAAGTTAAGATCTGTACAAAATGGAATTCTCAAATCAGATGTTAGAGAGAGAAGAGAAGAGAAAGTCCTAAAAACAAGCCTAACTCTAAGAATCCTAATCTATCTATCCTCTTGTGTGTGCGGCCGCATCTTCTCCTCTCTATGTCCATCTCTTGGTATTTATATCTTTTCTCCCTTTGATGTGTTTCAATCAGGAGAGTTGAGAGCCTCTTGCTGAAGGGTGATTTTTCTGCGTGTCCTGCAAAAGTCAGTCATTAAACTCAGTGAGGTAATATGCCGTGATAAGGTTGAAGTGTTTGCTTAAGCATTAAGACTTACAATTCATCAAACACTTAGTGAACTAGTGTACTCCCGAATAGCTGTGTTTGTGCTTTGCTTGTGTGCGCTAGGACTCGTGCCTTGTGCTTGTGTGATTTGTGTTGCTGAGCATGCTAAGTATCCAATTTGGTGTGAAGTGAAATGCACGAATATAGTGCAAGTGTGTGAGTGTAGTGAGTGAATACAAGAGGTTATGTGCCAGTGTGTGCGAGTTAGTGCGTGAACGTGTGTGGAGTGAGTGGGCGTGCGCTCGCTGTGTGCTTGGTGGGGGCGCCAGGCGCCGGCTTTTGTTTGTGAGTTTGTGCGGACGGGCGCGCCAGGCGTCTATTATATGTGTGTGTATGTGTGTGGGGTGGGCATGCCAGGCACTCGCCTGTGTGTATTCGTGTGTTTTGTGAGTGTGGGCCCTCGTGTATGTGTGTTTTGTGTGTGCTGAGTATGTGTAGTGTGTGCATGCGAAGTGCTTGATTGTGCTTTAGTGTGCTATTGGACTTGTGTGTGCGTGCTTGAATATTGTAAAACAATTGTGTCAGGTGTGTACTCACTGTGAATACATGCAATAATCACATCAATTTGTGCAACATTTCCACAACTCTTGACAATTTCCACAAATATCAGTTCATGAACATTTCAACACATACATCACACATCAAGTAAGCTTTTCATAATAAAACCATGCAAAAGCTCAAGGAATTATGACATATAAGTCAGTATAAACCCTACTTATCAATAATTTACAACTTTGTTATTGTCTGCAGAGAGCAGTTATTTGCATTTTATTCTTCATGAATTACCCATATTCTTTTTTACAAAGGAGTGACAAAAATTCTGGTGCTATGAGAGAAAATAAAATTAAAGTTTGGTCATCGCCTCTTATTTTCTTATGTCTATGGCAACTAAAAATATACGAATTGCTTATACTCTATTTTTAGGGAACTTTTACCTTCGGAGAACACGTACCCCATTGATGTTTGTTTGGTAATAATTGTTACAAATGCGGCTCTCTACACGCTCAAAACTTTACCTTTGTTATTATAGCTTGGTAGGTTGATAATAAAATTAAAGGATTGTAAACTTGATTAATTAATTAATTCTTGTTAGATTTTCAAATTGCTGTTAGTGGTCAAAAATAGGTTGCCATTTGCATATTCTGGACAAACAATTACTATTAGAAGATACAAATTAGGCAACTTGTTACAGGCATTATATACTAATTAGATAAAGTTTGGATTGCACTCATTATTATTATGCAATAAATATTGACATGCTAGACTTTTAACTACTATGGTTAAAGAATTGCATGGAGTGTTGAATTTGTTAATCGATCATAATAAAAAACTATTAACCATCACGGACTTTAGGCCTCACAAATATTACTAACCATTTTGTAAATTTTAGTCACTACGTGTCATTGTTTGTGTATATTCTTAGAGGGAATATGGTGATATGTTGTGTGGGTACTTAGGAGTTGATTACGGTACAAAAGATTCTTGCAAGACTACCTCCCAAAATTTCTAAACAATATCTTTTATAAGGTATGTTTTCTTATAAGGTCTTGTGTTGTAGTAGTCTTGTTGATATACATGTTAATGTCTTTGCTTTTAGTTATGGTTTTGGACTGAACTAGCTTTGATGAAATTTAGAGATTTAAAACTGAGAAAACAAATTAGATGTCAAGGTTTGATAAATGGGGTTTATGAGTTGTGATTAGTTTTGAATAATGTTGTTGCATATTGAAGTATTTATTGATATGATAAAATATAAAGAAAGAATTTCTTGTTATAATTTTTGAGGTTATCAAGTTCATCAGAAATCAAGTCTATGCTAGGAG
The DNA here is from genome assembly GCA_016586305.1 of Ophiorrhiza pumila. Lineage (NCBI taxonomy): Eukaryota > Viridiplantae > Streptophyta > Magnoliopsida > Gentianales > Rubiaceae > Ophiorrhiza > Ophiorrhiza pumila. The sequence goes on along the minus strand of BLIW01000007.1, from coordinate 22,351,388 downwards.
AAAAGATATTCCTAGGTGTGGTGCTCTCTCCAGCTTGAATTGTCTTCATTCATATAGAGAGAGGAATAGTGTGAATTGAACATTTTGCTGCTATAGACTTCTACTGCCTTTCGGCTTCTTTTAGTGCGGGATTGTAGTTTGTTTTGGGTAAATGGATGACCATTGTGATGATTATGGTTTTGGTTATGTGATACAAACTGTTGTTTCTATAGCATCTTTTTTTTAAAAAAAAAAACGAGCCTATTTATACCATCATGAACAAAATGCGGTGCCGGATATACCCGACCACACCACTACAATCAAAAGCTGTTGAATTTGGAGTACTACTCCATTACATGAGAAATTTTACAATCAAGCGACAAGACTTAGAGAAACACTACTTATATACAAAGTAGCACTGCTCTAAATCTCCAAAGTATTGAGCCTGGAAAAACATTGAAATATGTTTAACAACAGAAGATCAGAAAGAGGATAGACAAGCAATATGTTTCATGAATTTGCAGCCACGTTTTAGGGCTGCATGCTTGTGAGTTTGGTGTAGACATTATGAAAATTTATAAGGATGATGGATGTTGTGAAAGGAATGTTCATGAGGATATATCAGGGCTGCATATTATGAATTTTTTCAATTGGTTCTTGGGAGCTGGAATTTTGTCATGGCTTTTCTTATTGCTTGCTTAGCATCTTATGTTTTGAATGTAGAATCTCTGTCTAGCATCTTAATCTTGAAAGGATGATTATGAAGTAAAATTGTACTTTAGCATCTAGTGCATTTTAGGGGAATTACTTCATATGTACTAGTTTTGATATTTATGTGGGCAGCTTTCTTTTTTGGGATTTTCTTTGCCTTAGGGAATTGGGATTTTTTTTGCCTTAGGGAATTGGGAGTTTGATTTTGAATAAGAAATTTGTTTGCTGCCAGCTAATGTCACCTAGAAGGTATTATATTTCACATAAATTTTTCTTCCTTGTCTTTCTCTTTTATTTTCACAATCATCATACTTCAAAACGTCGTTATATTTTTTCTTCCTTAGCTATCGATTTCTTTGTTACTTTTTCCTTTTCAAATTCTTTATTAATGCTTCTCTTTGTTAATTTTTTATTTTTGTCATTTAGCTAGGATAGGGTTGGTGGATGCTGCAAAACATTCCCTCTTCAAAAAACTTCTCAGGGTTGGTAATTTATTGTGATCCCCACTTTTATAATATGCATCGTTACGTGATTGTTTCTTGTGAGTTTTAGGCACCCTTTATTTCAAGCAAGTATATCGTGATTTGATGTCTTTTGGACTTGTGTTAGTACTTTAAAAGTTGATCTTTTATATATTTTAGTACACTTTATATTAACGAATGGATGCTAGTTAATTAATTTTTCATGAATATTGATAAAATATTATGCTTAGATAATGCTAGGAAAAAAGTATGATGGATAATTTCTACGTGTGTTTTTGTAGTTCAATTATGAAACTAGAACCCTTCAGGTAGAACTTAGATATAGGAATTAATGCATGGGATCAAAAGAAATAAATTGTTAATTAATTGGCAAAAATAAGAAAATGATTTTGATGCTAATATACTTATGTTCATTTTATGGGCATTAGAAGAAATGATGAACTGCCCCTCTACTAGTTTGATCAAAAGAACAATTTAACTGATCATGTGGCTTAATTTGGAAGAGTTCTCAATGCTTCTCCAAAAATATTGTGTTGAAAGGGTTATGCAGCTTGTGTTTGATCAAATTTTGATGCCTTCTAGGGTTTCAATTAGCTAGCCTCATAGTTAGTTTGATGATCTTGTTTGAATGTAAAGTTTGAGCATAGAGATTATCGATCATGTCGTTCGTATGTAGTTCTCTCGGTCACTTTCGAATCTTCATGTCTAACTTGTGCCTTAGTGCATGCTCATTCTAGATAAAAGTATAATCTTAAAGAATTTTTGTTTGAGGTTTTTATGCATGCAAGAAAGCTGCTATTAATTCATATATATAGATTGGTTTATCTATGGATTATTGGTGGAGGTCGGTCGCTCGACCTCGTCAAATACCCAAACTTACTCAACTAATGTAGAAGTGGCAAGTGGGATCGTATCCACAGGGAAGGTTTGGATGTCAAGAGATCACTTGTTCAAGAAACCAAAGCAAATGGGACGAATGCAAAACAATATGAATGCAAAAGTGAGAATGAATGCAAGGTTAGTATGCAAGCACTGCCTTGAGGATGAACAATTGGTATGGACCTCAGCCTATTATCATCGCCTTGTGTAACAGCATGAATGAGGGGATCGACCTTCTAGGTGAGCTTAGGGTCGATCTCCTTGGTAGGTCTCACAACCCTAATTCACCATACTCCTCCGTCTTCCCTTGGTAGGGCAAGACCTAGGCTCGGCTTCCTAATTCCCGATCCCTATCCGACACTAGAACCCTAACTCCCCCAGACAAGACAGTCATCCAAAGTTCAAGTTCTAATGTTCAAAAATCCTAAGTCTTTTCCATTATATTGACATCAATTGTCCGTAGGTACCGCACAATTGAAGTCGTAACCATACACAGATCATAGGACTCATCCAAGTTGTTCCCTATTCTAGTGATGTTATTTCAATTTCCCATTAATAGCACTAGATTGACTTCAGTGGGTACCCGCAAATCAATGAAAAGGCCTAAGCGTGAGTGAGTAAGCATTGAAATAAAACATCAAATAGATATATGAAACAATATCAAAACACGTAATGAGCAATCCGAATGTCTCAAATAAGGTAAATATCCATTCATTGATCCTGAAGACAGTAAAATGTATGAAAGGGAAAAGAGAGAAAAGAACCTAATCTAAACTATGAACCCTAATCTAAGAATGCTATGTTGTGTGTGTGCGGCCGCCTCGAAAAGTCCTTCTCTTTTCTGATATTCCTCTGCCTTTTATACTTTTCTCCCCGTGGAGGTGCCGATGATGCTTCCTAAGAAATTTCCTTTCTTCACGGGGAGAATGCCACGTGTCTGCTTAAGCTTCCTGGAAGTTTCCTCCTTAGGCGAGGCGAGTGCCACGTATTCTGCCAAATGACGGTCAACCAAAGCAGTGAGGTCAACTGATAAATGTTTTAGCGCATAATTAATCAAACAGTTGGTGCACTCAAAGAGTTTGTGCTTGCTTGGTTTAAATATACCTGTACGAGTGTGGTGGGAGCATGAGCGTGGTACTAGCTGCGTAGATGCAAGGATAATAAATATGTACAAGTGCGCGGGTGAGAAAGTGTAAATGAAATTGACAGGTGTTGTCGCTACCCTGCAATTTTACCCAAAATCACTTAAAGAATGTAGGAGTGGTAAGTGGGATCGTATCCAACAGGCAGAGGGTTGTTATCAAGGTATGAGTGAGTGATAGTAACAGAGAGGGGATTGATGTTGCCTTGAGGGGGGCCAGTGTTAATGACTTTTCCCGATTATCCTTGACTAGTGCAAATGCATGTATGAGGGGATTCACCTCCTAGTGGCTTAGAACTGATCAACTTGGCAGTTCTCACTGTTCTAATTCACAATTCTCCTCTATTCTCCCTTGGCAGGGCAGGACCTAGGCCCGGCTTCCCAATTCTCGAATCCCTACTTGGTACTTACCCCCTAACTCCCTCTCTAATTCCCTTCCTTGGTAGGACAGTGAATCGAATTGGAGGTTAAAGTCTCATAATCAAGCAATCCTAAGTCTCTTCCTATTCAAGTTGACCTCGATTGTCAGTGGGCACCGCACAATCAATGTCTCAATTATGCATAGATCCTAGACTCACACATGTTTGTTCAATGTTCCAGTGATGATATTCCAATTTTCCAATTAACAGCTCGGAAAATGATTTCAATGGGCACCGCAAATCAAATTAAGTGCATAAGCGTGTGTGTGTAAGCATTGAAACTGAACCATCAAAAGACATTGGACAAAGATCAAACACCAAAATAAACAATTCAAATGTCTCCAATCGGTTTCTCACAGTCATTACACTTAATCCCTCAAGGCAACATCCAGAATGTTTAGCCGATCATGTTGATCGGCTTTGAAACTGAGGTTAACAAAGCCTGATCAGACATGGCTAGTACAGAAAGATTAGTATGAACAATTGTCACTTTGATCTCCTCTTGAAACCCTAATCTCCTCTCTCTCTGTATTTCTTCTTTTGCTTCCTGCTTCCGCCTCTCTAAAGTCCTCTTCACTTGTGGTTTCCTCCGCCTTTTATACATTTCTCCCCGTGGAAATGTTGATGATGTTTCTTGGAAATTTCCTCCTTCCGCGGGGAGGGTGACACGTGTCTGTGTTGCTTCCTGGAAACTTCTTCCTTCATATGGGGGAATGCCAAGTGTCTGAAAAAGTTCAGTCAACAAAAGTAGTGAGGTCAACTGATAAACATTGAATGTGCAAATTATCAAACAGTTGGAGCCTTCAAATAGGTGTTCATGCTTGGCTTTAAATATGCCTGTGCGAGTGCAGCTTGGGAGCACGAGTGGGGTGAGACTCAAAGCAATTTATCTACCTAAGTGTGAGAATAACAGTGTATACAAGTGCGCGGGTGAAAATGTGCAAAAAGAAATGTGCAAGTGTGCGAGTGGCGGTGCGGGCGCATAGGCGCCCGCGTGTGTGCGTGCGTGAGTAGGCTGTGCAAGCGCCTGGCGCCCGCACAGTGTGCGTGTGTGCATGGCTGTGCGGGCGCCTGGCGCCCGCACAGCTGTGTGCAGTGTGTGTCTGTGCGCGCGCCCGCGCAGTGCATAGTGTGTGTGTGCGTTGTGTTAATGCTGTGCGGGTGGGATTTGGTGTGATGCGTGACCAAGTGTGTTTCATAGCTCAAAAATGATTACTTTCATAACAAAAAGGCTACACTTAGCCAATTCTCAACATTTCTTCGGATTGTACCATTTCAACACATACTTGTTCATCTATCATAATTTTTACAAAGAATTTACACAAAAGATCAAACAAGTGAGACGAATAAGTCGGTACAAACCCGACTTATCATCTCCCCACACTTAAATCTTTGCTAGTCCCGAGCAAAGTAGCGCACAACACCTAGTGATTACCCTCTCCACATTCAACACTCGCAACATCATCAGCTATATAAACTTTTTCGCATGCAAAGGGAAATATGCATACGGGCAAGCTTCCAGTTTACTTCATTTACACAATTTGTCGAGTAAAGGGAAACGAATAAAGACCAAACCGTCAGCGTGCAAGTGTGTGCTGAGGGTTACTTATGATCCCTACGCTGTCTATGCAAGGTACTCAAGTAAACACTTAATCAGAAATTCTTGCACTACAGTCCTTTTGTCCACACACACGAACACTTAAACATTGTAAAGAAACTATTTCGCACATTGGTGTGCTTGCACATTGGTGCTTATTTGTAATTCATGCCGCACATTGTTGCTTGGCTGCCCAGGGTTTTGTGGCTATTTTTTCCCTTTATTCGCCCATTGGCTTTTTCTTCACAATTGTACAATTTTAACAAAAATTCGTGTTCGTGTGTGTCTTCAATAGACTATATATTCAAAATACAAGAATAAGTGTTTACGAGTAGAAGGCACATACACGTAAAGAATCATTAAGGCCCTCTTATGTCAAAATTTTGCTGGCGCTTCTATCTTACTTTAACATCGCACTTTACTCAGCAATTTTCACGCAATACTTGAAAACTGCTAACTCGCGAAAATTTTTTTTTGCATACATCACAAGGGTAACATTTATGAATTTGCTGATGAGGTCTTTGAGTGTGAGTGTAAATTGGGCGTGCGAGTGTGATGATTGGATATCGGCAAATTTGGCACAACACAACAACACTTTCACATTAAAACTTAAAGCACACCACAGACACTACATCGCAACTGAGAACTTAAAGCACACCACAAGGTCAGTGCTAGTCACTGCCTTGTTTTTCATTTCCACAAACAATACTAAAAAATAAACGAAAACAATTAATTAAAAAAAATACACCACCTATTACTAATATGCTAAACACCACCACTGCACCCTGCAACATATCACACAAGGCATAAGAAAATTAACACACATTCAGAATGATACAACCAAGGCACATTCACACAAGCATCAACTTTATCATGGCTGGGCCTCCCCCCCACACTTAAAATTAGCAATGGTCCCCATTGTGTAAAAGGAAAGAGTCTACCCAGTTTGAGCGTCACGTTGGAGGTGGCTGAGGTGCAAATCAGGAGAAACCAGGAAAACTTGGATTAGCTCCTCTGAATGTCGTTGTACTCGAACCAGGGTGAATATTCATCCCTTGATTCAGTACCACTCTTCGGCTGGAGGTGTCTACGATCATTTGTTATGTCTGAGTGGCCATCTCCTATAGTGGGGGAAAAAATGTGTTTGGTCCCCTAGACTGGTGGTGGTGGATCATCATTAAGTTCAGGTTGTGTACTCCTGATTGACATTGATTCAGTCGATCATCCATCGTTTCCCAGCGAGTGTTCTGTTCCTGCACCAGAGTGTCTAGCCGGTCCCCTATTATCCCTATGCAACCGTGCAGCCCAGTTCATCTCCCTTCCATTTCGCTCATATGTTGTGTAAGGGCGTTTTGTTGATCTTGAAATGATGCTTGAATGTTTTCCAACATCTGTTGCATGTTGAAGTTATTGGGTGGTTGGGGTTCTACTTGGGGATCGGCTCCTTGTGGTTGCTCCCTTTCCGAAAGAGGATCGTTCTGATTTAGTCCTTCTACAGCTTGTTGTATCCTTGCAGCATTCGCTCGTGCCTCTTGCTCTAGGCGTTGTCGGTCAGCGTGTTCTTGCCTCTTATACTTCCGCAGCTGCTTGTCATAGATGGGTCCCACGGAAGTTCGACTTTCTTCTCCTATAGATACCTTGACCCCTTTTTGGATCGCAAACTCCAGTAAAAAGTGGGGGAAGTATATGGTCAAATGCTCCTCATTCACGGCTTGATTAATGTATGTGGTGATGACTTTTCCCGCATCCACTGTCAATCGGTTCTTTACGGCGTAAACTAAGAACATCCTTTCCTTCAGATCTTGGTGTTGTGGGTGGTGGGCATCAACCTAGAATTTAGGAATAAGAGCCATATCTTGGTTTCTGCAGTTAACTGCTTAAGGAACATATGAAGTGGATCCCCCCATGAATTACTTGTCCAGTCTACTCCTGGGAGTGCCAATGACTGGGCCACTATATCAGGGTTACCTATTCTGAGAAATTTCGTGTACTCATCCACCTCAAAATCTGAGAGACCGTAATGCTCGTTAACAGCTTGGCTGGTGATTTTAAGTATTTCCCCCTCATATATGCTCCTTTTTCATTAAGTTCTTCTGCATCAGCTGCAGAGGCGTTGGCGTATAATTCCTTCGCGATGGCCACGTTGCAGGTCTCTGGACCTTCCGTGAGGAGTCCCCATTTGTAGAATTCTATCATGTCGCAATATGCTTTTTCCGTGATGTAGAATTTCCGCTCCACATTGATTGGCCGAATTGCGAACTCGCAGAATTTCTCGATTGCTTTGTCACTTAGAAACCGCCGCTGCCCTGCAGCTTGTGGAGGTCCTTTCCTCTTCTTTTGGTTGGGCACTCCAGCTTCTTGCATTTCGTAGTCTTCGGGCATGTATTCTTCGTCTGAATCGGAGTCATCTGATGGTGAGGGAGGCACAACGGTTTTGCCTTTTCCTTTGGAGCTCTGCCCTTTCGTGTTAGGGGTTGGAGTATTGCTGGGCTTTTTCGGTGCCATGGTACCTAACAAAAAAAATTACAACTATGTGTGAGTTGTTTTTCACGTCAGTCCATAATTTCTATGAAGCACCAATCTTCTCTGTTTCCCACCAAAATTATCAAGACGGTAACCATACATATACATCATGTATGTCGTTTAACATATAAGCTCTAATCACAATTCCCCTGTACCAATAATTTTAAGGAACACCAATCAAGACTTGGCAACAACTTTAAGCATTAAAACACGGAAGCATTTCATATTTTAGCCATTATGTTGTTATCAATTGATAAGCAATTAATCCTGGATTCTAGAATTAAGCACGGACTGAGGACATACCTTGGTTGATTTAGGCAAAGCTAAATGTAAATTATGAAAGAACTTCGTGCAGCCTCAACTCAAGAGAAACTATGGCTCCTTCGTATTTTTCTTCCGTCGACCGAACTCCACAATGCATGAATGCCAATGCATGATTCATGGTTTTTATAGACAAAATGCATGCATGAATTCGGCTATTTGGAAGCTAGAAAATAAATGCATGTGAATGTACTAGGAGACAACACACTAGATGACGAAATGCAACAAAGTAAATGTGTTCAATCTAATCACCACTTTTCTTGCACTATTCGGCCACTTGGATGTAAACTTGCTATCAAACAAAACTCTTGGCCCCCACTTTATCACATGTTGTCATCTTTTTCCAATTTTCATCAACCTTTAGCCGATTCTTCTCCACCTTTTGGCTATCATCCCTCACATCACCAGTGATAATGCAGTGCAGTGATGCTTGCGTGTGTGAGTGACATTGTTTTGCTTTCGTGCGCATTATACTATTCGCCCTTTTCCAGTGTTGATTTGATTTTTTGCCCAATCTTCCAAATTTAAGCCTTACCAGTTGGTGGGAAATTTCGCTCATCAGAGGTTAAGCAGAATCAATATTTTCGAACCGGGTTTGGTGTCAGACCCGGGATTTTATTCTCACCTTGTGTCAGTGCAGGGAATATTCTACACTGTTCCTTTTTGGCCCATCGATTCCCTCTTTTAGTACCTGAGAGATTCGTGAAGCGAGTTTCAATTATTTGTTGGGATTAAACGTAACTGCTAAAAACAAGACAAAGCAAGACAAAAATCTAAAAAAAATGTTGGGTTGCCTCCCAACACAGCGCTTGGTTTATTGTCCTCAGCCAGACATATCAGGGTTGGTGTCAAAGAATTGGGAGGTCTAGATACTGGGTGTGCCCCTTGTTCTCCAAATTTGATTTGGCCATCTGCACATTAAGTCCCTTAGCTTTTCGCTTGGCACCTGGGGTCCCCACTCCCACCTTTTTGGATGGTGGGTTTTCTGGCATTTTTCCTTTTTCTTTCCAGAGCACTCGCTGGAGATATCTGAGTAAGGGTGGTTGCTTTCTCTTGGGCAGCTTCCCATTCGGAAGTTTTGAAGTACCGTCTCTGACAGGGATTTTTCCAGTCCTCACCTCGGTGGGCTCAACTTTCACCATTTCATCAGTATCAACAATAGAATTTGACAATTTTTCACACAATGCAAAATTTTCATCAATTTCGTTGGTTATCAAGTTCAATTCCAAATTTTGGTTGTGATCATGCATTTTGTGATTTCTTGGCTCATTTTTCGTTTTGCTCAAATTCTCATTACTCTCACAGCTTTCATCAATTTCACATGCAACATTCATTTTGTTCACAGGTGAATCAATTTCAGTATCCCAAGGATTCAACTCATGCAAAATATCATCCTCTTCAATGGTCAACACAGTCTCAAAATTTTCAAACATGTCATCATCACAGTAATCATAAAGTGCACGAGAAGGCTTACGTTCATGTTCAAAGTTCAATAGTTGGAGATTACCCTCCACCAAGCTTGCCAAGCACACTGCTCTATGGAATGAGGGTGCTTCATTACGTAGTCCACATTGAATACTACCTCCTCTCCATTAACTCTGAATGTTATGGTTTTTCCTTTAACCCCAATGAGAGCATCTCCTGTAGCTAGGAATGGCCTACCGAAAATGAGTGGCACTTCTGGATCCTCTTCCATACCCAACACTATAAAATCCACCGGAAGCACAAATTTATCCACCGAGACCAGAACATCCTCTATCATCCCCGTTGGTTGAACCAATGATCTATCTGCCAACTGGAGCATAACTGCCACCGGTTTGATCCTTTTTCCCAATCCTATACTCTCGGCAATGGATAAAGGCATGAGGTTTATACCTGCTCCAAGATCACATAAGGCCTTGCTAAAAAATCTTCCACCGATTGAGCATGGTACCGTACAGCTACCAGGGTCCTTGAGCTTGGGGGGCAGCTCGTTGTTGATCCAGGCTTGGCTCTCATTGGTGAGTGGGGTGGGTACCTCTCATTGGAGGATCTGCTCCTTGTTCGCAATCAAGTCTTTCAAAAATTTTGCATACCTCGGTACCGCTGTAACTAAATCCAGCAGAGGGACATTCACGTTGACATTTTTCACCATATCCAGGAATCTTGTGAATTGAACCCCCTTCTTTGGTGGAGGTCGAAGTCTTTGGGGGAAAGGTGTGGGTGGTGCGTATGGCGAGTCCTCACAGGGGCTTGGAGCTCCCTTCTTTCTTTTACTCTCTTGAGCCTCTACGTTCCCTTCCTTGTCTTGAGATTCCTCCCCCTCTAATGGGGTTTCCTCTAGGACCTCTTCCTCAGGGTCTTCTTCTCCCTCTTTTCTCTTGGTACCACCAACCTCTTTTCCACATCTCAACGTGATAGCGTTGCAAACCTCTGGCCCTTTTCCTTTCGGGTTCGGTTCTGTATCACTAGGGAGGGCACCTTGAGGTCTTTGATGGTGTGCCTTAGCCAACTGTCCCATCTGCATCTCCATGTTTTTGATAGAGGCCTCCACGTTTTTCGCTTGAGTTTCCAGTGCAGAGGTCCTCTTCTCGTACATGTCCATTTTTCCCAGAATTTCATGGAGCAAGTCATCGGTTGATCTTTTCTGTTCCCGGTTGCTTGACTCCCCACTCTGGTTGTATTGCCTTTGCTGATTTCCCTGATTACTCTGCCCCCAATTGCCTTGGCCTGACTGATTTATATCCTCCATATTGTTGGCGGTTGTTGTAGTTGGTTACATATTGCACTGACTCCTGCATGAGCTCGCACTCATCCGTGTGGTGCTCTCCCTTACACAATCCACACATCAACACGGGAGCCACCTTGGCAGCCTTTAGGTTTTGAATTTGTCTTGTGAGGGCATCAATTTTCGCTTCCAATGACGTCTCCTCATCCAGATCTAGCACTCCTCGCTGCTTCCGCACAGGCATCTTCCTAGTTTCTGGAAAGAGGTATTCGTCGTCTTCTATTGAGTCAAAGAGTTCTCGAACCTTAGGGATACTGTTATCCTTCAAGGCCCCATTTGCGCTGGCCTTGACAATCAGTGAGGATTCAGGTGATAGACCTTTGAAGAATATGTTGAGCTCCCTGACCTCCCCAAGGTCATTATTTGGGCATTGGCGGAGCAGGTCGTTGAATCGATACCAGGCTTCCTTGAAGGTCTCACCATCTTGCTGCTGAAAGTTGCGGATTTCCAACCTCATTCGCTCTAACTTGGCTGGAGGGAAATACTTAGCTAAAAACTTCCGCTCAAGTTCCTCAAATGTAGGTATAGCTGGACCTCCAATTGAGTTAAACCAATGCTTAGCCTTTCCTTTCAAGGACAGTGGGAATAGCACTCTTCTCACATCATCTGGAGTCACTCTCTGCAGCTTGAATGTGTTGCATAGCCCCAAGAACCAGTCGAGATGCTCATTAGGGTCCTCGTTGCTTAACCCTTGAAAGATCTGCCCTTGGGTGATCATGGACACAATTTGTGTCGGGATTTGATAACTTTCAACGTCGATCCCCTGGTGAGTGTTTCTTCGCTCGAAATTAACCGCGAAATGGTCCCCAAACTGAGGTGGTTGGGGTTGAGGTCTCTCCTCATTCTGTTCCGCCATTTCTATGACCCTTCTCCTCTGCCTTAAAGTCCTTTGCAATTCTAAGTCAAGAGCAAATTCCGGAGCTTCCTCTCGCAGCCTTGCTCTAGGTAGCATAAACTGGGAATTCTCACAGGAAAAAGAAATAGCACTAGACAAAATATCAGTAGAACAAAATCAACAGAGACAGTAATGAACTAAGATCTCAATAAAACAACAAGATCAACAATTTCAAATAAGAATTCGTAAAGTAACAACAAAGTGAAACTATCACAAAAATCAAACTTGACACTCTGCCTCTCCCGGCAACGGCGCCAAAAATTGACAGGTGTTGTCGCTACCTGCAATTTTACCCAAAATCACTTAAAGAATGTAAGCGTGGTAAGTGGGATCGTATCCAATAGGGAGAGGGTTGTTATCAAGGTATTAGTGAGTGATAGTAACAGAAAGGTGTGGACTCTAAACAGATGCAAGTGGTTAAAACAATTAGAGAGGGGATTCATGTTGCCTTGAGGGGGGCCAGTGTCAATGACTTTTCCCGATTATCCTTGACTAGTGCAATTGCATGTATGAGGGGATTCACCTCCTAGTGGCTTAGAACTGATCAACTTGGCAGTTCTCACTTTTCTAATTCACAATTCTCCTCTATCCTCCCTTGGCAGGGCAGGACCTAGGCCCGGCTTCCCAATTCTCGAATCCCTACTTGGTACTTACCCCCTAACTCCCTCTCTAATTCCCTTCCTTGGTAGGACAGTGAATCGAATTGGAGGTTAAAGTCTCATAATCAAGCAATCCTAAGTCTCTTCCTATTCAAGTTGACCTCGATTGTCATTGGGCACCGCACAATCAATGTCTCAATTATGCATAGATCCTAGGACTCACACATGTTTGTTCAATGTTCCAGTGATGATATTCCAATTTCCATTAACAGCTCGAAACTGATTTCAGTGGGCACCGCAAATCAAATTAAGTGCATAAGCGTGTGTGTGTAAGCATTGAAATGAACCATCAAAAGACATTGGACAAAGATCAAACACAAAATAAACAATTCAAATGTCTCCAATCGGTTTCTCACAGTCATTACACTTAATCCCTCAAGGCAACATCCAGAATGTTTAGCCGATCATGTTGATCGGCTTTGAAACTGAGGTTAACAAAGCCTGATCAGACATGGCTAGTACAGAAAGATTAGTATGAACAATTGTCACTTTGATCTCCTCTTGAAACCCTAATCTCCTCTCTCTCTGTATTTCTTCTTTTGCTTCCTGCTTCCGCCTCTCTAAAGTCCTCTTCACTTGTGGTTTCCTCCGCCTTTTATACATTTCTCCCCGTGGAAATGTTGATGATGTTTCTTGGAATTTTCCTCCTTCCGCGGGGAGGGTGACACGTGTCTGTGTTGCTTCCTGGAAACTTCTTCCTTCCCATGGGGAAATGCCAAGTGTCTGAAAAAGTTCAGTCAACAAAAGTAGTGAGGTCAACTGATAAACATTGAATGTGAAAATTATCAAACAGTTGGAGCCTTCAAATAGGTGTGCATGCTTGGCTTTAAATATGCCTCTGCGAGTGCAGCTTGGGAGCACGAGTGGGGTGAGACTCAAAGCAATTTATCTACCTAAGTGTGAGAATAACAGTGTATACAAGTGCGCGGGTGAAAATGTGCAAAAAGAAATGTGCAAGTGTACGAGTGGCGGTGCGGGCGCATAGGCGTCCGCGTGTGTGCGTGCGTGAGTAGGCTGTGCAAGGGCTTGGCGCCCGCACAGTGTGCTTGTGTGCATGGCTGTGCGGGCGCCCGCAGGCGCCCGCACAGCTTGTGTGCGTGTGTGCAGGCGCCCGCACAGTGCATAGTGTGTGTGTGCGTTGTGTTTGTGCTGTGCGGGTGGGATTTGGTGTGATGCGTGACCAAGTGTGTTTCATAGCTCAAAAATGATTACTTTCATAACAAAAAGGCTACACTTAGCCAATTCTCAACATTTCATCGGATTGTACCATTTCAACACATACTTGTTTATCTATCGTAATTTTTACAAAGAATTTACACAAAAGATCAAACAAGTGAGATGAATAAGTCGGTACAAACCCGACTTATCGGAAATCTGCATGTGTGTGAGTGAGGGTGCGGGCGCACAGGCACCCGCGTGTGTGCATGCGTGAGTGTGCTGTGCGGGCGACTTGCGGGTGTGTGGCCTGTGCTGGCGCATAGGCGCCCGCACAGGCCAGTGTTTGTGTGAGTGTGCGGAGTGTGTGAAAGGGGCGGAGTGTGTGAAGTGTGTGCAAGAAAGTGTTGTGTAGTGGACTTGTGTAGTGGAGTGCTTGGAACTTAATGTGGTGCATGACCAAGAGTGTTACATAACTCAAAAATCATTACTTTCTTCACAAAAACACAACTCTTAGCCAATTCCCACATTTCACCCGATGTAAACATTTCAACCACATACTTGTTCATCTGTCATCATTTTCATGAAAAGTTTATACAAAAGATCAAACAAGTGAAGCAAATGAGTCGGTACAAACCAGACTTATCATCCCCCCACACTTAAATTTTGCTAGTCCCGAGCAAAGTAAAGCCAACTGTCCACCCCTCATTCAGCACTCTCAACATCATCAACTATCTATTATAAACTTTTCGCATGCAAGAGACATTTGAATTGGTAAGTTCACAGTCCATCCAATCTATACAAGTTGTCAAGCAAGGTACTATGAATAAAGACCAAACCGTCAGCGTGTAGTGTATGCTGAGAGTTCCTTATGTTTCCTCACATTGTCTATGCAGAGTACTCAAGTAGACACTTAATAAAAAATTCTTGCACTACAATCCTTTTGTCCACACACATAAACACTTCATACTAAAGATAAAAGATAGAATTTTTCACTAAGCTTACTGGGATTTTCACCTTATTCAATGCACATTGGTGCTTATTATTTTCTTTTGAAACTTATGCCGCACTTTGGTGCTTGGCTGCCTAGGTTTTATGGCTATTTTTTTCCCTTTATTTGCCACTGGCTTTTCTTTTTGTTCCCATCTTCCCTCAAGCATTCCATGTTCGTGTGTGTCTTCAATAGACTATATACTCAAAATGCAAGAATAAGTGTTTACGAGTTGAAAGCACATACACATAAAGGAGCATAAGCTCTCTCCTATGTCAAATTTGTTGCTGGCGTTTCTATCTTACCTTGACATCGCACTTTACTCAGCAAAATGTATGCATTAAATGATTACTGTGAAACTTACAAAATATTTCGCATACATAAAACAATTTATGGATTCGATGATGAAATTGGAAGTGCGAATGTAATGAATGTGCAAGTGTGTTATATGGATAGTGGCAATCTTTGCAGAACACAACATCAAACTATCATATTCATAACAACTGGAAGTCAAAGCACACTGCATCACAACTTTGAATGGAAAGCACACTACAAGGTCAGTGCTAGTCACTACCTTGTTTTTCATTCCCACACAACAACACAAGGAAAAGGAAAATGGAAAGAAAATAAAAAATAAAAAAAATAATACACCCCCTACTACTAATATAATATCACACCACCTCCAATCCCTGCAACGCATAAGCACACAAAGCATAACAGCAAAGGTCCAAGCATTGACCTTCAAAGAAAAGCAAAGGTCCAAGCATTGACCATCAAAGCAGAACAAAGGTCCAAGCACACTAGATTGAACAGAGCAATTTCACACAATCATCTACCAACAGCCTCATAGCCCAAACTCTCCCCCCCACACTTAAAACATGCAATGGTCCCCATTGTGGAAAGGAAAGAGACTACCAAGTTTATGTTCCAGGAGGCGGAGTTTGGTTGGAAAATCAAGAGAATCCAGGAGGAGGGGTTGCACATTTCCAAAGTTAGGGGCCCTTTGGTGGAGGTTCGTCGGTTGCTCCAGCGTTTGGGCTCCTCTTCCGGTCAACCATTGCACTTGCAGAGCCCCAAACTAGCATTTTCTTGACCCTCTCTTGATGCTCCTGCACGTAAGACACACACTAGCTAAAGTAGACGAATCAAAAGCAAAAGCAAATAAGAATTCAAACAACAACTTATTCAAAGAAAGTAGAGCAAGTAGTTCTGGATTTATTCAGTCTCCAGCTAGACTTTATTCATGGAGCTTCCTTCTTCAAGATTCAGAGTATCCATCTCTGTACCAGAAGAATCCTTTTTCATGATCACTCTTTTCTCTCCAGTATGGAACTGGACAAATGTTTTTCAGAAAGAGGTGATGGAGCTCATGCACATGGGGAACAATCTCAGTAAACTCCATCTTAAACCATGCATGTTCCCCCATAGGAAACACCTCTTTCACTTATCCCACCAACTTTTGCTCTAAAATCCTGCAAGACTCAACCACAGATTGTGCATCCACAGTCTCAAAAAATTCATCAGTAATTTCAAAAATGGATGCATCAACAAAGCAATTCTCTACCATGTTAGCTATTTCCTTACAAAGAATTAAATCATCATCACATAGATTAACATGGGCATTCTGTTGGGTCTCTCATTTGCTAAAAAAATTTGGTTCACTTTGCACATCAAACAAAGGTGTCTCGTCCTTCTCTATTTGTTGGTCACCAGTTACAGTTTCAAATTCTTTCACAATTTCATGATTTGGTGTCTCAACAAAGTGCTCAATGGTCATGTTGTCTTTTTCCTTATCAAGTGCAATTTTGGTTTCATTCATGTTCACACAAGGATTGATAAAATGTGTCTCTCGACAATTCACTGGGCATTCCAGGACAGGGGAAGTATCTAAGGGAAGTCTAACAATGTCATCATTCTCATGGTAATTCATAAAGTTGGTGTAAGACTCAACATTAGATACTCCCTCCATTTTGGCAGTAAGAAACCAAATAGCCCTAAGTTCTTCATCTCTAAACTCATCACAAGAGACATCATTTTCACAAGAATGACTCAAACGTTCGTGCACAAAGAACTCATAAACAAAGCACTCATGTACAACATCTCCAACATTTGTAGACCCCAACTCCCTCGGACTCTTTAAACCACAATCAACAATTGCATTCACATCAAAATGATTTTCCTCAGGAGTGGGTGTTTTAGTAAGAAGAGATATACCTTCTGAATGGCCTTGGTCATCTTGAAATGCTATCTCACGTTCCCACAAGTTGCTCATTAAGGCACTCATGTGATCAAGTCTCTGTAGTGGTTCTGTAGCCTTCTCTTTCTTTTGAGCCAACCTAGTTTTAATTCTATCCGCCTTGTCCAAAATTTGAGACAACATGTATTCTCGGTCTTGCTCTTCTCTGAGATAAGACCCATTGCTCTGTTGTTGGTCGTGCTATGTCTCATAATATCTTGATGGGGAGAAGTTGCCAAATATTCCAGGTGTTGGTCGTGTGTCATCCATCCAATCTGGTGGGTAATCATAATAAGGCTCAAAAAAGTCCCCAAACCACCTAGACATATTTGGCCTTTTGTGGTGTGCACAATCCAATTTTAGTGAATTTTCAAATCACCTGCACTCACCACCAGCTAAACACAGTACTGGAACCAAGAACAAAAATATAAACTAACTATCAAACACAATAACAAACAGAATAAAAAGAATAACACCACCAAAAACCAAATGACAAAAACACAAGAACAAACAATTCAAGAGAACAAATAATCCCCAACAACCGTGCCTTCCCCGGCAACGGCGCCATTTTGGTGGAGGTCGGTCGCTCGACCTCGTCAAATACCCAAACTTACTCAACTAATGTAGAAGTGGCAAGTGGGATCGTATCCACAGGGAAGGTTTGGATGTCAAGAGATCACTTGTTCAAGAAACCAAAGCAAATGGGACGAATGCAAAACAATATGAATACAAAAGTGAGAATGAATGCAAGGTTAGTATGCAAGCACTGCCTTGAGGATGAACCAATTAGTATGGACCTCAGCCTATTATCATCGCCTTGTATAACAGCATGAATGAGGGGATCAACCTTCTAGTGAGCTTAGGGCCGATCTTCTTGGTAGGTCTCACAACCCTAATTCACCATACTCCTCCGTCTTCCCTTGGTAGGGCAAGACCTAGGCTCGGCTTCCTAATTCCCGATCCCTATCCGACACTAGAACCCTAACTCCCCCAGACAAGACAGTCATCCAAAGTTCAAGTTCTAATGTTCAAATAATCCTAAGTCTTTTCCATTATATTGACTTCAATTGTCAGTGGGTACCGCACAATTGAAGTCGCAACCATACACAGATCATAGGACTCATCCTAGTTGTTCCCTATTCTAGTGATGTTATTTCAATTTCCATTAATAGCACTAGATTGACTTCAGTGGGTACCGCAAATCACATGAAGGGCCTAAGCGTGAGTGAGTAAGCATTGAAATAAAACATCAAATAGATATATGAAACAATATCAAACACTTAATGAGCAATCCGAATGTTTCAAATAAGCTAAAGATCCATTCAATTGATCCTCAAGACAGTAAAATGTATGAAAGGGAAAAGAGAGAAAATAACCTAATCTAAACTATGAACCCTAATCTAAGAATGCTATGTTGTGTTGTGTGCGGCCGCCTCCGAAAAGTCCTCCCTTTTTTGATATTCCTCTGCCTTTTATACTTTTCTCCTCGTGGAGGTGCCGATGATGCTTCCTAGAAATTTCCTTTCTTCACGGGGAGAATGCCACGTGTCTGCTTAAGCTTCCTGGAAGTTTCCTCCTTAGGCGAGGTGAGTGCCACGTATTCTGCCAAATGACGGTCAACCAAAGCAGTGAGATCAACTGATAAATGTTTTAGCGCACAAATAATCAAACAGTTGGTGCACGCAAACAGTTTGTGCATGCTTGGATTAAATATGCCTGTGCGAGTGTGGTGGGAGCATGAGCGTGGTACTAGATGCGTAGATGCAAGGATAAGAAATATGTACAAGTGCGCAGGTGAGAAAGTGTAAATGAAATGTACATGTGTGCGAGTGAGGGTGCGGGCGCACAGACGCCCGCGTGTGTGCGTGCGTGAGTGTGCTGTGCGGGCGCCTTGTGTGCTGGTGTGTGGCCTGTGCGGGCGCATAATTCGCCCGCACAGGTGTGTGTGTGTGTGGCCTGTGCTGGCGCATAGGCGCCCGCACAGGACGGTGTGTGTGTGAGTGTGCGGAGTGTGTGAAGTGTGTGCAAGCAAGTGTTGTGTAGTGGACTTGTGTAGTGGAGTGCTTGGGACTTAATGTGGTGCATGACCAAGAGTGTTACATAACTCAAAAATCATTACTTTCTTCACAAAAACACAACTCTTAGCCAATTCCCACATTTCACCGGATGTAAACATTTCAACCACATACTTGTTCATCTGTCATCATTTTCATGAAAAGTTTATACAAAAGATCAAACAAGTGAAGCAAATAAGTCGGTACAAAACCGACTTATCAATTATTATGGCATCCTCAACATGTTGATGAAACTGAATATTAATTAATTCCCGGTTGTTATAATGAAATCAAAAACTTCGCGTATTCAAGCTTGTTGAAGGATCAACATCCATGAAATTAAGAGTACTTTTTTCAGGCTGATCATGATGCAGATCATATGAGTTTCTTTTTTGTTTTTTTTGGTTCTGTTCGAACTTATATATTCAACTTATTCAAATAACTTTTTTTGTTTCCATGTGTAGTAGGAAATTATCATATTTTTTGTAAAGGGTGTTTAGTGCTACGTACAAATACTTTTGTGGATATTGAATGAAGTCATCTAGGTCGATACTAATTTTTGCAACGTGCCTTAGTTAAGTCAAATTTTGTAAATTTTGTTTGGCACTAACTACATTGATTACTTTTGTACGTATTTGACATTAGAAATACTTTTGTAATACAAATATTATTTTACATTATCTATTTTATAGAATGACATTTGATTGAATGATATTTAAATTAACATCAATATATTGGTGGGGAAATAAGTGTTGTTATTAATGTGTATAAGTGTTATCTTTTGAAAATTGAATCATCAATAAAAGTATTATTTATGTACAAAAAAGTGATCCATATTCAAGACATCAACAATACATAAAAGTGATGCATTTTATCAAAAAAAGTGTTGCATATTAAAGACATCAACAATACAAAAAAGTGATGCATTTTATCATAAAAAGTGTTGCATTATTGGGTTAAAAAATTATAAAAGTATTACATTTTGAAGCATAAAGTGTTGCAATTGCTTAAAGGTAATAAATAAAAAAGTGTTGCATTTGAAGAAAAAAGTGTTGCACATAGAGAAGCATTGCATATTGTGAAAATTGCAACACATCTTATAAGTGTTGATTAAAATGGAAGACGTGTTGCCATGATCAAAACTCTTATGAACGTATGATGTTATTTGCACAAAACTATGATCAAAACTCTTCAGGTGTCTCAAGGATATCTCTCTACAAAATAATAACAAAAGAAAACCATAAAAAGAAAGAGAAAACCTAATCTACGCTAAACTAATGATCTCCTCTATGTTATCCCCTTAAAAATTACATAATAATTGGCCTTATATAGTCACCAACTTGAAACTCTATCAAACATTAATAAGATGACATATTTTTGGGCCATAACATGTAAGGAATAAGTTAGGAAATAACCTATAACAAAAAGTGATACAAAAATAGGAGGTCTATTATGTTGGTGTTCATCAATCAAAGAGTTTTTTTTATTTATGCCAATTGTTCAGGATTAATCCTATTTATGGAGGCATGGAATACCCTGTAAATTAAGTGTCAAGTTTATCCTATGGAGGTCCAAGGCTCCAAAGAGGATAAATATTTCAAAATATGACAAGAGGCCTCAAAGTTGAATGCTTAGATATTTTGCCATACTTTAGAAATCTACCCATATCGCTCTTGGTTTAGCTCAAAATTAGATGATTCAAGTCGCCCTGAAAATCTAAGAGAAAGAGTTACAAATTTTATGTTTTGAAGTTTCCCAGATTCAGCCTAAATTGTTGTTAGAAATGAGCAATAATGCGTATATCATGGTGCAAATCTCTAGTTTCGTGACAAGGAATATTTTTGTCTTTAATTTCATATTTTATGGTGTTTTCTTACATGGCTACTTTTCCTACGTGCCAAAAGCGTGAAATCAATTATTCCACATGGCCAAACTTATCTTGCATGATAAAGACATGTGATGGATTAGTTTTAGGAAACTTCAATAATGGTAGTTTTTAGGAAACAAGTGAGATTCAATTCCAACTCAAATTAGGAAACTTGTTAGCAATGATCCCACATTGGAAAATTACCAAACTTTAAAATTTTATTGCGAGAAACCTTCCACTTAATAATTTAAGTAGAGTTGACCTCAAGTTTGAACTCAGGAAATATAATGTAAGAGAAGTCAAAACGTTCATTCTAGCATAGCTTAAGGACCATTCCCACAGAGAAAGAGTGTTTCGTTGAAGATTTCAAGATGTATTTCAAATGTTGAGAGTGAAACTAACTTACTACAATAAAAAATACATAAGAGATGATGGATTACTACTTTACTCACTACGCACAACAAGCAATAACACAATTTAAGAGAAATGGGACTTATGGTGATTATAGGTATGGGATGTTCAAACTTCCAACATGAATACTACCTTGATGTGGTTCATTTGAATGTAAGTGATATGTCAATGGGTGGTTGATTTAAAGATCAACTTTTAACTTCTTACTCTTACACCTATTGTCCTTTGTGACGAGGGGTACCATATGTCTAAGTGATATTGTTAAAGCACTAGCTACGAATTCATCAAATCCCTTGTGGCAAAAAGCACGTAACAAATCTATAACTAGCTTGACTCCAAGGATTTCGTGTGATGACTTGCCATCTTGATTGATGAGTTAAGTCCATTAGACCTTAATTGACCTAGTGATACCCAACTTCTTCCCATTTACTTTCTATTGGATAGGACTAATTGTCCTTAATGCAAAATCTTCATTCCACTCAATTCCCAACTCACAGGGGCCATTAACAACAAGTTATAAAGACCTTGCCTTTATCAAGTAGGTCAAATAGACTTTAATGAGTCTATCCCAACCATTCTAATCCTACATGAGCTACAAAGTGCAGTATTTGTTTGGCTTTAATCTCTAGAAAGTGTAAGATCTTTACGATTTACCTTGGAATACATAGCTCTAGTAGACACCTCTCTTTAATGAGGGAAACCTTCATTCCACTCAATTCCCATCTCATAGGGATTGTCAACAACAAGTTATAAAACGCTTGTATTGATCAAGTAGGTCAAATAGGCTTTAAGAAGTCTATCCCAACCATTCTAATCCCACAAGAGTTACAAAGAGCATCATTTGTTTGTGTTTAATCTCTAGCAAGTTTAAGATCTTTACGATTTACCTTGGAATGCATAACCCTAGTAGACATCTCTTTTTAATGAGGGAAGTCATCTACTTCTAGGTTTCTTAACCTTGTTGCATGCTACAATGGTGGGATGATTCATTACACTAATAAACTCATCCGTGGTTATACCATAGTCTACAAAATACATTACTAGTGTGAACATTTAGAAACAAGCAAGCAAAGTCTTTATTCAAATGACCAATAGAAAGTATCACTTCATATTGTCATGCTTTAGTAAACCCACAACCATCCCCCATAAGGACCAAACAAGACTAGCCACTCATGGTGGTCTCAAGTACAAATAACATAGTAAAGATCAATGATAAAGACATAAAAACAAAAGAAAGTGTCTCCCCTTTGATGTCTCAAAGAAAATATGAAACATTCTCTTCAATTAAGTTCAAAAGATCCCAACTTTTATCATAAAAGTAATGCTTTTAACCTTGGAATTCACTTATTGTTCTTGCTTCTTGGAGAAGAAGATGATAGTACACATTTTTTTCTCTTTCTTAGCTCTCTAAAATCTCAAGAAGCTCGCCTAGTTTTGTTTTTGGTCTTCTATTTATACTTTACAAGTTCTCAAATACTAAATCCTACTTCTAGGAAGTTAAAAATACACTTTGAGCCCCAAAACGTAGGTAGGGAAGGACCACAAGTTGAAATAGTACGAAAAGGTATAAAAGTACAATGTTGAGTTATCGGGCGTGGTTGACTCCTTGACTGTGCTATGGAGCTTTTGTTTGGTGTGTGATGGCGTGGTTTACCTTCACTTGCACTATTTGGCCTTGCTAAGCTTTTGTTGCTTGGCGTGGTTACTCGTCGTGGTTCCGCTATGCATTTTAGTTGGAATTCCCATAGTGCAACTTTGACATATATCTACACTATACGTAATTTCATGCTTTATCTTTGCTTCCTTGTGCTTGCCCACATACACCCAAGGCCCTCTTTATGTGCCAGCATGCTTTTCCTAGCTTGTGCAGCCAAGTCTTGAATATCCTTCCATTAGTGTAGTTAGCATGCAGTCATGCTATTCATTTTTGCCTTCGTCGCACCAATTATCGTGTACTTGATTTCACCGAGCCCTTACATTCAACATGTATTGGTATGGGCTGCTCTTGGTTGTGCTATGCATTTTCATGTATTTTTATTCATGGCACGAGTTTCATGCGAGGCTACACTGTGCACATTTCTTCTCCAAAAGTCTGTAGTGTAGCTTGTGATAGACTGCTCCTTGGTGGATTAAGTCTTCTTGAGTGTATGGCACAGGCGGTTGCCTGGATATGCCATAGATCCATTTCCATTACATAAATTGATACTTAATCATGCCAAAATGCCTCATTGTTGTTGATTTTTGCTCTTTTTTGTATTTTTTCAAAATCTTGCATGTCTAATGCCCTTAATTTGTCCTTTTTGCTTAAAACAACACATAAACAAAAATAAACATCACAATTTACTTGAGAATTAGCTAAATTTCTTATAAAATAAGGCCAATAAGTTGGTGATTCACCAACTTATTAATACCCTACACTTAAAACTTTGCTTGTCCTTAAGTAATGACAAAAATAATTAAACACATAACAAAGAGATAACACACACAACTAATTAACTTAGAAACAAACACCTGATTGGGATTAGAAATTTTCATTTCAATTCCATTAGGTTCATGGCTTATGTGTCAATCTCAAAAAGTTAAGTTTACTATAATGGATTTTGGTTCATTTCATTTGCCACCTGCTTACAAAACCCTTGTGCGTGTATGCATTTTGGTACCGTATAATCAAAATCTTTACCATTATCCAAATAGGAAGTGAGAAGGTGACATTATTATTTTATAAAACTAACATCGTTTTTTTGTCTCATATGTCACTTAGCATTCTTACACTTGTCTATTTAAATTGAAGATCAATGAACCTTATTCCCAATTATATAAGCAACTTAATGTGCCTTGGTCCATTTCCATTACATAAATTGATACTTAATCATGCCAAAATGCCTCATTGTTGTTGATTTTTTCTCTTTTTTGTATTTTTCCCAAATCTTGCATGTCTCATGCCCTTAATTTGTCCTTTTTGCTTAAAACAACACATAAACAAAAATAAACATCACAATTTACTTGAGAATTAAGCTAAATTTCTTATAAAATAAGGCCAATAAGTTGGTGATTCACCAACTTATTAATACCCTACACTTAAAACTTTGCTTGTCCTCAAGTAATGACAAAAATAATTAAACACATAACAAAGAGATAACACACACAACTAATTAACTTAGAAACAAACACCTGATTGGGATTAGAAATTTTCATTTCAATTCCATTAGGTTCATGGCTTGTGTGTCAATCTCAAAAAGTTAAGTTTACTATAATGAATTTTGGTTCATTTCATTTGCCACCTGCTTACAAAACCCTTGTGCGTGTATGCATTTTGGTACCGTATAATCAAAATCTTTACCATTATCCAAATAGGAAGTGAGAAGGTGACATTATTATTTTATAAAACTAACATCGTTTTTTTGTCTCATATGTCACTTAGCATTCTTACACTTGTCTATTTAAATTGAAGATCAATGAACCTTATTCCCAATTATATAAGCAACTTAATGTGCCTTGGTCCATTTCCATTACATAAATTGATACTTAATCATGCCAAAATGCCTCATTGTTGTTGATTTTTGCTCTTTTTTGTATTTTTCCCAAATCTTGCATGTCTCATGCCCTTAATTTGTCCTTTTTGCTTAAAACAACACATAAACAAAAATAAACATCACAATTTACTTGAGAATTAAGCTAAATTTCTTATAAAATAAGGCCAATAAGTTGGTGATTCACCAACTTATTAATACCCTACACTTAAAACTTTGCTTGTCCTTAAGTAATGACAAAAATAATTAAACACATAACAAAGAGATAACACACACAACTAATTAACTTAGAAACAAACACCTGATTGGGATTAGAAATTTTCATTTCAATTCCATTAGGTTCATGGCTTGTGTGTCAATCTCAAAAAGTTAAGTTTACTATAATGACTTTTGGTTCATTTCATTTGCCACCTGCTTACAAAACCCTTGTGCGTGTATGCATTTTGGTACCGTATAATCAAAATCTTTACCATTATCCAAATAGGAAGTGAGAAGGTGACATTATTATTTTATAAAACTAACATCGTTTTTTTGTCTCATATGTCACTTAGCATTCTTACACTTGTCTATTTAAATTGAAGATCAATGAACCT
The DNA here is from genome assembly GCA_016586305.1 of Ophiorrhiza pumila. Lineage (NCBI taxonomy): Eukaryota > Viridiplantae > Streptophyta > Magnoliopsida > Gentianales > Rubiaceae > Ophiorrhiza > Ophiorrhiza pumila. The sequence goes on along the minus strand of BLIW01000007.1, from coordinate 22,326,178 downwards.
TATTCCCAATTATATAAGCAACTTAATGTGCCTTGGTCCATTTCCATTACATAAATTGATACTTAATCATGCCAAAATGCCTCATTGTTGTTGATTTTTTCTCTTTTTTGTATTTTTCCCAAATCTTGCATGTCTCATGCCCTTAATTTGTCCTTTTTGCTTAAAACAACACATAAACAAAAATAAACATCACAATTTACTTGAGAATTAAGCTAAATTTCTTATAAAATAAGGCCAATAAGTTGGTGATTCACCAACTTATTAATACCCTACACTTAAAACTTTGCTTGTCCTCAAGTAATGACAAAAATAATTAAACACATAACAAAGAGATAACACACACAACTAATTAACTTAGAAACAAACACCTGATTGGGATTAGAAATTTTCAATTCAATTCCGTTAGGTTCATGGCTTGTGTGTCAATCTCAAAAAGTTAAGTTTACTATAATGAATTTTGGTTCATTTCATTTGCCACCTGCTTACAAAACCCTTGTGCGTGTATGCATTTTGGTACCGTATAATCAAAATCTTTACCATTATCCAAATAGGAAGTGAGAAGGTGACATTATTATTTTATAAAACTAACATCGTTTTTTTGTCTCATATGTCACTTAGCATTCTTACACTTGTCTATTTAAATTGAAGATCAATGAACCTTATTCCCAATTATATAAGCAACTTAATGTGCCTTGGTCCATTTCCATTACATAAATTGATACTTAATCATGCCAAAATGCCTCATTGTTGTTGATTTTTGCTCTTTTTTGTATTTTTCCCAAATCTTGCATGTCTCATGCCCTTAATTTGTCCTTTTTGCTTAAAACAACACATAAACAAAAATAAACATCACAATTTACTTGAGAATTAAGCTAAATTTCTTATAAAATAAGGCCAATAAGTTGGTGATTCACCAACTTATTAATACCCTACACTTAAAACTTTGCTTGTCCTCAAGTAATGACAAAAATAATTAAACACATAACAAAGAGATAACACACACAACTAATTAACTTAGAAACAAACACCTGATTGGGATTAGAAATTTTCATTTCAATTCCATTAGGTTCATGGCTTGTGTGTCAATCTCAAAAAGTTAAGTTTACTATAATGAATTTTGGTTCATTTCATTTGCCACCTGCTTACAAATCCCTTGTGCGTGTATGCATTTTGGTACCGTATAATCAAAATCTTTACCATTATCCAAATAGGAAGTGAGAAGGTGACATTATTATTTTATAAAACTAACATCGTTTTTTTGTCTCATATGTCACTTAGCATTCTTACACTTGTCTATTTAAATTGAAGATCAATGAACCTTATTCCCAATTATATAAGCAACTTAATGTGCCTTGGTCCATTTCCATTACATAAATTGATACTTAATCATGCCAAAATGCCTCATTGTTGTTGATTTTTGCTCTTTTTTGTATTTTTCCCAAATCTTGCATGTCTCATGCCCTTAATTTGTCCTTTTTGCTTAAAACAACACATAAACAAAAATAAACATCACAATTTACTTGAGAATTAAGCTAAATTTCTTATAAAATAAGGCCAATAAGTTGGTGATTCACCAACTTATTAATACCCTACACTTAAAACTTTGCTTGTCCTCAAGTAATGACAAAAATAATTAAACACATAACAAAGAGATAACACACACAACTAATTAACTTAGAAACAAACACCTGATTGGGATTAGAAATTTTCATTTCAATTCCATTAGGTTCATGGCTTGTGTGTCAATCTCAAAAAGTTAAGTTTACTATAATGAATTTTGGTTCATTTCATTTGCCACCTGCTTACAAATCCCTTGTGCGTGTATGCATTTTGGTACCGTATAATCAAAATCTTTACCATTATCCAAATAGGAAGTGAGAAGGTGACATTATTATTTTATAAAACTAACATCGTTTTTTTGTCTCATATGTCACTTAGCATTCTTACACTTGTCTATTTAAATTGAAGATCAATGAACCTTATTCCAAATTATATAAGCAACTTAATGTGCCTTGGTCCATTTCCATTACATAAATTGATACTTAATCATGCCAAAATGCCTCATTGTTGTTGATTTTTGCTCTTTTTTGTATTTTTCCCAAATCTTGCATGCCTCATGCCCTTAATTTGTCCTTTTTGCTTAAAACAACACATAAACAAAAATAAACATCACAATTTACTTGAGAATTAAGCTAAATTTCTTATAAAATAAGGCCAATAAGTTGGTGATTCACCAACTTATTAATACCCTACACTTAAAACTTTGCTTGTCCTTAAGTAATGACAAAAATAATTAAACACATAACAAAGAGATAACACACACAACTAATTAACTTAGAAACAAACACCTGATTGGGATTAGAAATTTTCATTTCAATTCCATTAGGTTCATGGCTTGTGTGTCAATCTCAAAAAGTTAAGTTTACTATAATGACTTTTGGTTCATTTCATTTGCCACCTGCTTACAAAACCCTTGTGCGTGTATGCATTTTGGTACCGTATAATCAAAATCTTTACCATTATCCAAATAGGAAGTGAGAAGGTGACATTATTATTTTATAAAACTAACATCGTTTTTTTGTCTCATATGTCACTTAGCATTCTTACACTTGTCTATTTAAATTGAAGATCAATGAACCTTATTCCCAATTATATAAGCAACTTAATGTGCCTTGGTCCATTTCCATTACATAAATTGATACTTAATCATGCCAAAATGCCTCATTGTTGTTGATTTTTTCTCTTTTTTGTATTTTTCCCAAATCTTGCATGTCTCATGCCCTTAATTTGTCCTTTTTGCTTAAAACAACACATAAACAAAAATAAACATCACAATTTACTTGAGAATTAAGCTAAATTTCTTATAAAATAAGGCCAATAAGTTGGTGATTCACCAACTTATTAATACCCTACACTTAAAACTTTGCTTGTCCTCAAGTAATGACAAAAATAATTAAACACATAACAAAGAGATAACACACACAACTAATTAACTTAGAAACAAACACCTGATTGGGATTAGAAATTTTCATTTCAATTCCATTAGGTTCATGGCTTGTGTGTCAATCTCAAAAAGTTAAGTTTACTATAATGAATTTTGGTTCATTTCATTTGCCACCTGCTTACAAAACCCTTGTGCGTGTATGCATTTTGGTACCGTATAATCAAAATCTTTACCATTATCCAAATAGGAAGTGAGAAGGTGACATTATTATTTTATAAAACTAGCATCGTTTTTTTGTCTCATATGTCACTTAGCATTCTTACACTTGTCTATTTAAATTGAAGATCAATGAACCTTATTCCCAATTATATAAGCAACTTAATGTGCCTTGGTTTTTGACATCTTTTTACCTCTACCCAATCATATGATTTTTATATACAAATGTAAGTTTCATTCCAAATGACTATCTTATTGAGGACGGACAAGAATTTCAATAATTTAAATACGTGCCAAAGGTTTTATGGCTTTCTATACCTTGTTGCCAATAATAGGAGTTCTTCATATAGTTCAAATATTCTTTCAAGTTCAAAAGGCAGTCTCATTCTTAGATTGGAAAATGCATATTCATTTTAGTATCACTAAGCACATAATGCAATCCTTAGTTCAAATCATTTGTTCAATGCAGGTATATTCACACCGTATTCCAAGGAGGCATAAAGGCAAATGTGAGCTTTATTGGTGTTTTCAAAAATTGAACTAACCCTACGTCATGCTTTATTTCATAGTTCCAACTCATCTTCTGTGTTCCCCAAGTAAAGTGTTTAGATCAAGGGTGTGTAGGCTATTATTCTTTCCTATAACTTATTCATCATCTAACCAACTATAGTTCTATCATTGATTTTTATACAAGCTAGTAACGAATGAAAATATTTTCAAATTTTGTTTAGTTTATCTCAATTCCTCACTTGTGTCAAATACCAGTTATTCACAATTGCACAACACAATTACTTAATGAAGAAATCTAAACACAATATTTGGGATTCAAAGAAGTATCAACTTCCATTTCATAAAACACAATGGCCTTTAAACCATTAGCATCTAGAATCAAAATGCTCATCGCTATAATATCTAAAGCTAACAACATAAACTAAAAGAAACAAAAAATAGAAATATCCACCAAATAACACAAACAACATAACTAGTAAAATTGAAAAATTGTCAAAACCCCACTGCCAAATCAAAAAACCAGCAAACAACAAAAAATTAAAAGGTCTTCACCACAACTATACTCCAAGTAATCACTCAAATAAAAAAATAAGGAATCACCCCACACTAGGTGGGGTTCTTGTCCTTGATGAACAATTTAAGAGTTTAGGGTTCCTTTTTTTTTTATTTTGCATGCTCTTCTTTCTACTCAGGCTTGTGGCTCTTCATCCTGCTCATTATACTCCTTCTCTCTTGACCAACCGCGCTGCTTATCATTTTTCTTCAAATTCACCAAAATGGTCTTGCTCATTAGATTGATCAAGGTATTTGCAACAACCGAAAACTTTTCCTCGAGCATTACTGGGGTCTCTTTGTTCTTGTACACATCCATTATCACAAAGTATACAGGGAATACCTAGTGGTCTATCTTGATGAATACCCTCTATATGATCAGGTACTTATTTATGTATAATAGGCAATTGCTTAGTTGCATCATATTTACCAATCTCAACTCACAGGGAAGCTCAAATGACATCAAACCTCCAAGTTCAAGTCATATACTACTACTGGAAAATACATCTATTTGATGTAACAGGCGATGGTGAAACTTTCTTCATCCTTCCATTTGCTTGCAGTCCAACACCTTACAAATCTTGCACCTTTTTTGGTCAGGATTAATGTCTCTTCCTTTGGAATTTTCCTTCTCTTTCTTAGGAGCTTAATCATAATAGACTTGTAATGAGGAATTTTGTTTAAGAAATCTCCAATGGTGATATTCTTTCCCTTCAAAAATATTTCCAAAAACTGAGGAAAAACTAGATCATGTTGTCCATCAAATCCTTATTAGATAAATTGGTATGGTTGTCCCTGGCTTTATCCCTTTCATGGGGCCACTTTTTTCAACCATTCCACTTTTTGGCTTATGGCACTTCCTCGATATTGATAATAGTCCTCCTTATTGCATTACCACTATGCAGGGTTAACACACCTCATCATTCTTTTCCAACAGCGTTTTGGTCTCTACTTGAGATATGGATGCCTGTGGCTGAGACATGTTTGCTTCTGTTGATAACTCCCAATGACCTCCAGATTCAGGCATAAACTTAGTTAGTGTGGTGGTTTGGACAAGGTAAGAGTAGACAACCCAATGTCACATAAACTACGATAATAGCATTGGAGTTCATTTCCATATCTAATTCCTGCCAAAGTATCTCTCAAAACAATGTCAAATTTTATCATTGTCCTTGCACTCATTTCATTCATTGCCTTCACAGGGGTTAAGCAAAACAAAACACAAACCCAAACAATAAGCTCAATAATTAAACAGCATATTAGAAAGAATTAGACATGCAATTCAACACATCTATACTCACATTATCACCTCACACTTGTTCTATTCAATTAACTCCCTTTTAGGCTCTAGCATCACCAAAATTCTATTGAAGTTAAAAGTAATTTCAATTTACATTATAATGCATTTTAGCCTTCTACAAAACCCATTCAATATTTTAGCCCTCCTACGCACCAATACATTTAAAGAAACACAACAAATCAAGTTTCATGTTGTTCAATAATATTTTCCATTCTCAGAATTTAATCAACACAATGCATTTTCAATGATAGCTAAAGCTTAAACAACTAGAATTAGGAACAAAAGCAAACTTAGTAATCTCAGACATCAAGAGCAATTCACTGTGTCAGAGAGGATATTTTTAAAAAAGACAAAAATTGATTCTCTAAATTTCTTATGAATTTCAAGTTTGATTGACACTTGCATCATATCCTCTAAGCATAAATAAACTTACCCAAGTTCCAATTGAACCCAAACAAACTTAAGAGATGAGAATAAAAAAAATATCTTTTTGTTGAAGAACTAGGGTTAGAAGTAGATGCACTAATTAGCTATTATTCTTGATGGAATGAATTTGTGGAATTGTGTGTTTTGTGTTTAGACTGAGTTTAGTGAAGTGATTTCCTCAACAAATTTTGATTCAAAAGGTTAATTGGTGAGTGTGTGAGATGAGTGAAAGAAATAGTTCAAGAGGCCTACATTGTGGTTGCGGAGGAGAGAAATGACATTTTTTTGAAAAATTTATCTAAGTGTTGGTTATATAGGTTGGCCTTGGCGTGGCAAACCGCTTGTCTATGCTATGCAAATAGTGTGCGTATAGTGCACAACATGGCTTATCGATACTTAAGCTGAGTAGCACTTCATCGCTCGCGGTTAACAGAGAGTGGACCTCAGTATGCTAGTTCTCTATGGTGTGGCCAACGTATTAACCGCATTGTTTTGCCCTTCTGAAACTTCAACCAGCGTGATTGCTCGTAAGATATGCTATGAAACTTGACACTTTGAAATTCTTTTGTCTTGTACCAAATCGTTTTATCAATTTAATGTGGTTACACATTCAAGCTACACTGTGCAATATACATCAATTTTGTGTGGCGTGGTTCTAACTTGCAGTTCTGCCATGTACTATTCTTGGTTCTCTCATTTTTGTTCTTTCAACGCTTAAGAAACTTTCCTACAATTCATTCATTAGAAGCACACTTTATGGTGTAGGTTATTGGTTGGCTATGAAAAATTAGTTTGAAAGTGCATGTTTTGCCCAGTTTTATTGCGGCCAATGCGATGGTTACGCAATGCATTTTATCATATAGGCATAGCTTCGACATGTAATTGCATTGTAGAAATAGTTTTTTCACATTTTCAAATGCTATGTATATTTTTTCATGGCACAATTACAAGCACAAATCGCTATGATTCACCTTATTCATCAAGTTTCAGAAAGAGAAATTTTTTTTCAACAGAATCAGTGTAAATTTCTCTCTTACTGAAATCAATCTTTTTGTGCAACTATTCGAAGCCCATGCCATTAAACTTTTTGAGACACTTTATAGGTCAACATGATTCCAACGTGTGGTTCCACTGTGTAAACAAAATTTTTAACTCCCAGATGCAATTCAAACAACAACACAATGCAATTACAAGCGGAGGCATGCTTGAAAACCACATTGATGATCAAGTTTCAAAAGGAGTATTTTTCTAAGAGTAAATTAGCCTGCATTTTCTCCTCTTCTAAAACGTACTCAGTGTAGTTACATATCTTCCCACGCCCTAAGTGTTTAGCCTCAGAACATACATGGCATGGTTCCGATATGTAACTTTCCTATGTTTATCTGGTGTCATTGGGGTGATTTGTTTACACAGGGGCATAACTACATGGCAGGTACATTGTAAACAAACCTCTTTCTCCTAAACTTAATTTCCATCATAGATTAAATATGTCAAGAGTCATGCTAAAGGAAATTACCTTTTTGTGTTGGTGTGGATGATTGAAAAATTTCACAGCGCAACCTAATTACACAATTATGTTGTGTTAGTGGAAAATTGGTATTCCAGAAGCTGTTAAAAAAATTTCTTCAACACACTTACAAGTGCAACCGCGCTGTTGAAGTTAATGCTCAGAAGGGGTAAATTTTTCTGAAGAAATTAATGTAATTCTTCCCTCATTCTGGTATGTTTCAGGCGTAACTATACCTGTAACCATGCAATGAAAAATTCTTCACTATTTAATGCTTGGTGTGGCTCTGACATGTAGTTGCACTGTGTATTATCTGACTCTTTTGTCTCTTGCTGATTGGAATGAGACCATAATGGCGCAGTAGCACTTTGGTTGTGCTGAACCTCTTCCTTTCACAAACTTGCAATTTATCTTTCCTAGCGTGGCCATCACGCTCAAGAAGTTTTGGTGCTTAACTTTTCATTCTTCCAATTTAATGTGTCCAACCACTAACTATGCTATTATGCTCTAATTTGATTATCCATCTTTAAGTGTTAGAATGCTACGCAACAAATGTATATGACAACTTCAATATAGAACACAATGCAAATGTTACTAGCCAGAACTGTCCTGGGCTCACCAAGTTTACCCAGCAACACTAATAACATGTATTAGTGATGAATGTGATAGTAACACACAGAGAGGGTTATGTTACGGTATTGATCAAATGATAGAACTAAACTGACAAAATGCAACAACTAAAAAGACGAACAAAATTTAACAGAGAAAAGAGTGGTATTGCCTTGAGGGGGAACAACTTGTACAGATCTATCCCTATTATCACTAACTAGTGTGTATGTATGAGGGAACTTCTGCTAGTGTCATGATATCAATTAACTGGGTGGTTTTCTTAATTCCACTTCACTAACTCCTCGAACTTCCCTGGGTAGGGCAAGTCTTTGGTACAAATTTAAGAACCCATATCCCTACCCCGTGCAACAATTCTAGTTCAATTCTTGGTCATCTCTCTTGATAGGGCAGCTAACCAATTCAAGTGTTCAAATCGTTCCATCATAATAATCTTAAGTCTTGTCTACAAATTTGATCTCAATTGTCAGTGGGTACCGCATAAGTGGAATCACCAAGCAATCAAATTTTAAGACTCATGCAAGGAATGTTTCTAGATTCAGTTCATGTTGAAAAAAATTTCCTTTCAGTAGATCCAAAGTGATCTCAATGGGTACCGTAGATCGTCTCTAGATTTAAACATTCATATGAACCCATTGAAATTAAACATGCAAGGAATATAAAACATAATGAACACAGATCAATTCAATTCAATTGTCTCAAATAAGTTAAGATTCATACAAGCCAAACCCTCATGGAAATACTCAAAACTTAGCCGATCGTGTTGATGATCAGCTTAGAAAATCGATTTGAATTTCCTAGATCAGACATGAGAGGATGATCTAGGATTCAGCAATTACAAAGAGTATAATTAAGATCTGTATGTAATATGGCACTATGTTCTCTCTTTGCAATATTTCCCTAATTTTTCCTCTCTCCTCTGGTTCTGATTGTTTCCCTCTTTCCAATGGTTCTGATTCTTTTTTTCTTTTTTTCCTTAAATCTCCCCTCTCAGCTCTCCCTCCTCCTCCTTTGATGTGTCACAATCAGGATGGTAAGGCATTTTCTTCAGATAAGAGATTTCTCTGCGTGTCCTGCGAGATCCAATCAGCACACTAAGTGAGGTCATCTGCCGTCATAAAATTGAAGTGTTTGCTTACGCATTAAGACTTATAATTCGTCAAACACTTAATGAACTAGTGTACTCCCAAATAGCTGTGTTTGTGCTTTGCTCGTGTGCGCTAAGACTTGTGCCTTGTGCTAGCGTGGTTTGTATTTCTTGTGCATGCTAAGTGTCCAATTGGGTGTGAAGTGACATGCATGAATATAGTACAAGTGTGCGAGTGTAGTGAGTGTGTGAATACATGAAGTCGTGTGCAGATGTGTGCGGATGAGCTTGAGTGTCTGCGAGGTGAGAGCATTGGGCGCTTGTACGAGTGTACGGGTGCGCGCGCACATATACTGTACGGGTGCGTGGCGCGCCTGCCTAGTGTGATGTGTGTGCATGGGCCGACGCCTGATTCGCCCGCCCATGTGTGCGTATGTGTGTGTGGCGGGCGCCTAGCGCACCCACTTGTGTGTGTGTGCGTGAGTGTAGTTTTTGTGTGCTGAGTGTGTGAGGTTTGTGCTTGATTGTGCTTGTGTGCTGTTGGACTTTTGCATATGCTTGCTTGAGTGTTGTGAGCAATTCTGTCAAGTGCGTACTTGCTTCCAAAGTATGCGATAACCACATCAATTTGTGCAACATTTCCACAGCTCTCGACAGTTCCCACAATTATCAATTTATGAACAATTTAGTACATAAGCTTGGCATCAAGCAAGACTTTCATAAGAAATTCATACAAATTCATGTAATTGTAACATATAAGTCAGTATAAACCCGACTTATCAACCCCCCACACTTGAACCTTTGCTAGTCCCGAGCAAAGTAAAGCATTTTCAACCTATCTATCCATTTTCCACATTAAGCACTTGCAACACCATCATCTATCCATTCTCAAAACAAAACATTTGCATGCACAAGTTCTTCAAAGGTTTAGTTCCATAGTTCATCTAAGTCATGCTGATTGTCAACTAAAGTGCAATGAATAAAGACCAAACCACCAACGTGCTGTGTGTGCTGAGAGCTTTCTATGCTCACTTGTCCTGTTTATACAAAGTACTCAAGCAAACACTTAGACAATAATTCTTGCACTACAATCCTTTTGTCCACACATACAGACACTTCACACTAGAGATGAAAGATATAATTTTTTCTTCATATGCTCACAGGGATTGTCCTCTTTTTCTAATGCATATTGGTGCAAGATGTTTTCTTTTGAGATTTATGCCGTACTTTGGTGCTTGGCTGCCAAGGTTTTATAGCTATTTTTTCCCTTCATTTGCCACTGCCTTTTTCTCTTTTGTTCCTATCTCTTCTCAGCATTCCATGTTCATGTGTGTCTTCAATAGACTATATACTCAAAATGCAAGACAAAGTGTTTACAAGTAGAATGTACAAACAAGTTAAGAGATACATATATTTTCTCTTATGTCAAATATGTTGCTAGTGCTTCTATCTTATCTTAACATGCTACTTTAGTCAGCAACTCGATGAATCAAATGAAAGTTGTAAATTAAAAAATTTAAATTTTGCATGTAGGAAACAATTGAGTAACGATGATAGATTGGATAATGGTGCTGGGAGTGCTGATGTGCAAATGAATTGAGACAGTATTCTCGCAACACAACAATCAGACTTCACATTTATCGCAACTTGAAATGAAAACACATAACAAGGCTAGTGCTAGTCACTGCCTATTTTTCTTCCCTCAACACAACATAAAGTTACACCTCCTACATGATTACTAATATAAAACACATCCTCACCAATTTCCCTTAGCACATATAAGCAACACAACAGAATTAAAGTCAAAGGCACTACGCCTAGCAAGACACAGCACAACTTTTCAACCATCACCAAACATAGCAATCAAGTATAAAACTATCACCCCAAAACATTCTTCACGTATTACTCCCTCTCTCTTCCCCCACACTTAAAATAGGCACTGGTCCCCATTGTGAGGAAGGGGAAAGAAGCTGCACTGTTTATCCCCTACGGCGGAGCCATTCCTCGTGCTTAGTTTTGAGGTAGCTCAGTCACTGGGGTCTTCCTATAATACCCAAGGATCGTCGACAGTATTCGGTCGGTGCTAACTCTATTCCATGTTTACGTTCTAATTCTACCAGTAGTAGGGGGAAAAACATCGGAAGTGACATAAACATCTTTGCGCGATTGATGTGCCCTACAATCAAGCGCTCCACGTCGATTGTAAGTTTATGCTGGATAGCATAAATGAGAAAGACCCTATCTCTTGTAGTCTTGACACTTAGTTGGGTAGGCATGATCCTTGAGTTGATGAATAGCAACCACATCCTTGCTTCAACTATTAAGTTGCTTGACATCACATACATCACCTCTGATCGTGCATTTCGCACCCAAACAGCTCCAGGGAGTCCCACCGATTCTAGCAAGTGGTCGACACTGCCCGTCTCCACCAACTGACTAAACTCGTCTTGTGGATAGTAAGGTAGTATATAGTGCTTGTTAATGATGTGGCTCGTCACTTTTAGATGTGTCCCTCTTATAAACACTCCTCTTTCATTTACTTCATCCGGCCACCTCCACCAACTGACTAAACTCGCCTTGTGGATAGTCAGGTAGTAGATAGTGCTTGTTAATGCCATGGCTTGTCACTTTCAGATGTGTCCCTCTTATAAACACTCCTGATAGGAATCCGTACAAGCAATCTTCCTATCCGTACAAGCAATCTACTCCAAATCCTAATGGGAATAGGATTACCAAGCCAAATCCTAATAGGAATAGGATTTCCAAGACAAATCCTAATGGGATTAGGATTTCCAAGCTCAATCCTAATAGGATTAGGATTAATCAATCCTCATCTTGTCCGAGTTCCATAAGAGTTCCATAAAGGCAAATCCGAATGAGACTAGGATTCACAATCCAAGTGGGATTAGGATTCACTAATCCATGGACATTATTTATTGAAGACCAAGATGGCGTGCTTGGGCTTTTGCCAAATTGGATCGCGCCTTTTCTTACGTAGTTAGAATTAATTAATGTTTTAATAATTAAGTCCAGAACATTTTAATTGGGCTTATTATTAGTATATTTTCGTTTTTTAATTTTATTAATTACATGGCCCAAGTTATCTTGCATGATAATGGCATGTAATGGGCTTTAATTTGTTAGGAAAGTAATTCCCTAAATTTTAGGAGCTTGTCCTTGTCTTCTAGAAGGGCAAAACGTTTTTTAGCTTCCTTTTTCCATAAAGGATTAGTTTGTTAGTTGGTTAGTTTAGAAGTCAAGTTGTACTTTACAACTTTTAGGGTTTTATTTCCTTGTTTACCAAGCAACATGGCCGAAACTTGTCCTATTTAATGGCCATTCTTTGTAACGTTTTTTTTTATGAATGATTGAATTTTGAAGAAACCTTTTAGCTTTGCTAAATTATTTGCAGCCTTAAACAAGTTGTGAAAAACGTGATTAATCAATTAGGGTTAGTTGATTATTCATAGGACCGGATTCTTTAAGCTAGGACCTTAAAGAGAACGTATTGTTTCTTGATTTCAAGAGCGAGCCAAACTGAGATCTTTTTAACCATTGATTTACATAGGTTAGATTGAAATCACTTTGTGGTAATGTGTTGGGTTTGATTGATTTACAATCAAATACATTCCATTCGATATCCATCTTTTCTTCTTGTGTTGTTTCCGTGTTTGATCTTACTTGTGATCGTGTTGGTTTCTGAATTTTGGTGCACAACGATCCTAAGTGTGTGGAATTCGTGTGGAGCTGGATTCTCACCCTACTCCATTCGTATCAACTCCTTTTTCATTTACTTCATCCGGGTTAATTGCAATGGCATTAGCGTAGAACTCTTGGGCTATTTCCACGTTACACCTCTCAGGATCTAAGGTTAAGAGTCCCCATTTGTAGTATCGAATAGTCTCTTTAAAGAGATGCTCCGGAGCATCAAATTATCATTCCACAATGATGGATCTCATGGTGAAATCGTGGAATTTTTGTTTGGCTTTGTCGCTCACGAAACGGGGTGGGGTAGTTGGAGTGTAGTCACTGTCAGAGTCGAAGCTATCCGATAAGAAAGTGGAAAACATGGCGTAGTGATCCTCACCCTCAGCAACATATGCAGGTGTGTATTCCATGAGTCTGAATAGAAAGATTCTGGCATCAAAATTTGTCTATTCAAACATGCAGTCAAAGAGTGAAGTTTTCAAAACACATTTACTCCCCCACACTTAGTTCTCAGCACACATATCTACAATGCTTGAATAGAACAAGAAATGGGTTGAGTATTTCTCACTTTACTCCATGAATAAAGCGCAATTCAATTTGAATGGAAATGAATACACTCTAAGCTATACCAACAAGTTTCCTACCGACATAATCTCAAGCATTCAGATGAAACAGAAGCAAAGATGCACAAACAGAATTTAAGTCACTTCATGTTCACCTAGGGATGGCATCCACAACACTAGGCACTTACTATCGTGATGCACAGATGGCATGGCTAATGATAGTACTCAATTTAAGATCTAGTAATTGTCCGCTTGACACTCATGCATTAGCATTTACTTCTTTTAACATTTTATCTACTGTGCTTCAACAAAAACATTGCATGGCATCAATTCATCAGTTCATTCCACTGGGATCCGAAATCACATGAATCACAAGAGAGGAGTGTAAGCTGAAAGAAATTGGACACTAAATTTGCACAGCGAACCAAAACCATAATTCTAGTGCACATAGAATAGAAAGAGTTCAAAACAATTATGCTCAAATAGATAAAATCATGTTTATGGGATCAAGTAGAAGGAGTTAACCATTAATCTTATAAACTGGACATTGAAATTGCATAAGAATTCAATTAATCAAATCCCCATTTCATGCTTAACAATTTGGCAATTTAACATGGCATTACTGAAAGCCTCTCTAATTCATGCATCTTCATCGTTAACTTCAAGAAGGAAAGCTAAGAGGGCTTACATAGTTGGAGAATTAATACTACTGAGAAGAATTTGAATGCCCTTGGAATATCTAATTTGAAGAACCAAATTTTCTTCTTACGGTTCTCCTCTCGGCCGACTCCACAATTGCATGTAAGGAATGGTGAAGTCTCATGCATGATGCAAGGTATTTATAGGAGAAATTTTGCATGCAGGAATTGGCCACCATGTGCTAGGAGACAAGGCATGTGAATATACTAGAGAACAAAAAACACAACCAAACAAATGCATGCATTCATCAAATCACCCATGCACTAGTCTCCTCACCCATTTGCATCAATCGGCCTCTAAACTAGTCAAAGCTAACAAACAATTTATGTGGGATCTAGTCTTACACACTTATCTCTTCACAAAATCAAATAATGCGTATCCACTTTTTCCTTTACCGAATCTCGAAAAAAGCATGCATTAAACTAGTTAAATGTTTTGCCTTTATAAATAGTGCATTAATGGCATTTAATCTCATGTGTGTGTCTAATTTACCAGCTTTCTGTCTTGTCCAATTGTGAATGACCAGGAATTGATTCTTCGCTGCACAGCTCATAGTGAAGATTTAGATTGCATTTTCTTTGAAGCACAAATTAATAGATATGCATGTAAAGCTAGCGTAGTGATAAGTTGGTTTTATACCAACTATTTTGTTTTAAAATCCTTGGCTTTTGTCTTGTATTTGGTGTTAATGTGTGGTGTTCTATGTGTTTCATACATATTTGTGATTTGCAAGTTGATAATGTGAAATGGAACAAAAAGAGTGAAAAATAATGGGAAATCAAGTAGTGTGTGTCTAGATTGGAAATGAAAGAATTTAAAGGGTGAGCTTCGGATGAACTAGGGTTTTGGGCAGATTCTTGGTGCAACTTGTTTTGAGTGTATCTCTCTCAATTCCAATTCAAATGTGAAGATCTTGGATGTTCTAGAAAACCCTTTGAGTGTACTACATTTCTTATGTTTTAAGTGTTTTCCAATTCTGTGTGTAAGCATGAGAAATGGGGGCTTTGGTATGATTGCTATGTTTAGGTTTTTTATGTTTGGAGTTGCTGCCACAGTTTGGTCAATCGAATATATCTTGAGCTATAGGTACCCAATAATGTCGAATCTTGAACCATTGGGAAGCTAAGAGGGAGATCTTGAACACTTAAGTTCACCATCAGGGCTGATTCAGAGGCTAAGATACTTTTATTTGGCATGGAAGTAGAGTTTGGAACTGGAATGGTTACTAAGTCACACATGGTCTTGCATCGCATCACTCGGCATGCCGTCTTGCCAACCACCTCACCGGGCACAACAACCTTGCCAATAACTTGCCAACACCCTGCTGACCTTGCCAAGCAACACCTTACCAAGCACTTACCTTGCCAAGCATTCACTTGCACACATTTGGCACAACACTTGCACATGTCATTTGCACGGTTCTGCCACACCTTGCCAAACACACTACCACACTCATGCATGTATCTTGCCAAGCATGCACAACACTCAAATCATACACTCTTTGCACAACACTCATGCATTCTTGGCACACCACTCATGCACTCTTTGCACAACATACTTCACACTTAGGCACACTTTTTGGCATAGGAAAAAAAAGAGCAACCATGCCAACTTTTGCCCACGAGATTTCGTGGGAGGAAAAAGGCAAGAAAATTGGCTTGTGAAATTTCGCAAGCCAATAAAATGATACCAGATTTTGCCTGCGAAATTTCGCAGGCAAAAATGAAAAGTACAAAAATTACACTACGAAATTTTGTAGTGTAAAAACCAAGCAAAAATTTCAGTATGAGATCGCGTAGTATAATTGTATGGTTTTGTAGCTTTGAAAATCGGTTAAGTGTTGAGCTGCTTTGATCTTGAGCAGGGAGGCTGAAGGCTTGTTGTTTTCTGGCTCAAAGGCGTGGAGGAAGCTGATTGGAGCATGAAGTGATGACAAAGGCGTGTTCCGTCGTGCTTATGAACGCTTAAAGTTGCTGGACCAAGAGTAGGTTTCAGCGTGCTTGTGAAGGCGTGGAAGCTTCTAGCCCAAAGGAACTAGATCTGAGCGAAGGCGTGATTCCTGATGGCTGGAAGGCGCTGAGATTGCGATGAAGGCGCGGAGCTGCTGAATTAAAGGCGCTGGATTGCTGAATGTACCTTCAACTTCAAATTTGTCATAAGAAAGGCTGATTTTTAGTCATTCTCTTTGGAAGACACTTTTGTAATACTTGATACATTTTATGTTGCGTATTAGTTACGTTTTCTCAACTCTATATATAGGGAAGGTCGCTAACATGTAAAGAGATTGGATTCATTATTGACTATTCACATTTTTTTCCCACATTGTAACCAACTTTTGATCTAGAGAGAGCGGGAATTCATTTGAAGATCTATTTTCTTTCTCTAGTCTCTCTCTAGCATTTGAGCTCCATTTTCTATTCCGATCAAAGATTTGCTCCGATCATTGTAATTCTCATATCAATTAAGGAAGCTCTTGGACGAATTCAATGGGTAAACTCTTTCCATTTATTGCAATTGAATTGTTTCAAGTTCCAAATTGTTGATCGTGAATTGGTAATGGAGTTCTATGGTTAGATCCCTCATGTTCTAGAGTTTCAACCGGTTAAATGTAAAATTAGACTATGCAATGCTATGCAATTGACATAATTTCTTAAGGATGAAATCATATGTGATTTTAATGATTAAATCTTGATTGTGTTTCATGAATTCACACTTTTATTGAATGAATTGAACTTTGATTGTGGTCGCCATGCTGAGTTGAAGTGAGATTTACCAATATCTGTGAGAATTGCATGAAATGAAGACTAAATATATGATAATTGAGTCTTCCACTTGCTTTGCTTGAATCATGATTTGAGATGCGTTCGCCATGCCGGTGGAGAATCATTGAGTTGTTAGGAAAAAGTGAGAGGAAACTTTCTAAAGTAAGCAAACACTCTAGGTCCTAGGTCAGGCCTCGCCATGGGATACCGTAGGAATTGCATGCTAGATTTGCTAACTTTGGAGATTTGAGGCATTGCGGGTTGAATCCGTTCTACTTAGGCCTCGCCATGGGAAAAGTGGAATGTTAAGGAGTATAGAAAACACTGTGGTCGTCATGCTAAGTGTTAGTTAGCCTCCTGGGCAATAGAGATCTCCTCATTATTTTACTTGTGTGTCAGGAGCATTGCAATCATGGCCTAATGTGACATTCTGGTGGAAATACTCTAGAGCATCCACTCTCTTCCTGTTTTTTGCACTTTATTTGTTGCATTTGATTCTTTACTAGTTAGTGTCTAGTTTTATTTCTTTTGTGACATTCTGTGAGCAAACAATGAGATTCTTGATACCTCATTTTTCCTGTGGATACGATACCTAGCTCACTGCTACTATAGTTAGTGGATTAGGATAAATTGACGAGCCATGACACTCGCTATCAAATTTTTGGCGCCGTTGCCGGGGAAAAGGCATGGTTGTCTTGAATTTGGATTTGCTCTGTTTTGTTTTGTTTTCCTTTGTGTAGCTTAGTAGTTTTGTTCTGTTTTATTTGGTAAATTTTGTTATTTTTTTTCTTGTTTTTGTGTTTTGTTGTCTAGTTTGGTTTATTTGAGGCAAGTACAGGATATTAAACTTGACTGAAATTGAGTATTGCACAACACAAATATCCAAGCATGTCCAGATGTTATGAGGACTTCTCTCCACCACCATATGAAGAGCAATGGCAAAATCAAGCACAAGGCAACAACTCATATCACATTGGAACACAAGGGCTATCTGAGGAATATATGTTTTCTCAACTTATGGAAAAACTTGACAGAGGCTTACAAAAGGAAGAGAAATGGCATAACCAACAACAAAGCAATGGGTGTTATCTGAGAGAAGAGGAAAAATTGGAAAACATGTTGTCTCAAGTTTTGAAGAGAATTGATAGAAATGAAACAAGGTTCGCTCAACTGGAAGAAGAGCTTCAAGGGCGGCAAGAAAGGTTTGTTCGAATCAATGCTTTAATAAGTAACCTATGGGAACAAATTGAGACACCAACTCTAGATGCACAATACCACTCACAAGGTACACCTCTTATTTCTAGCGAACCACCTCCTGAGGACAATCATTTTGATATGCATGTTGATGTTGATTGTGGCTTAAAGTGTCTAAGGGAGGAGGAGTCTACATGTTTTGGGGATAGTGTACATGAGTGCTTTGTTGCTGATTCTTTTGAGCACGAACATGTGCACTTTGATGTTGAGGATGATGGCTTCTTTAGTGATCTTGATAGTGATGACTCTATTGCTCTAAGTTGCCAAGTTACTAAGCTGGAAAGTGTGTCTAAAGCTGAATCTTTCATTAAGTTCATGGAATTCAATGAGTCATATGAAATTGATTGCCCTTCTTTAGTTGCTTCTCCTCTTGATAGCTTAGTGAATTGTACAGCGTCACTTGTTGATGATCATTGTGATATCTTTAATGAAAATAACGTTGCAATGGCTAATGAGAATGTCAACACATTGTTTGAAACTCTCGTTGAGGCACCAATTCTTGAAATGATCAATGAATCTAAGTGTCTGAATGGTGATTCACAAGAAATGCAAAGTGAGATACTCTTGTTAATTGATGATAATACTTGTTGTGTTGTTGAGAAAGAAAAGACTCAGGAATTTCCCCATGTTAGGCTAGATGATAAAGATGTGAAAATTTATAACGAAATAGCTAACATTGTGGAAAATTGCTTCATTGGTGAATCCATTTTTGAACTTACTGATGGTTTTGTTGAGACCATAGATGTAGATCCCTTGGTTGAGGCTTGCAGGATTGAAATGGTTAGTGTGGTGGGAGAAGTAAATGATGTGTTTCCAATGGAAGAAGAAGTAAAAGAGGTGCCTACAATGGGGCAGCCTCAGTGGTTCGAAATTAAATTTGTAGAGATTACTCCCCATATGCATGAGCTCAAGCACCTATTTGCCACTATTTTACAAGTGCCATACAGGAGGATAATGAGTATTGTTGAGATATCATTTTTCTGGTAAAGAGAGGGTTATTCCGATTCTTGAAGAAGAAAGTTACATGAATAAAGTCTAGCTGGAGACTTCAAAACCCAGAACTTCTTCTTGATCTTTTACCTTTTCTTTAGTTTTTGGTTTTGTACGTGTTTTGTTAGTTTGCATCTTTGCTTATACTCACCAAGACCACTCATGATGTAGGCATCCCTGAAGGAAGTTGCAAGGGAAATTGGCCATGTTCACAAGAGGCTAAGTGTGGGGGAGTGGTGCCATCACCCACTCCCACAATGCACATGATCACTTTGTCTTACATTTCAAGCATGATTGTGCATGTGCCATTTAGTGTTAATAGTTGTATAATTTTACACCACTATGATACCAAATCATGGTGCGACACTTTGCTTGCATGCTACCTCCATGTTATGTCTACCTTGCTCCAATATAGTGTTCTTGAGTGAGTGATCTCTAATAAGTTTTGTTTCACCATGTGCAGCAAATTGTTCATACAAGAAAGAACTTCAAACAAGGACACTCCACAAAGCAAACATTGGAATTTATGCAGTATCAGGGAGTTCCTAATCCTATCTTTACTTTACATTGAGGACAATGTAAGTTTTAAGTGTGGGGAAAGGAAGGTTTGCTTTGGTTTGTGTCTTTTGTACTTTATATGTTTTCTTTCATGCCATGTGATGCTTAGCATGTAATTTTTGCATTTTCTTGTATCGTTTTTGAGCTATTTCCCGTATATGTGTGTTTTTCATGTTTTGTCATGTTTTGTGCAAAGTTTAAGCTTTTTGTGTTGGTTGTGTTTGAATTTTTGTGCAAATTTTAAACTTTTGCAAGCTTTTTGAATAAGTGATGGTGTTGAACATAAGCAGTATTGTGCGTTGGTGTTGTGAAGACAAGTGGTGCAAAGTTTACAATGAGTTCATTTATAGAGTCAAACAAATTTTGTGTGAACTTGTGAAATAGTCAAATGCTAGAGTGAGTGAGCTAGAAAGTTGGTTTCATTCGTGTATTTGATACTTTGTTCTTAGTTCACTAAGGCTTATTTCAAGTTCATCAACTTTACTCTTTTTGAGTTTGCATGTGAAAATTTTTGTTTTTGGTCCTAAGTTTGAGAAAATTGATACATTTTGCTGGCTAAAACCCGATGTTAAGGTAAGATAGATATGCCATGCAAAACTAAATGACACAGGAGGTATGTGTATGGAAGCTTACTCTTCTTGCTATGCATTTGTCTGGATGTTTCCAGAGTTCGTGCATGTTAATCAACTTGAAACTCTTATGAACATGTGCATGCATAAGAGAAGACATGGAAGAAAAAGCCTTTTGGCATCTGGGAAGGAAAAAGCCACAAGAACCTGGCAAATGATTAAAGGGAAAAAACAGCCAAAATACCCAGGCAAATGGTACCAATGAGTATCACAAATGCACTAATGTGCTTAATAAGGGAAATGTCCCATAGAGCTGTGTGCGCGTAGGATACCATGGATCTTGTGACTGCATGTTCATGAGTGTGGCTAAGGAGATAGGCTTGTATTGAATGAGTGAGACAACTAGATGGTGTATAGCAAGGGAATAGATGAAGTGCATGTTGCTTAGCACACACTTGCACGCGTGGCATGTTGGTCTTTATTCATTGTGCCTTAGTTGATAATTTGTGCTGAAATCTGAAGGCTTGGTGCCAGAAACCTTAGAATGAATTATTGTGTGGAAATTGTTATGATGAACTAGGATGTGGCCATTGTGGATGGATGAACAATGTGTTAGATACGGGTGATGAAAATGAGTTTTGAGTGTACAATTTGCTTAGAAGCAAGTTAGTGTGAATTAAGTTGAAATGGAAAGGAAAGTTGTTTCTATCAAGATTTCAAAGCATGGTGTGTGTGTGGCATGTTGTTTTGATTGAGTTTAAATGATATTTTGTGTCTTTGCTTGAGGACAAGAAAAAGTTCAAGTGTGGGGGAATTTGATAAGTTGGTTTTATACCAACTATTTTGTTTTAAAATCCTTGGCTTTTGACTTGTATTTGGTGTTAATGTGTGGTGTTCTATGTGTTTCATGCATATTTGTGATTTGCAAGTTGATAATGTGAAATGGAACAAAAAGAGTGAAAAATAATGGGAAATCAAGTAGTGTGTCTAGATTGGAAATGAAAGAATTTAAAGGGTGAGCTTCGGATGAGCTAGGGTTTTGGGCAGAATATTGGTGCAACTTGTTTTGAGTGTAACTCTCTCAATTCCAATTCAAATGTGAAGATCTTGGATGTTCTAGAAAACCCTTTGAGTGTACTACATTTCTTATGTTTTAAGTGTTTTCCAATTCTGTGTGTAAGCATGAGAAACGGGGGCTTTGGTATGATTGCTATGTTTAGGTTTTTATGCTAGGAGTTGCTGCCACAGTTTGGTCATTCGAATATATCTTGAGCAATAGGTACCCAATGATGCAGAATCTTGAACCATTGGGAAGCTAAGAGGGAGATCTTGAACTCTTAAGTTCACCATCAGGGCTGATTTAGAGGCTAAGACACTTTTATTTGGCATGGAAGTAGAGTTTGGAACTGGAATGGTTACTAAGTCACACATGGTCTTGCATCACATCACTCGGCATGCCGTCTTGCCAAGCACCTCACCGGGCACAACAACCTTGCCAATACCTTGCCAACACCCTGCTGACCTTGCCAAGCAACAACTTACCAAGCACTTACCTTGCCAAGCATTCACTTGCACACATTTGGCACAACACTTGCACATGTCATTTGCATGGTTCTGCCACACCTTGCCAAACACACTACCACACTCATGCGTGTATCTTGCCAAGCATGCACAACACACAAATCATACACTCTTGGCACAACACTCATGCATTCTTGGCACACCACTCATGTATTTTTTGCACAACAAACTTCACACTTAAGCACACTTTTTGGCATAGGAAAAAAACGATCAACCATGCTAGCTTTTGCCCATGAGATTTCGTGGGAGGAAAAAGGAAAGAAAATTGGCTTGCGAAATTTCGCAAGCCAATAAAATGATACCAGATTTTGCCTGCGAAATTTCGCAGGGAAAAATGAAAAGTACAAAAATTACACTACGAAATTTCGTAGTGTAAAAAAAAACAAGGAAAAATTTCACTACGAGATCGCGTAGTGTAATTGTATGGTATTGTAGCTTTGAAAATCGGTTAAGTGTTGAGCTGCTTTGATCTTGTGCAGGGAGGCTGAAGGCGTGTTGTTTTCTAGATCAAAGGCGTGGAGGAAGCTGATGGGAGCATGAAGTGATGACAAAGGCGTGTTCCGTCATGCTTATGAAGGCGTGAAGTTGCTGGACCAAGAGTGGGTTTCATGCTTGTGAAGACGTGGAAGCTTCTGGCCCAAAGGCGCTAGATCTGAGCGAAGGCGTGATTCCTGATGGCTGGAAGGCGCTGAGATTGCGATGAAGGCGCGGAGCTGCTGAATTGAAGGCGCTGGATTGCTGAATGTACCTTTAACTTCGAATTTGTCATAAGAAAGGTTGATTTTTAGTCATTCTCTTTGGAAGACACTTTTGTAATACTTGATACATTTTATGTTGCGTATTAGTTACGTTTTCTCAACTCTATATATAGGGAAGGTCGCTAACATCTAAAGGGATTGGATTTATTATTGACTATTCACATTCTTTTCCCACATTGTAACCAACTTTTGATCTAGAGAGAGCGGGAATTCATTTGAAGATCTACTTTCTCTCTCTAGTCTCTCTCTAGCATTTGAGCTCCATTTTCTATTCCGATCAAAGATTTGCTCCGATCATTGTAATTCTCATATCAATTAAGGAAGCTCTTGGAAGAATTCAATGGGTAAACTCTTTCCATTTATTGAAATTGAATTGTTTCAAGTTCCAAATTGTTGATCGTGAATTGGTAATGGAGTTCTATGGTTAGATCCCTCATGTTCTAGAGTTTCAACCGGTTAAATGTATAATTAGACAATGCAATTCTATGAAATTGACATAATTTCTTAAGGTTGAAATCATATGTGATTTTAATGATTAAATCTTGATTGTGTTTCATGAATTCACACTTTTATTGAATGAATTGAACTTTGATTGTGGTCGCCATGCTGAGTTGAAGTGAGATTTACCAATATCTGTGAGAATTACATGAAATGAAGACTAAATGTATGATGATTGAGTCTTCCACTTGCTTTGCTTGAATCATGATTTGAGATGCGGTCGCCATGCCGGTAGAGAATCATTGAGTTGTTAGGAAAAAGTGAGAGGAAACTTTCTAAAGTAAGCAAACACTCTAGGTCCTAGGTCAGGCCTCGCCATGGGATACCGTAGGAATTGCAGGCTAGATTTGCTAACTTTGGATTGTTGAGGCATTGCGGGTTGAATCCGTTCTACTTAGGCCTCGCCATGGGAAAAGTGGAATGTTAAGGAGTATAGAAAACACTATAGTCGTCATGCTAAGTGTTAGCTAGCCTCCTGGGTAATAGAGATCTCCTCATTATTTTACTTGTGTGTCAAGAGCATTGCAATCATGGCCTAATGTGCATTCAACTGGTGGAAATACTCTAGAGCATCCACTCTCTTCCTGTTTTTTACACTTTATTTGTTGCATTTGATTCTTTACTAGTTAGTGTCTAGTTTTATTTCTTTCGTGACATTCTGTGAGCAAACAATGAGATTCTTGATACCTCATTTTCCCTGTGAATACGATACCTAGCTCACTGCTACTATAGTTAGTGGATTAGGATAAATTGACGAGCCACGACACTCGCTTTCACGTAGGCAGAAGAATCAAATATTCCTGAATATACTTGATGCCAAACCTTATATTTCATTCATGCCTTTTGTCAGTGTAGAGAATATTCTTGGCAAGTTTTTTCCTTATCGCCCGTGACATCCAAGTAAATTCTCCAACTTCAATTTCCAGTCCAGTTGTCTCAGCTTCTCATTCTATTCCCTTCAGCTTAGCCCTACACATGATCACATAAGTAAAATTGAAAAATGAGGTTCAATCAAATTATTGGGACATCAACAACAAAACATTAAAAGACAGAAACAAATTTATTTGGCTGGGTTGCCTCCTAACACAGCGCTTGGTTTATTGTCCTCAGCCGGACATGAAGGAATTTCTTCAAGAGGAGGGTCCATCAAAGAACCGAGATTGTCCCTTGTCTTCTACAGCAGTCTTGAAAATTTTCACTCTATGTCCGTTGACACTCCAGCATACTCCTGTAGTCTTACTTTGCACTTGTACGACCCCATAAAGAAAAATCTTGGTGATAGTGAATGGTCTAACCCATCTGGATTTTAGCTTACTAGGGAATAGTCTCAACCTGGAATCATACACTAGCACTTGTTGTCCCACTTCAAATTCCTTCAACTTGATTTTGGCATCATGCCACCGTTTTGTGCGTTCTTTGTAGAGACTTGCACTGATATATGAGTTCCACTTGAATTCATCCAATTCATTAAGCACTCTTGAGCCAAATCTAAGTCCATATTTAACTTTTGCACTGCCTAGTAAGCTTTGTGCTCTAGCTCTACTGGAAGATGACACTCCTTTCCAAATACCAACCTGAGTGGTGAAGCTCCAATGGGAGTCTTGTAGGCTGTCCTGTAAGCCCATAGTGCATCATCAAGTTTCAATACCCAATCCTTTATTTCGGGGTTCACCACCTTTTCCAATATTCTCTTTATCCACCGGTTAGAAACCTCAGCCCGTCCATTTGTTTGTGGGTGGTAGGCTGTGGAGACTTTATGCTGTACACCATATTTTTCCAAGAGGGTGTTGAATATTCTGTTGCAAAAATATCTTTCCCCATCACTAATGATAGCTCTAGAAGTATCACAATGATTGAAGATATTCTTCTTAACGAACCGCAACACACTTCTGCTCTTATTATAGGGTAAAGCCACAGCTTCTACCCACTTGAACACATAGTCTACACCAACCAAAATATACTCATTCCCACAATAGCGTGCCAATGGTCCCATAAAATCCAATCCCCATACATCAAACAGTTCTACCTCTAGCACATTATTAAGAGGCATCTCATCTCTACAAGAGATGTTTCCAATCCGCTGGCAACGTTCACATTGGCTCACCCAAATTTTTGAGTCCTTGAAGATATGTGGCCAATAGAAACCTATCTGTAGAATTTTGTACCCTATGCGAGTTCCTCCAAAATGACCTCCAAAAGGGGATTCATGGCAAGCTCTTAAAATTCCTTCTTTCTCTTCTTTGGCACACACCTCCTAATCACTTGGTCATTGCATCTTTTGTACGGACTACCACTCTCCCAGAAATAATATCTAGCATCATGTCTTAATATTTTCCTTTGCTAATTGGAGAAATGTTGTGGCATCTGCCCATCAACCACATAATTGGCTATCTCAGAGTACCATGGCAAGGCTTGAGTGTGAATTCTAAAAATTTGTTCATCCGAAAAATTCTCCTCAATCCACAGCTGCAATTGATCCTCACTCAATTCCCCCATTTCTAGTCTAGACAAGTGGTATGCAACCACATTCTCACAGCATTTTCTATCTTTGATTTCCACATCAAACTCATACAGCAAAAGAACCCAATGGATAAGCCTAGGCTTGGCCTCTTTCTTTGACATCAGATACTTGAGTGCTGCATGGTCTGTATGGACTATAACTTTTGAACGCAACAGATAAGATCTGAATTTATCAAAAGCAAACAATACTGCTAACATCTCCTTTTCCGTGGTGGTGTAGTTCAGCTGTGCTTCATTCAATAGCTTACTAGCGTAGTAGATGACATGAAAAATATTTCCTCTTTTCTTGCCCAGTACAACTCCAACCGCATAGTCACTTGCATCTCACATAATCTCAAAGGGTTCCCCCCACGCAGGTGTAACTATGATTGAAGCCTCCACTAGCTTAGTCTTTAACAGCTCAAAAGCTTTCATGCATTTCTCGTCAAAAACAAACTGTGCATCTTTCTCCAATAGCGCACAAAGACGTTTGGCAATTTTTGAAAAATCTTTTATGAACCGCCTATAGAAGCCAGTATGACCCATAAAACTCCTTACTCCTCTCACGTTGGTTAGAGCTGGAAGCTTAGCTATTACCTCCACTTTGGCTCTATCCATTTCCAATCCTGCCTTGGAAATTTATGTCCCAGCATAACACTCTCATTCACCATAAACTGACACTATTCCCAATTCAAGACCAAGTTGGTGTCTACACATCTCTTCAGCACAAGGGATAAATTTTCCAAACAACCTTCAAATATCATTCCAAACACGGAGAAATCATCCATGAAGATTTCAATGATAGTTTCCACCATGTCTTGGAAAATAGCCATCATGCATCGTTGAAATATGGATGGAGCATTAAAAAGTCCAAATGGCATTCTCTTGTAAGCATAGGTTCCAAAGGGGCAAGTGAATGTGGTCTTCTCCTGGTTTTTTCGATCAATGGCAATTACCCATCAAGAAAGTAATAAAATAGGAACCCAGCAATTCTGTCCAAAAGTTGTTCAAGGAAGGGAAGGGGAAAGTGATCCTTTCGTGTGGCCTTGTTCAACTTCCTATAGTCCAGCACACACGCCAGGCATTAATGATCCTGGTAACTAGCAATTAATTTGCCTCATTTGCAACCACAGTCACTCCTCTTTTTTTAGGTACACAATGTACCGGACTGCTATCAGATATAGGAAACATCATTCCAAAATCCAGAGGCTTGATAATTTCCTTCTTCACAAACTTCATCATTTGGGGGTTCAGCCTTTTTTGCATATCCCTTGTAGGAAAAGCCCCTTCCTCCAACAGGATTTTGTGCATACAAATACTGGGACTAATTCCTTTAATATCAGCAATAGTCCAGCCGATTGCTTCCTGGTGCATTCTCAATATTTACAATAATTTTTCTTCCTGCCACTTCTCCAACTTGGATGAGATAGCCACTGGAAGTGTCTCATTTTCTTCCAAAAAAGCATACTTCAAATGGAGAGGAAGAAGCTTCAACTCTAGCTTGGGTGGTTTCACATTTGAAGGCAACAATTTTTCATTCCTGTTCTCAAAAATTTCAGGCCTCACCTCAATAGGCATCAATTCAACATTCTCATTATCATTAATAACATTATGTGATAATTTAGAACACAGTTCAATGCTTTCATCAAAATCAATCTCAAAGTTTATTTCCAAGATGGACTCATCTATTACACAACATTCAATCAAGTTTTCCAGTTCATGCAAAATCACATTGTCTTCATCATTCAAAATAACCTCACATTCTTCATTATTTTTGTGATATGAGGACTCATGTAAAGCAAGAGAAAACTTATGTTTAAGCTCAAGTTCAAGTAGGTGCTGATTACTTTCCAAAGGGTGTGCAAAGAAGCATTGCTCCACGGAGTTGGGGTATTTCATTGCATAGTCTACATTGAAGACCACTTGTTCCCCATTGACTCTGAATATGATGGTCTTACTTTTCACACCTATGAGAGTATCCCCAGTTGCCAAGAATGGTCTACCAAATATCAGAGGAACCTCTGGATCCTCTTCCATATCTAAGATGATAAAATCTACTAGTACCACAAACTTGTCCACTAACACTATAACATTGTCAATCATGCATGTAGGTTGCACAAAGATCTATCAGCCAGTTAAAGTAGCACAATTACTGGTTTGATCTTACCACCCAGTCCAACATTTTCAGCTATAGAGAGGGGTATCAAGTTTATCTCAGCTCGAAGATCACACAAATCTTTGTTGAAAAATTTGGTTCCTATGGTGCATGGTATAGTGCAGCTTCCAGGATCCTTCAGTTTTGGTGGCAAATCATTGTTCACCCATGCTTGGCTCTCTTTTGTGAGTGGAATTGGTACTTCACATTGAAGGATGTGCTCCTTTTTTGCTATTAAGTCCTTTAAGAATTTTGTATATCTAGGCACAGTTGTGACTAAATCCAACAATGGAACGTTCACATTCACTTGCTTCACCATATCCAAAGACCTTGTAAATTAAGCTCCCTTTTTGGCTGGAGGTGGAATTCTTTGAGGGAAAGGAGGTAGTGGTGCATAATCTGGATAGTTGTATGGGCTTTGAGACCCTCTCTTTTTCTTAAGCTCAGGTGTCTTCACACTTTTTCCTTCAAATTCTCTCTCAGGCTCATCCTCAATATTCTCAGCAATTGTGTCCTTAGTGGCCTCCTCCATTGGAGTCTGTTCCACTTTGTCCTTCTTGTTCCCACTGAGTTCCTTCCCACATCTTAAAGTGATGGCATTACATAGCTCCTTACATTTTGGGTTTGGTTTAGTGTCACTTGGAAGAGCCCCTTGGGGTCTTTGATGAATTGCTTTGGCCAACTGACCCAATTGAACCTCAATGTTTTTTATAGAGACATCATGGTTCTCTATTGAGTTTCCATGCCTGCTATTCTCTGGTCATTCTTGTCTAGCTTCTCCATAATCTTATGGAGCATATCTTCCATATTGGACCTTTTGGCTCTCTATTACTTGACTCTCCTACTTGATGGAATTGTTCCTGTTGTTGAACATTCTGGCCCCAGCTTCCACCTTGTCCTCCTTGATTTCTGTAGCTCCACCATATTGTTGCCTGCCGTAGTTATTAACATACTGAACAGACTCTTTTGAGAGCTCACATTCATCTGTATGATGCTCACCCTTGCACAGCCCACAAGACAAGACCTAGGTGGTTTTGGCCAATTTCACCATCTGAACCTATCTTGTCAAGGCTTATATCTTGGCTTCCATAGATGTTACCTCATCCAAGTCTAGAACTCCTCTCTGTCTCATCATGGTTGGCTTTCTTGCTTCCGAAAATAGATACTCATCATCAGCTATGGAGTCAAACAATTCTCTCACTTCTAGTACACTCTTATCCTTAAGAGCCCTATTTGCATAGGCCTTGACTATAAGTGATGATTCTGGAGACAATCCTTTGAAAAATGTGCTCAACTCCCTTACTTCACCTAAATAATTATTTGGGCATTGTCTCAATAGATCGTTGAATCTGTCCCAAGCCTCTTTGAAAAATCTCTCTATCTTGTTGTTGAAAACATCTGATTTCTAGCCTTATTCATTCAACCTTTACTGGGGGAAAATATTTTGCCAAAAACTCTCTCTAGCTTTTCAAAAGTAGCAATGGAAGATTCTCCAATTGATTTGAACCAGTGTTTGGCCTTCCCTTTTAATGACAATAGAAAGAGGACTCTTCTCACTTCATCTTGTGGAACTCTTTGGAGTTTAAAAGTGTTACATAACCCCAGAAACTAATCAAGATGCTCGTTAGGGTCATTGTTACCCAACCCCTGAAATATTTGCCCCTGAGTTATCATGGACACAATCTGAGTGGGTATTTGATAACTCTCAACATCAATTCCTTGGCGGTTGTTTCTCCTTTCAAAGTTCACAGCAAAGTGATCCCCAAATCTTTGAGGTTGAGGTCTAGGTCTCTCTTCTTCCTGTTCAGCCATTTCTAGAACTCTCCTTCTGTGTCTTAAAATCCTTTGGAGTTCTGGATAAAATTCAAATTCCAGTTCTATTCCGCGAAAACGTTCTCCTCTTTGTATAAACTGAATTCCCTGTCCAAAAATCAAGAACACTACCAATGTAGATAGATCAATAGAACAAAATCAAACCAAGGAAATGAGTTAAATGACTTCAACAATGTAATCTCAAAACCAACAAAACTCACAAAATCAAAACAGCAAAATCAAAATAGTAAATCGTAACAACAAATAATGAAAAAACAAAAACACAAATCTATCACAAATCAATTCCTAAGACATTGCCTCTCCCTAGCAGCGGTGCCAAAAATATGTAGTATGTAGTAGTGATGAATGGGATCGTTCCACAGAGAGAGGGTTATGTTATTGTATTGATCAAATGATAGAACAAAATAGACAAAATGCAACAACTAAAATGATGAACGAAATTTAATTGAGAAAATAGTGGTATTGCCTTGAGAGGGAAACAACTTGTACAGATCTCTCCCTATTATCACTGACTAGTGTGTATGTATGAGGGAACTTCTTCTAGTGTCATGATATCAATTAATTGGGTGGTTTTCTTAATTCCACTTCACTAACTCCTCAAACTTCCTCGGGTAGGGCAAGTCTTTGGCACAAATTTAAGAACCCAGATCCCTAGCATGTGCAACAATTCTAGTTCAATTCTTGGTCATCTCCCTTGGTAGGGCAGCTAACCAATTCAAGTGTTCAAATCGTTAGAATAATCTTAAGTTTTGTCTACAAATTTGATCTCAATTGTCAGTGGGTACTGCACAAGCGGAATCACCAAGCAATCAGATGTTAAAACTCATGCAAGGAATGTTTCCAGATTCAGTTTATGTTGCATTCAATTTCATTTTAGTAGATCCAAAGTGATCTCAGTGGGTACCCCAGATCGTCCCTAGATTTAAACATTCATATGAACCCATTGAAATTAGACATGCAAGGAATAAAAAATATAATGAACACAAATCAATTCAATTCAATTGTCTCAAACAAGATAAGATCCATACAAGCCAAACCCTTAAGGCAATACTCAAAATTTAGCAGATTATGTTGATGATCGGCTCGGAGAATCAATTTGAATTTCCCATATCAGACATGGGAGGATGATCTGGGATTCAACAATTACAAAGTGTATAATTAAGATATGTATGTAATATGGCACTCTGTTCTCTTTGCAACATTTCCCTAATTCTTTCTCTCTTCTGGTTCTGATTGTTCCTCTCTTTCCAGTGGTTCTGATTCTTTTTTTCTAATTGAATTCTCCCAAAATTGATCTCTCCTCTCAACTCTCCCTCCTCATTTGATGTGTCACGATCAGGATAATAAGGCGTTTTCTTCAGATGAGAGATATCTCTGCGTGTCTTGCGAGATCCAGTCAGTACACTAAGTGAGGTATTCTGTCGTAATAAAGTTGAAGTGTTTTGTTAAGCATTAAGACTTATAATTCGTCAAACACTTAATGAACTAGCATACTCCCGAATAGCTGTGTTTGTGCTTTTTCTCATGTGCCCTAAGACTCGTGTCTTGTGCTAGCGTGGTTTGTGTTGCTTGTGCATGCTAAGTGTCCAATTGGGTGTGAAGTGACATGCATGAATATAGTGCAAGTGTCCGATTGTAGTGAGTGAGTTAATGGATGAAGTTGTGTGCGGATGTGTGCGAGGTGAGAGCGTTGGGCGCTTATGCAAATGTGTGGGTGCGCGGGCTATATGTGGCCGCCATTTGTGTACTGGGTGGGCACATGGCGCGCCTGCCTAGTGTGATATGTGTGCATGGGCGAGCGCCTGGCCCCCCCATGTGTGTCGTGTGTAGAGGCGAGCGCCTGGCCCCCCCGCCGTTCGTGTGTAGTGACGGGCGCCTGGCGCGCCTACCCATGTATGCATGCGTGTGTGTGCTTTTTGTGTGCTGAGTGTGTGAGGTTTGTGCTTGTGAAGTGCTTGATTGTGCTTGTGTGTTGTTGGACTTTTGCATGTGCTTGCTTGGGTGTTGTGAGCAATTGTGTCAAGTGCGTACCTGCTTCCAAAGCATGCGATAACCACATCAATTTGTGTAACGTTTCCACAACTCTCGACAATTCCCATAATTATCAATTTATGAACAATTAAGCACATAAGCTAGGCATCAAGCAAGAATTTCACAAGAAATTCATACAAAAGCTCAAGTAATCGTAGCATATAAGTAGGTATAAACCCAACTTATTAGTTAACTACTTTATGCACAATGGCATTTTACCATTGGATTCCATATTTGGTTGGCAATCCCTTTTGTAATGCACTCCAATGCTTTCTACAATGAAAATTGACAACAATGAAACAGACTACAATATTAAACATAGTAAATGAAATTTGAAAAAGGATGAAATCTTGGGGTGTCTCGCAAATAGCACTAAGTTTATTGTCATTAGCCCGACTTATTGTTTCTTTTTTTAGATGGCTTTTGGTTCACCAAGGTAGGTTATCATATTGCATTTTTCCCCCTGATTATCAAGGTCTCCAAGATAATGCTTTACCTTTGGCCATTGACCTTGAAAGATCTCTCGGTTATCTCATCGATGACTTTAAGAGTTCTAAATGGAAATACCATCTTCACCCTATAAGGTCCCATCTATATTGAACGTAACTTTCCTGGGAAGAGCTTCAACTTAGAATTGAAAACCAATACCTTTTGACCGAGTTAAAACTTCTAATAAAGAATTCCTTTATCATGCCACAACTTGATCATTTCTTTGTACAATGCCGTACTTTGATATGTAGGCTGAATTTCTCTAACTCATTGGGCTCATTTGGTTGGCAGAAAAGTAAAGTTTAATAGGAATGTGATTCTTGAGATTTTAATTTTGAGAAAAATAAATATTTTTCTTGTTCATCTGATTCTTAGGAATTTAATTGTGATTTGGATAGATTGTCAGAAAAGTAATAGATTCTTATTTTTATTACTTGATTTCAATTATTGAACTAAATAATGTTATTTGAATTTAATTTGTATGTTATACTAGTACATCACTATTTATATCGTTTTAGTCTAAATCATATTATGAAAATTAATTATATGTTTTTACCTTATAATAAAATAAATTTTTTATTTATTAATATTACTAAAAAAAGAATAGTTGATTAAATAAATAGGAAAAAATTTAAAAATCAATGTAAATAAAAATAGCCAAAATTTATTAACAATAAGTATTGGAGATATAAAATATATGAAAATTAATGAAATAAAAAGTTTGAAAGAAAAAGTCTAAAGTAATAGAAATAAAATTATGAATTTTTTAAACAAATATAAAGCACTGATTATGTTGATAATTTTTTAATAAAAAATAAATGTAAAAAAAATATAACATACTATCCATCTATTTAACTCTTTGTACATTGAATTACCATAAAAGTCAATATGAAGAAATTTAAAAACTACTAAAATTTGAATTTTAGTTAGATGGGAAATTCAATAAAAACATATCAAACTAAAAATTAAAAATATAAAATTATTTGATCAAATGAATTATAATTTAACATAAAAAACATATGAAACTCAAAATATAAATAATAAACATAAAAGAAGTCACATAGTTAAAATCCTCAGGAAAGTAATCAAAATACCAACTTTTAAATAGAATTCATAATTTTGGAATCTTGCACTTATTTTCGTTGATTCATGATTCTTTTTACTTTCCTAGGACGAAACAAACATAAGAATTTAATAGTTAGAAAAAATGATTACTTTTTGAGCTTGAAACAAACACAGGAATATGGTAATTAGGAAAAAGATTACTTTCCTAGCCCAGATTCCCTGCCAACCAAACGAGCCCGTTGAGATTTCTCATTCTATCTTTGGCTGCTCCATCCTAATCCATGTTTCAACTTCTTGATGTCACAATGTGCTTTATGCTCCAACTCCGAAGAAAGATGGCTGCTTTCTCAAACACAAGTTGATACGGAGAAGAACCGATGGGTGCTTGGTAAGCCATTTAGTATACCCACAAAGCATCTTCAAACTTCCCTGCCCAATCCTTCCGAGTTGGTGCAACTACCTTCTCTAGAATCCTCTTGATCTCCCAGTTGGATATTTCAACCTACCCAAAAATTTTAGGATGGTAGGGTGTTGCCACCTTTTGATGCACACAATATCTTCCATGTAGAGCTTTTAAACGTCGGTTGCAAAACTGAGATTCCCCATCACTTATGATTGCCTTTAGGTGTGCCAAAATGTGTGAAGATGTTCCACTTTATGAAACTCACCATATTTCTGCTATCATTGGTAGGCAAAGTAATCGCTTTGACCCATTTTGAAACATAATCCACAACCACCAAGATATAGCTATTACCATAAGATTTTGGGAAAGGACCCATAAAGTCGATTCCCCACAAATAAGAAATCTCTACCTCCAAGATATTATTTAGAGGCATCTCGTATCTTCATGATAGATTCCCTAGCCTTTGACATTGTTTGTATTTTTCCACCCATTCTTGAG
This sequence comes from Ophiorrhiza pumila, assembly GCA_016586305.1. NCBI lineage: Eukaryota > Viridiplantae > Streptophyta > Magnoliopsida > Gentianales > Rubiaceae > Ophiorrhiza > Ophiorrhiza pumila. The sequence continues at coordinate 22,292,096 of BLIW01000007.1, read as the reverse complement.
AACCTTTAAACATGGCCAATAGAATCTTGATTGCAACATCTTGAAAGCAGTTCTCCTTTACCCTAAATGACCTCTATATGGAGATCCGTGGCAACACTTAAGTATCTCTTCTTGCTTAGCTTCAGTTATGCCTCATCAAATAATTTAGTCATTGAAAATCATGTAAAGATAGGGTTCCTCCCGCAGGTAATAACTGGAATCATGCATACGCTTCTTCCTCCTTTAGTATGGGATCTCCATTAGAATTCTCTTTGACACCACACAGTCGGCAATGTGGATATACCACGGTGCCACTTCCACTACTTGTACTTGAAAGAGTTGTACATTTAGGAAATATTCTTTGATTAAAACCTTTAGTTATTCTTCTTTAAGCTCACCAAGCTCTATTCTTGACAAATTATCTGCCACTTGGTTCTCACTTCTGTTCCTATTTTGAAATTCCACATCAAACTCCTGAAGAAGAAGAACCCAACAGATGAGACAATGCTTGGTGTTCTTCTTAGTCATAAGGTATTTCAAGGCTGAATGATCGATGTGCACTACAACCTAGACCCCTAAAAGATATGCCCTGAAATTGTCGAAAGCAAACACAATGGCTAGCATCTCTTTTTCTGTTATCGTGTAGTTGGCTTGCATCTTATCAAGCATGCGGCTTCCTTAGTATATCATGCTGAACACCTTGTCCTTCTTTTGCCCTAAGATAGTCCCCACAACCATATCGCTTGTATCACAGATCACTTCAAATGACATATACCAATTGGGTCCTGTGATGACCGGTGCTTCCACTAGCTTTTGCTTCAGAACCTTGAATACCTCTTCACACTGTTAATCAAACACAAAAGCCTCTCCTTTTATAACAAATTGCACCATGGCTTTGCAATCTTTGAGAAGTCCTTAATGAAGCGATGGTAAAAACCTGCATGCCCTAGAAAGATTCAAATTCTCGGTACATTGCTAGGGTGAGGCAACTTAGCAATAACCTCTATTTTTTCCTTGTCTACTTCTAAACTGTTCCTTGATATCTTGTACCCTAACACAATCCCTTCTTGGATCATAAATTGGCATTTTTCCAATTCAAAACAAAGTTCGTGTCAATGTATCTCTTCAATAACCGAGCCAAATTCTCCAAGCATCCATTGAACGGCCGGCCAAATACCAAAAGTTTATCCATGAAGACCTCAATTATATCCTCAACCATGTCATGGAAGATTGAAAACATGCATCTTTGAAATGTGGCCGACGCATTGCAATGACCAAATGGCATTCTCTTGAATGTGAATGTCCCAAATGGGCATGTGAACATTGTCTTCTCTTAAACTTTTGGATCGATCAATATTTGATTATATCCTGAATACCCATCTAAGAAACAATAAAAGAGGTATTTTGTGATACGATTAAGGAGTTGATCTAGAAATGGTAGAGGAAAGTGGTCATCTGGTGGATTTATTTAGCTTTTGGTAATCCATACACACCCTGCATGGATTGGCAATTCTTGTAGCTATGAGCTCATCATTGTCGTTTTTCACAGTTATCACTCCCCCTTTTTTTTCGTACGTATTGCACTGGGCTCACCCAATTATAGTCTAATGTTGTATATGCTATGCCAAAGTCAAGAAGCTTAATGATTTTCTTCTTAACCACTTCCATCATGGTGGGGTTAAGCCTCCTTTGACGTTCACGATTTGGGGTAGCATTCTCTTCTAACAATATCTTATGCATGCAAATTGCAGGACTAATGCCTTTGATGTTGGAAATTGTCCAGCCAATGGCTTCCTTGAACACCTTAAGAACACCAATAAACTTATCCTCTTGTTTCGATTCCAAATAAGAAGATATGATACCTGGTAGAGTGCCTTTGTCTCCCAAGAAAGCATATTTCAGATGTGTTGGCAAGGGTTTAAGCTCCAATATTGGTGATTCATCAATTGGAGGTCTCAACTTCTTTGCCTTGCTATCTAAATTATTTTCACGCCTCTTCTGAATAGGATTCGAAATAGAATTAGTAATCTCTAGGTTGCATTCTAATTGCACCCAATTAAGCACATGAGTTTCAACCATTTTTGCAATTTTATTCAAAATTTCATCATAATTGCTTGTGGCATTCACACATGTATGTTCTCTCAACTCATTATCATCAACATTATATTCAAGGCACAACATGTCATTAGCACACTTTTGATTGGCACATTCATCAATGGCATCAACTAAGTAATATGTATCAAAAGATCGAGTGTTTTTCATTACATAGTTAACATCAAATGCTACATCTTTTTCGTTGATCCAGAATGTGATGGTCTTGCTCTATACTTCAATAATAGCATATCCAGTTGCAAGGAATGGACGGCCAAAGATTATTGGCGCATCTTTATCCTCCTCCATATCTAAGATGATGAAGTCTACCAGTAATGTGAAATGATCTACTTTGACAAGAATGTCTTTCATGATTCCTACCGGTTGCACTATAGACATATCCACCAATTGGAGAGTTATAGCCATTGGCATGATGAGCTCCTCAAAACCCATACTAGAAGTAATGGAATGCGGCATGAGATTAGTCTCTACCCTCAAATCACAAAGGGCTGGTGCAAAATATCTTGAACTGATAACACACAGCATTGTGCAGCTTCACGGGTCCTTTAGCTTTGGAGGAAGATCTTTCTTAATCAGATATTTGCTATTTTCATTCCTGATATTCACTTCCCCATATTGTAGAATTTCCTCTCTATTAGAGACAAGGTCCTTAAGGAATTTGGCATATGTTGGTGCAGACATACAAAGATCAAGGAGAGGGATCTCCACATACAATTTCTTCACTAGGTCGTAAAACTTTTCATATTGCACTTTTTTTCTCGTGGGCTTCACCCTTTGAGGGAAGGGTAAAGCTGGAATGCATCCTTAAAGTTGAAGTGTTCTTGAGAACTTTTCTTCTTTTCCTTTGGTAGCTCATTACTTACCTAATTTCTAACTTTCACATCAACCTTTTCTTCATTTTGCCTAGGTTGAATTTCCTCTTTATCCACCAATTCTTGTACTTGAGTTTCATGCTTTTGCTCCCCTTCACTTGCTGGATTGATTTCTTTACCACTTCTCAATTTAATGGCATGCATTGCTATTTTCCTTTTGGATTTGGCACCATGTCACCAGGAAGTGTGATGGCCTTGATTTGTATTAATTTATTTTGTGGTTTTAATGTGTTTAATTAGGATAAATTGTTTTGTTTTGTGCAAGAAATAGGGAGTTGGAAGGAAAAGATTTAACTTTGGTGAAATGTGGTACTTTTTTTTTAAAGTTGGCAGAACCTCTTTTTGACGTGGGGCGCCACTCCCAATATATTTCATAATTTGGTGGATGGAGGATATACCCTAATTCCATCCTTACATTTTTTGGTGGTTTGAATCCACCTCCATTTACATGCACTCGGCCTAATGGGGGCAGATTCAAAGGCTTATACCAAAAGTTAAAAGTGAAGGACTTCCTCCATTTACAAAATTCTATTAGCATACTATAGTACAAAAGGCTCAATTGATCACAATGAGTGACAAAATTCCCCTTTTATTAGGATGACTATGAGAAGGCAAAACAGAACAAATGCTTTCCCATTTCTCAAGCTATTACAGTCTTGCTACAGGATTGAATGGGCACTGCATCAGTCCAGCAAAGGGGAGACAGGGTTCTCTTTCCATTAATGTATCCAGTCAGCTTTACAGCGCTTCCTGATTTGGATCCCATGGTTCCAAGTTTTGCATGACCTCCATTGGGATCCACAGTCATTCCAGGCCACACAGAGTATAATATCAGGAGCCAAGCCAGCTCTAACTTCAGCAAGCTGGGGGACTAAAATTATAAACGAGGCAATCCAGTCCTAGCATCAACAAACTGGGGCCTATGATCATACCTGAGTTTCCAACCTTGGTGGGATGGAGAGCTTGTATTCCCTAGTAGAACTGTGTACCCCTGAACTTTCCTTGTTAAAATGATGGGTACTTGCTCCCTGTCCAGGGTGGTTAGTGAGTGAAGAGTGGTGAGGGCCTTGTCCCTCTGTTGACCAGCTAAAGACCTGGCTGGCTGATTAGCTTCTTTAGGAACTATTTGTAGGGTAGCCCCATGCTTGACGAATTCCAGAATATCCTTGATTTGCCAGCAGCTTCCTTTTTTAATCCCTTGCGGGAGTGTGAGGGAGTCTAATTCTAGGACTATGGCCTGACTGCCAAGTTCCTTACACCTTTCTATGAAATTTTGAGCTGCAAGGGCTTCCACCTGCAATCTAGTAAGAGAAGAAGGAAATAGAAGTATAGGAAGGGGGAAGAGAAGTAGGCCTCTGTGGTACTTAATGGATAAAAGCAAGTAATTGTGATCAAGAAGCAGTTCAGGATGTGGATTGAGATTTGGCGTGTGAAATTTTCACAGAGAATCAAACTTATTCCTAATTTTGTGGGATTTTTTACGTTATCAATTTTGGTGATTCTGAATAAAATTATGTGGCGAAAGTTTAGGAAGAGAGTTCAACTTTTTGCCTTTAAACAGAGCTAGGACAGAATTATTTAGGCATCCACTTTTCAATGTTAAGAAGTCTTGTTTTTGAAGTTTTAATTTCTATAGTCTTTAATTAAGTTTAGATGATTATTTTGAAGGTTTAGTTTTTATTTCAACTTTAATTCGTATAATTAGTTACAGAACAAGTGTTTCGGTTTAGTTGAATTTCTATCTTGCAAGTTTCATCCACTAATAAATTTTACCTCTTTAAGTTTCAGATTTAGTTCTAACGTCATTAATCTAGTTTTCATATTTTAATTTAATTAATTACGTAATCAATTTCTTTATTTTATAGTTTTCTAGTTTTTTATTAAGGTTGAGAAATGAATGTTTTAGTGGTAGAGTTTAATTCAAACATTTAATTCTTTTTCAAGATTGTATTGTTGAATTTAAAGATAATCCTTTAAGCATTATGATAAAGATCAAGCTTTTATTGAGGTAATCCTTTAAGTGTGATTTTTACTACCATGAAAGTTTATCTGTTAAAGGAATTCTAGCTTTCTAATTTGTAAGTATTTCTATAGTTTTTCTTTTAATTAATGAGTCATTAAATTCTGATAATTATTTGTAATAAATATTTAGGAGTTATGTTTTAATTAGTTAAGCTTCTAATTTTCATTTAGTTAGTTAGTACTAGTATTAAATAGAAGTTAACCATTTCTTTGTTAATTAAGACACAAATTTAGTTCAAATTTTAGCCCATAAACTATAGTAGTTCGTGGATCAATATTGGCACAACTGGATTCCTTTTCTGAAATATACCAACATCTGTTCGACCAAACGGGAGGCTATTCCAGGCTTTACCAATAAGTTATCTTTAACTCTCTCTTTTAGTTTAATTTTATCTTCTATTCAGTAACTAGTTTAAGTTTTCTTTTAATTATGGTTGTAGCTTAAACTTGTTTTCTGGCATTATGTAATGAAGTGCTAATTAGTATTTAATTGCGAGACCATAATGAGCTTGATGTATTAATTTTTAATGGATTCTAAAAAGTTCTTTGTGCGCAATGTTAATTATTTGAAATATTTAAATCTTAATCAAATTTGATTAATTCAAATAAAGCCAATTAATCTTCCATTAAGTATCTGTATTTAGTGGATAGGATTGATTAGTGCTAAAACTACCATCAGGTAGATGAATAATAGGTTAATAAATTGGGTTCCATTAATTCTTAATGCTGTTAGGACATGATGAATCAGTTTTATACCGACTTAATAGTACTATTTTCACTTGATTTCTGCTATGTTCTCATGCATTTGGTATAGAAAATGGTGTGATCGTGTAAAGAATGGGTCAAACATGAATTGGGTGAAAAAGGTTGAAAAATTGGTAATCATATGTTGTATGTGTGCGAGAGTGTTGACTTAGTTGATTGGTTGTGTATGTGGGGATTTGATGAAAACTAAGCTGTGAGTCTGAATGCTAATGTGTGTGTTAATTGGTATCTTTAATGTGTGTAATTCGAGAAGTTGTGTATTTCATGTGTATTGGTTGTGTTTATTCATGCTCCTACATAGAGCACACACTGCGTGAGATCACCGCATGGACATGCAACTCCCGCACACAGCCGCGCGCGCCAGTGCTCGCGGCACACACTCGTACCTAGCCACATGGTGCGTGCGGCGAGCTCTCGCACCTCGCTGTATGCCCATGCAGCACACACACACACCTCGTCGCACATTTGTGCGGCGAGCTCTTGCATGCACCTCGCCGCACGCATGTGCTGCGTGTTCATGCACCTCGCCGCACACATGTCAACACTTGACTTCGATACTTCATTTGCACTCATTTTCAATATATCTCGCAACACTCTTCATGCTACATTTCTGATGAGAATATGGGTAACCTCAAGGAGAATGTAAGAGAATGTCATCATGTGGGTAACCTCAAAGAGAATGTAGGAGAATGTCATCATGAATTGAGGCATTGGAGAACCAAAGTGATGAGGAAGCTAACCCAGGAAGCTTTGTGGATGATCCATTGCAAGTAGTTGGTGGACCTATGACTCGTTCGAGGACTAAACGTATGAGGAGCGCACTACACACGTTGATCAAGAACATATTTGAGCAAGAACTTGTTCGTGAAGCTCGTGAGGAGGACGCAACCATCATTTCTTGTTTGGAAGTGTCTAGAATGGAGTTCAATATTATGGTGGATCGAAATGAGGCATTGGAATGAAGAAGAGAAGTTTCTGGAGAGTTTCATACGCATCTCAAAGACTTTCGGCCGTCCGAAACTGTTGAAGAAAAATTGAATTTCTCTTGAGAGTTTCGGACGCATCAGCCAGACTTTCAGCCGTCCGAAACCCGCGTTCGAAACTGTCGCTGAACGTTACTTTTGAATTTTTCTGTTGACTTTTGTTAGGGTTTTTGGGAGCCTATAAAAGGCTAATTCATTTACGTTAGTTGCAGACAATTTTGAAATTAAAAACTTTAGAGCTTGAAGCTTTTCTTTTGTTCTTTGTGAAGAACAATCCATTCCATTCAATCAAGATTGTGATTGAATTGAAATCCTTGATAGCAAAGGTTCTAAGGGCAAGTCCACTTAGGGCGTTTGTTCCTAACTTGATAGGTAGGTTTTTGATTCATACATTGAATTGGGGGCTGCCTCCTTTTGTGTTTATGTTATAAATTCATTCAAAATGCTCAAATTGATCTTGGGTTTACGTTCTATAATCTCTTTGGGTAATTAGATCGTATCAGATTGGTATCAAAGCCAATTTGGGGAATTTTTCCATCAAAGACTTTCATCTTTGATTGTTTTATGACTTGAATTTCTTTTTCTGTTTTTGTTTTGTTGTTGTTATTGATTGTATCTTGTTCTTCATATCATTGTTTGTGATTTGTGGCCAAGAAGAAAATTTAAAAAAAAAAACTGCAGAAAAAAAAATAGTGCAGAAAAAAAAATGTGAAAAAACAAAAGTGCAGAAATTGATAAAAAAAAAGGGCCAATTTGAGTTTTGGTTCTTGAGTTTCAGTTTTGGTAACATTCAAGGTAACCTCTTCACCTTGATTTCGTAGAAACCTTATTGAAATTGTTGAATTGCAAATTGTGCAGAATTTCCTTATCAATATATGCTTAGAAGTTGCTGCACTAAGTCAAATTGGGTTATTGCTTAGTTTTTGTTTGGTTTGGAAATTACTTGTCTTTCAATCATATTTCAGTGTGCTGAACTTGTGGGACGAGTGAATATTGTCTTTGCTGAAATTGTTGTGATTCAAAGCAAACTTTGTGTCATATCATTGTGAACCATTGTCTTATTGTCTTTTCTTAAAGTTTGTGAGTCTTTATTGTTAGTATTAGGTAACATTCTTGTTCTTGTTACCTAATTTTCATTCCATTGATCAAGAGTCTTATAATCATTCTTGTTCCTTAGAATTTTCTATTTTCTTTACATATTCTTATTCAATTAAATTCTTGGTTGGTTTGTGAGTGTTTGTTCAACTCAAAGAACTTGTAAAGGAAGTTAGAGAGTTTCAATATATTGAGTGATACACGAGAGTGAGTGTAAAGACTAAGGGAGTGGTGAGGATATGTCAAATTTGTTTTATCACTAACCTTTTTGGTTGCAGACATTCAAAATGAGTTCTATTACTCGAATAACTAATAGGGCTGAACTGAAAATTGTTAAAAAGGAGTATGAAGAGCTTTCCAAAGCTTTCTCCAAGATGATAGACCAACTCAAGTACACATCAACTTGCCATTCAGTTGAAGAGTTCAAGGAAAATTCCAATTACTCAATGGGAGAATTTCAAATAGATGTTTTGTTGGCAAATCATGATCCTCATGAAATTCAAAAAGAAGATTTGTTTCCAAAGGAGTTAATTAGAGGGAGTGAGCAAAAGGAAAGTATTGAAAGTGAGAAAAATTGTGAGAAGATTGGAGAGACAAAAGAAAATTCATTGAGAAAATGAGAGAAAGAGCAAGAGGGTGATTGTACAAAAGCTAGTGACATTCAAAAAGAGAGTAGTGAAGAAAAAGAAAAAGAGAGAAGTGCAGAGAATGAAAGAGATTGTGATTTTGATAAAAAGAAAATGAGTGTTTATGTAAGAGAAATGGATGAGGTAGAAAATTTGAGTGACATTGATTGTGTGAATTTCTCTAACAGTCTTCACAATGTGTTTCCTTGTGTATTTGTAAATTCACTTTTGCAGATTTGTAGAGGTACTTCAAACAACAACCCACCTCAAGGGATGACGTCTCCAATCGACATGTTATTCTATAAAGGCCTTGCATTGAATTTCTATAATAGAGGTAATATTCTACCAATTGGGCAATATGGAATGTTAAGTAACTCTTCACAAATATTAACAAATTTTGATTGTAATTTGTTGGAATACTTGGTTGAATATTCTTCAGTTGATAGATTTAGTCTGCAATCTATTTTCACATGTGGTAGTTTAAGAGATTCTATTCGCCTTGTACAGTCCACATTACTAATTGATGTTTTGGCATGGTGTCACAATCATTCATGTGACCAAGTTGTTTTAGCAAACCTTCAATGTTTTCACTTGAGCTTAATAGATGATGCTTACATGTATAATTGTTTTGTTCAGAAGCATGATATTTTTATTCAAAATTGTTCAATTAGCATTGATATGAGAAGGTTGATTTTGATTTCTTATATGTTTTGTGATATGAATGACACATACCTTGATGATTTTCTTAAAGGATTTTATGTTTGTGGAATAGTTGATAAACCTGTCCAACAAGGAAATTTTGTGGATGAATTTGTTATAGTGAATTACAATTTATTGTTGCATAACACACGTAACGTTTCCTTGGTATAGTGTTTTGTTATATTTTGCAGGGTATGATAATTTGTTGGCCTAGGAGGTTACAATTTCAAAGGCAATTGAGTCTTGCCAAGATGGAATTCAATGTAGAAGTTTTTGATCCAGGTATCTTTAAGAAGGCACAAGATTTGAGGTCGAATCTTCTTGAGGAGGGGAGGAATGATGAGAATATGGGTAACCTCAAGGAGAATGTAAGAAAATGTCATCATGTGGGTAACCTCAAAAAGAATGTAGGAGAATGTCATCATGAATTGAGGCATTGGAGAACAAAAGTGATGAGGAAGCTAACCCAAGAAGCTTTGTGGATGATCCATTGCAAGGAGTTGGTGGACCTATGACTCGTTCGAGGACTAAACATATGAGAAGCGCACTACACACGTTGATCAAGAACATATTTGAGAAGAACTTGTTCGTGAAGCTCGTGAGGAGGACGCAACCATCATTTCTTGTTTCGAAGTGTCTAAAATGGAGTTCAATATTATGGTGGATTGAAATGAGGCATTGGAATGAAGAAGAGAAGTTTCTGGAGAGTTTCGGACTCATCTCAAAAACTTTCGGCCGTCCGAAACTGTTGAAGAAAAATTGAATATCTCTGGAGAGTTCCGGGACGCATCAGCAGGACTTTCGGCCGTCCGATGGCGGGGGTCGGTCGCTCGACCTCGTCAAATACCCAAACTTACTCAACTAATGTAGAAGTGGCAAGTGGGATCGTATCCACAGGGAAGGTTTGGATGTCAAGAGATCACTTGTTAAAAAAACCAAAGCAAATGGGACGAATGCAAAAATAAGAATGAATGCAAGGTTAGTATGCAAGCACTGCCTTGAGGATGAACCAATTGGTATGGACCTCAGCCTATTATCATCGACTTGTGTAACAGCATGAATGAGGGGATCGACCTTCTAGAGCTTAGGGTCAATCTCCTTGGTAGGTCTCACTACCCTAATTCACCATTCTCCTCCGTCTTCCCTTGGTAGGGCAAGACCTAGGCTCGGCTTCCTAATTCCCGATCCCTATCTGACACTAGAACCCTAACTCCCCCAGACAAGACAGTCATCCAAAGTTCAAGTTCTAATGTTCAAATAATCCTAAGTCTTTTCCATTATATTGACTTCAATTGTCAGTGGGCACAGCAGAATTGAAGTCGCAACCATACACAGATCATAGGACTCATACAAGTTGTTCCCTATTCTAGTGATGTTATTTCAATTTCCATTAATAGCACTAGATTGACTTCAGTGGGCACCGCAAATCACATGAAGTGCCTAAGCGTGAGTGAGTAAGCATTGAAATAAAACATCAAATAGATATATAAAACAATACCAAAACGTAATGAGCAATCCGAATGTCTTAAATAAGCTAAAGATCTATTCAATTGATCCTCAAGACAGTAAAATGTATGAAAGGGAAAAGAGAGAAAAGAACCTAATCTAAACTATGAACCCTAATCTAAGAATGCTATGTTGTGTTGTGTGCGGCCGCCTCCGAATGTCCCTCGTCTTCTGATATTCCTTTGCCTTTTATACTTTCCTCTCCGTGGAGGTGCCGATGATGCTTCCTAGAAATTTCCTTTCTTCATGGGGAGAATGCCACGTATCTGCTTAAGCTTCCTGGAAGTTTCCTCCTTAGGCGAGGTGAGTGCCGCGTATTCTGCCAAATGACGGTCAACCAAAGCAGTGAGGTCAACTGATAAATGTTTTAGCACACAATTAATCAAACAGTTGGTGCACACAAACAGTTTGTGCATGCTTGGTTTAAATATGCATGTGCGAGTGTGGTGGGAGCATGAGCGTGGTACTAGGTGCGTAGATGCAAGGATAAGAAATATGTACAAGTGCGAGGGTGAAAAAGTGTAAATGAAATGTGCATGTGTGCGAGTGAGGGTGCGGGTGCACAGGCGCCCGCGTGTGTGCGTGCGTGAGTGTGCTATGCGGGTGCCTTGTGCGGGTGTGTGGGCTGTGCGGGCGCCTGGAGTGTGTACGTGTGTGCTGTGCGGGCGCCACGTGTGTGTGTGCGTGGCCTGTGCTGGCGCATAGGCGCCCGCACAGGCCGGTGTGTGTGTGAGTGTGCGGGCACAGTGTGTGTGCGTGAGTGGCTTTTGCGGAGTGTGTGAAGTGTGTGCAAGCAAGTGTTGTGTAGTGGACTTGTGTAGTGGAGTGCTTGGGACTTAATGTGGTGCATGACCAAGAGTGTTACATAACTCAAAAATCATATACTTCTTTCACAAAACACAACTCTTAGCCAATTCCCCATTTCCCCGGGATGTAAAACATTCACACCCATACTTGTTTCATCTGGCTCCATCATTTTCAAATGAAAAGTTTATACAAAAGATGCAAACAAGTGGAAGCAAATAGTCGATCAAAACCCGACTTATCATACCACCCCACTTACACCTTTGCCAGTCCCGACAAAGTAAAGATAACTAAGCTCCTTGTCCATCCCACCTTTCAAGACACTCCACACACATCATCGACAGTCCATTTACAAAATTTTCGCATGCAACAAGAAAGATATGAAGCAGTGAGTTTTACAATTCATGACTACTTACACAATTTATCGAGTAAGGTGCAACGAAAAAAGAGCAAACCGTCAGCGTGCATCTGTGTGCTGAGTAGTTTCTTATGCCTTTCCTCACACTGTCTAAACAGAGTACTCAAGTAGACACTTAACAAAATTCTTGCACTACAATCTGTGTCCACACACACGAACACTTTAAACATTAAAAGATAAGAGCAATAAGTTGTATATGCTAAGCTTACTGGGATTTTTCCCTTGGGGTTTCCCCCTTATTCAATGCACACTGGTGCTTATTATTGCTGCCAGGGTTTTGTGGCTCTTTTTTCCCTTTATTTGCATAATCCGCACAACTTTGTGTCATGTGTGTCTTCAATAGACTATATATTCACAATGCAGAATAAGTGTTTACGAGTAGAAAGCCCATACAAGCAAGGAATCATAAGCTCTCTCCTATGTCAAAATTGGTGCTGGCGTTCTATCTTACTTTGACATCGCACTTTACCAGCAAAATGTATGCATCAAATGTATACTGTAAAACTCAAAATTTTTGCATGCATGAATCATTGAATAACATTTATGGGTTTTTTGATGGTGTTGGGAGTGCGGGTGTTCTTTTGAGCGTGAGGTGGTGCTGGATGGACTAGCCAGTGGAATATTTCACAAACACAACAACAAACAATCACATTTATCGCATTTATCGCAACAACAAGAAAATTAAAGCACATTACAAGATCAGTGCTAGTCACTGACTTGTTTTTCGTTTTCGCAACAACACAAATTTATTCATCCTACATGCTTACTAATGTACTACACACCACCACCATTTCCCCTTTTATACCCAAAGCAACACAACAGAAGAAATTCTTAAGCAAAGGCACTTGGCCTTACAAAAACAAGCATTCCTTAAAGCTTAGAGGTCAGGCAACCACACACAGCATCATCACAGGCCAACATCCCCAATAGTATATCTCCTCCCACACTTGAAATTAACAATGGTTCCCCATTGTGGAAAAGAAAGAGACTACCGCGTTTAAGCTCGTGGATCTGGTTGGAAAAACTGGAGAACCAAGGAAAGAGGATTGTGCATTTCGGAAATTTGGTGTACTGATCCAGCATTCGAGCTCATCCTTTCCACTTGCACACCCCCACACTTGGACTCATGAATCCTTGCACCAAAAGAACACAACTCATTATATGGATAAATCATATATTTATGTAGCACACTAACCATGTATCCCATTCTAGAGTAAAACTTCATGCAATAAAGGCGTCCCAGTAATGCACTATGTTCATGGCACGTTTAAATTTCATACATGGATACCACTTCTCAGTTTCTATGATATGCATGGAAACCCAACCAACTAGACAACATTCACCTCAAATAATATCATGAACGTTCAAGAAAGTATTTTTCCCAACTAATAGAATTCAAGAAAGCACAAGGGAATGAGCTCATACCTTATATTGTACAAATATGAGTAAATGGTGACTTGTTAGAAACCTTGTGTTAGAGTGGTGGTGCTACATAACTTAATGTGCGTGTGTGTGAGATTGTGACTTGTGATGTGCAAGAGAAATTAAAAAAAATGTGTGTGGTGTGCAAGTGAGTGCCACACAATGACCTTGGGTCATGGTGGTGTATAATATGCCCTGTTATCAGCACTTCGAGTTCACTCCTCCACACTTAGCATTTGAGAGCCATTGCTTGAGGCTCCTGCACACAAGAGACAACTAACTACATAAACAAAACAAAAGCAAAAGTGACTAAAACCATCAAATATCAATTTATTCAAGAGAATTGGATTAAGTAGTTCTGGATTTATTCAGTCTCCAGCTAGACTTTATTCATGAAGCTTCCTTCTTCAATATTCAGAGTATCCATCCCTGTACCAGAAGAATCCTTTTTCATGATCACTCTTTTTTCTCCAGTATGGAACTGGACAAATGTTTTTCAGAAAGAGGTGATGGAGCTCATGCACATGGGGAACAATCTCAGTATACTCCATCTTGTACCATGTATTTTCCCCCGCAGGTGTCACCTCTTTCACTTCTCCCACCAAGCTTGGCTCTGAAACCCTACAAGGTTCAACAACAGATTGTGCATCTATAGTCTCAACAAATACATCAGTAATTTCAAAAATGGCTGCATCAACAAAGCAATTCTCCACCATGTTAGAAATTTCTTTACAAAGCATTAAATCCTCATAACATAGACTAACATGGGTACTCTTTTGGGTCTCTCCTTTGCTAAAAAAAATTGGTTCACTTTGCACATCTAACAAAGGTATCTCAATGTCCTCTATTTGTTGGTCACCATTCAAAGGTTCAGATTCATGCATAGTCTCAAAAGTTGGTGCCTCAACAAGATGCTCAATGGACATGTTGTCATTTTCATTAACAATTGCAGTATCATTTTCATTCATGCTCACACAAGGGTTGATGAAATGTGTCTCTGTACAATTCAACGGGCATTCAAGGACAGGAGGAGCATCTAAGGGAAGTCTAACAATGTCATCATTCTCATGGTAATTCATAAAGTTGATATAAGACTCTTTATTAGATACACCCTTCATTTTGGCCGTAAGAAACCAAATAGCCCTAAGTGCTTCATCACTAAACTCATCACAAGAGACATCATTCTCACAAGGAGGACTCAAACGTTCATGCACAAGAAACTCATCAACAAAGCACTCATGCATAACATCTCCAACATTTATAGACTCCAACTCCCTTGGACTCTTTAAACCATAATCAAAAATTGCATTCACATCAAAATGATTTTCCTCAGGAGTGGGTGTTTCAGTAAGGAGAGATATACCTTCTGAGTGGCATTGAGCATCTTGAACCGGTGTCTCAAGTCCCACAAGTTGCTCATTAAGGCACTCTTGTGATCAAGTCTCTGTTGTGGTTCTGGAGGCTTCTCTTTCTTTTGAGCCAACCTTGTTTTAACTCTATCAGCCTTGTCCAAAATTTGAGACAACATGTATTCTCGGTCTTGCTCTTCTCTGAGATAGGACTCATTGCTCTGTTGTTGGTCGTGCCATGTCTCATAATATCCTGGTGGGGAGAAGTTGCCAAATATTCTAGGTGTTGGTCGTGTGTCATCCATCCAATCTAGTGGGTAATCATAATAAGGCTCAAAAGAGTCCCCAAACCACCTAGACATATTTGGCATTTTGTGGTGTGCACAATCCAATTTTAGTGAATTTTCAAATCACCTGCACTCACCACCAGCGAAACACAGTACTGGAACCAAGAACAAAAATATAAACTAACTATCAAACACAATAACAAACAGAATAAAAAGAATAACACCACCAAAAACCAAATGACAAAAACGCAAGAACAAACAATTCAAGAGAACAAATAATCCCCAACAGACATTGGCCTTCCTCGGCAACCGGCGCCAATTTGGCGGGGGTTCGGTCGCATCGACCTCGTCAAATACCCAAACTTACTTACTCAAACTAATGTAGAGTGGAAAGTGGGATCGTATCCACAGGGAGAAGGTTTGGATGGTCAAGAGATCAACTTGTAAAAAACCAAAAGCAAATGGGATCTGAATGCAAACCAATGTGAATAGCAAAACAATAAGAAATGAAATGCAAGGTTAGTATGCAAAGCACATGCCTTGGGATGAAGCCCAATTGGTAATGGACCTCAGCCTATTATCATCGACTTGTGTAACAACATGAATGAGGGGATCAAACCTTCTAGTGAGCTTAGGGTCAATCTCTTTGGTAGGTCTCACTACCCTAATTCACCATACTCCTCCGTCTTCCCTTGGTAGGGCAAGACCTAGGCTCGGCTTCCTAATTCCCGATCCCTATCTGACACTAGAACCTAACCCCCCCCAGACAAGACAGTCATCCAAAGTTCAAATTCTAATGGTTCAAATAATTCCGAAGTCTTTTCCATTATATTGACTTCAATTGATCAAGTGGGCACCGCCACAATTGAAAGTCGCAACCATGACACAGATCATAGACTCATCCAAGTTGTTCCCTATTCTAGTCGATGTTATTTCAATTTCCATTAATAGCACTAGAATTAACTTCAGTGGGAACCGCAAATCACATGAAAGTCGCCTAAGCAGTGATGTGAGTAAGCATTGAAATAAAACATCAAATAGATATATGAAAACAATACCAAACACGTAATGGATGCAATCCGAATGTCTCAAATAAGCCTTAAAGATCCATTCAATGATCCTCCAAGACAGTTAAAATGTATGAAAGGGAAAGAGAGAAAAGAACCTAATCTAAACTATGAACCCTAATCTAAAGAATGCTATGTTGTGTTGTGTGCGGCCGCCTCCCGAATGTCCCTCGTCTTCTGATATTCCTTTGCCTTTTATACTTTCCTCCCCGTGGAGGTGCCGATGATGCTTCCTAGAAATTTCCTTTCTTCATAGGGAGAATGCCACGTGTCTGCTTAAGCTTCCTGGAAGTTTCCTCCTTAGGCGATATGAGTGCCATGTATTCTGCCAAATGACGGTCAACCAAAGCAGTGAGGTCAACTGATAAATGTTTTAGCGCACAATTAATCAAACAGTTGGTGCACGCAAATAGTTTGTTCATGCTTGGTTTAAATATGCCTGTGCGAGTGTGGTGGGAGCATGAGCATGGTACTAGGTGCGTAGATGCAAGGATAAGAAATATGTACAAGTGCGTGGGTGAAAAAGTGTAAATGAAATTTGCATGTGTGCGAGTGCGAGTGAGGGTGCGGGCGCACAGGCCCCCGCGTGTGTGCATGCGTGAGTGTGAGTGTGCGGGTGTGTGGGCTGTGCGGGCGCCAGGTATGTGTGCGTGTGTTCTGTTTGGGCGCCTATGTGCGTGGCCTGTGCTGGCGCTTAGGCGCCCGCACAGGCCGGTATGTGTGTGAGTGTGCTAGCGCATAGGCGCCCGCACAGTGTGTGTGCGTGAGTGGCTTGTGCGGAGTGTGTGAAGTGTGTGCAAGTAAGTGTTGTGTAGTGGACTTGTTTAGTGGAATGCTTGGGACTTAATGTGGTGGATGACCAAGAGTGTTACATAACTCAAAAATCATTACTTTCTTCACAAAAACACAACTCTTAGCCAATTCCCACATTTCACCAGATGTAAACATTTCAACCACATACTTGTTCATCTGTAATCATTTTCATGAAAATTTTATACAAAAGATCAAACAAGTGAAGCAAATAAGTCGGTACAAACCCGACTTATCATCCGAAACCCGCGTTCGAAACTGTCCCTGAACGTTAGTTTTGAATTTTTCTGTTGACTTTTGTTAGGGTTTTTGGGAGCATATAAAAGGCTAATTCATGTACGTTAGTTGTAGACAATTTTGAAATTAAAAACTTGAGAGCTTGAAGCTTTTCTTTTGTTCTTTGTGAAGAACAATCCATTCCATTCAATCAAGATTGTGATTGAATTGAAATCCTTGATAAAAAAGGTTCTAAGGGCAAGTCCACTTAGGGTGTTTGTTCCTAACTTGATAGGTACGTTTTTATTCATATATTGAATTGGGGGCTGCCTCCTTTTGTGTTTATGTTATAAATTCATTCAAAATCCTCAAATTGATCTTGGGTTTACGTTCTATAATCTCTTTGGGTAATTAGATCGTATCAATTTCACTTCACTTTCACACACTCACTCCTCAGCCTCACAAACACGATGCACGGCGAGACCTCGCCGCGAGGTCTCACCATACATACACAACACATGGCGAGGTCTCGCCGTGAGACCTTGCCATGCACACACTTGCATGGCGAGACCTCGCCGAGAGGTTTCGCCACACAAACAAGTTTCACGGTGAGGTCTCGCCGCGAGACCTCGCCATGAAACACTTGAATGGCATGTGAAATTTGCTGTCCATAATTTTTCTAAGTGTCGATTTTGCTCTTCACATGTGCAGGTGCTGGAAGGCGTGGTTCTCGGTGGCTCAGTGGTGCGGTGACGGCGATGGAATCGTGGAGCAGATTAACGAAGGCGCTGGACTCCAGATTGATTTCCTGGCTTGGAATTCTTACACGTGCTGTTTTTGGACTCTTGATATTGTGCAGTGGCATTTCTATAATAATGTAGTCATTCTACGTGCGTGTCGTTTACGTTTTGTAGTCCGCTATATCTAGAGATTTAGTTAGATTTTATGAGGAGATCATTCTAGATAGAAAACAGAATTTTGATTTGAGAGCCGTAATTTTCTCTCTACAATTACTTTCTCTAACTAGTTTTTCCTTCTTCTCCGATCGATCTCCAATTTTAGTTCCGATCGAGAATTTGATCCAAACAATGTAATCCACTTGTGAATTGAAGCTTCCAAAGCAATTTAATCGGTATAATCTTTTCAATTATTGAATATGAATTACTTAATGTTGAGAGGTGTTGATCGCGAACTTGAAATGGAGATTTCTGGCTAGATCGTGAGATGTCCTAGGGTTTGATACAGATGATTGTATAATTAAACTGTGAATGTTTTGCTATTGACTCATCTTTCACGAGAGATATTGTATATGTTTGTAATTTCTTAATTCTATCAAAATTTGTGAAATTTATGCTTTTGTTTGGGGTCTT
Organism: Ophiorrhiza pumila; assembly: GCA_016586305.1. NCBI lineage: Eukaryota > Viridiplantae > Streptophyta > Magnoliopsida > Gentianales > Rubiaceae > Ophiorrhiza > Ophiorrhiza pumila. The sequence continues at coordinate 22,273,694 of BLIW01000007.1, read as the reverse complement.
GAACTTTAATGGAGGCCGCCATGCTAGATTGAGGTTTGATTTCTCATTAGAAGTGTAAATGACATAAACGAGGTTTAGATATACGAGTGTGGAGTTCCTTTGCTTATTTACTTTTGTTCGTGATCAGAGATGTGGTCCTCATGCCAGTTAAAGGTCATTAAGTTATAAGAATCAACTAAAGGAAGATTATTTGATTCTAGTTAGAGTAAAGGAACTTAGGTCGGGTCACGCCATGGGAGACTTAAGATTATGCACGATTACTAACCAGTGTTAGATAGTCGAGACGTTGCGGTACTTTAATCTTCTTGCCTAGGCCTCGCCATGGGAAAGGTAAGATGTAAGGGATATAGAGGATATTATGGTCGACATGCCGAGTATTCTCTGGACTCCTAGGCAGCTATTGTCTCCTCTTAAAGTGTTTTGACTGCATAGCACAAGAGTTTAATTAGCGATAATCTGATATTTGAACCCTGGGACATCTGTTTTAACCTCGTGAGTTCATCTTGTGTTGTGTTGTTATTTTTGTTGCATTTGTGTTACATTTCTTTACTAGCTCCTGGATTTGCTACTCGAACTTAAATTTCCTTCTGATCTAGTCACAATTAGAGCAACTTTAATCAAGTTTCTTGAACCATCCCCTTCCGTGTGGATACGATACCCTACTCATTGCTACTACATTAGTTTAGGGTTAAAATTGCAAGGATAACGACACGCTAGCCAATTTTTGGCGCCATTGTCGGGGAAGGCACGGTTTCTGAAATTTGATCAATTGTTTCTTGAATTTCATTGTTTTATTTCGTGTTGTTCTGTTCTGTTTTGTTTACTCTGTTCTTAATCTTGTATTCTGTTCTGTTTCATTGTTATTGTTATTGCTTGTGGTTTTTGTTCTGGTGTTTGCTGTTTACATCTGAGGTTCTTGCTTTTGTGTTCTGTTTTACTTCTGGTATACTTCATCTTTGGTGTTGTTGTATGCCCAGGCTACGATTTTTGAGAGAACTTGAGTTTGTATTAGATCTAGAATTGCAAAAGACTTTGAGAATTCAAGCCAGACAAAGAGAAATGGCTAATCCTGGAGTGAGGGCACCACGTTTTGGTGACCATTACGCGATCAATTCTTAGAATGGCTTCGACCAGCAAGATATAAACGTCGAGAGTTACCATATACCGACACAAATTGTCTGAATGATCACTCAAGGGCAGTTTTTTCAAGCCCTTGATAATGAAGACCCCAATGATCACCTCGATTGGTTCTTAGGCCTTTGTAGTACTTTTAAGCTTCCAAGAGTGGATCGAGGTGAAGTACATAGAATTTTGTTTCCTCTATCATTACGAGATAAAGCTAAGCATTGGTTCAAGAGTATTGGGAGAGCAAATGCAGCAATGTCCTTTGATGAATTGCAAAAGTGATTTTTAGCCAAGTACTTTCCTCCTGCAAAATTGGAAAAAAGAAGAATAGAAATAATGAACTTCCAGCAGCAGGATGGCGAGTCATTCAGAGAAGCATGGGAGCGTTTCAATGATATAATTCGTCAATGTCCTAATCAGGACCTTGGTGAAATCAGAGAGTTGAACACATTTTTCAAAGGCCTCACAGCTGAGTCTTCTATGATGGTGAAAGCTTGTGCTAATGGTGCATTGAAAGATAAGAGTGTGCCAGAGGTTCGAGAATTGTTTAACCAAATTGCTGAAGATGAGTATCTTTTTCCTCAGACATAGAAACCTCATAGTAGAAGTCAGAGAGGAGTGCTGGATCTTGATGAAGAAACTTCTTTGAGTGCCAAGTTTGAGGCCTTGGCTAAACAAGTGCAGACTTTGAAAGCTACACATGCTAAAGCTCCTAAGTTGTCATGTGGATTGTGTAAGGGCGACCACCATACTGACGAATGTGCCATTACAACTGAATCTATACAATATGTGAATAATAATGGCAAACCTCAATATTCAAGCAATTACAATGGAGGTAGTAGACCATATGGTGGAAGTTAAAGAAATTGGGGGCAACAGAACCAAAACCAAGGAGGGCAATACTATCAAGGAAATGACCAACAAAGATCAACAAATGCACCTCTTGGCTTTGATCATTAAGCTAATACTTCAGAGCAAAGAAAGCTATCAGTTGAAGATATGTTCCATAAGTTGATGGATAAGATGGACAAGAACGAGCAAAGGATTGGAGGCTTGGAAAGCACTATTCGATATCATGAGGCTACATTGAAGAATATTGAGACGCATCTGGGTCAGCTTGCAAATGCTGTTTATCACAGACTGAGTGGATCACTTCCTAGTAATACAATTCCAAATCCAAAACGAAAGGAGACTTATAATGCAATCACGTTACGGAGTGGAAAGCAAGTGCACAAATCTATTAAACCTGGAGATGAAATTTGTGCAGACAAGGAGGAAGGCAATCCTGATCCTGAGCAAGAATGTGCCAATGAGGACATGGCACCAAAGAAGGAGGGGGTGCAAGATAATGGAGAGAGTGGAGAGAGGAAAGGGACCAAGAAAGTTAGAGGACCTCCTAGTCCCTACAATTTCCCTGAATACGCACCTAAACCCCCATTTCCTGAGAGAGTGAAGCCAAAGCCAAAGAAGGGACCTCAGTTTGATAGATTTTTGGACATGGTGAGACAGGTTAATGTGAACTTACCCTTATTAGATTTGGTGACTGCAGTACCCAAATATGCAAAATTTTTGAAAGATTTGATATCTAATAAGGAACAGATTTTGAGATGTGAAGTGCCGTTGACACTCACAGAGTATAGTGGAGTATGGTTTGGACACAAGTTGCCACCTAAATGGAAAGATCCTGGCAGCTGCACTATACCGTGCAAAATTGGAACAAGAATCTTTGAGAAAGCTCTGTGTGATTTAGGTGCTGGTATTAACCTAATGCCCCTTTCTATTGCCACTGATGTGGGACTAAAAGGGAGAATTCGTCTAGTAGCTGTGACTCTTCAACTAGCTGATAGATCCTTAGTCAAGCCTACTGGAATGGTTGAGGATGTCCTGGTGGGGATTGATAAGTTTACACTCCCGGTTGATTTTATTATGCTCGACATGGAGGAGGATCCGAAGGTACCTTTAATCTTTGGTCGCCCATTTCTTGCAACAGGAGAGGCCTTAATTGGAGTAAGAAATAAAACTGTTACATTTCGAATTAGCAATGAACAAGTAGTCTTTGATGTGAATTATTCCATGAAACATCCGATTAATGTAGAGTCTTGCTTTGCTATTCAAGCTGTTACTTGTTCTATGAGTGTAAATGATGAAAATGTTAAACATGATTTTGTGTTGGTTGATAATTTAAATGATTATGTGGAAAAGTTTGAGAATGTTGAATTGAATGAAGAGGATAGAAGAATTGTGTCTGAAATAGAAAATCTTGTTAAGTGTTGTGTGTTAGATGAGTCCATTTTTGAATTGCAAAATGAGGTAGTTGAAGTTAAAATGCATGAATGTGTTGTTGAAGACATGACAAAAGAATCGTGTGTTAGGAATTTGAAAGATAATGAAGAGTCTCATATTCTAACTAATGATACTTGTGCTCCCACTGAGGTGAGGAAGGATGAAATTTTGTGCAGGAATGAGAAGCTTATGCCTTCTATATTGGTTCCACCAAAGCTTGAGTTGAAGCCGTTGCCTCCTTATTTAAAGTATACGTTTCTGGGAGAAAATAAAACACTCCCAATAGTGATTTCTTCTAAATTAGAAGCGTGGCAAGAATCGAAGTTGTTGGAGGTTTTGAGATTATACAAAAGAGCCATTGGATGGACTATTGCGGATATCAAGGGCATAAGTCCTAGCTTATGCATGCATAAGATCCTCTTGGAAGACAATTCTGTGCCAGTGAGGGATAGAAGAGAAGGCTTACCCGCAGATGATGGAGGTTGTCAAGAAGGAAGTGATTAAGTTGCTAAACTTTGGCACGATTTTTTCTATCTCAGATAGCGAATGGGTTAGCCCTGTTCAGTGCGTGCCCAAGAAAGGGGGAGTCACATTTGTAAAGAATGATGCCAATGAGCTACTTGCGGCAAGAATTGTAATTGCATGGAGAATTTGTATGGACTACTAGAAGCTCAACAAGGCAACAAGAAAGGATCATTTTCCACTTCATTGTTTGGAGTAGTTGTTGGACCGAATTGCTGGTTACTTATTCTAATGCTTCTTGGATGGATATTCTGGTTACAATCAGATAGCTATCGACCCAAAGGACCAGGAGAAGACTGCATTTACTTGTCCTTTTGGCACATTTGCGTACAAAATAATGCCATTCGGCTTGTGCAATGCCCCTGCCACATTCCAGCGATGTATGATGGCAATATTCCATCACATGGTTGAGTCAATAATTGAAATATTCATGGATGACTTCTCAGTCTTTGGGATGACTTTTGAAGGCTGCTTGGAGAACCTAGCCAAAGTGCTGAAGAGATGCGAGGAAACTAATCTTGTGTTGAACTGGGAGAAGTTCCAGTTTATAGTATAAGAAGGGATAGTGCTGGGACATAAGATTTCTCACAAAGGAATTGAAGTTGATAGGGCCAAAATTGATGTTATTGCAAAGCTTCCTCCTCCAACAAATGTGAAAGGAATCAGGAGTTTCCTCCTCCTTCTATAGGCGATTCATCAGAGATTTCTCTAAAATTGCTAGGCCATTGTGTAGTCTATTGGAGAAAGATGTCAAGTTTGAATTTGGCACAGAATGCATGGAAGCTTTTGAGACTTTGAAAGCTAAGCTTGTGGAAGCATCGATTATAGTCACTCTTCATTAGGGTGAGCCATTTGAGATAATGTGCGATGCAAGTGATTACGCGTTAGGAGTTGTTCTTGACCAAAGAAGGGATAAAATTTTTTACACAATTTATTATGCCAGTAAGTTACTAAATGAAGCTCAATTGAATTACACAACCACGGAGAAAGAAATGTTGGCTAATGTTTTTGCGTTTGACAAGTTTAGAGCATATTTGCTGGGATCAAGGGTGATTGTACATACAGATCACGCAGCTTTAAAGTATTTGCTAGCAAAGAAAGAAGCCAAACCAAGATTGATTCGATGGGTATTGTTACTCCAAGAGTTTGATGTTGAAATCATAGATAAAAAGGGGTCAGAAAATGTGGTAGCTGACTATCTTTCTAAACTGGAGTCAGAAGCTCAAGAGGGATCGACCATTTTGGTAAAAGAACATTTTCCAGATGAGCAATTTCTTAGAGCCGATGGGAAGTCCTTGCCTTGGTATGCAGAGATAGCTAACTACATTGTGGCTGGGCAAGTACCCTCTTATTTCTCTAGTGACCAAAAGAAGAAACTGAGAAGTGATGCAAAGTATTATTTTTGGGAGGACAATGCCTTGTACAAAATTTGTAGTTATCAAATCATAAGAAAGTGCATCAAAGAGGAAGAGAAGGAAGAAATTCTGAGAGCATGTCATGAAGGACCTTGTGGTGGACATTTTGGCTCTACAAGAACAGGATTCAAAGTGTTAAAATGTGGTTTCTGTTGGCCTCATAGTTTCTTGGATGCAAGAATTTGGGTTGGCAAATGTGATCGATGCCAAAGGACAGGGAACATTTCTTCGAGGAATGAAATGCCTCTGAACAATATTCTTGAAGTGGAAATATTCGATGTTTGGGGCATTGACTTTATGGGTCAATTCCCAAAATTCCGAGGCATGGAATATATGTTGGTGGCAGTTGATTACGCTTCCAAATGGGTCGAGGCCGTAGCTCTCGCTCACAATGATGCTAAGAGTGTGGCTGCCTTCTTGAAGAAACACATTTTCAATTGGTTTGGAGCACCCAGAGCAATCATAAGTGATGGAGGCACTCACTTCTGCAATAAGATTTTTGAAGCTCTTTTGGCTAAGTATGGAGTGAAACATAAGGTATCCACGACATACCATCCTCAGACCAGCGGCCAGGCGGAAGTTTCAAATAGGGAGATTAAAAGAGTGTTGGAAAAAGTTGTTAACCCAGGACGGAAGGATTGGGCCATGTAGTTGGATGATGCATTGTGGGCGTACAGAACTGCTTACAAAACACCAATCGGGGCTTCTCCATTTCGGCTGGTGTTTGGGAAAGAGTGTCATCTCTCGATAGAGTTGGAGCATAAGGCCTACTGGGCAATTCAGAAGTTGAACATAGATTTACATGGGCCTCAGTCAAAGAGGATGCTAGAGTTGAATGATTTGGACAAGTTTCGATTCAATGCTTACATGAGTTCTAAGCTTTATAAGGAGAGGACAAAGAAACTCCATGATGCTAATATCCAATCAAAAAGTTTTGCTCTAGGGCAACTGGTTTTACTGTACAATTCTCGCTTGAGATTGTTTCCTGGAAAATTGAGATCACGTTGGAGTGGTCCATTTCGAGTTGTCAATGTTAAGCCATATGGTGTTGTAGAGATCCAGAATGACAAGAATGGTAACAAATGGCAAGTGAATGGTCACAGGCTCAAACCATATTTGACACCTCAGGAGAAGGGTACCGCAGAGATAGCACGAGCCCACATGAATTGTTCTTGGATGATCCTTTACATTCACAGTGAGACAAGAAGCATGGTCGGGTTGTTGACTGTAAACCAAGCGCTCATGGGAGGCAACCCAATTTTTCATTCTACGTTTTTGTTTGTGTGTTTTGTTTACTTTTATTTTTGCTCTTAATTTGTGTAGTGTGTATTGACAATTCTTGGCACAATCTCATAATTTGTTGATGGACTTTGCAGCTTATCATATGGGTTATGGTGATGAATGCAAAGACAGATGGTGAATCTAGACTATTCACTCAAAAAGGGGTAAGATGGATTTCACATTTTCTGCAACAAAGGTAAATGCATCCAAGGTAAATATTGATGCCAGACCCGTGAACTTGTTTGCTTGTTGGCTTGTTACGCTTCAAATAGTTGAGTGAAGTGTGCAACAAGTTATGACCTGAGGTGTATGGTTCTTTCTTACACATATTGTCACTATGTGTGTGTCTTTGAGATTCGTTCACATGGGTTCGTCTGGTAGCTAACATGGAATTGCTATGTGCTGCATATCTTCCCTATAAATACATTGCATCTTGTTTCCTAATCTACATCCTTTGTGAGTGACTTTCCATTATAAGGTGATGGCCTACTTTCCTCATTCCAACCCTTTTGAGTATACAATCTTCAGTGAGGATATGGGCACTACTTCTTCTTTAGCCGATAAAGATATGGTGATTGACTATGATCCGACTGAAGCATCACAGTTTGTCAATGCTAACGCGGAGGGCTTATAAAATAGATCAGTCAACAGAGAATTCATCTTTGAAAGACCTTTTGAGGATCCTTCCCACAGATTTGAGGAGTTGATTATGGGGCATTCTTGGGCTCATTTCGAAAGAGCATCTGTTGTTGTGAACAGGGAGATAGTTCGAGAGTTCTATGCCAATTCACGTGCCGACAGCATCCACTCAGTGTTTGTGCGAGGCAAGTATTTGAAAGTCAATCGCCACAGCATTATCTTCTTCCCGATTACCCTGGTGATACATATAGCCGTTTGGTGAGGGTGGAAAACACAGATCATTTATTGGCTGTTGTGGCATTTCCTGGTGTTACCTGGGTGCGAAATGTCAGGAATGAAGCATTATATGTTCCCACGAGTGAATTGACAGCGGAGGCAAAGATGTGGTTGTTATTTATCAACTCTAAACTTCTGCCTACTCGCAGCACCAATATGGTATCACGGGAACGTTTTCTCTTGATTTATGCTATTCAGCATGACTTCTCTATTGACATTGGAAAACTAATGCTTGGGTACATTAGGCGGGCACAACGCAATGAATTTGTCCCGATGTTCTTTCCCGCTCTGTTAACAGCAATGGCTCGAGATAAGGGAGTAGACATTTCTTCGAACGACAATCCTCAACATTCTCTCGGTCTTATAGGGACACCTCAATGGCCTGCATTTCTGGAGGAAGAAAGGGTAGCAAGACTCTCCCGCGGATTGTCATAGGCCAGGTTTCTTTATTGATGTTTTTTCTGCCCCGGGGACCGTGACTTTATGCCAGTGTGGGGGGATGTTTGATTTGAATTTGAAGATTGTGCTAATTGCCATTGCCATGATGAACTTAGTGTAGTAGTAGTGTGTTGTCATGATAGCTTTCATGAGATTAATTTGTTAGTCTACTATTTATGTATGAGGTGTTGAGTTTTTTTTCTTTGTGTTTGAGTTTATTAGTTAATAATGTAATGTGTACGTTTGTGTGTAATGAGCATGATTACATTTTTCCGTGGTAGATTTGCATAAACAAGTGCGGATATTGAATTCTACTTTCTATGTTCATGATTTCATGTCTAAAAGCTGATCACAAATTGAATGATGTAAAGTTGATGTTGTTGTCCAACTTTTATCACATGAGCTTGTTTTATTTCGGGGCTATACATGATGATTTTGCCTTTGTGATAGACACGTTGTCGGGATATTTTGGGTTAGTGTACAAGTGAAATTAGTACCTTAATGATGGTTGAGAAATGTTGCCTAAATCTCAATTTTTTTTTTGCTATTTATGAGCACGTGTGCATTTGAGCTAAAGCAGACATCATTCCTAGAAATGGTAAGGTTGGTAAGGGTTCTAAACATGACTTGATGCTCTTGAAATCTATTTTTTTTTAAACTTGGTTTAATGGGTTTTGAAGAATGGGCAAACGAATCGAAAGTCGCAATCTATTTAGTGTATTGTATGTTCATTGACGTGAAGTGAAGGGACAGAAAACTGAAGTTCAATTTTGGTTCTATGCGACATGTGAATGCCTTATTCTCTTTTGGCAGAAGGTAGATAAGTTGGTTCACATGCCTTGAATGAGCATGGACCCACTTTGTCATGACATGAATGTAATCTTGTTGTGTGGATGGGAACATAAATGCTTAGATTTGGCCGATTGTGTGTTAATGCATAACTTGGTTCTATAAATGCCAACAGCCATTGCCAATATTTGAGAACCAATGCAAGAAAATTTTAGCAAGCTCGGATACGTATAGTGACAATAGCTCTTTCCATTTTCTACTCTCTCCAGGTTTTTGAGTTGTGCTTCCCATAAAGGTATGTTTCTGTGTTCCCTTGACTTGTACTTCATTGGAATTCATACATTGTGCAATTTGGTGTTGGTAAGAACATAAACATGATGTTGTTGTTGTTAAGATGAAGGAAATGGGGAGTCATGAATTATGATGATGCTTATTCAAGAGTAGAATGCATGCTAAATATGAGGGGAATAATGGGATGAATGATTTCAACTAATTCCAGTTTTGACATGTTTCTGTAATTTGATCATAACTTGATAATGTGTTGTCTAAATGAGTTGATTCCAGTCGGAAAATTTCATTAAGAGGTTGGCCTACAATGTTCATGTTGTGTACTTTTTCCAACTGTGATTGGAATGTGGTCTATTTTCGAAGACAAGGCAGTGTTCATGTTTTACTTGTCGTTTGAGAAATTCTGGATTCACCTTGATTGTCATGTCTCGTTGTTTTGGCAATAACTTGCTCATTTTTTGTCCAAATTGAGTGATTCTTATCCCCACATTTAGATAAGCGCATGTTCTGTAAATTTGAAGTTTTAAGTTTTGGTTGAATCGATTTGTTTAGTATGTTATTTTGCATATCTTCATGAGGATTCAAGCTGACTTTAGACAATTTTTTCTGCTAGCTTTGCTTTAGTGTAGTACTGTGACTATAACTTGGTAATTTCTTGTCTAATGTGAGTGATTCCAGTTCCTAGATTTAGCCAAGGTTTAGTTCTACAACTTTAATGTTTTGAATGTTCACTAAATCTACCTATTTGGCTAATTATTGTCTCGGTTGAGTGGAAATTGTGAAACAAAAATTTTGTTTGGAGCGATGGATTCCGTTTTGCCATAAGTCTATTTGTAGGAGTAGGATTGTCCGTATATGCATTTGATGAAGAGTTTAAAGTTGCTATGTTTTGTTGTTATGTTTTGTGGATGAAGAGCTATATTGTATGTTCTTTACTTGTGAACAATGGGTATTGTGATAATATAATCAATTTCAATGTTTGATATTTCTTGTGAACAAATAGTTTTTCGAATTTGGTCTGGATGTTTTAAGTCTTGGATTAAACTTGCTATGTTGTATGAATGAATCACGGAGAAGCTTAGCTATTTTTTGGTTGTTATTGGCAGACATGGCGCCTAAAAAAAAGCTCTACGTCACAGAAAGCAACCACTTCAAAGAAGGGGAAAGGCAAAGCCCAAAAATCTCTTCAAGACTCTGACTCTGACTATTATCCCGAGGAGGACTTTCCACTCTTTGAGGATCCCCCGCAATATATCATGCAAGCGACAACTCCGAAAAAAAAGGAAGGGTTCCTCATATCAACCTTCGGAACCATCGGTGTTTGTAGATAAGGGAGCCCAACAACGTTGGGAACGAGGGATGGGTATGAAGAAGCTACATCTGGAAAGAGCATTCGCTGTGGAAGAAGGTCCATTTTAGGAATTGATGGAGTTCCACCGTTTTGATTAGAAGCTCATGAGTGCACCAGGTTTTTGTAATGCCAGTCTTGCAAGGGAGTTTTATGCTAATGCCAAGTTTCCAAATTCGGCTGGAGATTTTTATGCGAGGGGAAAATGGGTGCAATTTACAAGTGAAATCATTAACACTCATCTTGGTACTCCTAGTTTTCCTCAGGATCCTTTGCCGTTTCCGAAAGATGATGAGTGTGACCAAGCTTTAACGGAGGAGCTAGCTTTGCCAGGAGCTAAATGGGAATTAAACACCCGGGGTGAACGTAAGCATCTTCGTGGAGAATGGTTACGAAGTGATTTTAAGATATGGCTTATGTTTGTCTTGTCGCGTCTTATGCCGAGTTCTCAATCGACTGAAGTGATACGCGATCGGTTATACCTGATATCAGCCATTCGTGGGCGGAGATCGATTGATGTTGGTCGTATAATTCTTTCTAGCTTACAATCTGGTATTGACACTGATAATGCAGCTTTTTACTTTTCGGTCTTGATCAAAGAAATCTGTTTGGCTCAAGGTGTTGATACTGAAGCTGGGGAGTGGCGTAGGAATCTAGGCCTGATTGGTACACCATTGTATATCAAATATCTGCGTGTGGAGAAGGAGACGAAGAAAGCAAATGGAGCAAGGGTTGAAGCACTTCGGGATAAGTCTGGACCTTTACCTTGTGAATCAAGTGAAGAACAACAGCCATATGATTTTCATTCCTTTTAAGGGGCACTACAAGAATTCCAACAATCTGTGGATAATCGTTTTCAGCAGTTGGACAAAAGGCTTGAAGGCATGCATGAACAGATGAATGATATGTATCAGGATTGGACTTCGCATTCGTCTAATATGATGGAAAAGTTGGATGATATGTCTTCTATTGCGCAACAACAATTTGAGGTTTTGTACCATAGGCAATTGAGAATGCAAATGGAGTTGGACCATTGTAACAAAATGTCTGTGTATTATCACTCTGAGCCTGGTCCTCCTAAACCAACACCAACTTCTGCCCAGTTTGCTGGATATCGGATCTCGAATTCGTCAAGAGATGTCATCAGTGGTGCCATTCATGAGCTACCACGGTGCCCTCAATGTCTTCACTTAACCCATTGCCTACATTTGGACATATCCCACCAATGCCTCCCACCCCTACTTTTAGGGTGGATCCTGAGTTTATGCCACATACAAGAATTCCGATGATTAGTACGGGACAGCCTCTTCAAGGACCTACTGTGGCCCTTTCCATTGGGTGGCACAGTCCTTTAGCGGTCCTTCTTTTTCCACAGCACCGTCGTCTTCCCAGGGAGCCCCTCCTTCTTAATCTTTTACATTGAGGGCAATGTATGTTTCAAGTGTGGGGGGGTGGAAGATGATGCTATTTGGTTGGTTTGTTTTGTGCTTCATGATTGGCTTAATGTTTGAGGAAGTGCAGTGTTTTTTTCTGTTGTCTGGTTGTTGGGATTTGTTGTTATGAAGGATGTGGTGGGCGAAATTTGGTGAAATTGGTACATTTTTTTATTATTTTTATTTTTTTAAATGGGGGTTTCTGGTTATTAAAGATATCTTAATGTGTTGATATTTTCCTGCGCCTAGAAGATGTGATGTGCTATGGAGTGTTTCTAAGTTTGGCTTTGAAGTCTGTGGCAAGTCTCTTTGAAGTTTGATATGAATTGTTGAAATTATTGAAATTCTGTGAAGTATGCTTTGCGAGTAGCGTTGAGAAGCATGGAATTCGGGTTTTAGGGTGTATTCTGTTTTAGTGTGTTTTTAATATTGTTAGTATTAAGTCTTGTATATAAGGGTTGAATAAATGTTTAGAATGTGAGTGGATGTGTTGTGAGTAGTAAATGGCAGTAGAAGTATGGATAATGGAAAAACACTTTGTACTATGCCTCTGTTCTCTTGTTAAGCTATGTTCAAATTTGTAGTTCATCAAATTTTATCTTTGTATTGCATGCAAAATTGTTTTTCCTTTGATTCCAATCTTGATGAGATCAGTATATTTTATTAATCAAGGCATCATGTTAAAGTAAGATAGAAATGCCATGCAAAATCATTCTTGGACATAGGAGGAATCTGGTTCACTTTGTTCTTGTTGATGTGCATGACCTCGGTGTTTTGGGTGCTCTTGCATACATAGTCCCTTAAAGACATCCAAAAAGTTTTAGTCACATAAGAAAGGATATGGAGGAAAAGCCTTTGGGAATTGGGAATGAAAAGCCGAAATACCCTTGGCAAGCTTAATAGAGAAAAAATAGCCATAAAACCAAGGCAGTCAAAGGGAAAAAGAAGCCATAAGACCCAGGCGAACGTACCAATGTGTGTGATAAGCGAATGCACCAAAGTGCAAAAGGAAATGAAATCAATTAAAAGAAGCACCAATGTGCGGCCGTTGATCTTGTGTGATTATAAGTTCTTGTGTGTGGATATGGTGATTGTTTATGCATTAAGATGTTCTTGGAACAAAGGGGGAATGCAAGCATAAGAATAAGTGGACAGGAATTCTTTAACATAAGCTCGCACGCGTGACATTTTGGTCTTTATTCATCGTGCCTTGGCTAATAATTTGTGCTGAAATTTGATTGTTTGGAGTCAAAAACATATCGTGAGTTGTGTGCGTGAAAAAAATATTTGACGAACTCGGAGGAGAGCAAAGTAGATAGGGGAGCAAGGTCTAGTGCTGAAGTTGTTAACATAAGTAAAAGTTTTGCTTGAGAGCAAGCAAGAGTTCAAGTGTGAGAGAAATTGATGAATCAGTTTTATACTGACTTAATAGAACTATTTTCACTTGATTTCTGCTATGTTCTCATGCATTTGGTATAGAAAATGCCATGATCATGTAAAGAATGGGTGAAACATGAATTGGGTGAAAAAGGTTGAAAAATTGGTAAACATATGTTGTATTTGTGGGTGAGTGTTGACTTAGTTGATTGGTTGTGTATGTGGGGATTTGATGAAAACTAAGCTATGAGTCTGAATGCTAATGTGTGTGTTAATTGGTATCTTTAATGTGTGTAATTCGAGAAGTTGTGTATTTCATGTGTATTGGTTGTGTTTATTCATGCTCCTACATAGAGCACACACTGCCTGAGATCACCGCATGGACATACAACTTCCGCATATCGGCGCGCGAGGCACACACTCGCATCTCGCCGCATGGTGCGTGTGGCGAGCTCTCGCACCTCGCTGCATACCCATGCAGCACACGCACACACCTCGCCGCACGTATGTGCGGCGAGCTCGCACATTTCACCGCACTCGCTATGCGAACATGCGCGCAGCATTCTCACACCTGCGCGCGGCAGTCTCGTACGAGCTGCGCGCAGATGCGCGCAACAATTCCACACCTCGCCGCACAAGCTGTGCGGCGAGCCCTCACATCTCACCGCACACACGCACACCTTGCCGCACATATGTGCGACGAGCTCTCGCATGTACCTCGCCGCACGCATGTGCAACGAGAACACGCACCTCGCCGCACGCATGTCAACTCTTGACTTCGATACTTCATTTGCACTCATTTTCAATACATCTCACAACACTCTTCATGCTACATTTCACTTCACATTCACACACTCACTTCTCAGCCTCACACACAAGATGCACGGCGAGACCTCGCCGCGAGATCTCGCTATACATAGACAACACATGGCGAGGTCTCGCCGTGAGTGTTTCATGAGGAGATTAACGAATGCACTGGACTCCAGATTGATTCCTGGCTTGGAATTCTTACACGTGCTATTTTTGGACTCTTGATATTGTGCAATGGCATTTCTATAATAATGTAGTCATTCTACGTGCGTGTCGTTTACGTTTTGTAGTCCTCTATATATAGAGATTTAGTTAGATTTTATGAGGAGATCATTCTAGATAGAAAATAGAATTTTGATTTGAGAGCGGGAATTTTCTCTCTACAATTACTTTCTCTCACTAGTTTTTCCTTCTTCTCCGATCGATCTCCGATTTCAATTCCGATCGAGAATTTGATCCGAACATTATAATCCGCTTGTGAATTGAAGCTTCCGAAGCAATTTAATCGGTATAATCTTTTCAATTATTGAATATGAATTGCTTAATGTTGAGTGGTGTTGATCGCGAACTTTAAATGGAGATTTCTGGCTAGATCGTGAGATGTCCTAGGGTTTGATACAGATGATTATATAATTAAACTGTGAATGTTATGCTGTTGACTCATCTTTCACGAGAGATATCGTATATATTCGTAATTGCTTAATTCTATCAAAATTTGTGAAATTTATACTTTTGTTGGGGGTATTGAACTTTAATGGAGGCCGTCATGCTAGATTGAAGTTTGATTTCTCATTAGAAGTGTAAATCACATAAACGAGGTTCAAATATACGAGTGTGAAGTTCCTTTGCTTATTTGCATTTGTTCGTGATCAGAGATGTGGTCGTCATGCAAGTTAAAGGTCATTGAGTTATAAGAATCAAGTAAATGAAGATTATTTGATCCTAGTTAGAGTAAAGGAACTTACGTCGGGCCTCGCCATGGGAGACTTAAGATTATGCACGATTACTAACCAGTGTTAGATAGTCGAGACGTTGCGGTACTTTAATCTTCTTGTCTAGGCCTCGCCATGGGAAAGGTAAGATGTAAGGGATATAGAGGATATTGTGGTCGACATGCCGAGTATTCTCTGGACTCCTAGGCAGCTATTGTCTCCTCTTAAAGTGTTTTGCATGGAGTCGAAATCATAGCACAAGAGTTCAATTAGCTATCATCTGATATTTGAACCCTAGGACATCTGTTTTAAACTCGTGACTTCATTCTTGTGTTGTGTTGTTATTTTTGTTGCATTTGTGTTAAATTTCTTTACTAGCTCCTGGATTTGCTACTTGAACTTAAATTTCCTTCTGATCTAGTCACAATTAGAGCAACTTTAATCAAGTTTCTTGAACCATCCCCTTCCCTGTGGATACGATACCCTACTCATTGCTACTACATTAGTTTAGAGTTAAAATTGAAGGACATTAAATTTGGTGTTAGCTGATTCTTGCCAAATTGTATCTTAATTAGAGAAATAATTAGTTTAAGATGATTCTTGCTGATTATCAATGAACTAAGAAGAAATTGGGTAGCATCAGAGTTGATCCATGGTGAACTTTAACTGGTTGTTTCATAAATGTTAATTAATTCTTGAGTCAATGATCGATCAATATTTAATTGGTGTGAATTTTCTTTTTTGCAAGACTTTAATTGTTGTGATAATTTTAGTTAATTTGTTTAATTTGTTTTAAGTTTAATTATATTAATTTGATATATTGAAATTAAGTTGTGACACTGTTTAGACTAAAATCGAATTGGATTCCGTTCATCGAGGGATCGACCCTACTTCCATGTGCTATTTGTTCTATTTGATGTAGGTATTTATTTTGGCTCATAAACAACGAGCCAAAGCTATCCACGCGCTCTCAAATTTTGTGCCTTAACTAGCTGTCCTATTTGCATTTCCAAGTTCTTCATTGTTACATTACTTTGCATCCATTTGTCATCTTACTCCTTGACCATTGATTCATTTTGGCCATTCTCTTGTCGGCTTGTATGCTACTTTTATCCATTCTCTTCATGATTAAACCTACAGCCTCCTCTAAAATTGATTTCCTAAACTTTTTTTATCACTCCATTGAGGATTGTTAAAATTTGGTGGATACATCGGTCTTGGTAGAGCTATAGACTGTTGGTTCTGCACTCGTCATTGCTAAAATTGCCCTTGGTCTTATTGATATTGTGCTTGACCTCGCTGATTACCACTTCATTTCCCTCCTTTCTTTGCCCAAGTGTTGTTGTTGTTGTATGGCCTGTTGTAGTTGTTCACAAATTGAACAGTTTTCACTGTGAGACAACATTCATCGATATGATAATCCTCCTTACAAATTCCACACACAAGCACTTGCTTAGTGGCATTGGTAGTGTGAAAATCTGTGATAATCTTGGTGATTGCATCAAGCCTTGCATTGAGGGAAGTTTCTTCATCTAATTGCAATATCCCGGCTTGTTTTTATGAGGTAAGTGCCTTGTACCAGACCAAATAAAACCATCTTTAGTAATTTTGTTAAAAAGCTCTTGAATTTCTAGAATGGTTTTGCTTTTGATAAGACCTTCGACACTAGCCTTTACCATAATAATAGATTTAGCATTCAACCTTTGCAAGAACATATTCATCACACGAAGATCTACAAAGTCGTGGTTAGGACAAGCACAAATCAAATTGTTGAATTTTTCCCAAGTCTCTTTGAAAGACTCTACTTTGTGTTGCCTGAAATTCAAGATATCCATACTCATATGTTCAATCTTGGACGGTGGAAAGTACATCATAAGGATTTTCCTTTGAAGCTCATCAAATGACTTAATAGTGCCTCCACGAATAAAGTTGTACCATTGCTTGGCACATCCCCTAAGAGAAAAGGAAAAATATGCATGTCTAATTGCATCTTGAGGAACTCTATGTAGCTTGAATGTGTAACATAATACAAAGAAAGTTTCCAAATGTTCATGAGGATCTTCATTGTCCATGCCTTGGAAAATTGCTCATTGACTAATCATTGTCACAATTTGAGACGAAATTTGGTAGATTTCCACCTCAATTTCAAAGAAATTTTTCCAATTTTTCATTGGTGGCTCGTAATAATCTCCAAGACAAGGCAACGGTGGTTGTCCTGATTGATCTCCCATCCTTGTTTTTAACTGAAATAAGAGTCATCTCTTACTAAAGGTTTAAATCAATTCAACAACTCCTTTTGATTTTGTGTTGCTTTGCATACATAAGAGGAGCCACAGATATCCCCCACAAGAACCTACAAACACAATTTACAAAAACAAGTAAACTGAACTAAAATGACTAACAAATCAAATTCAAACAGAGATTGAAAATGATCACTCTAAAATAGAATCAAAGAAACACAATGTCAAATCTTCAAAACCAATTTTTCTCCACGGCAACAGTGCCAAAAACTTGCTGTAAGAAACCTTTGCACTTAATAATTTAAGTGGAGTTGAGCTCAAGTTTTACCTTAACCAATGGAATGTAAGATAAGGCACAAAGTTTATCCTACCATAGCTTAAGGATCATTCCCATAGGGAGGGAGTGTTCGATTGAAGATTTCAAGATGTATTTCAAATTTTAAGAGTGAAACTAACTTACTACAATAACAAATAAATAAGAGATGATGGATTACTACTTTACTCACTACAAACAAACCAATAACACAACTTAAGAGAAATGGGACTTATAAGGGTTATAGGTGTGGGATGTTCAAACTTCCAACATGAATATTACCTTGCTATGGTTCATTTGAATAAAGGTGATATGTCAATGTGTCGTTGATTTAAAGATCAACTTCTTACTCTTACACCTATTGTCCTTTGTGGTGAAGGGTACAATATGTTTAAGTGACATTATTAAGGCACTAGCTACCAATTCATCACGTCCTTTGTAGCGAGAGGCACATAGCAATCTATAACAAGCTTGACTCCAATGATTTTGTATGATGGCTTCCCATCTTAATTGATGAGTTAAGTCCATTAGACCTTAATTGACCTATTGTTGCCCAATTACTTCCCATTTACTTTCCATTAGATAGGCCTAATAGTTGATGCAAATCTAGCCAACCTCCTCATGTAATTAGATGCGATGATGCGGAATAACTTGTCCAAGATCTTTTTGAAGATCAATTTTGAAGAAAATACAACCAACCTATATTAGTGGGTTGTCAATATGAATGGTTAATTGATGGTTCCTCACCAACAACTAGCAAAATAGTCAACGTAATAAACATTCCCTCCTTAGGAATATCACTCACAAACAAGAATTAAAAATCCTTCCTAGATTCTAAACACTTGATATGAACAACAACTTTGTGTTATTTCAATAATCAAAATTCATCTATCTTTTGGAACTGAAGAAGAAGTCTTTGAATAGGCCTTCATAAAATGCCCTAACTAATAATTAAAAACATTTACGTAATTAATTAAAAACATAAAAAAATATTGAGCTTCTTGAACGTCGCGTTGTTTAGAGTGTCGCACATCGCGACATCGGTATTAAAAACCTAAAACTACAAACAAAATTTCATAGACGTCGCGATATGCGATGATGGATGTCATGGCATCGGCATTATTCAACTAAAATAAAAATGGCTCCACTGAACCACGTCGCGACGTGAAATAGGCTCTATGTCGTGACATGGACAGATGTCGTGACGTGTGTTGCTATCCGTGTCAATTGCTTCTAGATTAGTGTCATCCCATCCCGCTTAGAAAAGATTTGTCCTCAAATTTGGCACGGCATACAGAAAATTTCCACCACCGACTCTAAACAGAACCACAATTGCACACAACACCTTTGGGTCTCTGTCATCAACTCCCAATGCCTGTAAATTATTCATAATCTTGTGTTGGTCTTTGTAAACCTCCGACGGATGTAACAAAGTCAACAAAAACTTATGCCTATTCCATTTAAATGCATAAGTATTTTCACCACCATAGTGCACAATAGCCCGATCAAACATCAACGGCCTTCCTAGAAGCACATGTCCCACCGACATAGGTACCACATCATAAATTACATTGTCCTAATAAGACCTAATATCAAAGTCTAGTGGAACTTGTCGAGTAACCTCCTCCGATGTCTCTGTATTTACCCAGTGAAGATTATATGAATTCGGGTGAGCAATAGTAGTCAACCCAAATTTGTTGACTAGCAACGAGCTTGAAATATTTGTACAGTTCCCACTATCAATGACCACATTACACAATTTACCACCAATAAGACAACGAGTATGGAATAGTTGAATGCACTTGTAGCCATCTTCTCCTATTGGCTGTACCGTAAGAGCTTGCGTAAACACTAGCAATTCACCAGTTACATGATAAGTTGGTTTTATACCAATTTATATCTGTTATATCACTTAGCTTTTGCCTTGTATTTTATGCAAATGTGTAGTGTTTTGTGCTATTTTGTGCATTTATGTGGTTTGCAACTAGGAAGTGATAAAATGGAGAAAAGGACCTAAAATGTGGATTAAATGAATCAAAAGTGTGTTTGGAGTTAAAGGTTTGGGAAAGGATTCAAGAGTTTTAATGATGTTTGTGAAGATTGGAAGAAAACCCTAACATGCTTGATTTGCTAGTTTTATGTGTGGGCAGAATGGATAGTGTACTTCATTTGAGTATAACTTTCTCAATACTAATCCAGATGATGAGATCTTGAATGTTCTGGAAAGCTCTTTGAGTGTACTTCATTCCTTATGTTTTAACGTTCTTCTAATTCTGTGTGAAAGTAGGAGAAACGGGGGCAGCTTTGCAATTGCTACTTCAGGAAAGGGAGAAAGCGTGGATACGGAATACTCAAAGGCGTGTGGGAGCTGCTGATGGCGTGCGGGCTGTAGCTTGAAAGCGCAAGGAAGCTGATGAAGGCGCGAAGTTTCAAGAGCCAGAGGTGTGGTTTACATTTATGCACAAGTATTATCAACATTGTGTGTGATACGCGTAGTGGCATTCTTGTAGTTTTATACTCATTTTACGTTTGCGTACCATTTACGTTTTGTAATCCTCTATAAATAGAGGATCTAGTTAGATTTTAGGGGTATCTAGAGTAGAAAACAGACTTTTGATTTTGAGAGCGGGAATTTTCTCTCTCTATCTTTCTCTCTCTAGAATTTTCTCTCTCACCTTAATTAAAGGTCTGTAGCTCAAGGTATTAACAATCTACCAAACTGTGGCAATATGAATTCAATAACTAAATCCTGAAGTAGCAATCATAAAAATGCTTTCGTTTCTCATATTTGCACACAAAATTTGAAGAAAGTTAAAACATAAAAAATGAATTACACTCAAATAGCTTTCCAGAACATCCAAGAACGTTTCATTTGGATTAGAATTGAAAGAATTACAGTCAACCGAATTTGTACAACCAAGCTGTCCAAACCCTAAAATGGCCAATTATGCATTTTAAGTTCCTTCATTTTTACCCTTAGCACATTTCACCCCATTTACCATCATTTTACACTTTTTGCACCATTTACACATTATCAACTATCAAACCACATTTACACATTAAACCACATGAAACACCACACAATAGCACCATTTACAAGCTAAAAGCTAAGAGATTTTACACAATATAGTTGGTATAAAACCAACTCATCAAATTCCCCCACACTTGAACTTTTGCTTGTCCTCAAGCAAAGACACAAAATATCATATAAACTCAATCACAACAACATGCCACACACACACCATGCGTTGAACTCTTGATCGAAACAACTTTTTTTTCCATTTCAACTTAATTCACACTAACTTGCTTCTAAGCAAATTGTACACTCAAAACTCATTTTTATCACCCCTATCTAACACATTGTTCATTCATCCACAATGGCCACATCCTAGTTCATCAAAACATTTTTCCACACAAGAATTCATTCCAAGGTTTCTGGCACCAAGCCTTCAGATTTCAGCACAAATTATCAACTAAGGCACAATGAATAAAGACCAACATGCCACGCATGCAAGTGTGTGCTGAGGAACATGCACTTCATCTATTCCCTTGCTATACACCATCTAGTTGTCTCACTCATTCAATACAAGCCTATCTCCTTAGCCACACTCATGAACATGCAGTCACAAGATCCATGTAACCTATGCGCACACAGCTCTATGGGGCATTGCCCTTATTAAGCATATTAGTGCATTTGTTATACTCATTGGTACCATTTGCCTAGGTATTTTGGCTGTTTTTTCACTTTAATCATTTTCCAGGTTCTTGTGGGTTTTTCCTTCCCAGATGCCAAAAGGCTTTTTCTTCCATGTCTTCTCTTATGCATGCACATGTTCATAAGAGTTTCAAGTTGATTAACATGCACGAACTCTGGAAACATCCAGACAAATGCATAGCAAGAAGAGTAAGCTTCCATACGCATACCTCCTGTGTCATTTAGTTTTGCATGGCATATCTATCTTACCTTAACATCGGGCTTTAGCCAGCAAAATGTACCAATTTCCTCAAACTTAGGACCAGAAACAAAAAATTTTCACATGCAAACTCAAAAAGAGTTAAGTTGATGAACTTGAATTAAGCCATAGTGAACTAGGAACAATGTTTCAAATACATGTGTGAAACCAACTTTCTAGCTCACTCACTCTAGCATTTGACTCTTTCACAAGTTCAACACAAAAGTTGTTTGACTCTATAAATGCACTCATTGTAAACTTGCACAACTTGTCTTCACTACACCAACGCACAACACAGCACAACACAGCTTATGTTCAACACCATCACTTATTCAAAAAGCTTGCAAAAGTTTAAAATTTGCAGAAAAATTCAAACACAACCAACACAAAAAACTTAAACTTTACACAAAATATGAAAAACGCACATATACGGGAAATAGCTCAAAAATGATACAACAAAATGCAAAAATTACATGCTAAGCATCACATGGCATGAAAGAAAACATATAAAGTACAAAAGACACAAACCCAAGCAAACCTTCCTTCCCCCACACTTAAAACTTACATTGTCCTCAATGTAAAGTAAAGATAGGATTAGGAACTCCCTGATACTGCATAAATTCCAATGTTTGCTTTGTGGAGTGTCCTTGTTTGAAGTTCTTTCTTGCATGAACAATTTGCTGCACATGGTGAAACAAAACTTATTAGAGATCACTCACTCAAGAACACTGCATTGGAGCAAGGTAGACATAACATGGAGGTAGCATGCAAGCAAAGTGTCGCACCATGATTTGGAATCATAGTGGTGTAAAATTATACAACTATTAACACTAAATGGCACATGCACAATCATGCTTTAAATGTAAGACAAAGTGATCATGTGCATTGTGGGAGTGGGTGATGGCACCACTCCCCCACACTTAGCCTCCAGCTAGACTTTATTCATTTAACTTTCTTCTTCAAGAATCTGAATAACCCTCTCTGTACCAGAAAAATGATATTTCAACAATACTCATTATCCTCCTGTATGGCACTTGTAAAATAGTGGCAAAGAGGTGCTTGAGCTCATGCATATGGGAAGCAATCTCGACAAATTTAATTTCGAACCACTAAGGTACCCCCATTGTAGGCACCTCTTTTACTTCACCTACCATACTAGACTCTTCAACCACGCACAGCTTAACCAAAGATTGAGGTTCCCTCATATGCTCTTTTACTTCTTCCACCATACTAAGCTCTCCAACCCTGCAAGGCTCAACCAAGGCTTGTACATCCATGGTCTCAACACATTCATCAGCAATCTCAAAACCACCAGTAAGTTCAAAAGCAAATGACTCAAACTCACAGTCATTCAAAATGTTAACATCTTTAGCAGCTAGACTAATATCGACATTTTCATTAGCACGTTCAACATTATCTTGATTCATGATATCACAATGTTCATCAAGATATGACTCTATGCAATTTATCAAGTCATCAAGAAAAGTTACATTCAGAGAATAACAATCAGAATCATCAAGTATAGCATGGCACTCTTTGTCATTGTCATTCAAAATGCTAACATCTTTATCATCAAAACTAACATTGGGAAATTCTTGATGCTTTCCTTTCTCAACAACACAACAAGCATTATCATCAATTAACAAGAGTATCTCACCTTGCACTTCTTGTGAGTCACCAATTAGACACTTAGATTCATTGACCATTTCAAAAATTGGTGCCTCAACCAGAGTTTCAATCAATATGCTAACACTCTCATTAACTAATGCAACATTATCTTCCTTTAGGAAATCACATTGATCTTCAAGAAGTGACTCTATGCAATTCACAAAGCTATCAAGAGGAGAAGCATCTAAAGCAAGGCAATCAACATTATTTGACTCAATGAATTCCATGAAATTCATGTACGACTCCACTGTAGACACATTTTCCAGCATAGTAACATGGCAACTTCGAACACGAGAGTCATCACTATCAAGATCACTAAAGAAGCCATCATCCTCAACAGCAAAGTGCACATATTCATGCTCAAAAGAATCAGCAACAAAGCACTCATGTACACTATCCCCAAAACATGTAGACTACTCCTCCCTTAGACACTTTAAGCCACAATTAACATTAGCATGCATATCAAAATGATTGTCCTCAGAAGTTGATATTCTAGTAATAAGAGGTGTACCTTGTGAGTGGTATTGTGCATCTACAGTTGGTGTCTCAATTTGTTCCCATAGGTTGCTTATTAAAACGTTGATTCGTTCAAACCTTTCTTGTCACCCTTGAAGCTCTTCTTCTAGTTGCGCGAACCTTGTTTCATTTTTATCAATTCTTTCCAAACTTGAGACAACATGTCTTCCATTTTTGCCTCAACTCTGAGATCATACTCATTGCTTTGTTGTTGGTAATACCATTGCTCTCCCTTTTGTAAGCCTCTGTCAAGTTTTTCCATAAGTTGAGAAAACATGTCCTCCACAGGAAGCTCTTGTGTCCCAATGTGGTGTGAGTTGTTGCTTTGTGCTTGATTTTGCCATTGCCTTTCATATGGTGGTAGAGAGAAGTCCTCGTACCATCTAGACATGCTTGGGTACTTGTACAATACTCAATTACAGTGAACTTCAATATCCTGCACTTGACACAAATACACCAAAGCATACAACAAAACACGAAAACTACAAAATGCAACAAAAGTTACCAAAATGAAAAATACCAAGACTACTAAACTACACAAGAAAAGAAAACAAAGCAAATCAAAATTCAAGAAACCGTGCCTTCCTCGGCAACGGCGCCAAAAATTGAAAGCCTAAAGTCGTATCAGCTCAATTTTACCATAAACACTAATGTAGTAGCGTAAGTAGGGATCGTATCCACAGGGAAGGCTTGGGCCAAGAATCTTAATGTTTGCTCACAGAATGTCACGAAAGAAACAAAACTAGACACTAACTAGTAAAGAATCAAATACAACAAATAAAGTGTAAAAACAGGAAGAGAGTGGATGCTCTAGAGTATTTCCACCAGTTGAATGAACATTAGGCCATGATTGCAATGCTCTTGACACACAAGTAAAACAATGAGGAGATCTCTATTGCCCAGGAGGCTAGCTAACACTTAGCATGACGACCACAGTTTTTTCTATACTCCTTAACATTCCACTTTTCCTATGGCGAGGCCTAAGTAGAACGGATTCAACCTGCAATGCCTCAACTCTCCAAAGTTAGAAAATCTAGCATGCAATTCCTACGGTATCCCATGGCGAAGCCTGACCTAGGACCTAGAGTGTTTGTTTACTTTATAAAGTTTCTTCTCACTTTTTCCTAACAACTCAATGATTCTCCACCAGCATGGCGACCGTATCTCAAATCATGATTCAAGCAAAGCAAGTGGAAGACTCAAACATCATACATTTAGTCTTCATTTCATGCAATTCTCACAGATATTGGTAAATCTCACTTCAACTCAGCATGGTGACCACAATCAAAGTTCAATTCATGCAATAAAAGTGTGAATTCATGAAACTCAACAAGATTTAATCATTAAAATCACATATGATTTCATCCTTAAGAAATTATGTCAATTGCATAGCATTGCATAGTCTAATTATACATTTAACCGGTTGAAACTCTAGAACATGAGAGATCTAACCATAGAACTCCATTACCAATTCACGATCAACAATTTGGAACTTGAAACAATTCATTTTCAATAAATGGAAAGAGTTAACCAATTGAATTCTTCCAAGAGCTTCCTTTGATATGAGAATTACAATGATCGGAGCAAATCTTTGATCGGAATAGAAAATGGAGCTCAAAATCCAGAGAGAGAAACTAGAGAGAGAAAGTAGATCTTCCAAATTTATTCCCGCTCTACAGCTCTCAAAAGTTTGTTACAAAATGTAAAATCTAACTAATGGATGAAAAATAATCTCCGGGATCTCAATTTACACATTAGCTACATCTCCTATATATAGAGCTATGAAAATGTAACTAATACGCAACCGTAAACTATCTAAGGTATTACAAAATTGCCCTTAAAATAAATGACTAAAAATCTGCCGAAATTGTGAAAATTCCAAGTTTGAAGAAAATGTTCAGCATTCCAGCGCCTTTGGTGTTCATTTCCAGCGCCTTCAACAGCCTTAGCCACTAGCAACACGCCTTCAGGCTCTAGCTGTAGCGCTTTGCTGCTCAGAACTACAGGTGAAGAAATCAGAGTCGAACCACGCCTTCAGGCCACGTCCAATCAGGCCTTCAGCAACTCAGGGAGCTTCCAAGCAGAACAACCTCTGAAGATTCACGCCTACTTGCCACTGAACTTCACGCCTTCAGCCGCCTGGAAATTCAGAAAAAATCAAACTTCAACACTTCGCCAAATTTCTGACAGCAAGAACAAAACTAGAAACCCTTATGCTTTGTAGCATATTCCAACCAAATTTTTGCCCTGATACGTTGTGAATATGGAAAAACTTAAAACACAAAAGTTGTAACCCTTTGTCTTAGCTCTCCATAGCCATTTGAATCAATCAATTCGGACCTAAGACGAAAAAGGTATGACCCAACTAATAAAGTGCGACAAAGCCGAAGTTTTCATGGAGCAAACCTTCCAACACTTAGCCACTTTTCCTTCTTCAAACAAGATCAAAACATCTCAATACTTAACCGATTTTCATGGCCTAAAAAAACTATACCATTACACTACGAGATCTCGTAGTGAAATTTTTCCTTGTTTTTTACACTACGAAATTTCGTAGTGCAATTTTTACAGTTTTCCTTTTTGCCTGCGAAATTATCTGGTATCATTTTATTGGCTTGCGAAATTTCGCAAGACAATTTTCTTGCCTTTTCCCTCTCACGAAATCTCGTGGGCAAAAGCTGGCATGGTTGCTCGGTTTTTCCTATGCCAAAAAGTGTGCCTAAGTGTGAAGTTTGTTGTGCAAAGAGAGCATGAGTGGTGTGCCAAGAATGCATGAGTGTTGTGCCAAGAGTGTATGATTTGTGTGTTGTGCATGCTTGGCAAGATACACGCATGAGTGTGGTAGTGTGTTTGGCAAGATGTGGCAGAACCGTACAAATGACATGTGCAAGTGTTGTGCCAAATGTGTGAGTAGTCTGCCAAGAGTGTCATGGCAAAGTGAGGTGCCAAGTGTGTCAAGGTGGGGTGCCAAGGTTGGTGCAAAGGTTGTGCCAAGGGTGCACGAATAGTGGGCCAAGACTGTCGTGCCATAGTGTTCAAATGGTGTGCCAAAGCTGTGCAAATGGTGTGCCAAGGTGTTGTGCCGTAGTGTGCAAATGGTGTGCCAAAGCTGTGCAAATGGTGTGCCAAGGTGTTGTGCCGGGTGAATGCTTGGCAAGGTTGTTGGCAAGGTTGGCAAGATGTTGGCAAGGTGTTAGCACGGTGTGGCAAGATTGTGGCTAAAATGGTGTGCCAAAGTTGACGTGCCAAGTGAGCTTGTGCATAAATATTCATTCTAACGCGCAGCTCTACTTCTCTACCAAATACTGTGTCTTAGCCTCTAAATTAGACCCAATGGTTCAAGAATCACCTTAATTGGAGGTCTGTAGCTCATGTTATTAACAATCAGAATTCGTTTCTCATATTTGCACACAGAATATAAAGAAAGTTAAAACATAAGAAATGAAGTACACTCAAATAACTTTCCAGAACATCCAAGAAATTCTCATTTGGATTAGAATTGAAAGAATTACACTCAACCGAATTTGCACAACCAAACTGTCCAAACCCTAAAATGGCCAATTATGCATTTTAAGTTCCTTCATTTTTACCCTTAGCACATTTCACCCCATTTACCATCATTTTACACTTTTTACACCATTTACATATTATCAACTATCAAACCACATTTACACATTAAACCACATGAAACACCACACAATAGCACCATTTACAAGCTAAAAGCCAAGAGATTTTACACAATATAGTTGGTATAAAACCAACTCATCACTTTCTCATGTCGAGGCCTAAGCAAGACGAGTGAACACTGCAACGTCTCAACTTTAAGATACTAGCTAATGAACATACAAAACCTCAAGTCTCCCATGGAGAGGCCCGACCTGAGTTCCTAAACCTTAGTTAGCATCAAAGAGTCATTCTACCCTCTATTCTAGTGACTCAATGACCTTCGATTGGCATGGCGACCACATCTCGGATCATGAACAATACTTAACAAGTGTAGAAACTAAACTATCATACAATTATCACTTTAACTTATGAACCGAGCCTCAACCTAGCATGGCGACCACAATCAAGGTGCAATTCAAACAAAGAAAGTGCGAACATTATGAAACCTGACATCTCCAAGCATTAAGAACAAGTATGATTTCATTATCATAATTTATTTGAATTGCTAGCATTTCATCGTTTAATCATGCATTCATCCGATCCTTACCCTAAGACATCACACGAGTTAGCCGAGGACTTCCATTTTCGTCTCATATTCATCACAAAAACAACATTGAACAATTCATTCTCATCAAATTGGAAAAATTTACCGATTAAAGAACGTAGAATTGTCAAATGCTTCTTCAATTGAGAATCAAAATTCAATCCTCAGCGCAGAGGTGCGATCGGAATTCAAAATGGAGGATGATTTCTAGAGAGAGAAAATCCTAGTGAGAGAAAGCTAGAGAGAGGAAGTATTTCCCGCTCTCCCCAATTCTAAAATCTAGTCTAAGTTCTAAATCTATTCTAGAATGATCTCTTCAAAAGTCTAGCAAAATCCCCTATATATAGGGGTTACAAAACGTACACAATACGTACACAATACAAAACGTACACAATGTTGGTATGAGGGTGCTGAGCGCCAGTGCGGGCAGCGAGTGCGATGTGTGTGTGCGGTGAGTGCGTGAGTGTGTACGGTGGAGTGAGTACGATAGTGAGCTATGTGCATGTGCTTGTGTAAGGATGCGCAATAACAACAACTACACCACGTAACTCCAATTTATCAATGCTATTCCTTCGTGCAACATTTTCCAAACTCTCAACAAGGCAACTCGTTTTCACAAACATGAACCTATTTTTCTCATTTTTACACAGACAACAACACATTCTCACACAATCCATAGAAATCATAATGACAATTTCAACATCACTTCCACTCCTTAGACACTTAAATCATACAAAACATCTTCCCACAGTGTTAATTCTCTCATATCATAGTTCATGCATTCTTAGCTTCTTGTACTCATTTCAACCACAATACTACCCAAAATACACCCAAATCAACAAAAGTCAATTGAAAAATAGCACAATTACGTCAGTATAAAACTGACTTATCAAATTCCCCCACACTTGAGCTTTTGCTTGCCCTCAAGCAAACTTACACTTCACAACCACTTAGCACTAGTCCTCAATCCTCTGTCCAACTTGTTCTCCTTTGAGTTCATCAAAACAAATTTTTCATGCATAAAACTCATAACAAGTCCTTAACTCTAAACCATCAAATTTCAGCACAAATTATCAATCAAGGAACGATGAATAAAGACCAAAATTTCATGCGTGCAAGTGTGTGCTGAGGAATACTGGTCCATCTATTCTTTATGCACGCATTACCTCTTTTGTTCCAAAACATCCCTTTGCATAAACAATCACAATGTCCACAAACAAGAACTCAAAATGACACAAGATCAATCGTCGCACATTGGTGCTTCTCTTAATTGATTTCAGATTTCATTTGCTTTTGCACTTTGGTGCTTTCTTTTGTCACACACATTGGTGTATGATTGCCTGGGTCTTGTGGCTCTTTTTTTCCACTTTTCGCCTGGGTTTTATGGCTGTTTTTTCCCAATTAAGCTTGCCAAGGGTATTTCGGCTTTTCATTCCCAATTGCCAAAGGCTTTTTCTCCATATCCTTTCTTGTGTGACTAAAAGTTTGTAGATGTCTTTAAAGGACTATATATGCTAGAGCATCCAAAACAAACGAAGTAATGCATAACAACAAGAACAAATTGAATCAGTTTCCTCCTATGTCCAAGAACATGTTGGCATATCTATCTTACTTTAACATGATGCCTTGATTAACAAAATATACTGATTTTATAAAGATTGGAAACAAGGAAAACAAAACAATTTTTGCATGCAATACAAAAGTAAAGATGGATGAACTTCAAATTTTTTAACATAGCTTCACAAAGGAGCAGAAGCATAGTATAAAGTGTTTCTTCATTCCATTGCCCTCACTGTCACCACACCTCTTTTCATTTCATTTCACACGTTACCCTTTATTAGCACACTGACACTCCTAAAACTTAAAAGAGCTAACCAACCAAAAGAGATACACTCAACACTTCACACATTCCATGGACAGTCACATTTTGCCACAGATCAACTACACAAAACTTGTGTTTTTAACATCACTTATTCACAACAAATTTCAAACTCGCACAACAATGAAAGACACAACATATAACGGGAAATAATATGCAAACACTCAAATTTAACATAACAAAACTAGAAAATAGCATGCTTTGCATCACATAGGACAAAAAATTTCATTAATGCAAGAAGAGTAAGCATATAAAGTTCAAGAGACACACACCATAGTAACCATCCCCCACACTTAAAACTTACATTGTCCTCAATGTAAAGTATAGATATGGATATGTCATGAATTCCAATATTTGCTTGGTGGAGTGTCTTTGTCCATAGTTTTCTCTCACGCACGAAAAACTTCCTACAAATGGTGAAACCATGCTTATTAGAACTCACTCACTCAAATATACTACATGTTGGTGCAAGGTAAACATGACATGGAGGTTACATGCAAGCAAAGTGTCGCGCACCAAGACTAGGAGTCATGGTGGTGTAAAAATATGCAACTAACAACACTAAGTGGCACATGCACCATTCATGCTTGAAATGTACAATAAATTGCAAGTGTACATTGTCGGAGTGGTCCATGGCATTCACTCCCCCACACTTAGCCTCATGTGTGCTTTGCCCATTCGGCTTGCAGCTTCCTTCATGAGCAAGCCCCTGTAACATGAGTAGTGTGAGTAAGCATAAACAAAATGCAAAACAATATAACGACTAGTTAACCAAAATACTTTATTAAATGTACTATGAAAAGAATTAGATCTCGGTTTTGCAGTCTCCAGCTAGACTTTATTCCTTCATATATCATTCTTCTTCAAGAATCGGAATATCCATATCTGTACCAGAAAAAAGATATTTCACAAGAACTCTTTTTTCTCCTCTTGTATGGCACTAGAAGAGTAGCTTCAATGAGGTGTTTAAAATCCTGCACATGGGGAGCAACCTCTACAAATTCTACTTTGAACCACTGAGGCTCCCCCATTATAGGCACCTCCTTTACTTCACCTACCATTTTAGGCTCTTCAACCATACACAGCTCAACCAAAGGTTGAGGGTCTCCCATAAGAGGCACCTGGTTCAATTTTTCCACCATTGGAGGCACATCATTTACTTCTCCCACCATACTAGGCACTTTAATCTTGCAAGGCTCAACCAAGGATTGTACATCCATAGTCTCAACAAAACCATCAGTAAATTCAAGAATGGATGTGTCAACAAAGCAATTTTTTACCATGTTAGCAATCTCATTAGAAATTTTCACATCTTCATCATCTAGACTAACATCAGTAAGCTCAAAAATGGATTCATCAATGAAGCAATTTTCCACTATATTGGCAATGTCATTCAAAATTGGAACATCTTCCTCATCTAGACTAACTTATGGAAATTGTTGAGTTTTTTCTTTGTCAACAACACAAAAAGCATTGTCATCAATTAACAAGAGTATCTCATTTTGTACTTCTTATGAGTCCACATTTAGACATTTAGTTTCAAACAACATTTCAAGAGTTGGTGCCTCAACAAGAGTTTCAAGCAATATGGTGACATTCTCATCAGCCAGTTCAACACGATCTCCATTCAAAGCTATCAAAAGGAGAAGACTCTAATGAATGGTTATCAACATCATCCGACTCATGGAATTCCATAAAATTAATGCCAAACTCAACATTTGTCACATTTTCCATATTGTTGCTAAGAAACCATAAGGCTCTAATTTCATCAGTATCAGGTTCATCACAGAATACATCATTCTCTATATCACAACTAAAAATTGACTCATGAAGCAAAGATTCATCAATAATGCATTTTTGTGAGACAACCTTAATATTTGTAGATTCCACCTCCCAAAGATTCTTTTCACCTCATTCAACATTAGCTTGCATTTCAAAATGATATTCCTCAGGAGTTGGTACTCTAGAAATTAGAGGTGTACCTTGTGGATAGCTTGATGCATATTGAATTGGTAGCTCACTTTGTTCTTCCACATTGCTCCACAATGCATCCAGTTGAGTATTCCTTTGTTGGCTTCTTGGAAACTCTTCTTCTTGAGAAAATCTCATTTCTGCCTTTTGTGAGCCTCTATCAAATCTTTCCAAAAGCCGAGAAAACATGTCCTCCACAAAGAGTCTTTGGTTTCCAATGAGATACGTCTTGTTGCTTTGTGATTGATTGTGCCATTGCTCTTCATATGGTGGTAGAGAGAAGTCCCCAAACATTCTAGGTGTCGTTCGAATGTCAATCACCTCAATTAGTGGGCAAAAATGATAAGACTCAATAGAGTCCCCATACCACCTAGACATGCTTGAGTACTTGTGGTATGCAATATTCAATTTCAGTTAAGTTCAATATCCTGCACTTGCCACAATTACACCAAAGTAGACAACGAAACACAAAAATGAAAACAACAATGAAACATAACAAAACTACTAAGCTACACTAAGGAAAAGAAAATAAAACAGCGCAAATCCAAATTCAAGAAACCGTGCCTTCCACGGCAACAGCGCCAAAAATTGACAAGTGTGTCGCGTACTTGCACGATTTTACCCTACCCACTAATGTAGTCGTTGTGAGAGGGATCGAATCCTCAGGGAAGGGAGTGGATTCTTGAGTTCGAGTATTGCTCTAACAAATGTCACAAACAGAGAACAAATAGAGATAAAACGCTACTACAGTAACAAATGAAAATCACAAGAACAGAGAGTAAGGTATAGAATCAAGTATGAATTGGATGTCCTAGGGTCCAGGAGTCGATTAATTTGCAAATTAAACAACTTATGCTCCGCTTTTGACACTCATGCAAATTATATCAGGAGGAGACAAAGGTTGCCTAGGAGTATAGTTAACATCTGGCATGTCGACCGTAATGCCTTATACACTCCTTATTATCTTACTTTCCCATGTCGAGGCCTAAGCAAGACGAGTGAACACCGCAAGGTCTCAACTTCAAGATACTAGCTAATGAACATGCAAAACCTCAAGTCTCCCATGGCGAGGCCCGACCTGAGCTCCTAAACCTTAGTTAGCATCAAAGAGTCATTCTACACTCTATTCTAGTGACTCAATGACCTGTGATTGGCATGGCGACCACATCTCGGATCATGAACAATACTTAACAAGTGTAGAAACTCCACTATCATACGTTCAGTCCTCATCTCATGTAATTCTCTTTTTAATTTATGAACCGATAGCTCCGATTTGGGTGATTCAAAAGGTTGTGGAAAACTAAGATTGGGGCTACAACTTTCATGTTTTAGAGTCTTTCAAATTCACAATGCATCAGGGCCAGAATTAAGTTGGAAGGTGACGGTTTGCAAGTGTTCAGAATTTGAGAGATTTGGAGAAGGCGATGAAGTCTAGGCTCAAAGGCGTGTAGGTGCAGCTGAAGGCGTGTGGGCTGGAGACCTGGGGAATGAGAAGACTGATGAAGGCGTGGAATAGAAAGGCTCAGAGGCGTGGTTCGGTCTTGTGCACAAACTGATGATTGGATTTTTACTTGAGGCAGTGACATTCCTGCGATTTAGCTGTCAATTTATGTTTACGTATTGTGTACGTAAAGTTATGGCCAAATTACTGAAGTGCGGCGAGGAGAAGATTTCCATGGCGAGACCTTGGAAGCCAAACTCTCGCAGGCCATTTTTTGTCATGCTTTCAACATGACTGCAAGGTCTCGTAGGCCAATTTTTGTCATGCTTTCACGTGCCTGCGAGGTCTCGCAAGCCAATTTTTGTCATGCTTTCACATGCCTGCGAGGTCTCGCAGGGTAATTTCTTGCTTCAGCAAAACATTCTACTTCTATGAAAAATTGGTGTGTCTTCGACTCTGAATCAGACTTCGTGGTAAACATAAAAGTTTTAGATATCTCTCTTGGCTTTTCATGGGTTTAAGAATCCGCATCATTGGAGGTCTGTAGCTCAATATATACTCATTCTACCAAACTGTGGCAATGAGAAGTCAAATACGAAAACCTGAAATAGCAATTGCAAAGACGCCTCCGTTTCGCCTACTTGCACCCAAAATTAGACAAAAGTTAAAACATAAGAAATGGATTAGTATTGAGAGAGGTACACTCAAAACAATTTACACAACCAGTTCTGCACAACTCCTTTATGCCTAATTGTTAGCTCTAATGTTTAGTCATGTTGTGTATGAATGGTGTTGTGTTTCGTATGAGTCATGCACAAGTGTGTAGGTAGTCTTGGTAAAATGCGACAACAATTTATGAATCAAACAATGTTGCAAGAATGGTGCATGAAATGTGTAACAATTGTGTGCATGTGTGCATGTTTGTGCATAAGTTCATAACAATCGTGTGCATGGATGCTGCCAAGACTAGTGCATGTTGTGTGCTATAAGTGTTGCCCTCGTTTGTGTATGATATCTGCAAGTGTGTGCACAAGCTATGTGCAAGTGTTGTTCGGCTGGTATGAGTGTGCTGCGCGCCAGTGCACGCAGCGAGTGCGATGTGTGTTTGCGGTGAGTGCGTGAGTGTGTACGGTGGAGTGAGTACGATAGTAAGCTATGTGCATGTGCTTGTGTAAGGATGCACAATAACACCAACTACACCATGTAACTCCAGTTTACCAATGCTATTCCTTCGTGCATCATTTTCCAAACTCTCAACAAGGCAACTCGTTTTCACAAACATGAACCTACTTTTCTCATTTTTTCACAGACAACAACACATTCTCACACAATCCACATAAATCATAATGACAAGTTCAACATCACTTCCACTCCTTAGACACTTAAATCATACAAAACATCTTCCCACAGTGTTAATTCTTTCATATCATAGTTCATGCATTCTTAGCTTCTTGTACTGATTTCAACAACAATACTACCCAAAATACACCCAAATCATCAAAAGTCAAGTGAAAAATAGCACAATTACGTCAGTATAAAACTGACTTATCATCGATCCACTACTACAAATATGCTATCCTTACCATTGACTGATCTAGGCAATCCAAGTACAAAATCCATAGAAATATCAATACAAGGATTACTAGGTACAGGCAAAGGTGAATACAAACTCTGAGGCATAATTTTCGATTTTTCTTGCTTACATGCAATGCATTTATCACAAACACTTTTAACATCTTTAATCATGTTAGGCCAATAAAAGTGTTCATTCAAAACAGCAAGTGTTTTAGCAATACCAAAATGCCCTATTTACCGTCCACTATGGGTTTCCTTAACAAGTAATTCACGAATGGAACAAAGGGGTATGCATAACTTATCTTTTTGAAATAAGAAACCATTATGCAAAAAGAAGTCTCCATTCGGGCCTTAGAGTGCATTCATTAAAGGCGGCAATAAAATCAACATCATCTTCGTACAAATCTTTTATCAAATCAAATCCATGTAACTTAGCATGCAAATAGGTGAATAATGTATGTCTCCTAGATAATGCATCTGCTTCAACATTCTCTTGACCAGATTTATACTTAATCACATATAGAAAAGTTTCAATAAATTCTAACCATTTAGCATGCCTTTTATTCAACTTACCTTGAGTTTTCAAAAATTTAAGGCTTTCATGATCAGAATGAATTATAAACTTTTTGGGCCATAAGTAATGTTGCCATACCTGTAATGACCTTACAAAAGCATACAACTGCTTGTCATAAGTTACATACTTCAAAGCTTCCCCATTGAGCTTTTCACTAAAATAAGCCACGGGTATTGATTCTTGCATTAAAACAACATCAATACCTATCCCGGAGGCAATCACAGTGTATCTCAAAAGCTTTATTAAAATTGGGCAAAGCAAGAAGAAGGGCGTGAGTCAACATGTATTTCAACTTATTAAAGGCGTTTTCATGCTCGTCTTTCCATTCAAAAGTAATGTTCTTTTTAACAACTTCATTTAAAGGTGCAGCTATAGAACTAAAGTTTTTAACAAACCTTCTTTAAAAACTGGCCAAACCATGAAAACTCCTAACATCACCAGCATATGTAGGTCTCGGCAATTCCAAAATAGCTTTGACTTTTGACTCATCAACAGAAATACCTTGAGAACTAACAACATAACCCAAAAAGATAATTGATTCCATGCAAAAAGAACATATTTTGAGGTTAGCATACAATTTTTTCTCACGCAAAATAGCAAACACAAGTTTTAAATGTTCAACATTTTCATCAAGTAATTTGCTAAAAATAAGGATGTCATCAAAATAGACCACTACAAATTTTCCAATGAAAGATTGAAAACATGATTCACTAGCCTAATAAGTACTAGGTGCATTAGTTAGACAAAAAGGAATGACTAACCATTCGTACAAACCATACTTTGTTTTAAAGGCTGTTTTCCATTCATCACATTTTTTCATTCTAATTTAATAGTAGCCACTTTTTAAATCAATCTTGGTGAAAATACATGAACCATACAACTCATCAGGCATATCATCTAATCTAGGATTTGGATGTCTATACTTAATTGTGATTTTGTTTATGGCACGACAATCAACACACATTCTCCAAGGTTCATCCTTTTTAGGTACTAAAATGACAGGAACGGAACATGGACTAAGAGACTCATGAACTATACCTTTCTCAAGGAGTTCATCAACTTGACGTTGAATCTCTTTTGTTTCCTCAGGAGCGGGGCGATTTGGGATTTGAGCTCCTGGTATGAAATCAATTTGATGTTCAATACCTCGAATAGGTGGCAAACCTAATTATAAGTCCTCGGGAAACACGTCACTATATTCCTGCAAAAGAGATAAAACAACACTAGGTAAAGAAGCAAGGATATCACTATCAACAATAAGTACAAAATCCTTGCGAATCATCAAGTAAAAAGGTTGCCTATCTAGTATTACTCTCTTAACATCACTTTTAGAAGCAAAATAACAAGATTTTGAACTATCTAAGTTTCGGCTATTACAAGATTTATCAACAATGTCACGGCCTAAACTAGATACATTCTTTTTATGCTCTTGTTCTTTCATTTCCTTTGCTTCTTGATCGGTCATCTCTAAAAAAGCTTGTACAATCCTTGATTGGTCTTCAAAAGCTTGAAAAGGACTTAATGCTCCAAGGTTGTACTTTCGGCCTTCAAAGTCAAAGGAGTAGTAATTCTTCTTGGCATGATATGTTACATCTCGATCAAATTGCCAAGGTCTACCAAGCAAAATATGACTAACTTCTATGGGAACCACATCATATAAAATCTCATCAACATACTTTCCAATGGTGAATGAAAATTTCACTTGTTTATTCATCTTACTTTCTGCCGAATTATTTAACCATTGAAGCTTATATGGTTTTGGATGTTTCATGCAAGTCAAGTTCAACTTCTTAACAAGTAAAGTACTTGCAACATTTGTACAACAACGACTATCAACAATCAAACTACAAATCTTTCCTTGGACTATGCATCGTGTGTGAAATATATTATCTCTTTGAGATAAGTCATCATCAATTTGTGGTTGTGCACTAAGAACTCGGCGAGCAACTAAAGAATAATTACCAACCTCATATGATTCAAGATCTTCACTACCTTCACTTTGGTATTTCTCTTCAGGAGGTGGCATGTCGGCACATTCTTCATCAATTTCCACTTCTCTATTATCACAGATTGTCATCAATTTGCGAGTTGGACAGTCGGATTGATAATGGTCATAACCTTGACACTTGTAGCAACGAATATCCCTTAACCTCTCTTTAGGTTTGGGCGTTGGCTTTGAGGTAGAATCAGCAGCTTGGCAGACTGATTTTGGAGCATTGTTCAAAGTGTTTAAAGGCTGGTTTGGTGAGAAGGACCTCAGTTTTGTTGGTGGTGTAAATGGAGTTGAGTTCGGCTTTTGATCTCTTCTCCAAGGTAGTTGTGGTTGTTGGAAACTTCGACCCTTTCCCTTCATATGTTTCTCAATTTTGATAGCTTTGTGAACAAGTTCATTAGTATCAACATAACTTTGAAGATCAATATGGTAAGCCAATTCGGAATTCATACCTCTAAGAAACCTTTCAATGGTTGAGTCGGGGTCCTCTTGAACATTGGCTTTAATCATCAAAGCTTCCATCTCATGATAGTAATCTTTAACTGTTCGGCTACCTTGCACAAGGGAGTGCAATTTTCTATTGAGCTCTCGGTTATAATGTGAGGGAACATACTTCTTTCTCATTAGCACTTTCATTTGGCTCCAAGTCTTGATTGGCCTTTCACCATCCTGGCGTCTAGATCGAATGACTTCATCCCACCATAGACTAGCATAATTTTTAAGGTGCATAAAGGCAAGGCGGTACTTCATACTTTCGGAAACATCATTACCTTCAAAAAAGTGTTCTAATTCTCGCACCCATTCAAAATATGCTTCGGGGTCTGATTTGCCATGAAACGTAGAGATAGTGAGTTTAACAGAACCAATTGAAAACTTAGACTTGTCACCTTTAGAAGAAGAACTCGTGTTCTCCTCCTCCTCCTCATCCTCATTATCGAATATATCCTCATCAAATTTGAGTTTCCTTGAGGTGGATCCTTTGGATGCCAACTCCAAATTATGAAGTCGGATATTTATCTTTTGAAGCATGTTGAAAAACACCTCATTGGCGAACTTTTGTTCGGCTTGGGTGAGTGTTTTATCACCTTTTTCTTCTTCCATTTTTACCTACAAGTTAGTAAAGAAAAAATGCAAGAATATATATATATAGATAATTCGCACGGGTTCCTCACTTTGGGGTAGTAGGTACTCTCCACTCTATTAAGTAGTGTTCTCTCTTTTTTATCCTAGCTAATACTCTCAAGTAATGAATGTTTTAGAACTATTGAGACTTACCAAGTTCAATGACTTATAGAACACGTCTCAATCAACAAGTTCCACAACAAAAAATTAGACAAGTAAAAATCAAATAATTTATCAAAGAAAACACGTCACAAGTAGATTTAGAACACGTGTGGGTATAAATTGATTTTAACTTCAGAAACTACGAAAAAGAGAAAAAGAACAGAATATAGGTTCGGACGGTTGGAGGGGGTCCGAAAAGGTCGTCCGAAACTTTGTAAAAATTTTGCCCTCTCAGTAGTTTAGGTTCGGACGGTTGGAGTCGTCCGAAAAGGTCGTCCGAAACTTTGTGAAAATTGACCTCTTAGTAGTTTAGGTTCGGACAATTGAAGGAGTCCAAAATAGTCGTCCGAAACTTTGTGGAAATTTTGACCTCTCAGTAGTTTAGGTTCGGACTGTTGAAGGCGTCCAAAATGGTCGTCCGAAACTTTTAAAAAAATATAAAATAAAATAAATAAAAGAAACAAAGTCCGAATTTGTATATATATATATTTTGTAATTGACCGTACTCCTTTTTTTTGACTCATTTGTTTTTCAATCGGTCACTTTTTTTTGGTTCGGACACAAACTAGTACAAAACAAAAAGTTTAAGGTTTAAGACACAATCGTAGGATTTAAGGTTTTTGTCTTGTCTTAACCTTAAAATTTTAGAAATTTAAAATTTTAATAACTCACCAAATATTCGGAATTCACAGATGCCACTTTCACAAGATATTCAAGATTTTGATTAAAATCAAGAATATGGCTCAAGAAACAAATTTCAACACTTTTAGATTTTCAAGAAATTCAAGATTAAAGTGTCCAAAAACTTGTCTTTTTCGGATATACTAAAAGTTTGATAGAAAAGCAATATATGGTAGACACAATGATGAATCTAACACAAAAGAAACGAAGACAATCGGATAAGAAACAAGGAATTTATGAAATCTTGACCAAAACCCTAGTTGATGAAACCCTAGTTTTGATGAAACCATAATTAAACTTTGACGTGTATAGTAGCAATAAAAACTGAATGAATCCTGCACTATGATGATGAATAAAACAATGCAGAATGAGACACCAAGAACAGCAACAACAATGCAACACGACACAACAAAAGAAAGACATGAAACCGCAAAAATAATAAGCAAGAAAATTTGCGATTTTGGGCAGATTTCAGCAAGGTTTTTGCATGCGATTTTGACCAATTTCAGGGATGAATTTAACTCGAATTAAGACAGCAGCAAGGACTCAAAAAAGCAATAAGAAATACGCAAAAACACAGCAGCAAAGAAGACGCAAAAACAGCAACAAAAGAACGACACAAAAACAGCAAGAATGCGGAAGAAAAAGTAAGCGGATTAACCTGAAGTTTTGAGACAACAACCTATTCTCTGATACTAATTGATGTGAAAGGTCGAGGCTCAAGCTCCTGGACCAAACAATCTCCACGAACTTCGGATCGTTGCTGTGGAAAAGTTAATGACAAACAACACGAAACAGATTTGGACAGAAGTAATTGAAGGGAAAATGAAAAGGCAAGACTTGAAGTAAATCAAAACCCCACGTTTATTACAAATTGATTTGGCTTAACCCGTAAAAATTCAAGAGCTAAACTTAGTCGATTTGACTTGTTCTTGAAATCAAGAACTTGGTGAAGTCAACTAAAGGTCACGCTAAAGGTAAACTTGCTACAATGAAGAACCAAATAATTCCCCAAGCCTTTGAGAACACAAAGTGTTAATCACGAATTTAGCAAAGCTAAAACTTTCATTCCAACATGTGTAAAAACGTTACAAGGCTTTCCCTTAAATAGAGGATAGTTTCGTCCATGCTAAAGGAATAAGGAAACAAAACCCTAGAAGTTGTAAAATACAACTTGACTTCTTAGCTAACTAACTAGTTTCCTAAAAAGTGACAAAGCAAAACACGGTTTTGCTTCTTTATTGAAAACGTGTAAAGCTCCTAAAAAGTAGGAGATTACTTTTCTAAAATTTTACTTGCCATTATCATGTAAGATAATTGGGCCAAGTAATCAACTTATTAATGAATTAATTAAAGCCTACATTATGTGTTTTGGACTTAATTAATTAACAACAAAATAAATCCTATCTAGTAAAGAATGGCGTGATCCACTTTGAATCCCAAGTACACACCTTTTTACTTAGATATCATTTCGGCCATGATAATTTCTTCAGGGTGGAATTTCCTTAAGTTCCAATGTAGAACTCTTAGAAACATCTTCATGAATTGTTATTGAAGAAACATGCCAAAGAACATCATGTTGAGATTGTTCGGCCTCCAAGTCTTCACAATGTGATGATAATAAATTGTGCAAGGCTTCTTTCATCCTTTTGCTCCTTGACCTTGCCATTGAACCATCAAGATTCTCCAATGGATCATGCAAGCTCGGCCTTGGCACCATAGACATAGGCGGATTGCTATCATAACCTTTGATGTTAACTATGCCATGAAAAATGCTTGTTCTTTTGATGCATGCTATATGATTGATGTTGTTGATGAGTGTGTTAGGAAGAGTGTTAGTGACATGGTTTTGTCTATTGAGCATAGCTATGATGCATGTGACCTTGAAAAGTGTGAGTTGATATCTTCTTATGAATAAGATGAAAGAATAATGCATTATCTTGAGAATGATGTTCAATTGTTTATGTTGGATCATATGAGTTTAATTGAAGATTTTGATTTTTCTAATAATTTGTTTGAGCACATTGAGGTGAGACTAGCCAATGGTTTAGAGTGTAGGCCCAAAAAGTTTAAAACATCAATTGAGGAGCCACCTACGGCGTGGCTCAAGTCGTTTAAAGTATTTTTTTGGGTGACAACGGAACATTGTTAGTTGTTATTTCAGCTT
Organism: Ophiorrhiza pumila; assembly: GCA_016586305.1. Taxonomy (NCBI): domain Eukaryota; kingdom Viridiplantae; phylum Streptophyta; class Magnoliopsida; order Gentianales; family Rubiaceae; genus Ophiorrhiza; species Ophiorrhiza pumila. The sequence continues at coordinate 22,232,273 of BLIW01000007.1, read as the reverse complement.
ATTTGGAGGCCGATCAAGAAGAGAAGTTGATTAATGTGCCGAAGGAATTCAAGGAAGCTATAGGTTGGACTATTGCAGACATCAAAGGCATTAGCCTATCTATATGTAGGCACAAGATTTTAGTAGAATAGGGTGTAAGTCTAACCCAGTAGAGGCAAAGAAAGTTGAACCCTATCATGATGGAGGTTGTAACGAAATAGATCATCAAGATTCTTGAATTTGGAATGGCATATACCATATCTAATAGTGAATAGGTTAACTTGTTACAATGTGTACATAAAAAATGTGGGGTAACTGCCGTGAAAACCGATGTGGATGAGCTAATTGCAACAAGACTTGCAACTTCATGGAGGGTCTGCATGGATTATATGAAACTAAACAAGACCACCCGAAAGGATCACTTCCCATTACGATTTCTTAACAAACTCCTTGATTGGATTGCTAAATATTCTTTTTACTTTTTCTTGGATGGTTACTCCAGGTACAACAAGATTTTGATAGATCCAAAGGACCAAGAGAAAATGACATTCACTTGCCCATTTGGGATATTTGCCTTTAAGAGGATGCCATTTGGACTGTGCAATGTGCGGTCCATATTCCAAAGGTGCATGTTATCCATATTTCATTATATGATTGAAGACATAATAGAAGTGTTGATGGATTATTTTTTCATTCTTTAGCCAGTCAATTGATAGTTGTTCGGAAAACTTGGCTTTGGTGTTGAAACGGTGTGTTGACACCAATTTAGTGCTCAATTTAGAAAAGTACCAATTCACGGTCCAAGAGGAGATTGTTTTGGGGCACAAGATATCATGAAGTGGAATTGAAGTGGATAAGGCTAAGATTGAAGTGATTGCCAGTCTAGCATCTCCAAGCAATATAAGGGGAATCCAAAGCTTTTTAGGTCATGCCAATTTCTACAGGAGATTCATCCAAGACTTCTCTAAAATAGTAAAGCCATTGTGCAACTTGTTAGAAAATGATCAGGAATTTGAGTTTGATGAAGATTTTGAAGAGGCATTATGGGTGTTGAAACAGAAGTTAGTAGAAGCCCCCATCATTACTACACCCAATTGGAACCTCCTATTTGAAATCGAGTGCAACGCAAGCGACATAGCAATAGGAGCGGTACTCGAGCAAAAGAAGGACAAAGTTTTCAGGGCTATCTACTATACTAGTCAAATGTTAGATGAAGTTCAAGCAAACTACAGAACGATAGAAAAAGAAATGTTAGCCGTTGTGTTTGCTTTTCATAAGTTCAGAGCTTACATATTGGCAATAAGAGTCATAGTGCACACTGGCCACTCAGCCCTCAAATACCTCATGACAAAGAAGGAAACAAAATTGAGACTCATCCGACGGGTACTCCTCCTCCATGAGTTTGATGTAGAATTTGTTGACCGAAAAGGGGCAGAGAACCAAGTAACGGATCACTTGTAAAGATTAGAGAAATAAGGGTTGAATGAAGAAAGCTTGGGGTTCTTCATCAAGGAATGCTTCCTGGATGAGCAGTTCTACGCAGCTAATATGATGAAAAAGACACCTTGGTACGCAGACATTGCTAACATTGTTGTCACCAGACGGGTACCTGGGGAGATCCCTTACAAACGAATGAAGAAGCTCATGCATGATGATGGCTACTACTTGTGGGAGAAACCGTATCTCTTCAAGAATTGTATTGATCAAATTATCTAGCGGTGCATTCCCGAAGTGAAGCAAGGAGAAAATTTGAATAGATGCCCTGGATCCCCTTATGGATGCCACTTTGGGGGAAAAAGAACAGCCTTCAAGGTGTTTCAATTGACATTCTATTGGCCAACAATTTTTAAAGATGCTTAAGAGTGTGTGGTCAAGTGTCCATAATCCCAAAGAATAGGAAACATCTCATGGAGACAAGAGATGTCAGTCAACAACATCCTTGAAGTGGATATCTTTGATGTGTGGAGGATTGATTTTATGAGACCTTTCCCACAATTCTATGGCAACAATTATATCTTTGTTGCAGTGTACTACGTGTCAAAATGGGTAGAAGCCGTGACACTTGCAACGACCGACAACAAAAATGTGGTGACCTTGAAGAGAAACATTTTCACACGATTTGGCACTTGAAAAGCCACCATAAGTGATGGGGGATCCCACTTTTACAACAGAAGTTTTGAGGCTTTGCTAGGAAGATACGGTGTTCGCCACAAGGTGGCCATCCATATCATCTCCAAACTAGTGGGCAAGCTTAAATTTAAAATCGTGAGATCAAGAGGATCTTGGAGAAGGAAGTTGGACCAACCCACAAAGACTAGACAAAAAAGCTTGAAGATGCATTGTGGGCATATTGGACTCCCTACAAAACTCCTATCGGTGCGTCACCATATCATCTTGTGTTTGAAAAGTCATGTCATTTGCAGTTGCAACTGGAACACAAAGTTTTTCAGGCTATCTATAACTTGAATACGGATTGGAACGAGGCAGCTTATGGAAGAATGGGTGTTCTCAATGAAATAGACAAATTTAGGTTTCATTCATACCATAGTGCCACACTCTATAAGGAGATGACTAAGGCAAGATATGATAAGGGTATTCTTGATAGAGAATTGATATGAGGCAAAGAGTGCTGATTTACAATTGGAGATTGAGGTTGTGTCCGGGTAAGTTTAAACCAAGATGGATTGGACCCTTTGTAATCACCAAGGTATTCCCATATGGCACACTTGAAGTCACAAATGAAGAAAAATGGTGTACAAATTCAATGTCAATGGACAAAGGGTGAAGCATTACCTTGGAGATTTGGATAACCTTGGCAAGTGTAAAACGGCAGTAGGGCACCGAGAAGAGCAATTAAGCATTTGAACATAAAGAAGCAATAAGTTGGGCTAACAACAATAAACTTAGCACTGCTTCGAAGGCAACCCAAGATTCCTACTCTCAACATTGTTCTTTCTTCTGTTTATTGTCTTTAGTTAGTAGAATTAGAAGTTTGATTAATTAGATTAAATATTTTTGTAGGATTTAAGAAGGTAAAGGACCGGTTGGAGTTTAGTAAAGGAAGCTTGACTTCAACGAAGTGAAAATTTAAGATTAATAAGGGAGGAAATAGATAGCATATGCATGTATACATTCATTCATTCGTGAAAAGTTTTGACACATTGCATAAGCACCTCCAGATAGTGGTGACCAAGGTTTATGATCATGGTGAAAGTGCAAGTTGACTACATAACTTGAGAAAATTTGAGCCAAAACCTTTGTGGAGTTAAGTGTAGCTAGATGTTGGTTAAACATTTTTTTTAAGTCAAAATCAGGATGACAAGATGATTTTGCGTGACTAACAGTTAGTCACTCTTAAAATAATTTTCTCGCGTGACCTAGCCTATGTCGTGCCGTGTTGTTAATTATAAAGGATCAGAGAGTTTGCAAAACCCTCAGCATGGCGCGACCTGGAGAAAATCTACACCGTGTGAAAAATTGCACGGTATAAGTTGGCGTAAGCCATGCAAAAATTGGGCAAAACAAGTAAATGTTCTCCAGTGAATTGTTGTAGCTTGAATGTACCCATGCCATGAAAATGCACATCCTTGTGTTGAAAAAGAAAATTTTTCCTAAGTGTTGAAGTGATTTTGAATAAAAATCACGTTGCGTGACTTATGACGGCCTATGCCATAGAGCATAGTTAATTTTTCAAAAATAATTCACAGCGTTGAAATCATACGATGTGGCCTGAATACGGCTCCACGAATAGAGCAATAAGAGTTTTCAGTCTGATACAGAAGAACTCGCTTGACCGTAAGAGCCCATGCCGTTATGAATTTTACACTACATCTGTAAATGTGAATTTTAGCTTACACGGTGTGACTAACCAAAATCCCACGTCATGTGCTCTGATTGCTCATCAATTTGCAAAAATCTATTGTACCATAGTTCGCGTGGGATGAGGTAGCCTACGCTATGATGCACACTGTCTTTTCTTACACGACGTCAGTAGCTTTAGGTCATGCCAAGGCACTTCTATAAGTACCAACACTTAGAAAAAATTTCTAAATTTTCTAATTCTCATTTCACATCAGCCTAGCATAGCTCAAAGCAAGTCGCGCTGCATTCAATCCAATTTTTTAGTTGCACCAATCACAAAATTTATGCACAAATCCATCCATAGGAGTTTGCATACACACTTCACACACAATTCTACCGATTCATCACCTCAGAAAACATCAAGGAATCACTGCATTCATTGAAGCCCTAAATTTGAAGTTTAAATTTTGATTCTCTCTTCTCTGGTTGTTAATGTTTAATTGAGCTTCTTTTCATGTTTATGTATGTTAGATAATGCGTAACTGAAGCTAATTTGGCATGGTTAACACCTAGAGAATTAGGAATGAATATTAGTGTAGAACTTTTTATTATGCTTGATGAACTTTGAATTTGTAGTTCCTTACTTGCAAATTGGTGTTGTAGATCCTTTCTACATGTTTAAGAGATGTTATTTTGAGTTTTTGAGCATGAAAAGAAAAACAAATTGATAGAATTAGATATTATGTCCATTTTAAATTTTTAGTGAGTGAGCAGTTAATTGTATAGTTTTTTGAGTTATGATTTCCTTGCTAAATAGGTATATGTAATTGCTTGGTTTGCTTGTGAGGTGAGAAGTACTTCAATGTATACAATTGGTTCTTGATCATAAAAACTCATGGGGCTTGGAATTCTGAGCTTGCATCACAGTATTACTTGGTTGTAAATAAGCCATTATAGTCTTGAATTTTGCAAAAATTTGGTTAAAATGCTTGTGACACCTCATATGGAAATGAACTAAACTTCATTTAGGCATAAGACACATTGCGTTTATTTTCATGGTGAACTTGTGGGTTACACTTTCATGAGCATACCACCCTTTTTTGTGACATACATGAGAGGCATGATGTGGAAATTGTGAAGTTGAGTGTTTAAAAGTAGGCTAGGGCCTGTAAGTCAAGTGTTTCTGTGCTAAAAGGTTGATGCCCTGTTTTGAACTGCTATTTTGTCTGAACCATGCTTGTTTAACCCTGTCTTGATTAGACAAGTTCATATTAACTATTTCAATTTCAATATTCTATGTATAGCTTACCTAAGTGTTGGTGTTAGAATAATGGTTTATGTGCTTTGGAAGTATATATGACACCCAAGGGAAAAGGAAAAAGGCTTTAACCAAAAGGTAACAAGAACTTGCCACCTCAAAGGACCAAACTTCACAAGAAGAATCCCTAACAAAAGATGCCACATCTCCACGACTTCTTCTTTCCAAGAGTATCTTGTGTATACAAATATACGACTAATCCTCTCAATGTCGACAATAGTCAACCCAATTGCTCTTTGATACATTTGCAACACCTTAATGAGTTTCTTTTTTAGCCATGGTTCTAATGTGACTGAAATAACCACTAGAAGTGTGTTGTTGCTTCCAAAAAAAACATACTTAAGGTGAGATAGAAGTGGTTTAAGCTCCAATTGTGGTGGCTCTTTGGCTACTGGTTTCAGCATATTTTCCCTAAAATCAAGAAGTTCAACATGCCTTATTTTAGTGGGCTTCTCCATAGCAAAATCCATAAGCTCATACAGAGATGAATCTAAAAGAACATATTCAACTATGTTTTGCAATTCTAATGCAATTGTCTCATGAATTTGAAACAATTCAAAACTACACATGTGCATTAAAGAATTATTATCATTAATACCTAATATTTTCATAGGATTAACGCATTAACTAATGATTCAACAATATCCATGAAAAAACAAGTATTAATGTCATGGAGATGCTTCTTAGTGTAATTAACATTAAATGTTACCTCTTCACGATTAATGCAGAAGGCGGTGGTTTTCTTGTATATGCTAATCAAAGTATCTCCCATATCTAGAAAAGGTCTCCCAAAGATAATAAGAACATCCTCATCATCCTTCATGTCCAGGATAACAAAATTCAACGAGATAATGAATTTATCCACCGCTACCAAAACATCTTTAAGAATTCCCATTGGGGTAACAATGGACCGGTCCACCAATGGAAGTGTAATTGCGATCGGTTTAACTTTATCACCCAATCCATCATTGACTGCAATAGAATAAGGAATCAAATTAATGTCGGCACCCAAATCATATAATGCCTTGGCAAAATATCTCGAACCAATCTGGCATGAAATTGTGCATCTTCCTGGATCATTAAGCTTAGAAAGGAGATTCGTCTTCATTAAGCACTTCCCAGCTTCATTCAATTGAAGTACCTCCTCACACTACAAAATCTGCTCCTTATTCAAAATAAGATCCCTTAAAAATTTAGTGTTAGTCGGCAACCTACGTACGAAGTCTATCAAAAAATTTCCACATTGAGCTTCTTAACCATCTCTGTAAACTTGCTAAACTGAATCTTCTTCTTTGTTGGCTACACCCTTTGAGGAAAGGTAGATGTGGCACAAATCCTCTAAAATTAAAGGCACTTGGAGGTTTTTTCTTCCTCCATTTTCCTTTACCTTCCTTCTTTTATTCCAATTGCTTTTGAACTTCATCCTTGATTAACCTCAACTGTAACTGGATTATCAATTAAAAGCTCTTCCTAAGTAATCACCACTGGCTGTAACTCTTTACCGCTACAAAGTGTAATTGCATGACATTGCTCATTCTCTTTTGGGTTGGGAAAGTATCACTCAGTAAAGACCTAGCGGGTTTATTACGCCAAAAACTGGCCATTTGGCCTATTTGAGTCTCCATATTTTTAAGAGTAGAACCAAGCTCCCTTATAATACTGCCATGTATTTCCACTATTTTCTTTAATGCAGCACATCATTGATCACCTGCTGTAACACGCTTGTTCATTTTTGCTCTCAGTCCTGCTATAATATCTTTCATAATGGGCTTGTTATCCTCATTTTATGTGTCTTGTTGGTTACCAAAGCTGGATAGATAAGTCGGTCTCATTGGTGTATTATACTGCTGTTTATTTTAATCTCCTTGATACCACTTGTCACTTCCTTGCCCTTTCCACTAGTCAGGATTAGAATTCCAATTGTAGTTGACATACTGCACAAGCTCTTTGGTGACTTGAGGACACTTATTTATATGATGCACTCCTTGACATAATCCACAATATGAAGTTGTGTTCGCACCTAGTACTATCTGAATATGAGCCAAGGTATTCTACATAGTTTCTATCTATGCATCCAGGTTAGTTGTTTTGTCCAATTCCAACATACCAAATTGTCTCCTTCCTTGATTACTCCTTGCTCTTGGAAGCATACTCTCATTATTAACTATGCGTTCAAAGAACTCTTCAACTTCTTCTGGTGATTTTTCACGCAAATTTCATCCAACCATGAGATTTACAAAATACGAAGTCTCCAAATTTAGCCCATTGCAAATGATGTCCAGCTCTCATCCAGGCTCCATCCTACTGTTTGGGAACTTTCAAAACTGCTCACAAAACCTATCCCAAACCTCTGTGAATGATTCATTGTCACCTTGATGAAATTGTATAAATTCCATATGGATCTAGTTCATTCAGGATGGAGCAAAGTATTTGGTCACGAACCAGTTTGCAACTTCATCAAAACTTCCAATCCTGCCCCCATTTATTTAGTCATAACAACTCTCTACTATCACTTGAAGTGAGAAAGGGAACAACAATCTCTTTATAACATCATGAGAGATATGATTGAGTTTGCAGGTATTGCACAATTTAATGCTGGAATATTGGCCCATATTAAACAAAAGTGATCTAAGCAAGCGGCACTTGATAGTTTTTCGTAGCCATAGTACATATTTAATCCAAATAATTCATCATGGGCTTATAATGATCACAATACCAACACCATGGTGCTTTCGGTTGCACTAGAGGAACAACTGGAGGAATCACTGGAGGAACAATATCTAATAGTGGATCTCTTGGTGCAGACATCGTCTCAAAGTCTAATTTTTCCTTCGCTCGCAAAGTCTTTGTGATACGAAACCCGGATCGACTCGCTCCAAACCCCAGCTTGTATATCACAGAAGCAAAAACTATTCAGGACCTTTCAAATAAAATCAATGAACAACAAACAATCTAACAATGTAGATTGGAAATTATACACCAATTGATAAAGCCGCTTTGCACAAACTAATCAATTCTCCAGATTTGTTAGTTTGAAAACCATTCAAAGGAATTCAAATTCACAAAGATAAAACATTCACTGTTTTATTTCTCAACTCAAAGTTCTTCGCTAATCTAAAAAATACGTACACATATTAGCCTTTTTATAGGCTTACAAAGAAAACCTAACTTGCTAAATAAGTAAACTAAAACTAACCCTAACAAACTGGACTTAGATTACATTAAATATGGACCTTAATAATTAAAGAACATTTTAATTATAAATCCCAATACAATTAAACCCAAAAGAACTAAAAACGAAAAATATTAAAACTCTGCTGCACACCGACGTCGCGACGTGGGGGAAGAAATTCACTCACCTAAAATAATTAAAATTTCTTGCAAAAAAGCTTCATCTTCCTTGGATTCATTCCCCTCAATGGTAGACTCAATATCCTCCAAAATAACATTTGTCCAAGGCATATCCGAAAGAAATTCGGTTTAACATTCGGGCTCAATAATGATCTCTTCAATTGTATTTGCCACATTTCGTTGTGGAATGTCATCCACTCATGCCCATGTAGAAGGATCATCACTAACATAGGAATTTGGATCCTTAAATTTAGCAACCCCATCAACAATATCAACTTTCAATTTACTTTTGCATTCAATTTCAGTATGACCATATCCAAGACATGTACCACATCTAGGTATCTTTGATTTGGGATTTTTCAAGGCACGTAAAGCATCCCTAAATTCTTTCTCAAGTTCATCATCAGTTTAGGAGGTAAGGAATACGACAAATACCTCTTCACTTCTACCTGTTGTTGTTCCCAACTCAAATCACTCTAAGTTAAAGCAACACCCATGTCACAATATTCAACAAAAAGATCCAACAAATAACCACTTGATTTTTCTTTCCACCAAAATCAAAACCAACACAATAAAAGATATAAATGCTTGACACCAATCACAGAACAAAATTTATGACAGGCTTGTTCATATCAAACAACAATTTGAATTCAATTTTATAAGAAAAAATTGAAAACCTTATTTTGTTCGAAGAACATGGGCTTCGATACCACTTGATATGAAATCCGGATCGATTCGCTCCAAACCCCGGCTTGTATAACATGGAAGCAAAAACTATTCAGGACCTTTGAAATAAAATCAATGAACAACGAACAATCTAACAATGTAGATTGGCAACTATACACAAATTGATAAAGCCGCAAAAAAAATTTCAACAGAGTTGCTTTCCCCAACAACAGCACAGAAAATTGATATATGAAAATATAGGTATAAAATAAACTCGTGATTGCTATCTACCCCTTTTAAAAAATACTTTCAAACAACCACTTAACCGTGATAATATAGAAAATTTTGTACCTGCATGGAAAGGATAATGTTGAAAGTTTATAAAATATTTTTGGATTTTTGTTTATTAAATGAGCAAAACAATAAAGTAAATGAAGTAAAGCAAAGCAAATACGATGAAAACTTATTAAAAGAATCCAAATTGAGCAAGTACAGTCTCAAAATTATATTTAGGGTTTATTAAAGAAAAATGCAAATTCTATCCATGGTCATGCCAAGGGTAAACATTTATTCATAATCGAGGTCTCAATTCTGAGCACTTATCTTACTCATAAAATCTTATCACACTCCCTCCTATGTGGTAAGAGGCAAGAAATGGTTTAGGTATCTAATGTCTAGATATTAACAAGTAATTAAACCCTTTTATGTGGTAAGAGGCAAGGTTTACTTCCTTAATTAGACCAGAATCTAATATTATCTACCAACAAACAACCCTCGAATTCAACCACTCCTATTTGGTAAGGGGCAACGGCAAACCAAGTTACGCTAAAGTTAAACTAATCCCCCCCAAACTTTTATGTGATAAGAGGCAAGAGCTAAGGTAAAACCAGTCTAACAAATTCACAACAAACCACAAAAGATTCTAAATAATCTACTACAATCTCCCTATATGGTAAGAGGCAAGATTAAAGTAGATTATCTCTAATAATTTACTGCACTAAAAGAATTATTTTCATCATACATATTTCACCCATCAAATCATGCACAGCTATGGAGAACATGGCAATAAGACTCATTAAACACACACAATAGAGAAGAATATAAAGCCTGTAAATTAATCACAAAATCCCATATTCATAACCTCTAGAGCATAATCAATATATTGGAGCATGGCTAAACTGAACATCATAATATTAATAATTGAGAACACAATTGAAAACATGGCTTGAAAAGAAAGATAACACCATGAATTATAAAATTATTGGAAAAAAATCTCCAATCCAATACCAATGAATCAAAAAGAAAATGATGTTTCAATCCATAAAAGCTGCAAAATCTCCAAATAATAGCAAAAGGATGAAAGCCAAACTATTAAAAAGGGAAAGCTTTTTGCTCAAGCTCTATCAATTGTCACGTACTAGGCCTATTTATAGTATCTCTTCAATAATATTCGTAAATAGGCCCCCCATAAAATCATTGTCAGATGCAAAGTTTTAAAATGGGCCAAAAACTCAATTTTTGAAAATAACCTTGGAATTCCCAGTTGGGCACGACGTTTGCATGTCGTGACGTGGCTCTCTATAACTACTCTATTATTTTTTAATTGATTTTTTCCCATGTCGAAACGTGCATGATTGTACATCACGACGTATACCCACGTCACGATATGGGTGGTCCCCGATGTCTCGACGTGGAGCACTTCTCCAACTCGTCACAAATTTTCTTCTTCTTTTTCTCTACTTTGCATTTGATTTGACTTCTGTAAGACTCATGGTTGATAAACCTACAATAAACACACTAAAACGAATCAAATAGAATTGAAACGACTAAAGAATTAAGTGCAAATACTAAATAAAAGGTGAATAAATTCACCTTATCAAATATCGATCCACTTCAATGTTTTTTGTCCTATCATGCTAAACAAGATTATGAGAAATGTCAATAGCTGCCTTATGGTCACAAAATAAGTTCATTTCACAATTAGGTGTGATAAGTTGGTTTTATACCAACTTATATATCTTATTTCACTTAGATTTTGACTTGTTTTTCATGCATTTGTGTGGTGTTACGTGTCATTTTGTGCATTTTATGTGGTTTACAACTTGGTGTGCTAAAATGAGAAAAAGACCAAAAATGAGGATTAAATGAGACAAATGTGTGTCTTAGGTTAAAGAACAGGGAAAGAACTAAAAAAGGTTTGATATTAAGTCTGTGGAGTTTGAAGAATGTCATAATATGCTTATTTTGTAGTTGGGCAGAACGGATAGTGCACTTCATTTGAGTATAACTTTCCCAATACTAATCCAAATGGTGAGATCATGAATGTTCTGGAACGCTCTTGGAGTGCATTTCAATTCTTATGTTTTAACTTACTTCTCATTCTGTGTGCTAGACTGAGAAACAGGGGTATATTTGTGATCATTACTGCAGCTTTTCATTGTTGACTTAACTGCCACAGTTTGGTAGATTGTTCATATCCTGAGCTACAGACCTCCAATGATGTGAATTCATGAACCTATGGAAAGCCAAGAGAAAGATCTACAACTCTTAAGTTTACCACAAAGTGATTCGGAGCCGAAGACACACAAATATTGCATATACGTGGAAAGTTGAGCTGAAAAGGGAAATTACATGGCGCGATGCATCGCCACGGTGCATTGCCATGAAACCATTTGCACCACGACGCATCGTGGCGATGCATCGCCACGACTCGTCGGCCATGAAATTTTCTCCTTGCCACAAGTTAGTATTTTGGTCATAACTCTCTCGTCCGAGCTCCAAATTGAGTGATTCAAAATACAATGGAAAACTAATACATAGGGCTACAACTTTCATAATTTAGGTGTTTCCAAATTCACAACGCATCAGGGCCAGCATATGGTTATAAAGTGACGGTTTGTAAATTTTTTAGAATTTGAGAGGGAAAAAGTTCCAAGTATCTTTGCTTGTGTTTTCCTTGCATCTTTGAGATGAATTTGGTGCACACATTTTGTTGCTAATCATATACAAGTTGATGCCCAAGTGCATGCACATATTATCACATCGTTGCACAAGACTTGCTGCACAGATGCACTCATCGTCGCACAAGACACACACCAGCCGCACATCATGCACATCACTGTGCACGGGTCGCCGCACGTTACTGCGCACACTTGCTGCACGCTTGCGCACAAGTCCGCACTTCATGAACACCACTGTACACAGGTCGCCGCACAGGTCGTAGCACGTTGCTGCACACTTGCTGCGTACACTTGATGTAGCATGGTGATGCGAATAGTTGATCGAGGCTCTTGCTCCTGGACCAAATTTGATCTTCAAGATGTAGGATCAAGCTGCACAAAGGTTATTCAAAGACACACAAACAACAAGAACTCGGGTGGATGAAGATTCAAGGGAAAAACGCCAAGAATGAGTAAATCAAACCCCACGTTTTTAATACAAAAGAACTTAATTTAACTTATGAAAATTCAATTAGTTAAACAAGTTAATTTGGCCTGCTCTTTAAATAAAGAACAATGGTGAAGTCACCTATAGGTTACGCTAAAGGTAAGCTTCTACAATGGACAATTAAATAATTCTCCAAGGCTTTGGACAACTCAAAGAGTTAATCTCAATTTTTAGCAAGCTGAAAACTTTCTTTCATTCATCAACTTCATGTTAAAAACGTTACAATTGCTTCTCTTTATATAGAGAGCAGTTCGGCCATGCTTAATGAATAAAGGAAATAAACCCCTATTAGTTGTAAAATACAACTTGACTTCTAAACTAACTAACTTTCCAAATTGGAATGGGAAACTAACAACTAACAAACTAATCCTTTTCCAAAAAGGATTAAGGAACACGGTTTCAAAGGTGGCCAAATTCAATTTGACTTCCTTTGTTTCCTAAACTATTACTTGCCATTATTATATAAGATAATTGGGCCAAGTAATTTATTAAACAACAAATTAATTAAAGCCCACATTAAGTGTTTTGGACTTAATTAATTAGCAACAAAATAAAACCCTAAAATAACTTGAGGGCGTGATCCACATCAAAGCCCAAGGACACGCCTCTTCTTTGGACTTCAACTCTCGGCCTTTGCAAGCTTCTTCAAGGCTGAATTTCCTTAAGCTCCAATGTAGAACTTCTAGAAACTTCATCATGAATGATTATTCAAGAAACATGCCAAAGAACTCCATGTTGAGATGGTAAAGAACTCTCGGCCTCCAAGTCTTCAAAGTGTGATGACAACAAAGTGTGCAAAGCTTCTTTCATCCTTTTGCTCCTTAATCTTGTCATTGGTCCATCAAGATTCTTCAAAGGATCATGTAAGCTCGGCTTTGGCACCAAGGAAGTGGATGGATTGCTATCATTCCCTCCCTCCTCGAAAAGATTCGTCCTCGAATCACCTACATCAAAAAAGATAAATCAGAAACATTGAATGTAGATGAAACATTGCCATACTCACTTGGAAGCTCGACTTTGTAATCATTATCTCCAATCCTTTCCAAAATACGAAAAGGGCATCTCCTCTTGGATGAAGCTTAGATTTCCTCTTTTCAGGAAACCTTTCCTTCCTCAACTGAATCCAAACCCAATCTCCTGGTTTGAAAATCACTCTCTTCCTTCCTTTATTGGCTTGCTTGGCATATTGTTTATTTCGCTTTTCAATGGTATTTCGAACCCTTTCATGTAACCCCTTAATAAATTCAGCTTTCTTTCTACCTTCAACATTAAGAAACTCATTAATAGGCAAAGGCAAAATATCAAGTGGAGTCAAAGGATTGAAACCATATACAATTTCAAATGTTGAACAAGATGTCGAACTATGAAAAGTTCTATTATATGCAAACTCAATATGTGGAAGACAACTTTCCCAATTCTTTAAGTTTCTTTGGATGATGGCTCGAAGTAAGGTAGATAAAGTGCGGTTAACTACTTCAGTTTGTCCATCAGTTTGTTGATGTGCAACAGTAGAAAACAACAATTTAATGCCTAACTTATTCCATAAAGTACACCAAAAGTGAGACAAGAACTTAACATCCTTATCACTAACAATACTTTGTGGAATGCCATGCACTCTAACAATTTCCTTAAGAACAAATCAGCAATATGTGTAGCATCATTAGTTTTGGAACATGCAATAAAATGTGCCATTTTACTAAATCAATCCACTACTACAAATATGCTATTTGTACCATTGCGTGATCTAGGCAATCCAACAACAAAATCCATAGAAATATCAACCCAATGATGACTAGGAACAGGCAAAGGTGTATACAATCCATGAGGCAATATTTTCGATTTGGCTTGTTTACACACAATACATTTATCACAAACACTTTTCACATCTTTAATTATGTTAGGCAAATAAAAGTGTTCATTCAAAATAGTAAGTGTTTTAGCAATACCAAAATGCCCCATTAACCCCCCCCCTATGGGTTTCCTTAACAAGTAATTCACGAATGAAACAAAGGGGTATGCACAATTTATCCTTTCGAAACAAGAAACCATCATGCAAGTAGTAGTCACCATTCAGTTTTGAAACACAATCATTATAGGTGGCATTGAAATCATGATCATCTTTGTACAAATCTTTTATCAATTCAAATCCAAGTAACTTAGCATACATATAGCTGAATAATGAATAACGCCTAGATAATGCATCAGCTATAATGTTATCTTGACTAGATTTATACTTAATCACATATGGAAAAGTTTCAACAAATTCTAACCATTTAGCATGCCTCTTATTCAATTTACCTTGAGTTTTCAAGAATTTAAGGCTTTCATGATCAGAATGAATTATAAACTCTTTAGGCCATAAGTAATGTTGCCAAACCTGTAATTACCTTACCAAAGCATACAACTCCTTGTCATAAGTTGCATACTTTAAAGCAGCCCCATTAAGCTTTTCACGAAAGTAAGCCACAGGTTTTGATTCCTGCATCAAAACAGCACCAATACCAATCCCAGAGGCATCACAGTGTATCTCAAAAGCTTTATGAAAATTAGGCAATGCAAGTAAAGGGGCGTGAGTCAACATATACTTTAATTTAGTGAAGGCGTTTTCATGCTCCTCTTTCCATTCAAAGGCAATGTTCTTTTTAACAAGTTCATTCAAAGGTGCAGCTATAGAACTAAAGTCTTTAACAAACCTTCTATAAAAACTTGCTAAACCATGAAAACTCCTAACTTCACTAGCATTCTTAGGTCTCGGTCACTCCTCTATAGCCTTGACTTTTGACTCATCAACAGAAATACCTTAAGAACTAACAACATAACCCAAAAAGACAATTGATTCCATGTAAAAAGAACACTTTTTAAGGTTAGCATACAATTGGTTCTCACGTAATATAACAAACACTTGTTTTAAATGTTCAACATGCTCATCAAGTGATTTGCTATAAATAAGAATGTCATCAAAATAGACTACAACAAATTTACCAATAAAAGACCTAAATACGTGATTCATTAGCCTCATAAAAGTACTAGGTGCATTAGTTAGACCAAAAGGCATGACTAACCATTCATACAAACCATACTTTGTTTTAAAGGCTGTTTTCCATTCATCACCTTCTTTTATTCTAATTTGATAGTAGCACTTTTTAAATCAATCTTGGTGAAAATACACGAACCATACAATTCATCAAGCATATCATCTAATCTAGGAATTTGATGTCTATACTTAATGGTGATTTTGTTTATGGCACGACAATCAACACACATTCTCAAAGATTCATCCTTTTTAGGTACTAAAATTACTAGAACAGAACAAGGACTTAGAGATTCACGCACAATACCTTTGTCAAGGAGTTCATCCACTTGACGTTGAATCTCCTTTGTTTTCTCGGGATTTGCTCTATAAGCTGGACGATTTGGAATTTGTGCACCAGTAATGAAATCAATTTGATGTTCAATCCTTCTTATAGGCGGCAATCCAATAGGTAAATCCTCGGGAAACACATCACTAAATTCCTGCAAAAGAGATAAAACAACACTAGGCAAAGAAGCAAGGTGATCACTATCAACAATAAGTACAAAATCCTTGCGGATCATCAAATACAATGATTGCCTATCTAGTATTACTCTCTTAACCTCACTCTTAGAAGCAAAATAACAAGACTTAGAAGGAACACTATTTCGGCTATTACAAGATTTAGAATCAATGTTTCGGCCTACACTAGTTACATTCTTTTTATCTTCTTGTTCTTTCTTCTCCTTTGCTTCCATCTCACTGCAAGATTGCACAATCCTTGATGATCTTCAAAAGCTTGGCTTGGACTCAATGCCCTAAGGTTGTACTTTCGGCCATGATAATCAAAGGAATAATAATTCTTCTTTGCATGATATGTAACATCTCTATCAAATTGCCATGGACGACCAAGTAATATGTGACTAGCTTCCATTGGTACAACATCACACACAATTTCATCAACATACTTTCCAATGGTGAAAGAAAATTTAACTTGTTTAGTCACTTAACTCTCGGCAGTGTTATTAAGCCATTGAAGCTTATATGGATTTGGATGTTTCATGCAAATCAAGTTTAGCTTCTTAACAAATAATGTACTTCCCACATTTGTACAACTACCACTATCAACAATCACACTACAAATCTTACCTTGAACCATGCATCGAGCGTGAAATATGTTTTCTCTTTGAGACAAATCATCTTCAATTAGTGGTTGTGCACTCAAGACTCGGCGAGTAACTACAGAGAATTCACCAACATCATATGTAGTAAGATCTTCACTATCTTCATCACTTTGGTACTTCTCTTCAAGTGGTGGCATGTTGGCACATTCTTCATCACTTTCAACCTCTCCATTATCACGGATTATCATCAATTTTCTGGTTGGGCAGTCGGTTTTATAATGGCCATAACCTTGACACTTATAACATCAAATATCCCTCAGTCTCTCATTCGGTTTGGGCATTGCTTTGGCTGAAGATTCAGCAAGTTGGCGGACTGTTTTGGGAGCATTATGTGAAGTGTTTGAAGGCTGGTTTGGGGTGAAAACTTCCGGCTTTGATGGAGGGGTGTAAATCGGCTTTTGATCTCTCCTCCAAGGTGGCAATGGTTGTTGGAAATTTCTACCTTTACCCTTCATATGCTTTTCAATTTTGATAGCTTTGTGAACAAGTTCATTAAGATCAATGTAACTTTGAAGATCAACTTGATAAGCCAATTCGGAATTCATACCTCTAAGGAACCTCTCAGTGGTGGTGTCGGGGTCTTCATGAATATTGGCTTTTATCATAAATGCCTCCATCTCATGGTAGTAATCTTCAACTATTCGGCTACCTTGCACAAGGGTATGTAACTTTCGGTTGAGCTCTCTATTATAATGAGAAGGAACATACTTCTTCTTCATGATTGCCTTCATTTGATTCGAAGTCTTAACTGGCCTTTCACCATCTTGTCTTCTAGCTCGAAGAACTTGATCCCACCAAAGACTAGCATAATCTTTAAGGTGCATAAAAGCAATTCGGTATTGCTTTTTCTCGGGGACATCATTACCTTCAAAGAAGTGTTCTAAATCTCAAACCCAATCAAAGAAAGCTTTGGGATCTGATTTGCCATGAAAGTTAGAGATGGTGAGTTTAACAGACTCGATGGAAACTTTAGACTTTTCACCTTTTGAAGAGCTCGTGTACTCCTCATATTTTTCCTCATCATTATTATCATGATCTTCAAACTTAAGCTTTCTTGAGGCGGAGCTTTTTGTAGATGACTCCAAATTATCAAGACGAAGATTGATCTTTTGAAGCATGTTGAATAGGACCTCATTGGAGAACCTTTGTTCGGCCTGAGTGATTGGTTTACCATCTTTTTGTTCCTCCATTGGTACCTGCAAATTAGTAAAGAAAACACAAGAATATATGTATATATACCTCTCGGGTTCCTCACTATTGGATAGTAGGTACTCTCCACTCTATTTAGGTAGTGTTCTCTCTTGTTTATCCTAGCTAAAACTCTCAAGTAATAAATGTGTTGGGATGATTAAGACTCAACAAGTTCAATTACTTAAATAGCAAAATCTCAATCAACAAGTTCCACACAAAACTTTCACAAGAAAAATCAAGAGAGTTAACAAAGAAATCACGTCTAAGAAGTTTAGAACACGTGTGGGTTACAAACTGATATACCACCAGAAATTATGAAATTCAGAAACTAGACTCAAAGATGAAGAGAATGGCTTTTGAATCACTTAATTCCGATTTGTATCGAGAAAGTTATGGCACTTTTAATCCAAGGTGGTTTTCAAGTAACAAACTCAAGAACAATGTGTTCTTCAACTAAAATTAAATGATTAAAAGAAAATAAATAACATAAATAAATAATGCAAAGTCCGAATTAATATTTTTTTTGTTTTTTTTTTTGAAATGACCGTTTTTTTTACGGTCTCTTTTTTTTTATTTTTTGTTTGGACAACTACAGGACAAACTCTAACTTTAAGGTTTTGAACACAAACCTTGGACAAAAAAAAACTACTAGGTTCGGACAAGAACCTTAAACAATGCAAACTTAAAGGTTTTAAGACAAGAACCTAATACAAAGTACTTAGGTTTAATGTTTGAAGACAACAACCTAGTATTTAAGGTTAATAATGTTTTGTCTTCTTGTCTTAACCTTAACAACCTTAAAATTTTCAAACTTTAATATATCACCAAGGAAAAGGAATTTGAATGTGCCACTTTCACAAAATTTTCAAGATTTTCAACAAGGATCAAGAAGATGGCTCAAGATTCAAATTTGGACACTTTTTAATTTTCAAGAAAATCAAGAAGTTCAAGAAAGTGTTCAAGAACTTATCTTTTTCAAGTGTGATAAAAGTTTGATCGAAACACACTATAACAAGAATGAGATAAAGAATCTAACACAAAAGAAAGATCAAGAAACGGATAAGAATCAAGCAAGTTATGATGTTAAGACCAAAAACCCTAGTTTTAGACCTAATTTTGACACAAAACCCTAGCAATGCTTTGACGTGAAAACAGCAAGGAAAACTCAAGAATTCCACACTATGATTATGAACAAACAATGCAGAACTTGGACATGAAAAACAGCAAGAAACGCAACTCAAAAACAGCAAGAAACAACACACAAATCGCAAAGACGCTAAACAAGGATTTGGGCAGATTTCGGGCAGAATTTCAAGTCAATATTGCATGCAATTTTTGACAGATTTTGGGACTGAATTAAGCACGAATATAGACAGCAAATAAAACACTAAAACTGCAGCAAAGAGGACCCAAAAGACTCAGCAGAATGGACGTTAAAAACGGGCAGAAATCAGACAACACAAAACGGCAAAATTTGGGCAGAATGTGAGCACATAATGATCATGCAATTTTGACGAAATTTATGGATGATCCTAAATCGACCTAGGACAGCAAGAAGGACTCAAGATAACAGCAAGAAAGATGCATGAAGAGAAGAAACAATAACGCTAAAACTGCTGCAAAATTCGATACACAAAACAGCAAGAACACGGAAGAGTTTTAAACGGATTAACCTGAAATTTTTTTTGGCAACAACTCGTGCTCTGATACCAATTGATGCGAATGGTTGATCGAGGCTCTTGCTCCTGGACCAAATTCGATCTTCAAGATGTAGGATCGTGCTGAACAAAGGTTATTCCAAGCCACACAAACAACAAGAACTCGGGTGGATGAAGATTCAAAGGAAAAACGCCAAGAATGAGTAAATCAAACCCCGTGTTTTTAATACAAAAGAACTTAATTTAACTTATGAAAATTCAATTAGTTAAACAAGTTAATTTGGCCTGCTCTTTAAATAAAGAACAATGATGAAGTCACCTATTGGTTACGCTAAAGGTAAGCTTCTACAATGGACAATTAAATAATTCTCCAAGACTTTGGACAACTCAAAGAGTTAACCTCAATTTTTAGCAAGCTGAAAACTTTCTTTCATTCATCAACTTCATGTTAAAAATGTTACAATTGCTTCTCTTTGTATAGAGAGCAGTTCGGCCATGCTTAATGAATAAAGGAAATAAAACCCTAGTAGTTGTAAAATACAACTTGACTTCTAAACTAACTAACTTTCCAAATTGGAATGGGAAACTAACAACTAACAAACTAATCCTTTTCCAAAAAGGATTATGGAACACGGTTTCAAAGGTGGCCAAATTCAATTTGACTTCCTTTGTTTCCTAAACTATTACTTGCCATTATTATATAAGATAATTGGGCCAAGTAATTTATTAAACAACCAATTAATTAAAGCCCACAATAAGTGTTTTGGACTTAATTAATTAACAACAAAATAAAACCCTAAAATAACTTGAGGGCGTGATCCACATGAAAGCCCAAGGACAAGCCTCTTCTTTGGACTTCAACTCTCGGCCTTTGCAAGCTTCTTCAAGGCGGAATTTCCTTAATCTCCAATGTAGAACTTCTAGAAACTTCATCATGAATGATTACTGAAGAAACATGCCAAAGAACTCCATGTTGAGATGGTAAAGAACTCACGGCCTCCAAGTCTTCAAAGTGTGATGACAACAAAGTGTGCATAGCTTCTTTCATTTTTGCTCCTTGATCTTGTCATTGGTCCATCAAGATTCTTCAAAGGATCATGTAAGCTCGGCTTTGGCACCAAGGAAGTGGATGGATTGCTATCACATGGGCACTTCACAGCACACTTCATGCACACACATGGGCACCTCACAGCACACTTCATCCACACACATAAGCACTTCACAGCACACTCATGCACATCACAGGACACACTTCATGCATAACACTTGCACTCTTCATGCACAACTCATGCACCAAAAGCACACTTCATGCACACAACTTTAGCAACATATGCACACTCTTGCTACATTTTGTGCACATGTTTTCTACACAACATGCACATAACACATGCACATAACTTTGGCATTCCACCACACAACATGCACACATGCTCTCGGCCATGCACATTCCACCATACAACATGCACACTACAACTCCACACACTTCACAAACCTCACTTCGTATACTCCATCTGCACACACAAGTTTACCCGATGACGCATCGTTGCTGTGCGTCGCCAAAGACAAAATGCACGACAATGCATCGTAGCCACCACTAAGAAATTATGAGAGCTGCGACGCATCACTGGGATGCGTCTAATTGTGAAAAATGATATGTCAAAATTTGTCTAAGTGTCGAAGTCTTGTTCTTGTGCAGTGATTGTGGAAGCGTTGTTTCTCTAGGCTCGAAGGCGTGATGGAGGTTGCAGAAGCGTGTTGCGGTACAGCTTGAAAGCGTGGATCACTGCTTTGAATGTGCTGAGTTTTTGGACCTTGGTCATATGCAGTGGCATTTTTGTAATATTTTAGTCATTTTACGTATCGTATAGAATAAGCTTTAGACCTCTATAAATAGAAGATTTTGCCATTATTTTGGAGATCGATCATTCTAGATTTTAACAGACTTTTGATTTTGTGAGCAGGAACTTTCTCTCTCTATCTTTCTCTCTCTAGGATTTTCTCTCTCTAGAAATTGTTCTCCGTTTTTGATTCCGATCCCACCTTTCTGCCGAATACTGCATTTTAATTCTTAATTGACGAAGCATTTGACAATTCTACATATTTTAATCGGTAAATTTGTCCAATTTGATGGGAATGAATTGTGCAATCTTGTATTGTGATGAATATGAGATGAAAATGGAGTTTTTCGGCTAAGTCATGTGATGTCTGACCGGAGCGATGTCGTTACTCGCCTCAATTTATCCTATTTCACTATATGTAGAAGCAGTGAGTTAGGTTTCGTTCCTCAGGGAAATAGTGAAGTTCAAGAGAATTAAGGTTTGTTCTTACAATAACACAAAAACAAATCACAAGACAAGAAACAACACACTAGCAACAAACACAAGTGAAATACCGAAGAAATTAACACAAATTTCACAAAAGTTCACAAGAGATAACCTAGACTCCTTCTGGGTGAATGCATTCAAGTGTTACATGACTAGTGTGGTGCAATTAAACTACAATTTAAGCAAAAGGAGGAGAAGAATCACCAGGAGACCTAAGTCACAGTTAGCATGGTCACCACACTGTAACCCTAGCCTCCCATCACCAACCTATCCTATGGTCGGGCCTAAGGTTGGTGAATAGAACCTATCATCTTCTCAATTCCCTACCCAGATTACTCAAGCTTTAATCCCTAGAATCTCCCATGATGAGGCCTGATTCTAGCTTATAAATCATCACCCAGGCAAGAAACCTCTCCATACAACCTTCATCTAAGAGTTCACAAATTAAGCTTCCTATGGTCGGGCCTAGCTGTAATTTATGTTCATTCATGTACAGGTTGGAGAACTCAGTCAACTTTCAGTTCTAATTTATGAAATTAACAAATAAGTAGATCTGAAGCAAAGGAGTTGAATTACTTCTTTCATCATTTCAATTGCACCACACAATATCACATAACTAGCATTCACCCATTAAGAGCCCAGATTATCACACACTAGCCAGATATTTCCATATTCAACCCAATTTTACACAATTCCATGTTCATACAAATTTCTCCCATCAATTGAAAAGTTTTACCGATTAGATGCTAGAGGAGTGTATGAATTCCCTTCGATTGAGTTGGATATGTAATCTCTAGCACAAGACACCACTGGAAAATGGAATCGAAGAAGTAAAACCCTAGAGAGAGAAAACTAGTGAGAGAAAAATGGATCTCCAGAACAAGAACAACTTTTTCTTGAATAAAAGTTATCTATCTCCAAAAGTCAATTGTCCAAGTCCCCCCCCCCTCTCCTTTCCTAATTCTCTTTCTAAGTAGGAGAGTGGAAAACTTAACTCTTACGCTTACTAAAAATATCTAGGAATATTACAAAGTAGTCCTCAAGAGAAAATGATTACAAAAATCGACCCAAAAGGTAGTAGAAATGAAAAGTCAAAAGTTGAAGAAATTCTGAAAATTGTTGGGAAATCAGAGCAAAATCACGCCTTCAGTGTATTCTGGATCACGCCTTCAGCGTTTTCGCGAGCTTCCAAGAAATCCAGCAGCTTAAGAATCACGCCTTCCGTGCATTTTGGATCACGCCTTCAGTTTCCTTGAAATTCAGAATTTGAGTTTCAACACAGCCAAATTTCTGGACTTTTCAACTTTTGAAGCTGGTCAAGACTCCATCTTCATGTGCCTATAAAATCCAATTCGGAGATTGGAAGAGGATGAAACCAAAAATAAGTTCTTCTCCATGAACATATGAAGCTACGGGATGTCTTGGTTCGCATAAAAAACATCTGGATAGCCACGAATCAGCTCTTGAAGTTGGCCTTGGAACCAGCTTTGCAAAATTTCTGGCAATTTGCAACTCGAAGCTGGTTGAGCTACGATATTCACATGCTCCCCAAATCCAATCCAAGCCTCCAATAAGCGTGAAATCTGGCAATAACTATGCTAGAGGAACATGTGATGATAAAGCAAGTCTTGGATCGCATAAGCAACATAAGGATGAAGAGAAAGCATCACACGAAGAAGGGCACCAAACCAGCTTCCAGTGGTCAAACTGTTTGCCAATTTTCTCATTTTTTCTCCAGCTTCCTTGACGAAGCTTCGTCAATCTCACGAAGCTTCGTGAGTCCAGCGAGGTCTCGTCAGCTCTCCAAGCCATCCTCACGACGTCTCGTCACTCCTCTTGCTCCAGCTCACGAGCTTTCGTCAATTTGAGGAGACTTCGCCACTTTGGCGAAGTCTTGTTCATTTCAGCCATGAACTCCTCCAATTCTTCAACCAAGTTTTGCTCCAATTGCTCTTCCCTTCGAATCATGGAATGAAGGTGAAGACAGCCCTGCTGATTCCTGAGATGAGAAGAAAACATGAGTGCAAAAGTCTTGAGAGAATGAAAATGAAATGTTGTTCATGAGAGGAAGAGTGAGAACTTGAATTATCCTCAATTCATAGTTCATATAATGGAGGTATCATGCAAGTGTAAATGTCATAAAGAAGGCAATGAAAACAACGTTCACACAACATGCAAGACATATCCAAGATGAGGAATTGAATTGCAAGAAGAAGAAGAAGAAGAAATTTCAAGTGCAAAGTGTGTGTGGGTGTGATGTGCAACGAATTGCACTTCGTGGGCAGCAAGTGTGCGAGGATGGTGCAGCGTGTGTGCGGCGAGGCTGCCTTCGTGTGCAGCAAATGTGCAGCCATCGTGCAAGCTGCATGCGACGAAGTTGATTTCGTAGGCAGCAAGATGTGTGCTTCGCGTGCAGCAAAGTCGAGCCAGTGTTCGAGTGTGATGTGATGGGAATTTCGGGAAACTTAATTCACAAAAGTTATAGCCATGTAGCTCCGCTTTCCACATCCGTTTGAATCACCCAAATCGGAGTTCGGAGGACAAAGTTATGACCAAAACAATAAGGCATGTTGAACAGCGTATTGTGAAATCCAAGTTTTCATTCATCATTTGTTCAATCCAAGTTCTTGGCTCTTCTTTAGCACAATTCATCCATTTCCAGTGTGAATCAAGTTTCGGGGATAACACAACAAATGTCGGTCTACCTCTTAGCTTTCAAATGGTTCAAGAATCAACACAATTGGACAACTAGAGCTCAAGATATGAACAATCCACCAAACTGTGGCAATCAAGAACACATGAAACTCTAATTGCACAACACACAAAGATGGTCCCGTTTCTTGACCTTCCACTCAGAAGCCGAAATTTGTTAAAACATAAGAACTAAAGAGGACTCAAAGACCTTTCTAAAACACTAAAGAACACCCACATTGGATTAGAATTGAGAGATTTATGACCAAATGAAGTTCAGCTACCATGCTGCCCAAAACCCTAATTTCACCCTTTCAAGCACTTCTTAGGTTTTTTTCCAAATTCTCTCACATCAACTTCATTGTTTGAACCTTAAACCTTGTTCATTGACCCTAAGCATATATTTAACATATTTTACCAATATTTTGGGCCTTTTTCATCAATTAATCACATTAACTTGTATTGCACGTTAAAGCACAATTTAGCACATAATCACATATAAATGCACAAAATGTAAGTCAAAAGCCAAGTGATTTAACAAATATAAGTTGGTATAAAACCAACTTATCAAACTCCCCCACACTTGAACTCTTGCTTGTCCTCAAACAAAACACAAATTTTCAGTTAAAACATGCACAAGACCATACCACACTTCTTAGGGGTATTTTTACATTCAAGCTCATTTCCTCCCCAGTATATGAAACACTCTGTTCATTCATTCACCATGACTATATCAAAGTTCATCAAAACATTTTTCACACAAAAATCTATTCCAAAATTTCTGGCACCCAGCTTTCAGATTTTAACACACATTGTCAACTAAAGCACGATAAATAAAGACCAACTGCCATTTGTGCAAGTGTGCTAAGGAATTCCTAGACCAAATGTTCTTTTTGCTTTGCTCAACTCTATGTACCTACACCAAAGGAAAATCTTTAGCTCACAAGATCATTGGTATCCTAAGTGAACATTGGTGCTTCTACTTTGTAAAGTAAACACTCCCTCTTCCATATGCTCATTGGCAATTTCTCTCTTGCATTTGCACATTGGTGCATCTTTTGCCTGGGTTTTATGGCTTTTATCTCCATTTCATGCCTTGGGTATTTTGGCTTTTTAGTTCCCAATTGCCGATGGCTTTTTCACCAAATCCCTTCTCATTCACCACTTCTTTTCAAAAGGTATGCCAGGGAAAAGAAACTTTCCAAGCACAGAGGGGTGAGCAAACAACCAGAACATCCAAATCCAGTTTTTCCTCCTGTGTCAAGAGTGATTTTTCATGGCACATCTATCTTATTTTAACATGATGCTTTAGCCAACAAAACATGCCAATTTCTTCAAACTTAATGCCAAAAACAAAAAATTTTTCACATGCAAGATCAAATAAGTAATGAAGATGAACTAGGAATAGGTCACACTGAACTCAGAACAAAAATATTTCATTCAAGGTGGTTCTTCATTTATTCCAATTTGAATTCACTTGATGTCATGTTATGGTCTACCCATTGTCTTCACACAATGCTCTCAACTCACACTTTCATTTCTTCATTCAATAGGATAAATTCAAAGCATTACCACATTGTTCAAATTTTTCCCATAACACCATACAAACCACTTTTATTAATTCAAATTGAACAAAACAAGCACACAACTACCCAAAGAGAGTTGCAAACTTCACCAGGACATAGTACATGCCATTTTTTCATTCACCCTTTCCTAACTCACAACTAAGCATCACAAGCTTACTGATTTTCCAACAACAAGAAAAAGAAAACTACAATCTAGACTCTGAACTTTCAAACAAACATAACAACACAACAACACAAAGCAACTCGTGGCATCTTCATAAACTTCATTTTTCTTCAATGTTAACAGACTTCAAGCACAACTTCAATCACAACCACATAGCAAAAATGATATAGCTAACTCCCCCACACTTAAAATCAACATTGTCCCCAATGTGAGAGACTAGGATGGAGGAACTCCCTGAAATGAGATAGGAGGGAATCCCTGGGAAAACATGGTAGGATCGCCTGAAGATGCAGGGGGTTTCACTGGTGATTTCAACCTGTTTCCCTCTCACATAGTAAAAATCTCCATCCTCCTTTTTCTTTGACTCGGCATTTGCATAAAATTCCCTTGCTAGGCTTGCATTGCAAAAAGCTGGTGCTCTAGTAAGGCTTGGATGGAAATGATGGAATTCCATTATTGGCTGGAATGGTCCTTGGTCCACCGCGAATCCTCTCTCAATATGCAACAACTTAAAAACCATGCTTGTCTCCCATCGTAGTTGTGCATTATCATCAACAAATATGGATGGTTCCAAAGATCCCTTCTTTCTCTTTGGGGCAGGTTCTTGCATAGTATACTCAAAAGGCCCCTCAAAGAGTGGTAAATCATCCTCAAAATTATAATCAGGATCAGAGTCATCCGAGTGTACTTGTGCCTTTCCTTTGGCTTTCCCCTTGCTCTTGGAACCATCACCCTTTGAAGTTGTTGCTACCTTCTTGGAAGTGGAATCTTTCTTTGGTGCCATTTCTATCAAACAAAGCAAAGATTTAGTCCAAAACCATGAAGCATAAGTAGCATTATCAAAATGACAACTCAATTCCCTCATTTCAAGCACAAGAGAATCGGTTTCAAGTATAAAGAAAAATTTCAGCTTTCAACATATCAAAACCAAAAATATAGCATGTAATTCATGGAGAACTGAGTGAAACTCAAATTAGCAATGTTGAAGAGGAGAATCCTAGCTAAATTATAGAATTGGAATCATATGATTTGGTCAATCAAACAAGCCAGTTACAGCCACAACACCGAGACATGACCAAGCTGGAAAAAATCACAACTGTTTAGACTACAACTTTCATCATATTCCCAATTCATGGCACAAGCATTCTTCAAGCAAATCTTAGCACATTTTCCATCAACATTTCTATCATAAGCATGATAATCAAGGCATTTATGATTCACACAAGTGATTCACTCACCTTAGGTTACTAGGACTTTACAACAAAACAATAAGATTGTGTTCACTTATGCAAATTCCAGAATTTTCTATCAACTTCCCCTCACATTAAGTCCATATTCTGGTCAAAATTAGGAAGAGGGGCAAACATAAACTTTGTAGCTCATACTCGTAGCTAAAATCTCCCACTGGAATCATGCAATTTCGACAAACATTGACCAAGTTATAGCCAAAACACTGATCCAAGGTAAAACTGGCAGATTGCGCATTCAGCCTCAACATTCAGCCTCATGAAGATGGACAAATATCAAACCAAATCAGATTGAATTAGCTACGAATTCCTATTACAACTTTGTTAAGCATACTCTTATCTACATTTGAGGACCAAAATCACTCCATTTGGACATCGGATGAGCAAGATACATCGAAAAAACCGAGACTGCCCAAGCAAGTTCATTCCAGAATTTTCAGACTACAACATGAATGCTCAAACTGCTCAAACTTTGCGATACAACTACATGTTACTAAAAAACTGACAAGATCTCCCATCCAAAAAAATGCACTATCCTTTTAGCTACAAAATGGCACTGGAATGACCTTATTTGGTGAAGGATTGACCAAGTTACAACCATTTTCCCTAAATGTGTCCAAGCTGGAATTGAGGGTTTCGGTTTTTAGCTTCTTCTTGGAATCGATTTTCTTTTCTCCCAACAATTTCCTTATTTTCACGTGTAGGATTTGAACTTCAAAGATTCAGCAATTATTCACATTGTATCACATTTAGAACTCAACAAAACCTTGCACAATGCATAGCATAAGAGTAAATAAGAGGAGAGAAACTTCACATACCTTAAGAGCTTGAGTGCCAAAGATACCAAAAGCAAAGCTAAGTTGTGATGAAACACCAAGGGAGGGGGCTGCCGATTCACTAAAGAAAGTGAAGCTAAGTAGTTTGTTCTTGCTTGGTTTAAAGAAAATGAAGCTTGGAAGCAATGGTATAGAGTTGGTGAATTTAAGGACATAAAGTTACACCCTTAATTCTTTCATTCAAAAGCTTCCAACTACTCTAGTACAAGCTTCCAACTACTTCTTTCCATTTTTAGCAATTTTCAGCTTTTAGCATGAATGCAAGCATTCCTCTCTTTATTTTCACCTTCTTACTCTCCTTAAAGGCTCAAAATGCATACATGGCATGACATTGACTTCATCTCCTCTACTTAAAAGGTTCACCAACCGAAATGTGTGCTCCAAGAGGTGAATTTCATCTTGCTTTTCTTTTAGTGTCTTCAAGACATTGCACTTCTCCTAGTGTTTGTAACAACATGAATTCAATTTCTCAATGCCTTAGTGTGTGAGTGAATCATGACTTACCTTCTTGAAGACAAACCTTTAACCACAAGGTATGCATTTTCCACATCATTTCCAAGCTTGTCCACGGTTTCTCTTCATTGTCTACAACATGTACCAAACACATAATCAATTAATCATGCATCCTTAAGTGTTGAAAAACAAAAATTTCCAACTTAGCAATCAATACATGATTCAAATTTCTCAACATATGATATAATGATCCAACTTCTCTCCAAGAATTGAAATGTGCAAGTGTTGTGTTCACGTGAATATGCCCAGAATCACCATGTGTTGCATGAAAAATGTAAGACAAAACACACCAAAGAAAATGAAAGAACTAAGAAATGACTAAAACGAAATCTAACAAAATAAAAAGGAAAAGGAAAGAAGTAAAGCCTAGGTTGCCTCCTAGGAGCGCTTGGTTTAATGTCATCAGCCCGACCAATTGTTGTTTCAGTTGGGAATGATAGGATCATCGAGATATAGCTCTCCCGGGGCAATCATACAATGAAGTGAGTCTTTATCTTCTGGAAGCAAATATGGTTTCAACCTATGGCCATTCACCTTCCAAGAATTACCCTTCTTTTCATCTTGAATTTCCACCACTCCATATGGCTTAACATTAACAACTGTAAATGGTCCAGTCCATCTAGATTTAAGCTTGCCAGGAAATAACCTCAACCTTGAATTGTATAGCAAAACTTGTTGTCCAGGAGCGAAACTCTTAGCTAGTATATTTGCATCATGGAGCCTCTTGGTCTTTTCCTTGTACATTTTGGCACTGATATATGAATTGAATCTAAACTCATCTAACTCATTCAAATCCATCATTCTTTGTGACTGAGCTCCATTCAAATCCAAATTGAGCCTCTTAATCGCCCAAAATGCTCTATGCTCAAGCTCCACAGGCAAATGACATTCTTTTCCAAAAACAAGGCGAAATGGGGAAGCTCCAATGGGGGTTTTATAAGCTGTTCTATAAGCCCACAATGCATCATCTAGCTTTGTTGACCAATCCTTTCTACTAGGGTTTACCACTTTCTCCAAAACTCTCTTGATTTCTCTGTTTGAGATTTCTGCTTGTCCACTGGTTTGTGGATGGTAAGGAGTAGAAACCTTGTGTGTCACCCCATATTTAGCTAGAAGAGCTTCGAAAAGCTTGTTGCAAAAATGTGAACCACCATCTGATATGATTGCTCTTGGAGTCCCAAACCTTGTGAAAATGTGTGACTTCAAGAAAGCTGTAACACTCCTTGCATCATTATTGGCAAGAGCTTGCGCTTCAATCCACTTTGACACATAATCCACAGCTACTAGAATGTACTCCTTGCCTCCTGATTTAGGAAAGGGGCCCATAAAATCTACTCCCCAAACATCAAACAACTCCACCTCCAAAATATTGTTTAGTGGCATTTCATTCCTTGAGGATATATTCCCAGATCTTTGGCATTTGTCACACTGCCCAACCCATAGCTTTGCATCAGTGAAAATATGAGGCCAATAGAAACCTGATTGAAGAATTTTAAAACCTGTCCTAGCTGAACCAAAATGGCCTCCACAAGGTCCTTCATGGCATGCCTTCAAAATGTCCTCCTTTTCATCTTCCTTGACACATTTTCGAATAATTTGATCACTACAAGACTTGTACAGGGCATTGCCCTCCCAAAAGTAGTGTTTTGCATCATTTCTCAATCTCTTCTTTTGTTCATGGGAGAAATACTTAGGAACTTGGCCTGCCACCACAAAGTTTGCAATCTCAGAATACCAAGGCAAGACCTTTCCTTCAACTGTGAAAATTTGTTCATCAGGGAAATTCTCTTTGATCAAAATCCTTGAGTCATCTTGAGCCTCTGATTCCAATCTAGAAAGGTGATCCGCCACAACATTCTCACATCCCTTCCTATCCTTGATCTCCATATCAAATTCTTGAAGAAGTAGTACCCACCTTATCAATCTAGGTTTTGCTTCTTTCTTGGCCAATAGGTACTTCAAGGCAGCATGATCCGTATGCACTATGACCTTAGAACCCAAAAGATAAGATCGAAATTTGTCAAATGAGAAAACCACTGCCAACATTTCTTTCTCCGTGGTAGTGTAGTTGAGTTGTGCTCCATTCAAAAGTTTGCTTGCATAATGAATTGTGTGAAAGATCTTGTTTCTTCTTTGGCCAAGAACTGCCCCAAGAGCATAGTCACTAGAGTCGCACATGACTTCAAATGGTTCTCCCCAAATTGGAGTGACTATTACAGGAGCCTTTATCAACTTTTCCTTCAATGCTTCATAGGCCTCCAAACATTTTGTGTCAAAATTGAACTTGGCATCCTTTTCTAACAAGCTACATAATGGTCTAGCTATCTTGGAGAAGTCTTTTATGAATCTTCTATAAAACCCAGCATGTCCAAGAAAGCTCCTTATGCCCTTGACATTAGTTGGGGGAGGAAGTTTGGCAATCACCTCAATCTTAGCTTTGTCCACCTCAAGTCCCTTGCTTGAAATCTTATGGCCAAGAACAATTCCTTCTTGTACCATGAATTGACACTTCTCCCAATTAAGCACAAGGTTAGTCTCTTCACATCTTTGTAAGACTTTGGCCAAATTCTCCAAGCATTTCTCAAACGTCATGCCAAAGACTGAGAAATCATCCATGAATATTTCAATCACATCTTCCACCATATCCTGAAAAATGGCCATCATGCACCTTTGAAATGTTGCTGGTGCGTTACACAATCCAAATGGCATACGCTTGTAGGCAAAAGTCCCAAAAGGGCATGTGAAGGTCGTCTTGTCCTGGTCCTTAGGATCAATGGCTATTTGGTTGTAGCCAGAATACCCGTCCAAGAAGCAATAGAACAAATACCCTGCAATTCGGTCTAAGAGTTGTTCCAAGAAGGGCAAAGGGAAGTGGTCTTTTCGAGTTGCCTTGTTGAGTTTTCTATAATCCATGCAAACCCTCCAAGCATTTACCACCCTGGTTGCAACAAGTTCATTATCCTCATTCTTGACCACTGTCACACCTCCTTTCTTTGGCACGCATTGAACTGGACTAACCCATTCACTATCAGAAATCGGGAAGATCATGCCAAAGTCCAACAATTTTATCACCTCATTTTTGACTACCTCCATCATCTGGGGATTCAACCTTCTTTGCCTATCCCTCACAGGTGTTGAATTTTCCTCCAAGAGAATCTTGTGCATGCATATAGTAGGACTAATCCCCTTGATGTCTGCAATTGTCCAACCCAAAGCCTTTTTGTATTGCCTTAAAACAACCATGAGTTTATCTTCTTGCCAAGCTTCCAATGAAGAAGATATTACCACAGGCAAAGTTTCATTTTCTCCAAGATAGGCATATTTCAAATAAGGAGGAAGTGGTTTGAGTTCAAGTTTGGGAGGCACTTCAATGGATGGAAAGAGTTTCTCATTCCTGCATAAAAGCTCATTACTCCTCACCTCAATGGGAGTACACATTGTATTAGTAGAAGTAAAGCATTTTTCATCTTCCAATTTCATTTCACAAGAATCCTGTAACTTATCTCCTACCACACATGTTTGCATTTGAACGTCATGCACTTCAAATTGCATTTCACATATAGACTCATCAAGAACACAACATTCCACAAGATCTTCAAGTTCATCAAGAATTATGCAATCTTCTTTATCAAATTCCACAATTTGGCAAGCCTCATCAAAGGTACTCAATTCATCATTACAAAAATATTCATGAGCACTTTCATCATCAAGCATATGCATTGAACATGCAACAGTTCTTATCAAAAAGCAAGTCTCTACATCTGAAGGATGTTTCATAGCATAGTTGACATCAAAGACTACTTGTTCATCATTAATGCGAAAAGTAATGGTTTTGTTTCTAACACCTATCAAAGCATCACCGGTAGCTAGAAAAGGCCTACCAAAAATCAAAGGAACTTCGGGGTCCTCCTCCATGTCAAGTATTATGAAATCAACAGGCAATGTAAATCTATCAATTCTTACCAAGACATCTTCCACCAAACCTGTGGGAGTCACCAAAGACCTATCTGCAAGTTGGAGTGTGACAGCTACTGGGCGGATTCTTCCACCGAGTCCAACATTAAGTGCAATGGAGAGTGGCATTAGATTGATCCCTGCTCCAAGATCACAAAGGGCCTTTTTGAATTGCCTATTTCCAATCATGCAAGGGATGGTGCAACTTCCTGGATCTTTGAGCTTTGGAGGTAAGTTGTGCACCATCCAAGCTTGACTTTGTTCAGAAAGCATCATGGGAACTTCACACCTCAAGATTTGCTCCTTGTTGGAAATGAGGTCTTTCAAATATTTTGCATATTTAGGCACTGCTGTCACCAAATCCACTAGTGGGAGATTCACATTCACTTGCTTGATAACATCCAAGAATCTATTGAATTGAGGTCCTCTCTTTGGTGGTGGCTTCTTCCTCTCTGGGAATGGAGGCTTTGGTGCATATTCAGGGAAGTTGAAGGGATTAGAATTTTTAGTAATCTCAAATCCCACTCTCCTTGGATTCTCCTTCTTTTCAGTGGTGGGAACATCTTGTTGAACATCTTTCTTAAGGTTTGTAACATTTTCCTCATCTCCACTCTCAAGATCTTCTTCTTTTTCAACACTAATCTCTTCCTGTGGTTTTCCCAATACCTCTCTTCCACTCCTCAAAGTAATTGCATTACATGCCTCCCTTTCTTTTCCTTTTGGGTTAGGAATTGTGTCACTTGGCAATGATCCTTTCTGCCTTTGATGCACAGCATTTGCTAACTGTCCAAGTTGTGTTTCAATGTTCTTCAATGTAGCCTCATGATGTTTAACAGTTGATTCAAGGCCCCCAAAGCGTTGATCATTCTTGTCCATCTTGTCTAACAACTTTTGGAACATGTCCTCAATATTTGGATTCCTTTGCTCTGAAGTCCCAGCTTGTTGTTCAAATCCAGGTGGTGCATTGGTTGTTCTCCTTTGTTCATTCCCTTGATAATATTGTCCACCTTGGTTCCCTTGATTTCCCCAATTTCCTTGCCCACCATTGTATGGTCTATTTCCAGAGTAATTGCCTCCAGAGTAGTTGCCACCATATTGGGGTTTGTTGTTGTAATTGCTCACATACTGAAGAGACTCAGTTGTGATGGCACACTCATCAGTATAGTGGATCCCTTTTGCATAGTCCACAATGAAAGTACAGGAGCCTTATCTTGTGTAGCCCTGCAAAGTTTGAACTTGTTTGGTCAAGGCATCCAACTTAGCATTCAAAGACGTTTCATCATTCACTTCCAATACCCCTCTCTGTCTTCTACCACATGCTTTTCGTGTCTCAGGAAAAAGGTATTCATCTTCAGCAATTTGATCAAAAGTGCTCTCACTTCAGGTGCACTCTTATCCTTCAAGGACCATTTGCACATGCCTTCACCATCAAGAAGATTCAGCAGTTAAACCCTTGAAAAAAGTATTGAGCTCTCTTATTTCTCCCAAATCATGATTGGGACATTGCCTTATTAGATCATTGAACCTTTCCCATGCTTCTCTAAAGGATTCACCATCATGCTGTTGGAAGTTCATAATATCCATTCTTCTCTTCTCAAGCTTTGCAGGTGGAAAAATATTTGGCAAGGAACTTCTTCTTTAACTCATCAAAGGTCATGGTAGCTCCCCATTGATTTGAACCAATGTCTAGCCTTTCCACGCAATGATAGCGGGAACAATATGCGATGAACCTCAGTTCTATTTACCCTCTGGAGCTTAAAAGTGTTACATAAACCAATGAACCAGTCTAGGTGCTCATTTGGATCTTCGTTTTCCAACCCTTGGAAGAATTGTCCCTGTGTTATCATTGAAACAATTTGGCATTGGAATTTGGTAACTTTCCACATCAAGGGTCCCGTTGTTCAAGTCCATTCCAAAGTCTACTGCATAATGATCTCTAAGACTAGGTACTCTAAGCTTCCTCTTCTGCCATTGTTTTGTTTGCTTGACGTCTGAGATTTCTTTCCAATTCAAGGTCTAGTTGGAACTCAGGTTCTCCTGTGGATCTCAAAGTCCTAGGCATAGACCAACAAAATGATATCAAGAGAGAAAAAAGAACAAGCAATAATGGAAGAAATTCCAAAGTTAAACTTCCAAGTAACAACAATATAGATTCAACACAATAAGGATCAAGTGAACAATCTGGAAATCAAATCAAATCAAGATGATAAAGATAAAAGGGCCAACAATTTAAGAGTAAAAGCATTCAAATTAAACACACACTTCCTAAACACTAAACTAACTTAACACAAGTAATCACAAAAATTAAGAACAAAACAAACTCCAATTCCAAGAACCGTGCCTAATGCCCCGGCAACGGCGCCAAAAATTGACCGGAGCGATGTCGTTACTCGCCTCAATTTATCCTATTTCACTATATGTAGAAGCAGTGAGTTAGGTTTCGTTCCTCAGGGAAATAGTGAAGTTCAAGAGAATTAAGGTTTGTTCTTACAATAACACAAAAACAAATCACAAGACAAGAAACAACACACTAGCAACAAACACAAGTGAAATACCGAAGAAATTAACACAAATTTCACAAAAGTTCACAAGAGATAACCTAGACTCCTTCTGGGTGAATGCATTCAAGTGTTACATGACTAGTGTGGTGCAATTAAACTACAATTTAAGCAAAAGGAGGAGAAGAATCACCAGGAGACCTAAGTCACAGTTAGCATGGTCACCACACTGTAACCCTAGCCTCCCATCACCAACCTATCCTATGGTCGGGCCTAAGGTTGGTGAATAGAACCTATCATCTTCTCAATTCCCTACCCAGATTACTCAAGCTTTAATCCCTAGAATCTCCCATGATGAGGCCTGATTCTAGCTTATAAATCATCACCCAGGCAAGAAACCTCTCCATACAACCTTCATCTAAGAGTTCACAAATTAAGCTTCCTATGGTCGGGCCTAGCTGTAATTTATGTTCATTCATGTACAGGTTGGAGAACTCAGTCAACTTTCAGTTCTAATTTATGAAATTAACAAATAAGTAGATCTGAAGCAAAGGAGTTGAATTACTTCTTTCATCATTTCAATTGCACCACACAATATCACATAACTAGCATTCACCCATTAAGAGCCCAGATTATCACACACTAGCCAGATATTTCCATATTCAACCCAATTTTACACAATTCCATGTTCATACAAATTTCTCCCATCAATTGAAAAGTTTTACCGATTAGATGCTAGAGGAGTGTATGAATTCCCTTCGATTGAGTTGGATATGTAATCTCTAGCACAAGACACCACTGGAAAATGGAATCGAAGAAGTAAAACCCTAGAGAGAGAAAACTAGTGAGAGAAAAATGGATCTCCAGAACAAGAACAACTTTTTCTTCAATAAAAGTTATCTATCTCCAAAAGTCAATTGTCCAAGTCCCCCCCCCCTCTCCTTTCCTAATTCTCTTTCTAAGTAGGAGAGTGGAAAACTTAACTCTTACGCTTACTAAAAATATCTAGGAATATTACAAAGTAGTTCTCAAGAGAAAATGATTACAAAAATCGACCCAAAAGGTAGTAGAAATGAAAAGTCAAAAGTTGAAGAAATTCTGAAAAATGTTGGGAAATCAGAGCAAAATCACGCCTTCCGTGTATTCTGGATCACGCCTTCAGCGTTTTCGCGAGCTTCCAAGAAATCCAGCAGCTTAAGAATCACGCCTTCCGTGCATTCTGGATCACGCCTTCAGTTTCCTTGAAATTCAGAATTTGAGTTTCAACACAGCCAAATTTCTGGACTTTTCAACTTTTGAAGCTGGTCAAGACTCCATCTTCATGTGCCTATAAAATCCAATTCAGAGATTGGAAGAGGATGAAACCAAAAATAAGTTCTTCTCCATGAACATATAAAGCTACGGGATGTCTTGGTTCGCATAAAAAACATCTGGATAGCCACGAATCAGCTCTTGAAGTTGGCCTTGGAACCAGCTTTGCAAAATTTCTGGTAATTTGCAACTCGAAGCTGGTTGCGCTACGATCTTCACATGCTCCCCAAATCCAATCCAAGCCTCCAATAAGCGTGAAATCTGGCCAAAACTATGCTAGAGGAACATGTGATGATAAAGCAAGTCTTTGATCGCATAAGCAACATAAGGATGAAGAGAAAGCATCACACGAAGAAGGGCACCAAACCAGCTTCCAGTGGTCAAACTGTTTGCCAATTTTCTCATTTTTTCTCCAGCTTCCTTGACGAAGCTTCGTCAATCTCACGAAGCTTCGTGAGTCCAGCGAGGTCTCGTCAGCTCTCCAAGCCATCCTCACGACGTCTCGTCACTCCTCTTGCTCCAGCTCACGAGCTTTCGTCAATTTGAGGAGACTTCGCCACTTTGGCGAAGTCTTGTTCATTTCAGCCATGAACTCCTCCAATTCTTCAACCAAGTTTTGCTCCAATTGCTCTTCCCTTCGAATCATGGAATGAAGGTGAAGACAGCCCTGCTGATTCCTGAGATGAGAAGAAAACATGAGTGCAAAAGTCTTGAGAGAATGAAAATGAAATGTTGTTCATGAGAGGAAGAGTGAGAACTTGAATTATCCTCAATTCATAGTTCATATAATGGAGGTATCATGCAAGTGTAAATGTCATAAAGAAGGCAATGAAAACAACGTTCACACAACATGCAAGACATATCCAAGATGAGGAATTGAATTGCAAGAAGAAGAAGAAGAAGAAATTTCAAGTGCAAAGTGTGTGTGGGTGTGATGTGCAACGAATTGCACTTCGTGGGCAGCAAGTGTGCGAGGATGGTGCAGCGTGTGTGCGGCGAGGCTGCCTTCGTGTGCAGCAAATGTGCAGCCATCGTGCAAGCTGCATGCGACGAAGTTGATTTCGTAGGCAGCAATATGTGTGCTTCGCGTGCAGCAAATTCGAGCCAGTGTTCGAGTGTGATGTGATGGGAATTTCGGGAAACTTAATTCACAAAAGTTATAGCCATGTAGCTCAGCTTTCCACATCCGTTTGAATCACCCAAATCGGAGTTCAGATGACAAAGTTATGACCAAAACAATAAGGCATGTTGAACAGCGTATTGTGAAATCCAAGTTTTCATTCATCATTTGTTCAATCCAAGTTCTTGGCTCGTCTTTAGCACAATTCATCCATTTTCAGTGTGAATCAAGTTTCGGGGATAACACAACAAATGTCGGTCTACCTCTTAGCTTTCAAATGGTTCAAGAATCAACACAATTGGACAATTAGAGCTCAAGATATGAACAATCCACCAAACTGTGGCAATCAAGAACACATGAAACTCTAATTGCACAACACACAAAGATGGTCCCGTTTCTTGACCTTCCACTCAGAAGCCGAAATTTGTTAAAACATAAGAACTAAAGAGGACTCAAAGACCTTTCTAAAACACTAAAGAACACCCAAATTGGATTAGAATTGAGAGAGTTATGACCAAATGAAGTTCAGCTACCATGCTGCCCAAAACCCTAATTTCACCCTTTCAAGCACTTCTTAGGTTTTTTTCCAAATTCTCTCACATCAACTTCATTGTTTGAACCTTAAACCTTGTTCATTGACCCTAAGCATATATTTAACATATTTTACCAATATTTTGGGCCTTTTTCATCAATTAATCACATTAACTTGTATTGCACGTTAAAGCACAATTTAGCACATAATCACATATAAATGCACAAAATGTAAGTCAAAAGCCAAGTGATTTAACAAATATAAGTTGGTATAAAACCAACTTATCAATGTCCTAGGGTTTCAACCGGATGAATGTGCAATTAGACTACATGAAGCTCTATAATTGACAAAATCCATAAAGAATGAGATTATACTTGTGATTAATGCAAGAATCTTGTTAAGTTTCATTTATTCGTGTTTTTATTGACTGAGTTGTGCCTCGATTATGCTCTATAATTGACAAAAGCCATGCTGAGTTGAGGTGAGATTCATCAATAGGAGTATGAATGCATGAAATGAGAACCTAAAGTATGATAATCGAGTCTTCTCACTTGTTTTGTTTGATCATGATCTGAGATGCGGTCGCCAAGCCGGTGGAAATTAATTGAAACCTAAGAAAAGAGTGAGAAGAGACTTTCTATGGTTAACGAAGACAAACTAACCTAGGTCAAGCCTCAGC
Organism: Ophiorrhiza pumila; assembly: GCA_016586305.1. Taxonomy (NCBI): domain Eukaryota; kingdom Viridiplantae; phylum Streptophyta; class Magnoliopsida; order Gentianales; family Rubiaceae; genus Ophiorrhiza; species Ophiorrhiza pumila. The sequence continues at coordinate 22,193,214 of BLIW01000007.1, read as the reverse complement.
CATGGGAAGACCTTAGGATTTGCATTCTAGAGTTGTGAATCTTGGGAAGTTGAGATGCTGTGGTTTCCAACCATCACTCTTAGGCCTCGCCATGGGAAAGAGTGGTGTTAGGGAGTGTAGGATAACATGCGGTCGCCATGCTGATGGTATTTTAGGCTCCTAGGCAGCTGGATCTCATCTCTGTTCTACTTGAGTGTCAATTGCATTACATTTGAGTAGTCTATAGTGCACTTATCAGGTATAAAAAACCCTAGGACATCTGACTAAAACTTGTTATCATATTACTTTGCATTTACTGAATTTGCATTTTGTTTGACCTGCTTGGTCCTTTTCTTATTAATTTCCTCTGATTTTGTTACCTTTTACTTCTCTGTTCTTGTTGCCACTTTCACTAGTTCTTGAAATTGCATTTTTAGTGACAAAATTAGAGCAAGCATTCTGAGAGTTCTTGAGACTATCCCTTTCCCTGAGGAACGATCCCTCTCACTACTACAGCAGTTTTAAGGTTAAATTGGTGAGTAACTTTTTAGTTACAAAATTAGAGCAAGCATTCTGACAGTTCTTGAAACTATCCCCTTCCCTGAGGAATGATCCGTCTCACTAGTACTACATTAGTTTTAGGGTTAAATTGGTTAGTAATGACAGCTCATGTCAATTTTTGGCGCCTCTGTGGGGAAGGCACGATTTCTTGAATTTTGATTTGCTTTGTTTTGTTTCTTTGTGTAGATTAGTAGTTCTGTAATGTTTTATGTTTGGAAGTTTTCTTGTTTTTCTTATTTGTGTTTGGTTCTGCCTACTTTGGTTTTTTTGTGGCAAGTGCAGGATATTGAAACATAACTAAAATTGAATTGTGCACACCACAATAGACCAAGTATGTCTAGGTGGTTTCGGGACTTTGTTGAGCCGTATCATTTTTGCCCACCAATTGGAGACGACCAACACCTGGAGTATTTGGCAACTTCTCTCCACCAACATATCATGAGCCATGGCATAACCAACAACAAAGCAATGAGTCTTATCTTAGTGAAGAGGAAAAAATGAAGGACATGTTGTCTCAGATGTTGGACAGACAGGATAGAGGTGCATATAGTGAAACAAGGTTGGCTCAAATGGAAGAGGAAATTCAAGGGCAACAACAGAGACTTGAACGAATCAATGCCTTAACTTGCGGGAACAGATTGAGACACCAGTTCAAAATGTTCAAGGCCACTCACAAGGTACATCTCGTCTTACTAAAACACTCACTCCTGAGGAAAATCATTTTGATATGAATGAAAATGTTAACTGGAGTTTCAAGTGTCCAAGGGAGTTGGAGTCGACAAGTGTTGGGGATGTTGTACATTAGTGCTTGGTTGTTGGTTCTTTTATGCATGAACATTTGAGTTCTTCTATTGAGAATGATATCTTCTGTGATGAGCTTGATAGTGATGAATTTAAGGCCTTGTGGCTTCTTAGTGACAAGATGGGAAGATTATCCAATGCTGAGTCTTGCATTAATGTTATGGAATTTCATGAGTTAAATGATGTTGATATTCATTCAATGGATGTTTCTCCTATTGATTGCCTTGTAAATTATGCACAGACACATATTGATGATCAGTGTGATATCATGAATGAGGATAATTTTGCAATTGCTAATGGAAAAGACAACACATTAATTAAAACTCTTGTTGAGGCACCAATTCTTGAAATGTTTAATGAATTTAAGTGTCTAAATGATGACTCACAAAAAATGCAGAATGAGATACTCTTGTTAATTGATGATAAAGTTTTTTGTGTTGTTGACAAAGAAAAGACTCGAGAAATTCGCTATATTAGTCTAGATGATAAAGACGTGCGAATTTGTAATGACATTGCTAACATGCTGGAAAAATTGCTTTGTTGATACATCCATTTTTTATCTTACTGATGGGTTTGTTGAGACCATAGATGTACAACTCTTGGTTGAGCATTGCAGAAATGATGTGCCTCAAATGGTGGAAGAAGTAAATGATGTGCCTCTAATGGTGGAAGAATTAAATGAGGTGCCTCTCATTGGAGCCTCAATGGTTCAAAGTGAAATCTGTAGAGGTGGTTCCCTATGTGCATGAGCTTATGCGCCTCCTTGAAAATATTTCTGCAGTGTCTTACAGAAGAAAAAGGAGTGCTTATGAAAGAGCATTTTTCTGGTATAGAGTTGGATATTCCAAATCTTGAAAAAAGAGTCTTCAAAGATAAAGTATATCTGGAGAATTAAGAAATCCAGAACTACTTCTTTTTCACATTACCTTCAATAAAGTATTTTGGTTAAGTTGATCTTTACGTTTTCTTGCATTTTTTTATAGTCACTAAGCCACTCATGTTGTCAGGGCATGCACATGAAAGAAGTTGCAAGGGAAAAAGGCAATGTACACATGAGGCTAAGCGTGGGGGAGTGGTGCCAAGGACCACTCCCGTGCTTCACACAATCACGTTGTTTTACATTTCAAGCATGAATTGTGCATGTGCCACTTAGTGCTATTAGTTTCATATATTTTACACCACAATGACTCCTAGTTATGGTGCGCGACACTTTGTTTGCATGTGATGAGTTTTTGTCTTGTGTTTGACGCAAAATGTGTGGTGATTTATGTTGTTTTACGCATAGTTGTGGGTTGCTAGCTGATAATGTTTAAATGGTGCAAAGGGGGTAAAAATGATGGAAAATGAAGTGATGTGTGTCTAGGTTGAAAAATGAAGGGACTGAAAGTTCTTATTCGGCCAAATTAGGGTTTTTGGGCAGTTTGGTTGTTTAACTTGTCTTGCGTATAACTCTTTCAATTCTGGCCAAATGATGAGATTTCGGTTTCTATGGAAAGCCTGTTGTGTATACTTTAATTGTCATGTTTTAACTTTCTCTAAATTCTGTAGGCAACCATGAGAAATGAAGACTTCTTTGTTATGCTTGGATTAGGGATTTTTAGGGTTAGATCATACTGCCACAGTTTGTATAGAGTTCATAACTTGAGCTGTAGACATCCAATTTTGATGAATCTTGAACCTATAGAAAGCCAAAAGAAAGCTCTACAACTTTCATGTTTACTGAAGAATCTAATTTAGAGGCTAGGCTACACAAATCTGGCATGGAATTTGGTTGTTTGTTCTGGCCTAGCAACCCTTGCACTCACCACAAGCTCTCACACGCACGCTCATGCACTCACCGCACCTCACTCGCACACTAGCACTCGCACACACTATGCGGCGAGCTCACCTCGCCGCATGTATTACGCACTAGCACTCGCACACTAGTCCACACACTTCATGCGATGGGATCACCTCGTCGCATGCACTCACACACACTCACCATGCGGCGAGCTCACCTCGCCGCATGCACACTCGCGCACACACCATGCGGCGAGGTCACCTCGCCGCATGAAACCTCACAACATTCACACTGATTTTCTACCCAAGCGCACTGCATTTGCATTCATGTCCATTACATTCCACTACATTCATTCCACTACATTCATTCTCAGCACACACCTCACTCAATACTCATATTCATTTTCATTACATCACAGTTTCAATCTTCGAAATATTCCATTCATCCATTCTCTTCACATCACTCATCTCACAAAACATTTGTTTTTCATCACAACACTTTGTATCTTTTCACAACACCTTTAGCTTACCATTTTCATAACACTTTTCATTCATATATGGTTTTCACTCTTATGCATTTTCCATACTTGGAAACACGAGTACATGTCACAACATTTTCACCTCACCATTTCATAATATCATATACTCACTCACAACTCACAAACACCTCACCATTGCATGGCGAGACCTCGCAGCGAGGTCTCGCCCACAAACTCTTTACACGGCGAGGTCTCGCCGCGAGACCTCGCCCACTCAATTTTACACGGCGAGACCTCGCCGCATGCACTCTCGCCCACACACGCAATACACGGCGAGACCTCGTCGCGAGGTCTCGCCTCATTGTTACCTTGGGAGTTTTCTTTTTTTTCGCAGCTATGAATAATGGCTAAGTGTTGATTGTTGCCTTTTGTGCACAGGGACGATGAAGGCGTGTTGGACGAAGGGTCGAGGGCGTGAAGAGGCTATCAAAGACGTGTTAGCTAAAGGCTTGAAGGCGCAAGGAATCTGTTGAAGGCGCGTCAAGCTTAAGTGGTAAAAGGGTGACCCGGCTTAGGGCTTGAGTTTTTGTGGACATTTGTTCTATTAAAGGCAGTGTCATTCTTGTAAATGCTTAGCTAGTTTACGTTTGTGTACCATTTACGTTCTATATCCTCTATATATAGAGGATTTAGTTAGAGTTTTAAAAGAGAATATTCTAGAATTGCTAACCATCTTTTGAATTTAGAGCGGGAGTTTTTATCTCTCATTTTTTTCTCTCTCTAGATCTATTTTCTCTCTCTAGAGTTTCTCTTCCGAATTTAATTATGATCGCTAATTTGTATCGAAGATTACATATTGAACTCAATCGAAGCAATATTGGACCTTCCTCTACACTTCAATCGGTGAAATTACTCAATTCGATGGAATTCACTTGTTTAATGTTGGAATTTAATGCTTACGAGTTGAATATGGAATTTTCTGGCTAAATTTGTGATGTCAAAGGGTTATGATCGCATTACTGTTAATTTGAACCGGGGAAAGCTAAGCAATTGACATAATCTTTACAGAATTGTTCATACTTGCTCTGAATTCTTGAAATATGAGACGTTTTATGCATTTTCACTTGTGTTTGATTGAATTACACTTTGTTTGAGGTCGCCATGCCAGTTCAAGGTGTGAAACAACATTAAAAGTGGAACTAGTGTAAATAATATACATGATGAACGATATGGAGTTCCTTTGCCTGTTTGTTCTTGTACACGATCCGAGTGTGGTCGACATGCTAATTGAAGACCGTTGAATCTTTAAAATTAGGTAAAGGAAGACTTCATGAAGCTAGCTTAACTGAAGACACCCAAGTTAGGCCTCGCCATAGGATACTTGACAACTTGCATAATTAATAGCTAGAAACATGAAGTTGAGATGTTGCGGTTTGATTTCATTTCGCTTAGGCCTCGACATGGGAAAATGGAGTGTCAAGGGGTACAGAAAACACTGTGGTCGTAATGTTAAGTGTTAGCTAGACTCTTAGGTAACAATGATCTCTTCCTAATTAGTATTTCATGAGGTCAATTGCATAGTAAACGGTTTGAACTCTCAGTAGTCTGATTCAGAAACTCTAGGACATCTACTTGAATTCTTGTGAATCTCATTTGTCATTCTTGCAAGTTAACTTCTGTTTTGAGTGTTGAGTACTGCTTTTACTTTACTGAGTTGATACTGTGAAACTTTTGTTTCATTATTGAGAAACATTTCAAATTCTTGAGCCATTACCTTCCCTGAGGATACGATCCCTCTCATCACATCTACATTAGTGAGTAGGGTTAAATTGTGCAAGTACGCGGCATATCTGTCAGCATGTTACGTCCATGTCATGTCTGCCTTGCACAAAAATATAGTGTACTTGAGTGATTGATTTCTAATAAGCTTTGCTTCACAATGTGTAGGAAGTTTTTCATTCGTGAGAGGACTATGGAAAAAGACACTCCACCAAGCAAACATTGGAATTCATTACATATAAACACCAGGGAGCTCCTAAACCTATCTTTACTTTACATTGAGGATAATGTAAGTTTTAAGTTTGGGGGAGTGAATGTTTGCTATGGTTTGTGTCTATTTGACTTTATATGCTTCTTTTCTTTCTTGAATGAAGTTTTTGTTCTATGTGATGCAAAGGATGTTACTTTTTAGTTTTGTTGTGTCATTTTGAGCTTATTACCCAAAGATGTTGTGTTTTTCATCCCGAAGATGTTGTGTTTTTCATTTTTTTGTGCAAAATTTAAATTTTTGGTAAAATTTTGAACTTTTTGTGAATAAGTTATGTTCTTGAACACAAGCTATGGGTAGTTGACATTTTTGTGGAAGAACTTGTCTATTCATGGAAAGTGCACTAGCACTGGAGTTGGATGTGTGTTTAAAACTTGAATAAAAGAGCTCAATGCTAAGTGATAGGAGTTAAAAACTTAGTGGGAAAGTTTGAACTTTAACATAGCTGTTTTCAAGCACTAAAATGGAGTACATACATGGATAGTTGGACTTATGTGGAAAGGTGGAAGTAGAGAATTTTTGGAAATTTTCATGAATTATGCTGAGTAATCCTTGGAAACCTGTAGTGACATTTAGGCACCAGGGGAGATGATTTGGAAAGAAAAAGGCAAGTTATGCCAATGTGAAATTTGTTGCATGCTAATTGTGTGGACAGTGTTCCAAAAGCACACAATTATGAACCACACCTCTGCATGACTGCTCTATCACACTAAGTGTGCATTTTAAGAGAATAATCCGTATGAGTGGGGATGGAATTCAAAAGCCATAAAACTCAAGGCAATAATTGGAAAGGCCAAGGAGTACTCCAGTGTAATAATGTCATGTGCCCAACGAAGGTAAAGCACTAAAGGATGACAACCTGGGGGAAAGAGTGGTAAGAAACAAGGGCAACCAATGTTCCTTAATTTGGTGCATTTATGTCTATACGTTGTTTACAAGTTGAGGACTTGAAAAGGAGTAGTAATAAAATCTTTGCATTCTCTACTATTGCTTTGATCACAAGTGAGACCTGAGATGTAAGTAAGTCTTTGCACACAACTTACACATCTATGTTAGAGCTTCAAATGAGTACAACTTGGTTTTGATAAATGCCATGAAGAATTGATCATATCCTTACCACTAGAGTACAACTGGTTAAATAAGAAACATGCACATCCAATAATAGTGTGAAATGTTCTTGAAGTGGATAGGTAGGTTTCTTCACAAGAGTTCACTTATGTAGTGCATATGAGATGTGTATTGCGGATGCAAGTGATGTTTGGCTATGTGTTATGTAGCATTGTGTGTATGTGGTAGTGTATTGTTGCCGACCGTTCATGAGGGTAGGCAAAAGTTGTGTAAGTGTGATGTTGTGTCCATGCTGGAGGGCAAGTAAGAGTTCAAGGTGCAAAACCAATCTCAATTACTAATCTCTTGAGCCAAAGTTCACAAAGTGCTTTGGGAATGCCTCTAAACTTAGATTCAACACTTGATAAAGCCATCTATTTTTGTTTCTTACTTCTCCAAATAACAAGGTTTCGACCTATAAATATGAAGTAGCCCAATGTTGGCCTTCTGTCAGAAATTTTTCTAGCCCAGTCTTCATCAATGTAACAATCAACATTGTGATGATTATTTTTTGAAAACATAAATCCTTTTCCTAGAGCTAATTTTAAATACCAGAGAATTTGAATTGTAGCATCCATATGCTCTTCATTTGTTGATTGAAAGAACTGGCTTACGACACTCACTGCATAAGCAATATTTGGTCGAGTGTGAAATAAATAAATTTGTTTGCCAACTAATCTTTGTATCTCTCCTTGTTAGTTGCAACTTGATCTGAGTATTTTCCAAGCTTGTGATTATGTATAATCAGAGTATCAATTGACTTACAATCAAGTAAACCCACTTCTAATAATAAGTCTAATACAAATTTTCTTTGAGAAAGAAATATACGTTTACTTGATCTAGCTACATCAATTGCCAAATTTTCTTGAAACCTATTGATTTCTTCTATGTCATCTCCTGTAATAATCGTGTCATCGACATATGTTATTAGAGCAGTTACTTTTTGATATCCATTCGCGAAAAATATTACTAATTTCGTCAGCTCGAATGTTTACCATGTGTATTTCTTAATTATTTTGTGTAAAAAAAAAAAGAATGCCTAACCCCAATCGCCCCATCTATCCTCCTGCGAAGAGATTTTTACTTATTTTATTTGCTTGGATAAAAAAGAAACTTTGGGATTGCTGGCAAATATAGGAGTAAAATATTCTCACTGCTGCTATCTACACCTTGTCAAAAGTTATGCTAAACAACCATTTAACTGTAGTAATATAGCAAGTTCGGTCCCACAGAGAAAAGACAATATTGAAACTTTAAGAAAATAGTTTTGGTTTTTTATTTATTAAACTAAAAACAATAATAATGTAACTGACAATGTGAAGTAAATATGACAATGACTTGAATGAGAATATCAATCGAGAAAGTGTACTCCCAAGATCATATTTTCAGGTTCATAAAAAGCACAGACAAACTCTATATATGGTTATGCAAACCAAGGATAAACAATCATTCTCAACCAAGGTCTCTATACCAAGCACCCACATTGATCATGAAAACCTCACACTAAATTCTATGTGGTGAGAGACAAGGGATATCTAAGGCGTTTACCTACCGAACATTAATAAGTTAATTAAACCCCCCCCCCCCAGGTGGTGAGAGGCAAGGTTCACTTCTTCTATTAACCAAGATTCTCTTGTAACTGCTGAGAAACAAACACTCTAATTTAACCACTCTTATCCGACGAGAGACAACGGTCGACCAAGTCACGCTAACCATTCAACTAAACCAACCCAATTCTCCCTATGTGGTGAGAGGCAAGAATTAAGAACAGGTAAGTCAAACACATTCACAACCAACCCTCAAAAGATTCTGAACAACCTACTCTAATCCCCCTATGTGGTAAGAAGCAAGATTAAAAAAATTATCTCTAAATAGTTTATTGCGCTACATAAACATATTCATCATGCAAAATAATCGCGCGTCATATTAAGCATAACTATGAAAAACACGGTAGTAAAACGCATTCAACAAATACCATAAAATATCATAAAACCTGTAAATTAAGTACAAAAACTAATATTCATAATCTCGGCAGCACAACTGATCTAGCCGAGCATAGCTAAAGCAAATATCATAAGATTACCAGTTAAGAACACGGTTGAAAACTGATAGCTTAAAGTCGTATCAGCTAAATTTTACCCTAAACTACTAATGTAGTAGTAGTGAGAGGGATCGTATCCACAGGGAAGGGGATGGTTCAAAAACTCAGAATTTGCTCTCAGAATGTCACGAAAGAAACAAAACTAGACACTAACTAGTAAAGAATCAAATGTAACAAATAATGTGTAAAAACAGGAAGAGAGTGGATGCTCTAGAGTATTTCCAACAGTAGAATGCACATTAGGCCATGATTGCAATGCTCTTGACACACAAGTAAAACAATGAGGAGATCTCTATCGCCCAGTAGGCTAGCTAACACTTAGCATGACGACCACAGTGTTTTCTATACTCCTTAACATTCCACTTTTCCCATGGTGAGGCCTAAGTAGAACGGATTCAACCCGCAATGCCTCAACTCTCCAAGGTTAGCAAATCTAGCATGCAATTCCTACGGTATCCCATGGCGAGGCCTGGCCTAGGACCTAGAGTGTTTGTTTACTTTAGAAAGTTTGTTCTCACTTTTTCCTAACAACTCAATGATTCTCCACGGGCATGGCGACCGCATCTCAAATCATGATTCAAGCAAAGCAAGTGGAAGACTCAATCATCATACATTTAGTCTTCATTTCATGCAATTCTCACAGATATTGGTAAATCTCACTTCAACTCAGCATGGTGACCACAATCAAAGTTCAATTCATTCAATAAAAGTGTGAATTAATGAAACTCAACAGGATTTAATCATTAAAATCACATATGATTTCATCATTATGAAATTATGTCAATTGCATAGCATTGCATAGTCTAATTATACATTTAACCGGTTGAAACTCTAGAACATGCGAGATCTAATGATAGAACACCATTACCAATTCCCGATCAACAATTTGGAACTTGAAACAATTCATTTTCAATAAATGGAAAGAGTTTACCAATTGAATTCTTCCAAGAGCTTCCTTCATTGATATGAGAATTACAATGATCGGAGCCAATCTTTGATCGGAACAGGAAATGGTGCTCAAAAACTAGAGAGAGAAACTAGAGAGAGAAAGTAGATCTTCAAAATGAATTCCCGCTCTCCAGCTCTCAAAAGATGGTTATGAAATTGTGAAAGTGAATAATGAATAATGGTCTTGCGCTCCTTACATATTAACTACATTTCCTATATATAGAGAATTAGAAATGTAACTAATACGCTAATTAAAAATATCTAAAGATATTACAAAAGTGTCCTAAAAAGGAAGAACCAAAATCAGTCGAAAAATGTGAAAAAATCGAAGTTTGAAGAAATGCCCATCATTCCAGTGCCTACAGCCTTCCGTGGAACACGACTTCATTAACCTTGTCGTCCACAGCGCGCCTCCCAGCCATTGAGCTTCACGCCTTTACTCCTCAGCAATCCAAGTGAAGAAATCAGAACAATCCAGCGCCTTCAAGCCTGCGTCCTTCACGCCTTCAGCATCCTCGAGAGTCTTCCCGCATTTCAGCCTTTAAGAAGTCACGCCTTTGCGCCAAGAAACTTCACGCCTTCAATCGCCTTGATGAACTCCTGAAATCAGAATTCAAACACTTAGACAAAATTCCATCCTTAAGCGCATAATGTTTTATGACAGCAACTTCCAGCCATCATCTGACCATGATGAAGTCTCGCCCTCACATCCATAAAAGCGGCAAGACTTCGCCTCACATCCATGAAATCGGCGAGATTTCGTCGCGAAGTTTCGCTAGTTTTGTGCAAGTGTGAGTTGTGTCGTGATTGAAGTGCAAGGGATGTGAAATGTAGTGTGAATGTTAGAGTGTAGTGTGCAAGTGTTTATGTGAAGTGAAGTGAGGATGATAGAATGAGTGCATAATTGTATGAAAGAATGATAACAAAAAAAATGCGTGAAGAATGGAAGAGTGAAGCTATAATGTATGAAAAAACAATAATAGGAAGATGAAATGTAACATAGTGAAGACAAGTTTTAATGAAGAATGGTAGAAATCCATGTATTCTTTGTGAGAGTAAGTTGTAAAGCACGACACATATATGTTATGACATTCAAATGAAAACTTGAGTTAAGAATGAAGAATGTTATGAATTTTGTGAAAGGAGAAAAAAATGTTGTGAATGTTATGAAATGTCTCAAAAATGAATGAACATAAAGAAAGGAAGCATGATCAAACAAAGTGAAACGTGAACTTTTATAAATGCAATAGCAAATACCCAATTCACTCTTCAATCTTGAGATGTTCAACCAAACACATGACACCATTCTCAAATCATGACTTGCAAAATGTATGCTTTCATGAAGCTACAACGGTTATAAAGAAAACAATGAAACATAACCCCATAGAACACGCATGAACATATGCATCAAGACAAGGAAAGTGTATGCAAAGAATGAGTAAAACTTGTGTGTGGAGTGTGAGTGTTCGTTGCATGAACTTATCGCATGCTCATGCGACGAAGTGTGCTATTGGGCGCGGCGAAGTGTGGTGGAGTGTGCGACGAAGTGTGCATGTGTGTGGCGAAGTGAGTGCATGTGTAGCTAGGTAAATGCATGTGTGCAAGAATAATGCAACTTTCAACCGAACTATCGCCCTGATGTGTTGTGAATTTAGAAAAACGTAAAACATGAAAGTTGTAGCCATTGATTCAAGCTTTCCATAGTGATGTCGAGTGTCGCACCTCGTCAATTTTACCCTAAACACTAATGTAGTAGCGTAAGTAGGGATCGTAATCCACAGGGAAGGCGTAGGTCAAGAATATTGAACAAATTGTTCTAAAAGTATTGTCGCAGAATCTAAGTACTGGAAATTGGAAAATTCAACACAAAAGAACGAAAACAAAGATGCAAAATATAGCAGCAAACAAGGATGAAACAGATATCTCAAGATTCTTGTATTGGATGAACACAGGCTTAATAAATCCATGCTATGCAATCAGTAAACAATTGAATGCAATGGAGACCTAAATTGCATAGAAGTCCAAGCTGTGGTTAGCATGGCGACCACACCACTGCTTGTACCCCCAAATCACCATCCTCTCCCATGGCGAGGCCTGAGAATGGGGGTATAAGCTCCGCAAAGTCTCAACTTTTCAAGCTAGCTATTCTAACATGCAAAGTCCTAAGAACTCCCATGGCGAGGCCCATCCTATGGTTCACATATCATCGTTGTTAACACAGAAAGCTCCTTTAACACTTTTCCTAATGTTTCAATTCATTAACACTTCCCATGGCGAGGCCTGAGTTTCAGAATTGATTTGATTACAGAAAACAAGTGCAAGGACTTAAACAATCACAATTTAGTTCTCGATTCATGCAACTTCACTAACCTTGATGAATCACTCCTCAATTTAGCATGTCGACCACAATTGAAGCTTGATCAATTCAAGATTAGCTAGGAATTATGAAATTCAACATATGTTTATGCCCAATTCAAATGTGATTTCAATACTCAACAACTAGATCGATTGCATAGCATACAATCTACTAAGACACGTATTCATCCATTAAGAATCCTAAGATATCATTGATTTAGCCAGAAAACATCTTTCTCATTTCAAAATCAACAAATTCCAACATTGATAAGCTCATTCTCACTTAATTGGAAGAATTTACCGATTTAATTCGAGAGAATTGTCGATTCCTTTGTCAATTGAGAATAAGCAAGACGAATAAAGTCTAAATTCACAATTGGAGTTGAGATCAGAGAAGAAATGTTTTGTGAGAGAAAATAGATCTAGAGATAGAAAATGAGAGAGAGAAAAGCTCCCGCTAAAATTCAAAAACGATAGTTCTAAAATCTCCCCCTTTTCCTATGTTAGCTACATTCCCTATATATAGAGTTGGAAAAACGTAACTAATACGCAACATACAATGTATAAAGCATTACATAAGTGTCCTTGAATAGAAAGACCAAAAATTAGCCTAAGTTGTGAAAATTCGAAGTTTGAAGAAAAATTCAGCATTCCAGCACCTTCAAGCCAACAATCGCGCGACTTCAGTTCACCGCCAGCGCCTTTGGTCTTGCCAGCTTCACGCCTTCACTTCTCGGAACTCAAGTGAAGAATTCAGACCCAACTCACGCCTTTGTGCCTGGACAGTCCACGCCTTCAGCTCCTCCGCATGCTTCTAAGCAGAACAGCCTTCAGGAAATCACGCCTTCTTGCCAAATCAAACCACGCCTTCAGCTGCCTGAAATTTCAAAAATTCAAGAGTTAAACACTTGGCCATTTTTTCCTTGAAACTTAACACAAAGTATTTCATGGCAGTCACTTCCCACCAAGATTTGATCATGATGCACTGTGAATTAAGGAAAACTTAAAACATGAAAGTTGTAACACTTTGTCTTAGCTATCCACAGCCATCCAAATCACCTAATTTAGAGCTAAAACGAGAAAGTTATGACCAAACTACTCAAGTGTGACAAAGCTTAAAACCTATGAACCAACTCTCAACACTTTGCCATTTTTTCCACAACCCTCCTAACAATTAGTCTACGACATGTCGTAGGCTAAAAGTTGTTGTTCCAGAATTGGCCTACGACATGTCGTAGGCCAAATTTCCATCTCCACTCAACTCTTCAAGAATGGCCTACGACATGTCGTAGGCCAAATTTCTGTCTTCTCAAGATTGGCCTAAGACATGTCGTAGGCCAATTCTCTTCTTGTTCTCGGCTACCTAGCTCTTTCTATACCAAGTTGTGTGCCTTGGTTTGTGAAGTTCATTGTGCAACATGAGTGGTGTGCCAAGGTGCAAATGTGTGGCATGAGTTTCATGGCAAAGTTATGGCAAGACTAATGCATAAGTGTTGTGCATAAGTGTTGTCAAGTTGCCAAGGCATGGCAAGATTGATTGGCAAGGCTTGGCAAATTGTTGGCAAGGTCATGACACAATGGTTTTGGCACATTGGTTTGGCAAAGCTCGGCAAGGTCTTGGTAAGGTCTTGGCACAATGGTTGGCAGAATTGGCAAAAAATGTTGGCAAAGTATCCATTCCAACACAACACCCTACTTTCATGCCAAATAAGTGTGTCTTAGCCTCTGATTCTGACTTGGTGGTGAACTTAAAAGTTCCAGATCTTCCTCTTAGCTTACCAATGTTACAAGAAACAACACCATTGGATGCCTAAAACTCAAGTTATCATCAAAACACCAAACTGTGGCAAGCAAATAAAACCCTAGAAAATCCTAAAACCCTAATGAATGGTATTCAAAAAAGAAACTCACATTTCATAGTCTTGCACACACAATTAGAAAATGGTTACAACATAAGAAATGTAGTGCATTCAAAGAGCTTTTCAGAACACCAAAGATCTCACCAATTGGGTTAATATTGAAGAAGTTATGCTCAAAACAAATTCACACTCAAAGCTGCCAAAACCCTAATTTGACCAAATATACATTTTCGGTTCCTCCATTTGCCTTTTGACAATTTTCACTTCACTTATCACCATTTTTGCTCTTTTTGTATCATTTGATCATTTTCATATTGCGAACATGTAAATGCCTAAAGCCTTTCAAAACATCACATATGCACATAAAACACACAACAAAAGCCCAGCATTTTAACACATATTAGTTGGTATAAAACCAACTTATCAAATTCTCCCACACTTGAACTTTTGCTTGTCCTCAAGCAAAGACATAACACACAACTCACACTTCAAAACCACTTTGCACTAGACTTCACTCTTCTGTCAAACTTGTTCTCATTTGAGTTCATCAAAACAGATTTTTCATGCAATATCAAAACTCTTGTCATAACTTCAATTCCAAGCTATCAACTTTCAGCACAAATTATCAACCAAGGCACAATGAATAAAGACCAAAATGTCATGCGTGCAAGTGTGTGTGAGGAACATGCACTTCATCTATTCCCTTGCTATACACCATCTAGCTGGTCTCACATACCATTCAATACATGCCAATCTCCTTGCACACCCTTACGAACATGCAATCACAGGATCAATGGTACCTATGCGTACATTGGTACTCTATGGGACATTGCCCTTATTCTGCACATTAGTGCTGCACATATTAATGACTGAAAATATGCCTGGGTTTTATGGCTTTTTTCTCCAAATTTGATTGCCAGGTTCTTATAGCTTTTTCCTTCCCAGTTGCCAATATGGCTTCTTCTCCCATATCATTTCTTGTGCGAGCACATGTTCATAAGAATCCCAAATTGACTAAACATGCACGAATTCTGGAGACACCAGATAAATGCATAACAAAAAGAAACGAATCCATACACATTACCTCCTATGTCAATTGAATTTTGCATGGCATATCTATCTTACATTAACATCGGGCCTTAGTCAGCAAAATGCACAAATTTTATCAAGATTGGAATCAAAGAGAACAAACCATTTTCGCATGCAATACAAAAGTAAAGATGGATGAACTTCAAATTTTGAACATAGCTTAACAAGGAGCAAAACCATAGTACAAAGTGTTCTACTTTCCATAGCCTCACTTGCACCACCTTCTGTTCGTTTTATTACACTTTCTAGCACACTCACACTCCTTAACACTTAAGATTTCAACCCACCAAAACAGCACCACAAACACCACAACTTTCCATGGTTATGAATATTTTGCCACATAAATGTCAACTACACAAAACTTGTGTTCAAACATCTCTTATTCAACAAAAATTTTAAAATTTCACCAAATGTTTGAATTTTGCACAAAACATGCAAAAACATCACAAATAACTAGACGTTATATGCTCACACTCAAAATTCACCACAAAACTTAAAAAAAATGTTGCATATGGCACAAAACTTCACAAACGATTTCATCACTCATGCAAGGCAAATAAGCATCCAAAATTCAAGAGATACAAACCATAGCAAACATACACTCCCCCACACTTAAAACATACTTTGTCCTCAATGTAAATAAAAGATAGGTTTAGGAGCTCCCTGGTATTGATATAGTCATGAATTCCAATGTTTGCATTGAGGAGATTTCTTAGTCCATCTTTCTCATGAGAAAGATTCTTTGGCATCACTCCCCCACACTTGGCCTCTTGAGTGAATGGCTAATCTCTTGCAATGTCCTTCCTGGTCAAACACCTTTAACATGTGTGGTTTTGAAGAGTGAATTCCAAAATGAAAGGAACTTAAAGACAGAATGAAAAGAAAACAAACTACTTATAAAAGCTAAGGAAAAGAAGTAGTTCTGGATTTAGATAGTCTTCCAGCTAGACTTTATTCCTCCACAAAGTATGTCTTGGTCATGAAAAAAACTCAGTAAATCCATCTCTGCACCACACAAAAGATGAACTCTCATTATCATGCTCCTTCCCAGAAAACACTGGAGTGTTGAGGAGATGTGTGAGCACAGGATCATGAGAAACATTTCCTCCAAATTTCACATTCATTTGAAGCACATCATAGCCCTCTTGTACCACACTATCCACAGTAGTCCTGCCAGGCTCAACCAAGGAATGCACATCTATGGTCTCAACAAGCTCATCAGAAAGTTCAAAAGTAAAAGTCTCAAACTCACAGTTATCTATCTTGTTGTTTACTTGTTGTGAAGTGTCCATTACATTCACGGTTTCCAGAGTAGGTGCTTCACACAAAATCTCATGCGATGTGTTAACATTCTCAAAAGTAAGTGCAACATTTTCACTTATAATACCACAATGCTCAGCAAGGTGAGTCTCTATACAAGTGATTAAATCATCAAGGAAAGACCTATCCACAAAATGACTATCAACATCATCAATGATAGCATGGCATTCATTATCATGTGGGAAACATGCTTCCTGTGAGGGATGTTCTACCAACACTTCATCTTGAAATTCAAAGCTTGATTCTTTTATTGGACAAATTGAACAACAATCTACCACAGATGAATTGTCAGGAAAAATCATGCAATCTTCCTTATCATGCTCTTCGAAATCAATTTCTTCATCATCAACAAATTTATCAACATAAATGTAGTCATGCTCAACACCATCTTCAACTAAAATTGGAGAACATTCGACAACATGAATGGAACAACAATACTCTAAATGCATAGGTTGTTTCATTGCATAGTTCACGTCAAAAACTACCTCTTCGTCATTAATCCTAAAGGTGACAGTTTTGTTTCGAACTCCAATTAATGCATCACCAGTAGCTAAAAATGGTCTACCAAAAATGAGAGGAACCTCAAGGTCCTCCTCCATGTCAAGTACGATGAAATCAATAGGCAAAGTGAATTTATCAATTCTTACCAAAACGTCTTCTACCAAACCTGTGGGAGTCACCAAGGATCTGTCTACTAATTGGAGGGTGACTGCAACTGGTCGGATCCTGCTTTCCAATCCAACACTGATGGCAATGGATAATGGCATTAAATTGATCCCAGCACCCAAATCACATAAAGCCTTTGCAAAATGTCTTGTACCTATCTTGCATGGGATAGTGCAGCTTCCTGGATCCTTAAGCTTTGGGGGAAGATCATGAACCATCCATGTTTGAGTGCACTCAGAAACCATCATAGGAATATCACATCTTAAGATTTGTTCTTTGTTGGATATGAGATCCTTGAGATACTTAGCATATTTTGGCATTGATGTCACCAAATCCATCAGAGGAAGATTCACATTCACCTGCTTGAGTACATCCAAGAACTTTTTGAACTGAGGGCCTTGTTTTGGAGGTGGTTTCTTTCTTTCTGGGAAAGGAGGTTTTGGAGCATACTCAGGGTAGTTATAAGGATTAGAGTTCTTGGTGATCTAATTTCCTACCCTAGCTGGTATTTCCTTCTTCACAGTTTTTGTATCTGATTGTTCACCCTTTTTCTCAGATGCTAGAGCTTTCTGTTCAACATCCTCCACATCCTCATTGATACTATCTTTCTCCATTTGATCACCTTCCTCCTCAATAACACATTCTTCGTTCTCAGGCTTAGATGACTTCTGAACTTCCTTACCACTTCTCAGCACAATGGCATTACACCCAACCTTGTTCTTAGGATTCGGCACCGTATCACTAGGAAGGGCTCCACTAGGCCTATGATGTATATCATTAGCAAGTTGCCCCAATTGCTTCTCAATGTTTTTGAATGTGGCAATATGATGTCTTACAATTGTCTCCAAAGCAACAAATCTGTCCTCATTCTTATCCATCTTTTCCATAAGACTTTGGAACATATCCTCTATGGACGGTTTCCTTTGTTCTGAGGTGCTGGCTTGGTGATCAAAACCTGGAGGTGCAGTGGTTGTTTTCCTTTGATCATTCCCTTGGTAATAGTTTCCTCATTGGTTCTGCTGATTACTCCAACTTCCTTGGTTGCCACCATATGATCTATTGCCTCCATTGTAGTTGTTGCCAGAATAGTTCCCACCATATTGAGGTTTATTGCCAGAGTTGCTCACATACTGAATGGATTCAGTAGTGTTTGCGCATTCATCCGTGTGGTGATCCCCTTTGCATAGACCATAAGACAACACAGGTGTCTTGGCTTGAGTTGCCTTTAGAGTTTTCACTTGCTTAGCCAATGCTTCAAACTTTGCACTGAGTTGCCTTTAGGTGTCTGGGAAGATATACTCATCCTCAGCAATTTGATTAAATAGCTCCCGTACTTCAGGCACAGACTTGTCTTTGAGTGCCCCATTAGCACATGCCTTAACCATCATTGAGGATTCAGGAGTTAAGCCTTTGAAGAAAGTGTTTAGTTCCCTGATCTCTCCCAAGTCATGATTGGGACATTGTCTGATCAAGTCATTGAATCTCTCCCAAGCTTCCCTAAATGACTCACTGTCTTGTTCCTGAAAATTCATAATTTCTAACCTTCTCTTTTCAAGCTTAGCTGGAGGGAAGTATTTGGACAAGAACCTCTTTTGTAGATCATCAAATGACATTTCTGCATTGGCTCCTCCAATGCTCTTAAACCAGTGTTTAGCCTTTCCACGCAGAGATAAAGGAAACAAAATCCTATGAACCTCACCCTTATCAATTCTCGGCAGCTTGAAAGTGCTACATAATCCAAGAAACCAATCGAGGTGATCGTTAGGATCCTCGTTGTCAAGCCCTTGGAAGAACTGTCCCCGAGTGATCATGGATACAATTTGTGGAGGAATATAGTAACTTTCCACATCTATATCCTGTTGCCCAAATCGGTTGTCGAACTTTACTGCGTAATGGTCTCCAAATCTGGGTGCTTGTGCTCCTTGAGCTGCCATTTCTGTCTGTTGCCTTAGCTGTGCTCTCAAAGTTTTCTCCGACTCACGATCCAATAGGAATTGTGGTTCTCCTGTAAACCTGCTAGACCTTGGCATACACAACACACAGTTGTGGAGTATAATAACAAAGAAACAAGTACTTCAAATATGCAACAAAGAAACAGACCACAAATCTCAACACGTACTCAAAACTATGCACAGAACAAAACACACACAAAATGAAAGCTAAAGTAAATGTCACACACAACAACACAAAGTAGAACAAGTAAAAATCAAGAACAATTTAACAAATTCCAAAACCGATTGCCTTTCCCGGCAACGGCGCCAATAATTGATGTCGAGTGTCGCACCTTGTCAATTTTACCCTAAACAATAATGTAGTAGCGTAAGTAGGGACCGTAATCCACAGGAAAGGCGTAGGTCAAGAATATTGAGCAAATTGTTCTAAAAGTATTGTCACAGAATCTAAGTACTGGAAAGAGGAAAATTCAACACAAAAGAACGAAAATAAAGATGCAAAATATAGCAGCATACAAGGATGAAACAGATATCTCAGGATTCTTGTATTGGATGAACACAGGCTTAATAAATCCATGCTTTGCAATCAGTAAACAATTGAATGCAATGGAGACCTAAATTGCCTAGAAGTCCAAGCTGTGGTCAGCATGGCGACCACACCACTGCTTGTACCCCCAAATCACCATCCTCTCCCATGGCGAGGCCTGAGAATGGTGGTATAAGCTCCGCAAAGTCTCAACTTTCCAAGCTAACTATTCTAACATGCAAAGTCCTAAGAACTCCCATGGCGAGGCCCATCCTAGGGTTCACATATCATCGTTGTTAACACAGAAAGCTCCTTTAACACTTTTCCTAATGTTTCAATTAATTAACACTTCCTATGGCGAGGCCTGAGTTTCAGAATTGATTTTATTACAGAAAACAAGTGCAAGGACTTAAACAATCACAATTTAGTTCTCGATTCATGCAACTTCACTAACCTTGATGAATCACTCCTCAATTTAGCATGTCGACCACAATTGAAGCTTGATCAATTCAAGATTAGCTAGGAATTATGAAATTCAACATATGTTTATGCCCAATTCAAATGTGATTTCAATACTCAACAACTAGATCGATTGCATAGCATACAATCTACTAAGACACGTATTCATCCATTAAGAATCCAAAGATATCATTGATTTAGCCAGAAAACATCTTTCTCATTTCAAAATCAACAAATTCCAACATTGATAAGCTCATTCTCACTTAATTGGAAGAATTTACCGATTTAATTCGAGAGAATTGTTGATTCCTTTGTCAATTGAGAATAAGCAAGATGAATCCAGTCTAAATTCACAATTGGAGTTGAGATCGGAGAAGAAATGTTTTGTGAGAGAAAATAGATCTAGAGATAGAAAATGAGAGAGAGAAAAGCTCCCGCTAAAATTAAAAAACGATAGTTCTAAAATCTCCCCCCCTTTCCTATGTTAGCTACATTCCCTATATATAGAGTTGGGAAAACGTAACTAATACACAACATACTATGTATAAAGCATTACAAAAGTGTCCTTGAATAGAAAGACCAAAAATTAGCCTAAGTTGTGAAAATTCGAAGTTTGAAGAAAAATTCAGCATTCCAGCGCCTTCAAGCCAACAATCGCGGTCCTTCAGTTCACCGCCAGTGCCTTTGGTCTTGCCAGCTTCACGCCTTCACTTCTCAGAACTCAAGTGAAGAATTCAGACCCATCTCACGCCTTTGAGCCTGGACAGTCCACGCCTTCAGCTCCTCCGCATGCTTCCAAGCAGTACAGCCTTCAGGAAATCACGCCTTCTTACCAAATCAAACCACGCCTTCAGCTGCCTGAAATTTCAGAAATTCAAGAGTTAAACACTTAGCCATTTTTTCCTAGAAACTTAACACAAAGTATTTCATGGCAGTCACTTCCCACCAAGATTTGATCATGATGCACTGTGAATTAAGGAAAACTTAAAACATGAAAGTTGTCACACTTTGTCTTAGCTATCCATAGCCATCCAAATCACCCAATTTGGAGCTAAAACGAGAAAGTTATGACCAAACTACTCAAGTGTTACAAAGCTTAAAACCTATGAACCAAATCTCAACACTTTGCCATTTTTTCCACAACCCTCCTAACTGTCGTAGGCTAAAAGTTGTTGTTCCAGAATTGGCCTACGACATGTCGTAGGCCAAATTTCCATCTCCACATTTTTGCCCACGACATGTCGTGTGCAAAAAATCAACTCTTCAAGAATGGCCTACGACATGTCGTAGGCCAAATTTCTGTCTTCTCAAGATTGGCCTACGACATGTCGTAGGCCAATTCTCTTCTTGTTCTCGGCTACCTAGCTCTTTCTATACCAAGTTGTGTGCCTTGGTTTGTGAAGTTCATTGTGCAACATGAGTGGTGTGCCAAGGTGCAAATGTGTGGCATGAGTTTCATGGCAAAGTTATGACAAGACTAATGCATAAGTGTTGTGCATAAGTGTTGTCAAGTTGCCAAGGCTTGGCAAGATTGATTGGCAAGGCTTGGCAAATTCTTGGCAAGGTCATGACACAATGGTTTGGCAAAGCTCGGCAAGGTCATGGCAAGGTCTTGGCACAATGGTTGGCCGAATTGGCAAACAATGTTGGCGAAGTATCCATTCCAACACAACACCCTACTTTCATGCCAAATAAGTGTGTCTTAGCCTCTGATTCTGACTTGGTGTTGAACATAGCAGTTCCTGATCTTCCTCTTAGCTTTCCAATGGTACAAGAAACAACACCATTGGATGCCTAAAACTCAAGTTATCATCAAAACACCAAACTGTGGCAAGCAAATAAAACCCTAGAAAACCCTAAAACCCTAATGAATGGTATTCCTAAAAGAAACTCACATTTCATAGTCTTGCACACACAATTAGAAAATGGTTACAACATAAGAAATGTAGTGCATTCAAAGAGCTTTTCAGAACACCAAAGAACTCACCAATTGGGTTACTATGGAAGAAGTTATGCTCAAAACAAATTCACACTCAAAGCTGCCAAAACCCTAATTTGACCAAATATGCATTTTCGGTTCCTCCATTTGCCTTTTGACAATTTTCACTTCACTTATCACCATTTTTGCTCTTTTTGTATCATTTGATCATTTTCATATTGCGAACATGTAAATGCCTAAAACCTTTCAAAACATCACATATGCACATAAAACACACAACAAATGCCAAGCATTTTAACACATATTAGTTGGTATAAAACCAACCTATCACATAGCCACTTGAATTACCCAATTCGGAGCTCAGATGTCAAAGTTACAACCAAAATACTGAGTTGTGGCAGGAAGATGTGCATCGAAGGCTTAAAGCACCCTAATTAGGGTTTTGTCATTCCCACGGTGAATTGCCAGTTTACTTTCAGAATTGGACTTTTCCTTGAACACCAAATTTGTAGCTTCCTCTCTTAGCTTTCCATAGGATTAAGAATCATCGAAATTGGAGATCTGTAGCTCAAGATTTTATCAATCTACCAAACTGTGGCAAGACGATCAAACCCTAAAAAAAACCTAATCTAAGCACAACAAAGAAGCCCCCGTTACTGATGCTTGACCACAGAATTTGGAGAAAGTTAAAACATGACAACTGAAATACCCACAAAGAGCTTTCCAAAACATCCAAGATCTCATTATTTGGATTAGTATCGAGTGATTTATACTCAAAACAAGTTGCATAGCCAAATCTGCCAAAACCCTCATGAAGCAAGATAAGCATATACAAACTTTCCTCGAATTCTTCCAACAACATTTAAGCTCTTCTTACCCTTTCCTTGATTTTTTTCCTTCAAAAACACCTTTGATTCATTTGATCACCATTTCTAGCATTTTTCTTCATTTAAGCACTTATAGGCTCCAAATCACACAAATGCACAAAATGTCACAAATCACCACATAAACGTATGAAAAACAAGCCAAGACCTAAGTGAAATAAGACATATGAGTTGGTATAAATCCAACTTATCAAATTCCCCCACACTTGAACTTTTTCTTGCCCTCAAGCTAAACTCATGCTCTAGACTTTCACCATAAGGCATTGAACCCTCACTCCCTATCCACTATGTCCAATTCCAAGTTCATCAAAGTATTTTTCACACAGAAACTTATGCAACATTTTCCGACCCTAGCTCTCAGATTTCAATACACATTACCAACTAAGGCACAATGAATAAAGACCAAAATGTCATGCGTGCAAGTGTGTGCTGAGGAACATGCACTTCATCTATTCCTTTGCTATACACCATCAAGTTATCTCACTTGCCATTCAGTACATGTCAATCTCCTTGTCCACTCTTATGAACATGCAACTCACAAGATCAATGGTAACCCATGCGCACATTGGTGCTCTATGGGACATTGCACTTATTCTGCACATTGGTTCTTTAGCTGTGGTTTTGTGGCTGTTTTTCCCTTTCTTTGCCTGGATTTAATGGTTGTTTCTTTCCAATTAAGCTTGCTAAGGGTATTTCGGTTTTTCATTCCCAATTGCCGAAGGCTTTTCTCCATATCCTTTCTTGCGCATGCACATGTTCATAAGAGTCTCAAAATGACTAAACATGCACGAACACAGGAAACTCCAGACAAATGCATAGCAGGACGAACAAATTCCATACACATTACCTCTTATGTCATTTGAATTTTTTTATAGCATATCTATCTTACCTTAACATCGTGCCTTAACCAGCAAAAAAGTATCACTTTCTTCAATCTTAGAACCAGAAAACAAAAAAAATTCACATACAAAATCAAAAAGATTTAAGTGATGAACTTGAAATAAACCCTAGTAAACGAGAAATAAAGCTTCATTACATAATGGTTAAGCATTACATTCCTTGTCTTACACCTATTCTCACCACGCTCAATTAATTTCAATACAAACTCTCACACCCAAACAACTCAAACAAGCACAAAACTTACAAAATATCCGACACACTCTCTAAGACTTCGAACCTCCATGCATCTTCATCACACACAACTTGACAACAAAACATCTTTCCACTCCCTAATTCTCCCATACTTCACAACATCTAGCAACTCATCACGACTCCTAGCGTACAGCTAAGGCACTTTCGCGAATCTTCATTTACCACAACAACAGCTAAAACAAGAACATCTAGCATCAGCATATATTCCCACACTCCAACTCCTTAGAAAACACAAAGACTCCAGATTCCAAACAATTCATGGCATCACACTATCATGCTTTGAAAACAAGAAAAAATGTCTTCAACATTGCAGATATAACATGCTTCAAGACAACGGGTAAAACCACCAGCATCATAATATCTACACAACATATCGTCAAAGAAAGACTTCTTCAAAACATAGCCACATAAACATTATGCTTCAACGCCCCAATCAAACCTATAGCAACGAAAAAAAACAATCCAACGCCAACATTCTTCACAGCATAACAACAACATAGCATCATAATAAACAGCACAAAATTAAGCACTGCACCACGGGGAATCAATTATCAAAACACAAAAAACTCCCCCTCACACTTGCAATGCACATTGTCCCCAATGTAAAAAATTAGGAAGGAGGGGCTCCCTGGGATGAAGAAGGTACAGAGGATGAGGGTGATGAAAATGAAGCCGTAGTAGAGAATGAAGCGCCACTGAAAGGTTGCTGTGCTACCCAATAGTAAGGACCATGAGTTGGCCCTTTAAGAGGCTGCCCCGTGCTAATCAGAGGAATTATTGTTGCAGGCATGAAATTAGGATCCACTACTAAAGTAGGGGTAGGAGGCATTTGCGGACTGCGACCAAAGGTTGGCTAAGGTTTGAGTGAAGACACAGAAGGCACCCCTGGGGGAAGCTCATGTATGGCACCACTCATAACATCGCTTGTCAAATTTGGGACACAGTATCCATCCAACTGCGCAGATGTAGGTGGTCGTTTTGGAGGGCCAGAATCAGAATGGTAATAGACGGCCATTTTGTTGCACTTATCGAGTTCCGTTTGCATCACCACATGCCGATGATACAACACCTCAAATTGCTGCTGAGCAATAGAAGATACGTCATCCATCTTACTCAACATTCTAGATGAATGGAAAGACCAGTCTTGATGCATATCGTTCAGCTATTCGTGCATACTCTCAAATCTTTCCTCCAAGTGTTGGAAGCGAGTATCCACTCTTGCCTCAAAGTGTTGAAACAGAGAAACTGAAGACTGTTGAAGCTCTTGTAGTGCCCCTTGAAAGGTATGAAAATCATATGCTTGATGTGCATCCCCGGACCCACCTGCTACGGGTCTATTCTCATCCCGAGGTGCATTAGCTCCTGCTAGTTGGGCTTGCAACAATTCCTGCTCAATACGCAGATACTTCTAATACAGTGGTGTATTAATTGGCCTCGGATTCCTTCGCCAATCACCTGCCTCAACATCCACACCCTGAGCAGCACAAATCTCTTCGATGAGAACTGGAAAATAAAGGGCTGCACTGTCAGCATCAATACCAGATTTAATGCTAGAAAGAATAATCCTCCCGGTATCTATGGATCTCCTCCCTCGAATTGCTGAAATCAGATACAACCTCTTGCGTGACACTTAAGTGGTTTGGGTGCTTGGCATCAATCGAGACACCACGAACTTTTGCCATATTTTAACATCACTCTTCAACCATTCACTCCGAATATGCTTACGATCTCCACTTTTGTTGAGCACCCACTCGGCCCCAGATAAAGCAAGTTCCTCCAACAGAGCTCCATCAGAATCTTCATTTTTTGGAAATGGTAAAGGATCCCTTGGAAAGCTAGGGGTGACGAGATGTTCATTTATGATATCACTAGTGAACTGGACCCTTTTTCCCCTTACATAAAAAGCCCCCTTATCATCTGGATACTTAGCATTGGCATAGAATTCCCTGGCAAGGAACTAGCATTTGCCAAAAACTCGGTGCTCCCAGTAAGCTTTGTATGAAATGATGAAACTCCATCACTGTCTTGAAGGGTCCTTGATCCACAGTGAACCCCCGTTCAATGTGTAGCAAATTCCTGCCCATTCCTTGCTCCCAACTGTTTTGTGCTGCAGTATTGACAAACAGAGATGGCTCTGAAGAATTTTTCTTCCTCTTCAGTGAAGGTACCTGCATAGTATACTTAGAAGGACCCTCGAAAAGTGGCAAATCATCCTCAATGCAATAGTCAAGATTAGAGTCCTCAGAAAGTGTGGTGCCATGCTTTTTCCTTTCTTAGAAGTACTCCCTTGTCCCTTTTTCGGGGTTGAATCCTTCTCAGGTGCCATATCTGTGAATAACCACAAACACTATGACCATTGTAGCAACCTTATTATACAAGCCATATCACACCCTCCAAATATTACATCACATTAATAGTCGGGTTCCAAATAATTGCTCAAAGTGTATGCGCTAACGACATGTGACAACCTTGGAACAATTATTCCAAACAGAATTTCCAGCTTTGTTTACATCACAAGTCCGAGTAAATCACATGTGAAGCAGGAAGAATTAGTCAACACTTCAAGCATGAAAGTTGGAAAGCATGATCGGAGCTAAAAGTGTGGACAAGAATCATCCCATTTGGACTCAAAATAAACAAGTTATGACGAAATTACCGAGAGTTACCAAACTGGGCAGATTCAGCACTCAGCACACTAACCACCTAACTTCAGCTTTACATTCCTCTACTCATTAGCCTATCTTCCATTCAGAATTAGCACAAGGGCCAAAAATAAACATTGTATGTTATTATGTTGGCTAAATTCGGCAACTGGAATCATCTCATTTGGACTTAAATCGAGAAAATTATGTCCAAAATACCATATCTTAAATCGAGAAAAACTGCATTGAGGTGCCAAACTGGGCCGATTCAGCAATTTTTATTACAAGTTTAGCATTAACTACACAGTCTTAGCCAATTTAGTATATAATCTCGTTAGAACTAGCAAAAATGCCAAACATAAACATTGTAGCCCATCCTCTTGGCCAACAGCTCCAACTGGAATCAACACATTTAGATATACCATGCTCATGTTATAGCCAATTTACAGAATCATGTAAAAGCTGAAAACAAAATCAGAAAATCAAGTACTAACATTCCCCCACACTTATCATGCATTTATCATTGGAGCAAGAACATAAGCAACAAGGTATACCATTTGTTCATCATTTCCTCCCTAGAACAATACTCTTATCATGTTCATACAACCATCAACAATTCTTCGTACAAGACATTAAAGCTCACCAAGTGAAAGTCTTAAGGAAAACCGAAACATACCTTTTATAGGGAGCTCACAACACAATCTTGAAGAAAAAAGAAAGTGAGAATGAAGAATGCTTCTCAACGTCTTCCTTAGCAATGCCAAATTATGATCAAGCTTACTAGTTACAATGTTATATTCATTGTCAACAAAAGTGAGCATTTATAGAACTAAAGTGCAAGTGAATAACAAATCGGTCAACACATGAATTGAATATTCCCAACTACCATATGAGTTTACCAACGTCAATACACTTGTGGGACCATTGTCACTCAATGCATGTGAAACCATATCTTTCTAGCTGCCAAAAGACAAAATTTCTTCACATGATGTACAGAACTTCACAAAACATTCGAAAAATGCATGCCTAAACCGATCTAATGGCTCCAACTTGTCAGTATAATAAGATAAAACTTTTTGAGCATTTATTTGGTCAAGGCATACTTAATAATCTACAAACCAAACACAAGCCAACATGATACCAATCAAATGTGGGACGCCACATTCAACTTTCTTCACATGCCAAAAGAAAACACCCATCAAACTCTCACAAGTCATGCAAGTCATATAAGGAATCATTTCATACAAGTCATGTGAACTCTTGTCTTTCTCCTACCAAGTGACACCAGACGCTCACATGCCAACATACAAAGACGAAACACATTACATCCACTTTATGTCAATCAATGTGCACTCTTGCCTTTTGCAATCACGAGTCTTACAATTATGTAAACTTTTCAGAACATTAACTCATTTTCAAAATGAACCAAATCAATTCATGTTCAGAAAGGGTAGATAACACAGTCATAAATGCCTTAATCTAACTCTTACCAATTGAAAGCTTAAAGTCGTGTCAGCTCAATTTTACCCAAAACACTAATGTAGTAGCGTAAGTAGGGATCGTATCCACAGGGAAGGCTTGGGCCAAGAATCTCAATGTTTGCTCAGAGAATGTCACGAAAGAAATAAAACTAGACACTAACTAGTAAAGAATCAAATGCAACAAATAAAATGTAAAAAACAGGAAGAGAGTGGATGCTCTAGAGTATTTCCACCAGTTGAATGCACATTAAGCCATGATTGTAATGCTCTTGACACACAAGTAAAAGAATGAGGAGATCTCTATTGCCCAAGAGGCTAGCTAACACTTAGCAAGACGACCACAGTGTTTTCTATACTCAACATTCCACTTTTCCCATGGCGAGGCCTAAGTAGAACGGATTCAACCCGCAATGCCTCAACTCACCAAAGTTAGCAAATCTAGCATGCAATTCCTACGGTATCCCATGGTGAGGACTGACCTAGGACCTAGAGTGTTTGCTTACTTTAGAAAGTTTCTTCTCACTTTTTCCTAACAACTCAATGATTCTCCACCGGCATAGCGACCGCATCTCAAATCCTGATTCAAGCAAAGCAAGTGGAAGACTCAATCATCATACATTTAGTATTCATTTCATGCAATTCTCACAGATATTGGTAAATCTCACTTCAACTCAGCATGGCGACCACAATCAAAGTTCAATTCATTCAATAAAAGTGTGAATTCATGAAACTCAACAAGATTTAATCATTAAAATCACATATGATTTCATCCTTAAGAAATTATGTCAATTGCATAGCATTACATAGTCTAATTATAAATTTAACCGGTTGAAACTCTAGAACATGAGAGATCTAACGACAGAACTCCAATACCAATTCACGATCAACAATTTGAAACTTGATACAATTCAATTTCAATAAATGGAAAGAGTTTACCAATTGAATTCTTCCAAGAGCTTCCTTAATTAATATGAGAATTACAATGATCGGAGCCAATCTTTGATCGGAACAGGAAATAGAGCTAAAAAACTAGAGAGAGAAACTAGAGAGAGAAAGTAGATCTTCAAAATGAATTCCCGCTCTCCAGCTCTCAAAAGATGGTTATGAAATTGTGAAAGTGAATAATGAATAATGGTCTTGCGCTCCTTACATATTAACTACATTTCCTATATATAGAGAAGTAGAAATGTAACTAATACGCTAATTAAAAATATCTAAAGATATTACAAAAGTGTCCTAAAAAGGAAGAACCAAAATCAGTCCAAAAATGTGAAAAAATCAAAGTTTGAAGAAATTCCCAGCATTCCAGCGCCTTCAGCCTTCCGTGGAACACGCCTTCATTACCCTTGTCGTCCACAGCGCGCCTCCCAGCTAATGAGCTTCACGCCTTTACTCCTCAGCAATCCAAGTGAAGAAATCAGAACAATTCAGCGCCTTCAAGCCTGCGTCCTTCACGCCTTCAGCATCCTCGAGAGTCTTCCCGCATTTCAG
This sequence comes from Ophiorrhiza pumila, assembly GCA_016586305.1. Lineage (NCBI taxonomy): Eukaryota > Viridiplantae > Streptophyta > Magnoliopsida > Gentianales > Rubiaceae > Ophiorrhiza > Ophiorrhiza pumila. The sequence continues at coordinate 22,163,597 of BLIW01000007.1, read as the reverse complement.
CCTTTAAGAAGTCACGCCTTTGCGCCAAGAAACTCCACGCCTTCAGCCGCCATGATGAACTCCTGAAATCAGAATTCAAACACTTAGACAAAATTCTATCTTTAAGCGCATAATGTTTTATGACAGCAACTTCCAGCCATCATCTGACCATGATGCAATAAGAATTTTGGAAAGCTTGAAACACCAAAGTTATAGCCCTATGAGTTAGCTTTCCACAGCCTTTTGAATCATCCAATTCAGACCTAAGATGAGGGAGTTATGGCCCAACTAACAAAGTGTGGCAGAACTGGAAATTCATGGAGCAAACCTTCCAACACTTAACCGATTTCAAAGCTTCCAAAACATCCAATTTATACTACGAGATCTCGTAGTGGATTTTTGCTCATTTTTTAACACTACAAAATTTCGTAGTGTATATTTTGCATTTCTCATTTTTGCCTACGAAATTTCGTAGTGCAATTTTGTTGGATTTTATTTTCCACGAAGTCTCGTAGGCAAATTTCTTCTTTCAGCAAACCCTTCTACTTCTATGCAACATGTGTGTGTCTTCGGCTCTAAATCAGGCTTTGTGCTAAACATCAAAGTTTTAGGGCTTTCTCTTAGCTTTCTATTTGTTCAAGAATCAGCCTCATTGGAGGTCTGTAGCTCAAGTTGTAGACGAGCTCCAAAACTGTGGCAAAGAGCTCAATCATGAAAATCCTAAAAGTAGCAATCATAAAGAAGCCCCCGTTTCTCATGCTTGCACACAGAATTGGAGAACAGTTTAAACATAAGAAATGTAGTATACTCAAAGGGATTTCCATAACATGCAAGATCTCATCATTTGGATAAGTATTGAACATGTTACATGTTAAAAAAGTCGCACCAACAATCTGCCCAAAACCCTTACTCAGCCGAAAACACATCTACAACTTAAAGCATGCCTTACTTCATTGCCTAAGTAGTATGCATGAGAGAGACAAGGTGAATGCATGACCGTGCACGACCCCATGGTGAACCGAGTGAGTGAGTGCACATCATACGGGAGTGAAATGCAAGACGACTGCATGTGTGTGGCCGTTGCTATAAAATGCAATGAGTTCGTGCTAACGTATGCCGTGATGTGCATGATGGTGCGCCAAGGTTGTGCAAGTGCCGTGGCAAGGGTGCATGAGTGGTGTGCCAAGGTGCACAAATGGTGTGGGCAAGGTGTCTGGCGAGGCGATTGGCAAGGTAAGTGGCAAGGTCGGCAAGGTGTGGCAAGGTCGTGACAAGGTGGTTGGCAAGGTTTGGCAAGACAAGTGTGTGTGTTGGCAAGGTTGTGGCTGAAATGGTGTGTGTGTTGGCAAGGTGTTGGCATGGTTGGCAAGGTTGCTTGGCAAGGTGAATGGCAAGGCCGGCAAGGTGTTGGCAAGGTGTTGGCTGAAATGGTGTGCCAAAGCTGTGCACACGGTGTGCCAAAGTTGTGCAAATGGTGTGCTCGTGCATAAGTGTTCATTCCAGTGCCAGGCTCTACTTTCATGCCAAATTACTGTATCTTAGCCTCTGAATTAGACCTAGTGGTAAACATAAAAGTTCTGGCTAATCCTCTTAGCTTTCCACCAGTTCAAGAAACAACTTCATTGGACGCCTAGAGCTCAAGTTATTAACCATTAACCAAACTGTGGCAATCAGAATTCAATGAAACCCTAATATAATGTGTCACAAAGAAGCTCCCGTTTCATGGCATTGCACACAGAATTAGTAAACAGTTAAAACATAAACATTAAATAGCACTCAAAGACCTTTTCATAACATTAAAGAACTCACCAATTGGATTAGTATTAAGAACGTTATGCTCAAATGAAGTGTGCTAACCAAATCTGTCCAACTTTCTTGCCAAGCCAATTTCAAGCATAATAAGGTTTTCCTCCAAATCCCACACATCACTTAAGTCTTTTAAACTCTTTCTTACCATTTGACACCAAACATATATTTAACTCATTTTATCAACATTTTTGGGTCTTTTTCTACAATTAAGCACACCAACTTACATATCACATTAATGCACATATTAGCACAAAACACCACATAAATGTATACACTTCAAGTCAAAAGCCAAGTAAAATAAGCATTTATAAGTTGGTATAAAACCCACTTATCAAAAACATAACTTGAAAAAAAAGATAACACGAATTGTAAAATCCTTGGAAGAAATCCTCAACTCAAAACAAATGAATAAATATGCAATTCTCCACACAATAGCCAAAGAAGAAACTTTAGCTATTAAAAAGAGAAAACCTTGCTTAACGCTCTATAAATTGTCACGTCCTGAAAATTATATGAAACCCTAAGCCTATTTATAGTTCATCTGCAATAATATTCATAAATAGGGCTTTCACAGTATCCTTGTTGAATGCAAAGTTTTGAAATGGGCTAAAAATTCAATTCTAAAAAGTTAATTCATAAATCTTTGTATGCCCTGACGTCGCAACGTGCTACTCTGCACGTTGCAACATGGCTCACTATTTTGCAAATTCTATTTTTTTATCTCAATCTCCTCCATGTCGCGACGTTCAAGGTTGCACATCACGACGTGCACCCATATTGCGGGTCACGACGTGCACCCACGTTGTGATGTGGGAGTGTCCCGATGTCGCGATGTGGAGATTTGCACCTCTTCATCACGATTTTACTTCTTTTTTTCTCCTCTTTACACTCGATTTAAATTTCTTATGACTTTTCTCCTCCGTTCATGCACCATGGTTGATAAATCTACAATATTACGCTAAAACAAATCAAATAGAACAAGAACGACTAAAGAATTAAGTATAAACTACTAAACAAAAGGTGAATAAATTCACCTTCTCACCTTTGCATGTTGACTCTTTAAGAATAAGGTATGATCTGGGTTGCTTTTTTAAAAACCGTACTTCTTCATAGCCAAGCTAAAATGATCAAACTATGCATGAGGTGACTGTTTAAGCCCATATAATGAGCGTTGTAATTTATATACAACTCTTCCTTTTGAAGAAAATCTATATCCTAGTGGAATATCCATATAGACCTCTTCTTGAAGATCGCCATGAAGGAAAGCATTTTTTACATCGAACTAGTGTAATGGCCAATCCAAATTAGATGCAAGAGACAATAGGACTCTAATAGTACTTATTTTTGCTTCTAGATAAAACGTTTCTTGATAGTGTATGCCATATGTTTGTGTGTATCCCTTCGCCACGATCCGTGCTTTGTATATTTCAATGGTTCCATCAGCTTTATGTTTGATAAAGAAATCCCACTTGCAACCTACTGTCTTCTTTCATTTCGATAATGTATCAAGATTCCACATTTTATTTTTCTGTAGTTCCTCCATTTCTTCTTTTATTGATTGAGCCCCCTTTGGAACTTCTAATGCCTGTTGTACTCCATTGGGAACATAACACGAAGACAAATTATATGCAAATGCCTTAAGAGGTTTTGCTAATTTCTAAGTTGATGCATAGTTCACAATTGGATACTTTGATCTTTCTTCCTCTAAATTTGGTGAGTTTCAGTTTAGAGATTTTCCAGGATTATGTTTGAAAGGTAAGTTATAACCTACAGTACATCTGAATTATTAACATAAGAGGGTGTAGTGAGAGAGCATACCTCAAGAATATTCTTAGAAAAAGAGCAATTGGGTACTAAATATGGCATGGGTGTTGTAATTACTAAGGAACTTCTTGTGTAGCATCTGACTTATCTTCTTTCTCAGCACTTTTTCTATTTTCTTCACTAATCATTAATTCATCATTTTCAAGTACTGAACTATTAGGTTGTTCTAGAACTTATTATGGACTATGGATTTATTCACAGTTTCACCAAATCTGCTCTTCATATTTAATCTCCCCCTAAAAAGAAGAATTGGTTGCTAGAGAAGATTAAAGTTTTTTAGATTTTACAAATGTAACATCCAAGGTGACATAAGTACCTTGGGTGGTAGGATTGTAACAACGAATCCTTTCTGTTATCTAGCATACCCCAAAAAATTCAATGAATTGCACAGGGATCAAGGTTAGTACATTGAGTTTTATAGAGATGAACGTATGCAACACATCCAAATACTCGAGGATGAAGTAACACGACAAATGGTTGAGAAACATAGGAGAGAGCCTGTAATGGCGTCTTGAAATTTAGCACTTTCAAAGGTATACGATTCAATAGATGTACAGTCATAACCATGGCAGAATCCTAGTAGCTGCTAGGTATATTTCGTCTAATCAATAAAGCCCAAGTAGTTTCTAATATATGCCTATTTTTTCATTTAGCTATGTTGTTTTGTTGTAGTGTTTGAGGACATAAGGTCTCATGAAGGAGGACATAAGGTCTCATGAAGAAGACCATGATTCTACAAATAAGATTGTAATTCTTGATTAACATACTCTCCACCATTGCCAGAACAAAGAATATAGACATTGGCCAAAAACTCAATCTGAATCATTCCATGAAAAAACTTAAACGCACCAAAGACCTCATATTTATGTTTTCACAGTACAACAAATTCATTCGTTTACAGTCATCAACAAAAATTACAAACCAACGAATGCAAGAAAAAGTAGTGATTGAGGACGGTCCCCCAAACGTGGGATTAAAGTAAATAGAACATCACTTTTATTCAAGTTGATTGAAAATATACATAATGACTTTTAGATAAAATACAAGTGTCACGTTTGAAATCTAAATAAGGTAGAGTGGAGCATAATTCAGAAATAAATAATTCATATAAGTGAAAGACGGATGTCCTAATCTACAATGCCATAGCCAAAACTATCTTGCCTTGACTCTGGTTGAGTGGTTCATAGGATTAGCTTTTCCTAAACTAAAATCTTCCATGTAATACAACCTTACCTTTTTAGTACCACACGCAATGATATCATATGTGAGAATGTCCTAAAAAGACAAAAGGTATGATAGATTAAAGCAACACAATTAAATTCTTTAGAGGCTTGACCTACATAAAGTAATTTATTTGAGAGAGATAGCACAAGTAAAGTATTGGATAAAGAGAGAGTTGGCAATAAAGTGACAGTTCTAGCTCCGGTAATAGATTATGGGACTCCATTAGCATTAACAATGCTACTGTATTTTGGTTGAGAAATTTTGACAAAGTCGTTGACATCAAAAGTCATGTGATTAGTTGCTCCTGAGTCAACAATCCATCCATTGTAATTATCGTGACTAGAACCAAGTAATGAAAATCCAAAGTTATCTTGGTTATTAAGAGAAATTGACACATCTATTTCCACCAACAGAGTAAAAGATAATGGAGGTTATGTGTTTACCAAAGTAGCCTGCCCTAATTCAAATTTGGTATTACCATCATGTTCACGTTGGTTTTGTGCCTTGATGTCATTCCATTACTCTTGGTACCCATGTAACTTAAAACAAAGTTCACAAGTATGCTTCAAGTTCCCACAATGTGTACAACCCCCATAAGATTGTGCATTGGCTTTAGAGGTTGTAGTGACTTTTCCAACACCTATTGAGGAATATCCTACCTTTGGATATTTGAAGTATAGTGGCTACAATGGTCCTGTCTTGACTCCTTTATAGGTTATAGTAGTAGCCTATGTACGCTCTATGTTTGACTACATAACCAATTATCATACAGTCTCCCTTCTAACATAGGCATAAACCTGTTCAACGGTATGAAATTGTTGGATTTAAAGCAAATCAACCCGAATTTTATCTAGTCGATCATCCCATCAAGAAATAGATACACTTTATCCTCCTATAAAGAAAATTATATCATTGTATATCCACATGACATTTCATCGGGTTTGGTTGATGAAAATTAATTTCTCTCCACAAGCCTTGTAGACCATTGTAATATTCTTCAAGTGATCCTCCCTAATCGCATGCCTCTTCAAACCATACACTTGAGAGCATTAGTGCCATAAAAATAAGTAGTAGCAATTGTATCACGTACCGATTTTGTATTAGGAAATTGAATAAAATTATTAATCAAAGTTGGGTCCACGGAATTAATTATCCATCCCTTAACAACTGAATTTCAGTTTTCCATTTCTGAAATGTTGGGTCTATTGATTTAGGTTATAAAATCTCTCCATTGATTTATCCTAGTTTGTCTTTTCTAGAGATATACATCTTAACAACTTGGTGCCATAAACCATAGTTGGATCCATCTAACTTGATGCTCATGGGAGTAGCGGGAGGTTTGTATGTCGGTATTCGATTATGATTGTGATTTTGGTTTAGAAATTATGTTATTCAGTTTGTTAAATCATCGATGATAATAGTAGTAGGATTCTCATGTTGTCTCTTGTGCGGCACCATAGTCAATTTTGCTATAATTTCCAATCAATTTTGGCATAATTGATTATAGCATAAAAGCTTAGGATCATTGCTCTAATACCTTGTTAATAGGGAAAATATTTTGTTGATATATGTTATTCAGTAAAATTGTTTGTATATATATACAATATAGTGAATCAAACAAAAGAGATATTCTAGAAAGAAAAGACAATAGAGTATGTAAGATAGAGCTCGTGCCTCTTAGGCTTAACAAGATGGGGATGAATGGGATATTCTCACAAGAGCTAATTCAATCGGGTTAACAGCATCGGGTGAATGACACAGGAAAGGGGTACCGCAAAATAGATCGAAAGTCCCTCCATACTATATCATAACATAAGACATACAGAACGAGACTGAAAATATAGGACAACATTTAGCCAGCCCACCTTGCGGCGAAACAGAACAAGCCAACAGAAAAATAAGTACACAGCAATGCCCCTTTCCTTGGTTTGGTTTCACTGCTTTGAGCTTGAACATGAGAAGTAGACTGGTTGAAAGCTCCCTATATAGCCATTCCTATAATCTCTCTAATCCAATATCTGACAACTCACGCCAATAAATTTTACGGTGGGTTATTTTGTGATTTTGAAGAGCTATATTTTTTGTAGTTTTACAGATTATGATTTTACTGGTAGAGGAGTTAAAATTTATAGCCTCTTTAATATGAGGGAAAAATAGTGAGAGAGGTCAGTAGGGGTTTCTCAACAACCAGATCATGGGAGTTACTGCACAAACAAGGGGTAAAATTATTGAATAAGAATTTGATTAGGATAAGGAGAAGAACATGGATCAGAATGTGGATTTTCATAAGTTGTGATAGAGAAAGGCACTATTTCAATATTAACTTTCTATTAGGAAGAAGAACTCAAGCCAGTTTTAACTGATTAAAAATAATTAGAAGATGACACAAATTGAATTTTTTTACTTTACTTTAGCAACTCAATTTTTTTGGAGTTTAGTTATTCAAAAACTTGTAATAAACTACTTTTACAGGTTTTTATATATCTGTTGAGTCAAACATTTGTTGACTAAACATTGATCTTTTCTTAAACATTTGTCTTGTTTTCATGCTTTTTTATTTTATTTATGAGTTTGTGTACTTTGTAGGATTTTACTTGACGCTGAGCTCAAATGATGAAAAAGACTTCTTTTAAAAGCAAATGGTGCAAAAATGATGAAAAAGTCAACCAAAGGCAAAGAAAAAGTTAAATAGGAGTACTTGGCTCCGAGGTTAAGGGTGAAGCACAATAACATGGCGGGATGTCCAAATTGAAATTGCATAGGGTTCAGTGTCCTGGGATGTCCAAAGCGCTCATTCTAGTTGTAGAAGATGAGTCATTTATTTTGAGAGAAAATACGTGGACAACAAGCCACATCACGACATAGAGAGCTTCCGACATCACGACGACTGTACACAACGTCCAGCGTTAAACGTCGCGACGTCGAGGATTGTCGCAGAATAAAATATAATTTTATTTAGTTTGGTTTTTTTTTTATGTTATTTGTTTTGGACTTTTACTAATTGTTTCTCTAGTAGTTTGGGCCCAAAATATCATGTAAACCAAACCTTCTTAGCTAGGGTTTAGTCTTTCTTAATGTCTAAGTTAGGTTTTATTTGTAAGCCTATTTATAGGCATATTATCTTTATGTATTATTCAAATTTGAGATTAATGAGAATTCAGATTTCGACAAAAACACAGGGTTGTTTTGTTTGTACATGGGTTTATTTCCTAAGGATGGAATTAACACTTGCTAGACTTTCTTATTAATGATATATGAGGAGCATTCAATTAATTACGTTTTAAGACCAATCTACAGGGTTAGATTGCTTCATTATTTGTCCTTTTGATTTACAAAAAGGTCTGGGTAATTTATTCTACATTGTCGCATGAAACTGCATGAGGAGCATGGCTAGATTCGCATCAAGTGGTATCAGAGAAAAATGGATTTTTGAAATCAGGTTTTTTTGTTTTTCCCTAAAATTAAAACCCTAAATTGTTGTTATCAGTAAGCCTTGTATTATTAGATAAATTGTATTTGGTTACAACAGTTTTATATTTTAATTTTTTATCTAGATTTTAATTTTTGTGAAAAAAAAAGGTAAAAAAAAATTGGTCCTTTATTGGTAGACATCAAGTGATTCAAGATTGAATTTTGTTTTTGATTACTTGTGTTTTGCCTGGAATTGTTTCATTTTTTAGTCATCTTGGGTGAAGTTAGATCAAGGGGTGTATTTTGCATGATTTGGTTATTGTGACATAGGTTATTCATTAACTTGGGATGATTTGAGTTGGGATTAGAAGTAGACGGAAGTGAAGAGGCATATGTCGTATTCATTACCTCCTAAAACTAACGATAGGCTTGAGAAAGAATTTATGGCTGGTTTATGTGCTTTGAAAAAGTCAAGGCAAAAGCATATTTTTAAGCCATGACCTATCTAGTGTCCAATATGTTGGGGATATGGACATGAAACTCGTGATTGTGCTAATCTTTTTGTTGAAAGAAAGATTTAGACTCCTACTTTTAGAGTTTTTGCTAAGAAGTGTTTGAGATGTTTTGAACTTGATCATACTGCTATTATTTATCCAAGATGGTATGATTTGTTCGTAGAAGCTCCAAAGGATGCCCCAACTGTCGAAATTGATGTAATACCATTATTGGAATTTGTTGAGGATAATGGATATGATTAGTTGCTCTCATTGGAGATTGATAAAGTTAATGGAGTTGATGAAGCAATGGTGGAAGTCATTAATGATGACTTTGATAATGCTGATTCAATTTCTATTGATGTTGTTTTGAATTGTAAAATTGTACAATTTGGAAATTATGAGGTTGTACAATTAATTAGAAAAGCCAATATCAGTATGTGTTAGGAAAAGGTAAAAAGGAGACACATGTTGCGCGTGCAATCCCATATTTTGTCTTTTTATCTCGGTGATTTTATAGGTTTTGTTCCGGATTCCCTTGTTACCAATCCACAAGATTTGAGGTCAAATCTTTTTGAAGTGGGACAGATTGATGCGAAATTGCATAGAGTTCAGTGTTCCGGGATGTCCAAGGTGCTCATTCTAGTTCTAGAAGATGAGTCCTTCATTTGGAGACTTTGAATTGGAGAAAAAACGTGGACAGCAAATGCCTCTTCACGCGAGGGGTGTGGCTAGATTTGCATCACTTGGCTCCACATTAGCCCAAGAACAAATTTAGAACAAATTGACCGCGGCAAATGTCGTGGCCAATTTGTATCTTCTGCCAAAGTTTAGTATTTTCTGCATAACTCTCTCGTCTTAACATCAAAATTAGTTATTCAAAATGCCAAAGAAAGATAAGACAGCGATCTACAACCTTTATATTTTACATTTTCCAAAATTCAAACTGTATCAAGGTCAAAACTAGGCTAGAAGACAACAGGAGGTACACCAAGGCATACATTGGCCACAACCAACTTTGCCTTGAAACCTAAATAAATCTAGGATTAGCCGTGGCATTTGCAAACGCCAAAATATCCTTAAAACCTTAAAAAAACCTCGCAAAGCTCTCAACCCGTGAAACTTGCCACGGTCGAATAAACCTAAAACCCTTTTTCATTCACATGATGCGGCAAAATCACTTGCACACACTCACTTCTCATGCATTTTGCATTTCATTTCCACTTCGGTTGTGGCAAACACACACAAATCACACATTTTGCATCCTAGGCTAGTTCATACATAACTTGCCATGGCCAAAACACTCACTCAAAAACTTTTTCACAATTCATGCATTTCATGACTAAATTGGTCGTGGCAAATGCCACGGCCGAAACAGTCTCCTTCACTTTCACACACTCACTTCGCATTACATAATATACATTGGCTGTGGAAAATGTCATGGCCAATTTTTATCTTATGTCACAGTTTGGTATTTCGTACATAACTATCTCATCTTAACATCAAAATTAGTTAATCAAACTGCCAAACAAAGACATGACAGCGAGCTACAACCTTTATGATTTACATTTTCCAAAAATTCGACTTGTATTAGGGTCAAAACTAGGTAAGAAGAGGATAGAAGGTACACCAAGGCATACATTGGTCATGGCTAATGCCACGGCCAACTTTTACTTGAAACCTAAATAAGCCTAGGATTGGCCATGGCATTTGCAAAGGCAAAAATATCCTTAAAACCTCAAAAAGCCTCACAAAATTATCAACCCTCACAACTTGTCACGACCAACTAACCCTAAAACCCTTTTTTCATTCACATGCCACGGAAACATCATGAGCACACGCTGACTTCTCATGCATTTTGCATTTCATTTCCAATTTGAATGTGGAAAACACATTAAACTCACACATTTTGCATCCTAGGCTAGTTCATGCATAACTTGCCACGGCCAAAACACTCACTCACACACTTTTGCACAATTCATGCATTTTATTACTAAATTGATCGTGGCAAATTCCACAGCCAAAACACTCTCCTTCACTCTCACACACTCACTTTGAATTGCATAACATACATTGGTTGTGGCAAATACCAAGGCCAAAACACACACACTTGAACAATTAGTTCACTTCATGCATAACATGGTCGTGGCAAATGCCACGGCCAATTCACTCTAGATTTAGGTCATTCATGCATTCTTAGGACTAACTTCCACCTAGGCACTCCCCAACCAAGTGTTATGCCATGCCATGGTCTCCAACCAACAAAAATACACCACTTGGAACCGAACCAAGCAAAGTCACCCAACTAACCTTAGTCCAAGTCCAAGTTAGGTCTAGTTGGCAAAGTTACCTTTAGTTAATAGTAATCAACTCTTGTATGATCCAATTGACCAAGATTTGACTAGATAGGATAGATTTGACTAGTTTGACAAAGTTTAACTCGACTCTGACCAATTTTGACCCGACCAACCTAAAACCCTAGTTAGAAGCCCAAAAACCCTAGTTTTGCTAGCTTGACCTAGTTTAACAAGGTTTGGCTAGTTTGACATAGTCAACTTTAATTTGATTATATTTGACCATATTTGACCAAGTTTACCTTAGTTGGATTTTGTTAAACTAACAATAATTAGTTGACTAGATGATTGGGCTTTGACTAGTTTGGCCATGTTTGACCAAGTCAACCCTAGTTTGACCACTTTTGACCACGTTAGACCATACTTTTTTATTGTTAAACCATGAACCTTAGTTAACACTATAAATCCTACAACCATTCCCAACCTCAACCAAGAACCTTTAGAGACTAAACCTTGATTTCACCTTGATTCATGTAAATTGTTCTATATGCTCAAGTCTTAGTACGTAAATGGAGCACTTTCAATACTTAGACACATTTAGAAAAGACTATACAAAGGTGCTACATCCGAACCCACATTTGGAGGCAAGTACAAAACTTTGAAGACAAACTATCAAGGGAAAATTTTTTGAAACCCCAAAGTTCAAAGTTCAAAGTTGTAATAAGAAGATTCTTTAGCTTTCTTGGAGCCAAAATGATGAGAATGAGCCCGCGTTCGTGCCCATAGTGCCAAAACCAACTTCATGTGTTGATCCCTTGGTCGATCTTGAAGAAGTTCCTATCTTGGCATCAACAACTCAACATGGAGTTGTATCGAATATTTTTTCAATCACAATTCATGAAGAAGTTTTTAAGAGTTCTACATTGGAGCTTGAGGAAATTCCACATTGAAGAATATTCAAGAAATCACATTGAAGACCAAGATGGAGCGGGCTTTACCAATATGGATCACGCCACTTTAAGAAAAATAGGATTTATTTTTTTGTAATAAATTAAGTCCAAGAACAATAATTGGGCTTAATAATTTAGTGAATTACTTGATTCATTGCATGACCCAAATTATCTTGCATGATAATGGCATGTAATGGGCTTTAATGGGTTTAGGAAAGTAGCTTCCTATTTTTTAGGAGTGTCCTACTTTTTAGGACATGGTTCCTATCTTCTAGGACCTTTCCTATCTTTTAGAAAAAGTAATTCTTTTAGGAAAGTAAGTTAGTTATTAGTTTTCTAATCCAATTTAAAAAGTTTCCTAAATTAGATTGGTTAGAGAAGTGCAATTCAATTCGGAATTACCTTCTAGTTAGGGTTTTTCTTGTTTCCTATTTTGGCCAAAATTAATCCAATAAATAGGAAGGCCTTTGACCTTTTTTTATACATGAAAAATAGAAAATTTTGAGATTTTAGCATTTCTAAAATGTTATGCACTTTGTGTTTACATACCTTTCCTAGCTAAGACCTTTAGGCAAGACAACTTGTTCTTGATTTTAAGAACAAATCAAACCATTTAGTTTAGTCATTGATTTACATAGACTAAGTGAATTTATTTGCTTTAGACGTGGAGGTTCGATTGGCTTCTATCCAATCTTATCATCTTCCTTAGATTTCAATTCCGCATTATTTTGTGTAGTTCTAGTGTTTTCCACAGCTTGGTGTTTGTTCTCGTTTGTGAATTTTAAGTCAACAACTATCCAAAGTGTGTGGTTTGAGTGATCCTGGATCTCAAGCCTCGATCATCCATGTCAATTGGTATCAGAGCTCCGGTTGTTACTTCAAAATTCAGGTTAAAGTTTTTCGTTTTTGAATCTTAATTTTTGTTGCAAATTCTTGTTGTTTTTGCGTCAAATCTTTGTTGTTGTTTTGCGTCTTTTTGCTTCTGTCTTAGAGTCATTCTTGCTGCTGTAATTCGTGTCAATTCTGCTCTAAATTCAGTCGTAATTTTTGAGCAAATCGTTTAAAAGATCCTCGCCGAAATTCGTCAAAATTGTTATAAATTGTGTTTGACGTTTTTGCGATTTTTGTGTCTTTCTTCATGCGGTTTTTTTCGTCACTCATTATGTCTTGTCCTTGTTTCTATTCTGTCCATTTTGTGTCAATTGTTTTGTTGAAACCGCATAGGAATTGCAAGCTTTAGGGTTGAATTCAAAACGCAAAAATTTCTAGGGTTAGGGTTTCTGATTTTTTTCCAAAAATCCTATCTTTCTTGTTTCATATCCGTTTTGATTCATTCTTGTTGCTATTGTTTCTATTTTGTTTCTAGATTCCATCTTCTTTCGTCAAGTTTTCGTTCCATATCAAAAAGATTAGTTCTTGAATGTTTTCTTGAAGTTCTTGAATTTCTTGAACTTCGAAATTGCTCAAATTTGTAATCTTGAACTATAATCTTGTTTCTTGGCACAAATCTTGAAAGATTGTAACTTGTGACAAATTGAAATTCGAAATATTTGGTGAGTTCTTCCATAAGTGTTGTGGCTGAAATTTTGTTAAGGTTAAGACAACATAAGACAAAACAAAAACCCTAGGTTTTATCTTAACAACCTTAAAACCCTAGGTTTTGTCTTAACAACCTCAAAACCCTAGTTGTCCGAAATCAAAAAAAAAGAGGCCGACGTTTAAAAAAAAGAGATCCCAAGCTCAACACCAAAAAAAAGCCCAATACAAAAAAAAAGTTTGGACCATTCAAAAAAAAATTCGTAGCCAAAAAAATTAAACATTCTTGATTTTTCTCTTTGTTAACCACCAAGATCAAAATTGCCATAACGTTTTCGTTACAACTCCGATTTAAGTGATTCAAGTTGACAAATTCTTTTTATTCTCTCTAGTTTCTGAATTCAGTAGTTTCAGTAGCTAAATCAAATTATACACTACACGTGACCTAAATAAACTTTCGGTTTCTTACTTAAATAATCTATTTGACTTAACTTGTGTACGTCTTGATTGATTGAACTTGCTGGTTTCGTGTGTTCTATAAATCAATGTGACTAGTTGGACTTATATAGTTTAGGTAATTCCTTACTGATTGTATAGATAGGGTATAAAATAAAGGAGGAAAGCTACTTCTAAAGAGTGTTGTGTACCTACTCCCTATAGTGAGAACCCGTGAGGAAATATATTATTTAATTGCTATTCTTCACTAAAGTGCATGTACAATGGTGGGAAATTTTTGTTTAGTAAACCGAAGAATCCTTAATGCACAACCACAAATTGATGATGATTTGATTCAATGTGAAAACATCTTTCACACGCATTGTATGGTTAAAGATAAAGTTTGTAATTTGATCATTGATAGTGGGAGTTGAACTAATGTGGAAAATAGTCTACTTGTCAAGAGGATGAATTTATCTTGTTTGAAACATCCAAAGACATATCGACTTCAATGGCTTAACAATTCCATCGAGACTAGAGTCACTAAGGAAGTAAAGGTGCCATTGAAAATTGGTAAATATGTTGATGAAGTCTTGTGCGATGTGGTTCCAATGGAGGCTGGTCACATCCTTCTTGGAAGTACTTGGAAATTTGATAGAGATGTATTGTATTATACCAAGAAGAATTACTACAGTTTTGAATACAAATGCAAACAGTTCAACCTTAGAGCCTTGAATCTGTCCCAAGTCTTTGAAGACCAAGCAAGGCTTGCTAAAGCTTGTAGTAATTTGCGTGATGATGAAGCAAAAGAAAGGAGTGAGAAAGAGAAACAAAATCATGTAAACACTAGCATAGGCCGTGAATTTGTAATTTCAAGTAATGATAGCCGAGATAGTGTTAGTTCTAAAACTTGTTGTTTTGCTTCTATGAGTGAGATAAAGAGAGCAATGTTAGAGAAGTAATCATTGTACTTAATTGTTGATAGTGATCACGCTTTACATTATTTTCTTCCTATTTCTTTTGTTTTGCAGATTCCTGGATTTCCTCGACATCTAATGGAGTTGAAACAACTCATTATGCAAGGGAAGGAGTTCAATCTTCCATGACTTGTTTCCGCAAGGTAAGCAAGGTAAGTTAGGTAAGTTTTCAATTGATTTTGATCTTAAAACTGTTAGTAATTTTGTTGTTATCAATTCGGTTGAGCTTCAAAGTTTTCAATCTGTTTTTAATCAATTTCAAAAGCTTTTCTACACTTTTCAACAATTGTTTTGAAATTTTGTAAATTGTGTTTTAGTGTCTAACCTCACATTGTTTTAATAAGCAAAGTGATTTACACAATTCTTCAATGGTTACATCAAAATACTTTTAATTGAATGAATCTATGTATAGCATGTTACTGTGTTATGTTACTTATTTAGTACATGAGTTACAATCTGAAATTTACATTTATAATTTCGAACAAAAACAAATCGTTGTGTGTATTAATCCAAGTGTTCATATTTATACTTGTTGGATTGACGTTTCTTTTAATTATTTGGTTTGTGAGCTTACACATTCTAATGTCTATTCGTTATACATTCAAATCCATCAGGTTCCAAGAGGTAATCATGTAGTTCAACACTTGGTTGGTAAGTTATCTTGTTCTTTAATGAGTTTTTCAACACAAAAGGTAATTCGTGATGTTAGTTTCTATTATTTAGATTCTTTGCATTCTAATTTTTCTTTAAGTGTTGTTACTCTAAAGAATGATAACTTTTTAAGATTAACCATATATTCTCAATGTAAACATAATTCAAGTTGGTTAATTGACGAGTTTAGGTTGGAAACGTTAACCATTGAATTTGTTTGTTCATGTGAATTTAACATACAAAATTGGTTAACTCAATTTATTTTTTCTTTATTGTTTGAAATTGAGTTACATTTTTGTCATAGTGCATTTAGAGATAGCTATTATGATACATTGTATGCATTATCCACACTTGTGAATTATTTTGACATTGATGCAACTTTCTCTTATATAAGAGCATATTTTAGTCCATATATATTTGTGTTCATTACTAGTAATTTTGTTCCTTGGAATAATATATTTATTTTATTCTTTATGGAAATAAAGTGTTATTGCCCGCGATGTGATACAATCCAAATTGACTTGATGAGTTCATCATATTGGTGTTTGATCCAGGAGCTCAATTTCAAGATTTGAGGACGAATCCTTTTCGAGAAGGGAATGATTAATGAGAATGAGCCCGTGTACATGTCCATGGTGCTAAAACCAACTTCATGTGTTGATCCCTTGGGCGCTCTTGAAAAAGTTCCAATCTTGGTGTCAACATCTCAACATGGAGTTGGATGGAATATTTCTTCAATCACAATTCATGAAGAAGTTTCTAAGAGATCTACACTTAAGCTTGAGGAAATTCCACATTGAAGAATATTCAATAAATCACATTGAAGACCAAGATGGCGTGCTTGGGCTTTAGCAATATGGATCACGCCACTTTAAGTAAAATAGGACTTATTTGTTTTGTTATAAATGAAGTCCAAGAACATTAATTTGGCTTAATAATTTCGTGAATTACTTGATTCATTGCATGGCCCAAATTATCTTGCATGATAATGGCATTTAATGGGCTTTAATAGGTTTAGGAAAGTATCTTCCTATTTTTTAGGAGTGTCCTACTTTTTAGGACATGCTTCCTATCTTCTAGGACCTTTCCTATCTTTTAGGAAATGTAATTGTTTGAGGAAAGTAAGTTAGTTATTAGTTTCCTAATCCAATTTGTAAAGTTTCCTAAATTGGATTGGTTAGAGAAATGCAATTCAATTCGGAATTGACTTCTAGTTAGGGTTTTTCTTCTTTCTTATTTTGGCCAAAATTAATCCTATATATAGAAAGGCCTTTGAACATTTTTTATACATGAAAAATAGAGAAATGTGAGATTTTAGCATTTCTAAGACATTAAGCACTTTGTGTTTACAACCCTTGACTTAACAAACCTTGAACATTCAATTAAGTTTAGTTGAATTTCATTGCAAACCGCAAGCCTCTAGCTAGGACCTTTAGGCAAGCCAACTTGTTCTTGATTTTAAGAACACATTAAACCTTTTAGTTTAATCCTTGATTTACATAGACTAAGTTAATTGATCTGCTTTAGACATGGGGGTTCAATTGGCTACTATCCAATCTTCTCGTCTTCTTTAGGCTTCAATTCCGCCTTGTTTTGTGTTGTTCTAGTGTTTTCCACAGCTTGGTGTTTGTTCTTGTTCGTCAATTTTAAGTCAACAACGATCCAAAGTGTGTGGTTCGAGTGACCAGGATCTTAAGCCTCGATCATCCGTGTCTCAAAGCATCTTGCTTGGAGTCAAAGTACATTACTTGAAGATAAAGTAAATTGCTTGGAAACAAAGTACATTACTTGGAGACAAGGCATAGTCATTGAAGCCAAATCTCAAAAGCTTTCTTCAAGCATAAGTGTTTAGTTCCTTGGAGCTAAAGAATTGTAATAGTATAAAAAAATAGGTCCTTAAGAGAGTTAAGGAAATTCTTTTCCCCTTTTGGGGGTGTTTTTTCTCTCTTTTGGGAGAAAATTTTCCTTTATGAACGTGAATGAGCTTTTTTCTATCTTGGTTTAATTTGACCTCTTTTAAAAACTCTCTTTTGTCTTTGTAGATAATGTCACTCTCTATGAGTGGCTAAACCTTTAGTTCTTGGATTCTGAGAATGGATTCTTGAAATCTATTTATGCATTAACAACTATATTTGGATTTACTTGAATCTTCAATTGAAGTAGCATACACTTGTTCTTTAAAACGTTTTATATGCTTAAAGTGAAATAATTGAGTTGGATTTTGATGAACACTTCAAGAACTTCTTAGACCGGGGCAAGGTAAGATTTGATTGTTGAGTTTTGATCTTTTTTATCTTATTTGGAATTGTTAAATTTAGTTTTTTGACCAGGCCAAGGTAAAATCGGGTTTAACTGATTATGGTTTTCATTTTATGTCTATTCAATTGTTTGATTAATAATACTTGAAACTCAACTGGGCCAAGGGGGAATCAAGTAAAATATTTGATTAAGCAATTTGAGTAATCCATTAAGGGTGAATTAGAGTAGAGGGCCAAATTCTTCCTTATTGGTAGTCTAGGTGCCCTCTTTATTAAAAAGAGTAAATTCAAGCATAAGTTAATACATGCATGAGAAATCAAGAGTCTTTAATCAAGGATGCCATAAAATTTTTCTCTTATTGAACTTGTTTAGTTATTTTCTAGTTCTCTATCTTTGCTATTTCTTTGATTGTACTTGGATCACAATCACATTCTGAGCACATCAATGTCAACACAATCCTGGTGAAATCGACCCCTACCACCACCTCTACACTTGTTATTAAGGAAATTTAATTTGTTGGGCCATAATCACCACATTTTGATCGGTGAATTTCTCGATCTTTTTGCATCGAATTTATGAGCTAACCAGTTGCTTTAGTCGTGGATTGGTTACGTACAGCTTTGGCTTAAAAGTTTGTTTGTTGATTTAAGGTTCTTTTTTGTGTGTTTTCAGTAGTCTGTTATATTTTGTTTTGATTTTTTTTAACTGATTGATCTACTACCTAGATATGTCTAGATTGTTTGGTGACGTCTTTTAGCCTAATAATTTTAACCCACCAAGTACAGTGGATGATACAAGGCCACAATCTAGCATATTTGAGGTTTCTATTCACCAAAATATTGGGATGTCATTGAGGGTAAGAATAGAGAACATTGGAGTTTTTATTCGGCACTAGGCTTTGATAATTATGAACTTGATGTTAGACAATCTAGGTTTGAGGCCCACATGACTCGTGGTTAATTTTCATAAAAATTTCAACATAGCCGAAAATGAGTTTGTTTGGTCCAATGGAAAGAGCTATCAAGCAAAGAAGCAAAATGGTTTGGAAGACACCATTGCCATAATAGCCAAGAACATGGAATGTTTAATGAGTTTGCCTAAACAATTAGAGAAAATGGGAAAAATCAATGAGGAAAGGCGTGCTCAATGGGAAACCATGGTGAGCGAAAAGATACCTTAATTAAGACATATGGAGCAATGCCTAAGAAACAAAGAGAAATGATTTGCACTTTACAAGAACAAATCAAGCTACAAGCTCAAACCACCTATAGCCCTCTACAAGGTACACTCGTATTGATAGCATTCCAACTTATGTGGACTATAATTTTGATGTTATTGATGATGTTAAACGTTGTGAAAAGTATCCTAATAAGGTGGAATCTTTTATTACTATGGATGGCCTAGAGACATGCATTGTTGATGACTCGTTGTTCCATAAGCCTAGTGAACATTGCCATGAAATTGCACAAACACTTCACCTTGATGCACTTGTTAGCTTTTTGTGATGATAACTCCTTCATAGCTAAAGAAGAAGCTCGCAAGGTAATATCTAGTAATGTGGTGGAACTAGATGTTGTGCATAATGTTCTCTTCAATGCCTATTACCATATAGAAATGGTAAAGTATGAGATGACCCTGTTAGATGAGAAAAATGCTCCATGTTAAAATAACAAGGCAAAGATTCAAATTAACCCTCCATCCCCCCATGTTTGTATAGCTGAGGAAGATTTGCTTATTACTCATGAAATAGCTAACATAGTGGAAAATTGCTTTATTGATGTATCCATATTTAAAATTGCTAATAATTTTGTTGAGACCTTGGATGCAAAGCCATTTGTTGAGCCTTGTAGAGATGTGTTGACAAGCATAGTGCAAGTAGAGAAAGGCTTCAAGGATGACAAGCCATTGACATTCCCAATGTTTATGGTGATAGAAAAAGAGGAAGTGCCTACAAAAGAGGAACACAAGTGGCATGAAGTAGAATTCATACAAGTTGTTCCTCGCGTGCATGAGCTCAAGCACATTCATAAAAGATTTCTGATAAGCTTGTCGCGTACTCTTCGATTTAACCCTAGAACTACTGTAGAAGTGGAAGTAGGGATCGTATCCTCAGGGAAGGTATTGGTTACCAAAATATTAATGAAATGTTCCAGAAAATTCACAAGTACAGTTTCACAAGTTTTTAAGGACAATAGAAGCACTCAAGAACAATTGAAGACTGAAATATTAAACAAAAAGTAACACAGAAATGAGATATCAACTGTAAGAAAAATGTCCTAGGGTTTCTTTCCGGATGATCATGTAAATTATCTATGTAAGTGCAATACAATTGACTTAAATGACAAATGAGAGGGGATCAAACTGCCTGATAACCTAGATTATGACTGGCATGGCGACCGCTTCATTCTCTATGTTCTCTGACTCCACAATTTCCCTTGGCGAGGCCTAGAGTGAAGAATTAATCACGCAGAATCCCAATCTTCGGAGTTTCACTAATATTGCATATAAAATTTAGGTTTTCCTATGGCGAGGCCGAACCTAATTCCAGTCGTCTTCACAAAACTCCAAAGATCTCCTCTCACTCAGTTCTAAACTATCATCAAACCTCCACCGGCATGTCGACCGCATTTTTGTTCATGATCTAGCAAATCAAGTGAAATACTCATTTTCATACTGTATGTTCTCAATTCAAGCATTATAACTCCTATTGTTGAATTAAACTCCGACCTAACATGGCGATTACAATCGAAGGGTGATTCAGACGACAAAAGCTCAAATAATTGAATTTTAACTAGATTTAAACAATCTTTACCAGTATGAATTCATTCTTAATGAATTAATTCAATTGCAAGGCAATACATAGTCTAATTACACTACATCCGGATCGATACCCTAGAACATCGCAAATTTAGCCATAGAGTTCCATTTTCATATCACGATCTTCAAAATTCAACAAATAGCAAATCATATTCATCAATTAGGAAGAATTTACCAATTACTCTGCTTCAATTGCTTCTAGTTCAAAAAGAATCCGTAAAAGCTTCCTTGATTGAGAATAGAATTACAATTATCGGTTCCAATTCTCCATCGGAAGTGAAAATGAAGTTCGAATTCGTAGAGAGAGAAAGTAGAGAGAGAAAGTAAATTTGTTGAGAAAATTCCCGCTCTAAAAATTAAAAGTCTGTTCTGAAAAATAGAATATTCTCCAATGCCCCCTTACATATTAGCTACATCTCCTATATATAGAGTTATGAAAATGTAACTAATACACAATCGTAACATAGCTATAGTATTACAAGACTACCCTCAAAAGAATAACCAAAAATCAGCTTGAAATGTCAAAATCCGAAGTTGAGTAGTAATTTAGCAATCTCACGCCTTTGGGCTTTCGGAAATGCGCCTTCAGAACAGTCCCCCGCGCCTTCAAGCCAGCAGCTTCCGCACCTTCACCTTCAGGAATTCCAAGTCTGAATGAAAGAATCAGACTCGCGTCACGCCTTTGCGCCGCGAGAAATCACGCCTTCAGCACCCTGGAAACTCTCTAAGCGAACCAGCATTCAATGAGCCTCGCCTTCTTGCCTCAGCACACCACGCATTCACTTGCCAGCCACAATCTGAAATTTCAGAGCTCCAACACTTAGACATTTTTCAAAGCCTAAAATCCAGAAATACACTACGAGATCTCGCAAGCAAATTTTTACCCTTGTTTTTAGCCTGCGAGATCTCGCAGGCCAATTTTTGGTAATTCTTATTATGCCTGCGAGATCTCGCAGGCCAAATTTGAAACATTTTTTTAACCCAGTGTGATCTCGTAGGGTTATTTTTGTGGCTTTTTACAAGCCTGCGAGATCTCGCAGGCTTAAAGTGCTCGGGTGCTCTTGTTCATGTTGAACCATGTGTGCTCGTGTGCAATCTTGCATTGAAGCAATGTTCAATCAATTAACGAACTACACTAGTGTGCATACGTGAAGTGAGATCTTGTTGTGTAAGAATGGTGTGTTGTGAGTTCATGGCAAAATGAGGGCAAGGTGTGTGTAGTACATGTTCATGAATGTTGCTGGAATATGTGACTAAACCGTGCCAACGTATGCTATAATGTGCATGAGTGGTGCTCCAAGAGTATGTAAATGTTGTGCCAAGAACAAGTGGTGTGCCAAGAGTGTAAATATGTTGCCAATGTGCAAGTATATTGTGTAAACATGAGTAAACGTGCCATGCACAAACTGTGTGAATGTGGTGCTAATATGCATATGGTTCGTGTGTTTTGAATGCTTTGCAAGATGAGTGCATGAGTGTGCCAAGATATTGCCAAGTGCTCGGCATTGTATGTGGCAAGGCTTGGCAAGGTGCACGGCAAGGCTGATGTGCTGAGTTGGCATGGTGTTGGCCAGGTATTGGCAAAGTGTTGGCAAAGTGTCCATTCTAGCACAACACCCTATTTCCATGCCAAATAAGTGTGTCTTAGCATCTGATGCAGACTTGGTGGTGAACTTAAGAATTCTAGATCTATCTCTTGGCTTTCCATAGGACCAAGAAACAGCCTCATAAGGTACCTGAAACTCAAGATATCATCAAAATACCAAACTGTGGCAGAAAGACAAAACTCTAAAACCCTAATATGTCGTTTCGCAAAGAAACTCATATTGCATAGTCTTGCACACAAAATTAGCTAATAGTTAAAACATAAGAATTATAGTGCATTAAGAGAGCTTTTCAGGACACCAAAGAACTCACCAATTGAGTTAGTATCAAGAGAGTTATGCCCAGATGAAGTTCACTAACTAAATCTGCCCAAAACCCTAAATCAAGCCTACCAACCTCATTCCGGTTTCATTCAACTTCCTAGTTGTTTTGACCTCTCAACCTTGCAACAATGTTTTTAAATGAAGCAACATGATGTCTCACAGTTGTCTCCAAAGCAAAAAATCTCTCCTCATTTTTATCAACCTTTTCAATAAGAATCCGGAGCATGTCTTCCAGTGATGATTTACTTTGTTCCTGAGCACTTGGTTGTTGCTCAAAACCCGATGGAGGATTGGAAGCTCTCCTTTGCTCATTCCCTTGAGTGTATTGGCCTCCCTAGCTTTGGTTTTGTTGGCCCCAAGTACCTTGATTACCTCCAAAGCCTCTATTGTTCCCTCCTGAGTAGTTTCCTGAGTACTTTGGCCTGTTGCCATAGTTATTCACTTATTGAATGGATTCCGTGGTGACAGAGCACTCATCAGTATAATGTTCACCCTTACATATTCCACATGACAATACAAGTGCCCTGGCTTGAGTTGCCTTAAGAGATTGCAATTGCTTTGTTAAGGCTTCGACCTTTGCATTGAGTGAAGTATCCTCATCTAACTTCAGGACTCCTCTTTGCTTTCTACCATGAGTTTTCCTTGTCTCAGGAAATAGATATTCATCCTCAGCAATTTGGTTTAACAATTCACAAACTTTCGTCACAGATTTATCTTTGAGTGCCCCGTTAGCACATGCCTTGACCATCATGGAATATTCAGGAGTTAAGCCCTTGAAGAATGTATTTAGTTCCCTGATTTCGCCCAAGTCTTGGTTAGGACATTGCCTGATCAAGTCGTTGAATCTCTCCCAAGCTTCCCTAAATGACTCACTGTCTTGTTGTTGGAAGTTCATAAGTTCCAACCTTCTCTTTTCAAGCTTGGCAGTAGGGAAGTAATTAGACAATAACCTTTTCTGTAGATCATCAAATGACATATCTGCATTGGCTCCTCCAATGCTCTTAAACCAGTGTTTAGCCTTTCCACGCAGAGATAAAGGAAACAAAATCCTGTGAACCTCACCCCTATCAATTATCGGCAGCTTGAAAGTGCTACATAATCCGAGAAACCAATCGAGGTGATCGTTAGGATCCTCGTTGTCAAGACCTTGGAAGAATTGGCCCTGGGTGATCATGGAAACAATTTGTGGAGGAATGTGGTAGCTTTCCACATCGATGTCCTGATGACCAAATCGATTATCGAAGTTTACTGCATAGTGGTCTCCAAATCGAGGTGCTTGTGCTCCTTGGGCAGCCATGTTTCTCTGTTGCTTCAAGTGTGCTCTCAAAGTTTTCTCCAACTCACGATTCAATAGGAATTGCGGTTCTCCTGCAAACCTGATAGACCTTGGCATACACAACACACAGTTGCAAAGAGCAGAACACAACACAAAATGAAAGCTAAGGTAAATGCCACAAACAAAACACAAAGTAGAACAAGTAAAAATCAAGAACAATTCAACAAATTCTAGAACCGATTGTATTACCCGGCAACGGCGCCAAAAATTGATCAGGCTTATCGCGTACCCTCAATTTTACCCTAACAACTACTGTAGAAGTGGAAGCAGGGATCGTAATCCACAGGGAAGGCATAGGTCAAGAAAATCGAGCAAATTGTTCTAAAAGTCTTGTCACAGAATCTAAGTACTAGAAAGAATGTAATTTCAACACAAAAAATGAGAACAACAGTACAAAAGGTAGCAACAAACAAGGATGAAACAGATATCTCAGGATTCTTGTATTGGATGAACACAGGCTTAGTAAATCTATGCTATGCAATCAATAAGCAATTAAACGCCTTGGAGACCTAATTTGCCTAGAAGTTCAACCTGTGGTTAGCATGGCGACCACACCACCTCCTGTACCCCCTGTCACCATCCTCTCCCATGGCGAGGCCCGAGAATGGTGGAATAAGCTCCGCAAAGTCTCAACTCTCCAAGCTAACTACTCTAACATGAAAAGTCCTAAGAACTCCCATGGCGAGGCCCATCCTAGGGTTCACATATCATGTTGTTAACACAGAAAGCTCCTTTAACACTTTTCCTAATGTTTCAATTCATTAACACTTCCTATTGCAAGGCCTGAGTTTCATAATTGATTTGATTACAGAAAACAAATGCAAAGACTTAAACAATCATAATTTAGTTCTCAGTTCATGCAACTTCGCTAACTTTGATGAATCACTCCTCAATTTAGCATGTCGACCACAATTGAAGCTTGATCCATTCAAAAATAGCTAGGAATTATGAAATTCAACATATGTCTATGCATAATTCAAATGTGATTTCAATACTCAACAATTAGATCAATTGCATAGCATACAATCTACTAAATCACGTATCATCCATTAAGAATCCTAAGATATCATAGATTTAGCCGATGATCATCTTTCTCATCTCAAAAACAACAAGTTGCAACATTGATAAGGTCATTCTCATTTAATTGGAAGAATTTACCGATTTATTCGAGAGAATTGTCGATTCCTTTGCCAATTGAGAATGAGAAGGATAAATACAGTCCAAATTCACAATCGGAATTGAGATCGGAGAAGAAATGTTTAGTGAGAGAAAATAGATCTAGAGAGAGAAAATGTGAATTCCCGCTCTAATTCAAACATAGTTCAAAAATATCGGATCCCCCTTTACATGTTAGCTACCTTCCCTATATATAGAGTTGGGAAAACGTAACTAATACGCAACATAAAATGTATAAAGTATTACATAAGTGTCTTCAAAGAATTGACTAAAATTCAGCCCAAGAAGTGAAAATTCGAAGCTTGAAAACTTCCTTCAGCAACCCAGCGCTTTTAGTCTTCCTCGGAACACGCCTTCAGCGCCCTCAACGTCCACAGCACGCCTTCCATCTTCCTCGCTTTACGCCTTCACCGCTTGGAAATCCAGCTGAAGAATCAGAGCCAAACCACGCCTTCGAGCCTGGAGCCTCCGCGCCTTCAGCTTCACCGCGAACCTCCTTGCAGTCCAGCCTTCGCGAATCCACGCCTTTTTGCCACAGAACACCATGCCTTCAGCTGCCTAGAATTCCGAAAAAAAAATCAAACTTCAACACTTAGCCAATTTTCTGAAAACAAGAATAACACTTGAAACCCTTATGTTATGTAGCATCTTTCAACCAAATGTTGGCCCAGGTACACTGTGAATTTGGAAAAACTTAAAACACGAAAGTTGTAACACTTTGTCTTAGCTTTCTACAGCCATTTGAATCACCTAATTTGGAGGTAAAACGAGAGAGTTACAACCCAACTACTGAAGTGCGATAAAGCTGAAAACCCATGAAGCAACTCTTCCAACACTTTTGCCATTTTTTTTCAGCACCCATCAAGCAATTAGCCTACGACATGTCGTAGGTTAAAATTTCTTGTTTCAAAACTGGCCTATGACATGTCGTAGGCCAAATATTTTTCCTCCAAAATTTTGCCCACGACATGTCGTGGGCAATTTTTCTTCTCTTCAAGAATGGCTTACGAAATGTCGTAAGCCATCTTTTTCTCTTCCAAATTTGGACTACGACATGTCGTAGTCCATTTTCCCTTCTTTACTTGCTGAATGTGGCAAGTTGTGCTCAAGTGGTGTGGCAAGGTGACGTGCCAAGTGAATTGTGCAAGTGTTTGTGCCAAAGTGAACGAGTGGTGTGCCAAGGTGCCAATGTTGCAAAAATAATGTGTAAAAATGAGTAAACGTGCCATGCACAAACTGTGTGAATGTGGTACTAATATGCATATAGTTCGTGTGTTGTGAATGCTTGGTAGGATGGATGTATAAGTGTGGCAAAATATGGGCAAGTGTTTGGCAAGGTTGATGTGCCAAGTTGGCAAGGCTTGGCAAGGTTGATTGGCAAAGCTTGGCACATTGGTTTGGCAAAGCTTGGCAAGGTCTTGGCAACGTTGGCTTGGCTAGTCTTGGCATGTTGGTTTGGCAAAGCTTGGCAAAGTGTGTCAAGGTTGGCAAGGTGTTGGCAAAGTGTTGGCAAGGTTGGCAAGGTTGGCAAGGTTGGCAAGGTGTTCGGCAAGGTGTTGGCAAGGTGTTGCTTGGAAAGGTAAGGCAAAGTGAGGTGCCAAGTGTGGCAAGGCGGTGTGCCAAGGTTGACGCAATTGTTGTGCCAAGGCTGACGTGCCAAGTGAGCTCGTGCACAAATGTTCATTCCAGCGCGAAGCTCTACTTCCCTGCCAAATACATGTGTCTTAGCCTCTGAATTAGACCTAGTGGTAAACATAAAAGTTCTGGCTAATCCTCTTGGCTTTCCACCAGTTCAAGAATTAGCATCATTGGATACCTGTAGCTTGAGTTATACACATTTTATCAAACTGTGGCAATAAACCCAAACATGAAAAACCTGAACGTAGCAATCATAATAATCCCTCCGTTTCTCATGCTTGTACACAGAATTAGAAAGCAGCTAAAACATAAGAAATGTAACACACTCAAATGGCTTTCCAGAACATTCAAGATCTCGTCATTTGGATAAGTATTGAAAGAGTTACACTCAAATGAATTTGCACAACAAATGCCCAAACCCTCAATTCTAATCCTAACAAGCTCATTTCGGTTTTTCTTAAATTCCCACTCACCATTCTCATTGTTTCAAACTCTAAACCTTGTCATTTGTCACCAAGCATATATTTTCCTCAATTTAACAACATTTTTGGTATTTTTTCACCATTTAAACACTATGAGTTGCAATCCACATAAACACACAATATAGCACATTGCACCACACATTTGCATGAAAATCAAGGCAAAAGCCAAGTGAAATAATACATTTAAGTTGGTATAAAACCAACTTATCAACCTTCTTGAAATTGAATAATGTAACATGCTTGACATTTTGGCTTCTCCACCTCAACAATACTTCAGCTATACGAAAGAAACATCTAAGCACAACTTCAACAACCAATCAACCACTCCATCACAACAATCTCACAAGGAAAGGTACATCACCATAATAATATGACACATAGCATCAAGAAAAATTTTTCGATATTCTCCACCCACACTTGGAATGAACTATTGTCCCCAATGTAAAAGAAACTCAGATTGAGGAGCTCCCTAGGATGAAGTTGGAGCAGAGGAGGAAGGTGGTGAAAATGATGCTGTTGTGGAGAATGAAGGATCAGTAAATGGCTGCGCCACATAATGAAAAGGACCATGAACTGGTCCTGGAAGAGGCTGCCCTGAAGCAATTAATAGAATCCTCGTCGCTGGCATGAATTCTGGATTTGGTAGAATTTCAGGAGTCGGAGGCATTGAAGGAATACGACCAAATGTAGGCAATGGTTGAAAAGCAGGTATAGCAGGCACCTCAAATGGCAGCTCATGAATGGCTCTACTAACAACGTCCTTCGACAGATTTGGTATACGGTACCCAGCCAACTGTGCAGATGTTGGTGTTGGTTTAGGGGGTCCGGAATCCGAATGGTAATACACAGCCATCTTATTACACTTATCAAGCTCCAATTGCATGCTCATTTGTCTTTGCTACAACACTTCAAATTGTTGTTGAACCACTGTTGGCAAGTCATCCAACCTCACATCTAAACTCGAAGCATGTGCCATCCATTCTTGCCGCATATTATCCAAACCCTCATGCATTCGTTCCATCCTTTCATCCATGTTTCTCACACCATCATGCAGCCGATCCATCCTCTCATCCATGTTTGAGAAACGATTTTCAACTGAGTGCTAGAACCCCTGAATTACTCATTCAAGAGAGGCGAAATCAAAAAAATGCTACCCTTGACCCGCTTCATAAGTCGGATTTTCACTCTCCACACGAGATGCCTCTGCACTCAAAATCCTTGCCTGCTCCATTTCTTTATCCAAGCTCAAATACTTCATATAAAGTTGATTAGTAATTGGAGGCTTAATCTTTTGCCAGTCACCAAGCTCATCATCCACACCCTGTTTTACGTAAATCTCCTGAATCAGTAATGGGAAATAAAGTGCCTTACTGCTCGCAGAAATTCCATCCTGGATGTTCGAAAGGATTAAACAACCCACATTGATCTGCCGCTTCCTTCAAATTGCAGAAATCATAAACAACCGATTACAAATCACCTCGGTAGTCTGTGAACTAGGCATGAGGCGAGACAGCACGAACAACATCCACATTTTCACGTCACTTTTCAAGAATTCATTCCGAATATGCTTATTCTGGCCATTCGAATTGAGCACCCAAGTTGCTCCAGGGTGTGCCAACTCTTCTGTCAAAGCTTGATCCAACTTCTCATCATCCGGAAACTGTATAGGGTCAGAGGAATAACTGGTTGTTCCCAGATGCAAGTTAATAATCTCACTTGTGATTCGTATCAATTTCCCTCGCACGTATACCGCTTCATCCTCAGGAGACCCTGCATTGGCGTAATATTCCCTTGCAATGCTCACATTGCAAACACCAGGTGCAACCGCAAGCTTCTCATGAAATTTGTAAAACCTCATCAACTTTTTAAACGGCCCTTTTTCCACACTGAAAGCCCGTTCGAGGTGTCTATACTTCACATTGATGCCTCGCTTCCAATGTTCCCTAGCTTGCATCGCATACTGAGGGGGCTCCTCAAACATTCGCATATCATCAGGGAAGTACTCCGGGTCGGAATCAGATTCAACAGGTGGTGCTTGAGTTCTTCCTTTTCCCTTCTTTGGAGTCATGGCTTTTTTTGAAGTCGAATATTTCTTTGGTGCCATTCCTATTAAGACCAGCCAACTCGGGTTTAAACAAAATGATAGTCATCATGATATCCCAAAATCCATTAGGCACATGCCAAGCATATACGTTATAGCATTTCATCCACAAGTTTTTAAGCAATAAACAGGACAAGGACATTTAGCAATCATTTTCACAACAGAATTTCAGCTTTTCAACATCACAAAACCAAGAATCTGGCATGCAGAGCAAGGAGAACTGGGCGATACTCAAAACATCAAAACTAAAGAGGGCAGTCCTAGTTAAATTCTGGGATTGGAATCACACAATTTGGACCAAGAGTGAACAAGTTATGGTCAGAAAACCGAGACATGCCAAACCAGCCAAATTCCAGAAATTCCAGTTTTACACAATAACATGTTTTCGGCCTTAACTCTGAAATATGACTACTTTCTAATCAAAAGCAGCAAAAGTGCCCAACACAAAAATTGTAGCCTTATCTCTTAGCTAAATTCTCCAACTGAAATCACCTCATTTGGACCACATTTGAGAAATTTATGACCAAAGTACCGAATGGTGTAAAACTGGGCAGATTAAAACATTTAACATTCTGTTTTCAGCATGAACTACACATTCTAAGCCAATTTAGCCTATTTCTCAATCAGAATTAGCAAAAATGTACAACATAAACTTTGAAGCTCATCATGTCAGCTAAATTCTGGAACTGGAATCATGCATTTTCAACATTTCTAACTCAAGTTATGATTAAAACACAGAAATATGGCAAAGCTGGAACAATTGAAAATCAACATTTTAAACCACCCCCACAGTTTTGATGCATTTGGTTTCTTGGCTAATCAACATGTTAACTTGCATATTCATCATTTCATTATCTAAGCAACAATAGCAACATTTCCATGCTCTCTACTTCATTACTTTGCATGCTTCATACAACAACAACAAGTCACAAAGCTTTAAGAGAAGTGAAACATACCTTTGTGGAGAGTTAACACTTAGTCTTTGAAGAGAAATGGAATGGTGAAATTCAATGTCAACAATGTGCTCTTGTTAGTGCCGACTTGAGCTCTCAACTATGGTTATCTTGAAGCAACAAACAATACTCTATGCATTTATAACCACAATGGAAGGAACGAAAGCATGAGCACTTCATTCAATCGGTCAACTAACATGAAGAGTTAATATTCTCACCAAACACTAGCAAACATTCAAGATACTTACATGTGGGACCCATTACTTACCAAAACATGTGAAGTTTCAGCCCTTGTTTGATAACAATGCATTCATATCTCACAAAGCAACACAAACAAAGCCATCTTATCACTTCAGTCACCTCACCATGCAAACTTCCAAAATATGCTCTAAGCAAAATCATGAAAAAGAATAAGCACAAAACAAAGTCTAGATACATTTCCTTTGCATGTGAATTTTTCTTGAACTCCACTAT
The DNA here is from genome assembly GCA_016586305.1 of Ophiorrhiza pumila. Taxonomy (NCBI): domain Eukaryota; kingdom Viridiplantae; phylum Streptophyta; class Magnoliopsida; order Gentianales; family Rubiaceae; genus Ophiorrhiza; species Ophiorrhiza pumila. The sequence continues at coordinate 22,132,849 of BLIW01000007.1, read as the reverse complement.
ACAAAAAAAAAACGTCCAACAAGATGTCAGCCTTTCTCTTTCATTTCATTTCAACACCATGTTCACAACACTATTACACTCCACATAAACTTAACAATTCATTAGCTTTTCAGATGATTTAATTCATGCTCAGAGATTGCAGATTTGCTCATCATCAATGCATGTGCCAAATGTTCACCATTGATACTAAGAAATCGAAAAGAAAGTTAGATTAAGAAATTTTTTTTTTTTTTAATTAACAGGAATTTGTTTTATATACACAAACACAACATCAAGACACTCAACATAACTAATAAAATGCTAACCAAAATAACCACAATGCATTTACTACTAAAATGACCATAGAATCCAACATAGCAACAAACTCCTCCAAAACTTCCAAAACACAACCAAGCTATCTATAGCCACGGAATCCATACTTCGAATGTTCCAAGTTCCCCCCACACTTGTATAAAGACACGGTCCCCGTGAGAAAAGAAATAAAAGCACGAATAAAGGAACCTGGCCTTCCACTTGTATAAGCACATTTTGGCCTCAGCCGTTAGCTCACTGGTGGGCACATATACGGCCTCCTATCTAGCATTTCTTACCCATGTAGCCCCAGGTGAAGCTACGGCAGCCAACAAGCGATCAGTATTATCTGTCCTCACCAACCTTAGTTGAAAACAATCGAACCCATCTTACCCTGATTGATCGAAGGCATCCCTCTAAGAATCTGTAAAATATACCAACCAATTATGTTAAGAGATTGTGCCACGTATTATGGCTATGTTAGATCCAAACTAAAAATTAACAAATAAAAGAAATCATAACAAAGCAAGACAAGAAAGAAAATCAGGGTTGCCTCCCAGGAGCGCTTGGTTTACGGTCTTTCAGCCTGACCATGCTCTAAAGCTCATTGTGAAGGGAGAGGATCATCCAAGTAAAGCTCTTGGGAAGCTTGAGCCAGATTAGCACTGCCTTTGACCTCAGATGTCAGGTATAGTTTAAGCCTGTGACTATTCACCTTCCACTTATTGCCATTCTTGTCATTTTGAATCTACACAACTCCATAAGACTTAACATCAATAACTCGAAAAGGTTCACTCCACCTTGATTTTAACTTGCCAGGAAAGAGTCGCAATCTTGAGTTATATAACAAAACCAATTGTCCTATTGCAAAACTCTTAGCCTGAATATGTGCATCATGCCATCTTTTGGTTCTTTCCTTGTACATCCTGACACTAGCATAAGCATGGAATCTGAATTCATCAAGTTCATTCAACTCCATCATCCTTTTGGATTGAGCTCCTGTAAGATCCATATTCAACTCTTGGATGGCCCATAAGCACGGTATTCCAACTCCACAGGCAAATCGCATTCCTTACCAAACACAAGACGGAAGGGTGAAGCACCAATAGGAGTTTTAAAAGCTGTTATGTATGCCCACAGAGCATCATCTAGCTTTAACGACCAATCTTTTCTATTGGGGTTAACAACCTTCTCCAAAACCCTTTTAATCTCCCTGTTTCAAATTTCAACTTGGCCACTGGTTTGGGGGTGATAAGAAGTAGAGACTTTATGTGTCACCCCATATTTAGCTAGGAGAGCTTCAAAGAGTTTGTTGCAAAAATGAGTACCTCCATCAGATATGATTGCCCTAGGAGTGCCAAACCGAGTGAAGATGCGTGATTTCAAAAATGCTGTAACACTTCGTGCATCATTGTGAGCAAGTGCCTTGGCTTTAATCCATTTTGACACATAATCCACAGCAACAAGGATGTACTCCATTCCTCTTGATTTAGGAAAAGGACCCATAAAATCAATACCCCAAACATCAAAAATCTTCACTTCAAGAATGTTGTTTAGAGGCATTTCATTTCATGGAAGAAATGTTTCCAGTTCTTTGGCAACTATCACAGTTTCCAATCCAGATTTTTGCATCCATGAAAATATGAGGCCAATAGAAGCCACATTGTAAAACCTTGAATCCAGTCCTCGTTGAGCCAAAATGACCTCCACAAGGTCCTTCATGACAGGCTTTCAAAATGTCCTCTTTCTCTTCCTCTTTAACACATTTACGAATCACTTGATCAATGCACACTTTATATAAGGCATTGTCCTCCCAGAAGTAATACTTCGCATCACTTCGCAATTTCTTCCTTTGCTCAGACGAGTAGTAAGTTGGCACTTGACCAGCCACAACGAAGTTAGCAATCTCTGCATAGCATGGCAATTTCTCTTGCTCCACCTTAAAGATTTGTTCATCAGGGAAATGCTCGTTCACCAGAAGGTTAGGTGAATCTTGCTCCTGAGACTCCAATCTTGACAAGTGATCTACCACAATATTTTCAGAGCCTTTTCTATCTTTGATTTCCACATCGAATTCTTGGAGCAACAATACCCACCGAATCAAACGTGGTTTTGCCTCTTTCTTTGCAAGCAAGTATTTCAATGCAGCATGGTCTGTATGAACAATAACCTTAGACCCAAGAAGATAGGCACGAAATTTATCAAATGCGAAGACCACAGCCAACATCTCCTTTTCTGTAGTTGTATAATTCATTTGTGCTTCATTCAATAGCCTGCTAGCATAATAAATGGTGTGAAAAACCATGTCTCTTCTCTGGCCTAAGACAGCTCCTAAAGCATAATCACTGGCGTCGCACATAATTTCAAACGGTTCACCCCACTGAGGGGTGACTATGACAGGAGCTTCCACCAATTTAGCCTTTAAGGCCTCAAATGCCTCAACACACTCTGTTCCAAACTCAGACTTAACATCCTTTTCTAAGAGACTACATAAAGGTCGAGCTATCTTGGAAAAATCCTTTATGAAGCGCCTGTAAAACCCAGCATGACCAAGAAAGCTTCTGATTCCCTTAACATTGGTAGGTGGAGGGAGCTTGGCAATGACATCTATCTTTGCTTTATCAACCTCGATCCCTACATGAGAAATTTTATGTCCCAAAACAATTCCTTCTTGAACCATGAACTGACATTTTTCCCAATTCAACACGAGGTTCGTCTCTTCACATCTCTTCAAAACCTTTGCTAAATTTCCCAAACATACATCAAAGGTCATCCCAAAGATAGAGAAATTATCCAAAAAGATCTATATTATAGATTCCACCATGTCGTGAAAGATCACCATCATACAACTCTCGAAAGTTGCTGGGGCATTGCATAAACCAAATGGCATTCTTTTATACGCAAATGTACCAAATGGACAAGTAAAAGTGGTCTTATCTTGATCTTTGGGATCAATTGCAATCTATTTGTAACCAGAGTATCCATCCAAAAAGCAATAGAAAAAGTAGCCAGCAATCCGATCCAATAGTTGATCCAAGAATGGGAGAGGGAAATGATCCTTCCTCGTAGCTTTGTTGAGCTTCCTATAATCCATACATACCCTCCAAGCACTCACAATTCTTGTTGCCAGGAGCTTATCAGCATCATTCTTTATAACCGTGACCTCTCCTTTTCTCGGGACGCACTGGACTGGACTTACCCATTCACTATCGGAAATGGGGAAAATCATTCCAAAGTCGAGTAGCTTTATCACCTCCTTCTTCACAACTTCCATCATCTGTGGATTGAGTCTTCGTTGTCTATCACGAACTGGCACGGCATTCTCCTCAAGCAAGATCTTGTGCATACACAAACTTGGACTTATACCTTTTATGTCAGCAATTGTCCATCCAATAGCCAGTTTATGTTGCCTCAGAACTCCGAAAAGTTTTTCCTCTTGCCATGCTTCAAGTTTAGAAGATATAACAACAGGCAATGTTTCACTCTCTCCCAAGAAAGCATACTTGAGATAAGGAGGAAGAGGTTTTAACTCAAGTTTCGGTGCTACCACAATGGACGGTAAAAGCTTTTCATTCCTGGAAATAAACTCTTCTTTCCTTACCTCAGTAGGAGTACAAGTCTTATTAGGCAACTCCTTTGTCAACACAAAAGATTCATGTTCATTTTCCTTCACAGTTTCATGCATTTTAACTTCTACAACATTGTCTTGCATCTCACAAATAGACTCATCCAAATAACAACATTCAACAAGATTTTTCAATTTCATTCACAAATTTACTATCTTCCTCATCTATCTCAACATCATCTTCCTCATCATTATGCAAATTTAACTCATCAAGACACATAAATTCATGCTTTCCATTTACATCATTTATATTCACAGCACATGCAATGGACCGAATAGCAAAACAAGACTCCACATTCAACGGGTGCTTCATTGCATAATTCACATCTAAGACCACTTGTTCATCATTCATTCTAAAGGTGACAGTTTTATTTTTAACTCAAATCAATGCATCACCAGTAGCTAGAAAAGGTCTACCAAAAATGAATGGAACCTCTGGATCTTCTTCCATATCAAGAATAATAAAATCAACAGGCAAAGTAAATTTATCGATACTCACCAGTACATCCTCCACTAAGCTTGTTAGAGTCACCAAAGATCTATCAGCCAATTGAAGTGTTACTGCAACTGGTAGAATTCTTCCACTCAATCCAACGTTTATTGCAATTGAAAGTGGCATCAGGTTGATCCCAGCACCGAGATCACAAAGTGCTTTTGCAAAATATCTGGTTCCAATCTTGCATAGAATGGTACAACTGCCTGGGTCCTTCAACTTTGGAGGCAATTTATGAACCATCCATGCCTGACTACACTCAAATAGCATCATTGGAACTTCACACCTCAAGATTTGCTCCTTATTTGAAATGAGATCCTTTAGATATTTAGTATATTTAGGCATGGCTGTCACCAAATCCAACAAAGGAACATTGACATTCACTTGTTTGATCATATCCAGGAAACGATTGAATTGAGGTCCCTTTTTAGGTGGAGGTTTCTTTCTTTCTGGAAATGGGGGCTTGGGAGCATACTCTGGGAAGTTATAAGGATTGGAATTTCTAGTAATCTCATTCCCCACCCTAGCTGGTATTTTCTTCTTCTCAAATTTACTTGCCTCTTGCTCACCATCCTTCTTAAGTTCCAAAACTTCCTCAGCTTCATCTTTATGGTCTTCCTCTATGCAATCACTCATATCTTTTGAATATTTGTTTTCAGGCAAAAGTTTCCCACTCCTCAAGGTGATAGCATTGCAAGCTTCCCTTCCTTTTGGATTTGGAATGGTGTCGCTTGGAAGAGAACCACTAGGTCTCTGATGTACTGCTTTGGCCAATTGCCCAATTTGCATTTCTATGTTCTTGAGAGTGGCTTCGTGATGTTTAACAGTAGATTCCAAACCACCAAATCTTTGTTCATTTTTATCCGTTTTTTCCATCAATCTATGAAACATGTCTTCCACGATGGCTTCCTTTGCTCTGATGTACTGGCTTGATGGTCAAAACCAGGAGGTACATTGGGTGCCCTTCTTTGATCATTTCCTGGATAGTAATTTACTCATTGGTTTTGTTGCTGATTCCAATTGCCTTGGTTTCCACCATATTGTCTGTTGCCTCCACTGTAATTGTTCCCGAGTTGTTACCACCAAATTGTGGTTTATTGCTGTACTTATTCACATACTTGATGGATTCAGTAGTGATAGCGCATTCATCCGTATGATGTTCACCTTTGCATAATCCACATGAAAGAACTGGGGTCTTGGTTTGAGTTGCCTTAAGAGTCTGCACCTGCTTGGCCAAAGCTTCAAACTTAGCACAGAGTGAAGTCTCTTCATCTATATCAAGTACTACTCTTTGTTTTCGACCATGTGGCTTTCGAGTCTCCGGAAAGAGATATTCATCTTCAGCTATCTGATTGAACAATTCACGCACTTTAGGCACACTCTTGTCTTTGAGTGCCCCATTCGCACAGGCTTTAACCATCATCGAGGATTCAGGAGTTAGGCCTTTGAAGAAAGTATTTAATTCCCGGATTTCACCCAAGTCATGGTCGGGGCATTGCCTTATAAGGTCGTTGAATCTCTCCCAAGCTTCCCTGAAGGATTCACTATCTTGTTGTTGGAAATTCATAATTTCCAACCTTTTCTTTTCAAGCTTAGCTGGAGGAAAGTATTTGGACAAGAATCTCTTTTGTAAATATCAAATGACATAGCTGAGTTGACTCCTCCAATGCTCTTGAACCAGTGTTTAGCCTTTCCACGCAGAGACGAATGGAACAAAATTCTGTGAACCTCACCCATATCAACCCTTGGCAACTTGAAAGTGCTACATAGGCCGAGAAACCAATCGAGGTGGTCATTAGGTTCCTCGTTATCAAGCCCCTGGAAGAATTTGCCCTGGGTGATCAGGGAAACAATTTGTGGAGGAATGTGGTAACTTTCCACATCGATGTCCTGATGACCAAATCGATTGTCAAAGTTTACTGCATAGTGGTCTCCAAACCTAGGTGCTTGTGCTCCTTGAGCTGCCATACCTCTTTGTTGCCTTAATTATGCCCTCAAAGTTTTCGCCAATTCAAGATCCAATGGGAATTGTGGTTCTCCTGTAGACCTGCTAGACCTTGGCATACACAACACACTGTTGTGGAGTATAATAACAAGAATCAAGAACTTCAAATGTGCAACAAAGAAACAGATCACAATTCTCAACATGTATTTAACAAAAAATTGCTTAGAACACAACACACCAAAACAGTGAGAACACTAAAGTAAATGACACAAACAGAAACACAAAGTAGAACAAGTAAAAAATCAAGAACAATTCGACAAATTCCAGAACCCGTTGCCTTCCCCGGCAACGGTGCCAAAAATTGATAAGCTTGTCACGTACTCTTCAATTTAACCCTAGAACTACTGTAGAAGTGGAAGTAGGGATCGTATCCTCAGGGAAGGTATTGGTTACCAAAATATTAATGAAATGTTGAATAAAATTCACAAGTACAGTTTCACAAGTTTTTAAGGACAATAGAAGCACTCAAGATCAATTGAAGACTGAAATATTAAACTAAAAGTAACACAGAAATGAGATATCAACTGTAAGGAAAATGTCCTAGGGTTTCTTTCCGGATGATCATGTAAATTAACTACATAAGTGCAATACAATTGACTCAAATGACAAACGAGAGGGGATCAAACTGACTGATAACCTAGATTATGACTGGCATGGCGACCGCTTCATTCTCTATGTTCTCTGACAACACAATTTCCCTTGGTGAGGCCAAGAGTGAAGAATTAATCCCGCAGAATCCCAACCTTCGGAGTTTCACTACTATTGCATGTAAAATTTAGGTTTTCCTATGGCGAGGCCGAACCTAATTCCAGTCGTCTTCACAAAACTCCAAAGATCTCCTCTCACTCAGTTCTAAACTATCATCAAACCTCCACCGACATGTCGACCGCATTTTGGTTCGTGATCTAGCAAATCAAGTGAAAGACTCATTTTCATGCTGTATGTTCTCAATTCAAGCATTATAACTCCTATTGTTGAATTAAACTCCGACCTAACATGGCGATTACAATCGAATGGTGATTCAGACGACGAAAGCTCAAATAATTGAATTTTAACTAGATTTAAACAATCTTTACCAGTATGAATTTATTCTTAATGAATTAATTCAATTGCAAGGCAATACGTAGTCTAATAACACTACATCCGGGTCGATACCGTAGAACATAGGAAATTTAGCCACAAAGTTCCATTTTCAGTTCACGATCTTCAAAATTCAACAAATAGCAAATCATATTCATCAATTAGGAAGAAATTACCAATTACTCTGCTTCAATTGCTTCTAGTTCAAAACGAATCCGTAAAAGCTTCCTTGATTGAGAATAGAATTACAATTATAGGTTCCAATTCTCTATCGGAAGTGAAAATGAAGTTCGAATTCATAGAGAGAGAAAGTAGAGAGAGAAAGTAAATCTCGTGAGAAAATTCCCGCTCTAAAAATTAAAACTCTGTTCTGAAAAATAGAATATTCTCCAATGCCCCCTTACATATTAGCTACATCTCTTATATATAGAGTTATGAAAATGTAACTAATACATAATCGTAACATAGCTATAGTATTACAAGAATACCCTCAAAAGAATAACCAAAAATCAGCTTGAAATGTCAAAATCCGAAGTTGAGTAGTAATTCAGCAATCTCACGCCTTTGGGCTTTCGGAAATGCGCCTTCACAACAGCCCCCGCGCCTTCAAGGCAGCAGCTTCCGCGCCTTCACCTTCAGGAATTCTAAGTCTGAATGAAAGAATCAGACTCGCCTAACGCCTTTGCGCCGCCAGAAATCACGCCTTCAGCACCCTGGAAAATCTCTAAGCGAACCAGCATTCAATTAGCCACACCTTCTTGCCTCAGCACACCAGGTCTTCACTTGCCAGCCACAATCTGAAATTTCAGAGCTCCAACACTTAGCCAATTTTCAAAGCCTAAAATCCAGAAATACACTACGCGATCTCGCAAGCAAATTTTTACCTTGTTTTTAGCCTGCGAGATCTCGCAGGCCAATTTTTGGTAATTCTTATTATGCCTGCGAGATCTCGCAGGCCAAATTTGAAACATTTTTTTAACCCTGCGAGATCTCGCAGGGTTATTTTTGTGGCTTTTTACAAGCCTGCGAGATCTCGCAGGCTTAAAGTGCTCAGGTGCTCTTGTTCATGTTGAACCATGTGTGCTCGTGTGCAATCTTGCATTGAAGCAATGTTCAATTAATTGACGAACTACACTATTGTGCATACGTGAAGTGAGATCTTGTTGTGTAAAAATGGTGTGTTGTGAGTTCATGGCAAAACGAAGGCAAGGTGTGTGTAGTACATGTTCATGAATGTTGTTGGAATATGCAACTAAACCGTGCCAACGTATGCTATGATGTGCATGAGTGGTGCGCCAAGAGTATGTTAATGTTGTGGCAAGAACAAGTGGTGTGCCAAGAATGTACATATGTTGCCAATGTGCAAGTATATTGTGTAAACATGAGTAAACGTGCCATGCACAAACTGTGTGAATGTGGTGCTAATATGCATATGGTTCGTGTGTTGTGAATACTTGGCAAGATGAGTGCATGAGTGTGGCAAGATATTGCCAAGTGCTCGGCATTGTATGTGGCAAGGCTTGGCAAGGTGCACAGCAAGGCTGATGTGCCGAGTTGGCAAGGTGTTGGCCAGGTATTGGTAAAGTGTTGGCAAAGTGTCCATTCCAGCACAACACCCTACTTCCATGCCAAATAAGTGTGTATTATCCTCTAATATAGACTTGGTGGTGAACTTAAGAATTCTAGATCTATCTCTTGGCTTTCCATAGGACCAAGAATCAGCCTCATCAGGGACCTGAAACTCAAGATATCATCAAAATACTAAACTATGGCAGAAAGACAAAACTCTAAAACCCTAATATGGCGTTTCGCAAAGAAACTCATATTTCATAGTCTTGCACACACAATTATCTAATAGTTAAAACATACGAATTATAGTGCATTCAGAGAGATTTTCAGGACACCAAAGAACTCACCAATTGAGTTAGTATCAAGAGAGTTATGCCCAGATGAAGTTCACTAACCAAATCTGCCCAAAACCCTAAATCAAGCTTACCAACCTCATTCCGGTTTCATTCACCTTCCTAGTTGTTTTGACCTCTCAACCTTGCCAATTTACATCAAACACACAATTGCCTAAGTTCATCATCATGTTTGGTCCTTTTTAACCATTTTAACACGACCAATTGCAAACTACATAAATGCACAACATCACACAAAACACCGCACTAACTCATGAAAAACAAGTCAAAAGCTAAGTAAATTAAGCCATTTAAGTTGGTATAAAACCAACTTATCAATTTCAAAGAGTGCCCAACGGGAGGCATTTTTCTGGTACAAAAATGGTTATTCTAAGTCTTAAATGAGAAAGTCTCATGAATAAAGTCTAGTTGGAAACTCCAGAATAATGTCTTTTACTCTCTCTTTACTTTCCAATAAATTGTTTCTTTAGTTGTTTATGTTTCTTGCTTTTAAGTAAGTAGTGGTTTTAATTAATGAATTTTGGAATTTAAGGAGATATCACACAAGGATGCAAGAGTTGAGGCACCAAGGAAAGCCAATGTAAAATGGCAAGAACCACAAGCACCACCACACCAAATGCAATTGAGGATCAAACTCCATCCATCACAAACACCTCACCAACCGAATCTCCTTTGCTTTATGTTGGTGATGATACAAAAGTATAAGCGTGAGGGGGAGTGGAAAATTGATATAATTATATGGTTTGCTTCTTGCTATAATTTCTTTACATTATATGTTCTTTATTCCTTTTGTGAGTTCTTCTAGCCTCTAGACGTAAGGTTTTCTTATGTGAAATAATTCTTTAGTAGTTAGTGTTTATTTTTTTCATGAGGCAAGTGAATAAGATTTAGTTTGCGATTATACATACATATATATATATATATATATATATATAATATGAATGTTTGTATTTTGATTGATTAGTTAAAGGATTTCTTAGAAGTGCATTAATAGGGAAATGGATTAGGATGCTTTTTTCAACTCAAAGTTTCAAATAAAACTTAGAGTTTTTAGGAGAACTATAGATTGGGTGATAGAAGTGGAAATAAAGTGTAAAACGTTTTGGTTTTAACCCTTTTGTTTTCAAACAATTAACTAACTTGTGAGGAAGTCAAGCTCTTGAATAAAATGCACTTAGCAATTTTTAAATAATAATAAAAGTGACACTTCAACCTCTTGATTTCCATGGACACCATCCATGAACCCCTAAAAAGATCTTTAGAGATGATATGGGCACAAGTTTGCAAATGCTAAGCTCTTTAATTTCTTGCAAATCTATATTCCCAATCCAAGAATAAGACTGCTCTTAGATAGAAGATGTGAAAAAGAGAACTCATATGATTTAGAATGGAATAAAAAACCATAAAACAAAATGCAAAAGTTTCATTTAGTAAGAAAGAGTACCCAACGAAATTTGTGACCTTTAGTGATGTAAAATTCTACTAAATGGTGACACTTTGGGGAAAAGAGAGAATAAAAAGTCCTATAGATCGAGATTGATATAAAGAAAAGGTTTAAGGATAACGGACAAGGGATCATTTGTGAAAAGATACACTTACTTTTCTTACAACGGTTCATTTTCTAAGTTGCATTTGAAACCAAAGCATGGACTTGAATTACAAGTGACTTATATTGCGCGCACACGCACATGGGTGTTAACGCTTTAAAGGATAGTACTTCATGGACACAACTATCACCAAAATTTTGAGCAAATCCTCTTAACACTAAGTAAGGGTTTGCTTAATACGAGCAATTCGAACCATTGAACATATTAATGTATCTTTGCAGTATTCCTTTAGTGAGTCAACAAGCCAAAAGATTAAGAATAGATCTTTTTCTTTTTTCTCGCTTGAGGACAAGTAAGGGTTTAAGTGTGAGGGGAAATGTTGAGTCAAAATTATATTGACTAAACATTGATCTTTTCTTAAACATTTTTTTTTTGTTTTTCATGCTTTTAATGGTATTTATGTGTTTTGTGTACATTGTAGGATTTTACATGATGGTGAGTTCAAATGATGAAAAAGACTTCTTTTGAGGGCAAATGGTGCAAAAATGATGAAAAAGTCAAAGAAGTTAACCAAAGTCAAAGGAAAAGTAAAAGGGGAGTATTCGGCTCCAATGTTAGGGGAGAAGCATGAGAACATAGTGGTTTGAAGTGGTAAAAGATTGACTATGTGTTGGAGGAAGCTAAGGAGTTGGGACCAAAAGCATGGATCAAGGTTAGGTTTTACCCTTCACTTTAAGCCTTAGTGTCTTAACCCTTAGAGCTTTAACCTTAGTTAAGACCTAACCCTAGATTAAAACCCAAAACCATTGACCATGACATGACATAAACTTGACCATAGGACCCCCAAGCAGCCCCTAAAGCTTAGTTTTCATAGTACCAACCTTTGGCTCATTGTTAGTCTAAGAACAAAGTTATAACAAATTGTCGTGGCCAATTAGTACTTTCTGCCATAGTTTGGTAATTTGGGCATAACGCTTTCGTCTTAACTCCAAATTTAGCTATTCAAAAATACATAGAAATCGAAGACAGAGAGCTACAACCTTTCTGTTTCACATTTTCAACAATTCAAAATACATCAGGGTCAAAACTACGCTGGAAGATGACGGGAGATACACTAAGGCATAGCCATGGCAACTTTGCCTTGAAAGCTACATAAACCATTCCATGGCCAAAATACCCTTAAAACCCCAAAAACCCTAACAAAACTCTTAACCCTCACATCTTGGCTGTTGCATTTAACCCTAAAACCGTTTTTTCATTCACACTTTGCCAATGCCAAATCACTTGCACACACTCACTTCTCATGCATTTTGCATTTCATTTCCACTTTGGCCGTGGAAAAACACAAACAACTCACAAATTTTGATCCTAGTCTAGTTCATGCAGAACTTGCCATGACCAAAACACTCACTCACACACTTTTGCACAATTCATGCATTTCATGAATAATTTTCCATGGCCAAAACACTCGCCTTCCCTCTCACACACTCACTTTGCATTGCATAACATATGCAATGGTCAAAACACAAACACTTCACTTACTTACACAATTAGTTCATTTCATGCATAACTTGGTCGTGGTATTTCACTCTAGATTTAGATTATTCGTGCATTTTTAGGACTTAGTTCCACCTAGGCACTCCCTAACCAAGTGTCATGCCATGTCATGGTCTCCAACCAACCAAAACACATCACTAGGAGCTGAACCAAGCCAAGTCACCCAACTAACCTTGGAACCTTTAATCTTAGTCCAAGTCTAAGTTAGGTCTAGTTGGAAAAGTTATATCTAGTTAATACTAATAACCTCTTGTTTGACCCAATTGATAATGGTTTGACTAGATATGATATAGTAGACTAATTTGACAAAGTTTGGCATGACTTTGACAAACTTTAACCTGACCAACCTAAAACTAAATTTCACTAGTTTGACCTAATTTAACAAGGTTTGGCTAGTTTGACCTAGTCAATCATAATTTGACCAAATTTAACTATTTTGACCAAGTTTGACTTGGATGAACTTTGTTAAACTAACAATGATTAGTTGACTAGATGACTGAGTTTTGACTAGTTTGACCAAGTTAACCCTAGTTTGACTACTTTTGACCAAGTTAACCCTAGTTTGACTACTTTTGACCATGTTTGACCATACATTACCATAGTTAAACCATGAACCTTAGTTAACCCTAGAACCATTCCCAACCTTGCCTTTAGGTAAACCAAGAACCTTTAGAGACTAAACATTGATTTGACCTTGATTCATGTAATTAGTTTTATATGCTCGAGTCTTGGTAAGTAATAATGGAGCACTTTCAACGCTTCGCCATCATTTGGAGAAGACTACAAAAAGGTGCTATATCTGGATACACATTTGGAGCCAAGTACAAAGCTTTGAAGACAAAATCTCAAGGGACCATTTTGTGAAACCCCAAAGTTCAAAGTTGCAATAAGAAGATTTTTTAGCTTTCTTGGAGCCAAAGTACATTACTTGAAGGTAAAGCACATTTCTTGGAGACTAAGTACAATACTTGGAGATAGAGCATAGTCATTGAAGCCAAATCTCAAAAGCTTTCTTCAAGCCTAAGTGTTTAGTTCCTTGGAGCTAAAGAATCGTAATAGTATAAGTAGAGAGTTCCTTAAGAGAGTTAGGGGAATTCTTTTCCTCCCTTTTGGGAAAAGTTTTTCCTTTGTTAAAGTTAAGAAGATTTTTCCATCCTTGTTTCATTTTACCTCTTTTAGAAGCTATCTTTTGTGTTTTTAGATGATGTCACTCTCTATGAATGGCTAAACCTTTTGTTCTTGAATTCTGGAAATGGATTCTTGAAATCTCATTTACGCATTAACAACTATATTTGGATTTACTTGAATCTTCAATTGAAGTAGCTTACACTTGTTCTTTTTATATGCTTAAAGTTTAAGAATTGAGGTTGGTTTTGATGAACACTTCAAGAACTTCTTAGACCGGGCCAAGGTAAGATTTAATTGTTTAGTTTTGATATTCTCAAACTTAGTGGGAATTGTTAAATTTGTTTTTTTTACCAGGCCAAGGGAAAATTGGGCTTAAGAGATTACGGTTTTCATTTTATGTCTATTCAATTGTTTAATTAATTTTACTTGAAACTCGACTGGGCCGATGGAGAATCAAGTAAAACATTTGATTAAGCAATTTGAGTAGTCCATTAAGGGGGAACTAGAGTAAAGGGACAAATTCTTCCATAAAGGTAATCTAGGTTTCTTTTCATTAAAGAGAGTAAATTCAAGCATAAATTAATGCATGCTTGAGAAATCAAGAGTCTTAAACCAAGGATCCAAGAACACTTTTCTCCTTTTGTACTTGTTTAGTTATTTGCTAGTTCTCTATCTTTGCTATTTCTTTGATTGTACTTGGGTCACAATCACACTTTGAGCACACTAGTGTCAACACAATCCTCATGGGATCGACTATCACCACCACTTCTACACTTGTAGTTAGGAAAATTTATCTTGTTGGGCCGTAAAGACCACATTTTGACCTGCGAATTTCTTAATCTTTTTGCATTGAATTTATGAGCCAACAATACCTTAAATAGTGTAATTTTATTTCAGTTAGTTAGCTGCTTGTAATTATATGTAAATAGATGTTAGTTATTGATAAAAATATCGCTTTTGATAAAATAAAATAAAATAAAATTAAAAGAAAAGTAAATTTAGAGATTTTCCCCCAATCTAATAGGATGGTTAAGACAGGTATATAAACTCTTTTAAAGATTGGTGACATCATATCGGTTTCGTGAAGGAGGTCAAAGAAAAAAAAAGGCAGATTGACATGACTGGCTATATTTTGTGCAAATATAAAAGTCAAAAAATGAAGCAGTATTCTCAAGTGTACAGAGGGATGCCTATGACATCTTAACAAAGGATGTGAAGGAATGGAATGAATTTCGCGATTGAAGCAAATAGAATCCTTATGAGATACATCACCACATGAGCCAAGTTAGGGAAGAATATTAATAGAAGAAGCCTTAATAAGGAATGATTACAATTAACATTGATACCTACGATAAACCAGAATCCAACTCATCTACCATTATGATGTGTCTCAAAATTTGTTGAGTGCTCCCAAATCTGCTTAACCCATTAATGACCTAGAACTTACAACACAATGATTAGACAATCACTCCAGGGAGTCCCGAAGACTTGCTCTGATGCCTAAGTTAGTACATACTTAGGGAAAAAATAAGGAATAATTACAAGTAGTAAATAATGAGAACGTACAAAGTGTACCCGTTATATGTTGAATAATGGTTTATTTATAATATCCATACCCAAAGTAGAATTGGAATGGGATTGTAGTATACTAACCAATAAGATAGTGTTTTATTCCAAGTACACCTGAATACTTAAAGTAGTAGGACTTAGGTACTAAAGTCTATGTGGTTTTGAATATAGATAGATTTAAGATTGTGGTGTCGATGTAGAATTTATCCTCCTCACATTGGAATAATTGCAAGAGATTCAGATGCTAATATCATCCAAGCTTAGGCAAATGCTAAAGAGAAGATTAATTCTTTAATGATAGTTGAATTGATAGCAGTTAGATTGATCCAAATTCAAACTTTGAAAAAATGTTGGAGAATATTTAGATCTAGTTAGATGACAAGAATATGGTTAACAACAGAAATAATGGAACTGCTCCTACTATTGATGCCAAAACCATATCTGAAGACATCTCTTTGCTCCAACAATTGTTTTGCATTTGAAACTTATCATTTATTAACAAGAAGTTTCACTGAGCAAGTTCTAAACTTGCTGAATGTGCATGTGATGCAATACATTCTCATATTTGGGATGCTTGTTTCTCAAATTGGATTGTAAAAGCAATGCATGATCTTGAAACTTTTAGAATATAATTTTGTTTTTGTCACACCAAAATTAAACTAAGAAAAATATTATATCTGATACATAAAATTTTTCTTTTTTTCTTTTGTCATGTATTCTAAGATTCTGTAATTCTGTAATTGTACTTGAACAATCAAATTAATCATTTATATCATGAAATATAAAAGTTAAAAGATTTTTTCACACTTAGCAAATTTTACAAAAAAAAAACAATTTTGAGGGAAGCTAAAGACTAAATCAAGATTTAAATTTTGGAAAAAGTTGGAAAATAATTTTAAGCCCAATGCCATAGGGAAATGCTTGTCTGAATACATTGTCAACATAAAGTATCACTAGAGTCCAAATTAGAAAATTAAACAATTCACAAAAAAATCTCCATGTATGGAAAAAATATAGTTAATTGCAATATATATATATATATTCTAAGCTATGATCATTTTTGCAAATTTTTCTTGAATTTCTAATTACAGCACTTTGTATTTAGAAAAGCCTAATTAAAAAGTAATATACCTCTTGCAAGTTTTTGGTATTTTTTCCATTTAATAAAGTTTTAAGGGTGCAAAAAAAAAAGTCATAATTGAAAGTTTAGAGAGAAATTTGTAAAAGAGTTATTATCTAGGAGGAAAATTTGCAATGAATTAAAATTTTAATACATAACCAAGAAAAAAAACAAACTATTGTTATGATAATATTAATTGTGGATGTTCATTATGGGTTCATGTATATACTCTCTGGATTTACCCACTCATTAATAACGACCAAGTTCAATGAATTGCGAAATTCTAAACTAATAGATAACTCTTAATAATTATATGTCTACATTCAATGAATCTCAAACTTCTAGAGTAATAGATAACTATTAGTTATCATCTCGAAATACTAAATTAATAAATAATTCTCCTATCTGGTTTAACTACTTGGATCAGCTACTTGGTTGACCTACTTGGTTCATCTATAAATAGAGGTTATTGTAATTCAGTTTTAGTAACCTTCTTAAACCCTTTGAAAACATTTAGGAACCCTGTTGAAACCCAAAAAAATTAGAGAATTTCTGTAGAACCTCTCTTGTAAAGATATCTCCTATCAATAATAAAATTAATAAAATAAAGGCATAATTCCACTAATTTCCTTTTGTATATTTTTTTATTGTAATTTCTTTTATACTATTATTTCATAGTATTGTATAGAAGTACTAGTTTTACAATACGTTATCAACACAAGACTCTACCACTGAAGCAAATCAGATTGAAGTCTAGACTTTGCAGCAAATAGTCGTTACATATTTTCGGTAAGGTCTTGAGGTTTGAACTTTTGGTAAGCTTGCAAGGTAATATTTCTTATTTTTTAATTAATTTATTTTCACTCTAATTACCATGGCAAGAAACAAAATAACCCGAAAAGACGACTAATGATAAGAAAGTTGAAAGAAAAATGGCAAACATAAATGCCCCTAATGTGGCATAGAAGGCCATTGATCTTGTACCTGTTGTACGATAAATCATTTTGTTAAATTTTATCAAGCATCATTGAAAAATAATGACTAGTGTGTCGAGACAAATTATATTGATCAAAAGGATGATCATGATGATGCTGATATGACAAATATGGATATAGCAGATTTCTTTGAAGAAGGTGCAATTTGATCATATTTATTTGAACACCCTGAATGTGCAATTTGATCAGATTTATCAACCTGAATGTGAAAAATGATCATATTTACTTGAACACCCTGAAGGTGCAGTATGATCATATTTATTTATACACCCTGAAGGTGTAATATTTTTATGTAATCTTCAT
The DNA here is from genome assembly GCA_016586305.1 of Ophiorrhiza pumila. Classification (NCBI taxonomy): domain Eukaryota; kingdom Viridiplantae; phylum Streptophyta; class Magnoliopsida; order Gentianales; family Rubiaceae; genus Ophiorrhiza; species Ophiorrhiza pumila. The sequence goes on along the minus strand of BLIW01000007.1, from coordinate 22,115,214 downwards.
CTGTTTAATATTTTTAATGTTTGCAACTTTAGAATTTTATTTGCATTTTTTATGCATTTTTCATTTTAGTTATAAAGTTTAATTATTTTTATGTTTATGTTTATTTATAATTTGGTATATTTCTTCTTGAAGAAGAAACTGATATATTCTTCCTGAAGTTTATTTATATTTATTGATTAACGTTTGTTTATAATTTATCATATTCTTCCTAAAGAAGATTTACTCATTTAGAAGAAATTGGTTTATTTATTCGTGGCGAATAAATTGATACATTTCTTCCTGAAGAAGAAATTGATACCTTTTTTCCTTAAGGGGAAACTAATAACTTTTATCCTGAAGAAGAAACTGATATCTTTCTTTATGAAGAGGAAATTGATACCTTCCTTACTGAAGAAGAAATAGACATATTCGTTTTGAAGAAGAAATGAATGTTTATTTTCCTGAAGAAGAAATGAATGCCAAAAATTTGGGATCAAACAGTGGTGATGATATTTTCCATATTGATAGTGATACTACACACACTATCCTTAAAAAAATGAGAAGTATTTTTCTTACCTAAAGATAGGAAAAATTAATGTTAATACAATAAGTGGTAGTATTAAACCGATTGAAGGTTCTGAGAGAGCTACTATATTTCTCACTGAAGGAACTAAAATCATTATAACAATGTACTACTATGTACAAAGTCTCAAAGGAATTAATTGAGTTTTAAAGATATTCGCCAAAATGAATATCATATCGAGGCTATAAATGAGACAAATGGTGAATTTTTATTGATTACAAATATCATTTCTATAAGAAAATGTGTATTAGAAAAATCATCATCTTATTCATCTTGTTTATATTATACCAAAATAAGTGCAATTAAAAGTCATCACCAAAGTGAATCGGAAGTATACAAATGCCAATAATTTTATGATATGGCATGACTGCCTGGGACATTTTGGTTCTATAATGATGGGATGGATAATTAAAAATTCACATAGCCATTCATTGAAAAGTCAAAAAGTTTTGAACTCTAATGAATTTTCCTGTGTTGCATGCTCCAAAGAAAAGTTAATAATCAGACCATCACTAGTAAAGATAGGGACTGAATTTCCTTCATTTTTAGAACGAATTCATGGTGATAAATGTGAACCTATAGATCCACCATGTGGGCCCTTTAAATATTTTATGATGTTAATCGATGCATCAACAAGATGATCACATGTAAGCTTATCATTTACTCGCAACCTAGTGTTTGCGAAATCACTTGCTCAAATAATTAAGCTACAATCACAATTTTCGGATCACCAAATTAAGAAAATTTGTCTAGATAATGTTAGTGAATATTCATCGCATACTTTTGATGATTATTGCATGTCGATTAGAATAAGTGTTGAACATTCTGTAAGCATGTTCACACACAAAATAGTTTAGCTGAATAATATATTAAATGGTTGTAATTAATGGCTAGACCATTACTTATGAGGTCTAAACTTCATTTATCTGCTTTGAGACATGCTACATTACATGCAGCAATAATTTTGAGAGTCAGGCCAACAAATAATATTAATTACCCTCCCTTCTCATTTCTCGATATTAGGGAGAGGTAAAGATCAACCGAAAAAGAAAATTAAATATTACTTGATTTTCTTGATCCTTGTACTAAAGAATGTAAACTGGAAGTTCAAAAGATTATACATTTTCAAAGAATTGTAAATCAATAGCCGAATGCATTTACTAACTCCATAAGAGTTGCTAAATCACATATATTGTTGAAAATACTCCAATTAAAATTGATATCCCTGAAGAACAAATTACAAGTGCTAATGAATCTAAAGCAAGCCTAAAGCATCGTAGACCTCTCGGTTCAAAAGATAAAAATCCCCGAAAAAAGGATTACAGGAGAATTAAGAACCTCAAAATATTATTAGTGACAAAATTCAACCTCCTGAAGAGGTAGCTCCTAAAAAGTTACTCCTAAAGAGCTAACTCCTAAAGAGAATGATATTATGGAATCTTCAATAAATTGTGTCACTATAAAAAAAATGTTAGAATCGAAAAGAAACAATTATTGATAATTATTTGCATATAGTGTGGCACTTGATATTATAAAAGAATATGAGGATCATGAACCTAGATCGGTTGATAAATGTCGAAAAAGAAATTATTGGTCAAAATGGAAAGATGTGATCTAATTTGAATTGGATTCACAGGCAAAACAAAAAGTATTTAGACCTATAGTCTAAATACAAAAAGGGGTAAAGCCAGTGGGATTTTAATGGGTATTCGTACGAAAAGGAAATGAAAATAATGAAATTGTGAGATATAAAGGACGACTTGTAGTCCAAGGATTTTCACAAAGACATTGATTTGATTATGTTGAAACATATTCACCTGTAGTGGATGTAATTACGTTTAGATATCTTGTCAGTTCAGTGGTGCATGAAAAACTTGATATGCACTTGATGTACATAGTCACTACTTATTTATATGTGACATTAGACAATGATATCTATATGAAAATCGCTGAAGGATTTAGTTTGCATAAAGCATATAAATCAAATTCTATAAAAAAAATTATTCTATTGAATTATTAAGGTCTTTGTATCGATTGAAACAATCTGGACATATGTGGTATAACCATCTTGCTGAATGAAGGTTATACAAATGACCCAATATGTCCATGTGTTTTCATGAAGGAAAATGGTTCAAGATTTATAATTATTGTCGTAAATGTTAATGATTTCAACTTAGTTGGAACTTCTAAAGAGATCCAAACGGCAGTTGAATATTTAAAGAAATAATTTGATATCAAAGATTTTGGAATGATCTCCTGAAGAGATTACAAATGATACTTGAATTAGGGGGAGAAATAAATACACAAGAATGATGTATTCTTTTTTATTACCAGATTTTTTTCGCAACTAGGTTTTTTACTAATAAGGTTTTAACGAAATGCCTTCTTTGTGTAAATGAACATGCAATAGGAGTATTATAAGAATATTAAATGTGGATGTTCATTATTGGTTCATGTATATCCTCTCTGGATTCATCCCCTCATTAATAATGACCAAGTTCAATGAATCACAAAATTCTTAACTAATAGATAACTATTAATAATTATATGTCTAGATTCAATGAATTTCAAACTTCTAGACTAATGGATAATTATTTGTTATCATCTCGAAATACTAAATTAATAAATAATTCAACTATCTGGTTTAGCTACTTAGTTCACCTATTTGGTTCATCTATAAATAGAGGCTATTATAATTCAATTTTAGTAACCTTCTAAACCCTTTGAAAACATTAGGAACTCTATTGAAACCCTGAAAAACTAGAGAATCTCTGTAGAACCTCTCTTGTAACGATACCTTCTATCAATAATAAAATTAGTAAAATAGAGGCATAATTTCACCTATTTTCTTTTGTGTATTTCTCTTTATTGAAATTTCTTTTATATTGTTATTTCACAGTATTGTATAGAAGTTCTAGTTTCACAACAACTATTCATTTCTGCTATATTTTTTATCCAGGCATATTTTCTCTTTAGAGTCAATGATTAGATTGGACAATCCCAAGCAATAAATATGAGACAAGAAGCTGAAGTCCTCCTCTCCTCCATTATTTCATTTCATTTGCATGAATTGTTGCCCATGAAACATGTCCATCAACCTTTGTATTTTTAATATTTTTCTTTTCCTTGTGGCCACATCTTCAAAAAAATTTGTAATATTCAAATATTTTATGCATTTTGTTATTTCATTTCATAAAAGCAAGACTGAAAGTCCATGCAAGCTATTTGGCAAAGGGAAATCACTATCCTACTATAGCTTTCATTAAATTCAAAACCATAAATGTTGTTTGGTTGAATAGTATCAATATTTTTCAATAACTTTAATATATTTAAAATTATCTATTTATCACTAATCACTAATTTGACTACAATCAAATGTGATTATCCAATTAATCAATTAACAGGTTAAACGTAAACCACATAATTTCTAAGAATGCTAATATTTTATTTTAAATATTTGAGAATAAAAGTTTGAAAAATTTACTTGAAACCCACTATCAGATTTTTTTTAGTAATGTTATTCTCTTTTATAGATTAGTAATGTTGATTTTTTATTTCAAATATTTTGAAAATAAAAATTAAAAACTCATTACCAAGTACATGCAACCGAACACTTACGATAGAAATGAAATCCATTTTATTTTTGAACCAATCATGATAGGATTAATTATATAAATTCGTAATTATATGTAGTGAGTTTATCATTTCTATGTCCACTTCGATTTTAGAATTCAAACTAAATGACTGGTATGATTTTAGAGGTATACAAGATACAATAAACTTTGAAACTTGGAACAATGTAACAAAAGAATAATTATACCATCATTAAGAAAGGCGTGAGAAAATCATGGATACCTTATTTAGGGCTCCATTAAAAGATCTTGGAAATTAAACAAATGAACACTTTATGTTAGCGACTCACAAAATCTAATAGTCAAGCCATGCCTCTAGTTCATATAGTTTAATACCCTTTTGGTCTAATAGATTATATCCCACTAATTTTAATCCATATTAAAATTCCATTAACTTTATGATAAGAAAGATAAGCAAAAGCTACGAGTTTAGAGCATAGTCATTAATAAAACAGGATAACAAATAATATTCAAAAGTCTAATCTAATCCATGTATCATACTTCTTACGAGATAGAGAGCAAGAAAAATTTAGAAACACATAATATGGATTAAAATAGTATTTATTATAAACTGAAGAATAAGAAAATGGCTTCTCCTTATATGGAAAGAAGGTTTGGAAAACAAACAAACTATATGGTCCTCATGACCAACTTGACAATACAAACAAAATGGATGGCCCACATGACAAACTTGACAATAAAAATGAAATAAGTGGTCCACATGACCAATCAAACAAACTAGATGGTCCGCATGACCAATTTTTTTGAAACTTGGCAATCACACTATTACTGCGTAACATTCATTTTTAGAATATTTGCAAAGTAGTAGTACCACTACTTTCTTGTGAATAGATTTCCAAACTTTAATGAAAAAGTCTTGACTCATGGCTCTAGAGTGCAAGTTTGAAGAGTCATATTCTTCAAAACCTTTTTTACTAGCGGGGTCTTTTCTTTCAAGTAATTAGCTCAAACTCTAAATGCAATATTTTCACTTCAGATGTGGACTCTAGGTCAATATTCTTTGTCGCAAAAAAATGATATTTCAACAATACTCATTATCCTCCAGTATGGCACTTGTAAAATAGTGGCAAAGAGGTGCTTGAGCACATGCATATGGGGAACAATCTCTACAAATTTAATTTCGAACCACTGAGGCTCCCCCATTACAAGCACCTCTTTTACTTCTTCTACCATTGGAAACACATCATTTACTTCTCCCACCACACTAACCATTTCAAACCTGCAAGGCTCAACCAAGGCTTGTACTTCTATGGTCTCAACAAACTCATCAGAAAGTTCAAAAAGAAATGTCTCAAACTCACAGTTGTTCAAATGTTAACATTTTGATTCATGATATCACAATGTTCATCAAGATATGACTCTATGCAATTTATCAACTCATCAATAAAAGTTACATTCAGAGAGTAACAATCAGTATGATCAAACATAGCATGGCACTCATTGTCGTTGTCATTCAAAATGTTAACATCCTTATCATCAAAACTAACATTGGGGAATTCATGAGGCTTTTCTTTCTCAACAACACAACAAGCATTATCATCAACTAACAAGAGTATCTCACTTTGCACTTCTTGTGAGTCACCATTTAGACACTTAGATTCATTGACCATTTCAAAAATTGGTGCCTCAACCAGAGTTTCAAACAATGTGCTAACACTTTGATTAACAAATGCAACATTATCCTCCTTTATGAAATCACATTGATGTTCAAGAAATGACTCTATACAATTCACAAAGCTATTAAGAGGAAAAACTTCTAAAGCTAGGCAATCGACATCATTTGACTCATTGAATTCCATGAAATTAATGCAAGACTCCACTTTAGACACATTTTCCAACTTAGTAACATGGCTACTTAGAACTCGAGAGTCATCACTATCGAGATCACTAAAGAAGCCATCATCCTCGACATCAAAGTGCACATATTCATGCTCGAAAGAATCAGCAACAAAGCACTCATGTACACTATCCCCAAAACATGTAGACTCCTCCTCCCTTAGACACTTTAAGGCACAATCAACATTAGCATGCATATCAAAATAATTGTCCTCAGGAATGAGAGGTGTTCCTTGTGAGCGATATTGTGCATCTAAAGTTGGTGTCTCAATTTGTTCCCATAGGTTGCTTATTAAAGCGTTGATTCGTTCAAACCTTTCTTGTCGCCCTTGAAGCTCTTCTTCCAGTTGCATGAACCTTGTTTCATTTCTATCAATTCTCTCCAAAACTTGAGACAACATGTTTTCCATTTTTTCCTCTTCTCTGAGTTCACACTCATTGCTTTGTTGTTGGTAATACCATTGCTCTCCCTTTGGTAAGCCTCCTTCAAATGGTGGTGGAGAGAAGTTCTCGTACCATCTAGACATGCTTGGGTACTTGTGCAATACTCAATTACAGTTAACTTCAATGACCTGCACTTGACACAAATACACCAAAGCAGACAACAAAACACGAAAACTACAGAATGCAACAAAAGTTACCAAAATGAAAAATAGCAAGACTACTAAACTACACAAGAAAAGAAAACAGAGCAAATCAAAATTCAAGAAACCGTGCCTTCCCCGGCAACGGCGCCAAAAATTGATAGCCTAAAGTCGTATCAGCTCAATTTTACCCTAAACACTAATGTAGTAGCGTAAGTAGGGATCGTATACATAGGGAAGGCTTGGGCCAAGAATCTCAATAATTGCTCACAGAATGTCACGAAAGAAATAAAACTAGACACTAACTAGTAAAGAATCAAATGCACCAAATAAAGCGTAAAAAATAGGAAGAGAGTGGATGCTCTAGAGTATTTCCACTAGTTGAATGCACATTAGGCCATGATTGCAATGCTCTTGACACACAAGTAAAACAATGAGCAGATCTCTATTGCCCAGGAGGTTAGCTAACACTTAGAATGGCGACCACAGTGTTTTCTATACTCCTTAACATTCCTCTTTTCCCATGGCGAGGCCTAAGTAGAATGGATTCAACCCGCAATGCCTCAACTCTCCAAAGTTAGCAAATCTAACATGCAATTCCTAGGAACTCCCATTGCGAGGCCCAACCTAGGTATAAATGCCTTCGTTGCTATCTCAGAGAGTTTCTTTCACACTTTTTCCTAAAGTTTCATTCCATTGAAGTTTCCCATGGCGAGGCCTAAATCTCAGTAATGAATTGATCGGCTAAGACAAGTTCTCATCTCCCACGATTCTCACAGATATTGGTAAAATGTAACTTCAACTCAGCATGGTGACCACAATCAAAGTTCAATTCATTCAATAAAAGTGTGAATTCATGAAACTCAACAAGATTTAATCAGTTAAATCACATATGAATTCATCCTTAAGGAATTATGTCAATTGCACAGCATTGCATAGTCCAATTATACATTTAACCGGTTGAAACTCTAGAACATAAGATATCTAACCATAGAACTCCATTACCAATTCAAGGTCAACAATTTGGAACTTGTAACAATTCATTTTCATTAAATGGAAAGAGTTTACCAATGAATTCTTCCAAGAGCTTCCTTAATTGATATGAGAATTACAATGATCGGAGTCAATCTTTGATCGGAACAGAAAATGGAGCTCAAAAGCTAGAGAGAGAAACTAGAGAGAGAAAGTAGATCTTCAAATGAATTCCTGCTCTCCAGCTCTCCAAAGTTTGTTACAAAATGTAAAATCTAACTAATGGATGAAAATTAATAGTCTCCAGGATCTCCGTCTTACACATTAGCTAAATCTCCAATATATAGAGCTATGAAAATGTAACTAATACGCAACAGTAAAATATCTAAAGTATTACATAAGTGCCCTTGAATGGAGATACCAAAAATCAGCTACAAAATGTGAAAATTCGAAGTTGAAGAATTTCTCCAGCATTCCAGCGCCTTCGGGCTATCAAAATTGCGCCTTCAGATTTTCCTTCGCGCCTTTCGTCAAACGGTCGCGTGCCTTCAGTTCGGAGACCATGCCTTTGGGCCAGTGAGAATCACGCCTTCAGTTCTGAACTTCCGGGCGCGCGAATCAGAGTCGAATCACGCCTTCTCGCTATTTCAAATCGTGCCTTCAGCATCCCCGCGGGCTTCAAAGCAGAACAGCATTCACGAAATCACGCCTTCTGGCCATTGGACTTCACGCCTTCTTTTGCCCTGAAAATTAGAAACTTATTACTTCAACACTTAGTCAAATTTCACGAAAACTCATTATACGAAACCTCAAAGCTGCAGTTGCAAACCAAACCTTGGCCATGAAACGCTATGAATCAAGGAAATCTTAAAACATGAAAATTGTAACTCGTTATCTTAGCTTTCTATAGCCATATGGATCACCCAATTTAGAGCTAAGATGAGAGAGTTATGACCAACTCAAAACAGTGCAACAAAACTGAAACTCATGAAACAAAACTCCCAACACTTTGCCCTTCCTTCAAGATTGCCAAACAAAATCCACTCCAAGAGAATCATGCTGGAGAGGTCTCGTGGCGAGACCTCGCCGTGTAGTGTGTGTGTGTGGCGAGACCTCGCGGCGAGGTCTCGCCGTGCAGTGTTCTGCTGACGAGGTCTCACGGCGAGGTCTCGCCAGCAATGTGCGAGTGTGAGATTGAGTGTTGTGTTTGTGAATCGTGTGGAGTGTTGTGAACAGTGGTTGTGAAATGAAGATGGGGAAGCTGTGAGTTGTGAGTGAATGTGTAAGAATGTGAAAATATTGGTGAGCTTGAGTGTGGTAATGTATAGTGTAGATGTGGGTAAGTTTCAGCAAAATAAGAATGCACATCTCGAACTGGATTGTTTGCGGGTTGTGTGCTAAACGTGTGTAGTTGACATATAAAAAATCTTGAGTGAAATGCAAATGAATGTGTTGTGCATACGTTTTGTAGTGTGAAATCTATGTTCAAGAATTGAGATAAAATGCAAAAGAAAAAGTTGTGTGCAAATGTATGAGAAATGAAATGAATGATGTGGATATGTGTGCATGCGGCGAGGATATGTGTGCAGGTATGGTGCTAGTGTGTGCGAGTGTAGTGCGCTAGGTGTGCGAGAGTGATGTGCATGTGTGCTAGTGCTAGGGAGAGAGAGTTGTGCGCGGCGAGGTGATCTCGCCGCACAAGGTGTGTGCGAAGTAGTGTGCAAGTGTGCGCATGAGTGTTGCGGCGAGGTCACCTCGCCGCATGTTAGGTGTGTGCGTGAGTGTGCGAGGGAGAGTGTGCAAGTTGCTGTGCGAGTGTGCAGAGTGAAGTGAGTGCTCGTGAGGTGCTTGTGAAAATGCTCGTGAAGTCTTTGTGAGTGCTTAGTGTGTGATGACACCATTTCAGAACAACAATCAACTTCCAAGCAACATTCATGTGTCTTAACATCTGCATTGGGCTCCATGGTAAACATAAGAGTTCTAGGGTTATCTCATGGCTTTCCAATGGATCAAGAATCACCTTAATTGGATGACTGTAGCTCAAGTTATCAACAATCTACCAAACTGTGACAATATGAATTCAATAACTAAATCATTAAGTAGCAATCATCAAGATGCTTTCGTTTCTCATATTTACACACAGAATTAGAAGAAAGTTAAAACATAAGAATTGCAGAAAACTGAAAGAGCTTTCCAGAACATCTAAGAACTCATCATTTGACTTAATATTGAAGAAGTTATGCTCAAATGAATTTGTACAATTAAGCTGCCCAAAACCCTAAAATGGCCAAATATGCATTATTGGTTCCTTCATTCTCAACATCTACACTTTACTTTGCATTTACCATCATTTTCATACGTTTTGCACCATTTCTTCATTATCAACTAGCTCATCTCAAATATGCACAATACACATTAAACAACACACAATCTCATGAAAATCAAAGCAAAAGCCAAGAAAATTAACACATATAAGTTGGTATAAAACCAACTTATCATACTTAAACTCATAAAAAAATATTTCCAATATTTGGGCTTGTTCAGAATCTGTTTTGGATAACTTTGTAAAACTCGAAAGTGATTCTGAGATGGTTATGCATAAACCTCACTAGTTTTGTCTTGAATATACATAGGCACGTGAAATGTGTAAACAATGTGAGGGTTGGTAAAACCACTGTAAGGAACAAACTTTTATAGCTGCTTTCTAGTAATGTCTAGAATAATTTCTTTCATTTGGTCAAAGAAAATAGATTTTCAATGAGAAATAGGCTTGAACCATTCGATAAAAGTATTGAAGTTCTTGTATTTATTTGGTTATTGGAGTACTTGGAGATAGTGAGATATGTCAAAAGCAATTCCTATTAACCATATAGCATAAATGTACCACAGAAAACAAATGGTGAATGGACAAACTTCTGAAGAATGAAATAGAGACAAGTGAGCAAAACGATAGTCAGGATAGATACACATAGGCAGAATTGGTGAGAAACACCTATACTATCTCATAAGACCTAACTGGTAGCTAAAACCATTTTCCTTTGATTTTGCTTGTAAAGTTTTTCTGAAGATAAGGTCCCTTGCATCTATGAACAGATTATTGAGAAAATCATAAAAGGAAGGTGAATTTGACTAAGATGTTGGATTTGTCTCAGACATTATAAATGCATATATGTCATCAGTAAATTGTTTTACTGACAAAAACAGGTCGACGGTAGGTCAATAAATCTTAACAGTAAAGGGTCTTCTTACAGCCTTTTAGATTTTGTCAATAAATCTTCACATTTATTGACAAATTTATTTTGTCGATAAACATAATGACCATGAAATATCATCAATAAGATCCGATCAATAAAAATGTAAAGTTGTCAATCAAAACAAATCTAAAACTAATCTCACTTCAATACATCCAAGAAATGAAAAATAATCTTAACACAAAATATACTTTGTACATCCCATATGAAATCCACCAAACCCCAAACAACAAATCAAAAGCAATTTCCACATCAATTTAAGTAACTATCTAGAAAAGTTTCAAATGGCATTCACCAATTCTATCTCAAAATATTGTCAAGGGCTTAGTAGCATAAAAGTCAAGACAGCCTAACCAAATATTACTATTTGACATTAAAGATAAAAGTCAATGTGTGCTCCTCAGTACTTCTTTTAGTCCTTGAAGGGAATATTTCAGGACTAAAGTTGGCATGAGGCTCATTCACTCAAATGTTTTCTTAGGAACCTTATCTCTGCAAGTTGGTTAAGGGGCAAAAATGGGGTTGAATATCCCTCCTGTAAAGGCAAACATAATTTTATAAAACATCAGCTATAATGAAACAAACTAGACATTAATAGAAAACAAAAATATATGTGTAAAATAGAACTATGAGCCAAACCTGTAGAACTACCTTGGTGAGGCGTGATAACTGTTGGTGTGCCGTAATAGTGTTTTCACATTTCCAATTCAAAGGAATGTGATAGAACAGCCCCACTTCATTCATACAAGTGGAAAATTAAACACAATTAAAAGGTTAAAAGGGTTTAGGAGTCTATCTAGCATGAACAAAGTAAGAAACTCAAGCATCAAACTTTTCCCATGACATAAAGTTATTACCACTCACAACATTAAATGCATCTAGAGACCAACTATCACTAACTAAAAGATAACAAAATCTTTTACGGATTAAATAAGAGATATATATTACAAAACCTTAATCTACATGAGATTTGTGAAGAAGGACTCTACAAAGCACCAAGGAAAAGAAATATATGCATTTCAGTTTAATACACACTACTTGGAAAAGGCAATTGTAAACTTAATTAACACTAGAAAACATTAAAATCTAAAAAACAAAATAAGTAAATAATGAAGGAATTAGATTCAAAACCCAAATCACAATGTTTCTTTTCCCTTTGATCCTTTCAAAGATGGACTTTTATCTTTCATTTTAACATGCTTCCAAGTTATATTTCCATGTCTTCTCTTATTTTTCCCATTTTTAGCATTTCTTTCTATATGTATATTTTCAAATGAAAAGTGTTGTCATAAAGAACAATTAAGTGCAAATCAAAAAATAATTAATCGTATAAGTCTCCAAAATCTAATGCGAGGGCCAGCATTACAAAGGACACATAATTGAAAATCAAAAGTGAAGTTAAATTGACATTAGAAAAAATCTAAGAATATGCTCTCGAGTTTCGAATCTAGTGGTTCATCCTCTTAATGATTATTTATTCAATTTTTTAGGTAGTAGAATACAACTAACCTATAATTTTGGCACCTGAGTGGCACCTCCAATTAACACCATTACATGCATCTTATCAGTCTTCAATCCAGAATGTCCTGTTATTGCTATGTCAAATAGCTACAATCTCTCAACCAACGATCCAAATGATATGAAACCAAAATTGTGTAAACCTATAATAAAAATTCTAAAACTTTTATGTTTTATGAAATTTCGGATTCAGTTTACAAATTGTAAAAATTGTTCAAAGTTGTTCTATTAGCTGAAATCCCGTAACGAATTTTCAGTTTAGCTATAGTTATTTACAATTGTTGTAACTTAGTAACAAAATTCCCAATGGATGTGAAACAAAGATTATGTGAAACTAGATGTAGAATATTAAAATTTTTATATTTGTGTAATTCCCAAATTATGCAAACAAGAGAGTTGAAAATCAGCTTGAAATAAGAACATGTGCAACTCTACTTGTGGTTGGTTGGAAATCAGTTTGAAATTAGCACAAATGCAACACTACTTGTGGTTGTGAAGTTACTCTAACTGTGGTTGTGAAGTTCACTTTTCAAGTGCGGAAGCAAAACCTTGAACAACCAAGAACAATTTTTTCCTTTTTTTCAGAGTAGCACGTCTTATCAAATTTTTAATATACTTGGTAGGTTTCAAATGGAATAGCCTTGATTAACAGGGATCACTGAAGTTAAAAACTGACCTACTTTATATAGCTGGGCAAAAGACGGTGCAGGATATACCGATCACATCGTTACAAAGTATTTGGCTTAATTTAGATGACAACTCCATTACATAAGAGCTATTGTGTGTCAAATATCCTCCGGGATCTAGAAAACTTCTACTTTGAATGTGCCAAAGTATAATTTTCTAGGTCCCAAGCGAGGAAACCTAAAACAAATCCTAAGAATATGTCAGGTATAAAACCCTAAAACAAACTAAGCAAACCTAAACATGTGTCCGTGTGTCAAACCCTAAAGAAGCCAAAACATAGAATTATATTCGCAGTTACTCCACTTCCTTTCCTATTCCTCCGTTTTCAAACCAAGCCATTGCAGAAGCAGTCTCATTACTTAGTCAGTCCACCACATTTGTGTCCACACCAAAGCAATTGCTCCATGCTCTAATCCAGCATATTACAATTGAAGAGCCAAGGCCCTGGCATGTCATCTCTAAGGGATTCACTACTGCCCTGCTTTATTCAGCAGCATTAAAGAGCCAAAATTTATGATGCACCACATTTCAAAACATTCACCAACATTCTATCACAAATTCTCATGCAACCCTTTAAATTCAATAAGAATGCATAAAGGCCAATCTGATCTAACATTAGCAATAAGGGGTAAAAAATACCTTTTTTCATAGCACATGAAATATAATAATTAATACGATTTTAGTATTTGATAATAATAAAAAATTAAATTAATATAATATTCCAAATATTCCAAAATTTTAATTATGAAGTAGTTAATATGTACTATCATTCATTTTTTGATTTATTACTACATTAGTTAAATACATGATCATTTATGTTTGATAACACTACTTTTAAACAAAATTTAATGGACTTATTGATAATAAATATTGAGTGACTATTTCTTATCACTATGAAACAAAAAACATCAATTCATTGACAACTAGATGTTGTCAGTAAAGAAAAAGTTTTTATTTAATACAATATGTCGTCACAAGATTTTAGATGTGAACCTTTTATTAACAAGATTATTTTCGTCAAAACTTTTGGTCAGTAAAGATAACTCGTCACTAATATGTCGTCCCTAAGCCGTTACTTAATATCTAAAAGATAGCGAGAATAATTGGCGCCATCATTTACTGACAACTTATTGACGATTATTTTATTTTGTTAGTAAAACTAATGATATTGACGACATTGTACTGACAACTTTATATTTTGTCGCTTAATGGCTTTTAGTTACCATTTTTACATTCTTCAGTATGATTTTCGTTACTAATGCCCATTTTTCTTGTAGTGCTTTTGTGAAACCCAATAGTTTTATATAAATATATTTATCGTATATGATTGTTTAAAATGTTTAATTTTATTTGGTAGGGTAAACGTTTACGTTTTAGGGACCAAACTGTATAGATTTATTAAAAAGAAAAAAAAAGAAGAAAATTAGTGGACTTTATTTGATCCCTTTTAAACTCTAAGGATAACAAGGCAATTTAAGAAAACTTAAAAAAAAAAAGAGAGAAATGAAGGATAATCACGGCCAAGCTTGTTAGACAAGTCTCACCGCCTCTTCTTATTAATTTATAGCGTTAGTTAGAATTGGAAAGAAAAAAAAAACAGGGGAAAGGAAAGACGATTAAACAGGTGAGTGAAATTCTTTAATCCCTCTATTTGTGAATGATTGCAAGGAATTTTTGAACCTTTTTGTGCTTTGATATATGTTATTTCCCATTCATTTGTGTTTCTTGGATTTATCTGCCCTTGTCAATTAAAAAGGGGTTCTTTTCGGTTGTTAATTTATCTGAATTGATAATAAATTTGTTATTAATTGACTTTGTGAAAGTGAGTTTTTGATTTTAGCCTAAATTTCTTTGATTTCATTTGGTATTAAGCTTGAGTTTGATGGTAAGAATTTTTGTCGGCCTGGCTTAGTGGTAAGAAATAGAGTTTATGTTTATTGGAGTTTTCTGTCTGATGCTTTTCTGTTAATCTTCATCATGTTTTTTTATGCCTGAACGTTTCATTCTTGTTTTGATGAATTATAGATTTAAAATGGGGTTATCATGGCATGCTTGTTCATTTAGAACTGGGAAATTGTTATTAACATCACCAAATCATCACTTTATTGTGATATATATGAATCATGTCATTATTTGAAGTAAAAACCGTGGACATGATGTTTATGAATTACATCAACGTTTGATTAAATCACTAAATCCTTAATATTTTACTGTTTTAAGATTCTTGAATCATCTTTTGCATATTTTCCATGGAGCACAAGCTTCAGAATGGGGCACGTATGCAAACATGAAAAATGGTTGATGATAGATTTCTTGATACATGAATGTGCCTTATCTCTTGTTAAGGCTAGGGAAGTCGTGGTTTATACATGATTGTCATACGTGTATTATATTATATTGTATGGGCCCTAGTAAGGTGTTGTTTTGGAAGTAATCGAGACGGCATTGGGGCCGACGGTTACGCCCAAAAACTACACCGGTGAGCCCCGTCACAAGATTAAGGAGGTTTTAGTCTTGTTTGACGAGAGTCGGAGTGGCAAATCCGGATGCAATGTTAGGCCTGCGGGGCCGTAGTGGTCACTGACCACAAGGAAGGATAAGGTAGCTTCATAAGTCGTGCACGCATCAACAGACTTCCCGGGGAGATAAGGTTGGTAAATGTCGGTAGAACCGATCGACAGGTATACATATTTGTGAAAATGACATGTGACATTGATATGTGAAAATGTGATGTGATATGTGCGGTAATATATTGTGCAATGTGATTATTTGTGCTTGGAAAGAAACGTATTTACAGAAATTGTATTGGTCTTTAAAATTGCGTTTCTCAAAATTATTCTCTACCCCCTCATTGAGCTATTTTGAGCTCACGCCCTTTTTATAAATTATTTTTAGAGCAATTTGGGACAGACTAGGAGCTGGTTTGGATTTGAAGACTAACGACGCATAGTGTGGTAGGAGAACGGAAGGTTAAGGTATAAGAAGTCGTTTGAATTAGTCTTTTGTTATGTTAGACTACTTTAATATTTTAGAAGTGCTTTTCTTTTGGAATGTAATATATTTGCAACTAGGATAGTTTGTGGTTTGTAAGATTATGATTCCTATTATAAATCTTAAGTTTTGGAATGTTGAATAGTGAGATGAAAATTTTTGATATGAAATAAATAAGTTACTGTTGAATAAGCGTGAATTCCAGATTAAGTTATGATTATGAATATCCAGAATTGTTGCGATTTGTATTGAGCCCAGACGTGAGTCGGACGTAATCTAACGCTCCCATCAGTATGCCGTTAAAGGATAAGGTAGGGCGTTACAAGTGGTATCAGAGCATTAATGCATATGAAACCAGAAAAGATTCTTGGACCCGATGTACATGAAAATTTTGGAAATAAGAATAATTCACAAGTGTGATTTTATATATATATATGTGATAATATGAAGTTTTTGATATAGGACATGGCCGAAGAAGGAAGAAAAGTGATACGGTACAGACATAGATGGTGTGTGCCATATGAAATATTTGATCCAAAAGTTCCTACAGGACCTAGGCCAAAATGCGTTTGTGGAAAAACATATCCAGATTATGTCATGGAATATGTGGCTAAGGAAAGGGATGAGCTCCTTCGAGACAATAAACAACTCGAGCGTGAAAATGAACAACTGGAAAGAGAAAAGCAGCAAATCCTACGTGATAAGGAGCAAAATCCAATGGACCCGACAGATTTGGAAGGAAAAGTTAGAGAACAGGAAAAGTTGATTGAAAAACTGAGAAAGGAACTCCAAGAAGAGTCTGTTCGCACATATCAGGAGTTTAATGAGCGCCTGGGTTGGCAGAATCAATACGAAAAGATGAGAAGGATTCAAAAGGCTGGATTTGTGAAGATCTACAATCTATATGTGGCTATAGGAGATACCATAGAACGAGTTTATGTGGAGTGTGGCATACCGGAAAAGAGGGGACCTCCTCAAGATGAACAATCAGTGAATCAACCTGAGGCAGGCATTAGATTGGATGATCTTACTGATGGGGGAAACAAGAAAGTTAGGATTGAGATCGTTCAAGAAGGGTCAAAGCATGATTCAGTTTAGCAGCAAGGATGGGAGTTTAATACCTCTTGTGGTAGCTGTATATAACACTTTTGGGATGACTATGTATATTCTCGATGTATATAGGGTTTGTAGACGTTGACTAAACTAGGAATGTGTTATAACTATGTTACTTTTGTTAACTTAAATGACTTGGTAGGTAGACTAAGCCAGCGTTGTGTAGTATATAGTCTGACGCTTGAAATGTTTTGACTGTTAAAGGTATGAAACTAATCATTTTGTGTACATTTTGAGTTTTAATTATGAGTATCATCAGCAAGTTCATTTTCTTTACGTAGATGGCAAACCACCAAGAATCAACGAATATGAATAGGGAAGAGGGTGGAACTTCTCGGGCAAGCACCGTTGAAGATAACCCGTTATTAACTCAGTTGGTGAAAGCGGTAACTATAATGTCTGAAGTTCTTATCGATAAGTCCAAGTCAAAAGCCGTATCTGTAGAAGATAGTGCGTTGGAACGATTTATGAAATTCAAGCCCACTGAATTTCATGGGGAAATTGACGGAGATAAGGCCGAGCTATGGTTAGAACATATGGAAGATATCTTCTCCACTTTGAATTATAAGGATGAGAGGAAAGTGGCATTTGCTACTTTCCAACTGAGAGCGGCTGCACGTGATTGGTGGAAGACTATCCAAGAAAAATGGCGAGTTCTTCACACCGCTAAGACATGGGGAAATTTTTTAGAAGAGTTTAACATTAGGTTCTTCCCAAATGCAAGTAGAGAAAAACGTGAGGAAGAATTTATCAACCTTAAACAAAGAGAGTTGACTGTGATGCAGTATGAGGCTAAGTTTAATCGTCTCTCTAAGTTTGCTTATCGGTTGGTGGATAGTGAGGAGAGAAAAGTACGTCGGTTTATCCAAGGGTTACGTTATGAGATACAAGATGAAATGATAACAGTAAAACCGACGACTATTGCTGAAGCTTTAGATTACTATTCGCATTGAAAATGCCAAAATGAGGAAAAGAGAGCTTGAAGGTCAGTGGGGTAGGAACCAAAACCCTTCAAAGTGGCGAAGGAATACCCAAGGGTTTAATAGAGGTGGAAGTTCAACTATAAGGCCACAACCCGCACAAGTTCGTCAATTCCCGCCATCACAAAATCGTAGAACATGTGCCTTTTATGGTGAGAGTAAATGTTGGATGAAACAAAATAGATGTTTACGTTGTGGGAGTGCTGAGCATTTTGCAAAAGACTGTCCAACCGTACGAAATCCACAAAGAAATGTGGGCTTCCAGAATGCGACACCGGGAGCAAGTAAGAAGATGGAGGAAAAACCAAAGGTGCAGGCTCGGGTCTTTGCTATAGGCCAAGAGGTGATTTCCGATTGAGCAAATGTCGTGGAAGGTACGTTCACCATCAATAATCATAATGTTACGGCTCTTATTGACCCAGGGTCAACGCACTCATTCGTTGCATCTAATTTTACTTCCTACTTGGAATTATCATGTGAGGAGTTACCATACCTCGTAGAGGTTTGTACACCTATGGGGGGTAAATTGATAACTGACACGATTTATAAATCGTGTGAAATAGGAGTAAGTGGTAATGGAATGAATGCAGATTTAATTTGTGCACCAATCCAAGGATATGATGTTATTTTAGGGATGGATTCGTTATCCCAACATCATGCACAACTGGATTGTCGGGGTAAGGTATTAAAATTTTGCAAACCAGGACGACCAGTGATAAAGCTTATTGGGGAACAGGGTAAATTTGCAAAAATTCTAATTTCTGGGGTAAGGGCAAGGAAATTGTTACGTAAGGTAGGAATTGGATACTTAGCTTACCTAGCTGGCAGATCTCCAGAGAAACCAAAGCTAGAGGAAATTCCAGTAATCCATGATTACCCTGATGTCTTCCCTAGTAAATTAGAGTCATTACCTCCAGAAAGAGAAATAGAATTCGTCATTGAACTAATACCGGGAACAAACCCAATTTCAAGGACTCCTTATAGAATGGAACCGTTGGAATTGCAAGAGCTCAAAATACAATTACAAGAATTAATTGAGTTAGGCTTCATACGCCCGAGTACTTCACCGTGAGGAGCACCGGTGTTGTTTGTGAAAAAGAAAGATGGATCTTTGACATTGTGTATCGATTATCGAGTTTTAAATGACTTCACCATTAAGAATAAATATCCTTTGCCTTTAATTGATGAATTGTTTGATCAATTAGAGGGAGCTAAGGTGTACTCAAAATTTGATCTCCGGCAAGGATATTACCAATTGAGAATTAAGAATGAAGACATATCCAAGACAGCTTTTAATACTCGATATGGACATTACGAATTTGTCGTGATGCCTTTTGGACTTACAAATGCGCCGACAGCCTTTATAGATCTTATGCATCTAGTATTCCAACCGTATCTGGATAAATTTGTTGTGATCTTTATAGATGACATTTTAGTGTATTCTCGAAGTAAGCAAGAACATGAGGAGCATCTTAAATTAGTTTTGGAGACTTTGAGAAAACACAAACTCTATGCTAAATTGGAAAAATGTGAGTTTTGGTTAAATCAGGTTCCATTCCTAGGACATATCATATCGGGAGAAGGAATTTCTGTGGATTCGGCTAAGGTGGAGGCAGTAATGAACTGGAAGCAACCGGAAACACCAACTGAAATCCGAAGTTTTCTTGGACTTGTCGGTTATTATAGGAGATTTATTAAAGATTTCTCCAAAATAGCTGGACCCTTAACACAACTAACCCAGAAGGGTAAGAATTATGTGTTGAACGAGAAATGTGAGGGCAGTTTTCAAGAACTCAAGAATAGATTGACAAGTGCACCAATCTTAACTTTACCAGATGGAATAGAAAATTTTGTGGTTTATACTGATGCTTCGAAAGAAGGGCTTGGGTGTGTAATAATGCAAAGAGGTAAGGTGATAGCTTATGCCTCTAGGAAGTTGAAATATTATGAGCAAAACTACCCTACCCATGATTTGGAATTGGCTTCCATTGTCTTTGCTTTAAAGAAATGGAGACATTACTTGTATGGAGCAAAATTTGAGGTCTTTACGGATCATAAAAGTTTAAAATATTTGTTTTCCCAAAAAGACCTAAATTTGAGGCAACGAAGATGGATAGAGTTATTAGAAGACTATGATTTTTCCATTAATTACCATCCTAGAAAGGCTAATGTAGTTGACGATGCTTTAAGTAGGAAAGCTCAACTAGCACAGATAAGTTTGAACGTAAAACAGAATAGGTTCATGCTGGCGAATATACAGATCTATCCAAAAATAATTTTGGAAATTAAAGAGGCTCAACGATTGGATAGTGATCTTCAGAGTTTAGTTCCAAAAGTCCAGGAGGGTAAACTGCCAAACTTCACCATTGGGAGTGACAAAATAGTGCGCTTTCAAGGACGGT
Organism: Ophiorrhiza pumila; assembly: GCA_016586305.1. Taxonomy (NCBI): domain Eukaryota; kingdom Viridiplantae; phylum Streptophyta; class Magnoliopsida; order Gentianales; family Rubiaceae; genus Ophiorrhiza; species Ophiorrhiza pumila. The sequence goes on along the minus strand of BLIW01000007.1, from coordinate 22,094,665 downwards.
TGTGTGTGCCTAATACAGGAAGCTTAAAGAATACAATTTTGGAAGAAGCCCATTGTTCAAAGTACTCAATTCATCCAGGAAGCACTAAGATGTATCGAGATCTTAAACAATATTTTTGGTGGAATTGAATGAAGCGTGATATAGCATTATTTGTAGCAAAATGTCTTACCTGCCAGCAAGTAAAAGTAGAACACCAACGACCATCAGGGTTGTTGCAACCGTTACCTATACTGGAATGGAAATGGGAACATGTCACAATGGATTTTGTAACTGCATTACCTCGAACACCACAAAATCATGATGCAGTATGGGTTATTGTAGATCGCCTTACTAAGACCGCACATTTTCTACTGGTAAACACAAAATATTCCTTGGAGAGGTTAGCACGATTGTATTTAGAGGAAATAGTATGCCTCCATGGAGTACTAGTGAGCATAGTTTTTGATCGTGATCCTCGATTTACATCAAGAATGTGGCCACGTGTTCAAGAAGCTTTAGGTACTACGTTAAAATTTAGTACCACAGCCCATCCCGAAACAGATGGTCAATCTGAGAGGACCATTCAAATTTTAGTGGATATGCTCCGTGCATGTGCATTAGATTTTGGAGGAAGTTGGGATCATTACGTAAAGTTGGCAGAGTTTGCTTACAACAATAGCTATCAAACTACGATAGGAATGGCCCCATATGAAGCTTTATATGGCCGAAAATGTCGATCCCCAATATATTGGAATGAAGTTGGAGAGATAAAGTTGATTGATGCTAAGGATGTACCGGTCATAGATGAGACAATTGACCGGGTACAATTAATTCGGAAAAGAATGTAAGCCGCTCAAAGCCGCCAAAAATGTTATGCTGATCTTCGTAGAAAGGACTTGGAGTTCCAACTAGGCGAAAAGGTATTTTTACGAGTGGCACCAAAAAGAGGGATAATCAAACACGGAAAAGGTGGAAAATTAAGTCCACGATATGTTGGTCCCTTTGAGATCATTGAAAGAATAGGACAAGTTGCGTATCGTTTGGCATTACCACCACAACTTGGAGGTGTGCATGATGTGTTCCATGTCTCCTTGTTACGTAAATACATGCCAGACATAACTCACGTCATAGATTCCACTAGCTTACCATTACAAGCCGACTTGTCTTATGAAGAAGGACCAATAAAGATTGTTGATAAAAAACTCAAACAACTTCGAACTAAGCAAATTCCACTTGTCAAGGTCATTTGGAGAAATCATTGTGTGGAAGAAGCTACCTGGGAAATCGAGGAAAGCATGCAAAAACAATACCCTGAACTCTTTTCAATAAGCGGTAAGAATTTTGAGGACAAAAATTTCTTTCAGGGGAGAATGGTGTGAAACCCCATAGTTTTATATAAATATATTTATCGTATATGATTGTTTAAAATGTTTAATTTTATTTGGTAGGGTAAACGTTTACGTTTTAGGGACCAAACTGTATAGAATTATTAAAAAGAAAAATAAGAAGAAAATTAGTGGACTTTATTTGATCCCTTTTAAACTCTAAGGATAACAAGGCAATTTAAGAAAACTTAAAGAAAAAAAAAGAGAAATGAAGGATAATCACGGCCAAACTTGTTAGACAACTCTCACCGCCTCTTCTTATTAATTTATAGCGTTAGTTAGAATTGAAAAGAAAAAAAAACAGGGGAAAGGAAAGACGATTAAACAGGTGAGTGAAATTCTTTAATCCCTCTATTTGTGAATGATTGCAAGGAATTTTTGAACCTTTTTGTGCTTTGATGTATGTTTTTTCGGTTGTTAATTTATCTGAATTGATATTAAATTGTGTTATTAATTAACTTGTGGAGGTGAGTTTTGATTTTTAGCCTAAATTTCTTTGATTTCATTTGGTATTAAGCTTGAGTTTGATGGGTGAGAATTTTGTCGGCCCGGCTTAGTGGTAAGAAATAGAGTTTATGTTTATTGGAGTTTTCTGTCTGATGCTTTTCTTTAATCGTCATCATGTTTTTTTTTATGCCTGAACGTTTCATTCTTGTTTTGATGAATTATAGATTAAAATGGGGTTATCATGGCATGTTGTTCATTTAGAACTGGGAAATTGTTTTTAACATCACCAAATCATCACTTTATTGTGATATATATATATATATATATGAATCATGTCATTATTTGAAGTAAAAACCGGGGCCATGATGTTTATGAATTACATCAACATTTGATTAAATCACTAAATCCTTAATATTTTACTGTTTTAAGATTATTGAATCATCTCATTATCTTGATATATATATATGCATAAATGTTTACATGTACCCAATAAGACTTCTTTTGCATATTTTCCATGGAGCACAAGCTTCAGAATGGGGAACGTATGCAAACATGAAAAATGGATGATGATAGATTTCTTGATACATGAGTGTGCCTTATCTCTTGTTAAGGCTAGGGAAGTCGTGGTTTATACATGACTGTCATACGTGTATTATATTATATTGTATGGGCCCTAGTAGGTGTTGTTTTGGAAAGTAATCGAGACGGCATTGGGTCGACGGTTACGCCAAAACTACACCGGTGAGCCCCGTCACAAGATTATGGAGGTTTTAGTCTTGTTTGACGGGAGTTGGAGTGGCAAATCCGGATGCCATGTTAGGCCTGCGGGGCCGTAGTGGTCGCTGACCACAAGGAAGGATAAGGTAGCTTCATAAGTCGTGCACACATCAACAGACTTCCCGGGGAGATAAGGTTGGTAAAGGCCGGTAGAACCGATCGGTAGGTATACATATTTGTGAAAATGACATGTGACATTGATATGTGAAAATGCGATGTGATATGTGCGGTAATATATTGTGCAATGTGATTATTTGTGCTTGGAAAGAAACGTATTTACAGAAATTGTATTGGTCTTTAAAATTATGTTTCTCAAACTTATTCTCTACCCCCTCATTGAGCTATTTTGAGCTCACCCCTTTTTTATAAATTATTTTCAGAGCAATTCGGGACAGACTATGAGCTGGTTTGGATTTGAAGACTAACGACGCATAGTGTGGTAGGAGAATGGAAGGTTAAGGTATAAGAAGTCTTTTGAATTAGTCTTTTGTTATGTTAGACTACTTCAATATTTTAGAAGTGCCTTTCTTTTGGAATGTAATATATTTTCAACTAGGATAGTTTGTGCTTTTCTTATGATTCTTATTATAAATCTTAAGTCTTTTGATTCTTATTATAAATCTCTTTGAACATGGAGTGATAATGCTTTTCAGATTCTTTAGACTTGCTGCTCTTGTATCCACAAATTTTTCTCTTTTCATGATTTTCTTCTAAAACACATCTCTCAAAAAGTAGCCACTAGCATCTATTTATATGATTTTTGGAATAGTAGAAGGTAGGAACAGAGAAGGCAACTATTGGATAAAACTCTTCAACTTTTTTACTACCTCTATATGCCTTTCTGACCATATCGTTGGATTTTTTTCAGTTGTTCCAGCAAAATAGAAAAGTGAGTGGATAACTTAGGAATAAAGTCACTAACAAAATTGAGAACTCCAAGAAATTGTTAGATTTCTTGCTGTGACTTGAGATAGTCAGGAAAGTCTAAGAGTTTTTGGCCCAAAATTAGTTGATGGGAAATAGTTTTATTTTTTATGTACATGCCAAGAAATGCAATTTCGATTTGGGCTAGCTGCATTTTTTGGGTTGATAACATTACTCTATAATTTTGGACAATTTCAGCAAACTATTAGAGTAGGTTCAAATGGGATGTGATATCTATTGAAAACAAAAGGATGTCATCAATATAGATGAGGATTGTATTTAAAATAGGTTCAAATATTTTTATCATGGTCTACTAGAACAAGGAAAGGGTTGTTTTAAATCCGAATGGCATTACTTTTCATTGTTAAAAATGATCTAGGATACAAAATACTGTTTTGTACTGATCTTCAGGATCAAATTTGAAAAGTAATTAAACTGTGGATAGTTTACTGAATAACGTTATCTTATTTGGCAATAGGAACTTTACATCTACTAGAAACATGTTGAGGGCCTTGTAGTTGACAACAAGTTTTAACTTGTCACAAACTTGTTTAGACCTTTTGTTAACATAAAAAATAAACATAAAAAGCCTCACACGCCTAGCAAGAATTTGATATTTCAATCAATTCTCCTCTTAACAAATTTTGGCATTCTTTCTATACTTGCTTTAGGAGATCGGATGGTATTCAAATATGACTTGTGTTGATGGGATTGGCTTTTTCATGGAATTCGAATGGAAGATGTATAAAGAATGTTGAATTTGTCCATAAGAGAGAGGAACACATTTTCTGGAACTCAGTATAAGTATTTGTACAACTGATTGTGACTATTTTTTGTTTGAGTTCCTCCACATACTATTGAGGGCTTAGCTAATAAAGATGTGTAACCTCTAAGAAAGGTTTTAACTTTCCTTTTCAATGTAATCCATCAGTTCCAATGAAGATCTTATGCATTTTTTTAAGCTCTTGATAAATATCAAATCCAAGAACTAAGTTTTTTCTAGTAGCAGCATTACCCATAACTTTTGTTCTTATAGAACAACCATGGAATATTTCTATGATGATTGGTTTACTGATAAGACTAACAGTATAGGAATCACTATTTGTAATCTTAAAAGTTTGATTGTTTGGTTTCCAATAATTCTCTTAGAGAAGTTTTGGATTTAGTATAGACATGGATGCTCCCGTATCAAGAACTGCAATAAGTTGAATAGTTTTCTCATATTTTTGAATAAAAATATTAACCCGAACTTGTCTAATAACTGTTGGTGTTATCTGATTGCATGAAACCTTATAAAATTATGATATGTTCTCACAATCTTCAATATCAAAATCTGAGTCATAAGACTTATTATAAGAATAATTATCTTGATTGTTGAGGACAAAAATAGCTTATAGAGAGTATTCATATTGTTAAAATAGACTCCAATTCATGATCTTTAAGATCCATCTTTGTGAGATTCTAGATTGACGCAATGATAAGCTGGTAAATCACCAACTTATTCATCTTATTTCATAAGGCGGATTGTCTTAGTTCCCAAGTAAATTGTGTTATTTATGTTAATTTATGTGTTGATTCACGTAAAATGATCAAAAGATAGCACAATAGAGGGGAATAGACAAAAGAACTCAAAAGAGCAATAATCAATGAAAATAGGCAGCTAGCGCAGCCTAGCAATCAACTACGTCATGAGAATCTCATAATGTCGTGGCCAAAATATCAACCATGCCATGAAGTGCAAAGAATGAAGAGCAAGGCTAAATGCACAAAGTAGGTGTCCAATTAGCCGCGCTATGAAGTTCTGGAACAAACACACATGCAGCATGTTCGTAAGATCAACTGCGCCATAGGAAAATTCTCATCAACCGTATGGCACAACCGAAAGCAACTCATGCTAGGACTTGCTGAGTAAAGAGATACGAGAAGCCGAGTATGTTGGTGCAAGGCCAAAGAAAACAATGAACCGCCAGCGTAGCTTACCAGATACCTGCGTTGTGATGAAACTGCACCTGAAGTGAAAGACGCAACCTATAACATCCACAAAATTTACTCAAATTAAATTTTCTGTATGAAAATATTTTTCATGGTTTTATTCTTATATTATGAATTTTTAATAATAAATAGTCATGTTTGATTTTTCTAAATGATTAATTAGAAAATAAATAGATCAAATATTAAACAGTAATGGTAACATCTCCAAGCATTAAGAACAAGTATGATTTCATTATCATAATTTATGTCAATTGCGTAGCATTTGATCGTTTAATCATGCATTCATCCGATCCTTACCATAAGACATCACACGAGTTAGCCGAAGACTTCCATTTTCATATCATATTCATCACAAAACAACATTGAACAATTCATTCTCATCAAATTGGACAAATTTACCGATTAAAAAATGTAGAATTGTCAAATGCTTCTTCAATTGAGAATCAAAATGCAATCCTCAGCGCAAAGGTGCGATCGGAATTCAAAATGGAGGATGATTTCTAGAGAGAGAAAATCCTAGTGAGAGAAAGCTAGAGAGAGGAAGTATTTCCCGCTCCCCCCAATTCTAAAATCTAGTATAAGTTCTAAATCTATTCTAGAATTATCTCTCCCCAAAAGTCCTACTAAATCCTCTATATAAAGAGGTTACAGAAAAAACGTAAATGATGCGTAAACGTAAAATGACTAAAATATTACAAAATACCACTATGAATGTCATCAAGTTCAACACTAGCTGTTGCACATGTCCAATCACGCCTTTGAGCCTTGGTCGCAGCGCCTTCATCTCCAACAACACGCCTTTGAGCCCAGACCAATCACGCCTTCACGAACCTTATCAAATTCTTAAAAATTACAAACCGTCACCTTGCAACAAAATTCTGGCCCTGCTACATTGTGAATTTGGAAAACTCTAAAACACTAAAGTTGTAGACCAGGTCTTAACTTTCCACAGACTTTTGAATCACCCAAATCGGATTTGGGACGAGAAAGTTATGGCCACAAAATTGAAGTGTGGCGAGAAAACGATTTCCATGGCGAGACCTCGCAAGCCAAAAATATAATAGCCTGCGAGGTCTCACCGGTCAAGTTCTTATGGCATGCGATGTCTCGCAGGCCATTTTTTGTCATACTTTCACATGCCTGAGAGGTTTCGCAGGCCATTTTTCACAACCCTACGAGACATTCCTTGCAAGCTTGCGAGGTCTCGCAGGCTAATTTCTTACTTCAGCAAAACGCTCAATTTCTATGCGCAATTCGTGTGTCTTTGGCTCTGAATCTGACTTCCTGGTAAACATAAAAATTTTATATCATTCTCTTGGCTTTCCATGGGTTCAAGAATCAGCATCATTGGACGTCTGTATCTCAAGATACACTCGTTCTACCAAACTGTGGCAATAAGAAGTCAAAGAAGAAAATCTGAAGTAGCAATTACAAAAATTCTCCCATTTCTCAACCTTGCCCACGGAATTAGAAGCAAGTTAAAACATATGAATTGAAGTACACTAAAAGGGCTTTCCAGAACATCCAAGAGCTCCTCATTTGGATTAGTATGGAGGAGGTACACTCAAAACAAGTTGCACAACCAGTTTTGCCCAAAAACCAAATGAAGCAAGATAGGCACGTTTAAGGTTTCTGTCAAATTCTTCATACCTCATTTAATCTCTTCCTAACTCTTCCTTGATTGGCAAAATGCAACAACAATTAATGGATCAAAAAATGTTGCAAAAATGGTGCATGAAATGTGTAACAATTGTGTGCATGTATGCTGCCAAGACTAATGCATGTTGTGTGCCGTATGAGTGCAAGTGTGTGCGCAAGCCATGTGCAAGTGTCGCTAGTTTTGTGCACAAGTGGTGTGGGCAAGGTGTGGGATGGCACTAGCCGAAGTGTGTTGTGTGATGAGTGCATGTGCGCTGTGCGCCGAGTGTGGGTGTGTTTGGCGAGCTTGGTGCATGAGTTTGGCGAGGTGAGTGCATGTGTGCAAGAATGCGAGGCTAGTGTGTGCGATGCAACCTCTCAACCTAACAACCCAATTTTATGCAAAACATATGTGTCTTATACTGAGAAAGTCACACCCAAATGGCTTAGCATTGCACATTCTGCCCAAGCATAGAAGAAGCATATTCATGCATATCTAAACACCACTCCATCGAAGATGGCTTTTTACAAGGTTTCCAACCTAAACACATGCTTACTTCATTTAGTCATCAATTTGGGTCCTTTCCTCCATTTTAACACACCAACTTGTATATCACATAAAAACACAATCTTACACAAAATACCACACAATTGCAAGGGAAACAAGGCAAAAGCTAAGCAATTTAAGCAAATACAGGTTGGTATAAAACCAACCCATCACATGGCAACACCTTAACTTGCCCCTAACATAGTATCCCCCATGGCAATTGAAACATATCTCAACAAAGCAAACACCACTCCCCCACATGGCAACCTAATCCAGCAACACATCATAACATCAAGCCAACTTTAACATAGCATAAAAAACTTCAATGCAGCATACAACTAAGAAACTGTCAAATAAAGCAACACAAAAAACCAACTCCCCAACACTTAGAAGGAGCATTGTAATCATTAAAAGAAAGTTAGGAAGAAGGAGCTCCCTGAGTAGACGATGAAGGCGTGGAGGATGAAGGTGCCGTGAATGCTGCTGAAGTAGAAAAAGGAACCAAAAATGGCCTAGCTAAAGCCACTGTATTAGTAAAGGAGGGGCCCAAGAGTGGTCACCCATTAACATTAAAGTTCGGCAATCGCGTTGCAGGCATGAAATTTGGGTCGTACTGAAAGGTTGGAGTGGGAGTCGGCAACTGACCAAATATAGGCAATGGCTGGAGAGATGATATTCCAAGCACTCTAGGAGAAAGTTCTTGCATAACACGAGTCCTATCATTCACTATTAAATTGGGCCTTGGATACATCGCTAACTCCTGGGCAGAGGTTGGATACGGTTTAGGAGGTCCAAGCATGGTGTAGTAGTAGACAGCCAACTTGTTGTACTGATCAATCTTACATTGCATAGTATATTGCCTATGGTAGAGAACTTCAAATTGTTGCTACGCAATGGAGACAATGTTGTCTAATTTTGTACCTAGGGTAGAAGCTTGGGTGGACCAGTCTTGGTGAATGCCATCAAGCCTCTCATCCAGACAATGAAACCGGTTGTCCATGGAATACCGAAGGTCGTGCAAAACTCCATTAAAAGAAGTGAAATAAAAAGACTAAGATTGGGGTTTCGGGTGGCCATAATGGATAGAGGGATCAAAACTCTCTGGAGGCAACTCAGTTGTAAGCTATGCTCGCGCACTAATTCTCTATCCATCCTCAAATATTTCGCTTAAAGGGAAGTGGAGATCGGACCTTGGACCTTGCGCCAATCGGTGCTCATATCATCATCTACCCCTTGGGAACGACAAAGTTCCAAAATCAACACCGGAAAATAGACTGATGTAGAATTCTCATCTATACCTGCTCGAATATGGTTGATAATAATCCTCCCAACATTCAAAGGCTTACGATTGCGGATAGCCGAGATAAGATACAAACGTCTACGCATAACCTTGGTAACTTGAGAGCTAGGTACGAGCCTCGACAAGATGAAGGTAAGCCAGATCTTCACATCACAACACAGAAATCGCTGCATAATATGCTTGCGCTAACCCCATTGATTTACTTCCCAGTTGGACCCGAGATGAGCAAGCTGCTTAAGCAGGGCATGGTCCGCATCTTAGTCATCAAAACTCTCAAAATCATTTCAGGATAGTTAGGTGTGCCCAAGTATGCATTGACCACCTCGCTATCTATGTTCACCCACTTTTCTCGCACATCGACTACCCCAACTTTGTATGGAAACTTGCCGTTGGCATAATACTCCCTGGCTATACTAATGTTACAGAACTCCAGGGCCAGAACCTACCTCTCATTAAACTTATGAAACTTCATTAACTTTTGGAATGGACCCTTTTCAACGTCGAAAGCTCGCTCTAAATGCAACTTCTTCACATGCACACCATCCTCCCATCTCGCCTACGCCTCAGCATTGATGAAAACTGATATAGGTTTACGATTCTTTGGAATAGGTGGATTCACACTAACTACGGGAGGATCCTCAAAAATAGGCAAGTCTTTTGAAAAATAGTCTGCATCAGAGTCCACCACTGCACTTGCTTTGCCTTTGCCTTTGCCTAATGTCACACATTTTTTAGGACCCATGCAGAACTACCTTAGGTTAAGAGATACACAATAAGCACCAAAATCAACAACTTGGTACAAACTAGCACATATTCCAAGCCAGCCTGACGCGGATGTGTCGAGGCTTGATGTCCTAGACCACTGAGTACACCACAAATTTGTACCGTGCTGCAATGGAAATAGGACCACACAAAGAAACACAACAATTGCGGAAACGAAATCAAGGGAAGACGCAAAGATTCGTTGGAAGCCAATCAAACCCCAACGTCTAAAGCAAACAATTAACTTAGTCTATGTAAATCAATGACTAAACCAAAAGGTTTGATGTGTTCTTAAAATCAAGAACAAGTTGGCTTGCCTAGAGGTCCTGGTTAAAGGCTTACGGGTCAATAAAGAACAACTAAACTTAATTGTGCATCAAGGTTTTCACAACTTTTCAAGGCTGCAAATTTCTTAGCAAAAGCTAAAATTCTTTTATCATTCATCATGAAAAAAAACGTCCATGCCATGCCTATAAATAGGCTAAAAAAAGTAAAAATAATAAGCCCTAGTGAAGAAGTCAATTTCGAATTGAACTTCACTAACTAACAAATCCAATTTTAGTAAACTTCCCAATTGGAGTTAATAACTAATTAACTAACTTAGTTTCCTAAAAGAACTAATTTCCTAAAAGCAAAACAATACATGGTTTTGCCCTCTAAAAAGCCAAACGGTTTTTGAACCCTAAAAAATAGCCTTCCTCATCAAAAGTAGGAATGCTCCTAAAAAGTAGGATGCTACTTTCCTTAATCCATTACTTGCCATTATCATGCAAGATAATTGGGCCAAGTAATTAACTAATTAATCTACAAAATAAGCCCATTTAATCAATGTTTAATGGACTTAATTTATTACAAAGTAAATAAATCCTAAAGCTTAACAAATGGCGTGATCCAATATGGCGAAGCCCAAGCACACCATCTTAGTCAATGTGATTGCTCCAAGAATAAATCTTCAAGGTGGAATTTCTTCAAGCTTTAATGTAGAACTCTTAGAAACTTCTTCATGAATTGTGATTGAAGAAATATTCCATATAACTTCATTTGTTGAAGACGTTTGGACCGAGTTGTGTTCTCCTTCAAAAACGTCCAAGTCTTCACAATGAGACTCCAACTATAATCTCAAAGGGCTCATCCCACTGTGGTGTGACTATCACTGGAGCTTCTACAAGCCTTGCCTTAAGAAGCTCAAAAGTGTTTGTACACTCTTCACCAAAAATGAACTTGAAATCCTTCTCCAGCAAACTACACAAGGGCCTTGCAATTTTTGAGAAATCCTTGATGAACCTTCGATAGAATCCAGCATGTCCCAAGAAACTTCTTATGCCTTTAACATTGGTGGGAGGTGGTAGTTTGGCAATGACATCCTCTTAAGCTCTATCCACTTCAATTCCTTTATATAAGATCTTATATCCCAAAACTATGCCCTCCTGCACCAAAAATTGGCATTTTTCCTAGTTAAGCACCAAATGAGTTTCCTCATACCTTTGCAACACTCTTGCCAAATTTTCAAGTCATCTATCAAAGGTAATGCCAAATACTGAAAAGTCATCCATAAAAATCTCGATGATGGATTCTACCATGTCATGAAATATGGCCATCATGCATCTCTGAAAGGTTACAGGAGCATTGGGGATCAATTGAGATTTGGTTGAAACCTGAATACCCATCCAAGAAATAATAGAAAAGAATGCCTGCAATTCTATCCAAGAGTTGCTCCAAGAAAGGAAGTGGAAATTGATATTTCATTGTTGCTTTGTTGAGCTTGCAGTAGTCCATGCACATGCGCCATGCACTAATGATTCTGGCTTCCAAAAGCTTATTAGCATCATTCTTCACCACAGTGATGCACTAATGATTCTGGCCGCCAAAAGCTTATTAGCATCATTCTCCACCACAGTGATGCCACCCTTCTTGGGCACAGATTGCACGGGGGTCACCCACTCACTATCTGATATGGGGAAAATAATGACAAAATCCAAAAGCTTAATTACTTCTTTCTTCACAACCTCCATTATTTGAGGATTTAGCCTTCTTTGTCTATCTCTTACTGGAATAGCATTGTCCTCCAACAAGATCTTGTGCATGCATATGCTTGAACTAATCTCTTTTGTGTCTACAATAGTCCAGCCAATGGCTTGTTTGAATTTTCTCAACACACCAATTAACTTTTCTTCTTGCCACACTTCAAAAGAGATCACTACGGGCAAGTTCTCATTCTTACCCAGGAAAGCATATTTCAAGTAAGGTAGCAAGGGCTTGAGCTCCAACTTGGGTAGCACCATGATAGAAGGCATTAGTTTCTCATTTCAGCATAACACTTCTTCATACATCACCTCAATGGGTGTACAAACTTCATTAGTTAAAACAAAATTCTCACCATTTTTTTCAAAATTTGTAGTACATGCTTCTTGTAAGGTATCTTGCATTTCAAAAGCTTTATCTTGCATTTCAAAAATTAATTCATCTATAACACAACATTCTACCACATTTGCAATTTCGGAGACAATCATGCAATCTTCATCATCTAACTCTATATTATCAACTTCTTCATCACAACAAATCTAGTCACACTTCACATCTTGATCTACCACATGCATGTTCCATGCTACAGCTCTAATTGAAAAACAAGGTTCTACATGCATGGGATGCTTCATAGCATAATTGACATAAAAAACAAATTGTTCATTATTGATTCTAAATTTCACAGTTTTGCTTCTCACTTCTATCAAAGTATCTCATGTGGCAAAAAAAGGTCTACCAAAAATAAGAGGTACCTCAGGGTCTTCCTCCATATCAAGCACAATGAAGTCCACTGGGAGTGTTAATTTGTCTATCATGATAAGCACATCTTCTACCATGCCTGTTGGCTTCACCAAAGATCTATCCGCAAGTCGTATAGTTAAGGCCACGGGTCTTATTCTTCCTCCAAAACCCACATTAATAGCAATAGAGAGTGGCATCAAGTTGATCCCCGCACCAAGGTCACATAGTGCCTTTGCAAAATATCTGGTACCTATCGTGCAAGGTATGGTGCAACTCCCATGGTCTTTCAATTTGGGTGGTAGATTATGCACTACCCATGCATGACTACATTCGGTGAGCATCATGGGTGCTTCACACTGCAGAATTTGCTCTTTATTGGATATGAGATCTTTAAGAAATTTTGCATATTTTGATACAGCAGACACCAAATGCAACAAAGGTAGGCTCACATTAACTTGCCTCACCACATGCAAAAATTGATCAAATTGAGGACCTCTCTTGGGTGGTGGTTTCACTCTCTCAGCAAATGGAGAAGAAGGAGCATACTCAGGATAGTTATGAGGCCTTGGTGGTCCTCTAACCTTTTAATCACCTCCTTTCCATCATTATCACTCACCTCATCCCTCTCAGGTGTCATGGCCTCATGTGCACACTCTTCTTCAGTTTCAACTACAGCTTCATGTTGTTAAACATCACCTCCTATAGTGGTTCCTTGCACTTTCTTTCCACTCCTTAAGGTAATGGCATTACAAACCTCCTTGCCCTTAGGATTAGGGACTATATCACTCTAGAGAGATCCGTTAGGCTTACGATAAACTGCATTGGCTAGTTGTCCTAATTGTATTTCAATGTTTTTGATTGTTGAATCATGTTGTTTAACGCTTTTCTCCAATCTAGCAAATCTTTGATCGCTCTTGTCCAGCTTGTCCACGATACGATGGAACATATCTTCCATGGAAGGCTTTCTTGGCTCTTGCACATTGGGTTGATGATCAAACCTAGGACGTGGATTTAAATACCTTTTTTGATCATTGCCTTGATAGTACTGCCTCTTTGGTTCTATTGTTCCCAATTGCTAGGACCCCCACCATATGGTCTATTATCAGAGTACTGAGGTTTGTTATAGTTGTTAACATATTGGAGTGACTCAGTGGTAATACCACATTCATCAGTATAGTGTTCCCCTTTGCACAGGCCACAAGAAAGCACTGGAGTTTTAGCTTGTGTGGCCGTGAGTGTTTGGACTTGTTTTGCAAGAGCTTCAAATTTAGCTCTCAAAGACGTCTCATCATCAAGGTCCAAGATTCCTCATTCTTTCCTCACATGTGGCTTTCTTGTCTCATGGAAGAGATATTCTTACTCAGCTATTTTATCAAAAAGATCTCTCACCTCTGGAGCACTTTTATCTTTCAAGGCTCCATTGGCATAAGCCTTGACCATTAATGACACTTTTGTAGAAATTCCTTTAAAGAAAGTGTTCAACTCCCTAATTTCTCTAAGGTCATGGTTTGGACATTGTATGATGAAGTCATTGAAATGCTCTCAAGCTTCACAAAATGTCTCTCCCTCATGTTGTTGATAATTCATAATGTCCATCCTCATCTTTTCTAACTTGGCAGGTGGAAAGTATTTGGCCAAGAATTTCTTTTGAAGTTCTTCAAAATATATCACAGCAGCTATAACGCCCCCGATTTTCGAGCACCGAAACACGCCGTAACCTCAATATTTAGTTTCCATAATCTTGAGGTCACAAGGCACATCTTACTGTCATTATTCAATAATAATATAAAATAATACCTTATTAATCATCCTTACAAAATATTAATTAATAAATATCCATCCTAATACTCAAAACATAGTCATGTGTCTAAAACCTATATATTTATTCATAACTCCTATACTAAGTACTTGATCCCTTCATCCTTCACCATTCCCAGACCCCGGTCTCATCCTTATCTACTCCATCAACTTCATCTGTAAAATATTATATATATAAAAGAATGAGCGAATCGCCCAGCAAGTAAACCCTAGATCATTTAAAATAGTAATACTTCAAAAATAATATCCTTTCAAATAAACATTTAATCAAACACACAACCATCAATAATTATCTTACGTAATAACCTTAACTTATTCATATCATAGACTTTCATATCATTTGTACATTCATTCACATACACACACATATATTTATATTATTTACATGAGACATCTTAATGAATGATTGACCATGACATAACATGTATTCACTGCTTACTTAGTACTCAGCCTAGCTGTATTCCCGCTAGGTCGGCCATTAGCCCTTAGTCCACATACATGACTTTCATAGATCCCCGTTGAGTCGAGGATCTTAATTACATAATCTAATCCCCCATGGATCGAGGATTAATTATGCCGTGACATAACATATTACATAATCTAATCCCCCTTGGACCGAGGATTAATTATGCTGTGACATAACATATTCGAAACACGTGTTCCTACCGTTAGGCATGTAATCAATAGAATCATTCATTAAGATGAGATCACGTAAAGTATGTAATATATTAATTAACTAGGAACACATATAGGGACCAGTTTATTTAAAAGTGCTACACTATTTTAGTTCTATTACACTTGTACATTTGAACCCACACTTTAAATTATTTTTAACATGTAAGCCTTATCATAAATTTTCTAAAATTCTTTACGTGAAAATCAGTCTTCATTCTCTAAGTATACTTTAAAAGAACTTGTTAAGTATTCATATTTTGTAAAACAAACTACCATGGTCTCAGGAAGAGCACAAACAATATTTTCAAAAATGGATTATATTTTCATAATCGCGTAGCAATTATTTTCAATCACAGAGTTATTGGAATTACTTACAATCAGGATAATTATCCCAATTCCATGGACACACGGTGATCACGTAAACATTATGTTTAAATCTGAATTAATAACCTCATCCAAGATATGCAGATACAGTAGTTAATAAAACAAAATAATCTTTCATGATAGATATATATTCAGTATATAAAAGAAATCTTCTTGTCCATTTACTGATCACGTAAACATATATATATATATATCACCTTCATGATTACTTAATGATCATATATATATATATAAATGCATTTAAATTTCTCTCCTGATTACTTTAATGGTCAAAGATATAAGTAGTTAAAATTTCTTTCACAATCTTAATGATCACATATACAAATTTATAACGTTTACAGTTCTTCATGATTAGTTAATGATATCAGAATCATTACTTATAGTCAATCATATAAATGTTACTTGTTTCAGTTATCGAAAATATTCCCAGTATTTTATTATCATGCTCGGTTCTGTATGAGTTCGATCATAAGTAAATTCCTAATTTATTTTAACACATCTAAATACATGGAAGATAAATCGTAATACGTATTAAGTAAATTGAAAAAGATCTAAAACTTTTTAACTAAGGAAGGGATCCAGAATTTACTTACGGATTATTGTGGTTGCTATCAGCCTTTCCTCTTGCTCCAAAAGTCTTTACGTGAATTTTCTTATGTACAAAAGGGTCCTATTTATAGTGTTTGATTAGGGTTTATATGTACTAGTTTCCCTATACCTCAAGTATTCTGTTTCCTAATTTTTAGCCTTGTTTCTCTAGGGTTTACATGTACTAGTTTCCTTATACATAATTATTTCCTTTATACCAGTTTCCTAAATCATTATTCTTGTACATTTTTTTTAGTTTCATTATAAATATAATTCCTTTGTACAAGTTTCCTAAATCATTATTCTTGTACATTTTTATTTTTAGTTTCCTTATAAATATATTTCAGTTATACCAATTTCCTAAATCATTAATCTCGTACATTTTTATTTTTTAATTAAAATTTTCGAGATATTACATACTTACCCCCTTAAAATAAGTTTCGGCCTCGAAACTTGCTTGTCCTATTCCTCAAAAAGCTGCGGATACTTCTCTCGCATCTTTCCTTCTAAATCCCATGTGGCTTCCCTTGGCGTGTGATTATCCTTACTCAAACTTAACTCGTTTTTTTGTTAATCTCGTTAGAGGTACTGCTATTTTCGAGAAACCCTCTACATATTTCCAATAATACCCAGCTAAACCCAAGAAGCTCCTCATTTCAGTAATATTGGTTGGGGTTGGCCAATCGGTAACAGCTTCAATCTTCTTTGGGTCTACTGACACACCATTATCAGAAATTACGTGTCCCAAAAATGCTACACTTCTTAGTCAGAACTCGCACTTGCAAAATTTTGCATATAATTTCTCCTTTCTTAATACTTCCAACACTAACCTTAAATGTTCTTTGTGTGTTTCTTCCTCCGGAGAGTATATCAGAATGTTATCAATAAAAACCACTACAAACTTATCTAAAAATTCCTTTTTAGTCCGATACATTAAATCCATAAAATCTGCAGTTGCATTAGTCATCCCAAACGGCATTACTAGGAATTCATAATGTCCATATCTTGTCCGAAACGTACTTTTCGGTATATCTTCAGATTTTATCCTTAACTGGTGATATCCTGATTTCAAGTCAATTTTCGAGAATACATTGGCTCCTTTCAATTGATCGAATAGATCGTCTATTCTCGGAAGAGGATATTTATTTTTGATAGTAATCTTATTCAACTCTCGATAGTCGATACACAATCTTAAACTACCATCTTTTTTCTTGACAAACAATACAGGTGCACCCCAGGGTGAAACACTTGGTCTAATGAATTTCAAGTCCAATAATTCTTGTATTTGTTTCTTCAATTCTTTTAATTCCAAAGGGGCCATTCTATAGGGTGTCTTCGAGATAGGCTCTGTGCTAGGTTTAAGGGATATCTCAAAGTTCACTTCTCTTTCTACCTGTAATCCGAGTAATTCTTTAGGAAAAACATTCTCAAATTCATTTACCACTGGAATGTCTGTGATATTTACCCTATCAATTTTGTCCTCCCCAATATAGGCTAGATATCCTTGACACCCTCCTTGAAGAGCTTTCCAAGCTTTAGTTGCAGATATGAGGTGTAAGTTCTTTCCATAAGGTTTCCTCTTATCTCCTAAAAATTCAAAACTTTCTCGATCTGGAAAATTAAACTCTACTCTTTTGGTTTGGCAATCGATTTTGGCAAAATTTTTAGATAACCAATCCATTCCTAAAATGTTTTCGAAACCATGTATCTGAAGTTGGATAAGTGTCCCACTCAAAATTTCTTTATTGATCTCTAATGGGCATTCGTCACACATAAATGAAGCAGTGAGTACCTTTCCTCCCGGTATAGCTACTAGGTAAGGGTTAGTTAAAGCTTGTGAAGACAACTTAGCATTTTTAGCAAACTTCTTTGACACGAAAGAATGTGATGCACCACAATCAAACAATACATAAGCAGGTATGGAGTTTACGTATATTGTACCTGTCACTACGTCACTGGTATTGTCTGCCTCTTCATGGGTGATAGTAAAAATTCTAGCATTGGTTTTTCCTTGTTCTCCTTTGATAGTGATAAAGTTGACATTAGTATTACTTCCAATTGGACATTCCTTCGCGAGGTGTCCGGGTTTTTCGCAGTTAAAACACCTGCTTGTTTTTAACAAGCATTCTCCCAAATGATTCCTATGACATGTGGGGCATTCAGGTTTGATCCTAGTATTCTTTGAAACATTTATTTCATCTGAAACTTCTCTCTTCCATTTTCCATCGTTGGGGTAGGTAGTTGTCTTTACCCTACCTTTGGTGGAATCTCCCTCTCGTCTCTTAATGTCAGCCTCAACTTCTATTGCAACATCCAATAATTCTAAAAATCCTTGGGCTTTAGCTCTTACCGATCCAGTTTCGATGCGAATTTGAAGACCGTTCTTAAATTTGAACATTTTGAAACCCTCGTCTCTCATAACAGCAGGTGAAAACCTCCCTATATTGTTGAATTTGGAAGCGTAATCCATCACTGACATGTATGTGGTTTGTTTGAGATTATCCAACTTGCTCATCTTTCTCAGCCGAACTGAATCCGGATAATAATTCTTCAGAAATAGGTTCTTAAATTTGACCCATGTTACCGGAATAGTGACAGAAGGTTTGGTATTAACCCACCATCGTTTGGCTCCACCTATTAGAAAAGGTTCAATGATTTCTACTTTTAACTCATATGGGATTTGCAACATTTTGAAACTGACCTCCACCTCTTCTATCCAATTCTCCGCAATATCTGGATCAGAATTCCCATCAAAATTTGACACTCTATTCTTCCTCATGTTTTCATAATGGAAACGAACTCCTCCTTGATTGGGTATTGGGTTCTGCTGTGCCATATTCAATAAGTGTTGTTGAATATGGGTTTGGGCCTGAATGGTCTGTGTGAGCAAGTTCATCAAATTATTAAGATCTATTGGAGGTGGGTTCTCTTGGTTTCCACCATTGGCTTGCTCATCATGTTGTTCTTGATGTGCCATTACTCCCTACAAGTAGCAATATGTTTATGATTTACTTCTAAAATTGCATTATTTGGAAGAGTATAACATTGATGTACTTTGTAACATAAATTTTTATTTTTTAATTAAAATTTCCGAGATATTACATACTTACACCCTTAAAATAAGTTTCGTCCTCGAAACTTGCTTGTCCTATTCCTCATATAATTCATAACTATTATTTCACACGTTCTTTAATCTTAAATCATTACTCTTGTACATTTTTAATCAAAATTTCCGAGACATCACAGTAGTTGTACCTCCTATAGATCTAAACCAATGTTTGGGTTTGCCTCTAAGAGACAGAGGAAAGCGAATTCTATGCACTTCACTTTGAGGTACGCATTAAAGTTTAAAGGTGCTGCATAATCCCAAAAACCAATCTAGGTGTTCATTCGGGTCCTTATTATCCATTCCGAGGAAGAATTGTCCTTGTGTAATCATAGACACCATTTGTGTAGGAATATGATAACTCTCCACATCGATGTCTTGCTGATCAAAACCATTTTCGAAGTTAATAGCATAATGGTCACCAAATCTTGGTGGTCTAACCTCTTGATTCGCCATTCTTTTATCTCTTTGTTGATTCCTCAAGGTTCTCTACAACTCAAGATCAAGCTGATATTCTAGTTCTCCTCCTGACTTATGAGATCTAGGCATACAAGATTTGTAATCCTGTTCAACACCAATCACACACCAAGAGTAATGAACTGGTAGCAGAGTAGCACAAACAAACAGAGAAGTAAAAATTGGAAATGTAAAGAAGCAAATGAAACAGAAAACAAAAACAGAGCAAAACAAAATTCAAGAAACCGTGCCTTCCCTGATAGCGGCGCAAAAAATTGATGCGTTCATCGTGTGTGTACCAATTTATCTCTATTTAACTATAGCAGTAGTGGTAGGGTTTCATTACACAGGGAAGGGGGATTCAAGAATTCAAAAGTTACTCTAATGTTGTCACAAGAACAGAACTTCCAGAACAGCAAGTAAAAATGTAAAATGCAAACAAAGAGAAGAAATGCATCACAAAACTGCTCTCTAGCTTTCCTATCTCCCTTTCCCAATCACTAATCGGAAATTAGCTTACTAATTTACCCTACGGTTAATAACCGTTCGTTACCTAATCTTATTGTCCATAACGGTTACTCTTGGAAATTCGCGTTTTCTAAATAGCCGCTTTAGATGGCGGAGGTGGATCCTCCTCCTCCGCCCCAACCTTCAAGGCTGCCCTAAGGCAGACCCCAGCCGCCCAAGATGCTAATGTTGTATTCTCCACAGTCCAAAAACAAATCACTCTCCCACAATACGAGGGCGAGCTGGCTTTACTGCACTCTGAAGAGGACGAAGGTAGACTAGCCGAGCCTTTACGATGGACTCTCGTAGCCAAATTTTCATGGGGCTGACCGTTGATGGCAAACTTGAGAAAGGAAATACTAGCGGCGGCTTTCCTCGGCGAATGCTACTCAGGATTACTGGACAATCTTCACGTGCTGTTGAAGTTCGAAGAGGAACAAGACTTTCAAAGAATCTGGCTAAGGAAGACATGGCACTTCAGCGGCTTCACTGCCCGAATCTTCAAATGGACAACGGATTTTGATGCAGCAGTTGAACCCTCAGTAGCCCCTGTCTGGATTAGACTTCCTCTCTTACCTCTGCACTTCTTTGATAAAGAAACACTTTATGCCCTTGCTGCAGTCACGCTGGGAAAACACTCAAATTGGATGCTGCCAGATCCCCTAAGAACGTCTCTTTGCTTGAGCTAGTTGAGCCCTCCTCAACATCACAAGATCAGGCAGTGGAAATATCCTTATTGGATAAAAAACCTCCAATTCAGACTGCTAAAGTGATTGAGAGTCATACAATCTCACAAATACAGGTGTCCTCCTTGCCTTCTCTGCCGGAGAGAGTAAAGGATGAGGATGGGAAGGGGGCCAAAAACCCTCATGGTGAAAGCTTCCAAAGTCCCGCTGTTAGAGTACCCTAAGCTCAGCTGCCCACCCAGGATTTCCACAAAGAGACAGCTCCCCTTCCTAATTTAGATGGGGCAATTCAGATGACTAATTCGGTCGATGCCCAGGAAGCAGCTCAGGTTGTAAGTCAGGCTCAAATCCTTAACGATAACCCCCAATCAAGCCGTGCAGTAGTTGGGGTTAATCTACTGAATGCTGAAGGAACAGGGCTCTCCAGTTGGGATGGGAACACAGCGAATGCTAACCCCGACCAGCAAAAAGAACCTCAAAGCCCTCTGACACTTCAGGTTATCCCTCCGCAAAATATGACAAATCCTATACCTAAAGTGGCTTCTTTTGTTAATGTGCAGGATGTAGTTACCTCAAATGAGGAAGGTGAAGATCAAGAAGGACAAAGGGCAAAAACTGGACTGGTCTTGGCACTTCCTTCAAAGCCCCTACTCCTTGATCAGAAATCTATTGAATCCCACCCAAAGACTTGGGCCAAATTTGGCTCTACCAGAATCAACAGGAAGTCAAGGAGCAGGTACTGTACACTCTGAATCCCCCCTAATTCTTAACATCCTTTATTGGAATATAAGGAGTATAAACAAATCTCCTAACTTCAGAAAATTGAAGGAAGTGCTGAGCTATAATAAATGTGATTTTGTTGTTGTTGTTGAGCCTTTCGCTATTGCCACTAAAACGGAAACTATTAAAAGTAAACTTAACTTTGATCAGGCAATTGCCAACTGCACTAATTCCATATGGATACTGAGTAGAAGGCCTTTTGAATGTTCTATCATAGCGAATCATCTTAAACACATTTCGCTAGAGGTCAAACACCCCTGCCTCCCTTCCCCTTTTTTGCTGTCTAATATCTATGCCTGCTATTTTGAAAAGGATAGGTTACAACTTTAGAGCTCACTATCGGCCCTTAAACAATACAATCTGCCTTGGCTCCTTTGCGAGGATTGGAATTGTATAAGAAATAGTGAAGAGAAAAAAGGAGGTAAACCTTTCAGCCAAAAAGAGGCCTTAGATTTCTCTGAATTAGTAAACTCGCATGACCTAACTGAGGTAAAATCTTATGGTGCCAAGTTCACTTGGTGCAACAATAGAGAAGGCAAAGCGAGAGTGTGGAAAAAATTAGATAGAGCCTTCTTAAATACCTCCATAATTAGCTTAAACCTAGTTTTCAGGATAGATAACTTAGTTAGGGCTCCTTCGGACCATGCCCATCTTTTGTTAAAGATCACCAAAACGGGTGTGGAAAACCCTAGATCCTTCAAGTTCCAGAATTTTTAGTTGACCCATGAGTCCTGTCTCCCCACGATCAAGGCAGCTTGGGAGGTAGAGGTAGGAGGAAACCCCATCAGAAAATTATGTGAAAAACTGAAATTAGTTAAAGAGGCCTTAAAAAACTGGAATATTCAGACCTTTGGCAACATTTTTTCCAATGTAGAGAAAGCTGAGGCAGAACTCCAAAGACTAGAATTAGAGGATGAAACTATTGGGGTTCCAAGAGATGCCTTGAACCTAGCCAAAGCAAAGCTTCACTTTCAGCATGGTCTTCAAGAACAATTTTGGTCACAAAAGGGCAATATTAAATGGCTAAGTGAGGGAGATCGAAACTCTAAATTCTATCACTCTTATGTGAAGCAAAGGCAGGCTAGATCTTACATCCATAAAGTGCAAAATGAGGTAGGGGACTGGTTAGAGGGAGATGATTTAGTGAGTGAACATGCTATGAAGTTTTTCTCTTCCTTATATTCATCTACTCCTTGTGAACATAACTACACTCCCACCTGTTCTCCCAAGTCCTGTCAGAAGAATATAGATTAGCCCTAACTAAGATTCCTGACATGGACGAACTTCTTCTCACTCTAAAAAGCATGGTCAAGAGTAGTGCCCCAGGCCCAGACAGATTCAATGGCTTATTTTACATTCGAGCCTGGGATATTATTAGGGAGGACCTTTTAAGGGCTGTCCAATTCTTTATGAATGGAGGGGAGCTGCCAAAGGCCCTAAATGCCACATCCATTTTTTTAATTCCGAAAACCTCCAACCCTAATTCATTGCCTCAGTTTAGACCTATTAGTTTATGCAACTTCATAAAAAAATAGTCTCTAAACTTCAAGCCAGTAGACTAGCAGCACTCTTGCCTAGGCTCATATCAGAGAATCAAAGTGGCTTCATACTAGGGAGGAATATTTCGGATAACTATTTATTGGCTACTGAACTCACCTCTTCCATTAATAGAAAAAGAAAAGAGGGCAGCTTGATCCTAAAATTAGACATGGAAAAAGCCTCTGATAGACTATAATGGCCCTTTCTGCTCCAAGTCATGAGGCTCATGGGTTTTGGGGAAATATGGATAGATTTAATGTGGAGACTCTTGTCCAATGTGTGGATGTCTATCTTGATCAATGGCTCTCCTAGGGGAATTTTTAAAACTTCTAGAGGTCTTCGTCAAGGAAACCCAATTTCTCCATTGTTATTCATTATAGGAGCTGAATACCTTTCAAGAGAGCTAAATGACAATGATTCCAACGGATTAGGATTTAGAATCCCCAGAAACTGTCCAAAGGTCACTCATCTTGCCTATGTGGACGACATGATAATCTTCTCATCCGTGAGGCCACAAGTTATTAGAATAGTGATGGCTAAATTAGCACATTATGAGCAGGTTTCAGGGCAGAAAGTAAACGCCTCTAAGAGCTCCTTCTTTGTCCATGACAATCTTCCCATAGCTAGAAGACACATGATATGAAGAATCACCAAGTTCTATAGAGGTAGCTTCCCCACCACATACCTTGGTATTCCCCTGCACTACAAGACCACCCCAGCTACTGCATATAGTAGTCTTGTCCAAAAAATAGCACAAAAAATTCAGGGATGGAGCTCCAAATTCCTTACCTTGGGGGGGCCGGATAATGCTTATAAAAAGTGTCCTAGCTTCATTTCCCTTATACATGACACTAAGTCTCAATCCCCCTAAAAACATCATTCACCAAATTGAAGCCTTGATGGCTAATTTCCTATGGTCAGCCTCGGATAGGAGAAGTAAGCACCATTGGATTAGCTGGAAATCCCTGTGCTCCAACCAACAGGAAGGGGGAGTAGGTTTTAGGGATCTCACTGCCCTAGTCACTGCACAAACTTATAGACTATGGTGGAAATTTAAGAAAAAAGACTCCCTATGGTCTAAGTTCCTTTGGGCCAAATACTGTTCACACACTCATCCTCTCATTTGCAACAAAAGGAGAGGCATTTCAGTCATATGGAAAAGAATGCTTGAACTAGCAAGAAAGGCTGAAGAAAACATTCTTTTCTAGGTAGGTAATGGAGAGTGCAGCCTGTTCTTCAACAAATGAAAGGTAGAGGGGGGTGTCTACGACATTCTAAACAATCAAGGGGATAATAAGTTCAATGAGGTACTAGGACCTTTAAGCTGGAATACTCAGCAACTTAATGAAATCCGTCCTCAGATTCCTATAAGATTCTTTACCTCAAAGCCATTAAAGTGTTCAGATTCCCCTGACTCTCTGATTTGGCTTGCCTCTAACAGTGGTGTCTTCTCCCTTAAGTCAGCCTATCAAACTGTAGTAGGGCCACCTAACTCCCAACTCCGTTTCTCTGAGTTTATATAGGAACCAGCACTTCCTCTCAAAATTTCATTCTTTATGCTTAGGCTGCTTAGGTACAGAATTCCCTTAGGTCAAAACATTTATAGAGTAGGGATAGTTGGCCCATCACACTGCCCTTTCTGTCGCCCACACATAGGGACTCTCTGAACCATATTTTCAGCAGCTGTGATTTCACTTCCCATATTTGGAAAGTAATCGGGGCTGAAGTTGGAATAAACAAGCATTTCATATCCCTAAACTCCAACTTTAAGTTCTGGTGGAGAACTGCACAAAAATCTGAAATTCTCAAATTCTTAATAAGGGTCCTCCCACCCCTCATATACTTGTTCGTATGGAACATGAGGAATGGCACAGTCTTCAAGAATGCTAAACTAGATCCTACTACTGTTATCCAGGACATATTTTTAATGGTAAAGAACCTCTGCCAACTAAAATGTCAAATTCCCTTTCAGTCTCTTGATTGGAGCAGTTTTTGGGAATTAATTCCTAAGGTTATGTGATAGGTCAAGATCTATCAAGGGAAATGGCTCCCCCCCTCCCCTGCTGAAATTAAACTTAATATTGCTTGCTTTATGACTACTGATTAATGCCAAGGGGGTGGGCTGGCCAGAGATCGTAAAGGTAAGGTTGTATTTGAAATTTTCATTGCTGCAGTTTCCCCACAACTTACTAACTTGAAGGTGGAGATTAAGCTTTGTATGGACGGTTTTCGAAGATGCCAGGAGCTTGCCTTTAACAACTTAACAGTATAATCAAGCTCCATAAGTTTTCTGCAGGCTTTAGAGATACGAAAGGTAGGCCATTGCTGGGAATGAAAAGATGAACTAAAGCAGATCAATGATAGAGCCATGTAAAACACATTCCTAAAACACTGAACAAACCTGCCCTCCTCATAGCTCAGCAAGGAGAAGCTAAAGACCAGCAGCTGTTCAGAAAACTCCTTCACGCAGATGAATCCAACATGCCTTAACTCCTCAGGAAAAGGAGCAATTATTCCACATCTTGGATCATGGCTGAATTATGGCAGAAGAAAAATCATAGATGCCTCAAAATATAGGTAAAGGACCTGCTGGTATTCAGGTTAGTTTTGTATGCCCCTGTCTGCTGCTGTTAGAATGGGTTGCTCATATTTGAATAGGTTCAAGACTCCAGTTTGCCGTTGCTAGAACTGGCTTGCCTTGTAATAGTTACTCAGGCCCCAGTCTGCCGTTGTTAGGACTGGCCTTGCCTATTTCAATCACTTTATACAGGTTCCAAGGGTTGCAATATCAGAATATCAGAAATCCAAAGCTGTGGTCTGCCTAAGCTGATCCTAATCCTACAAGAAACTGAACCTAATTTAGAAAAGCTGTGGTCTGCCCTTTTCTTCACGTCAAGAAAAGGGCCTTTATTCTCAAGGGGCTGCATTCATTATTTCCCTTGGTATTAGGAGGTGCAGCGTTAAAAGGGAATCATCCCAAGATTGTAGATTTCAAAAGATACACTAATCTGTTCCCAGTTCCAAGTCCGAAGGCTGTCAAGATGATCAGAAAGTGCACACGAAGTAAAGATGAAAGATGCATTCACATCAACTTCAATTTTTATTATGCTCTTACTTATCACTTTACTCATCACTTCTAGTTATCTTTTGTACAGCCCAAGGCTGCTTTTGCTCTGTCTCCATAAGCTCTTGGATAGGCTTTCATAAATGGAGGAGTCCTCCACATTTAATCTAGTATCTCATCCTCTTGATCACATTCCCATTAGGCTATATGCATGTAGATGGGAATGAGATCAAAAGGAGTTCTGTGATGTAAGAGTGATATTACGGTACGTCAATCACTCGCAAATTATCTAATAAAATTAGAAGTGGCGCCCCACCTCGAAATAGAGGTTCTGCCAACCAAAAAAAAACAAAGAGAAAAAATGTAAGTGCAATCAAAGAGAAGAGGATGCTCTAGAGTTCCTTCACCAGATGAATGCTCACCTAAACAACTCTCCCAGCGCAATTAACGTATGTGCAAAACTAGAGGAGAACTAGTTGCCTAGAAACCTAACCTCTAGTGAGCATGTTGACCGCACTGCAACCTAGGCTTCCTGCCATTATTCTCTCCCTGGCGAGGCCTAAGAACAATGTATTCACACTGCAATGTCTCAATTCTCTGTTTCTAACTACTCTAGCATTTATCTCCTAAATACTTCCATGGAAAGGCCTGAATTTAGGTCCTTATGTCTTCATTAGCACCAGAGAACTTCTTTACACATTGATCTAAAGATTCCATGATCTAAAATTAGCATGGCGACCGCATTTCAGAAAATGAACAAGCAAAGCAAGTACAAAAGCTCATTTCATACTCTAGTTCTCATTTCATAAATTCTTAACTAACATTGGTGAATTAAGCATCAATTTATCATGTCGATCGCAACCAAAGCTCAATTCAACAATACCGATATAAATTCATGAAATTTAACTAAATTCATGGAGCAAAATAGAGTATGATTTCAAATCGTCATAGATTACGTTAACTGCACTGGAAAGAGTTGTCTAAATTAAGCATTCATCCATGGAAAGTCTTGAACATCGCTAATTTAGCCACAGGAACTCATTCTCATCTCGTAATCAACAAATTATAGTATTAAACAATTCATCTCACTAAATTGGAAGAATTTAGTGATTAAATTGCTTGAGAAAGATGAAGATCACAAAAGAATTGTTCAATGCTTTGTTAATTGAGAATTTAATTATGACAATCGGTCCAAAATTTTGAACGAAATCGCGCGCGATTGGATCTCAAATTATAGAAAGAGAAAATTCTAGAGAGAGAAAATCTAGAGAGAATTTTCTGCTCACACGTTTCTAGATTAATCTCTGGATTCTCCGTCCCCTCAAAATAATGACAAACTCCCTCTATTTAAAGAGGTCTGAAGCTTAATCTACACGCAAACGTAAACTAAGCACTTAATTACAAAAATGCCACTTTGAGAACAAATTAACCAAAATACCCACGTGCACTATGCTACTTGTTAGCAAACAACTCCGGAGCCTCACGCCTTTGAGCCAACCTGTATCACGTCTCCTCTACGCACATCACGCCTCTGAGAGAGCCACACCCTAACACGCACCCCTCCAAGAACTCTGCACAAGAAGAAGAGGTTTTTGAAGGGCAGCCGCACATCAAAAACTTCTTACACGGTGCGGCTGCCCGAGGCAGTTACACCAAGAAAGAATTTTCATAGTGCGGCTGCCTCGATGTATTTTTTTGCATGGTGAGTGCAACATATGTATGAGGGTAGTGTGATATGCTTTTGTGCATGATGGTGTTTGTGCATGTGTGCTGAAGTTATGCATGTTGCATGTGTGTGCTGGGGTGACATTTTGGCTTTATCTTTACGGCTTTATAATCAAATTTAAATATGTTGATTATGCTTGAAACCACCATGAGTAGCTAAACTTTTATGGGTTCTTATGGGGGTTGGTTGTGGGCTCATTAAAGCATAACACTCTGAAGAGATACTTGCTATGGATAGTTTGAATAATGACATTTTATGCTTGATTTTAATGGGTTTGTATGAGTAATGCTGACAGCAATCCGCCGGCCATGGTGCCAAAGCTGACTTAACATGATCCATTGGAGAATCTTGATGGACCAATGACAAGATTAAGGAGTAAGAGGATGAAGGCCACCTTGCAAACATTGTTGTCAACACATTGTGAAGACTTGGACAAATTTGAAGATCACTTGGTGTCTCCACCATCACCATCTCAACATGAAGTTGTTTGGAACCTTTCTTGCATTAAAATTCATGAAGAAGTTCCTAGGAGTTGTACATTGGAACTTAAGGAAATTCCACCTTGAAGAAGTGTTCATGGAGTACCTTGAAGATCAAGATGGCGTGCTTGGACTTTACATCATTGGTTCATGCCATTTTTAAGTAATTAGGGTTTATTTGCTTTGTAATAAATTAAGTCCATTAAACATTAATTTGGGCTTAATATTTTCGTTAATAAGTAGTTAATTACGTGGCCTATTTATCTTGCATGATAATGGAAAGTAATTCTTTTAGAAAGTAATCTCCTACTTATTATGAGGAAGGCTATTTTGTAGGGGCTTAAACAAAAACGTGTTTTGCCTCTTAAAGGTCAAAATCGTGTCCTTGTTCATCTTTTTAGGAGTGTTCCTACATCCTAGGAGCTTCCTATCTTTTAGGAAAATAAGTTAGTTATTAGTTTCCAATTCCAATTTGGAATGTTTTCTCAATTGGATTGGTAGTTAAGAAGTCAAGTTGTAATTGGTTTTCATTAGGGTTTCCTTGTCTTTGGCCGAATTTCTTCCTATAAAAAAGAGAGGCCTTAATAGTTTTTTAGATAGAATAAAAATCAGATTTTAACTTTGTTAAATTACAAGCACTTTGTTTTGAACCTTAAAGATCAATTAAGTTTAGTTGTTCTTTAAACTCTCCTCAAGCCTTTAGCTAAGACCTATAGGTGAGCCTTTTTGTTCTTCAGTTAAGGAATGCCCAAACCTTTTAGTTTAGCCTCTTGATTTATATAAGGCTAAGTTAAATTGTTTGTATAAGCGTGGGGGTTTGGTTGGCTTATTACCAAATCTTTTCGTTTTCCTCTAACTACAATTTCGCCAATTATTTTG
Organism: Ophiorrhiza pumila; assembly: GCA_016586305.1. Classification (NCBI taxonomy): domain Eukaryota; kingdom Viridiplantae; phylum Streptophyta; class Magnoliopsida; order Gentianales; family Rubiaceae; genus Ophiorrhiza; species Ophiorrhiza pumila. Next base: position 22,065,464 of record BLIW01000007.1, on the reverse strand, counting down.
CTCTTGTTCGTCTGTTTTTTTTTTGTGTAATTTTGGTGTCAACAACGGTCCAAAGTTCTGGTTTGAGTGGTCCATGATTTTCAAGCCTCGTCCATTCCTTATCAATTGGTATCAGAGATCCGGTTATTGCTTCAAAATTCAGGTTTTAATTTTAATTTTTGAATCTTCTTGTTGTTTCTGCAAATTTTGCAATTTTTGTCGTCAATTTTGCTGTTGTTTTGTGTGTCTTTCAGCTGCTGTTATTGGAGTCTTTCTTGCTGTTTTAGTTCGTGTCATATCCAGCTTTTTAGTTCATTAGTCTAGTGCTCAAATCGTTTAAAAGATCCTTGCTGAAATTGGTCCAAATCGTCATAATCGTTTTTTCCCTTTTGCTTCAAATTCGTGTTATTTTTGCTGCTGTTTTGTCCCGTCAATTGTAGCATCTTGTTTTGCTATAATTCTGCCCATTTTTGTGTCTTCTTTTTTGTGTTAAAAACTGCATAGGAATTGCATGTTTTAGAGCTGAATTTGTTAGGTTTTCTTGTCAAAACAAATTCGTCAAAAACCCTTATTTTTAGGGTTAGGGTTTCTTGTTTCCAAATTCTTAACTTCTTGTTGTTATTCGACTTGATCATTGTTGCGTTATTATTCCTGAAGTTTATACTACTGTTTGAGTGACAATATACGTGCTGGAACATTGAGATTAAGACAACACAATATTTAAAACCCTAAGTTGTCTTAAAAACCCTAGTTGTCTGAGAAATTTAAAAAAAGGGCCGTGATATAAAAAAAAGACCATTGATAAAAAAAAGAGATCAAGTAAAATACAGCCCAAAGGCAATTGGTCTAAATAAAAAAAAATAAAGTTTGGACAATTAAGAAACAAAATTGTTTTCAAGAACTAAGTGTTCTTATTTGTTTCATAAAAGTACACTCAAATTGAAATTGTCATATCTTATACAATATAAATCGCAATAAGGTGATTCAAGTCCCCATCTTCTTTTTTTTCTTCCTACTTTCGGATATCAGTAGTTTACTAAACTATATCAAACTATACCCTTACATGATCTTAAAAATTCTTTGCGGTTATTGCATAAATATTCTATTTGACTTGTCTTGTGTAAGTTTTGTTGATTGAACTTTTGGTTGAGACGTGTTCCTTTAATCAACGAACTAAGAGGACTCTTATAGATTAGGTAATCCAATAATAAGAGTGTGTTTAGGGTATAAATTAAAGAGAAAAACTACCAAGATACAGTGGCGAGTACCTACTCCCCAAAGTGAGAAACTCGTGAGGTATATACATATATTTTTCTTGTGTTTTCACTAACGTGTAGGTACCAATGGAGGGTGACAAAACTGTATCACAATCCGGATGAAAGATTGATAGTGACATGCTTTATGATATGCTTTAAAAGATGCAAATTCAACTTGATCATTTAACTTCAAAATCTAAGCATCAAACTACAAAAAATTCCACATCAAGACAAACTGAATTTCATGAAGTTGCATCCGATAATGAAGATGAGGAATACATTGGATCTTCCAAAAGTGGTAAAACATTCAACTTGTCTATTGGTACTTTTAAACTAATATTACATACTTTTCATGAAAAAGCAGATCCCAAAGCATATTTTGATTCGGTTCGAGACCTAGATCACCTCTTTGAAGGCAACAATTATCCCGAGGATAAGAGATATCCCCTAGACTTCATGCATATCAAGGATTATGCTAGTTTATGGTGGGATGAGGTATTTAAAACTAGACACTAAGATGGCGAAAGACCAATTAAGACTTAGAGCCAAATGAAAGTGCTTATGAGAAAGAAGTATATGCCTTCACATTACAACCGTGAACTCAATAGAAAGTTGAACTCTCTTATGCAAGGTAGTCGAACCGTGGAGGAATACTACCATTAGATGGAAGCACTTATGATTAAGGCTAATGTCCAAGAAGATTCGGATTCCACAATTGAAAGGTTTCTTCGAGGTATGAATTCCGAATTAGCTTATCATATTGATCTTCAAAGTTATGTTGATATTAATGAGTTGTTCACAAGGCAATTAAGATTGAAAGGCACATGAAAGGAAAGAATCGGCTCACACAATCAAATCCACCTTGGTGAAGAGAATTCCAGTCGAATGCTACACAATCTACTCCGCCACCAAAGCCAAAGCCTTTCACGTCAAAACCGACCAACTTCACAACGTCAACCACTCCAAAATCATCCAATAAAGTTGCTGAATCTACCTCCCAAATGGCGTCAAAATTCGTGCCACGATTAAGGGACATTCGTTGCTTTCAATGTCAAGGATATGGACACATGCAATCCGACTACCCTACTCGTAAGTTAATGTATATTCTTAACAATGGAGATGTAGTAAGTGATGATGAATGTGATGATATGCCTGCACTTGAAAAAAATATGAAAGTGAATGTAATGAGGAAGATGAGCCTTATTCGGTAGGTGATTGTTGCCTAGTAACTCGTCGAATCTTGAATGTACAACCACAAATTGATGATTATTTGATTCAACGTGAGAACATCTTTCACACACATTGTATGGTTAAAGATAAAGTTTGTAGTGTGATCATTGATAGTGGTAGTTGTACTAATGTGGTAAGTCTTTTACTTGTCAAAAAGATGAATTTATCTTGTCTAAAATATCCTAAGCCATATAGATTTCAATGGCTCAATAATTCCGCCGAGACTAGGGTACACAAGCAAGTAAAGGTACCATTTAGAATTGGTAAATATGTTGATGAAGTCTTGTGTGATTTGGTTCCAATGGAGGCCGCTCACATCCTTCCTGGAAAACCTTTGCAATTTGATAGAGATGTGTTGTATCATGCCAAAAAGAATTGCTACAGCTTTGAATTCAAAGGTAAAAAGTTCAAACTTAAAGCCTTGAATCAGTCTCAAGTTTTTGAAGACCAATCACAGATTTCCCAATCTTGTGGTAATTTGCGATATCAAGAAGCAAGGAGTGAGCCAGAAAGGCAACAGAATGTAAATTCTGGTATAGGACGAGAAATTGTACCTAGTGTTAAGACTAGTATAGGCCGAAAGGAAAATAGCTCCAAAACATGTTGTTTTGCTTCTTCTAGTGAGATTAAGAGAGAAATACTAGATAGGCAACCATTGTATTTACTTTTTCACAAGGATGTACTTATTGTTGATAATGATCACCTTGCTTCTTTGCCTAGTGTTATTTTGTCTTTTTTGCAGGAATATGGAGATGTGTTTCCCGAGGACTTACCAATAGGTTTACCACCTATTCATGGTATTGAACATCAAATCGACTTTGTTCCTGGGGCGCAAATTCCAAACTGTCCAGCTTATAGAGCAAACCCCAAGGAAACAAAAGAGATTCAATGTCAAGTGGATGAACTCCTTGACAAAGGTATTGTTTGAGAATCTCTTAGCCCTTGTTCCGTTCCTGTCATTTTGGTTCCTAAAAAGGATGAATCTTGGAGAATGTGTGTTGATTATCGTGCCATCAATAAAACCACAATTAAGTATAGACATCCAATTCCTAGATTAGATGATATGCTTGATGAATTGTATGGTTCGTGTATTTTCACCAAGATTGATTTAAAAAATGGCTACTATCAAATTAGAATGAAAGAAGGTGATGAATGGAAAACACCCTTTAAAACAAAGTATGGTTTATATGAATGGTTAGTCATGCCTTTTGGTCTAACTAATGCACCTAGTACTTTTATGAGGCTAATGAATCATGTTTTAGATCTTTCATTGGAAAATTTTTGTAGCGTTTTGATGACATCCTTATATATAGCAAATCCCTTGATGAACATGTTGAACATTTAAAACTCATGTTTGCTATATTACGTGAGAAAAAATTACATGCTAACCTTAAAAAGTGTTCTTTTTGCATGTAATCTATAATCTTTTTAGGTTTTGTTGTTAGTTCTCAAGGTATTTATTTTGATGAGTCAAAAGTCAAGGCAATCATGGATTGGCTGAGACCTAAAAATGCTAGTGATGTTGGAAGTTTTCGTAGTTTAGCAAGTTTTTATAGAAGGTTTGTTGAAGAGCTTAGTTCTATAGCTGCACTTTTTAGTTCTGTAGCTGATGCATTATCTAGGAGATACACATTATTCACCTATTTTCATTCTAAGTTACTTGGTTTTGATTTGATTAAAGATTTGTATAAAGATGATAATACTTTTAATGCCGCCTAAGATCAATGTTTAATAAGACCAAATGGTGAATTTTATGTGCATGATGGATTCTTGTTTAAGAAAGATAAATTATGCATACCCTCATGTTCTATTCGTGAGTTACTTGTTAAAGAGACCCATGGGGGAGGGTTAATGGGGCACTTTGGTATTGCCAAAACACTTGCTGTTTTAAATGAACACTTTTTTGAACTAACATGATTAAAGATGTTACTAGTTGGCCATCACCGCGCCAGCGTGGTGTAATTAAATGTTATTTTTGGTTATAATTTTAATTATGTGTAATAGGTATAAGTAATATAATATTTATTGTACAATACATGTACTAACATTTACGGTTAGTATTTCCACAAACCTATACACACACTTATACCTATATATATATATATATATGTATACACTATACGCACTTTCATATATTTGCATATATTACACTTATTTTTACACTATAGATTGGTACACATTTTGCACATAATATGCACACTACGTATATACATATACTATATATATTCTCATACATTATAAATATTTGCAAATTCGCTTTACATCTGAACACATTACAATTTACATGTGTTATGTACTACACATATTATACATACTTATACACACACTTATACATACTACACAAACATGTATACACTAAACATATTTTCATATATTGACACATATTTAATTATTTATCACACTATAATTTTTTACTTATTTTTCACATATTTTCACTACATATATTGCACATAATATTTACATTTGCACACACTTTAAATATTTGCATATTCTTCTTACATTTTAACACATTTCATATGATCACATATTTACACATACTTGTACACACACTTATTCATAATCTACATATATTTATACACTATACATACTTCCATACATTTTACACATATTTCTCATACACATATTAACACGTGTTTCACACATTTTTACGCACTACACATATTTATATATATTACACATATTTTCACACAATATATATTTTTACACGCGACATATATTAATACATACTACACAATTTCACAAACTTGACATATTTATACATACTATACATTTATGCACATTTTCCACAATATAAATATTTACACATAATATTCATTTTTTGAAACACTATATTTGTACACATACTCGCATATTTTCATATGCTACATATATTTATACATAATTCTTACATTTTAATATATTATGCATATGAACAAATGTACACATACTGCATATATTTGTACACACTATACATGTTTACACATTATACACATATTTTACTCACTGCACATACATATACATATTACACATATTTCTCATACACTATACATATTTACACATATTTACACATATAAAACACATTTTCATACACTATACGTTCTTATACATACTGCACATATTTTTTTACACTATATATTTACACATACTACACGCATTTTCACATACTTTTTTACATGTATATAAATACATATTTATATACACTATACATACTTACATATATATTTGCACATATCACACTTATTTTAACACTATAAATATATACACCTTTTGCACATATTTTCAATACAACATATTATATATACAATTGCACACATTATATATATTAGTACTCCATATGTACAATTATACATACTTGTTCAAACACTTATATTTATTACACATATATGTCCACACTACAAATACTTCCATATATTTGCACATATTGATAAGTATGTATTTTGGGTATTTTTATTTCATTATTAAAGTGTCTAGTAAGTAGTAAATTGTTATGCTTTTTGCAGAATTAAGGGGATTATGTGAATAAGAAAATTACTGTGGATGTTGGCATAGTTTATGGATTTAATGGTAAATCAAGGTGGTAAAAGGATTTGGATAAGGTTGACTCAAGGAAGTAGAACAAAAGTCAAATATTTGAAGATTCTTCCACAACTGCAAGGATTTGTTCCGCAACTTTGATAGGTTAAACAAGAAAATATTTTCTAGTGAGGAAAAATGGGGAATTTTGGTTAGATGGAGATTTTGTTTTTGTTACCTAGTTTTTCCTATAAATAGGAGAGAAGCAGAATAGTTTAGGCACCCCATCCCATCTTTTGAATTATTTTGAATTTTGTTTCAAGTTTAATTTCTTGTGTCTTTAATATTAGTCCGAATTTAAGTTTGAAGGTTTTAATGTTTTGAAGTCTTTTATTCGGTATTTTAATTCTAGTAGAATTCTTTTCCATTAACATTGAATTATTTTCGGTTATATCTATTGAAGAAGTATTGAATTTTGAGTTTTTAGATTTATTTAAGCATTGCGTATTTGGAGTATTTATTTTCAAGAATTCAGACATGCAAATTTATTTGTTATAAACATTTTTAGTTGAAGTACTGTGTATTCATTTAAGTGATTAGGTTGAATTTATGATTATGTCTGAATTCTTGAAGTCTGAGCATTCATTTTGAAGCACCGTGTATTCAGTTTGAAGTGCAATAACTGTTTTAAATTTTAAAAAGTCCGAGTTCATTCAAATCCTTAAATAGATAATGATCATCAAAATCGTTTCCTTGTTGTATGCATTCTTTCTAACTTGATAAGTTGTGTTCCTATTATGATTCTTCCTTTAAATGGTTAAAATAAATCATTTTATATAATTAAGTAATAGTAGTTTAGTATATCCTATTAAATAATATTCCAATCCAGTTCATAAATAAAGGAGCAATAGTTTGTGGATTAGCATTGGCAAGGGTGGAGTCTATCTTGGAGTTCAACCATCTAGTTACATCAACGTGGTTCTCACCAATCCGGCTAAGCAAACAAAGTATATGGAAGCGCTTATTAGTCCCAAAGCCAATGCGTTTTCTGGGAGAAAACTCAGGGATCGGAATCCCCGCATTTGCTACTCCGAAGGAAAAAATTGGAACTGTAAGTAATCTTTACTCGTATTTTGTAAAGGCCCCTGATTACCGGAGTTTAAATCAGCTTGGCCGCTTGTCATATAAACTTGATCTTTCATTTATGCTTCACTACTGGAATTGAATGAATTTGATGTGCTAAAAGTCCTTGGTTTGAGTTGGATGCCTATGAGAGCGGGGCTGAATTGGGAATGTCTATGGAACTTTGAACGTGGGGGGCAGCAGTACATACTTGTGGTCATTGTTTTGTTAGAATCTGCATTTTGCACTTTGGGGTGGTGATAAATTGATAATGGTTTGTGGCTGGAATTGTTATGCTGCTGGAATTTTGACTATGGGACTGTTAAGTAACTGCCCTGTGCCCTTATCATTTGTACATTTGATAGCTTGGACTGATTTGATAGTTGACAAAAGGTTTAGGCTGTTGTGCTAGTATACAGATTTGTACATTGCTAGGATAGGTGAACAGAGTACAATATTGGGTTCTGCCATTTGCCTTTCCGTCCATTTTGACTTGCACGAACGAGATAAAGAGCATTGCTACTTCAGTACATGTTTAGTAGTGATTCTCTAAATCTTGGCATTTAATTTTGAAGTTGCTTGTAATGGAGTAGTACTCCATATTTACATTTACTCTTTTGTTTTCCTTTTCTCTTCGTTTTCCCTTTTGATGTAACGGTGTTAAGGGGTATATCCGGCGCCGCTTTTGTTCAGGATGATATTTAATTTCCGTCTCAAAAAAATATATATATATATTGGTTCTCACCAATCCAAAGCAATAAGTTTTCTTCTTCCTTCCCTCTTTTATTTTAATTTTAATTTATATTCAGTAAATAGTTTAAGTATTCTTTAATTATGGTGATAGCTTAATTTTATTTTCCTGCATTAATAATGAAGTGCTAATTAAAATATGATCATGAGACCAAAATGCTTTGATTAAATTAATTTGGATAAATTCTGGAAATTCCCTGTGTTTAATGAATATGTTAAGATTAATTTAATCTTGATCACATTTCTTTAATCAATACAATGCCAAATAAATTTCCTACTAATTATCTGTAATTAATTGGTTAATTAATTAAGTGGTAAAACTACCATCAGGTAGGAGGGAATTAAAAGTTAGTAAATTATGACATACTGTTGATGATTGTAATTTACTAAAACTGGGTTTTTCTAATTACTAATGCAATTAAATCTTTAAATTTAGTGTTGGCCGATTCCAGCTAAATTGAGATTTAATTAGGGGTAATTAATTTATAGCTGATTCTTGTTAATTACCTATTAATTAAGGAAAAATTGGATTATGTCAGAGCTGATTCTCGGTAATCTATAACCAATTGGTTTGTAAAAGTTAATTAAATTATGAGTCTAGGATCGATCTAAATTTGATTAGTATGGATTTATTAATTGCCGGATTTTGCTTATTTGATAGATTATAATCTTTGTGATTTTCTTTGGTTAATTAGTTAATAAATTGTTAAGCTTAAATTAATTTGACACACTAAAATTAAATTGTTACACTTTGGAATTAACTAAAATTAATTGTGTACCAGTTCCTCGAGGGATCAACCCTACTTCCACGTGCTATTTGTATTATTTGAAGTAGGCATTTTAATTTGGTGCTAAACGACGTGCCAAATATAATACTTATTTTCAAACTATAAATTTGTACACATTTTGTACATATCTTGAACACTACATAAATTACACATACCATATACAATTTCGCACATTATAAATATTTTTGAATCATTCATACATTGTCAAAAATTAGTTATTTCCCCTTATAATTGTTTATTTAGTGAAATATGCATAACAAATAAAATTGTGATATAATAAGATTAAATATATATATATATATATATAGTCTATTATAATATTTGTCGCACATTACATGTATTAACATATACTATTAATATTTCCAAAATCTTACGCATATCTTCATTCGTTATACATGTTTATACATATTCAAATACTTTCATATTACACATGTTTACACATACTTGTACACACACTTATACATATTAGACATACCTGTACACACACTTATACATATTAGACATACTTGTACACATACTTATACATATTACACATATATGTATACACTATACATACTTTCATATATTTGCATATATTACACTTATTTTCACACTATATTTCCTTACATTTTACACATATTTTGCACACTACATATATTACGTATACTATATACATTTGCACACATTATAAATATTTGCACATTCTTCTTACATTTTCACACATTACATATTTACACATTTTACATACTACACATATTTACACATACTTGTGCATACACTTATACATATTACACATATATGAATACACTATACAAACTTCTATATATTTGCACATATTACACTTATTTTCACACTATAGATTTTTACACATATAACACACATTTTCACACACTTTACGTTCTTATACATACTGCACATATTTTTTTACACTACACATTTACACATACTACACGCATTTTCACATACTATACATATTTGTACATAATTTATACATTTTCACATATTGTACATATTTACACATAGTACAAATATTTTCAACCGCTATAATAATTTATACATACTATATATTTTTTCATATACATATAGCTATACATATTAGACACATTTTCACATACTATACATATTTATAAAATCTTCAAACATTTTTTCAAATTATACATATTTAACGTATTTTCACACATTGCACCTATTTATATATATATATTACCTATATTTTTACACATTATTTTATGTCAATTTGTACAGTTTTAACTTAAATTTTTCAATAAAAAAATAAGAAAAACAAAAATTTTATTTATCTAATTTTTATGAATTATTGTTATGGAAAAATAGTATTCATTATCATACATATGTAAGTAAAAAAAACATTTTCTTTATACAGTTTAATAAAACTTAATTTATATTTTTAAATTTTTATTGATGTTGGTGTTAGTATATTATGGTTTATTTGTGGTGGTTAATTTTCATAATTAAATTTTTAATTAATAAACAAAAGGGAGAGATTGCAAAAGAAAAGAATCTTTCCCTTTATATATTGTATAGATATTTTGCTTATATTATAATATATATATATATACTTTTTTAAAATTTTATGGTAAATAAATAAACAATATTTTTTTAAAAGATTAATAATAAAGAGTATGAATTCCTTTCCACATATGCAAGTATTTCATCAATCCTAACAATTGAGCCATAAAAGAATCAAATGCAAGTCTTGCTCTCATTCACTACATCAACAAGAAAATAAAAAGTTACAAATTAGTGATGGTAAAACTTATGTGAAAAAAAAGTTGAAGCAAAAAGTGCACTAATATCTGCATATTTTCAGTTCAAACTGCATAATGAAATTGCAAAAAGAATAACATATTGATACTGCATTTTAACCATTAAAGGATTACAAAGAAAGTATGAAATAGTCAGAGACAGATTAAAATGAGGAAGGGGGCTAATATACATCAAATGTATTGGCTCTTCTCACTTATTCGACCATAAAAGTGCAATCAAATCTACAAAATTACAAATGCTTTATTTGACATCTTAGTTTGAAATAAGAAGACTTCAGACATTTTCTCCCTTTCAATTAGAGACGATACACATTTGACATTCAGATGACCATTGTTATTGTAAATTCTATGTTGCAGTTAATTGAAAACCATGCTTTCTGTTTCTTGAACAAAACCATCTCCTGTCCATTCTATATCAGATAAACCTTTACGGATAGCTTTACGTTGTCGAATTGCTTCTTGTTGCCTTTTCACCAAATCGGTATGTGTCGTAAAGTATTCTAGTGATAACCTGGAGATAGGCCCAAGACAAATTAGTCACAGTATGATTCCAAGAAAGACTACTAAATCCTGAAAAAGGCATTTTAATGAAATGAAATATACCCTTTGAACTCGTCTATTGACGAAAAGTTGTGCTTTTTCATGAAATCCTGCAGCTTAGAGCAAAGTTTCTTTACAATACCATATCCATGAAGATTTTATGGCTCTGTCAAATATTGGATTATTCAATAGTTCTCTAGCAGAAGGTCTCCGGGTTGGATCAGGGTCCATCATAACCTATAAGGGTTGATACATCAAAAGGGAAACAGCAGCAAAGTTAGCCTTAGATGGCATTTGCAAAAGAAAAGAGTACATCATTTACTTGCATGATTTACCAAATTACTTTTTTCTTAACGAATTTTCTTAGTTATAGATAAAGCCATCCTACCCATCCTATGTTAACAAAAATTAATCTAGAAAATCTCTTATTGGCAGACATGAACTAATTGGCCAATATAAGTTGATTAAAGTCAGAATGAGCAGGAATGGAGAAGAAACATAAGCACTGATTCAAAAAGTATTTGAATTTTACTTGGAAGAAGAGTTTCATACCTTCAGTAAATTCTAAAACTGCATGGAATGACCAGGCAGAAGAGCCAGTTTTCCTTCTCTGAGATGCAGAAGTTTAGGCCCCAACTCAGATAGGACATATCCTCTGACAATTTCGTAAATGGTAACCCCCAAAGAGAAGATGTGAACCTTATCAAGGCAATCATACTTTTCATTTCGGATTTCTTGGGGCATATAGAGTGCATCACCCTCTTCAACCGGCAGGCTCCGATCAAAAAGGGTTGCACAACCAAAGTCACCAAGCTTGTAAATACCATTTTTGACATAAATATTAGCTGGCTTTACATCTAAATGGGCTATTCCTCGCTCATGTGTGAACTTCAATGCCTTTACAATTTGCAAATATGAAAATCTCAATTTTCATAAACTCAAAAGAGTGTTTAAAATCCTTACAAAGGAAAGCATAGAATCATGGGACAGCATAACCTAATCAAACAAAGACAAACTAATTCAAAAGTTGTTGGCATTAACAATGTAATTTTGTTTCCATGACCTGTAGATTATGACAGACACCCTAAACTTGGTGATATTGACATTTAGCAGGAGCAAGTTTTCTACTTGGTAATTCATGAAGTCATTGATTGACATCTACGACTTGATATCTATGACTATAAAAACATATTTGCAATATTCATACTGGAAAGAGAAAATTGTCAAGAGAATTAAAGATAGTAAATAAAACAAAGAAGTACTTAAATGAGAGAAACAAAGGTAATTCAGCATGAACTCATCCAAACGACAATAGGGAAAAACATTCAAAACCTTTATTGCTATCAATGATATCACTTTGTTTTCAGATTTGTTTTTTGCTAGATGACGTTCAACTTCATGAAAAATACAAAAGCTCTCAATCTGGTTATTCAGGAACTGGCCAAGTCACTAATGCACAAGATGAGCAAAATGTAATCTTTCAAGTTGATCCTCAGTCCTAAGAAAGTAGATCCTATGAAAATATTGTGTTTCTCTTCTCTTCATATATCACGGTTCACTTAACAAACGGGTTAGTATTTAATTCTTATGATTGGCACCAAAAATATTGAATTATTTTACCATATCGGAAAACATAGTGCAATGAAAAAGTGGCTCCATTCTTTACACAAAAGTTTCCAACTTGAATAGCAACTACAGCCCAAAGAATAAAACTCGATCATACATCCTCCCTCCTCCATATAAGGCCTAGAACTACAAGTGACAGTATCCAGAAGCAGTTTTAAATAATTTACTTTTGTCCATGATTTCCCTCCAGGGGCTCGCTAAGTTTTGAGCTCAACAGACTTCTCAGATGATAGAACAATCCATACAATAGCAAACCTACACAAAAGCGTGAGTCCAAGAGAATATCAAAGACAAAGACTCGATTATACACTTCATTGCACTAAACTGCAATTAAGGGAACGTAGAGAAAGAAAACAACAAAGTAACAGAAGAAACATAAAAAAATCAGTATCCCATTTCTTAACAAGCCATAAAGAGCAAATTTTTAAAACCATGCATTGAAATAAAAGATGCTAGAAGCACACAAAAGCACCAAAGAGTTCAAAAGTAACAGTACTATTTTAAAAAATAAAAATAAAAACGAGGTTAGGGCCTATTCTATGTATAGAATAGAGAAAGAAGTAAAGAAATATATTGAAGTTACAAACCTCCTGCTGAAACTCCATATGCCCTTGCATGCTATTCAGGTGTAAATCCTTACAGCCACTTAGAGTGTGATGAAGAAACCCTCTATAAATATTTCCATAACCCCCTTCGCCAATCTTTAATGTAGGGTAACAATTACGAGTCGCTTGTTCAATTTCGAAGAGAGAATACTCAGAAAATAAACAAGACATGGATGTAGTTGAGACCTCCTCAGCTTTGGTTTTCCTCAGATCCTCAGCTACCCTTACTGCATTGCTTAAGCTTCAGTTTTCTAGTTATATCTTGAACACAGATATTATGGCAACAGCAGCCATGTTGTCTTGATAAAAACAATAAGAGAGAGTGTTCGAGGCGAGGATAATCACCAGATCATACCAAGTACAAGTACGTTTCTGTAACCTGCAATTTTAATTGAACTGTACAAGTTCTAATGCATATATCAACTATAGAATTTGTAGACAATTTTGAACTACTGTCTTGGCAATAGTTTGATAAAATATGATTTCATGTATAATTATCCAGAAATTTACATAAATAGTTTACCACAAATCAGGATCGTCATCTTACTTGCACATCACCCATGGCACACCGGTTTGAAGTCCCACAGCCATGGCTGATGCCCATCGAACATAAGGTGGACCTTTCTCACGAAATCCGGCCTCTAAATTTTGGTATTCATTCTCAATCTGTGTTGCTCAGAATTTCATTGTTCAAATTAAAACACATATAGCAAGTAGTAAAGCTTATTATTTTGGAAAAAATTGAACCTGTGAAAATATGATAGGCCCTCATTGTGGAGCATATAATCCTTCTGATTTGAACATGTCAACAATTTTTGTTGTGAAGTTTTTCATGTAGAACTGTGGTGAAACAGTGGAATCCTAATTAGATCATACTATTATGTTTTTGAATGTTTGGGAGTACAGTAAGTTTAATTAATCAAATCTTTTCTTTGAAAAACTTCTTCAACTATCATCCATAAACTCTTTCTATTAGTCACTTGTGACAAAAGTACTTCCATGATGCTGCGTTGAGGAACTTCTGAGGGTACCTATTTATCCGAAACTGGATGCACATTTGGTTTTTGTTTGATCATAGACGGAGAAGTTAACCTTTTTGCAAAAGTTTTCCTATAAAGTGAAAGTACATATTTTTCCAGGTATACGACTTCTAACTCCAATATGGCAATATCTTTTATCAGGTCCACTGCTGGTTGATAACAAATATAGATGAGGATTTAATTAAAGAGAATTGAGTAGCGATTTTTAGTTAAAATGCAAAAGATGCAGCTTTGGAAATAGATGATTTTGATGACTAATTAGGAAGAGCTTACCTTGGAAATCAAGTGTTCGGATGTGGAACCAAGCTTGAAAGGTTTGGAACACAATGCCCTTTCCAGTACTTGCCGCATTGCGAATTGGTTCTCAAGTTGCTGTTGAAGCTCTAAAATCTGCGAGTTGAAAGACCATTAAACCAATAAGTATAGCAGGCAAGCAAGATATGTGCGCACACATCGAACCCTGAATAGTTTAGGCTTCATTATGTTGACAGATGAGATTTCGACATTTAGAGAATCCATGCTTGTGGCCACATTCCGTGCCTATGGAAATAGAACCAGACTCTATTAAATCTTTTCAAGTAACATTGTCTTAATAAGAAAGACAAAATGTTAATCAAGCAAGCAGGGAAGAAATAACGAGAAATCCGCTGATAAAGATACAATTAATCACTGAAATTTCAGACTATGATTGTGAAAAAGAATGCATCTGAAGCTCTTCATTCAAGGAATTCTGAACCATCGTATCAGTCAAGTGCCTCTTCTTGGGTTCAACAAAATTATTCAACTTCCCCACTTCCTGTTGCACAAACAGAATTTGATATGAAAAGACAAAAATTAATTGATAATGGACATCGAAATCAGATGGAAGATCCAGTAAGTGGATTTATATTTATACCATTTCAGAAGGATATGAAGCTTTCAAGAGACTACCGAACTTGTCTTCCCGAAAGATATCACCATAGCAGTCACTGCAAGATTAGAAAGGCACATTCTTTAATTAGCGGATTCACTTCCAGTATTCCATAACAAGATTATGCTAAAGCTTACGTTTTCTATTCAAATGAGACCGGGCAAGTCCATAGAAATGGCTCTCTAGAGCGGGAAAGGTACATCCTATGATTTGCTAATCAAATTTGCAAAGAAAATTATCATAAATATGACAAAGAACTGCTTGTGTACAGCTTTTCTGGTCCAATCACCAAAACAAGGTATCCTCTTATTGCACAACTACACATCAATTTTGAAACCCATCACAACATTCATTTTAACAAACTTCGTTCTAGGACATCTACAACTCTTAATCACGCAAGGAACAGATTCTTGATAAGATGTCAAAATATCTTTCAAGAAATGTAAATAATCACAAATCTTCATCTTAGAGAGTGGTGACTCCAGAACTGGAGAACAGATATCTATACCTAACAGGGGCACTAAAACCATGCGGTGTAGTAGTTCATAACAAATTTAGAATGCACTATATTAATCTTATTTTCAACTTTACTTTGTTGCTTCAAGTAATAACATAATTATCTACAAAACGTTGGTTGCCAACAACAAATGTTAAACATGCAATCTGGCTCAAAAAGATCAACCAATATTTACTCAAAAAGAGTATTAATCTTATTTTCAAATTTACTTTGTTGCTTCCAGTAATAATATAATTATCTACAAAACGTTGGTTGCCAACAGAAAATGTTAAACATGCAACCTGACTCAAAAAGATGAACCAATATTTACCCAAAAAGATCAACAACACATGCCAGTACCTAGTGAAATTCCAAAATATGTAAGAAAAATGTTTTACAATTGATTAAGGATCAGAACTTACTCTTTGTCATACTCCATTGTCTATCAATAATACAACATCTAATGATGTGATAACAGCCAAATAAAGTTTGACTAAACAAACTTCTACATGTAGGGAAGGTGGAATCAGAAATTTAATTCCAAGAAACCATGGTAAGTTAAAGAGCTTAGCCATGATAAATTTAAAGTTCTTGTTCACATTATTGTTGTGGGTTGCACTCGAGAAGAATAATGTTGCCTTCATAGCTCTTGCATATGCTCTAGCCTGCACATTTATGCATTATACATCAACACAACTCAATAAACAAGTTAGACAATTGTAACTTTGCACATAAAATAAAGAAAAAGTACTCTGGTTCGACGTAAAGAATGGAATGGAATGGTATAATGGCTGGCTGGCTACAATTTGTTTACAGAAGAAAGTTGGCCTTAGCTCAACTCTAACGTTAAAGAAAAGAATGAGGAATATTTGTTCAACATCGAATCCAATCCAACTTTTTTTGTTGAAATAATAGAAAATGTTTCCTTCACTTTTGTTGGAACAGATTCAATAGAACTTATCACCAACGCATACGAGGAAATACAGGAGAAAAGTTCTATACTTGGAAGCATGTCTTTCTTTCTTTTTTTTACTTTGAACAATTGCCCTTGGAATTGACAGAACAAAAATCAAGACCCAATTTCTTCCAACAATGTCTTTATACTATGGTTTAAGTAAACATCTTGTACTCGCGGAGTAAGCCACTCATTAAATATTTGCTTTACTATGTCTGTGTGCATATTAATTGTAATGCAGATTTGATGGAAATTCCAAAAGAGGAAAAATGTTTTACTGAACTTTGGATCACATGTTTTAGGTTATGTTAGACACTTTTCTTGTTAGATAGCTAAAAAGGTGAACTATTCTACATAAAAGCTGCAAGTGAAGTTCAAGAACTTGATTGAGTTTTTTTGTTACTAAATTTCCCTTATAGCATTCATTGTCTGATTAAAATGACAACAAGAACTGCCCTCAAAGAGTCAATCCATGAGGGATTCCAACATTTTTTTACCTGAGTTATGACAGTCCATTGAATATCTGGTGGAAGCTGGACAAAATCATCGAACTTTGTCCCGATTAGAATTGCAATTGCAGTCTGCAAATAGTTACAGATTAAGGAGATATTTAGATGCATAAAAGGGCTGCTGCAAATATCATGATATGTGAGCTTTGAGAGCATCAAAAGATCATCCAAATCACATCCCTTCTACAACAATCATTCAAATGTACTGAAAAATGAAATTTTCATACTCTATCCCACTCATCAAGAAGTAGTAAGTGATTAGCTTAGTGATATGATATTGAAATCATTAACTTTTAACAGTAGGCATTTAATACAGTAACAAAGAAAATATTTCAAGCAACTAAAATGATCAATCACATTCAAGTTTCAACAACTGTACACTTCTTGCCAATTACCATTAAAAACTCAATAGGGATATTATATCCAGCCAGGGCCACACTGACCACTTCTATCTAATGTGCAAATAAAGCTCTACCTACAACAATAATTGATGTGATCCTTTTCCTTTCGTTTTCCATTTCTATCTTAAAAAAAATTATTTCCCTCAAAGATATCCTTGCATTTTTTCCTACAATTATTCCTTCAAAAAAATAAAAAATAGAAAAATCACGACAGCAAAACCTTTATTAAAATTTTTTTCTCCAAGACAAGATTGAAGTTTAATTACCTGATTCCACTTTCTTGCTTCGGTATACCATCCAATTACACTGCAATTCCAAAGAAAATCAAGTTCATGATCGTATTTGTCTATGTTTGAAGTGAGAAACAATAGCAAAAAAAGACGTCATTTTTACATGTTTAATGTACATCGAATGGTAAGATCAAACATGAATAGAATTGCAACTGCATCTTTGCAAGCAATTGGAACTTGATCAAGTGACCTTCTATCCCCTGCAAGATGTTCAAACACAACAACATTATCAAGAACTGTACAAAAAAAATCATTGTTTTGTAACTTAAAATAGATATTTCACCTAAAACTCACCAACCAAAAACAAACATTCTTGATTCTTTTACAAACATTGAAAGGTAAAACTAAATGAATCAAAAGTAATCAAATTACCTCCAACATCCCATATTCTAAAAGCAATCCTTGCCCCTTTAACAAATAAAGTCTTATCAATCAAATTCAATCCTTTCATCTCCAAACACCTCTTTTCTTGCTCATCACCTATGTACTTTGTCTACAACATTATTCCCACAAAAAAATAAAGAAATTTCATTAATAAACAAACTCACACTGTCAAATGCATTCATAAATAATAACAAAATAATTATTAAAAAAAAGTTTGCCACAAAACTTATTTTCCCAATCTGACAATCACCCAAAAGGCTGATCTTTAAGCTTACTAAATCGGAATCATTATCACTATCAAAGCCACCAAAGGTAGTAGTGGGCTGCTCCGCCGTCTCCTGCCTCAAGCTGCTAGACTCCAAAGCAGGTTCCATGGACCGAGTAGTATGACAATATAAAGAAGGCCTATTATGTGAAACTCTTCTGTACCTGAGAGGCCTTCCACCAACTGCAGCAACATAAAACATCAACTAAGAGACGTGGAATGACAAGAAATTTGTGACATATGGATTATGGAGTACAAAATAAGCAACAGAGGCTTTACATAATCACAAGAGCCCATCTTGACGACCATAGGTATCTGAACCTGAGTGAACGTATCGATCTGTTCTTGGACGAAAACAGACCCTCAAAAGTTCATTAACCCAGATAACATACCTCATCTCATCCAAAGCACCCTCCAAATCAGCCACATCTAAAGAGACTCAACCTTTGACTTCAAATAAGCCTCAATTGTGGATTAGTTCCCCGTTTAAATAAACCCAGAGAAGCGAAAATTAACCTGAAAAGAAGAAGGAGAAGAGAAGGAGGAGGGAGAGCGCAGTAGCATCTTAGAGAAAAAATGAGGGCGAGCGGCAGAGGTAGAGAAAGAAATATAGAGATAAAACCCTAAGGCATAACGACGTCGTTTGAAAGAACAGGGATTTTTGCTTTGGCGACCGCACGTGATCAATGCCTGGGGCACGTGAAATTGGACGACCAAATAGGCCGCTTATTACTTTATCTTAATAAGTGTTTGTGAAAAATGCATTGTGTGTAAACAATCAAAATTGAAAGTGATGTCTCATGGTTTGTACACGCCTTTTCCTGTTCCTAGTCATTCTTGGATTGATATTTCTATGGACTTTGAACTTGGATTACCTAGGTCACGCATTATTCATGATAGCATATATGTAGTTGTTGATAGGTTTAGTAAAATAGAACATTTTATTTCATGTTCTAAATCTAATGATGCTAAACATATTGCTGATTTATTCTTTAAGGAGGTTGTTAGATTGCATGGCATTCCGCAAAGTATTGTTAGTGATAGGGATGTTAAATTCTTGTCTCATTTTGCGTACTCTATGGAATAAGTTGGGCACTAAATTGTTGTTTTCTACTGCTGCACATCCACAAACTGATGGACAAACTGAAGAGTTAATCGCACTTTATCTAGCTTACTTCTTGCCATTATTCAAAAGAACTTAAAGAATTGGGAAAGTTGTTTACCTTATATTGAGTTTGCATATAATAGGACTTTGCATAGTTCTACTAATTGCTCACCTTTTGAAGTTATTTACGGATTTAATCCTTTAACTCCAGTTGATATTTTGCCTCTTCCTATTAATGAGTTTGTTAATGTATAAGGTAAAAAGAAAGCTGATTTTGTAAAGGAGTTACACAAAAAGGTTCGAAATAATATTCAAAGGCGTAATGAACAAGTTGCTAAGCAAGCCAATAAGGGTAGAAATCAAGTGATATTTGAACCAGGTGATTGGGTTTGGATACGCTTAAAGAAAGAGAGGTTTCCCGAAAGAAGGAAATCTAAACTTCATCAAATAGGAGATAGTCCTTTTCTAGTCTTGGAAATGATTGGAGATAATGCTTACAAGATTGAACTTCCAAGTGCGTATGGCAATGTGTCATCGACATTTAATGTTTCTGATTTATCTTTGTATGATGTAGGTGATTCGAGGATGAATCCTTTCGAGGAGGGAGGGAATGATAGCAATCCGCCCATGTCCATGCTGCCAAAGCTGACTTCACATGATCCATTGGAGTATCTTGATGGACCAATGACAAGATTAAGGAGTAAGAGGATGAAGGCCGCTTTGCAAACATTGTTGCCAACACATAGTGAAGAATTGGACAAATTTAACGATCACTTGGCGTCTCCACCATCACCATCTCAACATGAAGTTTTTGGAACATTTCTTGCATTACAATTCATGAAGAAGTTCCTAGGAGTTCTACATTGGAACTTAAGAAAATTCCAGCTTAAAGAAGTGTTTATGGACTACCTTGAAGACCAAGATGGAATGCTTGGACTTTACATCATTGGTTCACGCCATATTTAAGTAATTAGGGTTTATTTGCTTTGTAATAAATTAATTCCATTAAACATTAATTTGGGCTTAATATTTTCGTTAATAAGTAGTTCATTACGTCTTGCATGATAATGGAAAGTAATTCTTTTAGAAAGTAATCTCCTACTTATTAGAAGGAAGGCTTTTTTGTAGGAGCTTAAGCAAAAATGTGTTTTGCCTCTTAAAGGTCAAAACTGTGTCCTTGTCCTTCTTTTTAGGAGTGTTCCTACATCTTAGGAGCTTCCTATATTTTAGGAAAATAAGTTAGTTGTTAGTTTCCAATTCCAATTTGGAATGTTTTCTCAATTGGATTAGTAGTTAAGAAGTCAAGTTGTAATTGGTTTTCATTAGAGTTTCCTTGTACTTTGGCTAAATTTCTTCCTATAAAAAAGGAGAGGCCTTAAAACTTTTTTAGATAGACTAAAAATCAGATTTTAGCTTTGCTAAATTACAAGAACGTTGTGTTTGAACCTTAAAGATCAATTAAGTTTAGTTGTTCTTTAAACTTTCCTCAAGCCTTTAGCTAAGACCTATATGTGAGCCTTTTTGTTCTTGAGTAAAGGAACGCCCAAACCTTTTAGTTTAGTCTCTTGATTTACATAAGGCTAAGTTAAATTGTTTGTATAAGCGTGGGGGTTTGGTTGGCTTATTACCAAATCTTTTCGTTTTTCTTTGACTACAATTCCGCCAATTGTTTTGCTCTTGTTCTTGTGTTTTCTTTTTGTGTAATTTTGGCGTCAACAACGGTCCAAAGTTTTGGTTCGAGTGGTCTAGGATTTTTAAGCCTCGCCCATTCCTTATCAAATGAACTTTTGTAGATTAAGTGTAACCATAGATGAGTTCATTGGTCTAATGAGCGAATCTAACTTGTAGGATGCTCAATTGGTTGGGAATGCGTTTAAAAAACTCAATCTCTCACCACAAAGGGAACTCTATTTTGGTGTTGTATCCTAGATAAGCCATTCTTGAGAATTTGCTTGAAGGTAAATCTCACAATTGAAGCATTAGTGACTTGTGCGTGATTGGTTATGGATTCATAGTTGATTTAAGGGTTATGAATCTAACTATTTGAACTAAGTATTGACAACTAGTTTGAAGGTGATCTATATAAGCTATACTTAGGTGGATTTGTTAGTGTCTAGTGAAGGTTGAGGTAGTGTCTTTAAAGGCTACCAAACTTGTGCTAGTTGAGCTAATATCAATCCTTTAAAAACTCGTAGTCTCTTTAAAGGCTATAAGACTTGACTTATGAGATCAAGAGCAAGTTAAGGATAGAGATTTTCTAGAGTCGGCTAGTATTTGAGTCATTATGTACTCCTCACCACAAGGGATGTATTGGGTAGAGGAGTAGTTCTCAATCGATAAACCTAGATATATCGTGCCCCTCACCACAAGGGTCGATAAGTAAAGGGTTAAGAGTTGTGGTAAGTCCTTAAATTAATCACCTCTTGGCATATCACCTCTCATTCAAATTAAACATAGTAAGGAAGTATTCATAGTGAAGGCTTGAACCGCCCATGCCAATAACCCCCAAAAGACCCTTACTTTTTGAATTGTGTGAGTCATTTCTTACGTTCTTTCATTGAAGTGTAGAAGTGGTAAATCATATATACTTGTTTGTTGTTTATTTTTTTAAAGTTCTCTCACTTAACACACATAACATGTTACAAATTTGCAATCAAAACCCCTCCATACGGAAATGATCCTTAAGCTATGCTAGGATGATAGTTGGAAATTATATTTGATAACTGACTTAAAAATACTAGTTTTACTTGGCTTTTGTGGTGTTTTAGTGCATCTTGTGTAAGATTGTATGTTGATTTGTAAGTTTATGTGATGAATTGCGTGAAGTGCTATTTGGTGAATAAGGGCCGGAATTGGTGCACTAGTGTGCATAAGTCACTACAAGAAATGTGGGCATTACTGACTAAGCCATTGCGTCAATAAAGGTGCAAATGTCGTCAGTACAATGGATTAGTGATTGAAAAATGTCATCAAATGGTCGCCAATAAAGTGTCAACAGTAAAGGGTCTTTTGACGACTTTTTTTTCGCAGTCAGTAAACACTCCTTTTTATTGACCGAATTTTGTTGTCAATACAAATATTGACGATAAAATTTCGTCAGTATGGTCTGGTCAATAATAGTAGTTAGTTGTCAGTAAAGGGTGTCCTTTATTGACGATATAAGTAGTAACAAATAAAAGTCGTCAATCAAGAATGGTATAGTAAAACACTTTACTAACAAGATTTATTGACAATGAATGGTTGTTAAAAGCAATAAAAAAAGTCAACATTTACCGGGGAGAAACAGTATTGACGACAAATGTTATCAATAGAAAATAAATTGCCAAATTAGTTTTATTGACGATAGGCATTGAAGAGGATTGTTGTCAATCGAATATTAGTGACAACAAATGTATGTCAATGGGATATGCTTTTTGTAACGAGTTGGATTGACGATATAATTTGCATACACCTTGTCACTAAAATGAGATGGTAACAATCAACAGTGACGACAAATAGTCGTCAAATAGAATTCCATGTTTATACTGGGCTGCCATGATTTTTCTTGCCACCCTGTATAGCATATTATACATACACTGATACACTCATTTCATTCTATTCCTGTAACAAATATTATGCATACACTGTACAAATATTATGCATACGCCACAATTAACTTCGTTTGTTAAATGAAATTCAATAAAAAAGTAATCTTCATTCATGAAATATTTTGGGCTGCAATTGCCACAATATTTATATAAGATTAAGCAATTTACGCATTTCATTGTATTCGATTGCCTCAGATGAATGAAACCAAACACAAAATAAGGAATTTACCAATAATGTCTACAAAACTATTTTCAAAAGGTGTTCAAAAATTATACCCCAAAATATTGCCAAATGTTAAGTAGCATATAAGTGAAGGCAACCTAACCTAATAGAAAATATCCACATTAAGGATAGATGTTGTTTGCCCCTCAATATTTCTTCTTCCAACCTTGAAGCCAAATCACTACAAAATACACAATTTCAAAAGAAACAAAATCACAACTTCACTCATAATAAGGAACAATTACACTTACTGGTAATTTACAATTGCATAATATGAAATAATTGAGATAGTGTAAACTTACATTTTTTTTTCAGCTTGCATTCTAACAAGAAGAGCAATTTGATTCCTCATTTCCTCTATCTTCTCATTAGATTGCATATGAAGTTCTTTAAGCTGTTTGATTTTTTCTTTCTGAGCAATGATTTCTTCTTTCTGAGCGTTCACTTCTTCTTTTTGAGCATTGATTTCAACAACCAATGCATTGGTATTCTTTTCGGCTTGATCAGCTCTTTTTCTTTCATTTTCTGCCTTCTCCGTCTATTTTTCCATTGCTAAAATATGCTTGTTTGATGTAGAATGTCCACGTAAATGACCAGGAATTCCATTCAATTCTTGCACACAAATTTCAACTGGAGACAAATCTGTTGTAGCTTGCATTGTAACCAATTTTCCTACAATAATGTGTAAAATATTCACTACGAACATTAAAAGAAAATAAGAGAAAGACACAAAAGGAAAGTATAGATTCTAGAGGATATAATGAAACTAGCAAGACAAAATCAGAATTTAAAGTATACAAGGTTGCCAATTGATTGATTATCTCTAAGGTAATTGAGTAAGCAAGATATAATTCAACGAGGAAGGCACAAAAAGAAAAAATTGAATTTGGACGATATATATAATATAAGAATGCAAAATCAGAAAAGTACACAATATTACACATTCATTTATTACCTTGGAGGTAATTGTGTAAGAAAAAGAAAAATGTAACATTGCAATCAAACAATGTTGACAAAAGTATATTAACATAAGGATAAGTGGCAACATATCAACATAGTCAACATAGTCAACATTACAATCAACATGTTTAAAACATATAAATTAAATGTTTGGGTTTCAAATTGTATAAAAAATTCTGTGAATAGTATGAGAACAAATAACAGAGTTTTCTCAACTTCATGATTAATCAATGCTCCTTTTTTAGTTGAAAAATGGGCCATCTTATAAGCATCAATGGGATTCACCTCGACCCCATCTTTTATCTTCTACATTAAGCATCAGTTAAAACTAATTGACATGCTACAATTCAGTTACAAGATGAAATGAATCACAAACCTTTTCCTTAATCATTCTTGCTATGGACTCTGTTCCAGTAGTTCTTGGAATCTTAACCTTTTGCGATTGCCAGCATTTCTCGCACACATATCCTGCCAAAAAATGTAAAAGTGGGATTGAAAATTAACATAAAGTAATGTTCACATGAAAATATAGCTTATTTGAATTAAAATGAAAATTTAGACCTTGTATTCTTTGCTATCAAAGTGATTGCACAAGAATATCCAATCTTCTTCTCTAACATCAATGGGTACATGTTGTAATGCCTCTTCTTCGGATGAAAATTCCAGAAATGTTATATGCAAAGCATGCTTATGACTCTTGAACTGATTTGCTAACTGTTTGTTAATGCATTGTCTAGCTAGGGGACTATCTTCATACACAAACCCCTCCTACATAGCATATGAAATCAAATACATTATTATCAAATTAAAAAAATTGTTATTGATGTACAAGAATTGACTATGAATGAAAAATACCGAGGCATTCTGGATGATCTCCTCCTTCAGTCTTTCATCTTGGGATGTATAGTTAGGCTTATTAAATCTATCCATTTTGCGAACAACGCATCCCAACACGCTAATGAAGTCCTGTGCATTTTTCCCCACAATATGCTTGCAAATAGCATCAAACTCAACAACTAAAATTGCTTTAGCACATCTTTTGTTTGCCAATCCAATATTCCTAGTTCTACCTCTCTTTGATGTATTCACTAACCATTTTGTTATACAAAAGAGTGAGTCAGTTTATAGGTCAAAGAAATAAAATCAAAGTCATATCCATTCATATCACAAGATGACCATTTTCATCATGAAATAAAAACATAAAAATACCAAGTAAAATTTATTTTGTAAGAGTATTTAAATCAGAAAATATCAATAAGTAAATCATTTTAAATTTTTTTCTTTAGAAGCATTGAATCTGTATCTTGTGGCTCTTCTTGAGATGGCTGATCAGCTCCTTCCCTAGCTTGTTCATCATTAGATGGTTGGCCAGATTCTGCCCTTTCTTGACTATGCACGTCGCTGGACTCATTTCCCAAATAAAGTGCACGCTTATCTTGCACAAGACGTGAGCTTCTCCTTGGGGTTAGCACTTGTTCAGCCTCTTCAGCTTCATCTTCCAAGTGAAAACATGAAGTGGTTCGAGTAGGTTTGTTGAGTGTTTCTCTGTAAAAAGCGTGTATATGGTTCAGATGTCTTCATTGGATTTTTTCCCAAGCCACGTTTTCCCGGTCCAGCCATCTGTATAAGAGCCAGAAAAAATAAAGAAAAGAAACTATTACTTCAATAAGAAGATGCCTGAAAGTTGTAAGCATAAGTAACACAATTACTTTAATAAAATATATACCAGAAAGTTACAATTTAAGGATGCATAGCACAACATCAAATTCAAACACATAAAAATAACTATTATATATGAACACTAAAGTCATTATTGATTAATATAACCTATTCTGAATCACTGAAGTCGGTAAGCCGCATGTTATCTCCATCATCTTCACCATCGCTATGAATAGTATCAATGTTATCATTGTCAACAATGAATGCATCGTGATTCTGAATTTGGTTTCTCACTGCTCTTGCACTTGAATTCCCATGGATGGATGAGGAATAAACTAACTGCAATAGCAAAGTGCCTCTTACAAGTGTAGTCAATTCAACATTTAAGTGTACCGTTAACATAAAATCATGCTCATTTTCTTGGTAGACTTCTTCACATACATCATCATTTATATGTTCTGAACCACATGACAATTCTTACCCAATTTCAGATCTAGCAAATAGAACACTTGGTGAGCTTGGTATGCAAGAATATAGGGCCAGTCTTCATACCATTTTCTTGAAATATTTATGCTCCTTACCCGTAATTCTTCATCAAATTGCATACCTAAATTATCTTCAATTATGCTTGTACGACACCAAAAAAGTCTATTGAATTGTTTCCATTCTCACTCTTAAGTACAACACCACTATTTTGTGTCTTCCTATCATTTTCACAACATTGATTGTGAAACCTATATTCATTAACCATGTATCCAGAGTATCGACTTATCCGGCTATCCTGTCCTAGTGCTAGGGCTCAAATTTCATCATTAAATGTATTGGAACCTGATAACACCTATATAAGAGTAGATATATGTAATGTTAAATTGATTCTAAGTCGAAAATTGTTTATGATGATAAAATAAGTCACTTACATTTTGTCAAAACCAATAAGGAAACTGTTTATCATGCCTTAAATCTACATTTTTGTAACCATCTTCTGCGAGTTTTTCCTTATGCTCTTTAAATTCAAAATTAAGAAAAGTAATTATCATTATTCATTATTAATATATTTATAACTGTTTAATGAATCTTATGGCTAATAAAGTAATAATGAGTAACGATAATAAAATAATTAACTTAATGTATAAATTCCTCAAGTTCATCACAATTGTTCTACACGAACGAATGAATTTTAGCCAACTCTGATTTATTCAACACTCCTAATTTTGGTTCACCAAAAGATCTTCATGTACCAGAAAAAATAGAAAATTGTCCTATTGGTTCTGGCTTATCATTGTTACGTTTAACCTTATTGAATGTTGTCTCGACATTGCCTAGATACATGGAGCAGAAAGTGAGGCATTCCTTATCAATGTATCGCTCCACAATGCAACCTTCTGGTCGAGACTTATTATTATCATACCCCTTTAACTTGCTCATTTTCCTAGAATGGAAACAATAAAGATTAGTTGTACTATTAAGACACACGATGTCAAAGAATTAAGGAAGTCAATTGTTATGTACCTCTCAAATGGAAACATCCATCGAAATTGAGGTGGACCAGCAAGCTTTGCTTCTAATAGTAAGTGCACAATGAGATGTACCATGATGTCAAAAAAAGAAAGGGAGAACATTTTTTCCATCTTGCAAAGTATGATAGTAATGCTATTCTCCTCCGACTCCAGAACATGTTTGAACAATGTTTTTGAGCATATGTTCTTAAAAAATGAGCTCAGTTTAGACAAAACTTGTCGAACTTTTTTTGTCAAACTACCCCTAATTGCAAGAGGTAGCACCCGCTGAATAAAAATGTGAAAATCATGACTTTTCTTGCCTGCCATATGAAATTCCCCACCCTTAATGTATCGTGATATATTGGAAGCAAAGCCATCAGGGTACTTGATTGATGACAAAAAGTTGACTACTTTCTTCCTCTCCTTTTTTGTGAGATGATAACAAGCCATAGGCATTTCATGAGAACCACCATTGACCCTCAAGTGCAAATCCCTTTTCAATCCCAAATCCATCAAATCCTTTCGAGATTTCCATGTATCCTTTGTTTTACCATTGATATCCATAATTGCACCAATTAAACTCTCCGCTACATTTTTAACCACATGCATAATATCAATGTTATGTCTCACTTTCAAATCTGGCCAGTAAGGTAGCTAAAAAAATATACTTACTTTGTTCCAGTTCAACCCACTCTCCTTACATTTCCTTTTTCTTTGTTTAACTTGCTCGGTTACCTTACCAAACGACAACTACACAAGGTTTAATTTATGTAATTCACTCAAGATTTCATGTCCAGATTTGGGTAGAACTAGAAATCGAAGATCTACCTTTCCCTTAAAAGATTTTGCATCTTTATGCCACTGATGATTGGAAGCTAAGAATCTGCGGTGTCCTATATAGCATACTATTTTGCTATGTGGCAAGTGTTGACAAGATGTCTTATCCATGCATATAGGGCAAGCAAAATAGCCTTTCGTGCTCCACCTAGAAAGCATGGCATAAGCAGGAAAATCATTTATTGTCCATAGCAAAACAGCACGCAAAGTGAACCTTTGCTTTTTGTGAGCATTATAAGCCTCAACACCATTCCATGGCTCAATTAACTCATCAATCAATGGTTGTAAGAATACACTCATTTCCTGGAGATTTGGGTCCTGGAATTAACATTGACATAATGGAAAATGGCTCTTTCATACATTTCCATGGTGGCAGATTATAAGGGACAAGAAAGACAGGCCAAATACTGTAGGCTTTACTCATGTTGCCAAACGGATTAAACCCATAAGTGGCAAGACCTAGTCTTACATTGCGAGGGTCATGAGCAAATTGTTTATAAACCATATCAAAGTGTTTCCAAGCTTCACTATCAGCAAGATTCTGCATGACATTATCAATTTTATCTCGTTTCTCCTTATGCCATCACATATCACCGGCTATTTCCTTGTGACTAAAAAATTAATGAAGCCTTTGCTTCAAAGGGAAATAGTGAAGCACTTTGCGTGGAACTTTTGAACCCTCTGATTTATATCGAGGTTCTTTGCAGTTATCATTTGCACAGATTATGTGACTCTCATACTCCTTACAATAAATAACACAATCATTCACACAAGCATGAATTTTATCATATTTAAACCCTAAGTCTCGAATGATGTGCTAAGCTTCATAGTCGGATGTAGGAATAGAAGCTTCCATAGGTAGAGCTTTCTTGAATATTCCAAGCAAAGCATACCACATGTCATTTTCATATGAAGTAGGGTGACGATGAATGATAACTTGGTGTAATTTTTACACCCAGGATACAAGTCTTTTTTCGCATCATCTAATAATATAATAAAATGAGCTACCTCATCAGCATCATAATTTGAAGAAATACCACCACCCATCCGGTTATCTACCTAATTAGATTGAAAAATATCATTTAACATTTCATCTAATTCATCAAAGTCACTCTCGTCCTCTTCCCTTTGCTCTTCCTATAGTATATTGTCATCATAACAATCATCTTCAATCAATTCACCATGGTATATCCATCTAACATAACTCATAGGAATTCAAAATATTTTTAAATGCTTTTCTACAACATCTTTTGACTGATCCCGAAAGTTATTACACTTCTTACATAGGCATTGAATTTTAGCTGACTCATCTCTATTCGTGTAGGCAAATTTTAGAAAATTGTCAACACCCAATATATAATGTTCATCCACTTTGTTTCCTAATGCCATCCAACTTTTATCCATTGCCTATCAAAGTTTGTCCAACACTACAAAATATATAAATCAGTGATTGCAAGACAAACTAAATCATTATTAGTAATTATTTTACACAAATATATAGGACTTATTAAAATATAAGGGAGACGAATCCTCTCTATGTTACTCTGAAGGTAAAAAATGAAATCTTGTGTAATGTCAGCTCCTGATTACTGGTGTTCGAT
Source organism: Ophiorrhiza pumila (assembly GCA_016586305.1). Taxonomy (NCBI): domain Eukaryota; kingdom Viridiplantae; phylum Streptophyta; class Magnoliopsida; order Gentianales; family Rubiaceae; genus Ophiorrhiza; species Ophiorrhiza pumila. Next base: position 22,035,592 of record BLIW01000007.1, on the reverse strand, counting down.
CAGTTTGGCCTTTTTGTGTAGTCGTATGTCCGTAGAAGTCTGAGTAGTGTGTTGTTCATTAATGAATTTTTGAATGTTCTGATTGTGTGATAATCATATTGTTGAGTGGTAATGTGCTGAAAACGTGTTCCTGGGGGATGTTTTGAACATGGAACTAGTGAAATGCCTTTTGGTAAATTTGACTGACCTTAATTTTGGTCCTTTACTGCATTGTTCTTGTTTGGGTTGTACCTGGTTCACCTGGCTTTGTTATGGAATAGAATCTGCTGGAAGCCATTTTGATTTCAACTTGTCAAGTGTTATGTAAGGAATTTTGTATATATGCTGGGTGCTTTGAACACTAGGCAACATGAACCTTGTGGAATTGACATAGAGGCTTACGGTTTAGTTGTTTTTTGAGACTCTAGAGGTTCGTTCATGTGTAATGGAATTGTTACTGTAGGGATTTGGCACATTGTACTGCTAAGCCTGAACGGTTTAGACTAGTTTTTGCTTTGGTTTGGTGGGCCCCACCTGTCCAAGACTAAGCTAGACAGAGCATACTTTCATGAACCTGAACTATCGGGATGACCTTGTGTCGCTTGAGAAATGTCAGCCTGCTGAACGTGTTTTGGAATTATTGGAATAGTACTTAGAAGCAGATTTTGCTGCGACTGGTTGGTTCTTGCGTGGAAACTCACTCCTCGATACCTAAACTGGACTTCATTACCTCTTTTTTGAGCAGGACATACATGAGTGGACTGTGATCATTGTCCCAGGAATGATTGCAAACTATATTAATCATTTGTAGCTTTGTACACAACATATTTCTTTGGGCTTTAAACTAGAAATAAAATGTTAGGTTTCACTGCCTTTTTTTGTCTCATTTGATCAGATTAATATCAAGACATGGGGTAAAGATCTTTGCTACTTGGGTTGAACCTTAAGTAGCGATTCTCTAAATCTCATCTCTTAATTATTGAAATCGCATGTAATGGAGTAATACTCCAAATTATGGCTGTCATTCTGTTGTAACGGTGCGACGGGTATATCCAGCAGTGTATTTTGTTTATGGTGGTATATAGTTCGGTTTTTAAAAAAAAACATAACGATTAAAATTTTTCAATTCCTATAAATGGTTATGAAATTATTCAATGTACAACTATCACAATGAGTAAGAGGGATTAATAAACGTATCTTGAAGTATGTTCAAGTCACCCAAATCCTTTCTTCACGTCTTCTACTTTAAGAAATAGCTTTTTGTTTCCCTAAATAATGTCCTATTTCTGAAAGACAAGATTATTTTCAAACAGAAAGGAAAGGAAATTATATAGTCTAGAGCTATCAAGCAAACTTGAATAGTCAAAAAATCACAAACTCATACAAATTGCTAATTAAGTGACAAACTCATATCACATAAATAACTTCTTGTATCCTTGTATTCATTACCATTTGGTAATAAAAAGGAATTTATTAGTTGATTTGTGACTTCTACTATTTCAATACCTTGCAAATTTGCAACATATATCAAAGTTAACATTGACCGAAATTGTTGAACTTCGAAATTTGATGTAAAAGCTAAAACTGAACATTTTAATCAACTCAACATTAACTTGATTGAAAACCCCATAAAAGGCCAAATCTGATAAATACATAGATTAACTCATATTTAAAAAACACAATCCAAATTTAGAAAAAAAAAGAAAGTCCTAATATTGTGTGGCACATTTTTAAGCAACAACTCAAAGGATATTTTTCTACTGGATTTATCATTACAGGCTTGGGATTTTGTGATGATTGTGTGGGACTATTCAACGAATGCCAAACTCCTGCAATAATTTAGGCTACGGCAACATCAGACATACAAATTGGATTTGTTTTTAATTTAGGCCGCCAACTTATTATTTTTTAATTATTATAGTAAACTTCAAGATAATGAGAAAGTAAAACACGGAATTTTTTTTATAATAATTATCAATTAGGAAAAGAGTTACAAATGAAAATTGATGAATGTCCCCTAAGTTAAATGGATGATCTAGAGGTTGTTCTAATAAATGACACTCTTCATCCTATCTAGCACGAGATGACCCACTTCAAATTGCCATAAATATTCTTTGCATTCAATATCTTTAGTTTGATTCAATTATCCACTTACTTAGATTTTGGTTTTTATGGAGATAAAATTAATCATGTATATGGAGCAATAGTTTGACAGAAATCTTTGATGGAAATATATACTAATCTCTTATTATTTTTCTGTTTTGTTTATTTGCAAATTTAGTAAAGCTAAATCCAATTTCAATTCGTGTTCACTTTCACCTTCTATTTTTCTTGTCTTTTTCTTAGTCTAAACTATAGAAAGGGGAAAATTAAGGAAAAGAAAGACTTATGAAACTTGAGACTAGACAAATATGATATGAGCAACAAAATTAAAATTATTCAAAGTTATAGTTATTAGTCCTTTTGATTTTGAATACCATTGGACATTTGGGACCTTACCAATTTCAATTCAGGTTCATTTTCCCCATCCCTTTTGGTACTGAAACAAACTAAGAACAAATAGACTTAAACAAACTTGTTCCTCCATCCCTTATCCAGCCAAAATGTCAAACCAAAAAAAGCGGGCTACATTTTGCTGGACTCTCATTTGTTATGGAAACTTCACATACTCCACAAGTGCCAAAAATCAAATACTAAACCTTGTCTATTATCCATCAAGTGTAACAAAGTTTAGTCAAGCCCCTCAAGCTTAATTGAATCAAATGCATTCAACGATACTTAAAAGTACGACAAATATCAAAATACAGTGAAACAGCAGACCTTAAACTAATGGAAGGTTCAAATAAAATGCTCAAAGGCACAAATATTAGAATCAAGACTATATTTTTTACAAGCGGGTCACTGTAAGACAGACCCAACTCGACAAAATAACAAAATTTTGATCTTGCACAAATCTAATATTCCAAGAAGATAAGTAAGAGGGGTGATTTTAGTGACGATAAATAATCTAATGGCAGCAATAAATCAATTGTTTGAAGTTTGAAACATTAAAATATAAACACAACAGGAATATATACGGAAGCATACTATAATCAGTCATTAAGACTACAAGCAAACCTCCATTATTCTGAGTCGAATGATAAGCTTGAAGGGGAGAATGAGAAATGTACAAACAGAGGGATTCGTTTGGCTCCCTTTCTTACTTGCGTGTTGGCGAGTGATTGAAGAATAGGTACTCTGAATAAGCTAAGATTGGAGGCTCATAACTTTCCAGGAGTAAGCCAGACACCTAAAAGCACATAACAAATTCCATTACATCTTACTATGAAAAAAAGACAAGCATTGTATTCTGAATAGGTTAACTAAAACTAAATTGTACAACTGAGGTAAAGAGATCTAAAGCAATTGGCCTCAAGATGCTATATATGACAACCACTATAATCATCAAAATTACAAATCGTGAAAGAACTCAGATAAGGAAAAAAAATAAAGAAAATGCGGCGGTAAAGTCTAAGAATTTAAAGCCTCCTTGAAAAAGTGTACAGGGATATGCTAGCAAAAATACTCTTGAAGAGGCAAAAACTCATAAATTGTAAGAACACAGAAAGTAAGTATGTATTTCAAAATATTTAGGCAGTTAATCAAAATTATTCAAGTTGCATACCAATGACGTAGTTTATATTGATTATCCAAAAAAATAAAGAATGAAAAAGATTATGCTATGAGAAAATAAATATATATATATATATATATATTTTGAACCATGGAGTCCATTTTTTCACTGTCCCGTGGTTTATTAATTCTGAAATTGGAACGAAAGAAGGAATGGAGATAATATCCACAGCTACAGAAGGAGAGTGGCAATGATGATCAATTTCAAGAAAATATAATGATTAAGAATTACGGTGACGGGATTTCTTAGAGGTGGGGTCAATTACTCCATTGTCTTGTACGATTCTTGACAAGCGGATTCTAATTTCTTGAACCACTGAGATGTGATAAGCAGGAATTGACGATTCGATGGAGAGAAATCGACGGAAGCATGGGAGACCAGCAAAGATTGATGAAAAGGGAGAAAATGTCACTGTGTTGTGAGAAGAGATATGAGAGAAGGAGCTGCGGTGAAGCGAAGGGGTAAGCAGGAAATGATAATTGACTTTTAGTGCAACAAGCGACCAAAACAACGTCGTTAGGTGCTATTTTGTTAAAAAAATTCTTTTTAAAATTTGGGTTAGTTTTTCCTTTTTCGCTCTTCTTTAATTTTTTATACTTTTATTTTACTGTCTACATTCTTAATAATTAGAATAAAGCTATATAAGCATTTTTTAAATTTTCATTTTTATTTTTATTTTTAGTGTTAGTTAAGTTTATTTATAATTTTCTTTTGAATTTCTTATAAATATAAAATGCTTATATAGGTTTATTCAAATTATTTTGAAATATTATTATTTATCCATCACATTTGAAATTCTACAAAATTAATAACTTTATGAAAATCATTTGACTTTCATTAATCTATTACATATTAGATTTTCTTAGTAAACTAAATTATTTCATATTATTAATTAATAATGCTTTTAATTGATGGGAAAAATGTGTCATTTAATGAAATTATAATGATAAAAAAATAAAAATATTATGGTGTCTTAAAATTATTATTAAAAGTTAATATATCTAATAGGAATTATTATTTTTTTATATGCCTACCTTAGTTGATCCAAAACTAACATATTTATTCTTAATCAAATAGTGCATTTATATGCCCACATAATAGTGTTCAAAATAAACACACATCATTATCATTCGAATACATATTTTTAGAGTTCTTATAATAAATTTAACCGACATAATAAGACCCAAAACAAGCCGACATATCAACACAAACATATGCACACACACACACACATACACACATGTATATATACATATATATATATATATATACATATTTGTAGGCTTTCACAATGCTTTTAGATATGACAATAAGACTCAAACAAATTTAAATATTTATTACACAAATTATAATTATGACATATTGAATATATAAAATCATTCAAATTGGGATTTATTACTGTTTTAGTTCATTGCAATATCATTTATGTTTGATAATACTATTTAAAAAAAAACTTTAACTGTACTTGATGATATATATTTAGAGACCATTTTTGACAAATAACATTCATTCATTGACAACCAAGTGTCGTCAATGAAAAAAAATATTCTATTGCCAACAATATGTTGTCATAAGATTGCTACATATCACTTTTTATTGACGACATATAATTTGCGTTACACCATCTGGTAATTAAAGATACGTCATCACTACCTGTCGTCAATAGGTCGTCAATAAATATGGTAAAAATGGCTGAAATAATTGCCGCCATTATTTATTGACACGATGTATTGACGACCTTTAAGACTACGTCAATAAAGGTAATGATGTTGATCAGATTGTATTGACAACTACATATATCGTGACAAAAGGGTACTTTTATTGACGATTTTTCATTGGTTAAAATGTTTTTCGTCACTAATGCACATTTTTCTTGTAGTGAGTGTTGCATGAAAACTCAAGTGTGTGTATGAAGAAACAACGCTAGGTAAACACCTTGCACTCATTTTCTACACACTCATCGCACCTATCGCACGGCACACACACACACTCGTCACAGACCTCGCAGATCGTCGCACACAAAACGCACTCACTTGCCACTTACCACCGCATATGCATGCACAGCTCAACATACATTCACCGCACACTGTGCACCTACTTGCAGCACTTGCACCACACTGACCGCATACACTTGTTCACGTATATGCACACACCTCACTCATCCACAGGCACACTTCATGCACCATACATTACACCGCCACATGCACACAGCAAACACAAGCATCACTTGCGTGCGCATTATGCACACACTCGTGCACCTCATGCACCACCAACACACCTCATCCACAACACGAGCACACACTACATGGACAACATAGGCTCACTATGCATGCATATCAAGTACCCAACACAAGCACATGCACTTCACTTGTACTCATACACCAACACTTGCACACAAAACATAACACATGGAAATCTACACCATGAAAATTACATTGTGCGGCCATCTCGGGCAGCCGCACAATTTAAAAAATTTTCATGACGTGGCAGCCTGTCGCGTGTCACCAATTTATCCCTAATTAACTATAGTAAACTAATAGGGTTTCATTCCACAGGGAAAATAGTGGTTTCAAGCAAATTCTAGAGATACTCTAAAACGCTGTCACAAAACTGAATGACAAGAACATAAGTAAAATGTAATTGCAAATGGAGAGAAGAGAGGATATCCTAGGGTTTTTCACCGGATGAATGCTCACCTAGACAACTCACGCAGTGCAATTAACACACGAGCAATACAAGACGAGAACTATTTGCTTAGAAACCTAACCTACAGTCAGCATGTCAACCGCATTGCAACCTAGGCTTCCTGTCATTATTATTTCCCATGGCGAGGCCTACGAACAATATATTCACACCGCAACATCTCAATTCCCTGCTTCTAACTACTATAGCAATTATATCCTAAAGACTTCCCATGGCGAGACCTGAATTTAGGTTCATATGTCTTCATTAGCACTAGAGAATCTCTTTACACTTTGATCTAAAGATTTTGTGTTCTAAAATCAGCATAGCGACCGCATTTTAGAAAACGGGAAACACAAAGCAAGAGCAAAGACTCAATTCATACTCCAGTTCTCATTCCACAAAACTCTCAACAAATATTGGTGAATTAAGCCTCAATTCAGCATGTCGGATGCAACTAAAGTTCAATTTTTCAATCTAGATGCTAATTCATGAAATTTAATAGAATTAATAGAGTAATGTAGAGTATGATTTCATTCTTCATAGATTATGTTAATTGCACCAAATTCTGTTGTCTAAACAAATATTCACCAATTGGAACCCTAAGACATCACAAGTTTAGCCAGAAGAATTCATTCTCCTGTCCTGATCATCAAAATGCAACATTAAACAATTCATTTTCATAAAACTGGAAGAATTTACCGATTAAATTGCTTCACAGAGCTCAAAATCACAAGTGAATTACCTAATGCTTCCTTAATTGAGAACTGAATTCCAGTGGTCTGTCCAAAAGTTCAATCGGAATCGAAATTGGAGCTAAAATTCTTGAGAGTGAAAATTTGGAGAGAGAAAGTTAGAGAAAGAAAATTCCTGCTCACGAGTTTCTAGATTAATCTCTGGATCCAAAGTCTCATTCCCCCAAAATAATGACAAAAACCTATATTTATAGAGGTCTAAAGCTTAATCTACACGCAATCGTAAACTAAGAACTTAATTACAGAAATGCTACTTTGAAGAGAAAACTGTCCAAATTGTGCACGTGCAAAAAGTCTCCACGTCAGCAACCACTCTGAAGCTTCACGCCTTTGATCCAGCCTGTACCACGCCTCTATTATATCGATCACGCTCCTGAGCCATACGACAACACGCCTTCATGAACCTGCACAAGAGGAACACAGTTCTCAACACTTAAAAAAAACAGTATCGTGAAATCTTTTTTACACTATACGGCTGCCTGAGGCGGCTACACAATGAAAATTTTCATGGTGTAGGTGCTCATGTGTTGTGTTTTGTGTGCAAGTGTTGGTGAATGAGTGCAAGTGTGGTGTATGTGCTTGTGTTGTGTACTTGATATGCATGCGTAGTGAGCCTATGTTGTCCAAGTAGTGTGTGCTTGTGTTGTGGATGAGGTGTGCTGATGGTGCATAAGGTGCACGCAAGTGATGCTTGTGTTTGCTGTGTGTATGTGGTGGTGCAATGCCTGGTGCATGAACTGTGCCTGTGGATGTTCGGTGGAAGAGTAAGGCCTGTGTATATACGTGCACAAGTGTGTGCAGTCAGTGTGGTGCAAGTGCTGCAAGCAGGTGCACGTTGTGCGCAGAGTGTATGATGAGCGTGTACGTGCATGTGCCGTGGTGAATGGCAAGTGAGTGCGTGATGTGTGCGACGATCGTGCGAGGTGTGTGACGAGTATGTGTGTGTGTGCCGTGCGGTAGGTGCGATGAGTGTGTCGCAAATGAGTGCAAGGTGTTTACCTAGCGTTGTGTCTTCATACACACACTTGAGTTTTCATGCAACACTTATGCACACTAGTGCACCAATTCCGACCCTTTTTCACCAAATAGCACTTCACGCAATTCATCACATAAACTTACAAATCAACATACAATCTTGCACAAGATGCACTAAAACACCACAAAACCCAAGTAAAACTAGCCTTTTTAAGTCAGTATAAAACTGACTTATCAATTTCCCCCACATTTAAAATTTTGCTTGTCCCAAGCAAAGCTCACACTCCTCATTTCTAACAATGATTTATCATCTACATTCAAACACATTGTCCCCTGCCATAATGCCAATCATCACGTTCATCAAAACATTTTTCGCACACAAAATTCAAAATATTACACTTTCTGACCCAAATCTCTCAGAAATTCAACACACATTACCAACCAAGGCAAAATAAATAAAGACCAAAATGTCATACATGCAAATGTGTGGTGAGAAATGCTGACTTCATTCGCTCTCTCTATATGAACACTTCTTGGCATTTCGTCTAACCATTCTTCGCACAACAATCTTCTTCTCCACACATGAACAAATAGCACAGAAGATCAATGGTAACCTAATGCACATTGGTGCTTCTGTAGGATATTTTCCTCTTCTTTCCTCATGCACATTAGTGCATTATTTGCCACACCCATTGGTGCTTGGCTACCTAGGTTTTGTTGCTCTTTTTTCCCATTATTTACCTGAGTTTTATGGTTATTTTTTCCCATAATTGCTTGCCAGGGTCTTACAGCTTTTCATTCCCAATTGCCAAAGACTTTTCTTCATATCCCTTCTCGTGTAACCGCATGTTCATATGTGTCTTCAAGGACTATGCTTGCAAGAATACCAAAACACAAGAGAGGCACACAGGAAAGAGCAAACTCCATACAGATTACCTCCTATGTCATTTAAGGTTTTTGCATGGCATGTCTATCTTACTTTGACATCGTGCCTTGGCCAACAAAATGTACTAAACTCATCAAACTTAGTGCCATAAAAACAAAAATTTTGCGATTCGCATGCATAACATAAAAGATAAACGTAATGAACTTGAGTCATGACATAATGAATCATGAAACAAGTGCTCAAAACACAAGATGGTAATACACTCCAGCCCAAACTCACACACCCATTTGACTCCTTTCAAACACACAGATACGCACCACATTTAATCAAAATACAAACAACTACATTATTACAAGACACTCCTAACATTCATAGACATCTTTTTGCAACTTACCTCTCACACCCACTCACTTAAAGCTCACCACGCAAGAAACTATGAAATAACACATGGCAAACACAACAAATCATCACAATTTCATAATTCCCTGCAACATGGCAAACCATCATATTGCAAAATGTAGTAGCACATCAACTCAATGAATCTTCAACAAAGTAAATAGAGAAAACATGGCACCACACTTCCTAATTAAAGGCAGTATCCCCCATAGCAAATGAAACATCCCCTATAGAAAATGAACCCAGACCACAGAACATAAGCAAAGCAACACCACTCCCCCATCACAACCAACATGACAACATGGAAAAAAATCCCCACACTTAAAAGAATCATTGTCCTCAATGTAAAAACTATGAATGAGGGGCTCCCTGAGTAGACGAGGACGACGTATAAGATGAAGGAACAACAAATGCCGCAGAAGTAGAAAAAGGTCCCAAAATGATCCAGGAAACGCAGTTGCATTAGCGAATACGGGATCCTGAAAGGGCTGCCCAGCATCATTGAATTATGGCATGCGCGTTGCAGGCATAAAAGCTAGGTCATACGAAAATGTTGGGGTAAGAGGGTAGGTAGGCAATCGCCTAAATTTTGGCAATGGCTGGAGAGATGAAATGGCAAGCATGCCATGGGGAGTTCTTGCATAACACATGTTTGTGGATGCATTTTCAAATTAGGCACGGTATACATTGCGAACTTATCAGAATTTGATCGTGGCTTAGGAGGCCCAGGATGAGTGTGGTAATAGATGGTGAACTTGTTGATCTGATCCATCTAACATTGCATGTTGAATTGCCGATAGTACAAGACTTCAAATTGTTAGTGTGCTATGGATGTGATATCATCCAATTTAGTACCAATGGAAGAAGTGTGAGTAGACCAATCTTGGTGCATATCATCTATTTCTCATGCATGTTCTCAAGCCGCTCATCTAGTCATTGGAAACGAGTATCCACAAAGGTCTAAAAATCATGAAGAGCGCCAGTGAAAGAAGTAAAATCAAAAGGTTGAGGTTGGTGCTCTTGGTGGCTATAGGGATCAAAGGGATCATCCATAGGCATCGTAGTGAAAGGTGGTGATCGGGCCAATTCCTTATCCATCCGCACATACTTGGCATAAAGGGAAGTGGCAATAGGATCCTGGACCTTGCGCCAAACGGCGCCCATGTCGTCGTCTACCCCTTGGGCACGGCATAGATCGGCAATAAGCACTGGAAAATAGACGGCTGCACCATCCTCCTCAATGCCCGCTCGTATGTGATCAATAATGATATGCCCAACATCCACATGTTTATTACTCCAAATAGCTGATATAAAGTACAAACGCTGATGCATAACCTTCGTGACGTGGGAACTAGGCATGAGTCGGGACAATATGAACATTAACCGGATTTTCACATCACACCGTAAAAATCGCTGAAGGATGTGCTTGCGCTCACTGTGCTGATTCACCTCCCAGATAGACCTAGGGTGGGCGAGCTTTGCAAGCAAGGCTGTGTTGGCATCCTCATCATCCAAGCACTCAAAATCATTAGTACAAAAGCAAGGTGTGCCCAAATAAGCATTAACCACCTCGCTATCAATGTTAATCCACTTCCATCGGACATAGACTACTCTTTCCTTGTTCGGAAACTTACCATTGGCATAATATTCGCGAGCAATGCTGATGTTACAGAACTCTGGGCCCAAAACCAACCTCTCATGAAACTTGTGGAATTTCATTAATTTGCGGAAAAGACCTTTGTCCACATTGAACGCTTGCTCCAGGTGTAATTTCTTCACATGCACACCCTCTGCCCATCTCTCCCATGCCGCATCATTAATGAAAATCGAGATGGGAGCCACCCCCTTGTGCTTCTTGGGCAAGGGTGGATTCACCGTTACTTCAGGTGGATCTTCGAAAATGGGCAAGTCTTCCGGAAAATAGTTAGTGTCAGAGCCAAATGGCACACGAGCCTTGCATTTTCCCATGCGAGATATCACACCCTTTTTAGGACCCATTTCGAATCCCGTAAAAACAAGAGGCACAAAATAAGCCCAAGAGCAACACTTTGGTACATGAAACAAAATCACGCCATCTAGCTTCACAAAAACAAACCCCAGTCATCTCCATATCATGGACAACTCGAACCAATGACATGTCACAACAAGTTGGAAAGTTCTAACATTGACGCACTTATCATCCTCAAGATGCACTGCAGGAACATCAAATTAAGTCACAAAAAATAGAAACCATAACCCCAAGTGTAAACTAATTACAGACATATGATCCACCACGTTCCAAGCACAAATAATGCACATGGGGCTCGAAGGACCGAAACACACAACAACAAGTTAGCACCACCCGATTTTCACACCTAATATTGGACTCAGCACATGTAGTATTTGACAACATTTAAAACACAAAACTCATAGCATTGAGTTTAAGCTGAATTCAGAAATTGAAAGCACCTAATTCAGAGTTAATTATCCAACATAAGACTAAATTACCGAACGTATGCTAAACTGGGCAGAATGTAAATCATGAAAATTCCAGCGCTGACTGACTTGTTAACATCCAAAATGCAATGCTATGCAAACAGAATTGGCCAAAACTTGCAAAATCAAATTTGTAGTTCCAATTCTTAGCTAAATTCAGGAAGTTAAATCGGCCAATTTGGAGTCCAAATGATCACGTTATGCTCAAAATACTGAACTATGGCAAAACTGGGCGAGAATCATATTCGCTTAGGACAACTTTAGCATGCAAGCTACTTTGATTTCCAAAAACATTAATGTGAAGCGTGCAGAATTTGTCAAAGTGCAAAACCTCAAAATTGTAACATAGAGCCTCAGCTAGGCCGCCCAACTGGAATTACCAAATTTGGAGTTTGATTAGTCAAGTTATGCTTCATTTACAGAATGATGGCAAAACAGATTTTGGCATGCAAGAGTTAACCAATTCCCCCACACTAAGCATTTTGTTAATCATTTGCAAAGCATGGTATATACTCTATGAATTTGGAAATTCATCATATCACAGCAAGAATTATAACAAAAGATATAGCAACTTGAAGCGTGAAACACAATTTGCACAAATTTACAAGTACAAAACAATTACTTCATCTCACATTTCCTCAAGAAAAACAAGAGGAAAGAATTTGTTACCTTGAGATTTGAGAGGAGGCAAGAAAAATGTGAGAAAGAAAATGGAGGATATCTTCCTTGCAGCAACCACAATGCACCAAATGCACTAAACTTGAATGTGAGTAATTCAAGGCTACCCCTTGTTATGCATTTATAGACCCAAACAGAATGGGCAGCATTGAAATCTGTCAAGCACAATAAATAAAGCCAACAACTTGAAGACAAATACAACTAATATGTGGGCCTGTTTAATGCATTTATTGGTGTATGCAATTAAGATATCCAGCTACAAGTGTGTAGACAAAATTCACTATTCCTACATTATTTACTCACAAGACGCAAGTGCCCAAAATGAGTCCAGCTTTTGCATTTTTCTCCTCATTCACCCATTTCATCAATGTGTTTCTAACATTTCAGCTTTTCAGACAATTCATTTATGCTCAGAAAGAAATAGTTCCCTGATCAATAAAACTCCATGTGTGTGTCTTACAAAAAACATTACCATAGCAAGCATTAAAGTCCTATCATCCCTACTGTGCCCTTGTGCATCTGCAGTAAATCAATGACATCTCTGTAACACTAGAATTTGAAATGGCAACACAAAAAAATACTAACATAAAGAATTAACATTGTAAAATCGAGATTATCAAAGAAGAACAAGAAGAATAACAAAACGATGGAGAGTAAGTGAAGTCATGTTGGGCTGTCCCCCAAGAGCGCTTGTTTTAACGTCAACAGCCCGAAATCTTGTATTGCAATGCTAATGCAAATGATCATCCAGAAACAATTCATTCAGAGCTTGTGGCATGTCTCTCACGTCCTTTTCATTTTGTGCTGCATAAAGTTTAAGCCTATGGCTATTGATCTGCCAGGCATTACCACTCGTCGCATTCAGTATCTCCAAAACCTCGTAAGGTAGCACCTTCATGACACAAAAAGGTCCAATCCATCATGAATTCAATTTGCCCAAAAAGAGCTTGAGCCTCAACGCTTGGAATATTTGCCCCTGAGTTATCATGAAAACAATTTGAGTGGGGATCTGATAACTCTTGACATCAATTCCCTGATGGTTGTTCTTTCTTTCAAAATTCACAGCAAAGTGATGCCCAAATCTCTGAGGTTGAGGTCTAGGTCTTTCTTTCTCTTGTTCAACCATTTTCAAAATTCTTCTTCTTTGCCATAATGTTCTTTAAAGTTCAGGATCAAAATCAAATTCTGGATCTACTCCACGAAGATGTGCTCCTCTTTCCCTAAACTGAATTGCCTATACAAATCAAACACACTATCCAAATAGATAGATCAATAGAATAAACTCAAATCAACAGAAGGGAATGAATCAGACAACTTCAAACACAAAATTGCAAAACTAACAAAACTCAACAAAATAGTAAAACTAGCAACACGAAAAGCAAAAACACAATTCTATCACAAATCAATCCTTAACACCTTGCCTTACTCGGCAGTGGCGCCAAAAATTGGTGAAGGTTTTCACCACCTTCCAATTCAATAGGTGCTAAAAAGAATGTAGTAGCAGTAAATAGGATCGTTCCTAAGGGAAGGAGTTTGTTATGGTGATTGACCAAATGATAGAATACAACAAACAAAACGTAACACTAAAAAGATGCAGGGTATTAAATGATAAAACAAGTGGTATTTCCTTTAGGGGTGTCAACCGTTGTAGATCTCTCTCGATATCACTGACTAGTGCACAAATATGAGGGAACTTCTTCTAGTTTCATAGGATTGATCAACCGGGTGGTTCTCACAAACCTAATTCACTGACTCCTTCAAACTTCCCAGGGCGAGGCAAGTTGATGACACAAATCAAGAACCCAGATCCCTACTCTATACAGCAAATCTAATCCAATTCTTGTCTATCTTCTTTGGTAGGGTAGCTAGCCAATTCAAGTCTTTCAAATTACTCTACAAGAATATTCTTAAGTCTTGTCTATAGAATTGGTTTCAATTGTCAGTGGGCACCGCACAATTAGAACCACCACTAAATAAGATCTTAAGACTCACGCAAGAATAGTTCTCATATTCAGCTCATGTTAAGTTCAATTTTTCTTATGTAGATCTAAAGCAATCTCAGTGGGTACCGCAGACCAACTCTAGATTTAAACATTATCATTCAAGCGCAATGAAATTAAAAACCTAATGAATATAGAACGTAGCAAAGCACAAATTAATTGCAATTTTAATGTCTCAATTAGTAGAGATCCCTACAAGTCAAACCCTCAAGGCAATATTCCAAATCTAACCGATCATGTTGATGATCGGCTCAGAGAAATGAATTGAAAACCCAAGATCAGACATGAAAGGTTGATCTGGATTTCAACAAATACAAAGGGAACAATCAAGATCGATCTAGAAGGTGGCACTCTGTTCCCTGTTTTGATTCTCTGAAACCCTAGAATTTCTGATCTTTTTCTTTTTCCTAATCTGCTCTCTCTTTGTTTCTCTGAACCGAGCTCCAACTGACCGGCCGCTTTCTTTTGATCCCTCCATCCTAGTTTTCGTTGTCTATCTACTTTGCATTTATACTTTTTTCTCCTTAATGTGCCACAATTAGGTTAGTTTAAAGCTTTCATCTGATCAGAGAATTTTCCATGTGTCATGCAAGAGCCAGTCATAAAACTAAGTGAGGTCATCTGTCATCATAGTGTAAATTGATTGCTTAAGAACTAAGAATTCAATGCATCAAACACTTGGTGAGCTTCTGAGTGATTGTGTGTGTCTGACTTGTGCGTGTTAAGGCTCATGCCTTATGCTAGAATAGTCTGTGATGTTATGTATGATAAGTAGCAAATCGGTGGGAACTGAATGCATGAACAGAGTGCAAGTGTGCAAGTGTAGTGAGCATAAATGCTTGTGGGTAAATGCAAGTGTGAGTGACGTGAGTCATGCGCTGGGCAGGGGTGTGACGCTCCTACCCGTGTGTGCCGAGAGTGATGGAAAGGCACCTGGCTTACCCACCTTTTCGAAGTGTATGGCTGGGTGAGCGTTTTAGGTGCTCGCCCAGCTTGAGTATGTGAGTGTGGGCGGGCACTGGCACGCCCACCTGTTGTTCGTGTGTACATGGCAGGCGCCTGGAGCACCCATCGTGTGGTGTGTGTGTGTGTGTGTGTGCATTGCAAGCACCTGGCTTGCCTGCCGAGTGGTGTGTGTGTCTGTGCATGGCAGGCACCTAGCAAGCCCGCCGTGTTTGTTCATGCGAGGCAGGGCACATTTTGTGTGTGCTGAGTGTGTGTAGTGTGTGCATGTGCAGAGTTTGATTGTGCTTATAAGTGTTACTGGAATTTAGCGTGTATATGTGTTTGGGATTTGTGAAATTCATGCAAGAATCGTATCTATTTGTACCACATTTTTACAAATATTGACAATCTCCACAATCATCATTATTTGAACACTATCACACATAAGGCAAGCATCAAGTAAGATAGTTCACAATAAAACCATGCAAAAGCTCAAGGAATTATGGTATATAACTCGGTATAAACTCGACTTATCAAGTGTTAATTGTACTTAGATTAATTACAAAATTTGTTTTGTACTTAATGAAACCACAATGTTAGAGTTGAATATGAATATGATTAAGGCATCTAGTACTAGTCAAGTTTGACTTTAGTTTTCATCGCTACCCTCATATTTACCCAAAGTTAGCCCATTTGAGCCTTAACTTTTTCTTTGTATTTAAACTATCATAAATATTCACCAAAAACCTTTTTAACTTGATTTTGGCCCACCAAGGTGCATGTAACTAGGTGAAGTTATTGTGATTTATTCCCATTTTGTTTGAACGAGAGGAAAATTGCATGCTTACACCTCTATGAATGAAGTTGTTTTAGCATTTTCTTTGCATTAAAAGTGTTGATGTCCATTGTTTGCCTGACCAATAGTTGGGCAGTAAAGAAAAACAAAGGCAATATTTATAAGTCATTTTTATACGAACTTAATAATGTCATTTTCACTTGGTTATTGTTGTGGTCTAGTGTTTTTTGTGAGGAAAATTGTATATTGATTTACAAGATTGTGTGATTGTTTGTGTGTAGAGCTATGTGGTGAAAAATGGCTGAAAAGGGTGTATTGGTACATAGGCGAATTGCATAAGGTCAAAAGTGTGTGCATGTAGTCACAACACTCACCGCACATGCACCACGTATCACCGCAGAAGTAGTGCCGCACATCCTGCATGCCCATCGTATCGCAGCCTAGGCACTCGCAGGCACATTCGTGTACCACCAGCTCACCTCACTCAGCACACATGCCGCATGGGCCTCGCATGCATAGCTTGTGAGATGTGTGGCACTACATAGTACTTCACAGCACACTCAATGCTCACAATTGCAGCACTTCACAGTACACTCAATTCACACACATCGTACACTACACATATGCACAAGCATCATAGTAGCACACACTTCGTGCACTGCACATATGCACCAGCATTCCATGCACAACTCATGCATGAGAAGCACAATTCATGCACACAACTTTAGCAGCACATGCATGCACTTGTGCACACACACTCCAGCCAACATGTACTTCACAAGTACATGTACACACTAGAAATGCACAAAACATGGCGATGCAATATAAAGATGCATCGCTATACAACACATTACACGGGATGCATCTTTACGTTGCATTTCCATACAACACAATGCACGGCGATGCAACATAAAGATGCATCGCCCTGTGGAAGGCTTTGCTCGGCGATGCAATGCAAAGAGGCATCGCCATGAAAATGGTGACTTCGATGTGTTAATTTTTTCTAAGTGTTGGATAACTTTGGTTTGTGCAGGATTTTGGATACGTGATTCTTTGAGGCTTCAAGGCATGCTGGGTTTTGTAGAGGCGTGTCTTAAGTTGGCTGAAATGTGTGGGATTGCTGGATTAGGTGCTGACATGGAGGCTTAGGCATGTGCTGATTCTGAACGATTTTGTATTGCAGTGGCATTTCTATAATTTAGTGCTTATTTTACGTTAGCGTATATAATAAGCTTTAAACCTCTATATATAAAGGTATTTGCCATTATTTTGGGGGATTCTAAACTTTTGGATTTTTGAGACTTCTAGATTTTTACCAAATTTTTATCTTAAGCGGGAATTTCTCTCTCTAATATTTTAGCTCCGTTTCCAATTTCGATCGAAGATTTGGTCCGATCATTGCCATTCTCTACTCAATTAAGAAGGCAATTCACATTTATCTTATGAATTTGAAGCATTTAGAGTAATTCAGTTGGTAAAATCTTTCTATATAATGAAAATGAACTATTTTTAGTTGCAAATTGACGATCGTGAGTTGAGAATGGATTTCTGTGGCTAGTTTCATGATGTTCTAGGGTTAGATACAGATGAATGCATAATTTGACGACTTGATGCCATGCGATTGACATAATCTATAAAGAATGAAATCATACCTAGAACGAATGCACAAATTTTGTTAAGTTTCATGAATCCGTACTGGTATTGAATGAATTGAACTTCAATTATGGTCGACATGCTGAGTTGAGGTTAGATTCACCAATGTCTGTGAAGATGCATACTACAAGAACTAAAAGTATGATTTATTGAGTCTTTTCACTTGTTTTTTCTGTTCATGTTCTGAGATACGGTCGCCATGCCGGTTTGAGATCATTGAATCATTATAATAGAGTGAAAAGAGGCTCTCAGTTGTTAACGAAATCTTAAGGACCTAGGTCAGGCCCGCCATGGGAAGACTTTAGGATTTACATATTAGAGTAGTTAGCTTTGGAGGGTTGAGATGTTGCGGGTTACATTCGTCAGTCTTAGAGCTCGCCATGGGAAAGAGTTATGTTAGGGAGAGTATAGTGCAACGTGATCATCATGCTGGTTGTAAGCTAGGCTCCTAGGCAAATTCAGTCTCCTCATGCTTCACACGAAAGTGTCAATTCCATTGCACAAGTTATTTGACGGCATTCATCCAGGGCAAAAACCCTAGGACATTGATTCTCTCTATTTGCATTTTACATTCTATTTGCTGCATTATTTGTTCTAATTTTGTGACAGACTTTAGAGCAATTTCCTGAATTCATGAAATCAATCTCTTCCCTAACGATCAAAACCCTACACCACTTGCTATAGTTAATTAGGGATATATTGGTGAGCCTGCGACAGCTTTCATCAAATATTTAGTATTCTATGTTGTTTGCCAAAATTGTGGTAGGAAAAAAGAAAGAACAATAGCAGAGAAAAAAAATAAGAAAAAAATAGATCTGAAAAAGAAAAGTTGTGATAAAGGCACGAAAAAAAATATTTTATGTACTGAAGTTACTTTTAGTTGTTTTGAAAGTCACAATTTTGAGACTTGATGCAAGATAAGTGTGGGAAAATATTTGATTAAATTTGATTGAACTTTGATTTTGTTTATTTTTAACCCATTTTATCAATCTTTTTTATCCCACCTTCTTTACCCTAGCCCCATTACAACGGAAATAAAGACCTTTTAATTCATGTTTACTGTTGCCATTGTGGTGAATCTTTGACATATTTGCAAATTCATGGTAACGCTTCTTTGTAAAATTTCTTTTGAGTGGATAAACCCAACTGATCAGGAAATTGACTTATCCAACAATAATTGGTCGAGGCATATAAAGTTTCCATTATATGGAGTCAAGATTCCAGTGACTTGTTCAAAAACCAGGCAAATGATGGCAGCATTACACTCGTTGATTATGGACCTTTTCGAGAGTGAATCATTTCGTGGAGTTTGTGAAGAAGAAATAACATTCATTTCATGTTCAGAAGTGTTCCAATAGGAGTATATTGGTTTGGTGGATCAAAATGGAGCATTGGTGTGAAGAGTTGATGAAAAGAATGGACAAGAAGCATAAGAAGACTCCATATCAAGACGTCCGTGGACTTTGACGTCGCGACGTGGAAAAAGGAAGCGGAGCTTGTTGAAGATCGTCGGCGCCATGACGTGCGACCTCGGACGTTGTGACGTCCAACCCCTTTCCACGTCACGATGTGGCTTGCTAGAAGATTTAATTTTGTGTCAATAATCTGCAAGTCGCAACGTGAAGCACCCCGGACGTCACGATGTACAGGAATTCGATTTCATCCAAATTTTAGCAAATTTTTCTATTTTAGTATTTAATTATCTCTACTGGTTTTGGGCTGCAAACCAAACATCCAACTGAGCCTATGAGTTAGAAATTAATGCAATTTGGCTAAGTCCTAAGCCTAGGGTGTGAAGTCAGTTAATTTCTATAGCCTTCATTATGCTTCCTTTGGATAATGAATAACATAGATTAATGATATTGGGTTACACCTAAACTATGAGAGTTTAGGCTTTCCTGTGTTCTTTGCAAAGAACATCGATTATGGCCGTTCAAGGTAATTGATAGGTTAAGATTTCTTTTGATAACTGGGGTTCTAAGGGGCAGATTTTTTTAGGGTGTTCATTCCTTTATTGAGAGGTTTGTTTTAATTCATCATTGAATTAGGGCTACCTCTTGTTTAAAATTGATATAATCCTCAAATTGATCCTTGGGAATTACGTATTTAGAATCCTTAATTGTTCTAGTTTTGTATTACAAACTTATAACATTTCTGAGTGCTATGGAGTGATCCTAGAGAGTTAGCTCATATTCTTTGCATTTTAACTTGAAAGAAATTTACTAGGCATGGATTTGATACATTAGATTGCGATGTGGATTGAATGTTGAACAACGGTTTGTTTGAATAATGGTTGATTTGTAAAAATTTGGATGAATGTGTTTTTTTACTAGTTTTCTCTCTTTGCTATGTTTTTCTCCTTGCATAGAGACTAACAAGCTCTAAGTGTAGGGATGTTTCTGTATTTGTGACTTGGTGTTTATTTACGTGAATTAGTGGTCTGTCATTGCATGTTTTTATTTCTCACGTCTAGGTTAGTTCGGTGTTTAGCCTAATTTTTTTCATGGAAGCTAGAGTGTTGTGTTTTGTTTTAAATGCTTCGGGACAAGAATTATTCTTTAGTGTGGGAATATTTGATAGGTACAAATTTTACAACTTATTTTATGGTTTGTTGGGGGCTGAATTTGAATAGAAATCGCACTTAATTGAGAATATTTTGTAGGTTTTGGTTAATTGATTATGTGGAGCAATAGAAAAGGAAAAATAGCAATTTGAAAGTTTTTGGGATCTTTTGGAGTGTGGAAGAGCAAAACTTGGAATAAAAAATTTTCTTAATCTTATTTGGAAATAATCAAGGTGATGCATTGATGGAAGACTCCTTGAAGAAATCCAAGAAGGAAGTAAAGAAGAAGAGGAATTAGGAAACAATTAGAAAAAGACTTGCATGCCTTAATTCTTGGCCACATGTGGTATATTTATTTGGAAATAAAAGAGTTATTTCTTTATTAGAGTCTTAGGAGATTTTAGTCGTTGCTTTTATAACTTGAGAATAAAGCTTGCTTTTTCTATATAAGGAGGGTAAGTAAGCTAGAAATAATTCGTAGATGGTAGAGCAGATAGTAGACTAGTAGTGGTGTATTATTAGGTTATAGCAGTAGTTTTAGTTTATTGTTTTTAGTTCGTTGTGCTTGCTCCAGACTTAGCCACCGTATGCCCAGACGGTGGTTAATTCTAGATAGTATCATATTTCTTACTTTTACTTCTTTGTTTAATTATGTCTTTCATTTTGTCTTATGAGTAGTTCGTTTTTCCATCATTAAAGTAATGAAGTTTTAATAGTTATTTACTTGTGAGACCTAATTGTTTTAATCAAATTAAAATTTTATAAGTTTCAAAAGTTCTCTATTCATAGCGTTAATTGTCTGGATTCTTTAGATATTGGACATGTTTAATTAATTTAAATAGCTACTATTAATCTCCTATTATTTCACTGAATTTAGTACATAGGATTAATAAGTGGTGAAGCTAGTGTCTCGATAGATGGGAATATTAGGCTAATAGATTATGACTGCTAATTCTGATTGTAATTTATTAGAATTGGGTTTCTCTATTTCTTGATGTTATTTTAACATTGAATATGGTGTTGGCTGATTTCTGCCGGATTGTGTTAGGATTAAAGAAGTAGTTGATTAAGCTTATTCTTAACAACTACTAGTTAACTAAGCAGGAATTAGACTATGTCGGAGCTGATTCTCGTTAGCATATAAATTGTTGATTTATTGATATTAGTTCATCATTGGGTTGATGATCGATTGATAATTAGTTAATGTGAATTTACTTGTTTGTCATTTTTTTATTTCTTGTGTATTTTTCCATAATTATTCTCATTAATTTGTTTTAGTTATTTTAGTTTAATCATTAATAAATATTATTTGTAACAATTTCTTTGAATTAACTGGAAGAGATAGTATTCCGTTCCTCGTGGGATTCGACCCTACTTTCAATTTACTATTTTTTATCTTTTGACGTAGGTAATTTATTTGGTAGCAAGATCAACACTACCAAAATAGGCACCGTTGCTGAGGAATAGCAAAACACTTTTGATTTTATTTAATTCATTTTTTTTCTTTTTTTTTCTTTTTTTTTCTCCTTGCTGTTTATCTCGATCTTTTAACCTTAATATGTTATTGTCTCAAAGATTGAAAAAAAAAACGCATATGTTAAAGAAAGAGACGAAGGAAAGACACCAAGAAATAAATCTGGTTCTGAAACAGCCGCCATATGCCCAAAAAAATGAATGAGTTAAACATGTCATCTATGGAAAATAGATTTGATGTGTTGACCTCTTCAGTGAAAAACTAGTTGTTAGTTTTGGTGTTGTTCAATAGAAAAGGCCACGTGGAATATGCAGAAATCTAGGTCATCCTACAGTTAGGTGTCAATTTGCTCATGGGTATCCAATAGCACAAGTTGATGCCGTTAGGAGTTTTCATCCACCACATCATCACAACCCTTATTCCAATACATACAATTCGGGGTAGTGGAACCACCCAAACTTCAATTATGGGAATAAGGCGCAGCAGCCACCATTACAATAGACATGGCAGTTGCAACAACTATTTGTTTCTTTTGCCCAAAATGATGCAATACCCACTTCAAGTTCAGGTACATCTATTGAGGATCTAATTCCAAATTTAGCTAATGTAGTTAAAATTATGTAGAAAGACGATATGCCAACCCAAGATGATATATTGCATTAAGAGATTGTTCAATTCTTCCCACACTTAGATGTGATGCAAAAAGAAAGAGAGCAACAATGGCAAGTTTCAATGAATTGAGTAAACAAATTACTCAATTAAATACAAGCATCAATAACTTGATAAGTAATCAAGAAAAACTCTCATCCTATGTGTTGGTTAATTCAAAGGAAGACATCAATCAAATGACATTAAGTAGTGGATAGAAGATTAAGGAACCAAAGGCAAAGATCGAAATTCAATAACCAAACAGCCCAAAAACGGTGTCATTGTTCGCCCACACGGCAAATTTTCAGAAATGAGAGTTAAAATATATTTTGAATGTACCTATTTCTGAGATTAAAATTCGTCTTCTTTTTTCTGAAAGGTTAACAAGGAATGTTAAGTATGATGATATGAGCAATATTAGAAAATCTACATTGTGCAAAGTTTGACAAAGAGTTTTTCTTGAAGAAAAACCAACGTCCAAAAAATGAAAAAGTGGTCCTAGGTGAGAATATTTCAACTGTAATTCAGGAAGCAATTCCTCCTAATTGCAAATACCCAATTATGTTTTCAATCCTGTGTGTTATAGAAGAGAAAAATGTTGAATGATGCATATTATATTTAAGAGATTCAATTAAAATTATGCCGCTTGTAACATATAAGCGATTAAATTTTGGACCACTCTCTGATACTTAAGTCATTATATAACTTGCTAATAGGTCCATTGCATACCTAATTAGAATACTTGAAAATGTCTTGGTTAAAGTCAATGAATTTATATGCATAGAAGATTTTTATGTGTTAGATATGGGAAATTTTTATGATAAGAATTCTGTGGTATTATTGTTAGGACAGTCACTCCTGAAAATTGCAAAAACTAAAATTGATGTGGATAAAGACACACACTCACATGTGAATTCAATGACGAGTCTATAACTTACACAATTTTTTATGCTATGGAACACCCCATTCATGTAGATCTTGTTGATATCATTGATGTGATAGAGCCTTTAGTCCAAGAACACCTTAAGACTAAATTTTTGCAGGATAAATTAGAAGTGGCAGTTACTGAATGTCTGACCAAAATCGAGGCTACATATATACAAGACAGTAATATACAAGATGCAATTATGTCATTGTACTATTTGAAAGAATTTCCAAGCATACCGGTTGTTATTGAGAATAAATTACCCCATGAATACAAAGAATTAGAATTTTAAATTAAAAGAATTGAAAGATGAGAAGATTATGGATGAAAAAATGTAATTGCATTTGCTGGAAGTGTTTACAAGCAACCTAGAAAGCTCCTATGTGAACATACAGAACCCTGCTGATAATATGTTTTCTTCTATTATGTGAGCCCTGATGTTGGAGTTCAAATCACAGACTGAGATTATTAAATATATGTCCACGGTGGAAAGAGAGACGTTGCCCATCATATTGAATAAAACTCTCCCTCAACGCCAATGGTTCAAATTGATTTGGCACCAAATGAGACATAAGGCAACTTTAGGAGGGACTTTGACTTACATAAAAGATGTACCTTCAACACGTCCACCTCTGGAGCCTCCTGCCCTAGTTTACTGAGTTTGGCATATAATTGGTCTAGCTATGAACTTTAAAGAAAGTTACTTGTTGGGAGGCAACACAATATTTCCATTTTTTAATTTTTCCTCTTTACTGTTTTACTTTTATTTTCTTCCAATAATTTTAATAAATTTTATTTTTTTCCAGGTTAATTGTGCACTTGATTCTAAATGAGGTTCCATTACAATTGCCCATGTAGTGGTTTTGACGGTTGTTTTTGGTATTGGGCCTATTTATACAAAATTATTTGACCAGAAGGGTTGTTAAACAATTCTTTCTGTTTACCATAGTCACTTGGTGGTACTCTATTCTCTCTATCACATGATTTTTGTTTGACAACGTAATGCCTCTTTAAGATCTATTTGGCATAATATTTGTAAAGTTAGCCCAATTGACTTACCATTCTTGTAAACTTCTGGTTTGATTTTTACTACTTGGGCATGGAGCTTTTAGGTTTTGTGAGGATCCTCGTTCGAGCCATATCTCTTATAAAGGTGTTGTTGATCATGGCGAGGAGGTGATTGATTGTGTTTCTTGATGTCTATCATGACCTCTAAATTTCTAGCCATCAAGGTTTCAAATTTTTCCATCCTCCTGTTTTGAAGGATCGTTTGCCTATACAAACCCTGACTCCCTATATCAGGATACTTTCTTGTCTCCCTAAGCTTTGTTATTGTTTTATTTTCTATTTTTATTGATTCTATTATTTGGTTTTTTCCATGTTATTTTGTTTTCCTTTTTCACTTGATTTAAGTGTGGGGAAGATTATATGTGTTTATGTTTAATTAATCTTTTATTTTTTTTAATCTTTATATCCAATTTCTATTTTTCATAGCATGAGTTTGTTTAAGAAAAACCTTAAAAATCAAAAAACAAAAAATCCTAAAATTTTTTATTTTATTTTTGTGTCAAAATAGTTAGGGTTTTTTCTGTTTCCAAACTTTCTTACTTACTGATTATTACCTAAGAAAACTAAATTTGCATGAAATGTTTAGTAAATCAATTGTGTTATATTTGTGTATAACTTTGTATGTTATTTAGGATGATTAATATATGGAATTGAGCTTATATATGCCTAATTAAAGTGAGATTTTTGAGCCTTTTTTTTTAAAGTAAATGGTCCCTCTCAGCGGGTTGGGAGTGCCAGTCCCAAAATTATTATTAACATACTCCGAACAAGTTACAAATAAAAATGCAATGGAAGAGGGATACTATCCCTGTACATTGTCCAAACTAAAACTAGGAAGTTGTTGCCTATCTAAAGCGATGGCTCCCCACACCAATGGCGGAAGTAGACTAAGTTGACAAAACTCTACCGAAGAGCGCACATTCCGACCAAACTCAGCCAAGAGAGAAGCCGGCTTATTGCCAACTGCATGAATATGTGAGATTGCCCCAAACTTAGCCTGCCACGCCTCCTCCATACAACCATGAATCCTCCACGGTACCCTACTCCGCCAACCCAGAATATTCACCAAAGCCAAATTGTGAACTTCCACATCAAAATCCTCCCATGAATGTTGAGAACAAAACCGAAAACCCTCCACCAACACCTTGGCTTCAACCTCTAGACTCGAAATTCCCGAATAGCCAAAAGCAATTGCCCCAACAAAAGAACCACGCCAATCCCGCACCACCACTCCCCCACCTGCATTACTATCATCATTACTTCCATAACCCATTACATTCAACTTCAGACGTCCCCGTGGCGGAAGACACCATCGGACAATACTAATATAAGAAGACGGCCGCCACGATCCCACAATATCCACAATCCGTGACCACGGCCCCCAATCCAATCCCAACCGAAACCGCCCATGAAGCATCACCTTAACATGCCTCAAAATATTAAGTTCTACCTGTTCCCGATCAGCCTTAACACCCCTGAAAAGCGCTGAATTCTGAGCCAACCAAATGCACCAACAAAGTATGAGAGGTGTAATACGCAACACAAACTTTCCAATCTTTGTGCTACTGAAATACCACCAAATAACAGACCATGCCCGCCAATCTAAATCCCTCCCTACAATACCCATACCAGAAGAAAAAGAATGCCATAAACTGGAAGTAAATCTACACCTCCCAAACAAATGATCCACGGTTTCATCCGCCTCTCCACATAAAGAACATTTAAAAGGGCCACAGATTCCAATCGACTTTAACCAATTTGCCAACGGCAATCTCCCAGACCACAACGGAGCATAAAAATAGAAATCTTAATAGGCAAACCTTTACACCACAAACGGGAAAGGAAATGATGTGACGTCTCAACCACTAAAGATCCCCGGAATAGCACATAAGCAGACGCAACAGTGAACTGGCCTTTAGGAACCAAATCCCAATAAGGTTCGGAAACCCCATAAAAATTCTGTTGCAGTATCAAAACAACAACCTCCATTGGGAGAAAATCCACCAATTTCCCAACAAGCCACGTACCATCATTTCTGAAGTTAGAAATCGGGCAGTATCCCAAAGACGGGGCAAATGCCCCCAAAGTCCCACAAGGCAACCAACGATCATAAAAGAAATCCACGATACCATCCTCGATGAACCATCCCATATGCTCCTCCACCTTATCCCGAACCCGCACGATTTGACGCCAAACTATCGAAGCCGATGATCGCAATGGAACCACCACCGGATGAAATTTAGCACAGTACTTCCGCATCAAGAAATTAGACCATAGCGAATTCCCTTTGCGAAAACTCCACCATAATTTGGCCGAGAAAGCATACACAATATATTCGAATCTTCACACCACCAAACCCAGACTGGACTGGACGACAAACTTTCTCCCAACTCAGCCAATGGGTCCCCTTATTATTGTCCTCACACTTCCAAAGAAAAACTGCAAATAGCCGCTGTAGCTCTGCAATAATTGTTTTAGGCGGATCACAAGCAGCAATAAGATGGACATGTAAAGACATCAAAACTGATTTCAAAAGTACCAGACGACCCCCAGTGGACAATAAATTAATTTTCCACCCGCCTAAGACTCGTCGGACCTTCGTAACCATCTGATGGAAATAACTGACTCGTTTTCGGCCAAAGAAAATCGGGCATCGCAAATACA
Organism: Ophiorrhiza pumila; assembly: GCA_016586305.1. Taxonomy (NCBI): domain Eukaryota; kingdom Viridiplantae; phylum Streptophyta; class Magnoliopsida; order Gentianales; family Rubiaceae; genus Ophiorrhiza; species Ophiorrhiza pumila. Next base: position 22,008,357 of record BLIW01000007.1, on the reverse strand, counting down.
ATATAGGAGCGACACGGTGTGTGAATCCAGTGATCCGACCCACCCGACGACGTAAACCACTCTTCGGATGAATCAAGAAACCACTCTTCGTTATGTTCACTAGCTGATCAGATACATCCTGATACTCCCTTAAAACCCGCATGACCTGTCTCAGGGCCCACCGATTACTTGCCGAAAAAACCAAAATATCATCCGCGTTGGCCAGATGCGTCACTGGAGGCACCCCTTTCCGCTGACAATATCCCCCAAACCTCGGATCCGTAGGGAGATCATTTAGACACCATGATAGATATTCAGCTGCAATAATAAAAAGAGCAGGGGATAACGGATCACCCTGCCGAAGTCCACGAGACGAGGGGAAAAAACCAACCTGTTTCCCATTAATAATTATTGAGTACCAATAGTTGGCGATACAGCGGTATACCATGTCGATCCACATCTCGCCAAACCCCAGTCGACGCAAAATTTTGCACAGAAATGGCCAAGAGACCCTATCATACGCCTTAGCAATATCCAATTTAAGGATAACATTACCACCCCGGACCCGAGCAGACAAATCCCCAACAAGCTCCTGGGCCATAACCACATTCTCCACAATCGACCGCCCTTTAACAAAAGCACTCTGATTATGGGAAATAATGCGCGGGAGAATATCAATCAACCTATTTGTTAACAACTTGGAAAGGATCTTATTAAGAACCGTACATAGGCTAATTGACCGAAAATCCCCAAATGATTTCAGATTATCACGCTTTGGTATGAGAACAAAAAGCGTGGAAGTGTAACCCCGTGGCAATTCACCCCCGCAAAAAAACTCGACAATGGCACAATGAATATCATTACCAACAATTTCCCAAGCAACCTGGAAGAACTTGCTTGAAAAGCCATCAGACCCTGCAGTGCTATCACAGTTAATTTCCATTACTACGCGACGCACCTCATCTAATGACGGCAACACTTGCAAGCTATCACTTTCCACTGGCGACAATCGCTGGGTAGGAAACCCATCTCGAACATGAATGGGTCCAGACCCCTCCACTGTCGTAAGTAAATTCCGAAAGAACAAAACTGCCGCATCCTCAATAGTCACAGCATTATCCAAAATAACCCCATCCTCATCCACCACAGACTGAATGTGAGTTCGTCGGTGTCGTATATATACATGCGAGTGAAAAAACACATAATTACAGTTACCCTCAGCTGCCTACTTTAAATTTGCCTTCTGCCTCCAATAAGACTCCTCGTCTGCCAAAGCAAGATTAAGCTCTGCCAATGCACGGCTGTACTCCTGTCGGCACCCCTCAGAATCTGACGCAATCGATTCTTTCTCCAGGACAACAAGTCTATCCTCTGCGGTTTTAATGCGAACATCAAACTTACCCACCATATTTTTGTTCCAAGCTATCAAGTCACGCTAAACTCTCATAAGCTTAATGCACATTGCCATCAATGGCCTGGCCCGTACTTCCTGCTGCCATGAAAACTTTACCACTTCAAGAAAATTTGCCCTTGTAGTCCAGAAATTTAAGAACTTAAACTGCGATTGTCGCTGAACTCCATTACTGTGCAACTTAAATGTTCCAAGGCAGCCTTACTTAAATGTTGAATAGAAGAGGTGAACATGTCCAGCCATTTGTCGTTGACTAAGGAACGATCTAACCTCTTATAAATGCACGGATTCCTCTTCCAATTATTACACCAGGTAAAGTGCGAACCCGAGAATCCAACTTCCGACTGCCCTTGCTCATCAATAAGGGAGCAAAAATCTTCAGCTTCTCTATCCTGAAACGGTCTCCCTCCCTTTTTATCCGTAGCACTGGTGATGGCATTAAAATCCCCCCATATAAGCCATGGTAGATCCCCGACATTCAGTCGCTGAAGATCATTCCATAACTCCTGTCTTTGCCTCCTAGTACAGAGGCCATGTACACAAGACACCATACATTTATTCATTCTAGTAGAGCCAGACAAACTAAACGACAAACTCTTGACAGATTGATCAACAACATCACTAACAAATGCAGCCGAGTGGAAAACCCAAATACGGTTTGATAAATTTGCAAAAGCACACGAGAAACCCAAACTACTAGCAATGGCATCCAAATTTGAACAATCAAGTTTGGGTTCTACAATACATAAAAGTTCAAGCTTGTGATCACGTACCAATCTGCGCAATCTGTGCATGGTGGGTTTATTGGCGATCCCCCTTACATTCCAGAAGAGCCACATCATTACACACCTTTATAGACGTTGAAGGTTTCTTCTTAGAAGAACGTAAGGCACGATGGTTCGGTCGATTCTCCTTCATAATCAATTCCAGCACAGAATCCAAATTAAGATTCTGAACCACTTGATCGATGATATTATGATGTGCATTATCCCTTGCTTGTTTCCTTTCCAGTGATCTTGTTGAACCCGCCTCCGCAAAATTATCATCAGAATCATCTTTCGCCATTACCAATTCTGCAATACCCTCAATTACTCCCTCTCCCAGCTGGTTTACTAGGTTATCAGCAATATCCTGGATTCTAATCAATTCAGTACCAGACGGAGATTCCCCTTCGCCAACCTTTGTTTGGTCCATTTCGAACTGTAAAGACGGCAATCGTTCAGTTGGAGAATTAACCAACCGGGTTTCCCGTTTTCCCAATTCTTAGTACCACGGTTCATACACCCCTGTTAACTCCAATTCTCTCAATGGCTCTACAAACTGGACCTGCTTAATTGGTGACTGCCGTGGGTCTACATCAATCTCAACCAGAGCCCTCTCCCTCGATGTAGGCCGTGACACCATCTCAGGTTGGTTTTGCACCATAGAGCCATGCACATCATTCACAAACCTTGGAGTTTCTTGTACTGCATTTCCCTTTTTCAACCCAAGCTACAACGTTTTGCAACTGTGGTTCAGTTAGCCCCCTCAACTCCACTTCTCTCAATGGCTCGACATATTGGCACTGCTGAATTGGTGATTGTTGTGGGTCTACCTCAATCTTCAAAAATCCCCTTTCCTTCGATGAAGGCCGTGAAACCTCCTAAGTAGGTACCACAGATGATTTATTTAAAACCTCACTGTCGGTAAACCCTAAAGCTTGGTTTAGCCCTTCCGGTAAAGGTGCAACTGTCTCCATCATATTCCCAGATTTGATGATTCCTGATCCCTTCCCACTATCAGCATTCTATACAGCAGTTCCTCCATTGATAATTTTCTCCTTCCAGATTTTGGTTTGTTTTCCTGTTGCAGTTGCATTCGTTCCCTTCTGGGGTGCTGTCTCAACAGTTGATACTCCCAAGTTTCCCTTCGTTGCAATCAGGTCCTTCACCTCGGCAGTTGGGGGTTGATTATTCCAACACTGTTCCGTTCCATGACCCTGCCATAAACATTGAGTGCAATATAGTGGCAGTTTCTCCGCAATAATTTTCTACCAAAATCCCTACCCTTCTTCTCCACATGCAATCCAAATTCATGATGGCAGTGTCTTCAATAGATCCACTTCTGCACAGACACAGGCCGTACTCAGCCTTGTCAACGCTACCGTAGCATTGTCCATTAACAATGGGACACCTACCGCCTGCATAATAAAGAAAAGACTGAGTTTGTTGAAAAATTCCGGTGAAAGATTTGGCAGTGTGATCCACGCCGGCGTGAGTAAGGATTCTCGATGAGGATTGAAAAGTGGTGTCCCTCGAAAATACGCATCGGGTACTGTCCCATCTGCCAAATACCTAGTGACCATATCCGGTGATATTCACTTTCCAGTTGGAACTTCAGAAGGACGTGCCTGTTATCAAGCAATCCAGCCGAGAAACTACCCTTGAGGTCCAGCGACGTGATTAATCTTCTGACGATTTCAAGACTAGCTCGGCCATGTGAAAATTTCCCTATAAGAGCCCGCTTGAACGGAACAGCAAGGGCCTCCAATTCCAATTTTGAAACCTGCACAGCCACCTCTCCGCGATGAGACGATAGAGGCTTCAATTCAATGTTTATTTTCGGTGGTGATTGAAACAGTTGCGAGAAAGCCTTCTTGGCAAAAGGGCTTGCCGGGGCAGCTTATTGATCGGGGGGCGGTGACCCTTCAGTCAACCATGGTGGGAGAGAAAACTAGGGTTTCTATATTAGGAAAGGTTTCTAGAGAGAAAAAGCGACTAACTTCAAAGCAAGTGAGATTTTTTAGCCTAAGTACACAAAAACCACTTTTTTGCTACTTAATTGAAAACTTTTTTTCTTGAGTGTTACCGAATTTTCTTTGTTGTACATAGTGAAACCATAATGTTATAATTGGATATAAATATGATTAAGGCATCTAGGACTAGCCAAGTTTGACTTTAGTTTTCATTCCTACCTTCATATTTAACCTTAGTTAGCCCATTTGAGCCTTAAATTTTTCTTTGTATTTAAACTATCATAAATATTCACCAAAACCCTTTTTAACTTCCTTTTGGCCCACCAAGGTGCATGTAACTAGATGAAGTTATGGTGATTCAATCCCCTTTTGTTTGAAAGAGAGGAAATTTGCAAGCTTACAGAGGCTGATAACTCTATTGATAACTTCAGCGAGGACCGGTAAGGTTGAGAACCAGAAGCAGTGAATGCCTTGTAGAACCGATCGAATAAGCTCCAAGCGTCCAGCATGAGATAGAGAAAATGCCATCCACTCACCAATCTGAGACGTGATCTTCTCCAAGAGCGGGGTAAAGTGCAAGACCCGAAGTCCCTGTGCCGCCAAAGAGATACACAGATATTTGATAGGAAATGATCCACGTGGTATACCCGTGAGGTTAATGATGTCCATCTGAACCTCCACTAGTACTCCCGCAAAGAAAACTTGGGATTTCAGGGGTGTTGGCCCTTAATCCTGAGACCTCCCCGAACTGATGTAACCAATCCCGAAGTATCCCTACAGAAAGCCGGTCCCCTCTACTGAAGAGCATGAGATCATCTGCATATGCTAGGTGTGAAATCTTATAAACATCGCACCGAGGATAAAATCTGAAAGGGAGCTCCCTGGTCCTCATGGTGAGCAGCCTGGACAAATACTCCATGCAGATGACAAAGAGGTACGGGGATATGGGGTCCCCCTGTCTCAAACCCCTCCGTCCCTGGAAATGGTCATGTATCTCTCCATTAATCCGTATGGAGTACGAAATCGTAGTAACGCATTCCATCACCCAATCAACATATAATGTGGGAAAGTGCATAGACTCCATAGCTCGCAGTAAGAAAGCCCAGTATACCATATCATATGCCTTCCGCATATCGACCTTAACAAGGCACCTAGGGGAGATCCGTTTACGGTTGTAACCATTGATTAGTTCCGAAACCAATTGAATGTTATCTATCATACTCCTCCCCTCCACAAAAGCAGACTGCGCCTCGTTGATGAGCCTCAGAAGAAAACCCACGAGTCTGTTAGCCAGAATTTTAGGGATGGCCTTATAGAGAACATTATAGCAGGAGATAGGCCGGTAGTCCCCAACTGATCTCGAGTGAGTAGATTTAGGGATTAGAGCAATAATAGTGTGGTTGAGCCGCCTCAAGATCCTTCTCTCTTAAAAGATTCCTTGACCGCCTTGAACACATCAATCCCCATAACACTCCATGAGGACTTGAAGAAACCCGATGAAAACCCATCTTATAACATTTTTTTTCATGTTTACTGTTGTCATTGTGGTGAATCTTTGACAGATTTTCAAATTCATGGTAACGCTTCTTTGTACAATTGATTTTGAGTGGTTGAACCCAACTCCTAACATTTTTAGTGCTTTGGAGTGATCCTGGAGTGTTGGCTCATATCCTTTGTATTTTGAATCGAAAGAAATTTACTATGCATGGATTTGATACATTGGATTAGGATGTGGATTAAAGGTTGAACTAAGGTTTGTTTGGGTAATGCTTGATTTGTAAAAGTTTTTATAATTGTGTTTTATTTTACTAGTTTTTTGTCTCTGTTGTATTTTTCTCCTTGCTTAGAAATGAACAAACTCTAAGTGTGGGGATGTTTCTGTATTTGTGACTTGGTGTTTATTTACATGAATCAGTGGTCTATCATTACATGATTTTATTACTCACGTCTACGTTAGTTCGGTATTTGGCCTAATTTGTTTCGTGGAAACAAGAGTGTTGTGTTTGTTTTAAATGCTTAGGGACAAGAATTGTTTAAGAATGGGGATATTTGATAGGGACAAATTATATGGTTTATATTATGGTCTTTTGGGGCTGAATTTGAATAGAAATCGCACTTAATTGAGAATATTTTGCAGGTTTGGGTTAATTGATGATGTTGAGCAGAAGAAAAGGAAAAATAGCAATTTGGAAGGTTTTTGGATCTTTAGGAGCGTGGAAGAGTAAAACTTTGAAGAAAATATTTCCTTAATCAGATTTGGAAATAAACACGGTAATGCATTGATGGAAAACTCCTTAAAGAAATCAAAGAAGGAAGTAGAGAAGAAGATGAATTATGAAACAATTAGGAAAAGACTTGCATGCCTTAATTCTTGGCCATATGTGGCATATTTATTGGGAAACAAAGGAGTAATTTCTTTATTAGAGTTTTAGAAGTTTTTAGTCGCTACTTTTATTACTTGAGAATAAAGCTTGCTTTTTCTATATAAGGAGGGCAAGTCAGCTGAAAATAATTCGTAACTGGTAGAGTAGACTATAGACTAGTAGTGGTGGATTAGTAGTTTCTAGCAGCAGTTTTAGTTTATCGTTTTTAGTTCATTGTGCTGGCTCCAGACTTAGCCACTGTATGCCCAAACTAAGGTTAATTCCAGACAGTATCGTATTTCTTACATTTACTTCTTAGTTTAATTATGTCTTGTGAGTAGTTCATTTTTCTGTATTAAAGTAATGAAGTTTTAACTGTTATTTACTCGTGAGACCTAATTGTTTTAATCCAATTAATATTTGATATGTTTCAAACGTTCTCTATTCATATCGTTAATTTTTTGGATTCTTTAGATACTGGCCAATATTTAATTAATCTAAATAATGTTAATTAATCTCCTATTATTTCACTGGATCTAGAACATGATAGCACGTGGTAAGTTGATCCTTATACGTGATATATATTTTGTCGATCTAGTACAAATTTAGCATAAGCAAGAACAAGACACAAAAACAATAAAACGGATATTTACTGTAAATACTTAGATATTGATTCAAACTCTTACGTTATACAAGAAAATCTAACTAACACAAGTAATCTCAGCTGGAGGATAAACTATCTATGGTCACGCTTAGAAGTTTACTAGATTCATGGTTGGTTCACTCCCAACAATGAAAGTTTCTCAAAGCAAAAGCTAAAAGAGGTTTCTTTCCAATTCCGTCAAAACTCGTTTATTCAATGAAGAAGATGTCTTTAAATAGGCTACAATTGTAGCGCCCTGCCCTATTCCCTTAATGAAAACGCGATGAGATCTTTAGATTATGACCAACTCACGTATGTGCTCTAACCTTGAACAATAATAAATCATAACCTGAAGATTACAAATAAATTTTCAAACACAATATTCACCTAATGTTACATCCCCAAAAACCAAAGCATTAAAAATATTAAAAAATCATTTAGCAATATGAGATTTCTCTAATTTAAATAACCATATGACAAAGTCTCGAATATCACATAAAAGATTGTGCAATTCATATAACCATGTATCGCATAACTTTGTCGATAATTCCATATAACATGTTAGACATATAATTGGTATCTGTCACGATCGGCCTTGCCGCCCTTACAAGCCTTATCTCCCTTGGCAATTCATTGTTGCATGCACGACTTGAGAAGCAACCTTATCCTTTCTCGTGGTCAGTGACTATAGCCCAGCAGACCTAACGTGGCATCTAAATTTGCCTCTCTGACTCCTGTCAACATTATTAAAACTACTTAATCGCGTAATGGAACTCACCGGTGTGGTCTTGGCGTAATCATCGGCCCGATGCCGTCTCGTTTACCTTCCAAGCCAACACCTACTAGGGCCCATGCAATCAAATACAATATACATTATAACATTTTCACAAAATTCGAAAATCATATAACAATCACTTTTCATCAAATATTTCTCAATTATTTACCAATCACTGGTAGTGTTCGACTCTAGAGGTGGCTCATACATATTTTAGAGGTGGCTCCCACCTTTAAAGTGGCGTAGCACTTAGCTCCGCACAGCACTTAGTTCCAACTTACCTAGTTTATCATTACATATTATATGGATAGGAAATCCCACATATACACCAATATGCCAATTACAACAATTACGATATATGCCAGTTGACAAAGGATGAGAATGCTCGTTCATCATAAAACGCCCTTTTTAATGCAAGAAAAGAGAGTGCCATAATTCAAACAGTGCCCATATCACCTTCCATTATTATGTTGGCACAAAGAAAAAATTAGCTCTCCAAAATCAATATGAAAGGAGTTCAATTGATAATTCTGAAGTTTAATTTGAACTTCTTATAATAGAGTTTAGGATTCCTATTTGATTTAAAACAATGTAACTTGACAACGTGTGCAGGGGCTTTAAGATCCCATAAAGAGGATTCAGTTCAAACACATTCAATTCAACCTGTTATAGCTCAACATGAAAACATCCAAATGATGTGAGATAAAAGCCATTGGTAACTAGCTCTAAAATATTGGAATTTCATGCTTTACAAGATTCCAAATTAAACATAAAGGCATTAAAAAATTCGTTCTAAAAGAGAACCTAAAATTTAGATTATAAATTTCAGTACCATCATGTTTGATTCAAACTGTTATAACTTAATATCCAAATACCCATATTTGGCAAAACTAAAAGTATATGAAAATAGACTTATAATAACAAAATTCTTATGTTGCATTATTTCCAGAATTCAGTTTGCAATGTACTGGAAAAACTTTTCAGAATTGCTATAATGATTTAAAATCATGTAAAAGAATTCAGTTCTACCTTTGTTATTTCACATCACTATAACTTCTCAACCAAGTGACTAATTGACATGAAACCAACACTGTAGAAATATATATTCTTTTTTTAATGGATCCTTATATATAACATGGGCAAAATACGGTGTCGGATGTACCCGTTCACACCTTTACAGTCAATGAACCAAAAGGTGGGGTACTACTCCATTGCATGAAATTTTCTATGATGTAGGAATGAAACTTAGAGGAACACTACTTGTAGAAAAGTAGCACTACTCTTAGTCCCCTAAAATTATATACCTCCTTTGTATATTTGCCATATAAACAAAACAAGACAAAATAGACCGGCTTCCTAAGGAAAGACAGCACCGAGTTAAAGCAATGAACATCCTACTAATATCAAAATTGTAGTACATAAGCCGGCTTGCAATTCCATCCAAACGCAATCAATATAACCACATTCGGTAGCAATACATCTATGTACCGATGTGGCAGCAACCATATCACCAAACCGTTAACCACTTCCAGCATCACTACATGGTAAACACTTGATCCAACACCAACAGTGCCAATACGTTCAGCAAGTTATCAGTTCTAAACTAATGGGGAACTCTGCCTAAAGCAAACCAAAAGGAGAGATTACATCCACCAACATAGAACTTAAATAGCTCACAACATTTATTAATCGGATTCCATTGTTGTCCCCAACACAAAATAATGTCAAATCCAGTCAATCATCCTAAGAGCAGTCAGAGTGTAAATGCAATAAAGATTAGCCAGTCTGCACCAAAGCCGGCAGCAATCCAAATCCCTGCACCTAAGTCTACTATTAACAACTGCAGTCCACACACAATCAATGTTTACAAAACAGCAATCCATAGAATCCAAAACAACAATCTTGTCAAAACAGTATCATAAGCTCAGTTAACAATCAAATCTTTCTTTTTCAAATCATTGAAATGTATGTGTGTGGAGCCAAAAAGTTGTTCAGCAGGTCTCCTGCTTACACACTTATTCCAAACTCCTGATCACCCTAGGGTCGCTAATAAGTCGATGTTTAGTCGACTTATTTGCTCCGCTTTCTTTATTCTTTGTTGTGAATTATGAGTGAAAATGATGCTTGGTGTGTCAATGGTATGCAAAATGTGCAGTATTTGGAAACATTGATAAATGGCTAAGTATCGTGTGATAATGTGAATATTTTGTGATTTTGTGCAAAATATTTAGTCATGTATGCCACTGACCTCCAACTCTTTTTTTAAGTCCATAACTATTCACACAAGCACACATCACACAAAGCTTAAAGTCCACAACCATTCACACTACACAAACTCTCACAAGCACACAAACGCACAACTCATTCAGCACACACAAAAACAATCACACACGGCGGTCGCATGCTGCGACCGCCCACACACAGACACACATGCACGGCGGCCGTATCGTGCGGCTGCCAACCCCTTACGGCGGCCGCACTCACACACGCACACACGGCGGCCGCATCGTGCGGCCACCCCACTAGCACACGAGCACTGTTTGTTGTTCTTGTTGCATCTTTTCTTTTCTGTTTTCATTCCATTTTATTCATGCATTTCTCTTGAACGTTTTGGCATGCATCAACTTCACACACATGCACTTCAATGCATATTTCCTTCCTTTGTTATTATTAGTCTATTTTACTTTTGTCATGTCTTGAGTTAGGAAGTTTTTCATGCATTGTTACTTCATCATTTTAGTTAGTCATTTCCTCATGCATTTCGTAGACACCAACTCCGCATTCTGTCCAACTTATTTAGCAAACTTAGTAGTTAATCTTTCCAATATTGTGGCCTGATTGTTGTCATCTCTTAAGTACACGTGTCTTCACCAAATGATCTGTTGTAAATGCAGGAGCACGTGTCAACATCTTGGCACACAAAGGAAATTTCCAGGAAGCTCACCAAGCTAAGTCGGCAATGCAAAACTATAAAAGCTGGAGAGAAAGGAAGATCAGGAGTTTTTTCGGGACGAGGGGATCAACTGAGAAAAGAGAGAGGAGTTCTGAGAGTCTAGGGTTTTAAGGATCTGAGTGGAGTTCATTCAACTCTATCCGTTTGTAATAGCGATGTTTGATCTGGCTTTGTTAAACTCATTTTCAAAGCCGATCAACATGATCGGCTAGATTTTTAGTGCTGCTTGAGGGATTAGGTGTAATGACTTAATATCATTTTGAGACATTTGAATTGCGTATTTCGAGTTTGGTTTATGTTCCATGTCAGTTAGTGTTTCATTTCAATATTTACTCACTCACGATTACGCCTTTATATGATTTGCAGTATCCACTGAAATCAATTCAGTTTAATTAAAGGAAATTGGAATGAAACCAACAGAACATAGAACAACCTATGTATGAGTCCTAAGATCTGAATGAGGAAGCGATTTTCTACTGAGCGGTATCCACTGACAGTGGAGGTCAAGGAATGAAAAGACTTAGGATCATTTGGACACTAGTACTTGTCTTAGTGTAGTGTCAGATAGGGATCTAGAATTAGGAAGCGAGCCTAAATCTTGCCCTATCAAGGAAAGATAGAGGAGCATGATGGGTTAGGATTGTGAGACCAATCAAGGAGATCAATCTTAAGTTCACTAGAAAACCGACCCCCTCATACATGTGTTAACACTAAGTCAAGGATAACCGATTGAAGTCATTACCACTGACCTCCCTCAAGGCAGCACACCTTTCTCATTTTGGTTGATTTCTCGTTTGTTTTCTATTTAGTCTACACATCGCTTAGTTGCTTATTCTATCACTGTACAATTCTTAATTCTACCCTTTCCCTGAGGATACGATCCCACTTATCGCTTGCTTCTAGTTAGTTGTTTTGGGTAAAATTGCGAGAGTAGACGACGCTCTCGCCAATTTTTGGCACCGCTGCCGGGGATAGGCACAGCGTTGAGAGTTGTTTGAGATAGTTTTACTTTGCTTGTTACTTTATGAATTCTTATTTGAAATTTTTGGTTTGTTTGTTTCGGTTGAAATTTTAATCCATTACTTGTCTCTGTTAATTTTGTCCTACTGATCTTTTGTTCTAGTGCTGTTTCTTTATTTTGAGAATTTCCAGTTTATGCACCCTAGAGCAAGACTACGTGGTGAAGCTCCAGAGTTGGCACTTGACTTAGAATTAGAAAGGACTTTAAGGCAGAGAAGAAAGGAAATTGAAATGGCAGAACAGAATGAAGAGAGACCTCAGCCCCAACCACCTCTGTTTGGGGACTATTTTGCAGTCAACTTTGAGAAGAGAAACAATCACCAGGGAATTGACGTTGAGAGTTACCAAATCCCGACACAAATTGTGTCCATGATCACCCAAGGGCAGATCTTTCAAGGCTTAAGCAACGAAGACCCTAATGAGCATTTGGATTGGTTTCTGGGACTATGCAATACCTTCAAGCTGCAAAGAGTGACCCCGGATGATGTGAGAAGGGTGCTCTTCCCACTGTCCTCGAAAGGAAAGGCAAAGCATTGGTTTAACTCAATTGGGGGTCCAGCTATATCAACATTTGAGGAACTTGAGAGGAAGTTTTTAGCTAAGTATTTTCCTCCAGCAAAGTTGGAGCGAATGAGGTTGGAGATCCGCAATTTTCAGCAGCAGGATGGCGAGACCTTCAAGGAGACCTGGGACAGATTCAACGACTTACTCCGCCAATGCCCAAACAATGACCTTGGGGAGGTCAGGGAACTCATCATATTCTTCAAAGATCTATCACCAGAAGCCTCACTAATGGTCAAGGCCAGCGCCAATGGAGCTTTGAAAGATAAAAGCATCCCCGAGGTCAGAGAACTTTTTGACTCAATTGCAGACGATGAATTCCTATTTCCTGAAACTAGAAAGATGCCTGCGCGAAAGCAACGGGGAGTGCTAGAGCTGGATGAGGAGACATCCTTGGAAGCAAAAGTTGAGGCCCTTACAAGACAAATTCAAAACCTAAAGGCTGCCAAGGTCGCTCCGGTATTGATGTGCGGGCTGTGTAAGGGAGATCACCACACGGACGAGTGTGAGCTCACACAAGAATCAGTCCAGTATGTCGCCAATTACAACAACCGCCAGTAGCAGTACGGACGTGGTTATCGAAATCAGTAAGGGCAAGGAAGCTGGGGACAGAATAATCAGCAAGGCAGTACTACCAAAGTGGGGAGTCAAGCAACCGGGAATAGAAAAAGTCCGCGGATGATTTGCTCTATGAAATTCTGGGTAGAATGGACATGTTTGAGAAAAGGACCTCCACGGTGGAAACTCAAGCGAAAAGCACGGAGGCCGCCATCAAAAACCTCGAGATGCAAGTGGGCCAGTTGGCTAAAGCCAACCATCAAAGACCTCAAGGCGCCATTCCAAGTGATACGGAGCAAAATCCCGAGGGAAAGGAAAGGAGATGTGCATGCCATAACGTTGCGGTGTTGAAGGAGCTTAGTGGAACCAAGAGACAGAGGAAGAGAAAGTTTCAAATGAAGAAAAAAATGATGATCCTGAAGAGGAAGTCATGGACGAAGAGATCGTTATGGAGGGAGAGATTCCCAGAAGGGGACAAAGCGGAGGTGTAGTGAAGGTCCCAGAAGGTAAAAAGAAGAGGGGAGCTCAAGAGCCATGCCGAGGAGTCGCCATATGCACCACCCCTCCTTTACCCCAGACACTGCGACCTCTCACCAAAGAAGGGGGTCGAATTTACAAATTTTTGGACATGGTGAAGAATGTAAATGTGAATGTTTCCATTGCTGGATTTGGTCACAGCCGTGCCGAGATATGCGAAAATTCTTGAAGGACCTAATTGCCAACAAGGAGCAGATTTTGCGTTGTGAATTACCAATTCCACTCACTAAGGGAGAGCTAAGCCATGGGAAATCAATGAGCTGCCCTCTAAACTCAAAGACCCTGGGAAGCTGTACAGTTCCACGCCTCCATTGGCGAGAGATTTTTCAGCAAGCCCTGTGTGACTTTGAGCAGGCATCAACCTCATACTCTTTATCCATAGCAGAGAGGCATTAGGATTGGGGGTCAATGAATTAAACTCGGGTAGCAGTATGCTCCCCAATTGGCGGATAGATCATTGGTTCAACCGACTGGATGGTGGAGGATGTTCTGGTTATCTGTGGAATAAATTGTTACTCCCCGTGGACTTCATAGTGTTGGGACATGGAGGAAGGACCCTGAAGTGCCACTCATCTTCGGAAGGCCATTCTTAGCTACAGGCGATGCTCTCATTGGAGTAAAGGGAAAGACCATAACTTTTAGGGTCAATGGTGAGGAGGTCATCTTCAATGTCGACTATGCCATGAAACACCCTCACTCCATAGAACAATGTTGCTTAGCTAGCTTGGTGGAAGGTAATCCCCAACCTCTGAATTTTGAGCATAAACGGAAATTTTCTCTTGCTGAAAATGATTTTTGGGATGATGACATGTGTGAAAATTTTGAAACTGTATTGGTCATTGAAGAGTCTGATACATTGCATGAATTGAGCCCTTGGGGTGAAAAAGTTGAAAGTGGGTCGTCTGTGAAAGAAATGGACTTTGCATGTGATTTTGATGAAAGTTATGAAAATGGTGAAAGTTTGAATAAAATGGCAAATGTGCATGAAATTCATGAAATGCAAAATTTTGGAGAAAAATTGAAGTTAAGTGTTGAAAAGGATAAACAAGAAGAAAAATTTGCATTATGTGACCAATTGTCTGATGCCATTGTTGAGACTGACGAAAAGATGAAAGTTGTGCCCAGTGAGGTGAGGCTTAAAAATCTTGAGTGCAGGAATGAGAAGCTCATGCCCTCCATCTTGAGAGCACCCAAAGTGGAGATGAACCCCTTGCCGCCCCATCTAAAATATGCCTATTTGGGGGAAAATGAGACCCTACCCGTTGTGGTATCATCTAGATTGGAGAAGTGGCAAGAAGATAAACTTTTGGAAGTATTAAGGACATATAAGGAGGCTATTGGGTGGACAATATCCGACATAAAAGGGATCAGTCCCAGCGTGTGCATGCAAAAAATATTGCTGGAAGAAGGAGCAGTTCCTACGCGGGAGAGACAAAGGAGACTAAACCCGCAAATGATGGAGGTAGTAAAAAAAGAGGTGATCAAGTTGCTGGATTTTGGGATGATCTTCCCCATCTCTGACAGTGAATGGGTCAGCCCTGTACAGTGTGTGCCGAAAAAGGGAGGCGTGACGGTGGTGACAAATGAAGCCAATGAGTTGTTAGCAGCCAGAATTTTCAACGCTTGGAGAGTGAGTATGGATTACAGGAAGCTGAACAAGGCAACTCGCAAAGACCATTTCCCCCTGCCGTTCTTGGAGCAACTCCTGGATAGAATAGCGGGCTTTCTATTTTATTGTTTCTTGGACGGGTATTCTGGTTATAATCAGATAGCCATCGACCCGAAGGACCAAGAGAAGACAACCTTCACCTGTCCTTTTGGCACTTATGCTTACTGAAGAATGCCCTTCAGGTTGTGTAATGCACCAGCCACCTTCCAACGTTGTATGATGGCCATTTTCCAAGACATGGTGGAGCACATTATGGAGGTGTTCGTGGACGATTTCTCTGTATTCGGGATGACCTTTGAAAGCTGCTTGGAAAACTTGTCCCTTATGTTAAAAAGATGTGTGGAGACCAACTTGGTCTTGAATTGGGAGAAGTGTCAGTTCATGGTAAGTGAAAGCATTGTGCTCGGCCACAAAATCTCAAAGGAAGGCTTGGAGGTGGATAAGGCCAAGGTGGAGGTGATAGCTAAGCTGCCTGTGCCCAACAATGTAAAGGGAGTGAGAAGCTTCATGGGCCACGCGGGGTTTTACCGGAGATTCATTAAGGATTTTTCATAGATAGCGAAACCACTATGCTCTCTGTTAGAGAAGGACACCCCATTCGTCTTCGATGAGAAGTGTGAGGAAGCATTTGAAAGCTTGAGGACAAGGCTTTAGGAGGCCCCAGTCATCATCGCACCAATGTGGGGGGAACCCTTTGAAATCATGTGCGACGCAAGTGACTATGCAGTAGGAGCGGTACTGGGGCAGAAAAAGGATAACATATTCCATGCGATATACTACGCCAGCAAGTTACTGAATGGGGCGCAAGTGAATTATACCACCACGGAAAAAGAGATGTTGGCCGTAGTCTTAGCCTTTGACAAATTCAGGGCCTATGTTCTGGGATCCAATGTCATAGTCCACACCGATCACGCGGCCCTCAAATACATGATGGCGAAAAAAGAAGCTAGGCCAAGGCTCATCAGATGGGTACTCCTGCTACAGGAATTTGATGTTGAGATCAAGGACCGGAAAGGATGCGAGAATGTAGTGGCCGACCACTTTTCAAGGCTTGAGTTGGGGTCACTTAGTGAAGAGCAATTGCAATTGTGGATCAAGGAGAGCTTCCCTGATGAGCAAATTTTCAAGGTCCACGCTCAAGAACTACCATGGTACTCGGACATCGCCAACTATGTGGTCACAGGGCAATTGCCACAACGCCTATCTAGTGATCAGAGGAAAAGACTCAAGCATGATGCCCAATTTTGTTTTTGGGATAGCGGATGTCTATATAAAAGGTGTAGCGACCAGATTCTCAGGAGATGCATACCAGACGAAGAGGTGGAGAGCATCCTCAAGGCTTGTCATGAGTCACCATTTGGAGGGCATTTTGGAGTAGCTAGAACTGGGCACAAGGTCCTTTAAACTGGATTCTACTGGCCACATGTATTTAAGGACTCCATGCTTTGGGTAAGCCAATGTGATAGGTGCCAACGGGTCGGCAACATCTCCGCTAGAGATGAAATGCCTCGCAACAACATATTGGAGGTGGACTTGTTTGATGTTTGGGGTTTGGATTTTATGGGGCAATTCCCGAGGTCATGCGGAAATGAGTACATAACGACTACGTATCAAAATGGGTTGAAGTTGTGGCATTGCCACACGATGACAGTAGGAGCGTAATGGGGTTTGTTAAGAGAAATATTTTTGACTGGTTTGGGACCCCGAGTGCCATTATCAGTGATGGGGGAAGCCATTTTTGCAACAAGATTTTCAACACACTCTTGACTCGGTATGGAGTTCAGCACAAGACCTCCACACCGTATCACCCGCAAGCAAATAGACAGGCTGAGGTATCCAATAAGGAGATCAAAAGTATACTGGAAAAGGTTGTGAACCCGGGGAGGAAGGACTGGGCACTTAAGTTGGATGACGCACTGTGGGCATATAGGACAGCATACAAAACTCCGATTGGAGCCTCACCCTTTAGACTGGTGTTCGGGAAAGAATGTCATCTCCCAGTCGAGTTGGAGCATAGAGCTTACTGGGCTTTACAAAAGTTGAACATGTACCTTAACTTAGCTCAAGAAAAAAGAATGATGATGCTCAACGAATTGGATGAATTCAGGTGGAACTCATACATCAGTGCAAGTCTTTACAAGGAACGGACAAAGAGATGGCACGATGCTAAGATTAAGGTAAAGGAGTTTGAGGTGGGACAACGAGTGTTGGTGTATGACGCAAGGATGAGGCTTTTTCCTGGAAAATTGAAATCGATATGGGTTGGACCCCATGTCATCACAAAAGTCTTGCCATATGGAACTCTTGAGGTATACAATGAGGCATCAGGGAAAAGTTGGAAGGTCAATGGTCACATGGTGAAAGTTTTCAATTCATCCACAACCAGCAAGGGGCACACCCAGTGCCTTGATGATCCCTCCACCTGATAAAAGAAAAGGCTATTGTGTCTGGCTGAGAACAATAAACCAAGCGCTGTGTTGGGAGGCAACCCACCAATTTAAATTTCGCTGTTTCGTTTTATACAATAATTAGATTACACCAGCCCAATAATTGTACTTTCTTTTCTCAGAAATCCGCATGGTCTGCACAGAGAGTCAAAAGCGAGATTTGCATATCGAGGAGTCACGGGCGGAGGAAGTACACAGATCTAAAGACATCTCTACATTATCATGAGTAAGACACACGCGATTCCTGGATCAGGCCTGAGCTGATATCACAAGTGTGTGGTTGGGGTGTAAGTGACAAGCCAAATGCATGCAATAGAGGAGGCATTGCTAGAGTGTCGCCCAGTTGCATTATTTTCAAAAAGTGATGCATTGATACATCATATAAGGATAGACTCCTCACAGACTTTGTTTGCATATGCTCGGTCATTGTGCATGTTGTCCCCTAGTGAATTCAAGTCCCTATAAATACCATTCATCTTGCATGATGTAGTGGCACACCGAGTTTTCAAGACAAGAGGCCTTTACTGAGTTATAGCTTCATACACCTTGCATTAAACATCAATCCACATTTGCACTGCAAATCATCGCCCAGTGCAGGTTTCTTGGCAAACGACGACAGTGATTACAGACTATTCCTCTGGGGGATGATGGGCACCCCAGAACCCGACGACGTGGACTTTGACGACGATGAGGAGTATACTCCGAACACACCCCCACGGTTTGTGAATGAGCGGGCAGAGAGGCATTTCCATGCATCTTGCCACAGACATGTTATAGTAGAACGAAACTTCGACGCCCCTGCTCACGTGTTCGACGAGGCCATTCGGTTCTATAAATGGGAATCCCTCGCCCTTGCGCCAGAAATGTCCTATGTGGGGTTGGCTAGGGAATTTTATGCGAACTCCAACGCAAGCTATAGCAGAAGCAATGATGAAGGGGTTTACCTCCGCGGGACCAATCTGGAGGTGACAAGCCAAACTATCAATGCCCATTATCAGCTGCCAGACTACCCAGAAGATGAGTATGAACAATTGGTAGGAGCTCCCAACGTCGATTTCTTGATTGAATCCGTTGGACTACCAAGATCCACTTGAAGTCGTATATGTTAAAGTCGATGATTTGACGGCAGAAGCTCGTATGTGGCTAATGTTCATAAACGCCAAGCTCATACCCACGAACAGCCACGCAAAAGCGACCAGGGAAAAAGTACTACTGATTTATGCCATCCAACATCGGATGACAATCGACGCAGGAAAGGTGATCATGAAATCTATAGCACGAGCACAAAATTGCACAGGCGCGCCTATATATTTCCCTTTCCTATTATCACAAATGGCCATGAGTCAAGGAATTGGAATATCGCCTGCAGAAGAATCCAAAGAATCTCTTGGCACCATAGGAAGATCACAATGGGAAATATATCAGGAGATAGAGCATAACCAACGAGCTCGGCGCGACGCTTGATACTGGGTAGACTCTTTCCTTTCTCACAATGGGGACCATTGCTTCACTATTTGCTTAGAAAACTAACCTACAGTCAGCATGTCAACCGCATTGCAACCTAGGCTTCCTGTCATTATTATTTCCCATGGCGAGGCCTACGAACAATATATTCACACTGCAACATCTCAATTCCCTGCTTCTAACTACTATAGCAATTATATCCTAAAGACTTCCCATGGCGAGACCTGAATTTAGGTTCATATGTCTTCATTAGCACCAGAGAATCTCTTTACACTTTGATCTAAAGATTTTGTGTTCTAAAATCAGCATAGCGACCGCATTTTAGAAAACGGGAAACACAAAGCAAGAGCAAAGACTCAATTCATACTCCAGTTCTCATTCCACAAAACTCTCAACAAATATTGGTGAATTAAGCCTCAATTCAGCATGTCGGATGCAACTAAAGTTCAATTTTTCAATGCCGATGCTAATTCATGAAATTTAATAGAATTAATAGAGTAATGTAGAGTATGATTTCATTCTTCATAGATTATGTTAAATGCACCAAATTCTGTTGTCTAAACAAATATTCACCAATTGGAACCCTAAGACATCACAAGTTTAGCCAGAAGAATTCATTCTCCTGTCCTGATCATCAAAATGCAACATTAAACAATTCATTTTCATAAAACTGGAAGAATTTACCGATTAAATTGCTTCACAGAGCTCAAAATCACAAGTGAATTACCTAATGCTTCCTTAATTGAGAACTGAATTCCAGTGGTCTGTCCAAAAGTTCAATCGGAATCGAAATTGGAGCTAAAATTCTTGAGAGTGAAAATTTGGAGAGAGAAAGTTAGAGAAAGAAAATTCCTGCTCACGAGTTTCTAGATTAATCTCTGGATCCAAAGTCTCATTCCCCCAAAATAATGACAAAATCCACTATTTATAGAGGTCTAAAGCTTAATCTACACGCAATCGTAAACTAAGCACTTAATTACAGAAATGCTACTTTGAAGAGAAAACTGTCCAAATTGTGCACGTGCAAAAAGTCTCCACGTCAGCAACCACTCTGAAGCTTCACGCCTTTGAGCCAGCCTGTACCACGCCTCTATTACATCGATCACGCTCCTGAGCCATACGACAACACGCCTTCATGAACCTGCACAAGAGGAACACAGTTCTCAACACTTAAAAAAAACAGTATCGTGAAATCTTTTTTACACTATGCGGCTGCCTGAGGCGGCTACACAATGAAAATTTTCATGGTGTAGGTGCTCATGTGTTGTGTTTTGTGTGCAAGTGTTGGTGCATGAGTGCAAGTGTGGTGTATGTGCTTGTGTTGTGTACTTGATATGCATGCGTAGTGAGCCTATGTTGTCCAAGTAGTGTGTGCTTGTGTTGTGGATGAGGTGTGCTGATGGTGCATAAGGTGCACACAAGTGATGCTTGTGTTTGCTGTGTGTATGTGGTGGTGCAATGCCTGGTGCATGAACTGTGCCTGTGGATGTTCGGTGGAAGAGTAAGGCATGTGTATATACGTGCACAAGTGTGTGCAGTCAGTGTGGTTCAAGTGCTGCAAGCAGGTGCACGTTGTGCGCAGAGTGTATGATGAGCATGTACGTGCATGTGCCGTGGTGAATGGCAAGTGAGTGCGTGATGTGTGCGACGATCGTGCGAGGTGTGTGATGAGTATGTGTGTGTGTGCCGTGCGGTAGGTGCGATGAGTGTGTCGCAAATGAGTGCAAGGTGTTTACCTAGCGTTGAAGATACACACACTTGAGTTTTCATGCAACACTTATGCACACTAGTGCACCAATTCCGACCCTTTTTCACCAAATAGCACTTCACGCAATTCATCACATAAACTTACAAATCAACATACAATCTTGCACAAGATGCACTAAAACACCACAAAACCCAAGTAAAACTAGCCTTTTTAAGTCAGTATAAAACTGACTTATCAATTTCCCCCACATTTAAAATTTTGCTTGTCCCAAGCAAAGCTCACACTCCTCATTTCT
The DNA here is from genome assembly GCA_016586305.1 of Ophiorrhiza pumila. Lineage (NCBI taxonomy): Eukaryota > Viridiplantae > Streptophyta > Magnoliopsida > Gentianales > Rubiaceae > Ophiorrhiza > Ophiorrhiza pumila. The sequence goes on along the minus strand of BLIW01000007.1, from coordinate 21,987,240 downwards.
AACAATGATTTATCATCTACATTCAAACACATTGTCCCCTGCCATAATGCCAGTCATCACGTTCATCAAAACATTTTTCGCACACAAAATTCAAAATATTACACTTTCTGATCCAAAACTCTCAGAAATTCAACACACATTATCAACCAAGGCAAAATAAATAAAGACCAAAATGTCATACATGCAAATGTGTGGTGAGAAATGCTGACTTCATTCGCTCTCTCTATATGCACACTTCTTGGCATTTCGTCTAACCATTCTTCGCACAACAATCTTCTTCTCCACACATGAACAAATAGCAAAGAAGATCAATGGTAACCTAATGCACATTGGTGCTTCTGTAGGATATTTTCCTCTTCTTTCCTCATGCACATTAGTGCATTATTTGCCACACCCATTGGTGCTTGGCTACCTAGGTTTTGTTGCTCTTTTTTCCCATTATTTACCTGAGTTTTATGGTTATTTTTTCCCATAATTGCTTGCCAGGGTCTTACAGCTTTTCATTCCCAATTGCCAAAGACTTTTCTTCATATCCCTTCTCATGTAACCGCATGTTCATATGTGTCTTCAAGGACTATGCTTGCAAGAATACCAAAACACAAGAGAGGCACACAGGAAAGAGCAAACTCCATACAGATTACCTCCTATGTCATTTAAGGTTTTTGCATGGCATGTCTATCTTACTTTGACATCGTGCCTTGGCCAACAAAATGTACTAAACTCATCAAACTTAGTGCCATAAAAACAAAAATTTTGCGATTCGCATGCATAACATAAAAGATAAACGTAATGAACTTGAGTCATGACATAATGAATCATGAAACAAGTGCTCAAAACACAAGATGGTAATACACTCCAGCCCAAACTCACACACCCATTTGACTCCTTTCAAACACACAGATACGCACCACATTTAATCAAAATACAAACAACTACATTATTACAAGACACTCCTAACATTCATAGACATCTTTTTGCAACTTACCTCTCACACCCACTCACTTAAAGCTCACCACGCAAGAAACTATGAAATAACACATGGCAAACACAACAAATCATCACAATTTCATAATTCGCTGCAACATGGCAAACCATCATATTGCAAAATGTAGTAGCACATCAACTCAATGAATCTTCAACAAAGTAAATAGAGAAAACATGGCACCACACTTCCTAATTAAAGGCAGTATCCCCCATAGCAAATGAAACATCCCCTATAGAAAATGAACCCAGACCACAGCACATAAGCAAAGCAACACCACTCCCCCATCACAACCAACATGACAACATGGAAAAAAATCCCCACACTTAAAAGAATCATTGTCCTCAATGTAAAAACTAAGAATGAGGGGCTCCCTGAGTAGACGAGGACGACGTATAAGATGAAGGAACAACAAATGCCGCAGAAGTAGAAAAAGGTCCCAAAATGATCCAGCAAACGCAGTTGCATTAGCGAATACGGGATCCTGAAAGGGCTGCCCAGCATCATTGAATTATGGCATGCGCGTTGCAGGCATAAAAGCTAGGTCATACGAAAATGTTGGGGTAAGAGGGTAGGTAGGCAACCGCCTAAATTTTGGCAATGGCTGGAGAGATGAAATGGCAAGCATGCCATGGGGAGTTCTTGCATAACACATGTTTGTGGATGCATTTTCAAATTAGGCACGGTATACATTGCCAACTTATCAGAATTTGATCGTGGCTTAGGAGGCCCAGGATGAGTGTGGTAATAGACGGTGAACTTGTTGATCTGATCCATCTAACATTGCATGTTGAATTGCCGATAGTACAAGACTTCAAATTGTTAGTGTGCTATGGATGTGATATCATCCAATTTAGTACCAATGGAAGAAGTGTGAGTAGACCAATCTTGGTGCATATCATCTATTTCTCATGCATGTTCTCAAGCCGCTCATCTAGTCATTGGAAACGAGTATCCACAAAGGTCTAAAAATCATGAAGAGCGCCAGTGAAAGAAGTAAAATCAAAAGGTTGAGGTTGGTGCTCTTGGTGGCTATAGGGATCAAAGGGATCATCCATAGGCATCGTAGTGAAAGGTGGTGATCGGGCCAATTCCTTATCCATCCGCACATACTTGGCATAAAGGGAAGTGGCAATAGGATCCTGGACCTTGCGCCAAACGGTGCCCATGTCGTCGTCTACCCCTTGGGCACGGCATAGATCGGCAATAAGCACTGGAAAATAGACGGCTGCACCATCCTCCTCAATGCCCGCTCGTATGTGATCAATAATGATATGCCCAACATCCATATGTTTATTACTCCAAATAGCTGATATAAAGTACAAACGCTGATGCATAACCTTCGTGACGTGGGAACTAGGCATGAGTCGGGACAATATGAACATTAACCGGATTTTCACAGCACACCGTAAAAATCGCTGAAGAATGTGCTTGCGCTCACTGTGCTGATTCACCTCCCAGATAGACCTAGGGTGGGCGAGCTTTGCAAGCAAGGCTGTGTTGGCATCCTCATCATCCAAGCACTCAAAATCATTAGTACAAAAGCAAGGTGTGCCCAAATAAGCATTAACCACCTCGCTATCAATGTTAATCCACTTCCATCGGACATAGACTACTCTTTCCTTATTCGGAAACTTACCATTGGCATAATATTCGCGAGCAATGCTGATGTTACAGAACTCTGGGCCCAGAACCAACCTCTCATGAAACTTGTGGAATTTCATTAATTTGCGGAAAAGACCTTTGTCCACATTGAACGCTTGCTCCAGGTGTAATTTCTTCACATGCACACCCTCTGCCCATCTCTCCCATGCCGCATCATTAATGAAAATCGAGATGGGAGCCACCCCCTTGTGCTTCTTGGGCAAGGGTGGATTCACCGTTACTTCAGGTGGATCTTCGAAAATGGGCAAGTCTTCCGGAAAATAGTTAGTGTCAGAGCCAAATGGCACACGAGCCTTGCATTTTCCCATGCGAGATATCACACCCTTTTTAGGACCCATTTCGAATCCCGTAAAAACAAGATGCACAAAATAAGCCCAAGAGCAACACTTTGGTACATGAAACAAAATCACGCCATCTAGCTACACAAAAACAAACCCCAGTCATCACCATATCAAGGACAACTCGAACCAATGACATGTCACAACAAGTTGGAAAGTTCTAACATTGACGCACTTATCATCCTCAAGATGCACTGCAGGAACATCAAATTAAGTCACAAAAAATAGAAAACATAACCCCAAGTGTAAACTAATTACAGACATATGATCCACCACGTTCCAAGCACAAATAATGCACATGGGGCTCGAAGGACCGAAACACACAATAACAAGTTAGCACCACCCGATTTTCACACCTAATATTGGACTCAGCACATGTAGTATTTGACAACATTTAAAACACAAAACTCATAGCATTGAGTTTAAGCTGAATTCAGAAATTGAAAGCACCTAATTCAGAGTTAATTATCCAACTTAAGACTAAATTACCGAACGTATGCTAAACTGGGCAGAATGTAAATCATGAAAATTCCAGCGCTGACTGACTTGTAAACATCCAAAATGCAATGCTATGCAAACAGAATTGGCCAAAACTTGCAAAATCAAATTTGTAGTTCCAATTCTTAGCTAAATTCAGGAAGTTAAATCGGCCAATTTGGAGTCCAAATGATCACGTTATGCTCAAAATACTGAACTATGGCAAAACTGGGCGAGAATCATATTCGCTTAGGACAACTTTAGCATGCAAGCTACTTTGATTTCCAAAAACATTAATGTGAAACGTGCAGAATTTGTCAAAGTGCAAAACCTCAAAATTGTAAGATAGAGCCTCAGCTAGGCCGCCCAACTGGAATTACCAAATTTGGAGTTTGATTAGTCAAGTTATGCTTCATTTACAAAATGATGGCAAAACAGATTTTGGCATGCAAGAGTTAACCAATTCCCCCACACTTAGCATTTTGTTAATCATTTGCAAAGCATGGTATATACTCTATGAATTTGGAAATTCATCATATCACAGCAAGAATTATAACAAAAGATATAGCAACTTGAAGCGTGAAACACAATTTGCACAAATTTACAAGTACAAAACAATTACTTCATCTCACATTTCCTCAAGAAAAACAAGAGGAAAGAATTTGTTACCTTGAGATTTGAGAGGAGGCAAGAAAAATGTGAGAAAGAAAATGGAGGATATCTTCCTTGCAACAACCACAATGCACCAAATGCACTAAACTTGAATGTGAGTAATTCAAGGCTACCCCTTGTTATGCATTTATAGACCCAAACAGAATGGGCAGCATTGAAATCTGTCAAGCACAATAAATAAAGCCAACAACTTGAAGACAAATACAACTAATGTGTGGGCCTGTTTAATGCATTTATTGGTGTATGCAATTAAGATATCCAGCTACAAGTGTGTAGACAAAATTCACTATTCCTACATTATTTACTCACAAGACGCAAGTGCCCAAAATGAGTCCAGCTTTTGCATTTTTCTCCTCATTCACCCATTTCATCAATGTGTTTCTAACATTTCAGCTTTTCAGACAATTCATTTATGCTCAGAAAGAAATAGTTCCCTGATCAATAAAACTCCATGTGTGTGTCTTACAAACAACCTTACCATAGCAAGCATTAAAGTCCTATCATCCCTACTGTGCCCTTGTGCATCTGCAGTAAATCAATGACATCTCTGTAACACTACAATTTGAAATGGCAACACAAAAAAATACTAACATAAAGAATTAACATTGTAAAATCGAGATTATCAAAGAAGAACAAGAAGAATAACAAAACGATGGAGAGTAAGTGAAGTCATGTTGGGCTGTCCCCCAAGAGCGCTTGTTTTAACGTCAACAGCCCGAAATGTTGTATTGCAATGCTAATGCAAATGATCATCCAGAAACAATTCATTCAGAGCTTGTGGCATGTCTCTCACGTCCTTTTCATTTTGTGCTGCATAAAGTTTAAGCCTATGGCCATTGATCTGCCAGGCATTACCACTCGTCGCATTCAGTATCTCCAAAACCTCGTAAGGTAGCACCTTCATGACACAAAAAGGTCCAATCCATCATGAATTCAACTTGCCCAAAAAGAGCTTGAGCCTCAACGCTTGGAATATTTGCCCCTGAGTTATCATGAAAACAATTTGAGTGGGGATCTGATAACTCTTGACATCAATTCCCTGATGGTTGTTCTTTCTTTCAAAATTCACAGCAAAGTGATGCCCAAATCTCTGAGGTTGAGGTCTAGGTCTTTCTTTCTCTTGTTCAACCATTTTCAAAATTCTTCTTCTTTGCCATAATGTTCTTTAAAGTTCAGGATCAAAATCAAATTCTGGATCTACTCCACGAAGATGTGCTCCTCTTTCCCTAAACTGAATTGCCTATACAAATCAAACACACTATCCAAATAGATAGATCAATAGAATAAACTCAAATCAACAGAAGGGAATGAATCAGACAACTTCAAACACAAAATTGCAAAACTAACAAAACTCAACAAAATAGTAAAACTAGCAACACGAAAAACAAAAACACAATTCTATCACAAATCAATCCTTAACACCTTGCCTTACTCGGCAGTGGCGCCAAAAATTGGTGAAGGTTTTCACCACCTTCCAATTCAATAGGTGCTAAAAAGAATGTAGTAGCAGTAAATAGGATCGTTCCTCAGGGAAGGAGTTTGTTATGGTGATTGACCAAATGATAGAATACAACAAACAAAACGTAACACTAAAAAGATGCAGGGTATTAAATGATAAAACAAGTGGTATTTCCTTTAGGGATGTCAACCGTTGTAGATCTCTCTCGATATCACTGACTAGTGCACAAATATGAGGGAACTTCTGCTAGTTTCATAGGATTGATCAACCGGGTGGTTCTCACAAACCTAATTCACTGACTCCTTCAAACTTCCCAGGGCGAGGCAAGTTGATGACACAAATCAAGAACCCAGATCCCTACTCTATACAGCAAATCTAATCCAATTCTTGTCTATCTTCTTTGGTAGGGTAGCTAGCCAATTCAAGTCTTTCAAATTACTCTACAAGAATATTCTTAAGTCTTGTCTATAGAATTGGTTTCAATTGTCAGTGGGCACCGCACAATTGGAACCACCACTAAATAAGATCTTAAGACTCACGCAAGAAGAGTTCTCATATTCAGTTCATGTTAAGTTCAATTTTTCTTATGTAGATCTAAAGCAATCTCAGTGGGTACCGCAGACCAACTCTAGATTTAAACATTATCATTCAAGCGCAATGAAATTAAAAACCTAATGAATATAGAACGTAGCAAAGCACAAATTAATTTCAATTTTAATGTCTCAATTAGTAGAGATCCCTACAAGTCAAACCCTCAAGGCAATATTCCAAATTTAACCGATCATGTTGATGATCGGCTCAGAGAAATGAATTGAAAACCCAAGATCAGACATGAAAGGTTGATCTGGATTTCAACAAATACAAAGGGAACAATCAAGATCGATCTAGAAGGTGGCACTCTGTTCCCTGTTTTGATTCTCTGAAACCCTAGAATTTCTGATCTTTTTCTTTTTCCTAATCTGCTCTCTCTTTGTTTCTCTGAACCGAGCTCCAACTGACCGGCCTCTTTCTTTTGATCCCTCCATCCTAGTTTTCGTTGTCTATCTACTTTGCATTTATACTTTTTTCTCCTTAATGTGCCACAATTAGGTTAGTTAAAAGCTTTCATCTGATCAGAGAATTTTCCATGTGTCATGCAAGAGCCAGTCATAAAACTAAGTGAGGACATCTGTCATCATAGTGTAAATTGATGGCTTAAGAACTAAGAAATCAATGCATCAAACACTTGGTGAGCTTCTGAGTGATTGTGTGTGTCTGACTTGTGCGTGTTAAGGCTCATGCCTTATGCTAGAATAGTCTGTGATGTTATGTATGATAAGTAACAAATCGGTGGGAACTGAATGCATGAACAGAGTGCAAGTGTGCAAGTGTAGTGAGCATGAATGCTTGTGGGTAAATGCAAGTGTGAGTGACGTGAGTCATGTGCTGGGCAGGGGTGTGGCGCTCCTACCCGTGTGTGCCGAGTGTGATGGAAAGGCACCTGGCTTACCCACCTTTTTGAAGTGTATGGCTGGGTGAGCGTTTTAGGTGCTCGCCCAGCTTGAGTATGTGAGTGTTGGCGGGCACCTGGCACGCCCGCCTGTTGTTCGTGTGTACATGGCAGGCGCCTGGAGCACCCATCGTGTGGGGTGTGTGTGTGTGTGTGTGTGCATTGCAAGCACCTGGCTTGCCTGCCGAGTGGTGTGTGTGTCTGTGCATGGCAGGCACCTAGCAAGCCCGCCGTGTTTGTGCATGCGAGGCAGGGCACATTTTGTGTGTGCTGAGTGTGTGTAGTGTGTGCATGTGCAGAGTTTGATTGTGCTTATAAGTGTTACTGGAATTTAGCGTGTATATGTGTTTGGGATTTGTGAAATTCATGCAAGAATCGTATCTATTTGTACCACATTTTTACAAATATTGACAATCTCCACAATCATCATTATTTGAACACTATCACACATAAGGCAAGCATCAAGTAAGATAGTTCACAACAAAACCATGCAAAAGCTCAAGGAATTATGGTATATAAGTCGGTATAAACTCGACTTATCAAGTGTTAATTGTACTTAGATTAATTACAAAATTTGTTTTGTGCTTAATGAAACCACAATGTTAGAGTTGAATATGAATATGATTAAGGCATCTAGTACTAGTCAAGTTTGACTTTAGTTTTCATCGCTACCCTCATATTTACCCAAAGTTAGCCCATTTGAGCCTTAACTTTTTCTTTGTATTTAAACTATCATAAATATTCACCAAAAACCTTTTTAACTTGATTTTGGCCCACCAAGGTGCATGTAACTAGGTGAAGTTATTGTGATTTATTCCCATTTTGTTTGAACGAGAGGAAAATTGCATGCTTACACCTCTATGAATGAAGTTGTTTTAGCATTTTCTTTGCATTAAAAGTGTTGATGTCCATTGTTTGCCTGACCAATAGTTGGGCAGTAAAGAAAAACAAAGGCAATATTTATAAGTCATTTTTATACGAACTTAATAATGTCATTTTCACTTGGTTATTGTTGTGGTCTAGTGTTTTTTGTGAGGAAAATTGTATATTGATTTACAAGATTGTGTGATTGTTTGTGTGTAGAGCTATGTGGTGAAAAATGGCTGAAAAGGGTGTATTGGTACATAGGCGAATTGCATAAGGTCAAAAGTGTGTGCATGTAGTCACAACACTCACCGCACATGCACCACGTATCACCGCAGAAGTAGTGCTGCACATCCTGCATGCCCATCGTATTGTAGCCTAGGCACTCGCAGGCACATTCGTGTACCACCAGCTCACCTCACTCAGCACACATGCCGCATGGGCCTCGCATGCATAGCTTGTGAGATGTGTGGCACTACATAGTACTTCACAGCACACTCAATGCTCACAATTGCAGCACTTCACAGTACACTCAATGCACACACATCGTACACTACACATATGCACAAGCATCATAGTAGCACACACTTCGTGCACTGCACATATGCACCAGCATTCCATGCACAACTCATGCATGAGAAGCACAATTCATGCACACAACTTTAGCAGCACATGCATGCACTTGTGCACACACACTCCAGCCAACATGTACTTCACAAGTACATGCACACACTAGAAATGCACAAAACATGGCGATGCAATATAAAGATGCATCGCTATACAACACATTACACGGGATGCATCTTTACGTTGCATTTCCATACAACACAATGCACGGCGATGCAACATAAAGATGCATCGCCCTGTCGAAGGCTTTGCTCGGCGATGCAATGTAAAGAGGCATCGCCATGAAAATGGTGACTTCGATGTGTTAATTTTTTCTAAGTGTTGGATAACTTTGGTTTGTGCAGGATTTTGGATACGTGATTCTTTGAGGCTTCAAGGCATGCTGGGTTTTGTAGAGGCGTGTCTTAAGTTGGCTCAAATGTGTGGGATTGCTGGATTAGGTGCTGACATGGAGGCTTAGGCATGTGCTGATTCTGAACGGTTTTGTATTGCAGTGGCATTTCTATAATTTAGTGCTTATTTTACGTTAGCGTATATAATAAGCTTTAAACCTCTATATATAAAGGTATTTGCCAATTTTTTGGGGGATTCTAAACTTTTGGATTTTTGAGACTTCTAGATTTTTACCAAATTTTTATCTTAAGCGGGAATTTCTCTCTCTAATATTTTAGCTCCGTTTCCAATTTCGATCGAAGATTTGGTCCGATCATTGCCATTCTCTACTCAATTAAGAAGGCAATTCACATTTATCTTATGAATTTGAAGCATTTAGAGCAATTCAGTTGGTAAAATCTTTCTATATAATGAAAATGAACTATTTTTAGTTGCAAATTGACGATCGTGAGTTGAGAATGGATTTCTGTGGCTAGTTTCATGATGTTCTAGGGTTAGATACAGATGAATGCATAATTTGACGACCTGATGCCATGCGATTGACATAATCTATAAAGAATGAAATCATACCTAGAACGAATGCACGAATTTTGTTAAGTTTCATGAATCCGTACTGGTATTGAATGAATTGAACTTCAATTATGGTCGACATGCTGAGTTGAGGTTAGATTCACCAATGTCTGTGAAGATGCATACTACAAGAACTAAAAGTATGATTTATTGAGTCTTTTCACTTGTTTTTTCTGTTCATGTTCTGAGATACGGTCGCCATGCCGGTTTGAGTTCATTGAATCATTATAATAGAGTGAAAAGAGGCTCTCAGTTGTTAACGAAATCTTAAGGACCTAGGTCAGGCCCGCCATGGGAAGACTTTAGGATTTACATATTAGAGTAGTTAGCTTTGGAGGGTTGAGATGTTGCGGGTTACATTCGTCAGTCTTAGAGCTCGCCATGGGAAAGAGTTATGTTAGGGAGAGTATAGTGCAACGTGATCATCATGCTGGTTGTAAGCTAGGCTCCTAGGCAAATTCAGTCTCCTCATGCTTCACACGAAAGTGTCAATTCCATTGCACAAGTTATTTGACGGCATTCATCCAGGGCAAAAACCCTAGGACATTGATTCTCTCTATTTGCATTTTACATTCTATTTGCTGCATTATTTGTTCTAATTTTGTGACAGACTTTAGAGCAATTTCCTGAATTCATGAAATCAATCTCTTCCCTAACGATCAAAACCCTACACCACTTGCTATAGTTAATTAGGGATATATTGGTGAGCCTGCGACAGCTTTCAGCAAATATTTAGTATTCTATGTTGTTTGCCAAAATTGTGGTAGGAAAAAAGAAAGAACAATAGCAGAGAAAAAAAATAAGAAAAAAATAGATCTGAAAAAGAAAAGTTGTGATAAAGGCACGAAAAAAAATATTTTATGTACTGAAGTTACTTTTAGTTGTTTTGAATGTCACAATTTTGAGACTTGATGCAAGATAAGTGTGGGAAAATATTTGATTAAATTTGATTGAACTTTGATTTTGTTTATTTTTAACCCATTTTATCAATCTTTTTTATCCCACCTTCTTTACCCTAGCCCCATTACAACGGAAATAAAGACCTTTTAATTCATGTTTACTGTTGCCATTGTGGTGAATCTTTGACATATTTGCAAATTCATGGTAACGCTTCTTTGTAAAATTTCTTTTGAGTGGATAAACCCAACTGATCAGGAATTGACTTATCCAACAATAATTGGTCGAGGCATATAAAGTTTCCATTATATGGAGTCAGGATTCCAGTGACTTGTTCAAAAACCAGGCAAATGATGGCAGCATTACACTCGTTGATTATGGACCTTTTCGAGAGTGAATCATTTCGTGGAGTTTGTGAAGAAGAAATAACATTCATTTCATGTTCAGAAGTGTTCCAATAGGAGTATATTGGTTTGGTGGATCAAAATGGAGCATTGGTGAGAAGAGTTGATGAAAAGAATGGACAAGAAGCATAAGAAGACTCCATATCAAGACATCCGTGGACTTTGACGTCGCGACGTGGAAAAAGGAAGCGGAGCTTGTTGAAGATCGTCGACGCCATGACGTGCGACCTCGGACGTTGTGACGTCCAACCCCTTTCCACGTCACGATGTGGCTTGCTAGAAGATTTAATTTTGTGTCAATAATCTGCAAGTCGCAACGTGAAGCACCCCGGACGTCACGATGTACAGGAATTCGATTTCATCCAAATTTTAGCAAATTTTTCTATTTTAGTATTTAATTATCTCTACTGGTTTTGGGCTGCAAACCAAACATCCAACTGAGCCTATGAGTTAGAAATTAATGCAATTTGGCTAAGTCCTAAGCCTAGGGTGTGAAGTCAGTTAATTTCTATAGCTTTCATTATGCTTCCTTTGGATAATGAATAACATAGATTAATGATATTGGTTTACACCTACACTATGAGAGTTTAGGCTTTCCTGTGTTCTTTGCAAAGAACATCGATTATGGCCGTTCAAGGTAATTGATAGGTTAAGATTTCTTTTGATAACTGCGGTTCTAAGGGGCAGATTTTTTTAGGGTGTTCATTCCTTTATTGAGAGGTTTGTTTTAATTCATCATTGAATTAGGGCTACCTCTTGTTTAAAATTGATATAATCCTCAAATTGATCCTTGGGAATTACGTATTTAGAATCCTTAATTGTTCTAGTTTTGTATTACAAACTTATAACATTTCTGAGTGCTATGGAGTGATCCTAGAGAGTTAGCTCATATTCTTTGCATTTTAACTTGAAAGAAATTTACTAGGCATGGATTTGATACATTAGATTGCGATGTGGATTGAATGTTGAACAACGGTTTGTTTGAATAATGGTTGATTTGTAAAAATTTGGATGAATGTGTTTTTTGACTAGTTTTCTCTCTTTGCTATGTTTTTCTCCTTGCATAGAGACTAACAAGCTCTAAGTGTAGGGATGTTTCTGTATTTGTGACTTGGTGTTTATTTACGTGAATTAGTGGTCTGTCATTGCATGTTTTTATTTCTCACGTCTAGGTTAGTTCGGTGTTTAGCCTAATTTTTTTCATGGAAGCTAGAGTGTTGTGTTTTGTTTTAAATGCTTCGGGACAAGAATTATTCTTTAGCGTGGGAATATTTGATAGGTACAAATTTTACAACTTATTTTATGGTTTGTTGGGGGCTGAATTTGAATAGAAATCGCACTTAATTGAGAATATTTTGTAGGTTTTGGTTAATTGATTATGTGGAGCAATAGAAAAGGAAAAATAGCAATTTGAAAGTTTTTGGGATCTTTTGGAGTGTGGAAGAGCAAAACTTGGAATAAAAAATTTTCTTAATCTTATTTGGAAATAATCAAGGTGATGCATTGATGGAAGACTCCTTGAAGAAATCCAAGAAGGAAGTAAAGAAGAAGAGGAATTGGGAAACAATTAGAAAAAGACTTGCATGCCTTAATTCTTGGCCACATGTGGTATATTTATTTGGAAATAAAAGAGTTATTTCTTTATTAGAGTCTTAGGAGATTTTAGTCGTTGCTTTTATAACTTAAGAATAAAGCTTGCTTTTTCTATATAAGGAGGGTAAGTAAGCTAGAAATAATTCGTAGATGGTAGAGCAGATGGTAGACTAGTAGTGGTGTATTATTAGGATATAGCAGTAGTTTTAGTTTATTGTTTTTAGTTCGTTGTGCTTGCTCCAGACTTAGCCACCGTATGCCCAGACGGTGGTTAATTCTAGATAGTATCATATTTCTTACTTTTACTTCTTTGTTTAATTATGTCTTTCATTTTGTCTTATGAGTAGTTCGTTTTTCCATCATTAAAGTAATGAAGTTTTAATAGTTATTTACTTGTGAGACCTAATTGTTTTAATCAAATTAATATTTTATAAGTTTCAAAAGTTCTCTATTCATAGCGTTAATTGTCTGGATTCTTTAGATATTGGACATGTTTAATTAATTTAAATAGCTACAATTAATCTCCTATTATTTAACTGAATTTAGTACATAGGATTAATAAGTGGTGAAGCTAGTGTCTCGATAGATGGGAATATTAGGCTAATAGATTATGACTGCTAATTCTGATTGTAATTTATTAGAATTGGGTTTCTCTATTTCTTAATGTTATTTTAACATTGAATATGGTGTTGGCTGATTTCTGCCGGATTGTGTTAGGATTAAAGAAGTAGTTGATTAAGCTTATTCTTAACAACTACTAGTTAACTAAGCAGGAATTAGACTATGTCGGAGCTGATTCTCGTTAGCATATAAATTGTTGATTTATTGATATTAGTTCATCATTGGGTTGATGATCGATTGATAATTAGTTAATGTGAATTTACTTGTTTGTCATTTTTTTATTTCTTGTGTATTTTTCCATAATTATTCTCATTAATTTGTTTTAGTTATTTTAGTTTAATCATTAATAAATATTATTTGTAACAATTTCTTTGAATTAACTGGAAGAGATAGTATTCCGTTCCTCGTGGGATTCGACCCTACTTTCAATTTACTATTTTTTATCTTTTGACGTAGGTAATTTATTTGGTAGCAAGATCAACACTACCAAAATAGGCACCGTTGCTGAGGAATAGCAAAACACTTTTGATTTTATTTAATTCATTTTTTTTCTTTGTTTTTCTCCTTGCTGTTTATCTCGATCTTTTAACCTTAATATGTTATTGTCTCAAAGATTGAAAAAAAAAACGCATATGTTAAAGAAAGAGACAAAGGAAAGACACCAAGAAATAAATCTGGTTCTGAAACAGCCGCCATATGCCCAAAAAAATGAATGAGTTAAACATGTCATCTATGGAAAATAGATTTGATGTGTTGACCTCTTCAGTGAAAAACTAGTTGTTAGTTTTGGTGTTGTTCAATAGAAAAGGCCACGTGGAATATGCAGAAATCTAGGTCATCCTACAGTTAGGTGTCAATTTGCTCATGGGTATCCAATAGCACAAGTTGATGCCGTTAGGAGTTTTCATCCACCACATCATCACAACCCTTATTCCAATACATACAATTCGGGGTAGTGGAACCACCCAAACTTCAATTATGGGAATAAGGCGCAGCAGCCACCATTACAATAGACATGGCAGTTGCAACAACTATTTGTTTCTTTTGCCCAAAATGATGCAATACCCACTTCAAGTTCAGGTACATCTCTTGAGGATCTAATTCCAAATTTAGCTAATGTAGTTAAAATTATGTAGAAAGACGATATGCCAACCCAAGATGATATATTGCATTAAGAGATTGTTCAATTCTTCCCACACTTAGATGTGATGCAAAAAGAAAGAGAGCAACAATGGCAAGTTTCAATGAATTGAGTAAACAAATTACTCAATTAAATACAAGCATCAATAACTTGATAAGTAATCAAGAAAAACTCTCATCCTATGTGTTGGTTAATTCAAAGGAAGACATCAATCAAATGACATTAAGTAGTGGATAGAAGATTAAGGAACCAAAGGCAAAGATCGAAATTCAATAACCAAACAGCCCAAAAACGGTGTCATTGTTCGCCCACACGGCAAATTTTCAGAAATGAGAGTTAAAATATATTTTGAATGTAACTATTTCTGAGATTAAAATTCGTCTTCTTTTTCCTGAAAGGTTAACAAGGAATGTTAAGTATGATGATATGAGCAATATTAGAAAATCTACATTGTGCAAAGTTTGACAACGAGTTTTTCTTGAAGAAAAACCAACGTCCAAAAAATGAAAAAGTGGTCCTAGGTGAGAATATTTCAACTGTAATTCAGGAAGCAATTCCTCCTAATTGCAAAGACCCAATTATGTTTTCAATCCCGTGTGTTATAGAAGAGAAAAATGTTGAATGATGCATATTATATTTAAGAGATTCAATTAAAATTATGCCGTTTGTAACATATAAGCGATTAAATTTTGGACCACTCTCTGATACTTAAGTCATTATATAACTTGCTAATAGGTCCATTGCATACCTAATTAGAATACTTGAAAATGTCTTGGTTAAAGTCAATGAATTTATATACATAGAAGATTTTTATGTGTTAGATATGGGAAATTTTTATGATAAGAATTCTGTGGTATTATTGTTAGGACAGTCACTCCTGAAAATTGCAAAAACTAAAATTGATGTGGATAAAGACACACACTCACATGTGAATTCAATGACGAGTCTATAACTTACACAATTTTTTATGCTATGGAACACCCCATTCATGTAGATCTTGTTGATATCATTGATGTGATAGAGCCTTTAGTCCAAGAACACCTTAAGACTAAATTTTTGCAGGATAAATTAGAAGTGGCAGTTACTAAATGTCTGACCAAAATCGAGGCTACATATATACAAGACAGTAATATACAAGATGCAATTATGTCATTGTACTATTTGAAAGAATTTCCAAGCATACCGGTTGTTATTGAGAATAAATTACCCCATGAATACAAGGAATTAGAATTTTAAATTAAAAGATTTGAAAGATGAGAAGATTATGGATGAAAAAATGTAATTGCATTTGCTGGAAGTGTTTACAAGCAACCTAGAAAGCTCCTATGTGAACATACAGAACCCTGCTGATAATATGTTTTCTTCTATTATGTGAGCCCTGATGTTGGAGTTCAAATCACAGACTGAGATTATTAAATATATGTCCATGGTGGAAAGAGAGACGTTGCCCATCATATTGAATAAAACTCTCCCTCAACGCCAATGGTTCAAATTGATTTGGCACCAAATGAGACATAAGGCAACTTTAGGAGGGACTTTGACTTACATAAAAGATGTACCTTCAACACGTCCACCTCTGGAGCCTCCTTCCCTAGTTTACTGAGTTTGGCATATAATTGGTCTAGCTATGAACTTTAAAGAAAGTTACTTGTTGGGAGGCAACACAATATTTCCATTTTTTAATTTTTCCTCTTTACTGTTTTACTTTTATTTTCTTCCAATAATTTTAATAAATTTTATTTTTTTCCAGGTTAATTGTGCACTTGATTCTAAATGAGGTTCCATTACAATTGCCCATGTAGTGGTTTTGACGGTTGTTTTTGGTATTGGGCCTATTTATACAAAATTATTTGACCAGAAGGGTTGTTAAACAATTCTTTCTGTTTACCATAGTCACTTGGTGGTACTCTATTCTCTCTATCACATGATTTTTGTTTGACACCGTAATGCCTCTTTAAGATCTATTTGGCATAATATTTGTAAAGTTAGCCCAATTGACTTACCATTCTTGTAAACTTCTGGTTTGATTTTTACTACTTGGGCATGGAGCTTTTAGGTTTTGTGAGGTGATGGATCCTCGTTCGAGCCATATCTCTTATAAAGGTGTTGTTGATCATGGCGATGAGGTGATTGATTGTGTTTCTTGATGTCTATCATGACCTCTAAATTTCTAGCCATCAAGGTTTCAAATTTTTCCCTCCTCCTGTTTTGAAGGATCGTTTGCCTATACAAACCCTGACTCCCTATATCAGGAAACATTCTTGTCTCCCTAAGCTTTGTTATTGTTTTATTTTCTATTTTTATTGATTCTATTATTTGGTTTTTTCCATGTTATTTTGTTTTCCTTTTTCACTTGATTTAAGTGTGGGGAAGATTATATGTGTTTATGTTTAATTAATCTTTTATTTTTTTTAATCTTTATATCCAATTTCTATTTTTCATAGCATGAGTTTGTTTAAGAAAAACCTTAAAAATCAAAAAACAAAAAATCCTAAAATTTTTTATTTTATTTTTGTGTCAAAATAGTTAGGGTTTTTTCTGTTTCCAAACTTTCTTACTTACTGATTATTACCTAAGAAAACTAAATTTGCATCAAATGTTTAGTAAATCAATTGTGTTATATTTGTGTATAACTTTGTATGTTATTTAGGATGATTAATATATGGAATTGAGCTTATATATGCCTAATTAAAGTGAGATTTTTGAGCCTTTTTTTTTAAAGTAAATGGTCCCTCTCAGCGGGTTGGGAGCCACTTCTCCAATCTAGATGATACCACAACGGGTAGGGTCTCATTTTCCCCCAAATAGGCATATTTTAGATGGGGCGGCAAGGGCTTCATCTCCACTTTGGGTGCTCTCAAGATGGAGGGCATGAGCTTCTCATTCCTGCACTCAAGATTTTTAAGCCTCACCTCAGTGGGCACAACTTTCATCTTTTCGTCAGTCTCAACAATGGCATCAGACAATTGGTCACATAATGCAAATTTTTCTTCTTGTTTATCCTTTTCAACACTTAACTTCAATTTTTCTCCAAAATTTTGCATTTCATGAATTTCATGCACATTTGCCATTTTATTCAAACTTTCACCATTTTCATAACTTTCATCAAAATCACATGCAAAGTCCATTTCTTTCACAGACGACCCACTTTCAACTTTTTCACCCCAAGGGCTCAATTCATGCAATGTATCAGACTCTTCAATGACCAATACAGTTTCAAAATTTTCACACATGTCATCATCCCAAAAATCATTTTCAGCAAGAGAAAATTTCCGTTTATGCTCAAAATTCAGAGGTTGGGGATTACCTTCCACCAAGCTAGCTAGGCAACATTGTTCTATGGAGTGAGGGTGTTTCATGGCATAGTCGACATTGAAGATGACCTCCTCACCATTGACCCTAAAAGTTATGGTCTTTCCCTTTACTCCAATGAGAGCATCGCCTGTAGCTAAGAATGGCCTTCCGAAGATGAGTGGCACTTCAGGGTCTTCCTCCATGTCCAACACTATGAAGTCCACGGGGAGTACAAATTTATCCACAGATACCAGAACATCCTCCACCATCCCAGTCGGTTGAACCAATGATCTATCCGCCAATTGGAGCATGACTGCTACCGGTTTAATTCGTGACCCCAATCCTATGCTCTCTGCTATGGATAAAGGCATGAGGTTGATGCCTGCTCCAAGGTCACACAAGGGCTTGCTGAAAAATCTCTCGCCAATGGAGCGTGGAACTGTACAGCTTCCAGGGTCTTTGAGTTTAAGAGGCAGCTCATTGTTGATCCATGCTTAGCTCTCCTTAGTGAGTGGAATTGGTAATTCACAACGCAAAATCTGCTCCTTGTTGGCAATTAGGTCCTTCAAGAATTTCGCATATCTCGGCACGGCTGTGACCAAATCCAGCAATGGAACATTCACATTTACATTTTTCACCATGTCCAAAAATTTTGTAAATTCGACCCCCTTCTTTGGTGGAGGTCGAAGTCTGTGGGGTAAAGGAGGGGGTGGTGCATATGGCGACTCCTCGCATGGCTCTTGAGCTCCCCTCTTCTTTTTACCTTCTGGGACCTTCACACACTCCCCTTTGTCCCCTTCTGGTATCTTCTCCTCCATAACGATCTCTTCGTCCATGACTTCCTCTTCAGGATCATCATTTTTTTCTTCATTTGAAACTTTCTCTTCCTCCTGTCTCTTGGTTCCACTAAGCTCCTTTCAACACCGCAACGTTATGGCATTGCACATCTCCCTTTCCTTTCCCTCGGGATTTTGCTCCGTATCACTTGGAATGGCGCCTTGAGGTCTTTGATGGTTGGCTTTAGCCAACTGGCCCACTTGCATCTCGAGGTTTTTGATGGCGGCCTCCGTGCTTTTCGCTTGAGTTTCCACCGTGGAGGTCCTTTTCTCAAACATGTCCATTCTACCCAGAATTTCATAAAGCAAATCATCCGTGGACTTTTTCTGTTCCCGGTTGCTTGACTCCCCACTTTGGTAGTACTGCCTTTGCTGATTATTCTGTCCCCAGCTTCCTTGCCCTTACTGATTTCGATAACCACGTCCGTACTGCTGCTGGCGGTTGTTGTAATTGGCGACATACTGGACTGATTCTTGTGTGAGCTCACACTCGTCCGTGTGGTGATCTCCCTTACACAGCCCGCACATCAATACCGGAGCGACCTTGGCAGCCTTTAGGTTTTGAATTTGTCTTGTAAGGGCCTCAACTTTTGCTTCCAAGGATGTCTCCTCATCCAGCTCTAGCACTCCCCGTTGCTTTCGCGCAGGCATCTTTCTAGTTTCAGGAAATAGGAATTCATCGTCTGCAATTGAGTCAAAAAGTTCTCTGACCTCGGGGATGCTTTTATCTTTCAAAGCTCCATTGGCGCTGGCCTTGACCATTAGTGAGGCTTCTGGTGATAGATCTTTGAAGAATATGATGAGTTCCCTGACCTCCCCAAGGTCATTGTTTGGGCATTGGCGGAGTAAGTTGTTGAATCTGTCCCAGGTCTCCTTGAAGGTCTCGCCATCCTGCTGCTGAAAATTGCGGATCTCCAACCTCATTCGCTCCAACTTTGCTGGAGGAAAATACTTAGCTAAAAACTTCCGCTCAAGTTCCTCAAATGTTGATATAGCTGGACCCCCAACTGAGTTAAACCAATGCTTTGCCTTTCCTTTCAAGGACAGTGGGAAGAGCACCCTTCTCACATCATCCGGGGTCACTCTTTGCAGCTTGAAGGTATTGCATAGTCCCAGAAACCAATCCAAATGCTCATTAGGGTCTTCGTTGCTTAAGCCTTGAAAGATCTGCCCTTGGGTGATCATGGACCCAATTTGTGTCGGGATTTGGTAACTCTCAACGTCAATTCCCTGGTGATTGTTTCTCCTCTCAAAGTTGACAGCGAAATAGTCCCCAAACAGAGGTGGTTGGGGCTGAGGTCTCTCTTCATTCTGTTCTGCCATTTCAATTTCCTTTCTTCTCTGCCTCAAAGTCCTTTCTAATTCTAAGTCAAGTGCCAACTCTGGAGCTTCACCAAGTAGTCTTGCTCTAGGGTGCATAAACTGGAAATTCTCAAAATAAAGAAACAGCACTAGAACAAAAGATCAGTAGGACAAAATTAACAGAGACATGTAATGGATTAAAATTTCAACCGAAACAAAGAAACCAAAAATTTCAAATAAGAATTCATAAAGTAACAAGCAAAGTAAAACTATCTCAAACAACTCTCAATGCTGTGCCTATCCCCGGCAGCGGTGCCAAAAATTGGCGAGAGCGTCGTCTACTCTCGCAATTTTACCCAAAACAACTAACTAGAAGCAAGCGATAAGTGGGATCGTATCCTCAGGGAAAGGGTAGAATTAAGAATTGTACAGTGATAGAATAAGCAACTAAGCGATGTGTAGACTAAATAGAAAACAAACGAGAAATCAACCAAAATGAGAAAGGTGTGCTGCCTTGAGGGAGGTCAGTGGTAATGACTTCAATCGGTTATCCTTGACTTAGTGTTAACACATGTATGAGGGGGTCGGTTTTCTAGTGAACTTAAGATTGATCTCCTTGATAGGTCTCACAATCCTAACCCATCATGCTCCTCTATCTTTCCTTGATAGGGCAAGATTTAGGCTCGCTTCCTAATTCCAGATCCCTATCTGACACTACACTAAGACAAGTACTAGTTTCCAAATGATCCTAAGTCTGTTCATTCCTTGACCTCCACTGTCAGTGGATACCGCTTAGTAGAAAATCGCTTCCTCATTCAGATCTTAGGACTCATACATAGGTTGTTCTATGTTCTGTTGGTTTCATTCCAATTTCCTTTAATTAAACTGAATTGATTTCAGTGGATACTGCAAATCTTATAAAGGCGTAATCGTGAGTGAGTAAATATTGAAATGAAACACTAACTGACATGGAACATAAACCAAACTCGAAATACGCAATTCAAATGTCTCAAAATGATATTAAGTCATTACACCTAATCCCTCAAGCAGCACTAAAAATCTAGCCGATCATGTTGTTAAGCAGGAGACCTGCTGAACAACTTTTTGGCTCCACACACATACATTTCAATGATTTGAAAAAGAAAGATTTGATTGTTAACTGAGCTTATGATACTGTTTTGACAAGATTGTTGTTTTGGATTCTATGGATTGCTGTTTTGTAAACATTGATTGTGTGTGGACTGCAGTTGTTAATAGTAGACTTAGGTGCAGGGATTTGGATTGCTGCCGGCTTTGGTGCAGGCTGGCTAATCTTTATTGCATTTACACTCTGACTGCTCTTAGGATGATTGACTGGATTTGACATTATTTTGTGTTGGGGACAACAATGGAATCCGATTAATAAAAGTTTTGAGCTATTTAAGTTCTATGTTGGTGGATGTAATCTCTCCTTTTGGTTTGCTTTAGGCAGAGTTCCCCATTAGTTTAGAACTGATAACTTGCTGAACGTATTGGCACTGTTGGTGTTGGATCAAGTGTTTACCATGTAGTGATGCTGGAAGTGGTTAACGGTTTGGTGATATGGTTGCTGCCACATCGGTACATAGATGTATTGCTACCGACTGTGGTTATATTGATTGCGTTTGGATGGAATTGCAAGCCGGCTTATGTACTACAATTTTGATATTAGTAGGATGTTCATGCTTTAACTCGGTGCTGTCTTTCCTTAGGAAGCCGGTCTATTTTGTCTTGTTTTGTTTATATGGCAAATATACAAAGGAGGTATATAATTTTAGGGGACTAAGAGTAGTGCTACTTTTCTACAAGTAGTGTTCCTCTAAGTTTCATTCCTACATCATAGAAAATTTCATGCAATGGAGTAGTACCCCACCTTTTGGTTCATTGACTGTAAAGGTGTGAACGGGTACATCCGACACCGTATTTTGCCCATGTTATATATAAGGATCCATTAAAAAAAGAATATATATTTCTACAGTGTTGGTTTCATGTCAATTAGTCACTTGGTTGAGAAGTTATAGTGATGTGAAATAACAAAGGTAGAACTGAATTCTTTTACATGATTTTAAATCATTATAGCAATTCTGAAAAGTTTTTCCAGTATATTGCAAACTGAATTCTGGAAATAATGCAACATAAGAATTTTGTTATTATAAGTCTATTTTCATATACTTTTAGTTTTGCCAAATTTGGGTATTTGGATATTAAGTTATAACAGTTTGAATCAAACATGATGGTACTGAAATTTATAATCTAAATTTTAGGTTCTCTTTTAGAACGAATTTTTTAATGCCTTTATGTTTAATTTGGAATCTTGTAAAGCATGAAATTCCAATATTTTAGAGCTAGTTACCAATGGCTTTTATCTCACATCATTTGGATGTTTTCATGTTGAGCTATAACAGGTTGAATTGAATGTGTTTGAACTGAATCCTCTTTATGGGATCTTAAAGCCCCTGCACACGTTGTCAAGTTACATTGTTTTAAATCAAATAGGAATCCTAAACTCTATTATAAGAAGTTCAAATTAAACTTCAGAATTATCAATTGAACTCCTTTCATATTGAATTTGGAGAGCTAATTTTTTCTTTGTGCCAACATAATAATGGAAGGTGATATGGGCACTGTTTGAATTAGGGCACTCTCTTTTCTTGCATTAAAAAGGGCGTTTTATGATGAACGAGCATTCTCATCCTTTGTCAACTGGCATATATCGTAATTGTTGTAATTGGCATATTGGTGTATATGTGGGATTTCCTATCCATATAATATGTAATGATAAACTAGGTAAGTTGGAACTAAGTGCTGTGCGGAGCTAAGTGCTACGCCACTTTAAAGGTGGGAGCCACCTCTAAAATATGTATGAGCCACCTCTAGAGTCGAACACTACCAGTGATTGGTAAATAATTGAGAAATATTTGATGAAAAGTGATTGTTATATGATTTTCGAATTTTGTGAAAATGTTATAATGTATATTGTATTTGATTGCATGGGCCCTAGTAGGTGTTGGCTTGGAAGGTAAACGAGACGGCATCGGGCCGATGATTACGCCAAGACCACACCGGTGAGTTCCATTACGCGATTAAGTAGTTTTAATAATGTTGACAGGAGTCAGAGAGGCAAATTTAGATGCCACGTTAGGTCTGCTGGGCTATAGTCACTGACCACGAGAAAGGATAAGGTAGCTTCTCAAGTCGTGCATGCAACAATGAATTGCCAGGGGAGATAAGGCTTGTAAGGTCGGCAAGGCCGATCGTGACAGATACCAATTATATGTCTAACATGTTATATGGAATTATCGACAAAGTTATGCGATACATGGTTATATGAATTGCACAATCTTTTATGTGATATTCGAGACTTTGTCATATGGTTATTTAAATTAGATAAATCTCATATTGCTAAATGATTTTTTAATATTTTTAATGCTTTGGTTTTTGGGGATGTAACATTAGGTGAATATTGTGTTTGAAAATTTATTTGTAATCTTCAGGTTATGATTTATTATTGTTCAAGGTTAGAGCACATACGTGAGTTGGTCATAATCTAAAGATCTCATCGCGTTTTCATTAAGGGAATAGGGCAGGGCGCTACAATTGTAGCCTATTTAAAGACATCTTCTTCATTGAATAAACGAGTTTTGACGGAATTGGAAAGAAACCTCTTTTAGCTTTTGCTTTGAGAAACTTTCATTGTTGGGAGTGAACCAACCATGAATCTAGTAAACTTCTAAGCGTGACCATAGATAGTTTATCCTCCAGCTGAGATTACTTGTGTTAGTTAGATTTTCTTGTATAACGTAAGAGTTTGAATCAATATCTAAGTATTTACAGTAAATATCCGTTTTATTGTTTTTGTGTCTTGTTCTTGCTTATGCTAAATTTGTACTAGATCGACAAAATATATATCACGTATAAGGATCACCTTACCACGTGCTATCATGTTCTAGATCCAGTGAAATAATAGGAGATTAATTAACATTATTTAGATTAATTAAATATTGGCCAGTATCTAAAGAATCCAAAAAATTAACGATATGAATAGAGAACTTTTGAAACATATCAAATATTAATTGGATTAAAACAATTAGGTCTCACGAGTAAATAACAGTTAAAACTTCATTACTTTAATACAGAAAAATGAACTACTCACAAGACATAATTAAACTAAGAAGTAAATGTAAGAAATACGATACTGTCTGGAATTAACCTTAGTTTGGGCATACAGTGGCTAAGTCTGGAGCCAGCACAATGAACTAAAAACGATAAACTAAAACTGCTGCTAGAAACTACTAATCCACCACTACTAGTCTATAGTCTACTCTACCAGTTACGAATTATTTTCAGCTGACTTGCCCTCCTTATATAGGAAAAGCAAGCTTTATTCTCAAGTAATAAAAGTAGCGACTAAAAACTTCTAAAACTCTAATAAAGAAATTACTCCTTTGTTTCCCAATAAATATGCCACATATGGCCAAGAATTAAGGCATGCAATTCTTTTCCTAATTGTTTCATAATTCATCTTCTTCTCTACATCCTTCTTTGATTTCTTTAAGGAGTTTTCCATCAATGCATTACCGTGTTTATTTACAAATCTGATTAAGGAAATATTTTCTTCAAAGTTTTACTCTTCCACGCTCCTAAAGATCCAAAAACCTTCCAAATTGCTATTTTTCCTTTTCTTCTGCTCAACATCATCAATTAACCCAAACCTGCAAAATATTCTCAATTAAGTGCGATTTCTATTCAAATTCAGCCCCAAAAGACCATAATATAAACCATATAATTTGTCCCTATCAAATATCCCCATTCTTAAACAATTCTTGTCCCTAAGCATTTAAAACAAACACAACACTCTTGTTTCCACGAAACAAATTAGGCCAAATACCGAACTAACGTAGACGTGAGTAATAAAATCATGTAATGATAGACCGCTGATTCATGTAAATAAACACCAAGTCACAAATACAGAAACATCCCCACACTTAGAGTTTGTTCATTTCTAAGCAAGGAGAAAAATACTACAGAGACAAAAAACTAGTAAAATAAAACACAATTATAAAAACTTTTACAAATCAAGCATTACCCAAACAAACCTTAGTTCAACCTTTAATCCACATCCTAATCCAATGTATCAAATCCATGCATAGTAAATTTCTTTCGATTCAAAATACAAAGGATATGAGCCAACACTCCAGGATCACTCCAAAGCACTAAAAATGTTAGGAGTTGGGTTCAACCACTCAAAATCAATTGTACAAAGAAGCGTTACCATGAATTTGAAAATCTGTCAAAGATTCACCACAATGACAACATTAAACATGAAAAAAAATGTTATAAGATGGGTTTTCATCGGGTTTCTTCAAGTCCTCATGGAGTGTTATGGGGATTGATGTGTTTAAGGCGGTCAAGGAATTCCTTTAAGAGAGAAGGATCTTGAGGCGGCTCAACCACACTATTATTGCTCTAATCCCTAAATCTACTCACTCGAGATCAGTTGGGGACTACCGGCCTATCTCCTGCTATAATGTTCTCTATAAGGCCATCTCTAAAATTCTGGCTAACAGACTCGTGGGTTTTCTTCTGAGGCTCATCAACGAGGCGCAGTCTACTTTTGTGGAGGGGAGGAGTATGATAGATAACATTCAATTGGTTTCGGAACTAATCAATGGTTACAACCGTAAACGGATCTCCCCTAGGTGCCTTGTTAAGGTCGATCTGCGGAAGGCATATGATATGGTATACTGGGCTTTCTTACTGCGAGCTATGGAGTCTATGGACTTTCCCACATTATATGTTGTTTGGGTGATGGAATGCGTTACTACGATTTCTTACTCCATACGGATTAATGGAGAGATACATGACCATTTCTAGGGACGGAGGGGTTTGAGACAGGGGGACCCCATATCCCCGTACCTCTTTGTCATCTGCATGGAGTATTTGTCCAGGCTGCTCACCATGAGGACCAGGGAGCTCCATTTCAGATTTTATCCTCGGTGCGATGTTTATAAGATTTCACACCTAGCATATGCAGATGATCTCATGCTCTTCAGTAGAGGGGACCGGCTTTCTGTAGGGATACTTTGGGATTGGTTACATCAGTTCGGGGAGGTCTCAGGATTAAGGGCCAACACTCCTGAAATCCCAAGTTTTCTTTGCGGGAGTACTAGTGGAGGTTCAGATGGACATCATTAACCTCACGGGTATACCACGTGGATCGTTTCCTATCAAATATCTGTGTATCTCTTTGGCGGCACAGGGACTTCGGGTCTTGCACTTTACCCCGCTCTTGGAGAAGATCACATCTCAGATTGGTGAGTGGATGGCATTTTCTCTATCTCATGCTGGACGCTTGGAGCTTATTCGATCGGTTCTACAAGGCATTCACTGCTTCTGGTTCTCAACCTTACCGGTCCTCGCTGAAGTTATCAATAGAGTTATCAGCCTCTGTAAGCTTGCAAATTTCCTCTCTTTCAAACAAAAGGGGATTGAATCACCATAACTTCATCTAGTTACATGCACCTTGGTGGGCCAAAAGGAAGTTAAAAAGGGTTTGGGTGAATATTTATGATAGTTTAAATACAAAGAAAAATTTAAGGCTCAAATGGGCTAACTAAGGTTAAATATGAAGGTAGGAATGAAAACTAAAGTCAAACTTGGCTAGTCCTAGATGCCTTAATCATATTTATATCCCATTATAACATTATGGTTTCACTATGTACAACAAAGAAAATTCGGTAACACTCAAGAAAGAAAGTTTTCAATTAAGTAGCAAAAAAGTGATTTTTGTGTACTTAGGCTAAAAAATCTCACTTGCTTTGAAGTTAGTCACTTT
The DNA here is from genome assembly GCA_016586305.1 of Ophiorrhiza pumila. Classification (NCBI taxonomy): domain Eukaryota; kingdom Viridiplantae; phylum Streptophyta; class Magnoliopsida; order Gentianales; family Rubiaceae; genus Ophiorrhiza; species Ophiorrhiza pumila. The sequence continues at coordinate 21,960,763 of BLIW01000007.1, read as the reverse complement.
TTCTCTCTAGAAACCTTTCCTAATATAGAAACCCTAGTTTTCTCTCCCACCATGGTTGACTGAAGGGTCACCGCCCCCCGATCAACAAGCTGCCACGGCAAGCCCTTTTGCCAAGAAGGCTTTCTCGCAACTGTTTCAATCACCACCGGAAATAAACATTGTATTGAAGCCTCTATCGTCTCATCACGGAGAGGTGGCTGTGCAGTTTTCAAAATTGGAATTGGAGGCCCTTGCTGTTCCGTTCAAGCGGGCTCTTATAGGGAAATTTTCACATGGCCGACCTAGTCTTGAAATCGTCAGAAGATTAATCACGTCGCTGGACCTCAAGGGTAGTTTCTCGGCTGGATTGCTTGATAACAGGCACGTCCTTCTGAAGTTCCAACTGGAAAGTGACTATCACCGGATATGGTCACTACGTATTTGGCAGATGGGACAGTACCCGATGCGTATTTTCGAGTGGACACCACTTTTCAATCCTCATCGAGAATTCTTACTCACGCCGGCGTGGATCACACTGCCAAATCTTTCACCGGAATTTTTCAACAAACTCAGTCTTTTCTTTATTATGCAGGCGGTAGGTGTCCCATTGTTAATGGACAATGCTACGGTAGCGTTGACAAGGCTGAGTACGGCCTGTGTCTGTGCAGAAGTGGATCTATTGAAGACACTGCCATCATGAATTTGGATTGCATGTGGAGAAGAAGGGTAGGGATTTTGGTAGAAAATTATTGCGGAGAAACTGCCACTATATTGCACTCAATGTTTATGGCAGGGTCATGGAACGGCACAGTGTTGGAATAATCAACCCCCAACTGCCGAGGTGAAGGACGTGATTGCAACGAAGGGAAACTTGGGAGTATCAACTGTTGAGACAGCACCCCAGAAGGGAACGAATGCAACTGTAACGGGAAAACAAACCAAAATCTGGAAGGAGAAAATTATCAATGGAGGAACTGCTGTACAGAATGCTGATAGTGGGAAGGGATCAGGAATCATCAAATCTGGGAATATGATGGAGACAGTTGCACCTTTACCGGAAGGGCTAAACCAAGCTTTAGGGTTTACCGACAGTGAGGTTTTAAATAAATCATCTGTGGTACCTACTTAGGAGGTTTCACGGCCTTCATCGAAGGAAAGGGGATTTTTGGAGATTGAGGTAGACCCACGACAGTCACCAATTCAGCAGTGCCAATATGTCGAGCCATTGAGAGAACTGGAGTTGAGGGGGCTAACTGAACCACAGTTGCAAAACGTTGTAGCTTGGGGTGAAAAAGGGAAATGCAGTACAGGAAACTCCAAGGTTTGTGAATGATGTGCATGGCTCTATGGTGCAAAACCCACCTGAGATGGTGTCACGGCCTACATCGAGGGAGAGGGCTCTGGTTGAGATTGAGGTAGACCCACGGCAGTCACCAATTAAGCAGGTCCAGTTTGTAGAGCCATTGAGAGAATTGGAGTTAACAGGGGTGTATGAACCGTGGTACTAAGAATTGGGAAAACGGGAAACCCGGTTGGTTACTTCTCCAACTGAACGATTGCCGTCTTTACAGTTCGAAATGGACCAAACAAAGGTTGGCGAAGGGGAATCTCCGTCTGGTACTAAATTGATTAGAATCCAGGATATTGCTGATAACCTAGTAAACCAGCTGGGGGAGGGAGTAATTGAGGGTATTGCAGAATTGGTAATGGCGAAAGATGATTCTGATGATAATTTTGTGGAGGCGGGTTCAACAAGATCGCTGGAAAGGAAACAAGCAAGGGATAATGCACATCATAATATCATCGATCAAGTGGTTCAGAATCTTAATTTGGATTCTGTGGTGGAATTGATTATGAAGGAGAATCGACCGAACCAACGTGCCTTACGTTCTTCTAAGAAGAAAACTTCAACGTCTATAAAGGTGTGTAATGATGTGGCTCTTCTGGAATGTATGGGGGATCGCCAATAAACCCACCATGCACAGATTGCGCAGATTGGTACGTGATCACAAGCTTGAACTTTTATGTATTGTAGAACCCAAACTTGATTGTTCAAATTTGGATGTGATAGCAATCCATCCACATCCTTGGTGCCAAAGCCGAGCTTAGATGATCCCTTGAAGAATCTTGATGGACCAATGACAAGATCAAGGAGCAAAAGGATGAAAGAAGCTTTGCACACTTTGTTGTCATCACACTTTGGTGACTTGGAGGCCGAGATGTGCACATCATCTCATCATGGTGTTCTTTGGCATGTTTCTTCAATTACCATTCAAGAAGAAGTTCCTCAAAGATCTACATTGGAGCTTAAGGAAATTCCACCTTGAGGAAGCAAGCTAAGGCCGAGAAGAATTTAAGTCCAAGAAAGGCGTGTCTTTGGGCTTCATTAGGTGGTTCACGCCCTTTAATTACTTTAGGGTTTTATTTTGTTGTTAATTAATTAAGTCCAAAACACTTAATGTGGGCTTTAATTAATTGGTAGTTTAATAAATTACTTGGCCCAATTATCTTGCATGATAATGGCAAGTAAAGCAAATCCTTTTTGGACAAGGATTTGGTAGTTAGTTGTAGTTTCCTTTTCCAATTTGGAAAGTTGATTAGTTTAGGAAACAAGAAGCCAAAACACGTTTTGCTTCTTCTTTAAAAACTGTCTAACCTAATCCTTTTACAACTTGGATTAGTTAGTTAGCTAGAAGTCAAGTTGTACTTTGCAACTACTAGGGTTTATTTCCTTTTCCTTCTTGGCATGGCCGAAACTCATCCCCTATAAAAAGGAGATGCATGTAACGTTTTTACACAATAAGTTGGTGAATAAAATTGAGTTTTTAGCTTTGCTAAAATTCGTGAATTAACTCCTTGAGTTGTTCAAAGCCTTGAAGAGTTATTTAACTGTTCATTGTAGTTAATCCCCTTTAGCGTGACCTATAGGAGATTACACCAATTGTTCTTTATTTAAAGAGCAGGCCTAATTAACTTGTTTAACTGATTGAATTTTCATAGGTTAAATTAAGTTCATTAGTAATAAAACGTGAAGTTTTGATTTACTCAATTCCTAGCGTTTTTCCTTTGATTTCGTTCCATCCAATTTTGTGTTCTTGCTGTGGATTATCTTGGTAAGAGCAACACGGTCCTATAGCTTGTGTGGGAGATTCGAATTTGATCCAGGAGTTGGAGCCTCGGTCATACAACATTCGCATCAGGATGCCATTGCTAGTAGTTTGGGTTTCTCGTGTGCTTTTGCAAATTTATCAAACCGTATTTGGGTTTTCCACTCGGCTGCATTTGTTAGTGATGTTGTTGATCAATCTGTCCAGAGTTTGTCGTTTAGTTTGTCTGGCTCTACTAGAATGAATAAATGTATGGTGTCTTGTGTACATGGCCTCTGTACTAGGAGGCAAAGACAGGAGTTATGGAATGATCTTCAGCGACTGAATGTCGGGGATCTACCATGGCTTATATGGGGGGATTTTAATGCCATCACCAGTGCTACGGATAAAAAGGGAGGGAGACCGTTTCAGGATAGAGAAGCTGAAGATTTTTGCTCCCTTATTGATGAGCAAGGGCTATCGGAAGTTGGATTCTCGGGTTCGCACTTTACCTGGTGTAATAATTGGAAGAGGCATCCGTGCATTTATAAGAGGTTAGATCGTTCCTTAGTCAACGACAAATGGCTGGACATGTTCACCTCTTCTATTCAACATTTAAGTAAGGCTGCCTTGGAACATTTAAGTTGCACAGTAATGGAGTTCAGCGACAATCGCAGTTTAAGTTCTTAAATTTTTGGACTATAAGGGCAAATTTTCTTGAAGTGGTAAAGTTTTCATGGCAGCAGGAAGTACGGGCCAGGCCATTGATGGCAATGTGCATTAAGCTTATGAGAGTTTAGCGTGACCTGATAGCTTGGAACAAAAATATGGTGGGTAAGTTTGATGTTCGCATTAAAACCGCAGAGGATAGACTTGTTGTCCTGGAGAAAGAATTGATTGCGTCAGATTCTGAGGGGTGCCGACAGGAGTACAGCCGTGCATTGGCAGAGCTTAATCTTGCTTTGGCAGACGAGGAGTCTTATTGGAGGCAGAAGGCAAATTTAAAGTAGGCAGCTGGGGGTGACTGTAATTCTGTGTTTTTTCACTCGCATGTATATATACGACACCGACGAACTCACATTCAGTCTGTGGTGGATGAGGATGGGGTTATTTTGGATAATGCTGTGACTATTGAGGATGCGGCAGTTTTGTTCTTTCGGAATTTACTTACAACAATGGAGGGGTCTGGACCCATTCATGTTCGAGATGGGTTTCCTACCCAGCGATTGTCGCCAGTGGAAAGTGATAGCTTGCAAGTGTTGCCGTCATTAGATGAGGTGCGTCACGTAGTAATGGAAATTAACTGTGATAGCACTGCAGGGTCTGATGGCTTTTCAAGCAAGTTCTTCCAGGTTGCTTGGGAAATTGTTGGTAATGATATTCATTGGGCCATTGTGGAGTTTTTTTGCGGGGGTGAATTGCCACGGGGTTACACTTCCACGCTTTTTGTTCTCATACCAAAGCGTGATAATCCGAAATCATTTGGGGATTTTCGGTCAATTAGCCTATGTACGGTTCTTAATAAGATCCTTTCCAAGTTGTTAACAAATAGGTTGATTGATATTCTCCCGCGCATTATTTCCCATAATCATAGTGCTTTTGTTAAAGGGCGGTCGATTGTGGAGAATGTGGTTATGGCCCAGGAGCTTGTTGGGGATTTGTCTGCTCGGGTCCGGGGTGGTAATGTTATCCTTAAATTGGATATTGCTAAGGCGTATGATAGGGTCTCTTGGCCATTTCTGTGCAAAATTTTGTGTCGACTGGGGTTTGGCGAGATGTGGATCGACATGGTATACCGCTGTATCGCCAACTGTTGGTACTCAATAATTATTAATGGGAAACAGGTTGGTTTTTTCCCCTCGTCTCGTGGACTTCGGCAGGGTGATCCGTTATCCCCTGCTCTTTTTATTATTGCAGCTGAATATCTATCATGGTGTCTAAATGATCTCCCTACGGATCCGAGGTTTGGGGGATATTGTCGGCGGAAAGGGGTGCCTCCAGTGACGCATCTGGCCAACGCGGATGATATTTTGGTTTTTTCGGTAAGTAATCGGTGGGCCCTGAGACAGGTCATGCGGGTTTTAAGGGAGTATCAGGATGTATCTGATCAGCTAGTGAACATAACGAAGAGTGGTTTCTTGATTCATCCGACGAGTGGTTTACGTCGTCGGGTGGGTCGGATCACTGGATTCACACACCGTGTCGCTCCTATATTGTATTTGCGATGCCCGATTTTCTTTGGCCGAAAACGAGTCAGTTATTTCCATCAGATGGTTACGAAGGTCCGACGAGTCTTAGGCGGGTGGAAAATTAATTTATTGTCCACTGGGGGTCGTCTGGTACTTTTGAAATCAGTTTTGATGTCTTTACATGTCCATCTTATTGCTGCTTGTGATCCGCCTAAAACAATTATTGCAGAGCTACAGCGGCTATTTGCAGTTTTTCTTTGGAAGTGTGAGGACAATAATAAGGGGACCCATTGGCTGAGTTGGGAGAAAGTTTGTCGTCCAGTCCAGTCTGGGTTTGGTGGTGTGAAGATTCGAATATATTGTGGATGCTTTCTCGGCCAAATTATGGTGGAGTTTTCGCAAAGGGAATTCGCTATGGTCTAATTTCTTGATGCGGAAGTACTGTGCTAAATTTCATCCGGTGGTGGTTCCATTGCGATCATCGGCTTCGATAGTTTGGCGTCAAATCGTGCGGGTTCGGGATAAGGTGGAGGAGCATATGGGATGGTTCATCGAGGATGGTATCGTGGATTTCTTTTATGATCGTTGGTTGCCTTGTGGGACTTTGGGGGCATTTGCCCCGTCTTTGGGATACTGCCCAATGGAGGTTGTTGTTTTGATACTGCAACAGAATTTTTATGGGGTTTCCGAACCTTATTGGGATTTGGTTCCTAAAGGCCAGTTCACTGTTGCGTCTGCTTATGTGCTATTCTGGGGATCTTTAGTGGTTGAGACGTCACATCATTTCCTTTCCCGTTTGTGGTGTAAAGGTTTGCCTATTAAGATTTCTATTTTTATGCTCCGATTGTGGTCTGGGAGATTGCCGTTGGCAAATTGGTTAAAGTCGATTGGAATCTGTGGCCCTTTTAAATGTTCTTTATGTGGAGAGGCGGAGGAAACCGTGGATCATTTGTTTGGGAGGTGTAGATTTACTTCCAGTTTATGGCATTCTTTTTCTTCTGGTATGGGTATTGTAGGGAGGGATTTCGATTGGCGGGCATGGTCTGTTATTTGGTGGTATTTCAGTAGCACAAAGATTGGAAAGTTTGTGTTGCGTATTACACCTCTCATACTTTGTTGGTGCATTTGGTTGGCTCAGAATTGAGCGCTTTTCAGGGGTGTTAAGGCTGATCGGGAACAGGTAGAACTTAATATTTTGAGGCATGTTAAGGTGATGCTTCATGGGCGGTTTCGGTTGGGATTGGATTGGGGGCCGTGGTCACGGATTGTGGATATTGTGGGATCGTGGCGGCCGTCTTCTTATATTAGTATTGTCCGATGGTGTCTTCCGCCACGGGGACGTCTGAAGTTGAATGTAATGGGTTGTGGAAGTAATGATGATAGTAATGCAGGTGGGGGAGTGGTGGTGCGGGATTGGCGTGGTTCTTTTGTTGGGGCAATTGCTTTTGGCTATTCGGGAATTTCGAGTCTAGAGGTTGAAGCCAAGGTGTTGGTGGAGGGTTTTCGGTTTTGTTCTCAACATTCATGGGAGGATTTTGATGTGGAAGTTCACAATTTGGCTTTGGTGAATATTCTGGGTTGGCGGAGTAGGGTACCGTGGAGGATTCGTGGTTGTATGGAGGAGGTGTGGCAGGCTAAGTTTGGGGCAATCTCACATATTCATGCGGTTGGCAATAAGCCGGCTTCTCTCTTGGCTGAGTTTGGTCAGAATGTGCGCTCTTCGGTAGAGTTTTGTCAACTTAGTCTGCTTCCGCCATTGGTGTGGGGAGCCATCGCTTTAGATAGGCAACAACTTCCTAGTTTTAGTTTGGACAATATACAGGGATAGTATCCCTCTTCCATTGCATTTTTATTTGTAACTTGTTCGGAGTATTTTAATAATAATTTTGGGACTGGCACCCTCTTTTTGTATAATCTGATCTCTGATGGACAGGCTCCTCCTCATGAGCATGGATTGCTCTCTATAGGGGAGAGGTCCCAAATAGACCACTGTTTCAGATAGTAACGTTGAACCCATTATACCCACAAGGAATCCTTCTTATGGTGTATATTCCAGAGGACCTTAGATAAAAGAGCTAGGTTCCATGCCTTCGGATCCGTGACTCCCAATTCACCCTCCTCCTTTGGTATTGCCAAGTCCTCCCAAGCCACCTTCGGTTGGCCACCGTCCCACAGGAAGTTCCTGCAGAGCCCAATAACTCTGGTGATGACCTCAGCGGGGACCGGTAAGGCAGAAAGCCAGAAGCAATGAATACCCTGTAGGACCGATTGAATAAGCTCCAAACGGCCAGCATGAGATAAAGAAGATGCAGTCCATTTGCCAATCTGATTCGTAATCTTCTCCAAGAGTGGAGTGTAGTGCACAACCTGCAAGGAAGTTGTTGTTTGCATGGCACACCACAAAGTATAGTTAGTGATAAAGATGTTAAATTCTTGTCTCATTTCTCGTGTATTGCTCATTCATAAACTGATGGAAAAACTGAAGTAGTAAATCACACTTTGTCTTCGTTGTTTCGTGCTATAATTCAAAATAACCTTAAACTAGGAAACTTGTTTACCACATATTGAATTTGATTATAATCATACTTTGCATAGTTTGATTAATTGTTCCCCATTTGAGGTTGTTTATGGTTTTAACCCTTTGACACGTCATCATATTCTTCCTTTGCCTACTAATGAGTTTGTTCATGTGGATGGTAAAAAGAAAGCTGAGTTTGTTAAGCAAATTCATGTAAGGGTTAGAAATTGAACTGAAAGAAGAAATGAGCAATATGCAATCTTTGTTGAGGTCACGAACAAAAAAGATGAAGATAGCTTTGCAATCTTTGTTGAACATGTTTTGCATCACCAATGAGGATGAGAATGAAGGCTTGGAGTTGTATTCAAGTAAAGTTGACGTCGGAGTACTGTGACATGTTTATTGCATCTCTATTGATGTTTTAAAACACGTGGAATCAAGTTTTAAAATGAAAAATTTTGTTGAAGACCAAAACTCTCAATCTCACAATGTCTAGCCTCTCCACGTAATGACACCCACCAATATCGTGACGTCGCGACATCTGACATTCCCCACGTCGTGACGTCATTCACTAGATGAATATGAGAAAAATCATATTTTCTCCAGGTCACTATGTCCAGCACCACCCATGTCGTAACGTTAGAGATTTTCCCATTTTTTAATTTTATGTTTTGTTTCATTTTTGGAAAGTTATCACAAACAATTACTTTAATGTTTCATTCACAAATTTAGAGCAGGGTTTTATTATTGTTGTGAAACCCCAAAATTTTCATATGAATAAATATCATAATTAATTGTTTACAATGTTACATTTTCTGTTATATGAATTTATTTTAAAAATAAATATTAGAAATATATATATTTAACTAGTTTCACTAATAGACATGAGTTTTGATTTAAAATTACTAAACGACAAAATGTGTGTAAATTGTTTTTTGTGGGCTTACAAGCTAACATGAGAAGATATTGGAATTAATTGTAAGATCAAAAAGTTTCTAGGGACCTGATCGAATAAATTAACTAAGAGTGTGGACTCTAGTTAAGCACTTTAAATTTAATGGATCAATTGACAATTTAGAAAAGTGAAAAAAAAGAAGAAAAAAAAAAGAAAAGAAAGAGAGTCACCGCCATGAAAAAAATATAGAGAGGCTTTTGAAGGCCTTTAAAGAAAATAATAGGAACGATGAGGAGAAGAAGGGCAAAGCAGGAGCAAGGAAATAAAAGAAGAAAAGGAAGTGGGGAGCTGAGAAAATAGAGAAAAAAAAGTAACAAAACTTAGTACTGCAATTGGATTTTAAAAAAGATAGAGCAAAGTTCAAATCATGAGAAAAATAAGATGTAGACAAGGTATTAATAGGTGAGTTCAAACTGTTTATTCTAAAACTAAATTTTATTGTTAAACTTTTATAAAATTAATTATCTGTTACTTATGCTTAAATATTGAATCTTTCTTTATCGAAATATGGCAACCGGTGTTCAAGAAAGTTGTCTATAGGAAAATATGATATTTGGTTGTCCTGTTTTAACACAATACTTTGAACAACTTTTGAAGTCATGACATTTTAGTTTCCAAAGTGTGAAAACTACGAACGTTTTGTTGGATTAAAGATTGACAAAATTCTTATGCATAAGCATATAAGGTTATGGAGCACCCTATTTAATTTATGTCTTACAATTGAATTGGTTCTGGACATTTATTTTGCTCCCTAATCTTGTACGCTGAACTCGTATATAGATTGAGGCTTGCGGGACATGCTCACTGAAATTTGAAATTACATTACTGAAGCTTAATTCTGTTGAAATAGAATTTCATGTTTGACACTTCAATGGATTAGATTGCTTGTCCATTTATGTTTGAAAGCGAACATTGTAAGTAAAATTCTTTTAAATTATGGTGATAAAGTTTTAGTGAGTGAATAAGTTTTTTTCTAATGTGAATTTAGTATAAATTATGATGATTACTTGTACAATTTGTAAAGTGAAAATTCTTGCACGGTTTTAAACTGTAAATTGGTTATGAAATTTTTTGTGACTGGGTTGATTTTGATTTGGAACCGATGTGTTACGTAATTGGTTATGCTATGTGGGTTTGAAATCTTATTAATGGCTCTAACCTATTCGACGTAATGCATAAAGGAAGTGAGAGTTGAAATTTAAGGTTGTATTCATGATGGAGATGCATATGTGTATTATTCAAACTGATTTTCCACTCTGTTGTATTCATAAATTGAAACTAATTAAAACATAAAAGTATTACTACTATAAACGTTTTATATAGTTTTGGTTTTATCCCATTTAGATATCTTCTTGCCAAGTTACGGTCCTTTGAATTAGTTCTGCAAGAATAGAACTTTGTGATAGAAACATAAGGTTTTTAACAATTTTGGATTGTTTTGTTTTACTTTTTGTAGACAGAATTTTGGAATTGGTATAATACAAGAAATTCTATATATTAAGTCTAGTTATATACCGTTTTTGTTTTATGTTATCTGGATTTGTAATCACAAAGTTATAGCTATTTCAAGCAACTTTGGCAATGAAAATTTGCTCATGAGTTTCCAGCCACTGCAGAAAATTCGAGCTGTTTTTACCCCACCTTTTGGATTGAATTTGGAATTCTATATAACACACAAGTTCTAGTATTTTGATTCTAATTTTATACTGTTTTGATTCACATTATTTGGAATTTTGGTTACAAAGTTATGACCGTTTGAAATCACTATGGTAGGACTGAAATTTATTACGGGATTTCAACCTTACATGAAGTTTGAAAAATTCTTACAGCCATTTGTATGATGAATTTTGGATTGAATAAAACATCAAAGTTTTAGATTTTTCAAGCTGAATCTCGAAGCCAATAATGTTATGGTAAGGTAGGAGGAAGGAGAATCGTCGACCATGCACAAAGTCAGTTCATCTTCGGACTTAGCGATCCTACAAGCTATCCCAACAGAATCGGAATCCGAGGATGACGGGGACGATCATTGGACGGAAAATAGTTACGAGGAGGAACCTGAAGATAAGCTAGGGAGGTTCCTCAAAAAAATGGAAAAATGCAAAAAGCCGCCCAAGCAAACAAAATTCATGAAAGCACTTGTGAGTCCTAAAGCTAATGTCTTATCTGGAAGAAAGCTCTGGGATCATAACCCATTCATATGCTATTCTGAAGGTAAGAAGTGGAACCGTAGGTAAGCGGTACATGAAACTTGTGTAGGCTCCTGATTACAGGAGTTAGATCAGTTTGGTCGTATCATATATGAAAGTCATAGTACAGCTATGAGTGCATTTTTGCACTGTGCAAACCTGATGTGATGTCAATTTGATTGTTAGTGAGTAACTTGTTCATAAACCCTTGGGGATGGATCTATGTTAAATTTGAATTTGGTGGCGACTGGCGAGAGCGTCGTCTACTCTCGCAATTTTACAAAAAACAACTAACTAGAAGCAAGCGGTAAGTGGGATCGTATCCTCATGGAAAGGGTAGAATTAAGAATTGTACAGTGATAGAATAAGCAATTAAGCGATTTGTAGACTAAATAGAAAACAAACGAGAAATCAACCAAAAGGAGAAAGGTGTGCTGCCTTGAGGGAGGCCAGTGGTAATGACTTCAATCGGTTATCCTTGACTTAGTGTTAACACATGTATGAGGGGGTCGGTTTTCTAGTGAAGTTAAGATTCATGTCCTTGATAGGTCTCACAATCCTAACCCACCATGCTCCTCTATCTTCCCTTGATAGGGCAAGATTTAGGCTCGCTTCCTAATTCCAGATCCCTATCTGACACTACACTAAGACAAGTACTAGTGTGCAAATGATCCTAAGTCTTTTCATTCCTTGACCTCCACTGTCAGTGGATACCGTTCAGTAGAAAATCGCTTCCTCACTCAGATCTTAGGACTCATACATAGGTTGTTCTATGTTCTGTTGGTTTCATTCCAATTTCCTTTAATTGCACTGAATTGATTTCAATGGATACCGCAAATCATATAAAGGCGTAATCGTGATTGAGTAAATATTTAAATGAAACACTAACTGACATGGAACTTAAACCAAACACGAAATACGCAATTCAAATGTCTCAAAACGATATTAAGTCATTACACCTAATCCCTCAAGCAGCACTAAAAATCTAGCCGATCATGTTGATCGGCTTTGAAAATGAGTTTAACAAAGCCAGATCAAACATCGCTATTAAAAACGGATAGAGTTGAATGAACTCCACTCTGATCCTTAAAACCCTAGACTCTCAGAACTCCTCTCTCTTTTTTCAGTTGATCCCTTCGTCCCGAAAAAACTCCTGATCTTCCTTTCTCTCCAACTTTTATAGTTTTACATTGCCGACTTAGCTTGGTGAGCTTCCTGGAAATTTCCTTTATGTGCCAAGATGTTGACACGTGCTCCTGCATTTACAAGAGATCATTTGGTGAAGACCCGTGTACTTAAGAGATGACAACAATCAGGCCACAATATTGGAAAGCTTAACTACTAAGTTTGCCAAATAAGTTGGACAGAATGCGGAGTTGGTGTCTACGAAATGCATGAGGAAATAACTAACTAAAATGATGAAGTAACAATGCATGAAAGACTTCCTAACTCAAGACATGACAAAAGTAAAATAGACTAATAATAACAAAGGGAGGAAATATGCATTGAAGTGCATGTGTGTGAAGTTGATGCATGCCAAACGTTCAAGAGAAATGCATGAATAAAATGGAATGAAAACAGAAAAGAAAAGATGCAACAAGAACAACAAACAGTGCTCGTGTGCTAGTGGGGTGGCGGTCGCACGATGCGACCGCCGTGTGTGAGTGGCGGCTGCATCGTGTGTGTGTGTGTGAGTGCGGCCGCTGTGAGGGGTTGGCGGCCGCACGATGCGGCCGCCGTGCATGTGTGTGTGTGTGTGGGCGGTCGCATCGTGCGACCGCCGTGTGTGATTGTTTTTGTGTGTGCTGAATGAGTTGTGCATTTGTGTGCTTGTGAGAGTTTGTGTAGTGTGAATGGTTGTGGACTTTAAGCTTTGTGTGATGTGTGCTTGTGTGAATAGTTATGGACTTCAAAGAAGAGTTGGAGGTCAGTGGCATACATAACTAAATATTTTGCACAAAATCACAAAATATTCACATTATCACACGATACTTAGCCATTTATCACTGTTTCCAAATACTGCACATTTTGCATACCATTGACACACCAAGCATCATTTTCACTCATAATTCACAACAAAGAATAAAGAAAGCGGAGCAAATAAGTCGACTAAACATCGACTTATCATCCCCTCACACTTAAGTCTTTGCTAGTCCTGAGCAAAGTAAATCCAACCACCAACTTCACAAACAACTCTCTCAACCTCATCAACTATCCATTATAAAACTTTCGCATGCATAACATCGTTTGAATAAGCAAGTCCACAATTTATTCGATTTACACAAAGTCGCCAAGTAAGGTATTACGAATAAAGACCAAGGCGCCCGCGTGAAGTGTGTGCTGAGAATTCCTTATGCCCACAACGTTGTCTATGCAAAGTACTCAAGCAGACACTTAACCCAAAATTCTTGCACTACAGTCCCTTTGTCCACACACACGAACACTTTGCGCATTTAACAAACATAAAACTTAATATGCACATTGGTGCTTATTCGTGCCGCACTTTTGTGCTTGGCTGCCAGGCTTTTGTGGCTATTTTTTTCCTTTATTCGTCCATTTGGCTTTTTCTTAGCATAAACATCATAACTCAAGCATTCGTGTTTGTGTGTGTCTTCAATGGACTATATATTAAAAATGCAAGAACAAGTGTGTACAAGTAGAGTGCACATACAAATTATGAAGCATAAGCATTCTCCTATGTCAAAGATGTTGCTGGCACTTCTATCTTACCTTAACGTTATACTTTACTTAGCACTCTATATGCATCGACTGAATACCGTGAACTTGTGAAAGAAAATTTTTCGCATACATCAAACATCAAACACTTGGTAGATTGTTGATGAAATTGGAAGTGCGTTTGTTAAATGAATAATAGTGGTGGACCTCTTACACAATCATCACATCAACTTTCACATTCATAAATTTAAAGCCACACACTACATGTTACTTGGAATGGAAAAATCACAATAACACACTTCAAGGTCAGTGCTAATCACTGCCTCGGTTTAATTCCAACACAACAGCACGTGAAAGAAAATAGACAAAAAATACAAGAAAAACTCACCTCCTAATACTAATATACTACACACCAACTAAACACCTCTGCACGTAGCAAACGCAGCAATTGAAATTTTTTCAAGGGGCCCTAGGCCTCACAAACAAAACATCAGCATAACAGGAAGTAAGCATCATTCACACAAGCATAAACCATCAAGCAGCCAGTTCACACAAGCATAACTCACAGCCAGCACCATAAGCCACAACTATCCCCCCACACTTATAATGAAGCAATGGTCCCCATTGTGAGAAAGGAAAGAGTCTACCCAGTATCAAGCGTCGCGCCGAGCTCGTTGGTTATGCTCTATCTCCTGATATATTTCCCATTGTGATCTTCCTATGGTGCCAAGAGATTCTTTGGATTCTTCTGCAGGCGATATTCCAATTCCTTGACTCATGGCCATTTGTGATAATAGGAAAGGGAAATATATAGGCGCGCCTGTGCAATTTTGTGCTCGTGCTATAGATTTCATGATCACCTTTCCTGCGTCGATTGTCATCCGATGTTGGATGGCATAAATCAGTAGTACTTTTTCCCTGGTCGCTTTTGCGTGGCTGTTCGTGGGTATGAGCTTGGCGTTTATGAACATTAGCCACATACGAGCTTCCGCCGTCAAATCATCGACTTTAACATATACGGCTTCAGATCGGCCATTACGTATCCAAGTGGATCTTGGTAGTCCAACGGATTCAATCAAGAAATCGACGTTGGGAGCTCCTACCAATTGTTCATACTCATCTTCTGGGTAGTCTGGCAGCTGATAATGGGCATTGATAGTTTGGCTTGTCACCTCCAGATTGGTCCCGCGGAGGTAAACCCCTTCATCATTGCTTCTGCTATAGCTTGCGTTGGAGTTGGCATAAAATTCCCTAGCCAACCCCACATAGGACATTTCTGGCGCAAGGGCGAGGGATTCCCATTTATAGAACCGAATGGCCTCGTCGAACACGTGAGCAGGGGCGTCGAAGTTTCGTTCTACTATAACATGTCTGTGGCTAGATGCATGGAAACGCCTCTCTGCCCGCTCATTCACAAACCGTGGGGGTGTGTTCGGAGTATACTCCTCATCGTCGTCAAAGTCCACGTCGTCGGGTTCTGGGGTGCCCATCATCCCCCAGAGGAATAGTCTGTAATCACTGTCGTCGTTTGCCAAGAAACCTGCACTGGGAGATGATTTGCAGTGCAAATGTGGATTGATGTTTAATGCAAGGTGTATGAAGCTATAACTCAGTAAAGGCCTCTTGTCTTGAAAACTCGGTGTGCCACTACATCATGCAAGATGAATGGTATTTATAGGGACTTGAATTCACTAGGGGACAACATGCACAATGACCGAGCATATGCAAACAAAGTCTGTGAGGAGTCTATCCTTATATGATGTATCAATGCATCACTTTTTGAAAATAATGCAACTGGGCGACACTCTAGCAATGGCTCCTCTATTGCATGCATTTGGCTTGTCACTTACACCCCAACCACACACTTGTGATATCAGCTCAGGCCTGATCCAGGAATTGCGTGTGTCTTACTCATGATAATGTAGAGATGTCTTTAGATCTGTGTACTTCCTCCGCCCGTGACTCCTCGATATGCAAATCTCGCTTTTGACTCTCTGTGCAGACCATGCGGATTTCTGAGAAAAGAAAGTACAATTATTGGGCTGGTGTAATCTAATTATTGTATAAAACGAAACAGCGAAATTTAAATTGGTGGGTTGCCTCCCAACACAGCGCTTGGTTTATTGTTCTCAGCCAGACACAATAGCCTTTTCTTTTATCAGGTGGAGGGATCATCAAGGCACTGGGTGTGCCCCTTGCTGGTTGTGGATGAATTGAAAACTTTCACCATGTGACCATTGACCTTCCAACTTTTCCCTAATGCCTCATTGTATACCTCAAGAGTTCCATATGGCAAGACTTTTGTGATGACATGGGGTCCAACCCATATCGATTTCAATTTTCCAGGAAAAAGCCTCATCCTTGCGTCATACACCAACACTTGTTGTCCCACCTCAAACTCCTTTACCTTAATCTTAGCATCGTGCCATCTCTTTGTCCGTTCCTTGTAAAGACTTACACTGATGTATGAGTTCCACCTGAATTCATCCAATTCGTTGAGCATCATCATTCTTTTTTCTTGAGCTAAGTTAAGGTACATGTTCAACTTTTGTAAAGCCCAGTAAGCTCTATGCTCCAACTCGACTGGGAGATGACATTCTTTCCCAAACACCAGTCTAAAGGGTGAGGCTCCAATCAGAGTTTTGTATGCTGTCCTATATGCCCACAGTGCGTCATCCAACTTAAGTGCCCAGTCCTTCCTCCCCGGGTTCACAACCTTTTCCAGTATACTTTTGATCTCCTTATTGGATACCTCAGCCTGTCTATTTGCTTGCGGGTGATACGGTGTGGAGGTCTTGTGCTGAACTCCATACCGAGTCAAGAGTGTGTTGAAAATCTTGTTGCAAAAATGGCTTCCCCCATCACTGATAATGGCCCTCGGGGTCCCAAACCAGTCAAAAATATTTCTCTTAACAAACCCCATTACGCTCCTACTGTCATCGTGTGGCAATGCCACAACTTCAACCCATTTTGATACGTAGTCGTTATGTACTCATTTCCGCATGACCTCGGGAATTGCCCCATAAAATCCAAACCCCAAACATCAAACAAGTCCACCTCCAATATGTTGTTGCGAGGCATTTCATCTCTAGCGGAGATGTTGCCGACCCGTTGGCACCTATCACATTGGCTTACCCAAAGCATGGAGTCCTTAAATACATGTGGCCAGTAGAATCCAGTTTAAAGGACCTTGTGCCCAGTTCTAGCTACTCCAAAATGCCCTCCAAATGGTGACTCATGACAAGCCTTGAGGATGCTCTCCACCTCTTCGTCTGGTATGCACCTCCTGAGGATCTGGTCGCTACACCTTTTATATAGACATCCGCTATCCCAAAAACAAAATTGGGCATCATGCTTGAGTCTTTTCCTCTGATCACTAGATAGGCGTTGTGGCAATTGCCCTGTGACCACATAGTTGGCGATGTCCGAGTACCATGGTAGTTCTTGAGCGTGGACCTTGAAAATTTGCTCATCAGGGAAGCTCTCCTTGATCCACAATTGCAATTGCTCTTCACTAAGTGACCCCAACTCAAGCCTTGAAAAGTGGTCGGCCACTACATTCTCGCATCCTTTCCGGTCCTTGATCTCAACATCAAATTCCTGTAGCAGGAGTACCCATCTGATGAGCCTTGGCCTAGCTTCTTTTTTCGCCATAATGTATTTGAGGGCCGCGTGATCGGTGTGGACTATGACCTTGGATCCTAGAACATAGGCCCTGAATTTGTCAAAGGCTAAGACTACGGCCAGCATCTCTTTTTTCGTGGTGGTATAATTCACTTGCGCCCCATTCAGTAACTTGCTGGCGTAGTATATCGCATGGAATATGTTATCCTTTTTCTGCCCCAGTACCGCTCCTACTGCATAGTCACTTGCGTCGCACATGATTTCAAAGGGTTCCCCCCACATTGGTGCGATGATGACTGGGGCCTCCTAAAGCCTTGTCCTCAAGCTTTCAAATGCTTCCTCACACTTCTCATCGAAGACGAATGGGGTGTCCTTCTCTAACAGAGAGCATAGTGGTTTCGCTATCTATGAAAAATCCTTAATGAATCTCCGGTAAAACCCCGAGTGGCCCATGAAGCTTCTCACTCCCTTTACATTGTTGGGCACAGGCAGCTTAGCTATCACCTCCACCTTGGCCTTATCCACCTCCAAGCCTTCCTTTGAGATTTTATGGCCGAGCACAATGCTTTCACTTACCATGAACTGGCACTTCTCCCAATTCAAGACCAAGTTGGTCTCCACACATCTTTTTAACATAAGGGACAAGTTTTCCAAGCAGCTTTCAAATGTCATCCCGAATACAGAGAAATCGTCCACGAACACCTCCATAATATGCTCCACCATGTCTTGGAAAATGGCCATCATACAACGTTGGAAGGTGGCTGGTGCATTACACAACCTGAAGGGCATTCTTCAGTAAGCATAAGTGCCAAAAGGACAGGTGAAGGTTGTCTTCTCTTGGTCCTTAGGGTCGATGGCTATCTGATTATAACCAGAATACCCGTCCAAGAAACAATAAAATAGAAAGCCCGCTATTCTATCCAGGAGTTGCTCCAAGAACAGCAGGGGGAAATGGTCTTTGCGAGTTGCCTTGTTCAGCTTCCTGTAATCCATACTCACTCTCCAAGCGTTGATAATTCTTGTTGCTAACAACTCATTGGCTTCATTTGTCACCACCGTCACGCCTCCCTTTTTCGGCACACACTGTACAGGGCTGACCCATTCACTGTCAGAGATGGGGAAGATCATCCCAAAATCCAGCAACTTGATCACCTCTTTTTTTACTACCTCCATCATTTGCGGGTTTAGTCTCCTTTGTCTCTCCCGCGTAGGAACTGCTCCTTCTTCCAGCAATATTTTTTGCATGCACACGCTGGGACTGATCCCTTTTTATGTCGGATATTGTCCACCCAATAGCCTCCTTATATGTCCTTAATACTTCCAAAAGTTTATCTTCTTGGATCGGTGGCAAAGGCGAAGGATATTATGTAGAAATGGAAGCAACCGGGTCTTACTAGGGCTACATATCATTATTTCTGCACCTCGGCTCCGAAGGTACCTTGGGCGTCGACGATATGGAATTCTTATATTCCGCCCAAGTACTCCGTCACACTGTGGCTAGGGATCAGAGGCAGGCTTCTCACGAGGGACAGATTGGGTTATCTTCATATTAACCATGTTTATGGATTCTGTCGAGAACTTGAGGAGACCATCCAACACCTATATTTTGCTTGTCCTTTCACCAAGGCAATATGGGATGACATGCGGGATTGGTGTGGTCTTAGGAGGGCCCTGAAGACCCTGGATGCTGGCTTGAATTGCCTCAAGAAAGGAAACCAAGGAATCTCCTGGAGGACTTCTAAAATTAGGCTAGCATTTGCATGTATGATCTACTATATATGGCTCACGACGAACAGGTTATATTTCGATAGAATAGTACTTATACATCAGGGTATTGTATAGAGGATAAAGACACACGTGTACAGAGTAGGTTTATCATTGTACATTAGTGTCTCTATCCTTGACTAGGTGGATTATTTTCTTTGTATTTCCTGTTTTGGCTAATTTTGCCTTCACGTCGCGACGTCCACACTATACGTCAAGCGATGTGGAAACCTCCACATCGCAACGTAGAAATTGTCGATTTTATGGTCAATTTTTTGTTCATTTTTTGGACGATTTTTGAAAATTCCAGTGAGCCACGTCGCAACGGGGACAGACCTCGCGACGTGCGACAATGCACGTCACGACGCGCATGGACATCACAACGTCAGCCCATGCACGTCGCGACGTCGGGAAAGTTTTTTAGCTTCTTTGATTTCTGACCTTTCATGATGTAATTTGCCAGGTATGCCCGGTGTACAGTGTATATGGAAACCTTGATCAATAAAATTTTTACCTTTGATAAAAAAAATGGACATTACAACGTCAGCCCATGCATGTCCCGATGTCGGGAAATTTTTTTAGGTTCTAAGATTTTCGACCTTTTATGATGTAATTTGCCCGGGTATGCCCGGTGTACAGTATATATGGAAACCATGATCAATAAAATTTTTACCCTTTGATAAAAAAACAAATCAGCAATATAAGTTGCATCACTAGTTTTAGCTCAAGCAATAAAGTGAGACATTTTGCTAAACCTATCAACAAAAAAATTATGTTATCTTTACCAGTACGAGACCTAGATAATTCAATCACAATATCCATAGAAATGTGTACCTAAGGATGACTAGGAATTGGCAAAGGAGTATACAAACCATGAGGCAATACCTTCGACGTCGCTTATTTACAACTAATGCACTTTAACAAACACTTTTAATAGTTTTCAACATGTTTGTCCAATAAAAATGTTCATGCAAGACATCATAAGTTGTAGCTATTAAAAAATGCCCCATTAACCCTCCACCATGGGTTTCTATAACAAGTAATTCATAAATAAAACTTAGTGGAATGCACAATTTTTCTCTCTTGAAAAGATAACCGTCTTGCACACAACAATCCCAATTCGACTTTTGGAAACGTTGATCATAAACACGTTCGAAATCAGCATCACTAGCATAAAGCGCTTTAGTCAATTCAAATCCAAGTAACTTAGCATGCATAAAAGTCAGCAAATAATACTTCCTAGACAATGCATCCGCTACAATGTTATCTTTTCCAGCTTTATACTTAATCACATATGAAAAGGATTCAATGAACTCTAACCATTTTGCTTCTCTTATTTAACTAACTTTTAGTCTTTAAAAATTTGAGGCTTTCATGATCTGAATGAATGATAAGGTGACAATTTTCACCTTATTGGATTCATTTCACTTATCTTTTGAGCATTTTTGTAGTATTTTTCAATGTCATTTTTACGTGTTTTAACGTGTTTTGCAAGACATTGTTGCCAATTATGAGCAATGGAGTGAAGAAGGAGCAAAAAGAGCTATTTTCAAGCATTTTCAGAGGTTTGGACAGAAGACTCTTGAGCGTCAGGAAAAGTTCTCCGGCGCGCCAGAGACAAATGCTGTCTGGGCTCTTCGGCGTGCCGGAGATGTTATTGGCGCACCCAAGAGACCAGCAACGCGCCCCGAGAAGTTTTTGGTGTGCCGCAGAGGATCGCGATTGCAGCTCAATTTTACCTGTTCTGCGCTCCATTTTGAAAGCCACGAAGGGCATTTTGGGAACGTCTAGGACACACACTTTCAACCCTAATCCCTTCCCCATATATTGGGATGTCTTGCAGCCAAGAGGGAGGGAGAAAGAAGAGAGACAAAATGGGAAAGAAATGGAGAAAAGAGGGAAGAAGAAGAAGAGGGGAAGAAGAAGAAATATAGGCTAGCTTTTTTTAGAACCTCTTGGGGGCACCAACTAGCAGTAGATTATAGTATATTTTGGTGCCCTAAACACTTCACAAGAAACATCTAAAAAAACTAAAAACTATGGTTTCAACCCTAAACACTCTTCTTGAAAATCAAAAGAATTGAACTAAACACATAGCATTGATTCTTGCATCTAGGCACCACATTAGACACAAGTATTTACTTCAAACATGTTGGCTTCACTTCACAAGTACAAACAAGCAACAAGCACTTTCATTTCACATTGATAAGCATAAAAGGAAAGCAAACCATCACACTTTCACACTTCTTCTTTCCCTCTCACACTTAAGATCTTTAAATAGTTAAATAGAAAGAGATTAAGTGTGACAAGTGACTACCTGAAAAGTGTTCAAGACATTTGAGTATCCTTATTTGGTTCAAGGGGAGTAGATGATGCTGCCTTATCATTAGTGAAAGAAGTGTGGGCTTATCTATGCACTTTCTTGGGTGAATTTTCCTTTTGCATATCCCTAGGTGGCTCAATATCCTTGGCCACCTTTGGCTTGTGCTTCACCTCTTTTTTTCTTTGGTGGCTTAGATGGTACATCACCCACTTTCTCCTTGAAAACTCTCTTTCTCTTCACCATTTTCTCCTTTTTGGCTTCAACCCAAGAAGTAGGGCTTTGATCAAGTATTGGTGAGAGAGTTCTTCCCGAGAGTGTTGAAGGGACGAATTACGAAACATTGGGGTTGGGGTTTGCTTCAGTTGTGGGAGGTGGTTACATTGAAGTTGTTGGCTCCCATTTCTCTTCATCTTGTGGTTGCCTAGGAAGAGGTTTTTTCCATAGCCATTCAGCCATCTTTAAATTGTTAACATAATCATTTTGGCCCAGTAAGTGAGCCAAGTCCACCACCTCCTTCAATAAGTCGGTAACCGCTCCAAGCCTCCTAGAGATAAATGTCCCCAAAGAGCACACGTTTTGATTTATTATTAATGATGTTAACTTGAGCTCATCAATCTCAGCCCTTAGTTCCTTATTTTCAGCCACGAGTGCTGCAACTTAGGCATTAGGCACCTCTTGTGCTCATTGTGCCTCTCTTCTCTTGAATGGAGTCTTCTTGATTTTCCTCTTTGGTTGCCCTTTCCTCATTGCCCTAACCGATAGGTTTGAAATAGCCGCTCCTGGAACCAATATCTTATGTCCCACAATCTTCTTGACTTTTTGGGCCAAGCACATTTCCGTGATTAAACATGTGAAGAAAAGTCCAAGTTTCTCATCATTCAAGGTCAAGGCTATTTGTTCCTCAATGATCCCTCCTATGTCTATAGCCTTGACTAGAATTATCCTCAAAACTAGCAAAGATCTTGCTATGCTCATTGTACTAAAGTGGGTGCTAGGCATGAGTTTGTTAAGGATGAACGCTTGCCACACCTTGGTTTTGGGGAGGAAATGTTGCTTTGGAATTTTAAGTATCTCCATGTATTGATTCTTTGTTAATTTTGTGTCCACAGAGCCAAGGCCTTACCTACTTCATCAAAATCTTCTTTTTTCACACATTCCAAGAGATCGTTCTTTATTCTCCTCCATGATATTAGAATAAAATTCTCTTAACATAGTGATATTCATGGTAATTCGGCCATCTTAAATTTCCCCCAGGTGTTCTTCTTTATGATTGAAGCAAACAGCTTTTTGGTCATGTTCAAGCTTCTTTTGGCTATGACCTTCTTCTTAGACATCTATTCCTTGAAAAATATCTTAGCCTTTTTTGCATCAAATTTTCCATCTAAGGGCTTGAATGGTGGAGTTGGTGACTTTTTCTACCTCTCGATTTGGACACCACTTGTTTTGTGCTACTGGTGGCCATGGTTTGTGCTTCTCCCCAGTACTTTCCTTAGATGTAGGCTTGATCACTTGAGTATTGGAGGCTACCTTCTTCGTGGTAACCTTTTTGGGTGCAATTCCCTTGGATGTATTAGCCTTTTTCTTGGTTGGCTTGGTCATCCTTGTGCTTTAAAAGAATACAAAAATCAATCTACACAACTAGTCTACTTTTAAAGAAAATTAAACTACAAAGGCATGTTATATAGTGATGAAGAAATGAAGACTTAGTCAACATTAAGCTCAACAATTTGAACATGTCAAAACACACATATCTCCTCTTACACTTAATTAGGTACTTATTACCAAATTAAATTGTGATCTCCTATAGTGAATAGCTCTAGAAAGTTTCATGGACTAAATTTCAAGTTATGCATGCAAGAGCATTTCACCATATTTTTTTTTCCAAAGGTAACACTTTTGAATTAGGTTCTCAGAGTTTTCCTTGCATAACATACTCAATTTCCCACATAAAACTTACTTTCACTCACTCAAGGCCATAGGCTGAAACACACACACCACACCCACGTACATGCACACACATGTACACTTCAATTATGCATTTGGTCTACTTCCTTTAATAAACACTTGAATTCTCATGTCCATAGTCCTTTCACATCTTTCCATATGATCATGAATTGAATCAATATTCTAAAGGTATAAGGATGCAAAGGCAACTTAAGAGTGGCAAAATATCAAACAATTAGCCTACTCACTTTTAAGCCCATTTCCTAGTATCATGAGACTAATTTCCCATTTACGACAAATCAAGATTCCATAAATTTCAAAGATAATCATAGAATTAATGCTAAAAAATAATAGATAACAAAATCACAAACCTTAATTCTACTCATATCTATGTCAAATTTAACAACCCACTTTAAACAGGTAAGAGAAAGAACAAGTGGGTTTTCAAACCCACTTGTCAAATTAAGAATATTCTCAACTAAATGGACTATCCCCAAGTCAAATCATGATTTCCTAATAATTATTATGACATTAAAGCATAAAATAAATTAATATTACGAAGAACATACCCTGGATCCATAGCTTAGAGAATGAATTTCCTTGATAAAGTTCTAATTTTTGCTCCTTGCCTTTTTCATTGTTCTTTGAGTTCTTGATAGTTGTGGGAAGGAACTTCTTAAGGAGAATTAATGTGCTAGTTTGCTTGTGTGATATTTAAAGATGATGTTGTTTCTAATTTAAATCTTAAGAAAGAATTTTCATTTAGTGTGTGTGCTAGTGTGGTTTTGGGTTTAGGGAAAGAGAGAGGAGAGAGAAAAATGCAATTTTTGTTTTGAAATGACAAGAGAGAGGGAAAGTGGGTATTTAAAATCGTTGAATTTTGAATTATAGATTCAAGGTTGAATCTTTTCCTTGCCTCACTTACCCAAGACTTAGTTTATTTCACCTTGTTTTCCAACTTGGCCCCTCATGTGCACTTTTCCTCTACTCTTATGCTCAAGTTATGCTCCAAAACCCACATCTTGGAAAGACAAGCTCTTTAGACCATGCATCAAGCTATTTCTTAGGCCTGGCTTCAAAAGACATGAACTTTTTTTCATAGTCCTCACTTTGTTCACTCCTTGTATCCTCCTTCACCTACATTAAACACACTCAATTAAATCCAAATTTAATCAAAATAAAATGAAACAAAAATCACTAAAACATAAAAAGATAGAAACTCTTTGGATTGCTTCCCAAGAGAATTAAGTTTATTCTTCCTCTTCTTCATCATTCGTTATCAAAGGGTGCCATCTTCATCATCTTTGCTTTGCTCATTCTCTTATATGAAATCATGTTGGTGCTTAATGATCAAGATGTTCAAGGTGCAAATTCCATATGTTTGTAATGAATTCCATGTATGGAGGCCTGGGATATCTTGGAAATCATGACTCAAATTGGTTCCATAGAGGCTCGAGACTACAAGGAAGAAAACAAAGTTAAACTTGACAAGAGGCATCAAAAGTTAAATGCTGCGAGATTCTGCAACGTTTTTATATTCTTGTCATATCTCTTTTGGTATAACTCTGCATGGGCGGATTCAAGAAGCATTGGAATGCTAAGCGAAACATCTACAACTTTGATGTTTTGGTTTTTCCAAGATTCTCTCTTTATCATAGTGAAACATTGCCAATAACATGAACATTGTGATGTCGGGCAGACTACCATCGCCAAATTTAGGGTTTACATATCTTTAAATTTTCATTTGATTTTAGGAATTTTTGTTTTGCATTGTTACTAATCCTTGCATGGAATTAACATGTGAAATATTAGGTTTTTAGTTTTAATTAATTGTTTGAATTTGGTTTAAAAAATTATTTTCAAATAGGTTCCTAATTTGAATTAGTTAGTTAGTTTTAGGAAATAAGTGGAAGTCAAAACCAATTAGGAAACATGATCGGAAATTATCCCACATCAAGAAAATACCATCCATTGACACTTCTTGTAGCCTATTTAAAGGCATCTTCTTCATTGAATAAACAAGATTTGATGAAATTGAAAGAAGCCTTAATTTAGCTTTAGATTTAAGAAAACCTTCATTATTGGCAGTGAATCAATTTTGCATTCCAGTAAACTTCTAAGAGTGACCATAGATAGTTTATCTTCCCGCTCTTAATTGAGAGCAACCCAAGCTAACTTTCTTAAAACCGATATTACTTGGGTTAAGTTAATCATCCTGTATAATGTTGAGTGAGTTTGTCATGCAACCCAAACAAACAAATCCCTAACTTTAAATATGTAGCACTTGGAAGCAATGGGTCGAATTCCACGGAGAGGGGGGTCTTGTTAAGAGTTCGTGTCTAGTATGTAGAGTAGTGAAAAATGCAACTAAGGAAAGAAAACAAGAAAAAATGCAACAAGACTAAACCTACACTAACGTCAACCTAATTGATCTAGGACTTTAGCTTCAAAATTAGGGAGTAGAAATCAAGTATATAAGTATATCATTGGAATTTAGGACTAGGTTTCTCAATCATTTGTAGCATTGGTGATTCATGTGATAGCTTGAAGAATGTGGTTTAATGTTGTCTAGTGGAAATTTGGTGGTTAAGACTATAACCGGACCAAACTAAACCACAAATAATAGATCAATCAAAGCAAATTGATTCTATGTCATTTCAAATCCACAACTTCCAAGCCAAGTCCCCAACTAGGTTGTCATGCTAGTGTTGACTTGGTTTTCATATGCTAAGGGCTAATTTATGGAATAGATTCAATCAACATTATCATGGACAAAGCGGTCTCTTCATCACAACATGCAATGGATTAATATTCTACTCACAACATGACCCAATTCTCTCTTTCAAGTTAAGGAAATTGCGAAAGAAATATGACCTTAAAATCAAGCATATGAAACATATAATCAAGCCCATAACATATCATCACCATACAAACAAATTATCAAAAGCCCATAGCCTAATTCAAAAGACACCACACAATTTAGCCCATCATGGCTAATTAGAGCAAACCCAAATGGTAGATTAAGCAATGAATTAGCAAGAAAGTGCAAGGAAAGAGACAACCCAATATAAATGGTCTTCCCAAATGTTGATTCCAAGCTAAAGGTCCAAGCTTCCTTTTGATTTCCACTCCAATTAGCCAAAAGTTCATAGAATTCTATCCCAAGAAATGAAACACCAAGAACACACACTAAAAGGTGTGTTCTTATGAGCTATTGCTAATTGTGTCCTAGATACCTAGCTTAGTATTTAAGAAATCTTATATAGTTAGTAAAATGACTAAAAATTAATAATTACATAAAGTACCCCGCTTATTCTAAAATAGGGGCCGAAATGCAATTTCTGAAAGTGTTGGTCCCGCAGCCACTTTTATGATATTGGAACGCGATTTTGAATGCCGTCCGTGCAGAACTGGGCTTTTTGGTTTTCATAAGAATTGTAGCCCTACCCCTGGCTTTCTAATGCATCAAGAATCATTCAATTTGGAGTTCTGGAATGAACGTTATGAATATTCTCCCAAACTGTGACATAGGCTTCTGATTTTCCGAATTCTTTGGTGTATATTGACTTGATCCTCAATTTCAATCATCTTGCCAGCCGAGTTTGGAGTAATTCCATACATAAGAGTTTTAGTAATCTCGTAGATCTTTCCAAAACATCTAATAATCATTCAATTTGGAGTTCTGGAATGAACGTTTGAACTTTGCTTTGTGTTCTGCCCAGTTTTGACTTGCATTCCCATCTTTGCTCCTTTGTGCCATCTTGTCTTTGGTAATTCGAATTGAGTGATTTTTGGTTCTTTTTCCCACTTTTTCACATCAAATCTGGATTTTGTTCCTTTTAGCCGTATTGAACTTGAAAGCCTGCATTTATTCCAAAAATAACACATAAACAACAATAAAATACTCAAAGGCAAGCATAAACTTAAGTAAACGAGGGGGTAAAAATAGGTATTTTTAGCCCCGATCAATCCCCCCACACTTAAAGTTTTGCTCGTCCTCGAGTAAACAAAACAAAAGAGAACCAAACATAACACATAACAAATAACTTGGTTGGCCACGTTCAAAGATAACATCCCATTCATTTCAAGTGCATTCATGTGACCAATGAATTTAGTGTGACTTTATTTCAATAAACCTATTTGACTTTTGTGGCGAGGATATATTCAATGCTTCATAATAGTTATTTAGGCTAAGTAGTACTCACTTAATACCCCAACACATTTGTGTGTGTAGTGTGCAACAGCTTCCACATGGTCAAAGTTTATGTCATTATATAAGTGATAATAGGGAATGTATAGTTTCTAGCTTTTAAAACTAGCTCTTCCTTTTCACTAATAATCTACATGTCCACTAGCGTAAATACACTCATACATTGTATTGAGGATTAATGAACTTTATTCCCTATACATATAAGCAATTTGATGTGCCTTGGGTTTTTGGCATCTTTATACCTCTACCCAATCATATGAGTTCCATGTACGAATGTCATTTTCACTCAAGAGGCTATCTCATAGAGGATGGGTAAGAAATTCAACAAATTAAACACATGCCAAAGGTTTTATGGCTTGTTATACCTATTCCCAATCATAAAAGTTCCTTTGATTTCAAACTTTCTTTCAAGTTCAAGAGGCAATCTCGCATCGAATTGGGAATGTGTAAAAGTAAGACAATTAACACTAAGCCATAGTTCGAATCATATCCTCTAATGCGTATGTGTTCACACTAGTTTTCACAAGATCACTAGGTAAAAGGTAAGCTTTATTCATTTTGAAAAAGACATCCCTATTTCTCACTTTATTTCATGACTCAACCTATCCCATATGTTTCCCCACTTGTGCTTGAAAACAAATGTATTGAAATACAAATTTTCCACACTATGCTTCAACTTCTATCACTTAGCACTAAATTTTCCTCAACCATTAAGTCTTATTGCATAAAACTTGTATCATTTGTCACACAAAAATTCATTTCCTACATTAGTTCACTATCCATGGATAGTTATGATCTTTAACAAAGTTTCCAACCTACACTTTGTGTCAAAAACACAACTTATTCACAAGATCAAAAAAATTTGAAAAAGTTCACACAAATAACAAAACACATAACATATGGGGTAAAACATGCAATATTGATTGACTAGCAAATCACTTTTCACAATAAGCTCAAAAAAAAACTAACAACAAACATGTATTGCATCAACTCTTTCATTCAATTCCTCCAACAAGGATGATGATCATTTCCCAACGTAAGAAAGTTTCAACAAAAGCAAACATTCCCTCCCCCACACATAGAATCTTACATTGTCCCCAATGTAAGTTAAAGAATAAGGTAAATAACTCCCTTTTTAGTAGGCAATGAACTCCAATGTTTGCTAAGTTGATTTGGCTTGCTCCTAGCTCCATACTTGTTGAAATGTCCTCCTTTTTTTTTATTCATTCTTTTTGTGGCATCCTCTTGGACTCCTTCAAAAGAATTCAACCTAATTCACTACAAAATAAGAAAATCAACAACTCAAAGCAAAGCAAAAATAACTAAAGTCAAAAGAAAAGAACAAGAGATTAGAAGTAGTTCTAGGTTTATTAGTCCCTAGCTAGATTTTATTGCTATTGTCATGGTTTGTTTCCTTGGAGTTCCTTCTTCCTCTTTGCTTTGATCATTTTCCTCTCCATGCCAACACTATTACCATTTTCTTGTGATTCACTCATGGCTATCCAATTTTGCTGTGGCACTTTTCTCTTATTAGCTCCTCACTTCTTTTTCTTTTCCTCTTTCGATGTTTGGGCTTTGGTATGAATCTGCCACTAGTCATTGGATGAATCCCTACCATGAAGCATTGACCTCCTATATTAGGGTTCTTCTCTTCTTCACCAACCTTGAGAGTGACAGCTTGATCTTCAATCTTGAATGTTATTGTTCTACTTTGCACCCCAATAGTTGCATCATCGGTAGCCAAGAATGGTATCCCAAGTATAATGGGAATATCTCTATCCTCCTCCATGCCCAAAATCTCAAAGTCTACCTGGAACACAAATTCATCAACGGTCACATAGACATCTTCAATTTTCCCAATTGTATTTACCAATGATCGATCGGCAAGTTGAAGATTTATCAAGGTAGGCCTAATTCTTTGTTTTAGCCCAACACTCAAAGCGGTTGAGAGGGGCATTAAACTAATTCCCGCTCCCAAATCACATAAGGCTTTAGGAAAATACCTTGTACCGATCAAACATGGAATAGTAAAACTACCCGGATCTTTCAACTTCATTGGCATCTCTCGTTTGATCAAACAACTACAAATCTCCGTCAAAGAGATCACCCCCTCACATTGAAGCTTCTCCTTGTTGGCAATGAGTTTCCTAAAGAACTTTGAATATAATGGGCACATTCACATTAATCTTTTCAAGCATTTTCACCCACCTAGCAAATTGTTCATCATGCTTATTTCATTTCACAAGCCTAGAAGGATATGGAGGACATGGCAAATCGTTCTCAAATTCAAGAGAGTTGGGACCTTCCTTCATAGTCTCCATCAATTCCGGTTCAAACTCCAACTCTTCTCCTTTAATGGCCACATCTTCCACATTATCTTTTTCACCACTTTTCTTCTTTCTTTCACTCGTGGTCTCAACTTTCTCTCCACTTCTCAAGTAGATGTCATTACATTGATCTTCAACATCTTGGCTAGGCAAAGAGTTACTAGTGGTAATCTCTTGAGGTTTACTTTGGGTAACTTGGGCTAATTGCCCCAATTGATCTAGCATACTCCTTACCATAGCTTCAAGGTTCATGATGCTTATATCATTTTGATTCAGCCTTTGCTCTATTACCTCTATCCTTGTGACAATCTTATCCAAGATGTTACAAAACATTTCCTCAACCACAGGCTTCTTCTCTTCTTGCTTCAAAGGTGGAACCTCCTTTTGAGCTTGTCTCTCAAAGTTGCTCCCAAGATGCCTATGATCTCCCGATTCCAAATTTGCCCCATAGAGTGAAATAACATCCCGTTCTATTGCTCTTTGTTGTGTCTTTTGTGGAGAGATTCTAGTCTTTGGCCAAAATTCCTCCTCTTTGGCCATTCGTGTCAAGAGCTCTTCAACTCCTTGAATGGACATGGATGATAAAGAGCCCCCCGCACTAATTCTCACCTCTCTCATAGTATCATAAGTCAACCCTTTGCAAAACACTTGAAGGTGTCTTCCATTATCAAAACCATGATTTGGGCATCTCCTCAACATCTCTCCAAACCTTTCCCAAGCTTCACTAAGAGATTCTCCTTCATCTTGACAAAACATGAAGATTTCCATCCTCAGCTTCTCAACCTTTCTAGGGGGAAAGAATTTCATGATAAACCTCCTTCTTTGCTCCTCAAATGTTGCCAAAGAAGAGGCTCTTAATGTCTTGTACCATTTTTTTGCTTTCCCTTCCAAGAAAAATGGAAAGAGAATTCTTCTCACCTCAACTCGAGAAACTCCTTGTATCATAAATGTGTTGCATATAAGGAGAAAATCCTCAATATAGTCATAAGGATCTTCATTCTCAAAACCTTGGAAAACAACCTTCTTTTGAATCAAACATATGAGATCGGGAGGAATGAGGAAGCTTTCAACATCAAGTTCACACAAGTTATTACGATCTACAAATCGAGGCTTATATAGCTCCCCAAACGTTCTTGGACGTTGTTCATCATGGGTAGCCATCTTTTCTAAGATTGAACCTTAACACAAAAAGGAATCCTCAAGTGCCTCCAAATTAACCAACAATAGCCACAAAACAATAACAAGTAAAATGCACCAAAGACAAAAGAGCAAGTAAAACACCAAACTATATAATCACAAGATTCAAAAGACCACAAAACACAAAACAAGTAAAATGGACTAAATGTAAAATAGCAAGTCAAAAACGAAAACAAGATAATAAAAAAATTCAAGACAACACAAAATGTGAAAACTGCACAAATGAAAAACACAAAAAAAGTATGCAAACTATTCAAAATACCAAACACTAATCTCAACTCAAATAGTACCTCCCCGTCAATGGCGCCATTTTGTTGAGTGAGTTTGTCGTGCAACCGAAACAAACAAATACCCTAACTCTAAATATGTAGCACTTGGAAGCAAGGGGTCGAATTCCATAGAGAGGGGGGTCTTGTTAAGAGTTCGTGTCTAGTATGTAGAGTAATGAAAAATGCAACTAAGGAAAGAAAACAAGAAAAAATGCAACAAGACTAAACTTACACTAAAGTCAACCTAATTGATCTAGGACTTTAGCTTCAAAATTAAGGAGTAGAAATCAAGTATATAAGTGTATAATTGGAATTTATGACTAGGTTTCTCAATCATTTGTAGCATTGGTGATTCATGTGATAGCTTGAAGAATGTGGTTTAATGTTATCTAGTGGAAATTTGGTGGTTAAGACTATAAACGGACCAAACTCAACCTCAATTAATAGATCAATCAAAGCAAATTGATTCTATGTCATTTCAAATCAACAACTTCCAAGCCAAGTCCCCAACTAGGTTATCATGCTAGTGTTGACTTGGTTTCCATATGCTTAGGGCTAATTCATGGAATAGACTCAATCAACATTATCATGGACAAAGCGGTCTCTTCATCACAACATGCAATGGATTAATATTCTACTCACAACATGACCCAATTCTCACTTTCAAGTTAAGGATATTGTTCAAGAAATTTGACCTTAAAATCAAGCATATGAAACATAAAATCAAGCCCATAACATTTCATCAACATACAAACAAATTATCAAAAGCCCATAGCCTAATTCCAAAGACACCACACAATTTAGCCCATCATGGCTAATTAGAGCAAACCCAAATGGTAGATTAAGCAATGAATTAGCAAGAAAGTGCAAGGAAAGAGACAACCCAATATATGTGGTCCTCCCAAATGTTGATTCCAAGCTAAAGGTCCAAGCTTCCTTTTGATTTCCACTCCAATTAGCCAAAAGTTCATAGAATTCTATCCCAAGAAATGAAACACCAAGAACACACACTAAAATGTGTGTTTTTATGCGCTATTGCTAATTGTGTTCTAGATACCTAACTTAGTGTTTAAGAAATCTTATACAGTTAGTAAAATGACTAAAAATCAATAATTACATAAATTACCCCGCTTATTCTAAAATAGGGGCCGAAATGCAATATCCGAAAGTGTTGGTCCCGCAGCCACTTTTTCAGGATTTCAGACAGCGCACTTTGATGATATTGGAACGCGATTTGGAATGTCATCCGTGCATAACTGGGTGTTTTGGTCTTCATAAGAAGTTTAGCCATGCCTCCTGGCTTTCTAATGCATCAAGAATCATTGAATTGGGAGGTCTGGAATGAATGTTATGAATATTCTCCCAAACTGTGACAAAGGTTTCTGATTTTCTGAATTCTTTGGTGCATATTGACTTGATCGTCAATTTCAACCATCTTGCCAGCCGTGTTTGGAGTAATTCCAAACATAAGAGTTTTAGTACTCTCGAAGATCTTTCCAAAACATCCAATAACTCTTCTTTTAATTATGTAGAAGCCAAGATATGCTCGTTTGAACTTTGCTTTGTGTTCTGCCAAGTTTTGACTTGCATTCCCATCTTTGATCCTTTGTGCCATCTTGTCTTTGGTAATCCGAATTGAGTGATTTTTTGTTCTTTTTCCCACTTTTTCACATCAAATCTGGATTTTGTTCCTTTTAGCCTCATTGAACTTGAAATCCTGCATTTATTCCAAAAATAACGCATAAACAACAATAAAATACTCAAAGCCAAGCATAAATTTAAGTAAACGAGGGGGTAAAAATAGGTATTTTTAGCCCCGATCATCTATTGCATCAAAATGTTCATAGTTTTGAAAAACAAATACTTTCCAAGTCTTATTAAAAAGAAATTAATAGTATGTATAATATTATTTTAAAACAATTTGATTGGCATGTATGCAATAAATATTTATAGTGTTTAGGAAAACAATTTGAATAGTATTATATAATAGATTTTAAAAGAATAAATTACAAAATAAAAGAAACGAGGATAAGAAGAAAAGAAAAAGAGAAATAAAAAGGAATATTTTATTACACTATTTGCTACTTTAGCGACAATATTTAGTTTCATCACTATTTATTTCATTGCTATTTTATGATTTTAAGGTTTTACAAGAAACTTATGTTCTCATTAAAAGAAAGTTTTATTTAAGCGAGGAATGTAGAGCTTTGTTTTATTCTATTTAGTGAGGATTATATTTTTTGCTCGCGAATGAAAGGAAAAAATTGTTGCTAATATAGAGTTAAAATGGCGGGAGTTTTCCTGCCAAACCAATTGCGACCAAACCTGGTGAGGAAAAAAACTTTCCTCGCCAATTATGCAACAGTTCGGGATAAACAGTAAAAAATTTTTGATTTTTCGCTAATTGATATATTTTTCGAGAAAAGCAAAATTTTCTCACTAGCATTTCGTGGCTAATGAACATTTTTGTTGTAGTGAAAGGTGGAGTTGGATTTCTAGTTTATTTGGTCAACCAAACCAAAGTTGGAAGATATTGTTGTGGTAAGGGAATACGGTGATAGTTTCCCTAAAAAGTTGACCTCTTTGCCATTTGATAGAGAAGTGGAGTTCACCATAGAGTTGTTGTCGGATGCTAGCCCTATCATTAGGACTCCTATCGAATGGCACCCTTAGAATTGCAAGAATTGAAAACACAGTTGCAAGAATTGTTGGAGACAGGTTTTATACAACCTAGTACCTCGCCATGGGGCGCATAAGTATTATTTGTAAAGAAGAGGGTTGGATCCTTGCGAATGTGCATTGACTACCGGGGTTTGAATAGAGTGACTAGTAAGAATAAATACCCTTTGCCTTTAATTGTTGAATTGTTTGACTAGCTAGAAGGAGCTAGAGTGTACTCAAAGTTTAACCTCCGTCAAGGATATTATCAGTCAAGGATTCAAAAGGAAGACATACCAAAAACTGATTTCAATACCCGATACGGGCATTATGAATTTGTTGTAATTCCATTTGAACTAACTAATGCACTTGCCGTCTTCATGGACTTAATGCATAGGGTATTATGGCCATACCTAGACCAATTTGTGGTTATTTTTATTGATGATATTTTGGTGTATTCCAAAAAACCCTGAAGAGCATGAAAAACACCTTAGGGTTGTATTAGAAATATTATGAGAGCACAAACTCTATGCAAAATTTGACAAATGCAAATTTTAGTTAGAGAAAGTGGCATTTTTGGAATTGTGATATTTCATTGATTTGAATTATGATGAAATCCTAATTAGTAATGGATGGAAACAGTTTGCCTTGGCTGTGATTGTCTTGTTCACATATTGCTAGCTGAATCCTGAATTTTGTTCATTGACTATGAAATATTGGTTACTAGTTTGACCTTGTTATGAGTTGATATGGTTTGTGGGTATGGTCACTAGTGTATTTCAACTCAGCGACTAGAATTTGGGTTACTAGCTTGCCCTGGCAGTTGGTTTTTCATTTTTGTTTGCTTCCGGTTGGCAGTATTGAATTCTGTGATTGAACTGTTACATATAATGCTGGATATTTTGAACTGGCAAAGTTGTGGTGCCTTGTTAGTTCTAAAGAAGTGTTCTGAATTTTGCCTAAGGCTGGGGATTTGATGCAATGTTGAGATTCCTAACTTGGAGGGATAGGTGCTGATTGTGGATTGGCTGGGTGTTTTATAGATCAGATGCTCACAAAGCGGACCCCACTTTTTTATTATATTTAAAATTTTCTAGTTGATTAGCTATTCCTTATACATGTTATACATAGATTGCATGGAAATGGTGATAAGTTGTGTGTGCACCAACTTATTTGGTCTTATTTGTTCTTTCTTACTTGAACTTTGCATGCATTCACAATGAAAAGAACATGTGTCGAACATCTTTTGTGTGAAAATGTGTTAAAGCTTGCAAACGAGAGAATAAGTGGAGTGTTGAGAAAATGTGTCATGAATTGATATAATTGCGTGAAGGAGGATGTAACTAGATCACACTTGGTGCGGTACAAGCCACATACACTAGCACACCATCACTTCACACAACACAAAAGAACACACACAACACAACACACACACACACAGGTCGGCCGTCACTCCTGACAGCCGACCAAACACACACACACATGGGTCGGCCGTCACTACTGACGGCAGACCAAACACACAGTCACACACATGCACAAGTTGATGTTGGTTTGGGTTGGTTGATGTCTTGAATGCAGTGTGATGAATGAACACATGATGAAAATGGCTTTTTGCGATGAAGTGTTAACGAGACATGAAATGAGTTGTGCATGCGATGAATTTTTATATCAAACACCTATACTTGCACTTCACATTCATGCATACGCACACAACACAAGCATCACAAACACACCCAACACAAACACACACACGCACTCACACGCCAACCTGACGGCCGTCAGGTTGGTCGGCCGACTGGTTGGTCGGCCGTCACTCCTGACGGCCGTCGGACCTACTCACCCTCACACACTCACTCACTCACTCAAATGCTCTCACTCTCAGTGCACTAATGTGTAACACAAATACTCATTCACAACTCACTTCACTAATTTGCATGCTTACAACTAAATCACCTCACTCATGCACTAGCTTAGTACTACACTCTCACATGCACATTCCCATCAGCTCATCACCGCTACCCTTGCACACTTAACTGCATCCATAGGACAAATGCCCTCAAGACACACTCACATGTGCACACACAAAGGCTTGACACTCACTAAACACACAAGGCATAAGCATAGCATTGCATATGTTCACTAGGTGTTTGTGATTGGGCATTTTCTAAGTCGTAACGATTGAGTCATAGGGACCACGTGAGATCATTTTCTTCCTTGATTGGTACAGGACACGTGGAGGAATCAGGCATGGAGGAGGATGCAATTCAACCAACATGATCAAGGATGACAAGGGGAAGGTATAAAAGGGAAGGATGAAAAAGGATAGGGAATCAAGCAGTAGGGGAGGAAAAGAGAGAAATTCATCATCGAGACACCAAAAACCCTAAGAACAACTAAGAGCAAAATACAGAGGGAGATAGATTGTAGCTTGAATTGATTAACTGTAATCTTGGATTGTGAGCCGAACATCATGATCGGCTAACTTCATAGTGTTGCCTTGAGGGTTCAATTGTATGGATTTCTGGTTTATTTGAGACAACTGAAATAGAATTTATCTGTGCTAAATCTTGATTGATGTTCATTGCATGTTTTGTTTCAATGGGTTTATATAAACCTGTTCAAATCCTTACTTGATCTGCGGTACCCACTGAGATCTGTGTGGATCTACCCACGTCAATTGGATAAAACATACAAAGAATTGAAATCAACATCTTGTGTGTCTCAGTTACTTATTTGCTTTTTGATCTTAGTTGTGTGGTGCCAACTGACAATCTTAAGGTCGATTATATGATCAGGATTGGGTTTATCTGAATAGTTCAATTTGAAAGCGTAACTTGGTTGTTTGCCCTACCAAAGGAAACAATTAAGCGTAGAAATAGAGTTGACCTATAGGATGGGGTTCTAGGGTATTAATTGGAACCGAGATCTTGCTCTATCAAGAGAAGATTTAGGGCATCTGTGGTCTGGAGTTGTGAGGGCCAACAGGCCAATCAGCCTCACATCACTAGTAGATACACCCCTCACATGATACACAAGTCCGTGATAGTGAACAGAGGTCCATGCTAATTGTTTATCCCTCGAGGCAACGCACTTCCCATTACTGTTTATTCCCCATTTCATTTGAGTAATATCATTTCGTTGTTATTTGATATCATAATTGAAACCGAGACATAACCCTCTCCCTGTGGATACGATCCTTCATCGCTACTACATAGTGTTTTAGGTTAAATTGGTGAGCTTACGATAGCCCATTCCAATTTTTGGCGCCGCTGCCGGGGAGAGGCAGAGTGTCAAGTTTGATTTTTGTGATAGTTTCACTTTGTTGTTACTTTACGAATTCTTATTTGAAATTGTTGATCTGTTTGTTTTGTTGAAATCTTAATTCATTACTGTCTCTGTTGATTTTGTTCTATTGATATTCTGCCTAGTGTTGTTTCTTCTTCTTGTGAGAATTCCCAGTTTATGCCACCTAGAGCAAGGCTACGAGGGGAAGCTCCGGAATTTGCTCTTGACTTAGAATTGGAAAGGACTTTAAGAGAAAGGGGAAGGATAATAGAATTGGCAGAACAAAATGTGGAGAGGCCTCAGCCCCAACCACCTCGATTTGGGGGCCATTTTGCGGTAAATTTCGAGCGGAGGAAAAATCATCAGGGAATTGATGTCGAAAGTTATCAAATTCCGACACAAATCGTGTCCATGATCACCCAAGGACAGATCTTTCAAGGCCTGAGTCATGAGGATCCTAATGAGCATCTAGATTGGTTCCTAGGACTTTGCAACACCTTTAAGCTGCAGAGGGTTACTCCAGACAATGTGAGAAGAGTTCTATTTCTCCTGTCTCTCAAAGGGAAAGCTAAGCACTGGTTTAACTCGATTGGGGGACAGTCCATTGCCACCTTTGAAGAACTGGAGCGGAAGTTTTTAGCTAAGTATTTTCCTCCAGCAAAATTGGAGCGAATGAGATTGGAAATTCGCAGTTTTCAGCAACAGGATGGCGAGACCTTCAAGGAAGCCTGGGATCGATTCAACGACCTACTCCGCCAATGCCCAAACAATGACCTGGGGGAGGTCAGGGAGCTCAACACATTCTTTAAGGGCCTAACTCTGGAGTCTTCGCTGATGGTCAAGGCGTGTGCTAATGGGGCTTTAAAAAACAAGAGCGTGCCCGAGGTGAGGGAACTCTTTGACTCGATTGCGGACGATGAAAACCTATTTCCAGAAGCTAGGAAGACTAACATGAGGAAGGAGCGCGGTGTGTTGGACTTAGATGAAGAAACCTCTTTGGAAGCAAAAGTTGAGGCCCTCACAAGACAAGTTCAGAATCTAAAGGCTGCTAAGGTCGCTCTAGTGTTGATGTGCGGGCTGTGTAAGGGAGAGCACCATACGGATGAGTGCGAGTTTACTCAGGAATCAGTGCAGTATGTCAACAAATACAACAACTGCCAACAATACAGTGGTTATCGATATCAATTAGGCCAAGGCAATTGGGGGCAGAATAATCAGGGAACTCAGCAAAGGCAGTACTGCCAGAGTGGGGAGTCAAGCAACCGGGAACAGAGAAAGACAACTGATGATTTGCTCCACGAAATTCTTGGAAAAATGGACATGTATGAGAAGAGGACCTCCACATTGGAAACCCAAGTGAAAAACGTGGAGTCTTCTATCATGAACATTGATATGCAGATGGGACAGTTGGCTAAGGCAAGCCATCAGAGACCCCAAGGTACCCTCCCAAGTGATACAGAGCCGAACCCAAAAGGAAAAGGACCAGAAATCTGTAATGTCATAACTCTGAGATGTGGTAAAGAAATAAGTGGAAACAAGAAGAAAGAACAAAAGGACGATCCTGAAGAAGAAGTCATGGACGAAGAGATTATCGTGGAGGAGGAAATCCAAGAGGAGAACAAAGTGGAGAGTGTGAAGGCACCTGAACCAAAGAAGAAAAGGGGACCTCAAAGTCCCTACAACTACCCAGAGTATGCACCACTACCTCCATACCCTCAGAGAGCCCCACCTTAAGCTAAGAAGGGAGCCCAATTCACCAGATTATTTGATATGGTAAAAAATGTGAATGTCAATGTACCCTTGTTGGACCTGGTTACAGCTATGCCCCGATATGCAAAATTCTTGAAGGACCTGATTGCCAACAAGGAACAGATCCTACAGTGTGATTTCCCAATACCCCTTACAAAAGAAAGTCAGGCATGGGTAAACAATGACCTACCTCCAAAGTTGAAAGATTCATGGAGCTGCACCATACCATGCACAATTGGTACTAGATTCTTCAACAAAGCCCTTTGTGATCTTGGAGCGGGTATTAATTTGATGCCCCTCTCCATTGCTGAGAATGTCGGTTTGGGGGGTAAAATCAAACCAGTAGCAGTACTACTCCAATTGGCTGACAGATCTTTGGTGCAATGACAATTTCATTAAGGTTTGACAATCCTATACAACAGTTTGTATTTGCATTCATCAATCAAGGCACAAAAATTTCACAACACTATTGAGATCCAACATACATTAATCTCACAATAAGTAATTTCTACTAAAAACTAAAAAATAACCTACGAATACAAAATAAGCTATCACACTTTCTCATTCAATCCGAAGAAAATTCAAATCATGCCAATCTTCCCATAAAAAACAAAACACTCCAAATAGAAACTGTCTTCACCATTCATTTCCACACAACAATTCAATTAACCAAGTTAACTAGTTCAATTCATCAAACTAACTCAATTCACTCATCAAAATCAGTAGCACATCTTCAGCAGCAACACAAAAATTTAAAAAAAAAAAAAAAAGAACATGCCTCCACACTTAATGGGATGCTTGTTCTCAACCACTTGAGTAAGGGAACATAAAAGACCCCCTCATGTAGTGTGTTGTGAATCCATATTCTTTGGTTCTGTCTCCTTTTCATTTCTTTATTTATTGAATTAGTTGTGCTTCAATTGCTGCAGCTACTGCTTCCTTTGCATGCTTGATCTTCTTATTTTTCTTCTTCATGCTCTTATTTGAACTCTCAGGAAGCTTGCTTTCTTTCTTCCTCTTCTTGGGCTTGGTTGCCTCTGATTTTCCTTCATTTGCTTCTATGGACATAGTATCCAAAATCTCTTGAATCTTCAGTTCAATCTCATATTCTAGCTTTTGATCCTTATCACATGCTGGCCCTTGCACCTCCAATGGTTCCACCATCTCTTTATCTATGCTCCTCAACACCTATTGCACTATACTTGTAGGGTTAAATGGGGGTTAGATACCCATTAGTAGTAGATTCTTTGTATCATGCTGGGCATCCTCCTGTACTTGCTCCTTGTGAGTTGGAACTTCCTTTTCAGCCTGCTCTTCCTTAGGAGTGGGGTGGATTTCATTCTTTACTGATCATGCATTACCATATCAACTGTGATTACTTGTTGTATCACTTCTTGGCTTTGTTCTTGAGATGTAGATGGGACATCTTTTTGTAGATTAGCAGAATTGATGCCTTTATTTGTTTCCTAATTTCCCCTCCAACATGCTGCCACTATTAAGGCAATTAATGTGGGCAATGCTATCTTTATTTCCCTTGCCTCTTTCTTGATCTCCTTCACTTCCTCATTTATCTACTTGACATCCTTATCCAAAGATTCTATTTTCTTCTTCATTGCAGCCATCCTAGCTTCTCACATTGATAGAGCCAAGGGATTTGTCAAAATCCCTTGCTCCATAGCTTTTTCCTTAGCATCCATATCTTTGATGGTTGCTTGGAGCTTCTTCACTATGATATCTATGATTGCTCCAGTAAGCTTCACAATCACATCCTTATTCTCTTGAGGACAACCAGCTGCTAGGCCTATAGAAATCTGATAAAAGAAGGAAAGATCAACCATGTCTCCTAAGATTTGGGCACCAATTCAATCTGCATCAAGACCAGCTTGCAATATATAGTTTGCTTCTGGTGGATGTAGTAGATCAAGAGGACTTTTTCTAGGCTCAAAGTGCTCTCATTTTGCCCTTGATACAATCTTGCTTGTATAAATTTCTGCCACACCTTGGTGGGAGGTTGAGGAATTATTGCTTAACATTTATCACCTCCCCTTATTGATTGATATTCCGTTGTTTCCCTAGCCATATCTGTTATCTTTGTTTCCTTATCTAAGAAATCAGTATTATGATACCGATCATACGTAATGGTAGACAGTTGATAATGCTTATTGATGATGTCCCTCAAAATTGGAACTGTCTTCCCTCTCACCATCACCTGTCCTTCCTTGGCTACTGTTAGATTGCAATATAACTACCTCACCATGGATATGTTCATCTCTAGGGTTGGTTGGGCAACCAACTTCTTCCATATATGGAACTTCATAATATCATTAAAATTCTTGAGTTGCACCACCAAGCACCTTTCTTGTATGGGATTCTCGAGCCTTATTAGATTAATTGTGCTCTCTTTGGCAATTTTCAAGTAGGGGGAGTTTCCTACTCAAAGTGGAGGTGTGGCTTCTCTTGTTGGGGATTCTTCTTGTAAAGCTTGGCCCTTTGAGATGGCATAATCTTGTTGCCTCTTGGTCAAAGCCTTTCCCTTTCCCTCAGGTGCCATATATTCTTGGAAAAAACATAACCCATGATTCTAACACTAACACTTGGGTAAGCTATGCACAGAATATTGTAATTAAAATAGTTAAAAAGAACTTGTTCAATGAAGGCATGGTTAAACAAGCATGGTTCAGAAAAAATAGCAATTTAAAATAGGGCATCAACCTTTTAGCCAAGAAACACTTCACTTACAGGCCCTAGCCTACTTCTAAACACTCAGCTTCACAATTTTCGCATCATGCCTCTCATGTATGTGACCAAAATGGGGTGGTATACTCATGAAAGTGTATCTCACAAGTTCACCATGAAAATGAACACATTATTCCTTATGCCTAAATGAGGTTTATTTCATTTCCATATGAGGTGTCACAAGCATGTTAACCAAATTTCTGCACAATTCAAGACTATAATGGCATATTTGCGACCAAGTAAAACTGAGATGCAAGCTCAGAATTTCAAGCCCCATGAGTTTTCATGATCAATAGCCAATTGTATACATTGAAGTACTTCTCACCTCACAAGCAAACCAATTAACTATGTACATCTATTTAGCAAGAAAATAAGAACACAAAAAACCATACAATTAACTACTCAGGCACTAAAAATTCAGAATCCACATAATCTTCAATTCTACCAATTTTTATGCTTTTAATGCTCAAGCACTCAGAATAACATCTCTTAAACGTGTAGAAAGGATCTACAACACCAATTTGCAAATAAGGAACCATGAATTCAAACTTCATCAAGCATAATAAATCAGTTCTACACTAATCTTCATTCCTCATGCTCTAGGTGTTAACCATGCCAAATTAGCTTTAGTTACATATTATCTAACATACATAAACATTAAAAGAAGCTAAATTAAACATTTAACAATCAGAGAAGAGAGAATCAAAACTTAACCTTAGAATTTAGGGCTTCGATGAATGCTGTGATTCCTAAATATTTTCTATAGTGATGAATTGGTAGAATTGTTTGTGAAGTGTGTATGCAATATTAGGAAATGGCCTAACTAGGAACGGCAGACTCACTCATATTG
Organism: Ophiorrhiza pumila; assembly: GCA_016586305.1. Lineage (NCBI taxonomy): Eukaryota > Viridiplantae > Streptophyta > Magnoliopsida > Gentianales > Rubiaceae > Ophiorrhiza > Ophiorrhiza pumila. The sequence goes on along the minus strand of BLIW01000007.1, from coordinate 21,918,235 downwards.
ATGGATTTGTGTAGCTAAAAAATTTGATTGAATGCAACACGACTTGCTTTGAGCTACACTTAGCTTATGTGAAATGAGAATGAGAAAATTTGGAAATTGTTTCTAAGTGTTGGTACATATAGAAGTTCCTTAAAGTGATGTAACGCTGTCGACGCCGTGTAAGAAAAGCCAGTGTGCATCATAGCATAGGCTACCTCATCCCACACGAACAGTGGTTTTGTAGATTTTTGCAAATAGATGAGCAATAAAAGCATGGCGTGGGATTTCTATTAGTCACGTCGCGTAAGCCAAAATTCACATTTATAGATGTAGTGTAAGTTTCATACTGACATGGGCTTTTGCTGGTCACGCGAGTTCATTTGTATCATATTGAAAACACTGATTGCTCTATTCGTGTAGCCCCATTCACGCCACATCATATGATTTCAACACTTGTGAATTGTTTTGAAAAATTATTTATGCTTTGTGGCGTAGGCCGTCATAAGTTACACGACATGATTTTTGTGCATTTTCATGGCGTGGGTATAGTGAAGCTACAACAATCAACTCGTGAAGATTTACTTGTTTTGCCCAATTTTCATGTAGCCTAAGCCAAGTTACATCATGCAATTTTTCACATGGCTTAGATTTTCTTTAGGATTCATCATACTGAGGGTATTGTAAACTTTTGGATCCTTTGTAATTAACAACATGACATTGCATATGCTAGGTCATGCAAGAAAATTATTTTTAGAATTTTTATCAGTAGCTGCGTTTTTAGGTAGAGATTAAGGAAAACATGAGAACTACTGATGTGTAATTTTTGGCGTGGTAGAGGTCATCTCAAACCATGTTCAATTTTCCTTGGAAGAGCTACACAATTGCAATTAGCGCAGACTTACGCAAGCTACACTGCAAAAATGCTTTGCTTCTCATTTAGGCAAAAATTCCCTCGCGTAGGATTTTGCTTAGTTGCGCCGTGCTAAAGATTTTCTTAACTCTCAAAAACTTCACAAATTTGAGTTGGCGTGGCCAAGCATAACCTATACAAAACTTAAACCATTTCAGAAGGTAGCAATTTTTCAGCCTTAAGTCTCTTCCTTCTAAAATTTTTTTCTGGTGTATCAGCCTACGCGAGATTTTTTGTAGTGCATTCAGGGTTGCAGATATACAATTCGTGTGGTCTAAGTTAGATTATGTTGTATATCTCACACATCCCCACACTTATCTTAAAAACATAACGTGATCATGAACACAGCACGTCATGCAAAAATCCATGAATGCTTGTGTTGTTTCTATAGGGATTTTAACAAAGCTTGGCTTATTTGTAGCTTACGCCATGAAAATCAGGATTTTAACTTCCAGATGTTTAGAAAAGATTGAAAACTTTACCACAGCGTAGTTTGAGTGAGCCTACGCAAGACTCAGGAAGGTTGAAATTTTCAACATTTTACAGAGCATTTCTTCTTTCCTTCTAAATGTGACTTCTCGCGTGGCGTAGTGTAAGCTATGCTGTGGTATTTTCCTTCACAAATCAGATCTGGCATGGGTTGAGTGCAACTACATCGTGTTTCTTGGAAAATTGAACCAGTTGATCAAAGACTAATGTCATGGCGTGACTACCTGTTAGTCATGCAAAATCATCTTGTCATCCTGATTTTGACTCTGAAATAAACAAGTTTAACCAACATCTAGGTACACTTGACTCCTCAAAGGTTTTGGCTCAAATCTTCTCAAGTTATGTAGCCAACTTGCACTTTCACCATGATCATGAACCTTGGTCACACTTTCTAGAGGTGCTTCTGCAATCTATCAAAAATTTTCATTAATGAATGAATGTATGCATGCATATGATATATATATCAATCTTTATTCTTTACTTTCTTGAAGTCAAACTTCCCTTGCTAAACAATAGCTAGCCCTTTACCTTCTTAAATCCTACAAAAATAATTAATCTAATTAATCAAACTTCTAATTCTACTAACTAAAGAAAATAAGCGAAAGAAAGGACAAGGTTAAGAGTAGGAATCTTGGGTTGCCTCCCAAGCAGCACTAAACTTATTTTCATTAGTTCGACTTATTGCTTCTCCATGCTCAAATGCTTTATTGCTCTTATTGGCACCCGATTGCCGTCTTCCACTTGCCAAGGTTATCCAAATCTCCAAGGTAGTGTTTCACCTTTTTTCTATTGTCATTGAATTTTTACCCTTTTTCGTCATTTGTGACTTCAAGTGTGCCATATAGGAATACATTGGTGATTACAAAGGGTCCCATCCATCTTGATTTCAACTTGCCAGAAAGCAACCTCTAATCTCGAATTGTAAAATAGCACTTTTTGACCCACATCAACGTGTCTATCAAGAATATCTTTTCATGTCTTGCCTTGGTCATCTTCTTATAGAGTGAGGCACTATGGTATGAATGAAACACGAATTCGTCCATTTCATTGAGAACTACCATTCTTCCACTAGCTGCCTCCTTTCAGTCCATATTCAAGTTACGTATAGCCCAAAAAGCTTTGTGTTCCAGCTCCAATGGCAAATGACATGACCTTCCAAACACCAAAGGATATGGTGGTGCATCGATAGGAGTTTTGTAGGCTATCCTATATGCTCACAATGCATCTTCAAGCTTTCTTGCCCAGTCTTTGCGGATTGGTCCAACTACCTTCGCCAAGATCCTCTTGATATTATGGTTTGAAATTTCAGCTTGCCCACTAGTTTAGGGATGATAAGGGGTGGCAACCTTGTAGCAAATACCGTATCTTCCTAACAAAGCCTCAAAACTTCTATTGCAAAGTTGGATCGCCCATCACTTATAATGGTTTTTGGAGTGACAAATTATCTGAAAAGGTTTCTCTTCAAAAAGGTCACCACATTTTTGTTGTCTTTTTTTGGAACTACCATGGCTTCTACCCGTTTTGACACGTAGTCCACAGCAACCAGTATATAATTGTTGCCATAAGATTATGAGACATGTACCATAAAATCAATTTCCCACACATCAAAGATATCCAGTTCAAGGTTGTTGTTGAGTGGCATTTCTTGTCTCCATGTGATGTTTCCTGTTCTTTGGCATTATGCACACTTGGCCGCAAACTCTTGAGCATCTTTAAACAATGATTGGCAATAGAATCCCGATTGCAACCCCTTGAAGGCTGTCATTCTTCCCCAAAAGTGGCCTCCATACGGGGATCTAATGAGGAAGCCATCTCAAGAAGCCATGTGGATGATCAATTGCAAGGAATTGGGGGACCATTAACTCATTCAAGGAGTAAGCGAATGAGGGCAGCATTATATTCGTTGATTAAAGAACTTTTTGAACGTGAACTAGTTCGTGAAGCTCGTGAAGAGGATGCAAAATTAATTTCATATTTGGAAGTGTCCCAAATGGAGTACAATGTTGTGGTGGATCGAAATGGAGCATTGGAAAGAAGAAGTGTTGAAAAGAATGATCAAGGAGCTTAAGAAGCCCTACGTTGCGAAGTCCAAGGAGTATCATGTCGCGACGTGGACAGGCGTAAAAATGATTTCAAGAAGAATTTCAAACTTCACAACGTGCAACCACAGACGTCGCGACGTCTATAGAAGCTAGCCAACATCGCGACGTGCAACTATAGCCGACGCGACGTGTACCGACGTCACGACGTCCAGCCCCCATTCAAGTAGCGACGTGTGATGCAAGCCGTTATTACTCACTAATTTTACCCTAAACTACTGTAGTAGCAGTGAGAGGGATCGTATCCATAGGGAAGGGAATTGGTTTCAAGAATTCTCAGAATGTTGCTCTAATTATGTCACAAACAGGCAATTTCAAGGACCAGTGAAAGTAACAACCAGACTAGAGAAGTAAAAGATAACAAGATCAAATGCAAGAAGATAGCAAAATTCAAATGCCAGAAAAGAAAGGAAGGAACAAACCCCAAAAGTGAAATAGCAAGGTTTAGACAGATGTCCTAGGGTTTAGGAGCTAGACAATTGCAAATTAAATACTCATGCTATGCATTTCACCCCATGCAAATCAAAACAGGAGGAGACTAAGGTTGCCTAGGAGTCTAGTTAACACCCACCATGTCGACCACAATGCTTTCTATATTCCTTAACATCTTACTTTCGCATGTCGAGGCCTAAACAAGATGAGTGAACACCGCAATGTCTGGACTTCCAATACTAACTACTTAAGCATGCAAAACCCTAGGTCTCCCATGGCGAGGCCAGACCTAAGTTTCTAGACCTTAGTTAGCATCGAAGAGTCATAATACACTCTATTCTAGCGACTCAATGACCTCTAATTTGCATGGTGATCACATCTCGGATCATGAACAACACTTAACAGGTGGAGAAACTCCATATTCATACATTAAGTCCTCATTTCATACAATTCACACTCAAATTGATGAACAGAACCTCAACATAGCATGGCAACTACAATCAAGGTGCAATCTCATCAATGCAAGTGCAAAATTTATGAAACTTGACAAATTCATGCATTCACGAGCAAATATGATCTCAATCTTAGATTTTGGGTCAATTTCATAGCATTTCACAATTTAAATTCAGAATCATCTACTCCAAAACCTAGGACATCACACAATTTAGCCGAGAATCTCCATTTTCATCTCATATTCAGCACAAAACATCTTTGAACAATTCATTCCCATCAAATTGGACAAATTTACTGATTAAAGTGCTTAGAATTGTCAAATGCTTCTTCGAATCGAGAATCAAAATGCAATTCTCGGTACAAAGGTGCGATCGGAATCCAAATCGGAGAACGATTTCTAGAGAGAGAAATTACTAGTGAGAGAAAAGTAGAGGGAGAAAGTTCCCGCTTTCAAAATCCAAAAGTCTGTTACAATTCTAGAATCATCGATAATCCTAATCATAAAAGTCTAGAAGTCAAAAGTGCCTAAAACAATGACTAACTCCTCTATTTATAGAGGATTAGAGCTTATTCTGTACACTAACGTAAAATGACAAAAATATTACAAAAATGCCATTACAGAATATCAAATGTCCACGAAGCAACTTGAGCCAAGCATCAATCCACGCCTTCGAGCCTCGGACTTCCAAGCCTTCGTCGCGTTCAACACGCCCCCGAGCCACACAAAACCACGACACCATGAATCTGCACATGCAAAGAACAATTCCAACACTTAGAAAAATTTTGTCAATCGAATTCCATGTTTCAACTACGATGCATCGCCACGATGCATCGTCGCACAAAAAACTTCTCTACTACGACTCATCTTGACGATGCGTCGTAGTGTTAACCCTCCAATGGCGACGCATCTGTGTAAAATGGTTCTATGGTGACGCATCTCCAAGATGCGTCACCGTGTAATTGTGGGTGTATGTGCTAAGAGTGCTGTGAAATATGTGAAGAGTGTTGTCAGATCCGTGACCTAAGAGTGTGAGTGAGGTGTTTGCTAGGCATAAGTGATTGCACATGCTTCATCTTCCTCGCCCATTTAGCCCCTAATTCACATCAATTCGGAGAAAATATAGAACAACCACATTGTAGACAATACTCTTAGCTAAACACAGCACTTTGAATCACTCAATTTGGAGCTAAGCTGAGAAAGTTATGGTCATTTTATTGAACTGTGTCAAAGCTGTTTGTGCTGTGCGGGATAGCTGTGTGAGGTCGCCGCGCGTGTGCAGCAACTTGTGTGCAGCTGTGCGGCAACTTGACTGCAGCTGTGCGGCAACTTAAGGTATGATGTGCGGTGACTTGAGGCATGATCTGCAGAGAGTGTGCGACGATGTGCATCGCAGCTGCGGCGATGTGTGATGCTATGCAAGCTAGTGTGTGCGGCGATGTGTAAATGTGTGAACGCATAACAATCTGTCACTTTGCAACCAAAATATGGCCCTGATGTGTTGTGAATCTGGAAAAACTTAAAACATGAAAGTTGTAGCCCCCCAGTCTTAGCTTTCCATTGACTTTTGAATCACCCAATGCAAAACTCAGACGAGAACTTTATGGCCACAATACTGAATTGTGTCGAGGAAGAAATTTCATGGCTTGACGATGCGTCGCTGTGCAATGGTTTTCATGGCGACGCGTCACCGTGCAATGGTTTTCCTTCAACACTATTTTCCAATTCTATGTAATATATGTGTATCTTGAGCTTCGAGTTGGACTTTGTGGTAAACATACGAGTTATAGATCATTCTCTTGGCTTTCCATAGGTTTAATAATCATCATAATTGGAGGTCAGTAACGCAAGATATTCACATTATACCAAACTGTGGCAGTGAAGTCAACAACGAAAACCTAAAGTAGCGATTTCAAAGCTACTCTCGTTTCTCATACTTGCACACTAAATTAGTAGAAAGTTAAAACATACGAATTGAAGTACACTCAAAGAGCTTTCTAGGACATTCACGATCTTCTCATTTGGATTAGTATTGAAAAAGATACACTCAATTGAAATGCACTATCCATTCTACCCAATTTCAAAATAAGCAAAATAGGCATGTTTAGGTCTCCCTCAAACTCCACAAGCATTATTTTAAACCCTTTTGAATTCTTTCCTTGTTCTTTAACCTCAAACACACATTTGTCTCTTTTAATCGACATTTTTGGTTTTTTCCTTCATTTTAACAATCCAAGTTGTAAACCACGTAAATGCACAAAATGTCACCTGACACTACGCAATTACATGAAAACAAGGCAAAAGCTAAGTGAAATAACACATATAAGTTGGTTTAAAACTAACTTATCAATTTCCCCCACACTTGAACTCTTGCTTGATCTCAAGCAAGGTCGCAAAAGTACACCATTACATAACACACCACTCTACATAGTGAACTCTCTTGTAGAAAAACCTACCTATCCACTTCAAAAACATTTCACACTATTATTGGATGTGCACATTTCGTAGTTTAACCAATTAAACTCTAGTGGTAAGGATATGCTCAATTCTTCATGGCAATCATCAAAACTAAGCTGTACTCATTTGAGCTCTAACATAGATGTGTGAGTTGTGTGCAAAGGCTTACATACAACTCAAGTCTCACTTATGATCAAAGCAAAAATAGAGAATGCAAAGATTTTATTATTTGTTATTTTCAAGTCCTCAACTTGTAAATATTGTATAGACATAAATGCACCAAATTAAGGATCATTGGTTGCCCTCGTTTCTTACCACTTTTTCTCCCAGGTTGTCATCCTTTAGTTCTTTACCTTAATTTCGCATATGACATTATTACACTAGGATACTCCTTGGCCTTTCCAATTATTGCCTTGGGTTTTATGGCTTTTGAATTCCATCCCCACTCATGCAGGTTATTCTCTTCAAATGCACACTTAGTGTGATAGAGCAGTTCTGCAGAGGAGTGGTTCATAAATGTGTGCTTTTGGAATATTGTCCACGCACTTAGCATCCAGCACAATTCACATTGGCATAACTTTCCTCTTTTCCAAATCATCTCTCCTGGTGCCTAAATGTCACTACAGGTTTCCAAGGATTACTCAGCATAATTTATGAAAAAAATTCTCTATTTTTACCTTTTCACATAAGTGCAACAATCCTTGTATGTAATCCATTTTAGTGCTTGAAAACAACTATGTTAAAGTTCAAACTTTCCCACTATGAACTATCCTAACCATTGAGCCTGTTTATTCAAGTTTTCAAACACAAATCCAACTCTAGTGCTAGTGCACTTTCCATGGATAGTCAATTTCTTCCACAAAACAAAAATTCCAACTACACATAACTTGTGTTCAAAACCATCACTTATTAACAAAAATTTGAAAATTTTGCAAAAAATTAAAAATTTGCAAAAAAATTGAAAAACTCAACAAATATACTCAAAATAACACAACAAACTAAAAAGTAGCATGCTCTGAATCACATAGCACAAAAAATTTCATTCATGAAAAAAAGTAAGCATATAAAGTCCAAAAGACACAAACCATAGCAAACATTCCTTCCCCCACACTTAAAACTTACATTGTCCTCAATGTAAAGTAAAGATAGGTTTAGGATCTCCCTGGTGTTGATATGTCTTCAATTCCAATGTTTGCTTGGTGGAGTGTCTTTATCCATAGTCCCCCCTTGCATGAAAAATGCCCTGCACATGGTGAAACATAGCTTATTAGAAATCACTCACTCGAGTACACTACATGTTGATGCAAGGTAAACATGACACGGAGGTAGCATGCAAGCAAACTATCGCACCATGACTAGGAGTCATGGTGGTGTAAAAATATGCAACTAATAACACTAAGTGGCACATGCATAATTCATGTTTGAAATGTATAACAAACTGCTTGTGTGTAGCACGGGAGTGGTCCAAACATTCACTCCCACACAGTTAGCCTTATGTATGCATTGCCTACTTCCCCTGCTTCTTCCTTAATGCGCATGCCTCTACAACATGAGTGGTCTTAGTGAACACAATCAAAATGCACAAACAAAACATAAAGATCAATTTAACAAAAATACTTTATTGAATGTAATATGTGAAAGAAGAACTCTGAATTTCATTAGTCCCCAGCTAGACTTTATTTTTTTAAATCTTCTCCCTCAAGATTCGGAATATCCATATCTGTACCAAAAAAATGACCTTTCATAAGTACTTTTCTTCCTTTTATAAGGCACTTGACGAATATTTTCAATGAGATGCTTAAGCTCATACACATGGGGAGCAACCTCTACAAATTCATTTCGAATCACTGTGGCTCCCCAGTTGGAGGCACCTTATTTACTTCTTCAACCATACTAGGCACATGGATTACTTCTTCCACCATACTTGGCTCGGCAACCCAGCAAGGCTTAACCAAGGGTTGTACATCCATGGTCTCAACACATTCATCAATTAGCTCAAAAATGGATGCATCAACAAAGCAATTTTCCACCCTGTTAACAATGTCATTAAAAATTTTCACATCTTCATCATCTAGATTAACATCAGTAAACTCAAAAATGGATGCACCAATGAAGCAATTTTCCACTATGTTAGCAATGTCATTAACAATTCTCACATCTTCATCATCTAGACTAACATGGGGAATTCCTTGAGTCTTTTCTTTGTTAACAACATAAAAAGCATTATCACCAATTAACAAGAGTATCTCATTTTGCACTTCTTGTGAGTCACCATTTAGACATTTAGATTCAATCACCATTTCAAGAGTTGGTGCCTCAACAAGAGTTTCAATCAATATGTTGACATTCTCATTAGCCATTGCAACATTATCCTTATTCATGATATCACAATGATCATCAAGAAGTGTCTCTGTACAATTCACAAAGATATCAAGAGGAGAAGCATATAATGAATGGCTATCAACATTATTTGACTCATGGAATTCTATAAAATTAATGCAAGACTCAGCTTTGGACACACTTCCCATCTTGTCACTAAGAAATCACAAGGCTCTAATTTCATAAGTATCAAGCTCATCACAGGAGACATCATTCTCGATAGAATAGCTAAAATTTGACTTATGCAACAAAGGTCCATCAACAATGCATTTTTGTGAGACTACCTCAATATTTGTAGATTTCACCTCCCAAGGATGCTCTTCACCACATTAAACATTAGGTTGCATTTCAAAATTATATTCCTCAAGAGTTGGTAATCTAGAAATAAGGGGTGTACCTTGTGGATAGCATGGTGCATATTGAATTGGTAGCTCATTTTGTTATCTTACATTGCCCCATGATGCATCTAGTTGAGTACTCCTTTGGTGGCTTCTTGAAAACTCTTCCGCTTGAGAGAATTTTTTTTTTCCTTTTGTGAGCCTCTATCAAATCTTTCCAAAAGTTGAGAAAACATGTCCTCCATAGAGAGTCTTTGGTTTCCAATTAGATACATCTTGTTGCTTTGTGATTGATTGTACCATTGCTAATCATATGGTGGTCGAGAGAAGTCCCCAAAAATTCTAGGTGTTGGTTGTACGTCAACCACCCAGAATGGTGGGCAAAAATGATAAAACTCAAAATAGTCTCCACCCCACCTAGACATACTTGGGTAATCGTGGGTGCACTATTCTCCTTCAATTGAGTTCCAGTATCCTGCACTTGCCACAAATAAAGCAACAATGACAGAACAAAAAACAAAAAACAAAAACAACAAAATTTCCCAAAATGAAACATAACATAACTACTAATCTAACACAAAAAACACAAAATAGAATAAATCAAAATTCAAGCAACAGTGCCTTCCCCGACAATGGCCGCAAGGTCTCGCCCACACACGCAACAAATGTCGAGGTCTCGCCGCGAGACCTCGCCCACATAGTTTGCTTGGAAGTTCTGTTTTTGGCAACTGAAAATTGGCTAAGTGTTTTGTGTTGTTCATGGGCAGATGGGTGTAGAAGGTGTGCTAATTGGAGGCTCAAAGGCGCACGATTGCGGAGCTCGGAAGAGATGCTGAAGCTGGAGACCTAAAAGCGTGAAGAACCCACGAAGTAAAGGAGTGCTGTGGGCTGAGCATACAAGGGTTTGATAATAACATGCTGGAGGCATGACTCTCAATAGCTTGAAGGCTTGGGAGGAGGTTTAGGGCGTGAAGACCACTGGCTCAAAGGCGTGAATGTGTTATGCATGAATTGATTTTTGACAGTTCATTTTAAACAGTGGCGTTTTTGTAAATACTTAATCCTTTTACTTTTGCGTACTGTTCACGATTCTTGTAACTTCTATATATAGAGGATTAGTTAGCTTTGACGCACGACGAATATTCTAGATTTCATAACAGACTTTTAGATTTTAAAGAGCGGGAATTTGTCTTCACTTTGATCAGGAGATTTACTTTCTCTCTCTACAAATTCGAGCTCCATTTTCATTTACGATCGAGAATTTGGACTGATAATTGTAAATCTATTCTCAATCAAGGAAGCTTTTACGGATTCTTTTTTGCATTGGAAGCAACTGAAGCGGAGTATTTGGTAAATTCTTCCTAATTGATGAATATGACTTGCTATTTGTTGAGTATTGACGATCGAGGACTGGAAATGGAACTCTGTGGCTAAATTCGCTATTTCTAGGGTTTTGATCCAGATGTAGTGTAATTAGACTACGTATTGCCTAGCAATTGAATTAATTCATTAAGAATGAATTCGTACTGGTAAATATTGCTTGAATCTTATTAAAATCCACTCATTTAAGCTCTTGTTGTCTGAATCACCCTTCGATTGTGGTCGCCATGCTAGGTTGGAGTTTAATTCTACAATAGGAGTTATAATGCTTGAATTGAGAATATACAGTATGGAAACTGAGTCTTCTCACTTGAATTGCTTGATCATGAACCGAAATGCGGTCGTCATGCTAGTGGAGGTTTGTTGAGAGTTCAGAACTAAGTGAGAAGAGATCTTTGGAGTTTTGTGAAGACAATTGGAATTAGGTTCGGCCTCGCAATAGGAAAACCTAAACTTTGCATGTAATAGTAGTGAAACTCAGAAGGTTGGGATTCTGCGGGATTAACTCTTCACTTTAGGCCTCGCCAAGGGAAATTGTGGAGTCAGAGAACATAGAAAATGAAGCGGTCGCCATGCCAGTCATAATCTAGGTTCTCAGGCAGTTTGATCCCCTTTAGGTCGTCCATTGTGTCAATTGCAGTGCACTTATGTAGTTAATTTACATGATCATCCGGAAAGACCCTAGGACATTTTCCTTAAAGTTTGATATCTCATTTCTGTGTTTCGTTTTAGTTGGATTGTGGAATCTTGTTGTTACTGTTGTAAGATTGAGTCCTGTTCTGCCTTACTCTCCTGCCTTAGAGCATTCTTCATCTTTCTTTGAGTGTTTCTATTGTCCTTCAATTCATGAAACTGTACTTGTGAATTTCTTGGAGCAATTCATTAATATTTTGGTAACCAATTCCTTCCCAGAGGATACGATTCCTTCTCATCACTACTACGTTAGTGTAAAAAGGTAAAATTGCAAGTACGCGACATATCTTGTCAATTTTTGGCGCCGTTGTCGGGAAAGGAAAGGTTCCAAGATTTTGATCAAGTGTTCTTTGAGTTTCAATGTTTCATTGTGTTCCGTTTTGTTCTGTTTAGTGTTTCCTGTTCATTCTCTAATGTTTCATTGTAATAGTTGTTGTTTAAGGTTTTGTTCTTCGAGTGTTGTTTACATTTAAAGATTTGCTTTCGTGTTCTGTTCTAACACGTGTTGAGAATTGTGGTTTGTTTCTTTGCTGCATATTTGAAGTTCTTGATTCTTTGCTATTATACTCCACGACAGTGTGTTTTGTTTGCAGAGATCTAGCAAGTCTGCAGGGGAACCGCAATTTCCATTGGATCTTGAATTGGTAAAGACTTTGAGGGCGCAGTTAAGACAACAAAAGGAAATGGCTGCCCAAGGATTTAGAGCGCCTTGGTTTGGAGACAACTATGCAGTAAACTTTGACAATGGATTTGGACAGCAAGACATAGACGTTGAAAGCTACCACATCCCTACACAAATTGTCTCAATGATCACACAAGGCCAATTTTTCCAAGAATTAGATAATGAGGACCCTAATGATCATCTAGACTGGTTCTTAGGTTTGTGTAGCACATTTAAACTTTCGAGGGTGGAGAGAAGTGAAGTGCACAGAATCATTTTCCATCTCTCTTTGAGAGGTAAAGCAAAGCATGGGTTTAAGACCATTGGGGGAGCAGATGCAACTATTTCTTTTGAGGAGCTTCAGAAAAAATTCTTGGCTAAATATTTTCCACCTGCCAAGCTTGAGTAGAGAATGATGGAAATTATGAATTTCCAGCAACAAAACAGCGAATCAGTCAGGGAAGCTTGGGAGAGATTCAATGACTTAATTCGGCAATGCCCCAATCATGACTTGGGATAAATCAGGGAGTAAAATACATTCTTCAAAGGTCTTACACTCGAATCCTCCATGAAGGTCAAGGCTTGTTCGAATGGGGCACTCAAAGACAAGAGTGTGCCTGAAGTGCATGAATTGTTCAATCAAATTGCTGAGGATGAATATCTCTTCCCTAAAACTCGTAAGCCACATGGTAGAAGACAACGAGGAGTTCTTGATTTAGATGAAGAAACTTCACTCAGTGCAAAGTTTGAAGATCTAGCCAAGCAGGTGCAGACTCTGAAGGCATCTCAAACGAAAGCCCCAGTTCTTTCTTGTGGTTTGTGCAAAGGGGAACATCACACAGACGAGTGTGCTATCACAACTGAATCTATTCAGTACGTGAACAACAACAGTAGCAAACCTCAATATGGTGGAAACTATTCTGGAAACAATTACAGTGGAGGAAACAGACCATATGGTGGGAATCAAAGAAATTGGAGTCAACAACAGAACTAAGGAGGTCAGTACTATCAAGGAAATGATCAAAAAAGGGCAACGAATGAACCTCTTGGTTTTGATCATCAGGCTAGTACATCAGAACAAAGAAAACCATCTGTTGAAGACATGTTTCAAAAGTTGATGGAGAAGATGGACGAAAATGAACAAAGGTGTGGTGGTTTGGAATCTACTGTTAAACATCATGAAGCCACTTTGAAGAATATTGAAATGCAACTTGGACAATTGGCAAATGTTGTGCATCAGAGACAAAATGGAGCACTTCCAAGTGACACAATTCCAAATCCAAAAGGAAGAAAAGCCTGCAATGCCATCACCTTGAGGAGTGGAAAACTTTTGCCAGGAAACAAACCTTCAAAAGATAAGAGTGATGGCCTAGAAGAAGACTAAAAAGATGAAGCTGGGGAAGTCCTGGAACTTGAGAAGGATGGTGAGCAAGAGGCGGGTAAATCTAAAAAGAAGGAAGTATCAGCAAGGGCAGAAAATGAGATAACCAAAAATTCCAATCCTTATAACTTTCCAGATTATGCCCCAAAGGCTCCATTTCTAGAGAGGAAGAAACCTCCACCTAAGAAGGGACCTCAAATCAATCGTTTCTTGGATATGATGAAACAAGTGAATGTGAATGTTCCTCTATTGGATTTGGTGACAGCCATGCCGAAATATGCTAAGTACATAAAGGATCTCATTTCAAATAAGGAGCAAATCTTGAGGTGTGAAATTCCAATGATGTTATCTGAATGTAGTCAAGCATGGATGGTGCACAAATTACCTCCTGCAGTTGTACCATTCCTTGCAATATTGGAACTAGACATTTTGCAAAAGCACTTTGTGACCTCGGAGCTGGGATCAACCTGATGCCACTTTCCATTGCAATAAACGTAGGCTTGAGTGGAAGGATTCGAGCAGCTGCAGTAACACTTTAGTTAGCAGATAGATCCTTGGTGACTCCCACAGGCTTAGTGGAGGATGTATTGGTGGGAATTGATAAATTTACCCTGCCCGTTGATTTCATTATTCTTGATATGGATGAGGATCCAGAGGTACCATTAATTTTTGGTAGACCTTTTCTAGCTACTAGTGATGCTTTAATTCGGGTGAGAAATAAAACTTTCACTTTTAGAATTAATGATAAACAAGTGGTCTTTGATGTGAATTATGCAATGAAATACCCATTGAATGTGGAGACTTGTTTTGCTATTCGGTTTATTGCATGTGCTGTGAATGTGTATGATGTAAATGGGAAGCATGAATTTATGTGTCTTGATGAGTTGGATTTGTGTAATGATGAGAAAGATGATGTTAAGATAGATGAGTGGGATAAGAAAATTATTTCTAAAATTGAAGATATTATTGAATGTTATTATTTGGAAGAGTCAATTTGTGAATTGCAAAGTGCTGTAGTGGAAGTTAAGATGCATGAAGCCGTAGGAGAAAATGAGCATGAATCATTTGTGTTGACAAATGTGCTGACCAATGCAATTTGTAATCCCACTGAGGTGAGGAAAGAAGAATTTATCTGCATGAATGAAAAGCTTTTACCTTCCATTGTGGTGGGACCAAAGCTTGAGTTAAAACCCCTTCCTCCTTATCTCAAGTATGCTTTCTTGGGAGAAAATGAAACATTACCAGTTGTGATATTTTCCAAACTTGAAGCATGGCAAGAGGAAAAGATTTTGGATATACTGAGGCAACATAAATTGGCTATTGAATGGACAATTGCTGACATAAAAGGTATTAGTCCAAGTTTATGTATGCACAAGATTTTGCTTGAGAAGAAGGCTATGCCAGTGAGGGATAGACAGAGAAGACTCAATCCCCAAATTATGGAAGTTGTCAAGAAAGAGGTTATCAAATTGCTTGACTTTGGAATGATTTTTCCCATATCAGACAGTGAATGGGTTAGCCCTGTTCAATATGTTCCAAAGAAAGGGGGTGTGACAGTTGTGAAGAATGATGCAAATGAACTTCTTGCAACAAGAGTGGTTAGTGCTTGGAGGGTTTGTATGGATTACAGGAAGCTCAATAAGGCTACGAGGAAGGATCATTTCCCTCTTCCATTCTTGGAACAACTGCTGGATCGGATTGCTGGTTACTTATTTTATTGTTTCTTGGATGGTTATTCGGGATATAATCCGATTGCAATCGATCCCAAAGATCAAGATAAGACAACTTTCACCTATCCCTTCTGCACATTTGCTTATAAAAGTATGCCATTTGGTTTATGCAATGGCTCAGCAACTTTCCAGAGATGTATGATGGCAATATTTCACGACATAGTGGAATCTATAATAGAGATTTTCATGGACGACTTCTCTGTCTTTGGGATGACCTTTGATGGATGTTTGTAAAACCTGGCCAAGGTGTTACGAAGGTGTGAAGAGACGAATCTTGTGTTGAATTGGGAAATATGTCAGTTCATGGTTCAAGAAGGAATCGTGTTAGGCCTTAAAATTTCTCATGATGGGATTGAGGTGGATAGAGCAAAGATAGATGTCATTGCCAAACTTCCTCCACCTACCAATGTAAAAGGGATCAGAAGCTTCCTTGGTCATGTTGGGTTTTACAGAAGATTTATTAAGGATTTTTCAAAGATAGCTAGACCTTTGTGTAGTCTCTTGGAAAACGATGTCAAGTTTGAGTTTGGAGCTGAATGTGTTGAGGCATTCGAAACTTTGAAGGTTAAATTGGTGGAAGCTCTTGTGATAGTTACTCCTCATTGGGGTGAACAGTTTGAAATTATGTGCGATGCGAGTGACTATGCTTTGGGAGCAGTCCTTAGCCAGAGGAGAGAAAAGATTTTTCATACCATCTATTATGCTAGTAAGTTGCTCAATGAGGCTCAGCTAAATTATACAACAACATAGAAGGAGATGTTGGTTGTGGTCTTCGCGTTTGACAAATTCAGAGCATATTTGTTGGGGTCGAAAGTTATTGTCCACACAGATCATGCTGCTTTGAAGTATCTATTAGCCAAGAAAGAAGCTAAGCCAAGGTTAATTCGATGGTTCTTATTGCTTTAGGAGTTTGATGTTGAGATCAAAGATCGTAAAGGCTCAGAGAATGTAGTTGCTGACCATCTTTTAAGACTGGAATCAGAGGCTCAAGATGATTCAAACATTCTGGTTAAGGAACATTTCCCAGATGAACAAATTTTCATAATGGAAACAAAGGGGTTGCCTTGTTATGCTGAGATTGCCAATTATGTTGTGGCTGGCCAAATTCCTTCGTATATTTCTAGTGACCAGAAGAAAATATTGCGAAGTGACGCCAAATATTACTTCTGGGAGGACAATGCATTATATAAGGTGTGCAGTGATCAAGTGATACGTAAATGTGTCAAAGAAGAAGAAAAGGAAGACATTTTGAGAGCCTGTCATGAAGGACCCTGTGGGGGCACTTTGGCTCAATGAGGACTGGATTCAAGGTTTTACAATGTGGTTTCAATTGCCCTCATATCTTCGTGGATGCAAAAATCTGGGTTGAAAACTGTGATCGTTGCCAAAGAACTGGAAACATTTCATCCAAAACTGAAATGCCTCTAAACAACACCCTTGAAGTGAAGATATTTGATGTTTGGGGTATTGATTTCATGGGTCCTTTTCCGAAGTCAGGAGGAATGGAATACATCCTAGTTGCTGTGGATTATGTGTCAAAATGGATTGAAGCCAAGGCTCTTGCTCACAATGACACACGCAGTGTTACTGCATTCTTGAAATCACATATTTTCACTCGGTTTGGTGCTCCCAGGGCAATCATATCTGATGGTGGCACTCATTTTTGCAATAAGCTTTTTCAAGCTCTCCTAGCTAAATATGGGGTTACACATAAAGTTTCTACTTCTTATCACCCACAAACCAGTGGACAAGCCGAAATTTCAAACAGGGAAATCAAACGGGTTTTGGAGAAGGTTGTTAACCTTAGTAGGAAGGATTGGTCTTCAAAGCTAGATGATGCCCTGTGGGCATATAGGACAGCTTACAAAACCCCCATTGGAGCTTCTCCATTTCGACTAGTATTCGGGAAGGAGTGCCACTTGCCAATTGAGTTGGAGCATAGAGCCTATTGGGCGATTCAGAAGCTCAATTTGGACTTGAATGGCGCACAATCAAAACGAATGATGGATTTGAATGAATTAGATGAGTTTAGGTTCAATGCATATGTGAATGCAAAAATGTACAAGGAAAGGACAAAGAAGCTTCACGATGCAAGGATCCAATCAAAGAGTTTTGCACCAGGACAATTGGTTTTATTGTACAATTCTCGTTTAAGGCTTTTTCCAGGGAAATTTAAATCACGATGGAATGGACCATTTCGTGTTATTGATGTAAAGCCTTATGGAGTTGTGGAGATTCAAAATGACAAGAATGGCATTAAGTGGAAGGTGAGTGCTCACAGGCTTAAACCATACCTGACATCTGAGGACAAAGGCATTGCTAATCTGGCATTAGCTCCCCAAGAGCTTTACTTGGATGATCCTTTACCTTCACAATGACTTAAGGAGCATGGTCGGGCTGTGGACCGTAAACCAAGTGCTTTTGGGAGGCAACCCAGATTTATTTTTCTTTCTTTATTTTTCTTGTGTTGAGTTGTTTTTGATTACTTTGTTTGTAATTTTAGTTTATGAAGAACGTAGCATAGAGTAATGGCAGACATCTCATAACTGGTTATTACATTTTGTAGATTTACTAGAGGGAATATGGTAATCGAGGATAAAGGCTTGACGAGAATCTTCTCTATTCACTCAACATGGGTAAGATGAGTTCAACATTTTCTATAAACAAGGTATATGCTTTGCCAAACTTTCCCGCAGCTTGTAGAAGGTCAGGTTCTTTTATTCTTTGCATATTATTTTCTTTCCTTTCACGGGGACCGTGCTTTTCTACAAGTGTGGGGGGGGTAGTTTTGTGATTTGAAGAGACAAAAGACTAAGACTATGCTTTGTAAATATTGTCTTTGATTTAGTTCCTTTGCTTGGCATTTTTTTTAGTTTGCCATTGTTTATGTTTGTCAGGGTGCACGTTTGGGGTGAAGTGTAAAAAACAAATTAAAAAAAAATTGATTAAAACATATGAAGTGAATGGACATAAAGCTGAAGTGATATTTGGTTTGTAGTGGCATGTGAATACATGATTTTGCATTTGGCAGAGAAAGAATAAGCAAAGTTGACCGAATTGTGTGAGTTGCATTTGTGTTGTTGTTTTCTGAGTAATGAACGCATTGAATATATTGAAAGACTGGAAAACTCAAATGGCTTGAGGTCAGTTGGGACCCACATTTGATTGAGTAAATGGTTGCTAGTGTTTGGTGGGAACAATAATGTCCAAGTTCACTGATTTGCTTCCATTGGTAATTTGCTCTATAAATGCTTACTTGTGTTTAGAATGCATACACATTGCACCTAGTAAGCTTGTGCATCTTCCGACATCTACTAAGGAGGATATTGGGAGCAATATTCAATCTCATTTTTCTTTTGCTGCAAGGTTGTGTTGTGAGCTCCATATCAAGGTATGTGTCGGTTTCCTAAAGGTTTTTACTTGGTGATCTTTTATGTCTTGTATGATAAATGGTTGATGGATGTATGAACCTGATATGGGTATAGTTCTATAATGGAAATGAGGAGCATGCAAGATATCATGTTGTCTAACCAAGAGAACAAGTGCATGATAAGTGTGGGGGGGCGTTTCAAAATTTTGATTTTCAATTGTTCCAGCTTTGCCATGTTAATGTGTTTTGAGCATAACTTGAGTTTGGGATGTTGAAAATGTATGCTTCCAGTTTCAGAATCTAGCCAACATGATGATATTCAATGTTTATGTTGTACATTTTTGCTAGTTGTGACTGGAAGATAGGCTAAATTTGCTTAGAATGTGAATTTCATGCTGAAATCAGAATGTGAAATCCTTGAATCTGCCCAGTTTGTCACTATTCGGTATTTTGGTCATACTTTACTCAATTGTGGTCCAAATGAGGTGATTCCAGTTGGCGATTGTTACTAAGAGATAGGACTATAATGTTTATGTTGGCCACTTTTGCCAGTTTTGAATAAAATGTAGTCTTATTTTCGAGACAAGGACGTGTGCATGTTATTGTGTAGTCTGAAATTCCTGGAATTTGGCCTGTTTGGAGTGCCTCAGTTTTTTAGCCATAACATGTTCAATTTTGGTCCGAATGGTGTAATTTTTGTCCCCAAATTCAGCTAAGGTTGTGCTTTACAAATTTGCAGTAGCAAGTCTTGACTAATTCGAAATGCTTCACTATGTCTTTTGGTCTATGGCTTGAAGTGACAAGGCTGAAATTTGCAAACATTTTGTCACACTGCATTTCGGTCATGATGAGATTGCAGCTTGGATAGATCTTGTTTACATTGGTTATATCCAGCTTTTGAAGTTAGCCAAGTTGTGATTTTGTACATTTGAGGTTTTGCATTCTTGTGGGAGTTTATCTTGATTAACTTGTTATAGTCTTGGAGGTGTGGAATTGGATAAGTTGAGATGTATTTGTGAAAATGAAAGGATTGCAAATGAGGATATGCAAGTTGTTGTTTTGTGCTTTACATTTTGTGGTTGGAATGCCTTACATGTTTATGCTTTGTTGGACATTCATAGTTATAATTTCAATGTCATATTCTTACTGAAACTGATTGGAAAATAAGTCTTGTCATTTTGAACTTTGAAGATTATTTGCCAAGTTGTGCGAGTTGATCTTCACAGAATTGCACCAAAAAAATACTCCACTTCCAACAAGGCTTCGACTTCAAAGAAAGGCAAAGGAAAGAAGCAAAACTCACCACTCGTTGACTCTGATTCAGAGTACTTCCCAGATGAAGATTTACCTTTATTCGAGGACCCTCCTCAGTATACCATGCGAGCTCAAACTCCAAAGAAGAGGAAGGGGTCATCTAGTCAACATAGTGAACCTTCGGTGTTCTTAGACGAGAGGGCTCGGAAACGATGGGAGGATGGAATTGGCATGAAAAAACTTCATTTGGAGAGGGCATTTGCTGTTGAAAGAGGTCCATTTGCGGAGTTGATGGCATTTCACTGCTTTGATAAGAAACTCACAAGTGCACCAGGCTTTTGCAATGCTAGTTTGGCGAGGGAATTTTACGCTAATGCAAAATTTCCAAATAAAGCTGGAGAATTCTTTGTGTGAGGGAAATGGGTACAAATTACCAGTGAGCTCATCAACAATCATCTCGGCACTCCAAGTTTTTCTCATGATCCTTTACCATTTTCAGACAATGATGTCTGTGATCAAATGTTGACAGAAGAGTTGGCTTTACCCGGGGCTAAATGGGAATTAAATACAAGGGGAGATCGCAAACATATCCGAGGGGAATGGCTATGCAGTGATGTGAAGATCTGGTTGATGTTTGTTTTGTCTCGTTTAAGCCAAGCTCACAATCTATTGAAGTTATCCGAGATCGGTTGTATTTGATATCGACTATTCGTGGGGGGAGACCACTTGATGTTGGACGTATAATTCTGTCTAGTATTCAGTCTGGGATTGCCACAGATAATGCAGCTCTTTATTTCCCTGTCTTGTTGGAGAAGATCTATATGGCTCAAGGAGTGGACACTGAAGCTGGAGAGTGGCGTAAGAATCCAGGGCCAATTGGGACATCATTGTACATCAAATACCAGGCACTGGAGAAGGAAATGAGAAAAGCAAAGAAAGCTAGAACTATGAAATCTAAGAGCAAATATGGCCTTTCACCTTCTGAGGTGGAAGAAGAACCACAAATGTATGATTTTAGTGCTTTGCAAGGAACAATACAGGAGTTCAAACATTCTGTGGAGAACCGTTTTCAAGATTTCCAACAATCTGTTAATCAGCGTTTCTCGAACATAGAGGAGAGGTGGGAACGGATGCATGAAGGCATGGATAGTATGCAACACGAGTGGTCAACACATGCTTCAAATATGGACCATAAATTGGATGATTTGACCTCAGTGGCACAGCAACAGTTTGAAGTACTATACCATCGACCGATGATGATGCAGCTGGCATTGGATAAATGTAATAAGATGGCAGTTTACTATCATTGTGATAGTGGGCCCCCGAAACCAACACCAACATCTGCACAATTGGCTGGATATTGTATTCCAAATCTCTCAATGGATGTTGTTAGTGGCGCTATTCATGAGCTACCAGCGGGGGTGCCTGCAATGCCTTCCCTTCCATCATTGCCAACATTTGGAAGAATCCTTTCAATGCCTCCAACTCCAGAGATTGTCCCCAACCCTGAGTTCATGCCAGCAGCGAGGTTTCCATTGATAGCATCTGGCCAACCTCTTGAAGAACCAATTCATGGTCCTTACCATTATGTGGCTCAGCCTTTTGGTGTTCCCTCTTTTGCGACAGCAGCTTCTTTGGGGGGTCAATCATTTTCAACGGCCGCCTCATTTGCAGCTCCTTCTTTCTCGGCTCCATCTTCATCTTCCAAGGGAGCCCCTCCTCCTTAGCCTTTTACATTGCAGACAATGTTTATTTCAAGTGTTGGGGGTGGAAGATGTGTCAATTGTTGATTTGTTTTTATGATTGGCTTGATGTTGAGGAAATTGCTGTGATTGTTTGATGCTTTGATTGCTGAAAGAGCGGGTTAATTTTTTTGTTTTTCGCAGCATGTGGGTGCTTTATATTGTTGAAAGGGGGGTTCGAATGCTAGGAGTTGTCTTGAATATTTCCCACTTTTATATTGATGATATGTTGTGGATTAGTTCAGAGTTAAAGCTTATATGAAGTTTCTTGAAGTTGAAGTATGTCTTGAAGTTCAAATTTGGAAGTTCTGTGAAGTGAAGCTGAGACATTGTGTGTGATGTTTTTTTTAGAAGTTGAATTTGAATAATTAGTGTAGTTACTATCTTTCTAGTGTGTGGGTAGTGAATTTAGTAAACGAATGTAGAATAAAAGTTTAGTTGTAGTGTAAATTGTTGTAAGGTCTAGAACACTTTGTACTAGGCTTTGGCTCCTTTGGAAATCTTTGTTCAAAATTTGTAGTTCATCAAGTTTTATTTTCATTTTCTATATGCGAAAATGGTTTTTGTGATCTTTGATTCCAATCTTGATGAAATTAGTACATTTTGTAAATCAAGGCATCATGTTAAAGTAAGATAGATATGCCATGCAAACATGTTCTTGGACATAGGAGGAAACTAATTCAATTTGTTCTTGTTGTTATGCATTACTTTGTTGTTTTGTTTGCTCTAGCATAGATAGTCCTTTAAAGACATCCAGAAACTTTTAGTCACACAAGAGATGATATGGAGAAAAAAGCCTTTGGCAATTGGGAATGAAAAGCCGAAATACCCTTGGTAAGCATAAATGGGAAAAAATAGCCATAAAACCCAGGCAGCTAAAGGGAAAAAGAAGCCAAAAGACCCAGGCAAGCACACCAATGTGTGCAAAAAGCAGAAACAATAAAGTCCGAAAGCAATTGAAATGTGAAATCAATTTAGAGAAGCACCAATGTGCGACCATTGATCTTGTGTGATTTTGAGTCCTTGTGTGGACATTGTGATTGTTTATGTAAAGAGATGTTTTGGAACAAAAGAAATGATGCATGAGTTCCTCAGCACACACTTGCACGCGTGACAATTTGGTCTTTATTCATCGTGCCTTGGTTGATAACTTGTGCTGAAATTTGATAGGTTGGAGTTACGGATATGTTATGAGTTCTATGCATGAAAAATTTGTTCTAATGAACTAAAATGAGAACAAGTTAACAGAGGAGTTGAGTCTAGTGCTAAATGGTTGTGAGTGTGAGTTTGCTTGAGGACAAGCAAAAGCTCAAGTGTGGGGGAATTTGATGAGTTGGTTTTATACCAACTATTTTGTGCTAAATTTCTTGGCTTTTGTCTTGTGTTTGATGAAAATGTGTGGTGATTTAGGTTGATCTGTGCATATCTGTGGTGTGCTATTTGGTAACGTTGAAATGGTGCAAAAAGGATAAAAATGATGGTAAATGAGCAGATATGTGTCTAGGTTGAAAATGGAGGGACTTAAAATGCCTATTAGGCCAAATTAGGGTTTTGGCAGTTTTGATGTTCAACTTCATTTGTGTATAACTCTTTCAATTCTTATCCGAATGAGGAGACTTTGGTTGCTATGGAAAGCTTGTTGTGTATACTTTAATTGTCATGTTTTAACTTACTTCGAATTCTGTATGCAACCGTGAGAAACTAGAGCCTCTTTGTTGTGCCTAGATTAGGGTTTTGGTTTGAGGGTTTTATCTTTCTGCCGGAGTTTGGTCATTTGTGTATATTTTGAGCTACAGGTATCCAGTGATACTAATTCTTGGACCATTGGAACGCTCACAGGAAGATCTAGAATTTCTATGTTTATCATCAAGTCTTGTTCAGTGGCTAAGGCATACTTATTTGGCATGGAAGTGGGGCGTTGTGATGAACTTGACACTTAGCTATACATTCATGCACAATTCACTTCACTCATATGCACACTAGCACTCACATTTGCACACACACATTGCGGCGAGGTCACCTCACCGCAACACTCTCACACACGCATTATGCACTTCACATCGCACACTCATGCACTCACCGCACCTTACTCGCACATTAGCACTCGCACACTCGCACACTCACCATGCGGCGAGCTCACCTCGCCGCATGCACATCACACGACACTCCCATTCACACATATTGGGGCGAGGTCACCTCGCCGCAACACTCTCGCACACACCACTCACACCATGCACGCACTTCATGCGACGAGCTCACCTCGTCACATGCATTATGCGCACACACATTGTGTCGAGGTCACCTTGCCGCAAAACTCTTACGCACTCACGCACACTTCGTCGCACGCACTCACACATCTCATCGCACATTCATCTTTTGCACACAATTTACTTATTCTTGATGCAAATTTTCATTAATACATTTGTGCTAGTGACTCTTTCAAACGAAATTCACTAGAATTTTTAATTTAGAAATTCGAATTTTTGGAACAAAAAATAAAAGAAATTGGCGATGTTTTGGTGTTTAGTCAATGAAATTGTGTAATTATGGTGTTAAAACATTCTAACACAACCTTGAACAAGGCTACAGTTCAATTTTCTAAGAGAATTAGAGAATTGAAGAGAGGATTAAGAGAACTTTGTGGGTTTTCAAAAAAATTTATAAAAACAATTAGGGATTCTACCTTTAAAATCTGAAGAACAAGCTCGTTTTTGTAATATCAAACTATCTAGGTTTAGGGTTGAACAAACAATTTTTTTTTGATAAATCTGCTTAATGTTATGACTGGGCACGTCATCGTGCACATCACGAAGTGGGTGAAAAATACCAAAAATTGCTTGCCTCTAGTCGTCGCGAATTGGTAGGCCCCCGGATGTTGCGACATGGCTTACTATTTTGGAATTTATTTTAGTCATTTTCTGGATGTCGCAACGTGGGTACTCTCGATGTTGCGACCGGGATAACATTTTCGAAAAAAAGTTGTATTTTCTTCACCAAAATGTCCAAGTTTTCAATTCTATAACCTACACAACAAAATTTGCACACAATTAACACTTAGTTCATGGAAAATTAGCCTAAAAATATTAAAAACATAAAAACATAACAAAAACACAGAAACAACTAAATAAACTTGGGTTGCCTAAAAAGAAGCGCTTTATTTAACGTCGAAAGCTCAACACCTTTAAACTTGTTCTTCCCTTGAAGAGCCACCTCTCCAACTTCTCATTGGATCTTTTTACCATAAGAAAGGCAAATCTTTAATCGTTGAGCAATTCGACTGCACCATATTGAAACACTATCTTCACTTTATAAGGACCATTGTATCTCGACTTAAGGTTTCCTAGAAAAAGTCTCGACTTTGAATTATAGAGAAAAACTAGCTACTTGGGTTTGAACTGTTTATGCTTGATGCCCTTGTTATGCCAATCTTTTGTTCTCTCTATATAGAGTGAAGCACTTTGGTATACATCAAACTGATACTCCTCCAAGTCATTGAACTCCAACATTCTTTGCTCAGTTGCATTTCCATAATCCATTTTCAGCTCTTTGAGTGCCCAAAAATTCTTTATTGAAGCTGAATCGGTAAATGACAATCCTTACTAAAAATAAACCTATACGGAGATGCACGAATAGGAGTTTTATAGGCTATGCGGTACGCCAATAATTAGTCAGCCAAATTTGTTGTCCAATCCATATGTGACAGCAATCTGCACATGTCCATGGAGTCAAATCCAACTTCACAAGATCCATTGGAGAATCTTGATAGACCAATGACAAGATTAAGGAGTAAGAGGATGAAGGCCGCCTTGCAAACATTGTTGTCAACACATTGTGAAGAATTGGACAATCTTGAGGAGTACGTGGCGTCACCATCACCATCTCAACATGAAGTTGTTTGAAACATTTCTTACATCACAATTCATGAAGAAGTTCCGAGGAGTTCTACATTGGAACTTAAGGAAATTCCACCTTCAAGAATTATTCATGGACTATATTGAAGACCAAGATGGCATGCTTGGACTTAACATCAATGGATCATGCCATTAATCTTTAAGTCTTAGGATTTATTTTGTGTTGTAATAATTAAGTCCATTAACATTTATTTGTGGGCTTAAATTTCATTTTTATATCTCTTACTTGGCCCAATTATCTTGAATGATAATTAAGAAAGTAATCTCCTATTTCTTAAGAAAATTTAGAAAAGTAAACTCCTATTTTGTAGGAGCTTTTGGCATGTCTTTTATAGCAAAGTGAAGACGTGTTTTGCTTGTGTTGTTAGATTAGGAAACTAGTTAGTTTGTTATCTAGTTAAGAAGTCAAGTTATAATTGGTTTTCATTAGGGTTTCCTTGTACTTTGGCCGAATTTCTTTTTATAAAAAGGAGAGGCCTTAAACATTTTTTACATAGAATAAAAATCAGATTTTAGCTTTGCTAAATTACAAGCACTTTGTGTTTGAAACTTAAAGATCAATTAAGTTTAGTTGTTCTTTAAACTTTCCGCAAGCCTTTAGCTAAGACCTCTAGGTGAGCCTTTTTGTTCTTGAGTTCAGGAACTCCCAAAGCTTTTAGTTTAGTCTCTTGATTTACATAAGGCTAAGTGAAATTGTTTGTGTAAGCGTGGGGGTTTGGTTGGCTTATTACCAAATCTTTTCATTTTCCTTTGAATTTAATTTCGCCAATTGTTTTGTTCTTGTTCGTTTGTTTTCTTTTTGTGTAATTTTCATGTCAACAATGGTCCAAAGTTGTGGTTTGAGTGGTCTAGGATTCCAAGCCTCGCTTATTCTTTATCAATTGGTATCAAAGCCAAGGTTGTTGCTACAAAATTCAGGTTATAATTTTTAGTTTTGAGTCTTTCTTTTGCTGTCACGTTTTTTTTTCTTGCTGTTTTGCGTCAAAATCTGATGTTTTTGTTGCATTATTCAGTTTCTGTCCTAGAGTCATTCTTGCTACTGATTTTCGTGTCAAATTCTGCTCTATTTCAGTCGTAATTGTTGAGCAAAATTCGTATAAAATTCATAGCTGAATTCTGCTAAAAATCATTGCCAACTTGCTGAAATTTTCTTGCGTCAACTGTGTCATTCTTTTTCTATTTTTGTCCCGTCAATTGTAGCATCTTGTTTTCCTATAATTCTGCCCGTTTTTGTGTCTTCTTTTTGTGTTAAAAAACCACATAGGAATTGCATGTTTTAGAGCTGAATTTGTTTAAGTTTTTTTGTCAAAAAAATTCGTTCCAACACCTCGTTTCTAGGGTTAGGGTTTGGTTTCCAAATTCATAACTTCTTGTTGCTACCTGACTTGATCATTGTTGCGTTATTATTCCTGAAGTTTATACTATTGTTTTGAGACAATAAATGTGATGAAACATTGAGATTAAGATGACTCAATTTTAAAAAACCTAAGTTTTCTTAAAAAAACCTAGTTGTCTGAAAAATTCAAAAAAAAAAGGCCGTGATCTAAAAAAATGGCCAGTGATAAAAAAAAGAGAGACCAAGTAAAATACAGCCCAAAGGCAATTGGTCTAAATAAAAAAAAAGCTTGGACAATTAAGAAACAAAATTGTTTTTAAGAACTAAGTGTTCTTATTTGTTTCATAAAAGTACACTCAAATTCAAATTGTCATATCTTATTCAATATAAATCAGAATAAGGTGATTCAAGTTCGTATCTTCTTTTTTTTCTTTCTACTTTCTGATTTCATTAGCTTCCTAAGCTATATAAATTTATACCCTTACGGGATCTTAAAAATCGTTGCTGTTATTGCTTAAAAATTCTATTTGACTTGTCTTGTGTAAGTTTTGTTGATTGAACTTGTGGTTGAGACGTGTTCCTATAATCAATGAATTGAGAGGACTCTTATAGATTAGGTAATCCAATAATAAGAGTGTGTTTAGGGTATAAATTAAAGAGAAAAACTACCGAAAGAGAGTGGTGAGTACCTACTCCCCAAAGTGAGAAACTCGTGAGGTATATACATATATTTTCTTGTGTTTTCACTAACGTGTAGGTACCAATGGAGGGTGATAAAACTGTATCACAATCTAGACAAAAGATTGATAGTGACATGCTTTATGATATGCTTCAAAAGATGCAAATTCAACTTAATGATTTAACTTCAAATTTTAAGCATCAAACTACAAAGAATTCCACTTCAAGACAAATTAATTTTGAAGAACTTGCATCCGATAATGAAGAGGAGGAATATACTGGATCTTCGAAAAGTGGTAAAACATCTGACTTGTCTATTGGTACGTTTAAACTAATATTACCTGCATTTCATGGAAAAGCAGATTCTGAAGCATATTTTCATTGGGTTCGAGACCTAGATCATCTCATTGAAGGCAATAATTTTTCCGAGGATAAGAGATATCACCTAGCCTTCATGCATCTCAAGGATTATGCTAGTTTATGGTGGGATGAGGTAATTAAAACTAGATGCCATGATGGCAAAAGACTAATTAAGACTTGGAATCAAATGAAAGTGCTCATGAGAACGAAGTATGTGCCTTCAGATTACAACCGTGAACTCAATAGAAAGTTACACTCTCTTATGCGCAAGGAATTCGAACCAAAGAGGAATACTACCATGAGATGGAAGCACTTATGATTAAGGCTAATGTCCAAGAAGATTCAGATTCCACAATTGAAAGGTTTCTTTGAGGTATGAATTTCGAATTATCCTATCATGTTGATCTTCAAAGTTATGTTGATATTAATGTGCTTGTTCAGAAGGCAATTAAGATTGAAAGGCATATGAAAGGAAAGAATCGGCTCACACAACCGAATCCACCTTGGCGAAGAGAATTCAAGCCGAATGCTACACAATCTACTCCGCTACCAAAGACAAAGCCTTTCACGTCAAAACCAACCAACCTCACACCGTCAACCACTCCAAAACCATCCAATAAAGTTGCTGAATCTACCTCTCAAATGGTGTCAAAATTCGTACCACGATTGAGGGACATTCGTTGCTTT
Source organism: Ophiorrhiza pumila (assembly GCA_016586305.1). Lineage (NCBI taxonomy): Eukaryota > Viridiplantae > Streptophyta > Magnoliopsida > Gentianales > Rubiaceae > Ophiorrhiza > Ophiorrhiza pumila. Next base: position 21,889,518 of record BLIW01000007.1, on the reverse strand, counting down.
AAATGTCAATGATATAGACACATGCAAGCCGACTACCCTACTCGTAAGATAATATGTATTCTTGACAATGGAGATGTGGTAAGTGATGATGAATGTGATGATATGCCTGCACTTGAAGAAAAATATGAAAGTGAAGGTAATGAGGAAGATGAGCCTCATTCGATAGGTGATTTTTGCCTAGTAACTTGCCGAATCTTGAATGTACAACCACAAATTGATGATGATTTGATTCAATGTGAGAACATCTTTCACACACATTGTATAGTTAAAGATAAAGTTTGTAGTGTGATCATTGATAGTGGTAGTTTTACTAATGTAGCAAGTCTTTTACTTGTCAAAAGGATGAATTTGTCTTATCTAAAACATCCTAAGCCATATAGACTTCAATGGCTCAATAATTCCGCCGAGACTAGGTTACACAAGCAAGTAAAGGTACCATTTAGAATTGGTAAATATGTTGATGAAGTTTTGTGCGATGTGGTTCCAATGGAGATCGCTCACATCCTTCTTGGAAGACCTTGGCAATTTGATAGAGATATGTTGTATCATGCCAAAAAGAATTGCTATAGCTTTGAATTCAAAGGTAAAAAATTCAACCTTAAAGCCTTGAATCCATCTCAAGTTTTGAAGACCAATCACGGATTGCCCAAGTTTGTAGTAATTTGCGAGATCAAGAAGCAAACAGTGAGCTAGAAAAGCAACAGAATGTAAATTCTAGTATAGAACGAGAACTTGTACCTAGTGTTAAGACTAGTATAGGCCGAAAGGAAAATAGCTCCAAAACATGTTGTTTTGCTTCTTCTAGTGAGATTAAGAGAGCAATACTAGATAGGCAACCATCGTATTTACTTTTTCGCAAGGATATATTTATTGTTGATAGTAATCACCTTGTTCCTTTGCCTAGTGTTGTTTTGTCTCTTTTGAAGGAATATGGAGATGTGTTTCCCATGGACTTACCAATAGGTTTACCACATATTCGTGGTATTGAACATCAAATTGATTTTGTGCATGGGGAGCAAATCCCAAATCGTCTAGCCTATAGAGCAAATCCTGAGGAAACAAAAGAGATTCAACATCAAGTGGATGAACTCCTTGACAAAGGTATTGTTCGAGAATCTCTTAGCCCTTGTTTCGTTCCTGTTATTTTGGTTTCTTAAAAGGATGAATCTTGGAGATTATGTGTTGATTGTCGTGCCATCAATAAAATCACAATTAAGTATAGACATCAAATTCCTTGATTAGATTATATGCTTGATGAATTGCATGGTTCTTGTATTTTCACCAATATTGATTTTAAAAGTGGCTACTATCAAATTAGAATGAAAGAAGGTGATGAATGTAAAACAGCCATTAAAACAAAGTATGGTTTGTATGAATGGTTAGTTATCCCTTTTGGTCTAACTAATGTACCTAGTACTTTTATAAGGCTAATGAATCATATTTTTAGATTTTTCATTGGAAAATTTGTTGTATTTTATTTTGATGACATCCTTATATATAGCAAATCACTGGATGAACATGTTTAACATTTAAAACTCGTGTTTGCTACATTACGTGTGAACAAATTGTATGCTAACCTTAAAAAGTGTTATTTTTTGCATGGAATCTACAATCTTTTTGAGTTTTGTTGTTAGTTCTCAAGGTATTTCTATTGATGAGTCAAAAGTCAAGGCAATCATGGATTGTCCGAGACCTAAAAATGCTAGTGATGTTAGAAGTTTTCATGGTTTAGCAAGTTTTTATAGAAGGTTTGTTAAAGACTTAAGTTCTATAGCAGCACCTTTAAATGAACTTGTTAAAAAGAATGTCACTTTTGAGTGGAAAGAAGAACATGAAAATGCTTGTAACACATTAAAAAAAATTAACTCACGCCCTTTTGCTTGCATTGCCGAATTTTCATAACGCTTTTGAGATATACTGTGATGCTTCCGGGATATGTATTGGTGCTATTTTAATACAGGAATCAAGTCCGGTGGCTTATTTTAGTGAAAAGCTTAATGGGGCAGCCATGAAGTATGCGACTTATGACAAGGAGTTGTATGCTTTGGTAAGATCATTAAAGGTTTGGCAACACTATTTATGGCCTAAAGAGTTCATTATTCATTCTGATCATGAAAACCTTAAATTCTTGAAAAATCAAGGTAAATTGAATAAAAGTCATGCTAAGTGGTTAGATTTTATTGAATCTTTTCCATATGTGATTAAATACAAATCTGGTAAAAAAAATGTTTTAGCTGATGCATTATCTAGGAGATACACGTTATTCTCCTATTTGTATGCTAAGTTACTTGGTTTTGATTTGATTAAAGATTTGTATAAAGATGATAATTCTTTTAATGCCGCCTATGATCAATGTTTAATAAGACTAAATGGTGAATTTTATGTGCCTGATGGATTCTAGTTTAAGAAATATAAATTATGCATACCCTCATGTTCCATTCATGAGTAATTGTTAAAGAGAACCATGGGGGAGGGTTAATGGGGCACTTTTGAATTGCTAAAACACTTGATGTTTTAAATGAACACTTTTATTGGCCTAACATGATTAAATATGTTAAAAATGTTTGTGAAAAATGCATTGTCTGTAAACAATCAAAATCGAAAGTGATGCCTCATGGTTTGTACACGCCTTTGCCTATTCCTATTCATCCTTGGATTGATATTTCTATGGACTTTGTACTTGGATTACCTAGGTCACGCACTATTCATGATAGTATATTTGTAGTTGTTGATAGGTTTAGTAAAATGGCACATTTTATTGCATGTTATAAATCTAATGATGCTACACATATTGCTGATTTATTCTTTAAGGAGGTTGTTAGATTGCATGGCATTCCACAAAGTATTGTTAGTGATAGGGATGTTAAATTCTTGTCTTATTTTTGGCGTACTTTATGGAATAAGTTAGGCACTAAATTGTTGTTTTCTACTGTTGCACATCAACAAACTTATGGACAAACTAAAGTAGTTAACCGAACTTTATCTACCTTGCTTCGTGCTATTATCCAAAAGAACTTAAAGAATTGGGAAAGCTGTTTACCTCATATTGAGTTTGCATATAATAGGACTTTACATTTCGACTAATTGCTCACCTTTTGAAGTTGTTTACGGAATTAATCCGTTAACTCCACTTGATATTTTGCCTCTTCCTATTAATGAGTTTGATAATGTAAAAGGTTCAAAGAAAGCTGATTTTGTGAAGGAGTTACATGAGAAAGTTCGAAAAAATATTCAAATGTGTAATGAACAGTATGCCAAGCAAGCCAATAAGGGTAGAAAGCAAGTGATATTTGAACCAGGTGATTGGGTTTGGATTCACTTAAGGAAAGAGAGCTTTTTCAAAATAAGGAAATCTAAACTTCATGTCTTGGAAAGGATTGGAGATAATGCTTACAAGATTGAACTTCCAAGTGAGTATGGTAATGTCTCATCTACATTTAATGTTTGTTATTTATCTTTGTATGATGTAGGTGATTCGAGGACGAATCCTTTCGAGGAGGGAGGGAATGATAGCAATCCGCCCATGTCCATGGTGTCAAATTCGACATCACATGATCCATTGGAGAATCTTGGTGGACCAATGACAAGATTAAGGAGTAAGAGGACAAAGGCCACTTGCAAACATTGTTGTCAACACATTGTGAAGAATTGGACAATCTTGAGGAGTACGTGGTCACCATCACCATCTCAACATGAAGTTGTTTGGAACATTTCTTGCATCACAATTCATGAAGAAGTTCCTAGGAGTTCTACATTGGAACTTAAGGAAATTCCACCTTGAAGAAGTGTTCATGCACTATATTGAAGAAAAAGATGGCGTGCTTGGACTTTACATCAATGGATCACGCCTTTCATCTTTAAGTCTTACGATTTATTTTGTGTTGTAATAATTAAGTCCATTAACATTTAATTATGGGCTTAAATTTCTTTTTTATGTCTATTACCTTGCCCAATAATCTTGCATGATAAATAGGAAAGTAATCTCCTATTTTTTAGGAAAATCTCGAAAAGTAAACTACAATTTTGTAGGAGCTTTTGGCGTGTCTTTTCTAGCCAAGAAAAGACGTGTTTTGCTTGTGTTGTTAGTTTTGGAAACTAGTTAGTTTGCTATTTAGTTAAGAAGTCAAGTTGTAATTGGTTTTCATTAGGTTTCCTTGTACTTTGGCCAAATTTCATCCTATAAAAAGGAGCGGCCTTAAACGTTTTTTTTACATATAATAAAAATAAGATTTTAGCTTTGCTAAATTACAAGCACTTCGTGTTTGAACCTTAAAGATCAATTAAGTTTACTTGTTCTTTAAACTTTCCGCAAGCCTTTAGCTAAGACCTCTAGGTGAGCCTTTTTGTTCTTGAGTTCAGGAATTCCCAAACTTTTTAGTTTAGTCTCTTGATTTACATAAGGCTAAGTTAAATTGCTTGTATAAGCGTGGGGCTTTGGTTCGCTTATTACCAAATCTTTTTGTTTTCCATTGACTTCAATTTCGCCCATTGTTTTGTTCTTGTTCTTGTGTTTTCTTTTTGTGTACTTTTAGTGTCAACAACGATCCAAAGTTGTGGTTCGAGTGGTCCAGGATTTCAAACCTCGCCCATTCTTTATCATTATGAGACGGCTTTATGACGTCTTTGAGAATCCATTTTGTCTCCCTATTGGAAACCACCTGTCCACTTGTTTGTGGATAATAAGGTGTTTCCACCTTGTGCCAAACTCTATATTTAGCCACTAAAGCTTGAAAAGCCTTATTGCAAAAATGTGTGCCTCCATCACTTATTATTGCTTTCGAAGTTCCATAACGTGTGAAAATATGCTTCTTGATAAATCCCACCACACTACACTTCCATCTTGGTGGCAGTTGATTATGTCTCAAAATGGATAGAATTCGTTGCATTACCAACCAAGGATACGTCAAAAATCTTGACCTCCAAAATGTTGTTCAATGAAATCTTGTTCCTCCATGAAATAATTTCAGCCTGCTGGCACTCATTTCATTTCTTAATCTATTCTTGAGTACTATAGAATAGTCTCAGCTAATAGTATCTCGAGTGCAATACCTTGTAACCACTTCGCCATCCTCCAAACTCTCATCCATATTTTGATTCATGACATAAATGGAGAAGAAGTTAGTAGAAGCCCCCATAATTAATATACCCGATTGGAACCTCCCATTTGAAATCATATGCGACCCGAGCGATGTAGCAGTGGGAGCGGTACTCGGGCCAAAGAAGAACAAAGTTTTTTAGGGCTATCTACTATACTAGTCGTATGCTAGATGAAACTCAAACAAACTACACAACGACGGAAAAGGAAATGTTAGCCCTTGTGTTTGCTTTTGATAAGTTCAGATCTTACATCTTGGGATCAAGAGTCTTAGTGCAAACTGACCGCTCAGCCCTCAAATACCCCTTGACAAAGAAGAAAGCAAAACCAAGACTCATTCGATGGGTACTCCTTCTCTAAGAGTTCGATGTGGAATTTGTTGATCGAAAAAGGATGAAGAACCAAGTAGCGGATCACTTGTCAATATTAGAGAAATGAGAGTTGAATGAAGAAAGTTTTGAGTACTTGATCAAGGAATGCTTCCTGGATGAGTAGTTGTTTGTAGCTAATGTGATGAACAAGACACCTTGGTTGACCGACAATGCTAACTTTGTGGTCATTGGATGGGTACTTAGAGAGATCCCTTACCAACGAATGAAGAAGCTCATGCATGATGTCGGTGACTACTTGTGGGAGGAACCATATATCTTCAAGATTTGTAATGATCAACTTATTTGACGGTGCATTCCCAAAGTAGATCAAGGAGAAATTTTGAATGGATGTCATGGATCCTGATACGAACCTAGCAGCCTAAGGATCCATGACATCCATTCAAAATTTCTCCTTGATCTACTTTGGGAATGCACCGTCAGATAATTTGATCATTACAAATCTAAGAACGTAACCCCAAGGATCAATTTGTGGATTAGATTGAATTAAACATAAAGGATGAAGCCCTAAATTCAATTAATGAATTAAAACGTACCTATAAATTTCACCTAACAAACACCCTAAGAAGACATGTCCTTAGAACCCTCTTTATCAAATTTCCAAACCAATCAAAACCTGATTGAATTTGAATTGTCGTTCTTCGCAAAGACCAAAAGAAAGCTTTTATTAAAAACTCTCAAAATAGGATTTATCCTAAAATATCATAGTCTGACAAATACATATTGAATGTTGTCTTTTATAGGCTTACAACCCTAATACAATTAACGGTAAATAAAAATTCAAAAATAGAAAATATTTAAAAATATGACACAACAGTGTTTTCCGCACGTCGTGACGTCAGGCTCTCCATGTCGCGACGTGGGGATTTATGTGCCAACTAAATGTCGAATTTTTCTCAAATTTTATTCCAATAAAAATTTATAGTGAGCCACGTCGCGCGACGTGGTAGGGGGCAGGACGTCGCGACGTCAGTGCAAGTCACGTCATCTATGATCGAACGTCGTGACGTTGGTGAGCTCCTGTGGACGTTGCGACGTCGGCTGTCACATGTTACGATGTTGGAAATTATTCTTGAAATCTCTTTCATGCTTCTCCATGTCGCGACGTGGGACTCCTTGGACGTCGCGACGCGGGGCTTCTCTAGCTCCTTGTTCATTCTTTTCAACACTTCTTATTTCCAATGCTCCATTTCGATCCACCACAACATTGTACTCCATTTGGGACACTTAAAAATATAAAATGAATGCTGCATCCTCTTCACGAGCTTCACAAACTAGTTCATGTACAAAAAGGTCTTCAATCAACGAATATAATGCTGTCCTCATTCGCTTAGTCCTCGAACGAAACATTTTTCCCAACTTTTCAAATTTTTTGAATTAAGCCTCGAAGCAAGTTTGTTAAAGTGCGTGATTAAAACCTTCAGTTTGCCCATTCGTTTGTGGATGTGCGGCGGTGGAATATAAGAGCTTCATGCCTAACCAAGACCACAATGTGCGCCAAAAATGACTCAAAAACTTGACATCCCGATCACAGACAATTGTTTTTGGAATGCCATGCAATCTAACAATTTCTCGAAAAAAATAACTCAAGAATATGTGATGCATCGTTTGTCTTATTTGCATGCTATAAAACGTGCCATTTTACTAAAACGATCTACTACCACGAAAATGATATCATGACCCGACTGTGTCCTAGGCAATCCTAATACAAAATCCTTAAAGATATCAACCCATAGATGACTAGGGACAGGTAACGGGGTATAAAAACTATGAGGCTTTACTTTAGATTTAGCTTGTCGACATGAAATACATTTTGCACAAAAATTTTGAACATCATTTTGCATCTTCGGCCAATAAAAATATTCATGCAATATTTCCAATGTTTTCGTGATTCCAAAGTGCCCCATAAGACCTCCCAGAATGTGCCTCCCTAACAAGCAATTCACGATATGAACTTTTAGGCACACATAATTTCCCTTTAAAAAGAAATCCATCATGCGGAAAATAATAAGCATAAGTAGTTTGTGTACATTCAGCAAATATTTCACCAAATTCACTATCATCAGTGTACAACACTTTAAGCAAATCAAACCACAACAATTTCGATTGTAAAAATGTTAGAAGTCCATACCTGCGTGACAGTGCATCTGCCACTACATTTTCCTTACCCGACTTATGCTTGATCACATATGGAAAAGATTCAATAAACTCTATCCACCTTGCATGTCTTCGGTGAAGCTTCCCTTGAGTCTTTAAGTGCTTGATCGGCTCATGATTAGAGTGGATAACAAACTCCTTGGGTCATAAATAATGTTGCCAAGTTTGTAACGCCCTCACTAGTGCATATAGTTCTTTATCATACTTTGGGTAATTTAGGATGGCCCCATGCATCTTCTAACTAAAATACACGATCAGCTTCGAATCTTGGATCAAAACAGCTCGTATCCCAAGCCCAGAGGCATCACATTGAACTTCAAAAACTTTATTGAAATCAGGCAACATCAAGACAGGTGCTTGTGTGTCCTTTAACGTGTTAAAAGCTTTTTCATTCATATTTTCCCATTTAAGCACCTCCCCCATCCCCTTCTCTCTATTTCTGTCCTGTCACCCCCATCGCCAACCCACCTATAACTTTTCCACCACAACCCTCTTTTATAGATTTCACATCTAAAAAATGTGGAGAAAAAAAAGAAAATTGAATAAATTGCATTAACCCATGACTGCCGAAGGTCCTTAACAAATCCAAGAAATTTTGATTTGGCCAATCCATGCTCACATTCATACCCATTATGCTTTGCTCCTCCAATTCCTATTCATCACTCAATGAATTCAGTTTTAATACTAGTGTCATTCTTCATTGATAATGGTTAAATTGTATTAGGATTCTACTTGTGCAATTCCCATGTCAACCCGAGTTCTTCGGGATAAGATCCCTATCAGGCTAAGAGTTTCAATCCAACTGCAACTCGACTAGGTACAATTTTATAAAAGTAACCTTTTGTCTCTGGAAAAGGGGGTTACTTTCACGACCACTACTTTACGTATTATTCTTATTGATCAGGCACGATAACTGACTTAAGAATTGGAGTATACTCCCCGGTACAGCCCGGAGGTATTTTCTGACACGTGTGTTGCAGGTCTGCTAGGTTTCCGGTGACGATCAGAGAGCACGTGACCTAGAGAAGGCCTCACAGCACTTAGGTGATAAACGACATCATCAAATTGGCGCCGTCTGTGGGAATCGATACACAAGCTATATCGATGACGCTAACTCGTTCACAGTGGAACACTACGGATGTTCCTACCACTCAAGCAACTACCAGTAGACCTCCGCGCAGAGCAACTACTGGTAATGGGGGCAATACTGGTGCAGATCCATCAAATCTGCAAGGTCAACGAGATCCTCCATTGATCCTAGGTGGGGGTAGCAATCCTCCACGACGTGAACCAAATCCTCCCGAGCACAGCGCTGGAGGTACCAATCCTCCTATTGACATTCACTCTCCAGAAACAATTAGATTCCTTACCGAGAATTTTGAGCACATCAAGGCCATTGTGGAGGGATCTGGTAGGCGACCCGATAAGGAGCCGGAGCGAGTTTCTGATATGTACGATCGGATGCAAATTTCTTCACTTTATGATACGGAGTCTCAAGGTGATAATGAATTTGAACGCCGACGACATTTGAATCGATCTCCAATTCGGAATCAGAAAAATGATAACTATGGATATCGACACTTGAATCCTTCCCCACCTCGGCATATACGACCTCACAATAACGATCATCATGATGATCAGGAGGATCATATAAATAACCGTATTCGTGAGGAAGTTCAGAATATTTTGGGAGTAGGAGCTGGAGGAGCTTACCGAACAGTGACACCGTTTGTGGAGGCTATAAGCCGTTTCCCCAAACCTCGTAAGTTCAAGATTCCACAAATGGAAATGTATTCCGGAGATACGAACCCCAGAGATCATCTCACGCACTTTACATCGCTTATGAAATTTGAGCAGGCTCCGGAAGCAACTATGTGTCAAGCGTTTGAAACAACATTGGTTGGGAAAGCACGTGGTTGGTTTGAAGGACTCAAGCCAAATTCTATTTCTTCGTATGAGCAACTATCTCAGCTTTTCTACAATAGGTTCTTGCTAAGGAAAAAGTTTGATAAGACCTCTGCCGAGCTCCTAAACATTCGACAAGGTGAAAGTGAATCAGTTCGGGAGTATGTGGATCGGTTTTATGATGAGAGCGTTCAAGTCAAAACCCAATCTGAAAATGTAGTGATTAGTGCTTTGATTAACAGCTTACGAGCTGGGAAGCTTTATCGTAAACTTGTCACTGATCCACCTAAAACCAAGCACGAATTGATTGACCGAACTGATAAATTTGCTAAGGGTGAGGATGCAGATCGGACAAAGAGGGATATGGGCCGAGGAATTGAGAAGAAGAAGGATAATTACAATAATAGATCAGGATCTGGAAGAAAGCGAACTCCAGTATTTGATAGGTTATCCTATGACAAGCATCAATCTCAAAAATCTAAGGATTACAAGGGTTCTTCAGCTCCTCGTAACCAAACTGAGATGCTAGCCATTATGGAAAAGAAGGTTTTGATTAAGTCATATCCGAAAATGAATACGCCCGAAGGCAAAAGGAATAAAAATCTTTTTTGTAAGTTTCATGATCAAACGGGCCATGATACAGAAGATTGCCGAGATCTCAAAAAGGAGATTGATGAACTTGTTGCAAGTGGACAGCTACGTGACTTTGTGCAGCAAGCGTATCAAAAAGGTCATCGTAGAGGCCGATCTCAGGATAGAGGACGGCCAGATAATGACAAGAAGCCTAAGGAAGAATGGTATGCTAAACCCAATGAAGAGGAAAAGAATGTCACGGGAGTAATTCATACTATTGCGGGAGTTCCGATTGGTGAATCTAGATCGGCAAGAAAATTGTCGTCACGAAGAATTCCTGAACAAGAGCCGGTCCACAAGCGTTTCAAGCAGTCCGAGGTCATCACTTTCTCAGAGGAGGATGCTGTACCAAGTAAGTTTCCTCATTGTGACGCATTATTAATAAAAGCTATTGTTGCAAATAAAGAAGTCCACAAAGTATATATGGACGATGGCAGTTCTTCCAATGTCATTTACCGTAATGCATTTGAGAAATTGGGAATTCCGCGAGAGCAGTTGCAGAAATGTCCTGGCCCATTGATTGGATTTTCGGGAGAGGCGACGCAACCAATTGGCACGGTAACTTTACCCGTTACCTTGGGGAAAGCCCCAAAAGATAGATTAATATACACTTCTTTTGCTGTTCTCGACATTACCTCCCCACACAACATCATTCTTGGAAGACCAACAATGGAGCAACTCAAGGCAATCTGGTTGCCTTATCATCTGGTGATGAAATTCCCCACAGCTGGGGGAATAACAACCATCCAGAGTGATCAAAATATGGCAAGAGAATGTCATATGATCGCTTTGATGGATGCAAATAAGAACACCAGTGCATCGAAAGTTAATTGTATTGCTGGAGAAATATCACCTACAGAAGAAGAACCTGAAGCTGGCCTAGATTTAACGAACTCCGGAGCTCATCAACAAATGACTGATGATTTAAAGGAAGTAATCCTGGATGCATCAATCCCAGACCGAAAAGTGAAGATAGGCGCAGCTCTGCCTCATGAGGTCAAGCAATCTCTCACTAGTTTACTCCAACAGTACAAGGATGTGTTTGCATGGGGACCTGAGGATATGAAAGGCATTTCGCCAACCATTGCAGTACACAAGTTGAATGTAGATCCTGCAGTACCTCCAGTTCGGCAAAAGAAAAGACCATTCGCCCTGGATAGGAACAAAGCAATCGGTGATAAAGTAGATAAACTTCTAAACGCTAAGATTATTCGGGAGGTTTTCTATCCGACTTGGCTGTCTAACCCAGTCATGGTTAAGAAACCAGATGCTGGATTGCGGATGTGTATTGATTACACAAATTTAAACAAGGCATGTCCGAAGGACTTTTATCCTTTACCATTAATTGATCAGAAAGTTGATGCCACCGTGGGATATGACGTACTTTGTTTCCTTGATGCCTACAAAGGGTACCATTAGATTTTTATGGATGAGGAAGATGCTGAGAAAACCGCGTTTATCACTGAAAAAGGCATTTATTGTTATGAGAAAATGCCTTTCGGGTTAAAAAATGCGGGTGCCACTTACCAGAGAATGATGAATAAAGTATTTGATTCTCAGATCGGCCGTAACATGGAAGTATATATTGATGATCTCCTCATCAAGAGTCGAAGAATGACGGATCTGTTAGAGGATGTTAAAGAGACTTTTGAAACTTTAAGAACGACAGGCTTGATGTTGAATCCCAAGAAGTGTACCTTTGGAGTTAGTTCAGGAAAATTCTTGGGATATATGGTCTCAAAGAAGGGTATACAAGCGAACCCTGAGAAGGTTGAAGCCATTCTAAAAATGTCCTCACCTCGGAATATTCATGATGTACAAACTTTGACTGGGCGCTTGGCTGCGTTGAATCGCTTCCTCTCTAAATCTGTAGAGCGTTGTTTGCCATTTTTGATACATTAAAGAAAATCAAGGATTTCTCATGGATAGAGGAATGTCAGATGGCCTTTGAAGACCTCAAAAAATATCTGTGCACATTGCCATCTCTAGCTATTCCTGCTCATGGTGAGATTCTTTCTTTGTACTTAGCGACATCAGACAATGCGGTATGTGCAGTTTTATTTAAATAACATAATAACATCCAAAAGCCGGTATATTATGTGAGTAAAGCATTGCACGGACCAGAACAACGATATCCAGGTCTTGAGAAGCTGGTATTGGCCTTAATCATTCAGCTTGGAGGTTACGCCCCTATTTCTAAGCTCACCCCATTCGAGTTCTCACTGATAAACCGTTGAAACAAGTGTTGCATAAACCTGATCATTCAGGTCGCCTAATGAAGTGGGCTATTGAGCTCGGTGAACATGATATCATGTTTGTGCCCAGATCGGCAGTCAAAGGTCAAGTCCTTGCTGATTTCATAGCTGAAACACCCCAAGAATGAGATGTTCAGACCCCAGATGATACACACAAAACCATGAAGGTTGTGGGGAACACAACTATGAACCTTTGGGTGTTGTTTGTCGATGGGGCTTCTAGTGAAGAAGGATCTGGGGCTGGGCTTATTTTGAAGAATCCTGAAGGTCACGAATTCACTTATGCGCTTCGTTTCAATTTCAACGCCACGAACAATGAGGCGGAATATGAAGCCCTCATCACGGGTATGAAGCTAGCAAAGGAAATGGGAGCTCGGGAGTTACAGGTTTACAGCGACTCGCAACTCATTGTAAACCAGGTAACTGGGGGATATGAAGCTTGTGATCTAGTAATGAAGAGATATCGAGAGAAAGCGGAAGAAATCGCCAAGGGGTTTAATCTTTTTACAGTTGATAGAATTCTGCGATCGCAGAACAAACGAGCTGATGCTCTTAGTAAATTGGCATCGTCGGCATATGCACATCTGACTAAGAAAGTGTTAGTTGAAGTGTTGGGAGCTCGAAGCATTGATGAGCTAACAGTGCAGTTTATTGAGGAAGAATAAAATTGGACGACTCCAATCATGAAATACGTCAGCTCGGGAGAGGTCCCAAACAACAAAATGGTAGCTCAAAAATTGAGAATTCAAGCTGTCAGGTATCAAATAAAGGATGGAGTTCTCTACAAAAGGGGATACCTAACACCGTGACTGAGATGCGTGGGTCCAAACCAAGCAGAGTATGTGTTGAGCGAAATCCATGAAGGGTCGTGTGGCAGCCATGAAGGAGCTCAGACAATAGCTAAGAAAGCTATCCGAGCAGGTTATTATTGGCCTACTTTACACCGAGATACGTATAACTTAGTGCAAAAATGTGTCAAGTGTCAGCAACACGCAAGGATTAATCACATACCGCAAGTCGAATTGGTGACGATGCAAAGTGCTTGGCCGTTTATGCAATGGAGGATAGACATTGCAGGCCCTTTTCCAGAAGCTCCGGGACGAGTTAAGTACTTGGTTGTGGCAGTTGATTATTTTATTAAATGGATCGAAGAAGAACCGTTGACGACAATTACAGGAAAGAATATACTTAAGTTCTTCTGGAGGAATGTTGTTTGTCGATACGGGATACCGAAGATCATAGTGTCTGATAACGGTACGCAGTTCGCAAGCGATCCGTTCAAGAGTTGGTGTGAGGAACTCAGGATTCATCAGCACTTTACTTCCATAGCTCATCCTTAAGCTAATGGTCAGACCGAGGTGATGAACAGAATCATCATTCAAGGGATAAAGACTCGGTTGGAAAAGGCCAAAGGAGAATGGGTGAACCATCTTCCTAATGTGTTGTGGGCTTATCAAACTACACCGAGAACGGCCACACGTGAAACCCCATTTAGCTTGGTGTACGGATTCGAATCAGTTATTCCAGCTGAGATAGGCCTCCCGAGTACCAAAGTGCTTAATCATGAGCAAGACAAGAACAGTGAAGCCTTACTCCTCAACTTAGATTTGATGGAAGAGAAGAGAGAAGCGGCGTTTATCCAAAAGGCTAAATACAAATCGGATATGACGCGGTATTACAACAAACGGATTAGGAGCACTTATTTCCGACCTGGAGATCTAGTAATGAGGAAGAACGAAATAAGTAAGGTAGAAGGAACTCGGAAGCTAGACCCAAATTGGGAGGGGCCATATCAAGTGGTTGAAGCTGGAAGAGCTAGGAATTATAAACTGTCGACCCTAGATGGAAAGACGATTCCGCGAATGTGGAACATCTCTCATTTAAGAAAATTTTATACCTGATCATTTTTATATATTATGGTAGCAATAAAAGCTGTGTAGTTCGGTTGGAACTGATTAATTAGAAATATGCACAGCTTGGATTTTTATTTTTACCAGTTATTGTTTTTTCAGAATGTTAAAACGTTCATTTATTGAGAATCTTTGTTATCTCATCAAATTTGGTTTATTCTCATTTTTGCAGAATCGCCAAATACTTAGAATTCCGGAAAGAAAACAAAAAGCATGCTAATCCAATCTCAAAATGTTTTTGAGAATTATAGAACGGAGTTGAACACATTCATCTCTGAATCATGATCCCAGATGTTCTCGGGAAAGATAAGTCAGAAAATGAGCATCAGCTCATTTATCAGACTAACCAAGTAACTGAGGGTCGCAATCTCAGAAAAATAAGCTTAAGGAACCTGAGCTCGGAAAAATCCGCAAAGGAACCTGAGCTCGAAAAATCCGCAAAGGAGCCTGAGTTCGAAACAATTCGCAAAAGCGTCATCAATATATATAAAGTTTCGAACTCGGGCAAATATTGAACAAACCCGTTTAAAGAATTCCAGTTCTAAAAACGCGGTAGTCAAATAAACAAGAAAACGAAGTTCGGATAAGTTAGTTAATAATAATTTTATCCGAACTGCGTTGAATGTTAAAAACATCACTTTGAAGAGCTTATGTTCTAAAGAGAAGTGATAAAAGTTAAAAGCCGAACTGCGGAGGTCAGTTCAAATTGGTTAATGACGAAGACAAGTATTAAAAATAAAAGAGAGACAAAAGTGATTCAAACACAGAACTGAAAAACACTTGAAATATATTCATAAATTGTCAAGGCTGAATTACAAGTATTCGCAGAATCCCAAACTACCATACACTTAATCTATTACAAGTTTAATACTCATAGTACGGTAGAGTCCTCAGCTCGGGTAGAGTCCTCAGCACGGGTAGAGTTTTCAGCTCTGGAAGAATCTGCATCTCGGGAACGCCTTGGGGCAAGCTCGACATCTGTATCTTCCTCGGATATCCAGTCGATTTCTGGAGATGAGGGAACGAATGATTCGACAGGAAAGCTGATCTTTCCAGTCTTCAGTTCGGCAAGCTTAACATCCATGTCCTCATGGCAATCCTCATCATAGCCTTGCTCGTTCTTTATCCCAAGATCGGGATACTTGAAGTCCAAATGAGATAAGGCGAGGTGACAGCCGTAATCCCTTGCTGGAGTCATCATCTCTCCCAGGAATTTTCCGAAGACGTCGGAGTAGAACATGTGATGGACGAGCTTCGCAGCGCCCGCACCTTTGAAATAGGCCCTCTTGGCTTGTTCTGCAGAAAGTTGGTTTTCCAACTGGACTCTTTTTGCCTCCAACTCGGCAATCCTCTTATTGGCTATTGTTAAAGCCTCTTGATTCTTCCCCAGCTCAGTTTTCAAGTTTTGCTCTCTATACCCGAGCTCTTGGTTGAAAGTTTCTAGATCATCTCGGCTCTTTTCCGCAGCTCTCAACTCGGCAAGAAGCTTTCTGTTCACTGCGTCATCATTCTCTGAACGGGCAATCAATTCTCCGAGCAGAGCCAAGTTCTGCGAAATTACAGAAGTTTGAGTACAAATGAAATAAAGCACACGAACTAGATAATCAGAGTTCGGGTTTACCTGAGAAGCTCCTAGCGCAGCTCGCCTACGTAGTTCGAGCTTTTCAAAGCTTCTGAGCGCTTCTTTATCTCGAGGTGGGACGGCTTCTTTAACAAATTCCATCGAAGTCTCTACGGACAGACGGTCATTCCCTGTTAATCCCCAATTCAGAAGTAGCTGGTATTCAGGAACTTCTATAACATTATCGCCAAAGGTGAGTCTTGGCACGACTAGCTCTCCGAACAATGAAGGACCTTGGAATTCAGAGATTGTCTTCATCTTTTTGTTAGCTTCATCCAACGCGTCGTGGTTTCTTTTCTTCTTCTTGCGAGATTCGCCGTCTAAGACAGTGAACTGATCCCCGTGTACGTCAGTAGCGGTCTTGGTTTTGGACTCGATGGGCTTGCTTAGTCTCCCGAAAGTAGCACCCGCGCTCGGTTGAGCTGCTTGCACGACTTCGATGGTAACTGCCCCTGTGGGGGCATGAAGAGAAGTTGAAGGAGATTCCAGCCCTAGTACAGCTTCAGCCGGTTTGACCTTCGGAGGTCGGTTCTTTTTGGTGGGCTTCCCCCCCCCCCCGAGCATATCTTTGAGCTACATAACTGCAAAGAAGAGGAAAGACAATTAACAAACTTGAACAGCAAGTGTTATGAACGGCATAACTTATAAGAAAGAATATACCCTTATGACCGAGCTCGTCCACCTTGTCCTCATGATCGGGTCCCAGCTCGGCAGGGCTCAATTTTAAAGACAGTAACACCCTTTCCGGGATGTTAGTGAGGCGAAGTTTGCCATTTGTAGTTACAAAATTTTCTATCTTATTAAGGGATTCCCTAATAGAAGCTGTACTCTTAGGTGACCGGTCTGATACTGACTTGTCAGAATGCCAAAAGGTTTTTTTCCCAACAGCCTGAGCTCCAACAAAAAGGAACTTCTCTTTCCAGTCGTGGATCGAGCTCGGGTTTCCTTCAAACATGTCTATCCTACCCCTGCGACAAGCAAAGTAAAACCACCCCAAGTCCGGACCAGATGATTTCAGGTTGTATATATATATCTAAATAATAAGGTTGTACATGAAATGCCTAAGTGTTGGCAGATCATTTCAAACCCTCTTAGAGTTCGAATCGCATTGGGAGTGAATTGTGTAAGGGAAATAGTGTATTCATTGAGGATGGCTTTTAAAAAATCTGACAGAGGAAATCGTAATCCGACAACAAAATATTCAGCGAATACACTGATAAAGCCTTCCAGAGGTCGGTTAGCGACCTCACCAGGCAGTGGAGTTCGGACTCCTATGTTGGATTTGATGAAAACCCGACGAGCTAAGTTTTCTATGTCTTCATGTGATAAAATTGAATCTAAAGTATCTAATTTGGATATGAAATCTCTAACCGACTTCGTGGAAGGGTTTCTCAGTTCGGGATTTTCACGAGCTGGGGATAGGGTTGTATTGGTATGGAGGTCATTAACTTCATGGCTGGTTGAGGTTGTATTTAAGTCCGCAGTTCGGTCTTCTACAACCCTAGGTTCTCCTAAGGCGCTAGAAACGGAGTTCGGTGAATTTGGACTACCTAATTCTCCCGACCTAGAAGCAGGGTTAATATCTGAAGAAGAATTTGAGTGATCAGAGGCAGACATACTTACTTGGTTAAGATGAAAACACTGAGCTCGGGTCTAGATTGCAGGTCGACGATATTTCGAATCCGAGCTGGGGAATGGCTATTTGCTTTGAAATAATCACTTGCAGGAGTAATCTGCACAGTGAGGTATGGGGCTATTTATAGAGATTTAATGGGCTGATGGGCTGCGTGTTCTCAACCGTTGATATCTCTTTGGATCTGTGCCTAAAAGACTGGAAACAAGTTCGATAAATTTGAACGGTCTGTAGAACTTCGAAGTTCGGTACATATTTCATTGCTTTAAAAGTAGTGCAAGAATTAAATACCGAACTGGGGCTATATGTGTTGTGATGGATTATTTCACATTTCATAATATAGCTGATGTGTGTACATATGTGGTGATTGCCGGAGGTCGGTAACTGATGTGTGTATATATGTAGCGATTTCTGGAGATCGAATGCAATACCTGACCGCGTAGGTCGATCCGCGGAATACTCAGCGTAGGGTCTTAATGCGTCTGAGGTCGGCACCTTCCTATGGTAAAAAACCTGTATACTGCAGTTATGAAGACTTGCGGGGTGCATTGTTCTTGTATTTGTATCCGGTATAGTTCTGACATGCATGGGGCTGGTTCGAAGAAAAATACATATAGAGATAAAGCATTGTGATGAACTAAACTGATCAGATCGGGTAAGTTAAGAAAAATCTTAACCGATCTGAGGGGCTATTGATAATGGTTAAATTGTATTAGGATTCTACTTGTGCAATTCCCATGTCAACCCGAGTTCTTCGGGATAAGATCCCTATCAGGCTAAGAGTTTCAATCCAACTGCAACTCGACCAGGTACAATTTTATAAAAGTAACCTTTTGTCTCTGGAAAAGGGGGTTACTTTCACGACCACTACTTTACGTATTATTCTTATTGATCAGGCACGATAACTGACTTAAGCATCGGAGTATACTCCCCGGTACAGCCCGAGGGTATTTTCTGACACTTGTGTTGCAGGTCTGCTAGGTTTCCGGTGACGATCAGGGAGCACGTGACCTAGAGAAGGCCTCACAGCACTTAGGTGATAAACGACATCATCATTCATCTAAAAGCTCCAATTTTGCCCACAAAATCCATAAAGAAATATAGAACAATCAGATCCAATTTACAAAACCATTTGTTTCTTTTGACACCAACAATGATGTTTACCGTCATTCTCTACCTTTTTCTTTTCTTCACAAATCGTCAGTCGTCATCACCATATTCATGTGCTTGCAAAAAAGAAGTCAAACTACATACAAAGTATTGGAAAGATCTCTTCCAATCTTAAAGAGACCCAAAGTATTAGAAAGATAATGAAAGTTTCAAATTCGATTGTCAATTTCTCCTCATCATCCCAGGAAGATGGCAGCGGAGAGAACACTAAATAGGATAGGGGAATTGGAATTTCATATCGGTGGTAAACGGGCGGAATCAATTTTTTATTGAGGGCTCACTTAAAAATAAAATTTTTTGTGTGATTAAATAAATTAATTAATAATTATTAAATTCAATTAAATTAATAAAAAAATTATTTTTTATTTTTTATAGATGAAATAGAATTTTTTAAATTTTGGGTATTATAAATGTTATAAGGGTTATTTTCCTGTAAGACCGTCTCATATAAGAAACTTGCGTATAAATTTCAATTTAGCGTATAAAGTATAAAAAATTAGTGTGTAAAGTGTAAAAAATTAGTGTATTAGAGTATAAAGTATCAAATATTAGCATATAACGTATAAAAAATTAGCATATTAGTGTACTTTTATAATTTGCATAAAGAGTTTTTGTAATATTACAATTTGCATGTCACTTATGTAAAAATTTTTAAGAATATGAATTTTAGGGTGTAGAAAAGTTTTTTAAGGATATAATTTTTACAACAATAATGATAAAACAAATAATTATTCAAACCGCTGAAATCCATATGAAATAATGTCTTTTTTCAACAAGGAAAATAAACAATAACAAGAAAACAAACATAAAATCAAAATCAAATTATACCTGGCAACTTAAAGAACTAAACTATATTATTGGACTAAAAAATCTAATGAAAACACATGAATTTTTTAGTTTTGAATGTTTTTAATTTGTTAAATATTGAAAAACTTGGTGGGGGCTTAATTAAGTTATTTGACCAAATTTGGATTGAATTTTAATTTTTCCAACCTACTAAACCTTGATTTATAAAATTTGGTGGGGGTTGGAGCCCACACCAACCCCCACCTAGTTCCGCCTCTGGTGGTAAAGGTAAAACTTGTTATCATTGGTGGCGGTTTTGGAGGAGGTGGAGGGAGACGGTGAAGAGTTCATAATAGGAGGTGGGGCTTGAAGGAGAAAAAATTGATACGCGCATGGATTTTATTTAGTTGATTGTTTGAAAATTTTATCCTTAATTTTTGTGATGTTTTGATATTTTTACCTTTAAAAAAAATGTGTATTCAATCTCTTCTGACATAGAAAAGTGACAAAATGACCATTTTTACCCTTTCTACATTTGTGCGGATGAATTTGCCATTCAAAAAGTTAATTTCTATCTCCACTAATTAATCAATTGGATGGAATGATTGAAAGTGGCACGTTTAAGAAGTTTAGTGATATTTTTTACTGGGCGAAGTCCATTTTACCCCCCTGTGGTTAGGCATAGTCACCCTATCGCTACCTCGTGGTTTCAAAATACCCACATAACCCCCTCGTGTTTTCAACTAATGTGAAAAATGGATGGAATCTGTTAAAACTCACAGAAATGAGTAATTTTACTATAATACCCTTATTTAATTACTTCAATTCATCACTGCAAGCATTTTCGTTCCCATTTTCCTTCACCGAATCATTTCCATCACCCACATCAATTTTCGGGAAATCAGGTGCCAAAAACTCAGAATTCGAATCACTAAACCAATTATCCATGGGTTTTGATGCCATTACCAACAAATCAAAGGGATCTTGATAAGCAAATTCTAACCACCACCGTGAAAGTTTTCTAGGAAAATCCTAAGATCATAATTCAAACAAGGGCAAGCAAAGCCAACAGAAGCATACGAAATCATCAAATTGGAATCATTTTCCGCCGCATGTTCAAACAGAGACATCTTAATCAATTCGCTAAAACAAATGACCTGAAAGACCACATTCAGTAGTACTTGAAAGTACGAAGTTAGGCAGCTATATTCATCGTTTACAACAGCGAAAAGGACTCAAATTAGTTCGGTGTGCTGGGTTCGTTTCCGGTGTGCTGGGTTCGTTTCCGGCAAGGTCGAACAAGTAATTTCCAGGCTCCCGATCTGTTATGCTCCAGATCGGAGCTCCCGATCTTCAGGTAGGTTCTTTGAAACTGTGATTCTGATGAGTTTTGAAGTTGTGTGTTGAGCAGAGGATGGCGTAGAGTCGATGTGTCAGAGCACTGTGGGTCCCAGCTTGGGACTTTCGTCAGACGGAAACAGATGTGCTACCTTTTGCCCTGAGACTATCATTGCCCCAAATGTTGGACCCTGCAAATTCACCAGCCAAACTTTGTCAAATTAGCAGTTCTTTCAATTTGTTAAAGAATTTATGTAAGGCGTAGCACCACCACCACCGTCGATCGCCACCATCCGCCAAATTTTTTTTTTCAAGTCGCACAACCACGGCTAACCCACCACTATCAAATTCAAAATTTTCTGTAGCTTAGTGACAACACCACCATCAAACACCACCGTCAATCACCACCGTCAATGGCCATCACCCGCTCAAATTTTGCCAACCCACCTTATCCAAAAATCAATCTTTGTTGTGTGGATTGTGCACTGATAAATTCTACAGATTTGGTGGGAATTAAGGATAAATTTGAGATATGAACAAATCTGGTGATAAATCTGAAAAGTACACTTCCCCAATCTAAACCACGTCGTCATCACCATTGGTGTCGCCAACCACAAGCCACCAGACCCATCAACACAAGGTGGACAATCCGACATCCATCGACCGCCACTTAACCGCCGTTGTTACCACCAGGTCACCTCCACTTATTAGACACAAGTCACTAGCCGCACCCATCATCATTCAAATTCAACCGTCACCACCAAATCTGTCGACACCTCAAACTTAGAAGCCACTACCAAATTCATCGACACCCCCGACCACAAAGATGATGAATCTATGGATTTGGATTAGGATTTTGTCGATGTGGGGGTTTTATCGATGTTGTGGAGTTGTTGGTGGAGAAAGTACTGCTTTTCTTGCTCATGGATGCGGTGGCAGAGGAATGGCTCTTGCGTGGATGAAGAAAGGAAAGAGAAAAGAAAGGAAAGGAAGAAGAAAGGAAAGAGAAAAGAAAAGAAAGAAAAGGAAAGAAAAAATAGAAAAAGAAGGGTAATTTTGGAATAAAAATAAAAAAAATTAAATATTATGCGCAGTAATCTGCGCTTGTAAATCACTCTCGTCAGTTTGGACGGATTCCGTCCGTTTTCCACATTAATTTGAAACACGAGGGGATTATGTGGGTATTTTGAAACCACGAGGTAGCGATAGGGTGATTATGCCTAACCACAGGGGGTAAAATGGACTTCGCCCTTTTTTACTACTTTAAAAGTTGAGTGACTAAAATGCGGATAAAGAAAACGTTGAGTGATCAATGGAGCATTTTGGTCAAAATAAAATATTGAAAATTTTCTATTTGAAGCGGACTGACTTTTCAAACAAAACATTGTTTAGGCCCCACTCCACCAACATCAGCCACGAGGATGTGGAGATCCCAGAAAAAAAACTGCAAAGTACAAAAAGTTTCTTTACCGCAAAATCGTTTGTTTCTTTCAAATTCAAACACCTGGCCGGCTACGCAATCTGCAACATTTTTCTTTACTTCATAAAACACAATATTCAAATAATGCCTGCATTATGATTTCTTTTATTACTTCAAACTGAACAAATACATATTGTTTATGACTTTAGTTTTTATGCTGACGCCTAACCTTCCATGTGGAAAAAAAATAATGAATACGTAGTCTGTTAAAAATATTTTTAATGATAAATTATAAACAATTTTAATAATAATTTTGACATATAATTTATTAGGCCTGTCTAAGATATTATAATATGCTAAACTCAGTCACTGTTTCACTTCAATAAATATTTCTTGACCACACTCACTAAAATATGTAGCAATCAATAAAAAATTTACTATTTTTAGTATAAAATGAATATTTAAATTGCATTTTAATTGGATCTTGAAAAAAAATCATTGTTTTCGTAATATAGAAGGTTCAAATAATAAAATGCTCTCTATATAGAAATACACCATGCATTACGTAATATTTTTTATATATATTTTTGGGTCATTCTCATGTGAAATCGTCTAATATATTGCGTATAAATTTTACTTTTGCATATAATGTGTAAAAATTAACTTATAAAGTGCCAAAATTAGTGTATTAGCGTATAAAGTATCAAATATTAGCGTATAACGTATAAAAAATTAGCGCATAAAGTATAATTCATGTATCAAATCTCATATATAAGAAGTTATCATAAGAGTTTTTATGATATTTTTTGCTTACCTCTTTAAGTTTAAGAGTATTGATGCGAGTTTGTTTAAACGATATGGTAATGGGTTATCTTCAATTTACCCCCATGAAAGATGGCATTTAATCACTTTGCCCCAATAAAAGATTTTTATTAACACTTTGCACCGTTGACTATCAATTAAAGATGCTAATGGATAACATCATTAATTATTAATTTTAAATGACAATTTTATCCATCAATAAGAAATAAATTAAATTCTATTTGTCCCTCTTATATTTAAACATTAATTTCAATTTATCTACTCCATAATTTTGTATTAATACTTAAATATTATTAGCTTGAGGCGTAAAATATTTGATCAATTTTTTTAACAAAATAAGATACTTGTTTATTTTTTTCATCTTTCTTCTTTTTCTTTTATTTCATCTTCTTATATATAAATAAATATGTCAAGTTTCTTGTAAATTATGAATTTTTTTACTCAATTTAGTTTGTTGTGCCTTTATAATATGATTGTTTATCTTATTTGTATTATTGACAATTTAAAGTATTGATTTAATATCTTAAATTTTTTATTATATTATTATATATATATTAAAGTAATCTAATCAACATAATAAAATTACATAATGACAAAATAAATAAATGAAATAATTATTTGCTTATTAGTTGTAAGGTGTATATTTATTATAAATATATATTTTCCTAATAGAGATATCTTTTATATTTAATAAATTTAATAAAAAAATTTATTCTCTCTAAATTAAAAATCCATAGGTATCAGAGTGGTAAAATAAAATGTTTCATTAATTTTTTATCAAAGAATTAAAAAAATTGGACAAAGTATGTATTATTTTATTACATTCCAAAAAATTAAATAATTCATATGAAGTTTTTATTGACCAAGTACATTAAAAATAGTTAACAAATTATAAAAAATAGTAAACCATATCCAAAATCTAATTTTTTTAGTAAAATTATTATATTATTCTATTATTTAAAATAATAATAAGCAAATTAATTTGTTAAAGTATATATAAAGCAAAAAAGAAAATAAAATGATAATAAAGTAGGATAAGATTTTCAAAAATTAAATTTAAGGGCAAAATAGTATAAAATAAAAAATAATAATTTTTTTAACCCAAAATTTTAAGTTTTCATTTAAATATAGTAACAAAATATCCTTATCGGTGCAAAGTAGTAATAAAAATCTTTGATGGGGGCAAAGTGATTAAATATTATCTTTCATGGGGGTAAATTGAAGATAACCCTATGGTAATTTTACATGTAAATTTCAGCATCACTGAATCATACATTTATACACAATAAATGTTCATTTATTAAATAACAACAAAAGAGAGCGAAGTTACTGTGTCACCTGAAATACAAATTGTATTCCATATTGTTGTTCTAAATTTTATGGCGAATTGTAAAATATTACCCTAAATTATAGTTGGGTTATATTATATCTTTTAAACTTTTAATTTTGATATTTTATGGTAAATAACTCTAATATTCCCTCAATGTATAAGTAAGTCAATTTTGAAAACGTTATATTTTGATCCCTTAACAAAGTCCCTAATTTATTTTTTATCTATTTGACAAGTCATGTGGTATAAAACGAAGTCATTTTAAATAATGAACATTATTACATGACTAACAGTGTTACTTGTTATGTTGATGAAAAATAAGTTGGGTACTATTTATGCAACAAAATCTAAGTTGAATAACCAAAATATAACTTTTTCAAAATTAAAAATCAAAACGATACTTACCCCCAAGTTGAGAAATTATTAGGGTCATTTACCCTATTTGTTTACATGTTAGCTCAATTTAATAACTTAAAGTAAAATTGAAAATGAAAAAAATATATAAATAACTTTTTCTATTGAACCTCCAAGGCTTGTAATCACTAACAACTATTTTTGAAATATTCATCTTGTGCGTTGTTTTTTTATCTTTAATTTTACCAAATCTCCTTAAACATAATCTTTTCTATTTTTTTTGGTTGATTTAGGGTTTAAATAATACAGTATTAAGAAAAAAAAATATATGTGAATGACTCATATTTAGTCTCTTATAGGGTATTTGAGAATATACAAAATGAATAATAAGCATAATTAACTTAGTTTAAAATATTTATTTTTCACAAAATTATTATGCTTTACAAAAAAAAAATTGTAATTTAAAGAGGTAAAGTGTCAAAATTAAAAGTTTAAAGGGTATATTATAATCCAAGTATAGGTCAAGATGATATTTTATAGTTTACCCTTTTTAATACCAATTTACTTATATTAAACTAAAAGTTTAAGTATGAGTTAGTGACACATCTTTTTGAGCAAAGTGTCAATTTGATCACCAAACTGTAACAAATTAGGCTTTTTAATCACTTAACTATTTTTTCAGCCAAAAAGGTCACTTAACTTTTTTTTTGACGAAAAAAATCCTTCCATCCATTTAGGCCGTCAGAGCTAACGAAAATACGCTCACGTGACCTGCACACCCATATTTATAGGGATAAACTTGTCCAATAACAAATGATAGAAAAAAACTCCCTCTTAATACGCACTCTTATTTTCTAAGATTACTACACAAAAGAGAGAATAGGGAAAGATTGAAGAAGAACAAAAAAAAACAACAGAAAAACACACACACATACATCTACACAAAAACTTCTGTTGCTTCTGTTGGTTAATTTCTCTTCTGAAGGTTTTTTTTTCACCAAAACAACTGGGATTTCAATAAAAAAAAAGTTATTTTGATTGATATCCTTACATGAATAATAAACCCAAGTTACCCATTTATGCACAAACTCATACAAGCACGATATTAGGGAAAGGGAAAGGGATAGATTTTCATGTTGAACTCTCTTATCAGAAAATCTTAAGTAACTTTATCTTTCTTCGTATTTTTCTCTTTCTTCATGTAATTAATTTTTTTTATTTTTCTTCTTTGATGCTTAATTTGTGTATGTTTTTGTCTTTTTAGTATGTTTTGTTTTGGGTTTTTTTTATTTTAACTATTTGATTGCAAGAATTGATCGATTTTTTGGAATTGTGTTTTGGGGGGGGGGGGGGGGGAAGTGGTGAACTTTGATGGGTTAATGGAAGTTGGGGCTTTTGTTGATGAGAACTGAACTTTTATTTTCTGAATAATTTTGTGGCGAGTTTTTGAGTAATTGGGGTTTAGATTGAGGAAAATTGTGTTCACTTGGTATTGAAGGTGTGTTGGCAGTTAAAGAGGTGTTGGCGGTATTGAGGGTGAAGGTAGTGTTGGCGGCGTTGGTGGGTGAAGGTGGTGTTAGCGGTGAGGGTGTGTTGGTGGCACTGGTGAGTGTTAGCGGCGTTGGTGGTGAAGGTGGTGTTGGCGGTTGGTGGTGACGGGTTGGGATATGGAAATATCAAAACATGGAAAAAAAAGGTGGAAATAGAAAAAGACTAGCTTCAAATTGAAAGGAAAGAGAAAAGAAAAGGAAAGAAAAAAAAACTAAAACTTCGTATTTTGATTAAAAAAAGGAAAGGGAGGACCTGTTCAAGCATTTTTTTTAATTTGTTAGGACAATTTTATCCCTGCAAATATGCATGTGCAGGTCACGTGAGCATATTTTCGTTAGCTTAAACGACCTAAAAAGATGGAAGAACTTCTTTGGCCGAAAAATATTAGTTGAGTGACATTTTTTACTGAAAAAATAGTTAAGTGATTAAAAAGCCTAATTTGTTACAATTTGATGACCAAATTGGCACTTTGCTCTATCTTTTTAATGGCTAACGATCACTACAAACCCTTGGAATGAATCTGAACTGCATGTCTGTAACCCAACATATACATGTAGCAAAAACTTAATGAAAAAAGAAATGGAAACAATTGGGAAAGGGGCTTCAACTGGTTTTTTACTTCAATATTTGTACTTTTAAAAAAACTTAAATTATAAACTCTTGTTAAATGAGTTCACGTATGAATCGTGATACGCTAATTTTGTTATATTTTATACACTAATTTTTCTATACTTGATACATTAATATTATATTTGATATGCTAATTTTTGTATAATTGCTATGCTAATTTTTTGTATTAGATTTGATACGTTTGGACTGAAAATTGATATGGTAAAGTGAAATTTTCGTACCTTAAATGAAAATTTGATACATGTTAAAGTGAAAATTTTATAATTTAATATGATAAAGTGAAAAATTGATACATTAAAATGAAAATTTGATACGCTAAAGTGAAATTTTATTACGCTAAAGTGAAAATTTGTTACATTAAAGTGAAAATTGATACATTAAAATGAAAATTCGATAGGTTAAAGTGAAAATTTTATATGCTAATATTTTATACTTGATACGCTAATTTTTGGATTGAAAATTGATACCTGATACGCTAATTTTTGAATTGACACGCAAGTCACGTATATGGACCCGTTTAACTGGAGTCTACCCCAAATTAAATTTCTATTATAATTTTTATTATTGTTTTTAAAATAATGAAATTTATTTTCCAAAAATCCTCTTGAAAGTCGATTTTGAAACATCAACTTATGTAACTTTCAACATATAGGGCTACATCTAAATAATTAATTGAAGCATTTAAAGTCAAATTTTCCAAAATCAAATTAAGTGAAGCATATGGATGCAATGAAATACAAATTGCTTTTGATATTGATTTTGGGAAACTTAACTATAATATAAGAATAAAAAAATGTAACACATAGTGATTTTTATTCTTGTTCAAGTATCAATATTAATATAGAAACTAGTTGGCATACACCGTGCCAGTGCGGTGCAAAATTGGTTATTTCCCTCTATAATTGTTTATTTCAATGAAATATGCATAACAAATAAAATTATGATATAATAAAATTAAATATATATATATATATATAATCTTTTATAACATTTGTCGCACATTACATTTATTAACATATACTAGTAATATTTTCAAAACGTGACCAAAGAGTGCCAGGACAACCACGAATACTATGCATATTAAGACATATACTGATACGAATGGAGTAGCTTTTGAGTTCTATTCCACACGTTTTCCACACCCTTTGGATCGTTGTTTCTCAATAATCCCTGGACAAGCACGAACACAACAAGGCAAGAAGATATTGAACGAGAAGGAATGGAAAAAATCAACCAAACCCCAACTTTAACACAAATAGATTCAGTCCAACTAATGTAAATCAAAAGTTAAACTTCCTCAGTTTGGCGTGTTCTATAAATCTAGAACGGGTAAGCTCAACCTAAAGCTCCTCACTAAAGGTATTGAGGGTCTTATGATTATTCAACTGAAATCAATTGAATAAAGCACGTCTTACAACTTTTCAAGGCTGTAAATTTTCTTTAGCAAAGCTAAACTTTTATCAAATATCATCTCTGTAAAAACGTTACAATGGCCATCCTTAAATAGGGAAGAATTCGGCCATGCAAAGGAAAAAGGAAACAAGAAGCAAATTACGATTTGACTTCTTGGCTAACTTGAAAGTTTTCTAAAAGATTACTTTCCTAATTATCATGTAAGATAATTGGATCAAGTAATTACTTAGCCCATACTTAAAACACAAAGACTTAAGCCCATAATTAAATGTTTAATGGACTTAATTATTACAACTCAAAAATAAATCCTAAATTAACAATGAGAATGACACATCATGGAGGGATTGTCAAAAAATCTAGCAAATATTCTGAGTACAAATTGGAAAAGTTCAAGAACTAATCCCTCTAGATTAGTACTTCTGGCATGTCATTATCTCGTACCGAGTTGGAGAACCAATGTACCAAACTTCTGTTGGACTGATCATGGAATGTGGAACATACATTCAGGAACACACCACGTAGGACAATAAAACATTTTCTTCTATGACTTGACAGAAACAGAGCTTGTCAACCATCTTCCAACTCTGCAGCATGAGCAAAAACATCAAAACTAAACATGAATCAAAGGATGACTGCAAACTGAAAGTTTGAAAGACGGTTTTGCAGGAATAATTTGGGAAATTTGTCATCCATGACAATACAAAATGCAGTAAAAAGTTTCTGCCAGTCCACCCGTACAAAAGGGGCAATAACAATTTGAGAACTAAAATTGTCTGAATGTACATTCAAGTCTTTTCAATCTGTTATCTTGAGCTACAAACTGTAAAATTGATATAAGAAATGGTGTACCATCTATGACATGATAGAAACAGAGCTTGTCAACCATCTTCCAACTCTGCAGCATGAGCAAAAACATCAGAACTAAACATGGATCAAAGGATGACTGCAAACTGAAAGTTTGAAAAGACGGTTTTGCAGGAATAATTTGGGAAATTTGCCATCCACGACGATACAAAATGTAGTAAAAAGTTTCTGCCAGTTCACCTGTACAAAAGGGGCAATAAAAATTTGAGAACTAAATTTATTGTCTGAATGTCCATTCAAGTATTTTGAATCTGTTATCTTAAGCTAAAAACTGTAAATTTGATATAAGAAATGGTGTACCATCTATTGCTTCCATGCTATCTTCCTTGTAGACACCAAGAGGTGAGCCATGGACAGATAGAAGCATCTCCCCATGCTTAGGAAGCCTTTTAGTTTTTGGTGTCACACCTATAGACAACCTCTGGTTATTCACCTGCAGGAATAAAACTTCAGCAACAACTTAATTGAACAGTATCATTTGCTTAAACAGGCAGAATCCATGTAATCGTGCATATTTAGGGAACAAAAAAAAGGCTAAAGTAAGATAAGTCAGCCATTCATGGCCATGTCTCATGCAACAATTTCCAAGGGTTTATATGCAGAACCAAATCACAAAATGAGATCTTGCTAAAATTCATGACAGAGAAATGTTTCAATACATGTCAACTTCCCTTCAAACCTTTTTCAGGCTAAATAAACCAAGATAGATAAGCTAAAGCATCAACCCCTTAATTCAATCAAATGTATGTATATGTATAAAGATATAGCACAGAAAAATCACAAATCCAGAGAAAACAAGCTGAGAGCATATTATAGAATGTATTTTGGAGTAACATACATCCAGAGTTTGAAACTTGTCCTGCTGCTCAAAGATATATATATATATATACACACACACAGACACAGAGATATAGCACAAAAAAATCACAAATCCAGAGAAAACAAGCTGAGAAAGCATATTATAGAATGTATTTTGGAGCAACATACATCCGGAGTTTGAAACTTGTCCTGCTGCTCAAAGACTAGAGCATCAGATAGCTCCTCCAAGTCCTGCAAAAGGAAAACCTAAGTGAATGCGATAAACCATGCTCAAGCTAACACATAAAAACCTTGTTCGAGTCTCTAACATTTAGTTAATGCAACAGATCACAAAATAACTAACTATTCTAGCCAATATTAATAAGTTACTCACAT
Source organism: Ophiorrhiza pumila (assembly GCA_016586305.1). Lineage (NCBI taxonomy): Eukaryota > Viridiplantae > Streptophyta > Magnoliopsida > Gentianales > Rubiaceae > Ophiorrhiza > Ophiorrhiza pumila. The sequence goes on along the minus strand of BLIW01000007.1, from coordinate 21,859,048 downwards.
GAGTCACACGAATTGTTATGTGAGTACCACAAATTGTTAGATTCATGATAAAGTGGGACAAGGTGGAACTATTTATATATTTTATACTATCTCGGGTTCATATTATGCAATAAACAAGAAAATGAGCATTGTCTAATAAAGACATCACAATGTTGAGTAATTTTTGGTTTCCATTTCCTAGTCCATTACCAGAGCTAACAAAGAGAACACAAAAGCAAGAGAATTTGACAGCAAGTATATATAAGTATATTGAGACTTCATGCAAATGTAAAATGCTATAAAGGAAACTTTTCCCAAAAAAAGAAGAAATTTTTGAGTATTATGTCAATTGGGAGGTGTGAGAAACAACATTTTTTGCAGAAATTTTATTATATCCCAGAGATAATGCTAAATTTATAGGAAAACATTGATATTGCAAGTTTCGGTTGCAGAAATATATGGAGAATATAAAATTATACTCATCCAACTGCATTTAACATACTGAAGGTAAGACAGACAGATAATATAGAGAATATAGACCCAATGTTCCTGAACTGCTTCTGGATCTGCAGCTTCAATTCAGGTCCACTTTGGCCTTACGACAACTTAGCTTCATCAAAGGGAAGTGGGCATGCAGCCTGTAGTTTTGGATTGTAAAGTAGCTGGCGCACTAAGGACTGAGATTTCAGGTCTTCTTTGTGATTGCCAGTGTCATATTCAGCCTGCTCCAGGTAGTTTGTTGATTGTAAAATATGCGAAAAGAGACCAAATGATAATGAATTTGTCTGTTGAAAAGCACTATAGTAGCAGAGACTAAAAATATGACATCATGCATCAAGTGTTCACCTTTGTCACAGCCCTGAGAACAAAGAGAAATGTGAAGTACAAATTTCTGACACGATCAGGATATCTTAACACACGAGCATACATCAAATCAAAATTTTTACCCCACTGAAAAAGCAAGAAAATTAGTCAGGCCACTTGTCAATTTATATCTAGCAGCACTGTCCAAGCTATTAATTTGCTTGAGAACACCAAGATTTCCAATACTTAAAAAGTGGCTTGAACATCTATTCATAAATGCATGAAAGATTCACTATTTAGATAGGCAAAAGAAAAGAAAGGAATTTAGCATGAGATGAGGGCAAGAGTATATACCAGGTTCTTTGTTCCATCAAGAAGGTAGTCAGATGCTATATGTATTGAAATGGACGAGTGAAGTTCTGATATTAACTTGTACAGGACTTTTTTCTCCTGGCAATATTCTCCAGAAATATCTGCACCATAAAGTCCAACATAAATGATTCTGATTCACAAAAATGAAGGAAATTCAAGCTATTAAAGAGAATAGCAAAATATGCATTATAGTTCTTTGATTATGTGTATTTTTGCTCTTCCCCTCTTTGGAAATCATTCAACTTCAGATGCTTTTGAAATTCCAACAGAAATACAAGGCAATAGGTTTCTCTCATCTGTGTTATTAAAAAACACTTTGTGAAAAAAAAAATCCATGTCCAAAATGGATCTGAAAAGTAAATAAAAAAAATTCTAAATGGAAGTATGGATCTATTGGGTTGCTTAGAGATATTTATCACTTGTTGCAAGTCCTTAGCATAGACCATTGCAAGAATGTTTTCAAAAAGCTGGCCAACAATGGAAAACACTAATTAATGCAATCCATGCAAACTTTGATTTTGTGCCGGAATAAATTTTGTACTCTTCCAAAACAGACGACAAGAGCCAGTTCTGCAATAACCTTAGGCAACCAACAAGACAACCTGTTCGATGCTGCAGCACAGACAAAAAGATATGAGATGCCTAGAGCTACCTTCCTAGGAATTATTAATTAAGTTCCAATGCAATACATTACATAAACTAAGTGAAGAGTAACTCACAATCAAAGGATCTAACTCAGCTTAAAGCAATTAAAGACACCAACAAATTATCTGGAGTGGAGAGAGAGAGATTGATTCGCTCAAAACTCACTCCAAGTAACTTTAAGTTTTAATTCAAACTATGTTTCTCAAGCATATAGAAGTGGAGAAGAAGAACTATGCACACTACTTGCTTCCCAACAAAATGATGGTCATGGCATTGGTTATGTCCAAAAAGTAGTAAAAATTTGAGGACTGCCAATGAAGGTAATAATCCTAAGTCGAGTTCAAACAAAAAAAGGTTTCTCTAAAGGCTTAAACTAATAACATAATCAAGACATTTAAAGAACATATTTCACTCAGCCAAGAGTAAGAGTTCATTTGAAGAAACAAAAGGAAGAAACAAACAGAGAATCTGGCAGCATAAATAAATAACCAACACCAGATAAACATGTATGGCAGTTTCATCCCTGAAGTTTAAAAAAAAATAAAGCCAACTTGTATGCTTCAACCTTGGACACAATCTAGAAACCATAATTTTTTTTAATGTTTGGCATTTTATAATTCAGCATTTGAAGGAAAAAGAAATCAAGCACACAAAATAAGTAAGAAAGATGCAAGCAAGAAAATTATTGAAAGGAAAAAATCCCCAAACAGAAATATTCAAGCATGAACAAACAAAGTCCATTGTATCATATTATTAATCCTGCTTTCATGAAATTGAAAAATGCATATTAGTATACCTTTCCAATTCTGCAATGAATCGGGACTGGATGATTTCTCACAACTGAATCCAAAAGCCAAATAGTTAGATCATTTAACAAAAATTCAAAGTGCAAAATGGAATTTCAACTAAAGACGGCAAAGGACATGGTCTATGTGATTCATACCAATTAAGACTCTCGAAGCCTCTGTTATAGTACTCCTAGGGATAGCTGTAGGTTCCTGCAAGCACAAGAATTAATAAGCAATACAACCAAAGAACCAGAGTTAAGCAACGTCATCAGTATTATTCAACATGCTGCTGTAAAATGAAATACGCAATTTCAGGGATACACTAATCTGCAGGTAAATTGTTGGATCCAAAAAAGGTTTGGGAAAATTGCTGTCTTCTTTCTTCATCTTCTTCCCACTAAGCACAAAGTGTAGAACAGTGATGGCATGATGGAGCACATACCTACAGCCAAAAAATTGTGAAAAAGAAAATATATACACCAAAATTCAGCTAAGAGGAACTATAACCAGGAACAAAATCTACTCTGGTACAATACATCAGGATTCCTATAAGATAGAGTATGCAAAAGAAACAATTTGTTGTCAAACTTCCCTTAAAGAACATAGAAAATCACACTATAAATGATCCCAATGGCTATGCTCGCGATTATTCCACGAAATGTTATCTGTTTTGTCCATCGAGGAATTGTTTTCATATCCTTTAGCAATCCCGTCACTCGTTCCAAATCAACTCTCATTATCTCCTTTGAATCTTCATTGTCCATGTTTCCCAACTGAATACCAGTGTTTTTTATCATCATCAGTAGATGGAAGATCTTCACACTGGACCAAGATACAAGATACAAATCAACCAACCTCATGACCATAAGCTCCTAAATAAATAAACCATAAAAAAAAGAAAAAGAAAGATATGCTGGAAAAAATTGGAGAGGAACACAAAAAGAGAAGAAACGGCCAGTGAGAACAGAGGAAAAAAAGGAAGAAAACAATTTTTTTTCATTTTCAAATGGTTATTGTTATAGGCGGCTGCTCATTAGGAAAGAGCAAGAGGAGAAAAAACTTAGGGCAACCAAATGGAGCATCAGATAATAAAGAATCCAATGCGTAAAGGGATTGAGGAAGAGAAGAAGGAGCGCAGGAAGAGGTGACAGATGAGAGAGCATTAATTGTATGCTGACAGTTTTGTCGCTGTCCTCAGATTTCAATTCGGTGGAGCATTAATTAGGATTTGACACGCCATTCCAATGGGACTAATAAAAAAAAGAGCGGAAAAAGAAGGGGAAAACGGCGTCGTTTGCGAAGAAGGCTTTTTTGCCTTGGAGACGCTCATGTGATGGCAGCCTGGTCACGTGCCGTGGTCGTCCATATTAGCGCTCTTATTACTTTATCTTAATAATAAAAATAACAACTGCCTCAATAATTGCATGCGTAATTGTTGGAGGCGGTTAATTGTATGGATTTACTTAAGCAAAAATAGCTAATGCGCATTGTAATTTCATTAATTTTACATTATAAAATTTTCACACTATATATAAAATGGTTTGACCCATTATATATGTACATATAATATTCATACAACAAAAAAAAATTGTATAGGATACCATTTGGTTTTATTATGTTGGATTGATGAATTTCTTTTAATGAAAATTTGTATTGGAGAATTTTTTTATAACAAAATTCTAAAATTCTAATTTGAATTAACAATGTTTTATGAATTTAGTTTGTTGGAAATTGTGTTATAAAGAATTTTTTATCACTAAAAGTTTTAAATTGAAATTTAGTATTTTATTGATAAAAATATTAAAAAAAACACTGTAGCAAAAATAATTATTACAATATTATTTTTTTATTTTAAATTTTTAGTAGAACAAATGAATAGAACAAACAAGTTAAACTAGATTTGTGAACAAAATAACTAAAATTTGTATAAACAAAGAGATTCTAGGTTCCATTTGGATGGGGTAGTTTTTTTATTTTATATTGGAATCTTTTTTCTTAGGATTTGTTATAAGAAATGAATATTTTGAGAATGTTTAAATTAATACATTTATTTTGAAGGGAATTTGTAGTGGAGAATTTTTTATTAATAAAATTTTTTAAATTCAAATTTGAAGTAATATTTTACAAGTTTGTTTTAGTGGGAGATTGTGTTAGGTAGAATTGTTTATTATTAAAACTTTAAAATTTAAATTTAAATTTGATATTTTATTTATTAATAATATAAAAATTACTGTAACAAAAATAATTACTATAGCATTGTTTTTGTTTTTAAAATTTTGATTAAAAAAATAGACAAAACAAACAATTCATTTTGATTTTGTAAAATAAAACACTAATATAGTAACAACCAAAGAGAGCCTAAGTTTTATTCCACCATGTTTGATCGATTATATGAGTTATATTTTGCAATCATATTCTATTTAGTATATATCATGTTTTTCATTTATATTTAAATATATTATTTTTATTGTTTCTTTCTAGTTTTTAAATTATATCCCTTTCTCTTTTAGTTCAATTTTTTTTTTTTTGGTTTTCTACTATATAATATTCATAAGAAAAATCAAACAGTGTATAAAAATTACATTTTGTTGTTTACAATTGGAGTGTGATGATGAACAATCCACATATATTTTACAAATAATTCGACCCCGGAGATTGTGCTTTTCAATTCATTGTGTCTGCTTGCGTTTGACTGTATTGAGGAACAATTCCCAAGTGAACTTTGAATGAAGCAATGAATTCCACAATAATATACTCAACCACCACTATTACTAGCTCTGTAGAAGTAACATATAATATTCGTTTAGGTTAATTACAAATTCCCTATAAAACTACCTTTTTTTCTCACATTGTTCTCCCTATTATTTAATTAGATCAATTTATCCGAAATATCTTTTGAATCGGACGAGTCTAAATTAAGGTTCAGTATGATAAAACTTAAAACTAATTGAAATCTGAATATGAAATGTGTCAATTTTTTGAGTTGCTGAATTAATTAATTTTACTTGTTAATCTAACTGAATTTAACATCTACATTCTAATAACCCATTTTGAATTTTATAGGAATATAGTTTGGCTTTCATATTTTATAAAATTCAACACACACACACATGTGTATATATATATATATATATATTTATATAACATATTTAAAAAAAATACTTGTTTTAGTTTGCAATTTTTGTAAAATGGTATAATAAAAGTAAGAGTGTAAGTGTGTGAATATGAGCGTGTGCTTGTGAATTTATTTATGTTTATGTAAAAAATAATATAAAAATATGTGATATGAAAAAATATACATAATATATGAACTTTTATTCGTATCTATGCAAAAAAAAGTGTATAATTAGGAATATAGTGTATAAAAATATATATTTTATATGAAAATATGCATAGTATACATAAAAATATGTAGTGCGTAAATAAAAAATATATAAACATGTTTTTTTTCGTAAATATGTGAAAAATATATATAATGTGTGAAAAATATGTTTGGTATGTATAAATATATACAATATATAAAAACTACGTAATATATATAAAAGAAAAAAATGTATGTATTTATGAAAGTGTCAAACAATTCAAACTTTGTCAATTATATCCTATTAAAAAATATTTTAATTTAGGGCGAAGTCCATTTTACCCCTATGTGGTTAGGCATAATCACCCTATCACTACCTCGTAGTTTCAAAATACCCACATAACCCCCTCGTGTTTTGAACTAATGTGGAAAATCGACGGAATCTGTTAAAACTGACGGGAGTGATTTACACGTGCAGTAATATGCGAGTAATACTTAAAAAATTTTATTTTTATTCCAAAATTACCCTTCCTTAAATAGTTTATTTCCTTTCCTTTTCATTTTCTTTCTTTTCTTTTCTCTTTCAGATCCACCTTCGTCATCGTCATCGTCATCTCCATCCAATGATTCACCGCCAATAATTCAACCGATTTATTTTATTTTTTTAACCTTGTTTTCTCCGAATTGAAGCTCAAGTTCAAGACCAAACCCACGATAGCCTACTTCTGAATTGACAATTCCTTCAACAATTTTCTGAGCTGGGACTTCAGGCTGGCGGCACATCAACCATCAACTGCTTAGGTCGGTGGCAGGATCAGGCAAAGACTGAGCTCGATCTGCCGGTCTTCAGCAGCTGCTATTATTAGTAGGCCGTCCGAAGGCTGTACACTTGGAGATTTAAAGGAGCCAGCAGAACCACAGATCTGAATCCATGAACCTCGATCTGGAGAGCAAAATAGATCAGGCCTCACACTGTCAGCTGGAAGAAGCTCAGTTGGTTGAAGCTCAGCTGGCAAAACCCATTTGCTGGCAGCAAAGATGCTTACCTGGCCGAAAATTTCTCGGGTGTTGGCATGTAGATCTCAACTACATCCTGGAGTTGGAATTGTTCGATCCTAATAGAAGCTTGCCTCCCTCGGATTCTGAGGCCAAAGCTCACCTCTTTATAAGACCCATCATATTGGAGGTATGTAGACACCTACTTTCCGAGACGTAGAAGCAATGGACTCAAAATTTCTGTAATTGTGATTAAAGCCGAATGTGGAGATCATGTTTGCTCTCTTATTTGATGAGCGGATTTGCTGAGATTTGAAACTTGATCGTGTGCTCCTCTGTTTGATATGTGCGATAGAAACTGGAATTTTGTCTGGCTGATTGGATTATGGCTGTTCGGATTTTGTTTGGATTCTGTACCTTGTTATTTCTGCCAATGCTGAAGGCAGTTCATGCTTGATCCCTTAATTTTGGTGGGCGAATTTTTTATCTTGAAATTCAGTCGAATGCCCCCTGATTGATCTGTGCAGTGGAAACTGGATTGGATGAAGATTCAGATTTTGAAGGGAAATTCTTTCTGATTTTTGGTTTAATTTGTACTGATAATGATGCAATCTGAATCCAGAACTCATGTGCTTAATGTGTGTTCATTATTGTCATTTTTGGCTATAAAAAAAAAGAAAAAAAGTGAGAAATGTAGTGCGAAACATAGGAGGGCCAACAGCTGGGTTGGCTGAGTATTTGAGCTCTCGATTTTGCTGAGTATTTGAGCTCTCGATTTTGGCAAGGTTGAAGATGGTCCGATTGCTATTGAAGATGGTCCGATTGCTATGGTCCGGCTGAGTATCTGAACAGTGCCGGATCTGAACTCTACAGCTATGGAAGAGGTTGAACAGTAGCAGCTCCACTCAAGGAGCTGCCTTTGGGCGATTTGAAGAACCAATCATTGTAGTTGTTTGGCTGATAGAGAAATTCAAGGGTGAGAGGAGGTGAAGCAAGAATCTGAGCCAAAAGCCAAGGTGAAGAGTTGCAATGGAAGAGATGAAGACTAGCTGAAATGTGGAACTGAAAATCATGGTTATCTGTTGTTTAACTCATTAATTAAATAAGGGTATTATAGTAAAGTTAGTCATTTCCGTCAGTTTTAACAGATTCCGTCGAGTTTCCACACTTTATAGATAATATTTGTTATTATATTTTTTATATATACATATTTTTTTATATTTAAGTATAACATGTCTTTTTTATTTATTGTTTTTCAATTCTTTTTAACTCCCTCCTTTTTTTCTTTTAATTTGAGTTATTATTTCTCCATTTTTTATATGTCAAATTAGGCATATAAAATATTTTTTTTACACATATGTCCAAAACTATTTTAAACTCGCATCTCTTAATTTCTCATATATTGAAATTATTAATATTTTCTTTCTAATATTCTCATTACTTATTCTATTAATTTATTATATCCATATCCATCTCAACATTCTATTTGGAAATCCTTTTTAAAAGTTTAGGGGGTGAGTGCAAATTGAAGGATGGAGGGGTAAATATGAGAAACTGGTATTTTCCAAGGGGGATTTTGCAATTTACCCCATTTGATTATATTCCTAGGAAAGAGTATTTGACACTCAGCTTCAAGTGTATTCATCCATAACCAGCAGGTTCTACCATTTTCCTCTCCAAAATTGTGTTTCTTGGGCGGGAAATTGATGGGCCGCCGGAGTTCTGTCACCACGGTGGCCAGTGGTCTTGATTCTTCTCCGTCTTCGGCAGAGTCTAGCTTTCGCGAGCTCGATGATGTCTTCTTGCAGGTTTTAATTAATTTTTTTGTGTATTGATTGTATATCAACCAAAATAAGTTCTAATTTAAAAACAAAGTTGTGTTGAGCTGATAATAATCAAAACTGATGTTGAAATCTCCAGACACAAACGAGGATATGGTTAGCAGAAGTGCTAAAGATTAGATTGGATGAAGAAATGAGCATTTCTGATTTGCTTGCAGATGGAGAGCTGCTGTAAGTTTTTTATTTTTTTGGAATCTTTTTGGACATCTTATAGTGAATGAAAGGTATATATAATTGCAGCTCAATGAAAAGTAGAATAAAAATTGAACCCAAATTTTTTTTTTGTATCTTATGTTGATTGCAGTTACACATAGGATTTAATCTTAGCCTCCACTTGAGATGTTCTTGTTCCTGCTGAAGATTTGGTTTTGGTTCTTTATCTACAGAGCTTGGAAGACTCCACTAATCTATTAAGTATACTGTTGTTTTTATGACTGTGTAGGATTTTTCAAAATGCTTGGTAGCTAGTCTTACGAATAAAAATGTGAATCAATGCTATGCAGTTGTGAGGTTTCCTTTTAATTGGTGGATTGTTGTTAGATTTTTTTGCCTTATGAATTGGTCATCCATCCCCACGTGCGTCGTCCTATGAATAGTCCTTGAGAAGTGATGGAGTTCAATAGAAAATATCTAGTGTTGCAGATAGCAAGATCTAGTTATAGCTAATGTATTTTTGTCTGGCTTGTGCAATGGTTAATATGATTGAAGAAAGTTCTCTCGCCAGAGGATCTCTTTGGCTAAACAAATTATTTGTGGTAGCTTAAACAAATGAGTCCAAACTGGAAATTCAGAAAGGACTTAAATGGATTTGGCAGATAACAAAATGTTCCATTAAGACTAAGTAGAAGTCATCTTTATATATAGCCCTTTTTGTCAGATGATAAAATACTTAATGCTGGCTTTCGGGGATAACTAATCAAAGTAAGATTAAGTTCATAATGCAAATCAATTCAATCTGATGGTGTTCACGAAGGTTTTGAAAATCATACATGATTAAAGACCTTTGAAACTTATAGAAGATAAGAGACTAAATTCCCAAGAAAATTTAATGTGGATGATTCTACTCTAGAGTTATAGGTGTTGAATAATTTTCTGATTTAAGTCGGAATGAAGGTAGCAACTTCAGCTCACCAGCCTAATAGCATACTTAACAGCCTGTAGATAACTGTCATGATATGGGCAATGTTAAAGGCTATGAAGATTCTGCTGCAACAGCAGGTTTATGTAGGATCTATGTTATTTGCAAGTCCATGCTAGAATTAGGATCTACATTATTATAGCACAAAGCAAGCTATAAATATCTGTATTCTCACAAGAAGGCAGACACTAAAATGGAGAAATATTGAGAAATGAGTCCTCCCCTCTCTCTTAGGTTTGGAACCTAAGATCTCCTTCTTTGTTTTCCTTCTTCTTCCTATTTTCCTTCTGCCCTAGTTTATTCTGTCTTTTCTAATCCTTAAACACTGCATCCTGCTAACTTTTTTAGCAACCTAAATTCCTTCATTCGACCATCAATCTTCAAAAAAATTAAGGGCAACAATATATCTGAAAGCTATGAGATTTGGCTAACACTAGTCTAATTGTTGTGAAATTCTAAACCTGTACAAATATTCTTGATCATGAATAATTCCTAGGCCATACACCTGAGGAATTGAGTGGAAGAAGAGTAGAGAAGAGAATAGGGACATAAAGAGCATATGTTTCACACATAAGAAAGAAGGAGGGAATTTGTTTCTCAATATTTCTTCATTTTAGTATTTACCATTAGTGAATATGTGTTGTTTGCTGACGATATAGTTTTAATTGATGAGACAAGAGTATATGTTAAGTTAGAATCTTGGAGGGAAGCATTAGAATCAAAAGGTTTTACCATAAGTAGAGGTAAGAATATATGGAATGTCACTTTAGTAATAATAGAAGTAACAATAGGATAAATGTGAAAATTGGCGGCCATGAATTAAATGAATCTAAGAGTTTTAAATATTTAGGATATATAATTAAAGAAAATGAAGGAATTGATAAAGATGTCACATATAGTATTCATGAAGGTTGGAACAAATGGAAAAATACGTCCTCTATCTTTGTGATTGTAAAGTACCGTTGAAATTGGAGGAAAAATTTTATAAAATAGCTATAAGACAAGTGATGCTTTATATATCAGAATGATGGGCGACTATGTATGAGTACAAACAAAAAATGAAGGTAGTAGAAATGAGAATGTTAAGATGGATATTTGGACATGCTAGATTGGATAGAATAAGAAATAAATGTATTAAAAAGAAATTAGGGGTAGCTCAAATAGATGAGAAAATGAGAGAAACACGTTTAAGATGATTTAGACATGTGCATAGGAGACCTCTAGATGCACTAGTGCGGTGTATAGAAAATAGAGTAACATTAACTCAAATTAAAAGTGGACGGGGGAGACCTAAAAAGAATTGAAAGAAATGATAAAAGAAGATATGATATACTAAAATATAAATAAAAACAAGTGTATAGATAGACTACGATAATGTAGTATGATCCATATAGTCGATCCCACATGGCAGGATAAAGGCTTAGTTGTTGTTGTTGTTGTATTATCTACCTTCTCAAGGAAGAGGTACGGGCATTTCAAATATAGACAAGTTACATATTTTTTCAAAATGTTACTACTACGAAGGCTCCTTTGACCTATAATACCCTTAATGCTAGCAGGGGTTTGCTGTTGCTGTTGATCTAGATAAAACTTCTATAGCAAAAATCTCCTGCTACATGGCATAATCTAGTGGCCATTAATGTTGCCCACATCATGCGAATCATCTGCAGGCCATTAAGTTTAGGGTGGTCAGCTGAAGCTACCATCTTCAGTACAACTGAATTCAGAAAATTATTCAAAATCAAACTCCAGAGAGGATCATCACACATAACCAAATTTGCTTGGAAATTTAGTCCGTATATTTTATAAGTTGCAAAGAATTGCTATCTTGTGTTGATATCATTTCCCACATTTTTATTTACTGGATTGTCATGCTTCTCTATGTTTTAATCCCCTCAAAGTATGCTGTTAATGGTTGGCAGATTTAGCATTTATCATAGACTCTGTTCACTAGGCTGTCAGACTCAAGTAAAATAGAGAGATTGATACATGATAATGTTAGATCAAGTATGTAAATCTAGGTATTTAAAATCTTGCTGAAAATGGTTGGCTGGTGTGTTTATGCTAAAAGTAGTTACATTATTCTTTGCAGCTGATTCCTTGTGGGAGGAATGTTCTTGAGATTTTCCTACCCTCTCAAATATTATTCTGTCCCTTCAGAAAGTGACCAAAATATACTTTTATTATCTGAAAGTGCTGGATTATGTACAACCTAAAACAATGAAATTTAACTCTATTCTGTTGATGAATTAACTTTTGGATTATAGGTTTGAAGTTTCTAAAATGGTATGGAGTATGCTGTTGGAGAAGTGTGTGGAGCTCAGACATATAAAAGCTTATCAATGCCCTCTTGGTTCAAGGAAGAACAGCGGGCGATACAAGCCTTACTCAAATGTTGACTCATTTCTTAAGGTAAAGTTAGCTTGAAATACCTGCTTGCATCCAATTGAGTTTAGAAACTAGAGGAGATAGGATGTTATCAACTGGTGAATAATACAATCCTTGTGGCTTTGCAAGTCAAGTGCCTTTTGATCTGATATTTTGACTTAAAAAAACATATGACTTAAGCCAAAAAGTTAGCTATTGAACTACATAAATGGAAAGTAATAGAAGTAATAGCCAGGTTATTCTTCACTTTTCTTTGGACAATTGGAAAAGAAATCCGTTTAGCTCCCTCATCTCGTCATTATCAATTATGTATTCCTTTTTAAATACTTGTGAAGATAGTTTTTCAAGCATTTCTCAATGATTACTCACTAGAATGTCCTCCTTTGCTTGTGGTTATGCACACTGTCAATTGCTTGTTCAATGGTTAGCCACAAAATGCGCTTGAGCAGTGGTATAAAAGGATTTACTTATCTGAATTAACAAAGAACTTGAAATACTGACAACATCATATAACCTTTTTACCTTGTATCGCAATTATAAGAGCTGACTTCTCTATTACCTTTTCTGTATATTAGGTCATTTGTTTTTCCTTGTTTTCAGGTTTGCAAAATCTTGGGTTTGAATGGTATTGATCTCTTCTCCCCATCAGATGTCATTGAGAAAAAAAATATCCGAAAAGTCTGCATTTGCATAAGGGCGATCTCAAAAAAAGCTAGATCTAAGCATTTAAATGTAAGGAACTTTCTGCACCTCTTTCATACTGCAATTCCTTTCTGAGTGTGCTTCTTAAATGTTTGTCATACAAAATGGAACAACTCCAGCTCTACCACCATAGATGGCTTATGTTATTTCCTTGATAGGTTCCCGACTTCGATTTGGTTACCTATGCAGTAGTAATGCCAACAGATATGGTGGGATGCATTCGGAGAAGCTTAGAATCATCACAATGCACTGTTTCAAGTTATTCTAGTAGCAATTCCTCTAAACAAACAAGATCCAGAAACCAACAGGTAGGCCATATCCTTGGACTTCTTGAAAATTGTTTCTCATAATAATCATAAATCACAAAATTTGACATTCACAAACACAGAGGAGCTTTTGATTCTTACTAAAAATGTTTCTTGTCAACTGTAGAGAAAGTTAACTTCATCCCAAAGTGGGAACTATGATTCTTGTTCTGAAGAGTCTGATGAGGCAGAAAGCGCTTATTTTGGAATCGAATCTTATAGCTTATCCACGGAGAAGTCTGATCATCCTGCTATCCTAAACTCCGATATAGAAAACTCACCAAGTGCTTTTTCATCAGTCAAACAATATACTACAGTGCAAGTTGCATCACGATCAGATATGAGGAATCCATATAGAAATGGAAAATCATGTTATTTGCATCAGTCTAGAAATGACCATCAAGCCAATAGCTTGTCAACATGTCACTTCAAAGCTCAAGGAGATTTACAGAATAAGGATGTGCATACAAATAATGTCACAAGAGAAAGTTTTGAAAATCTGTCAGTACTTGCTGATGTTGACCTTGCTCTGGGGAATGATGATTTGGATATAGGGGATTCCATGTTTGAAAATACAGCAGGGACGGATTTTATTTCAGATTACTTGGCATTTTCAGATTCTGTTGTCCTCGAAAATAATGGTAGCAGTACTGTATTCTTTGATGGAGAAGATAACATTTGTAATTTCTTCATGAGTATTGATTCTCATGGATTAGAATCAAGTCATAGGACCTTGCAAAATGGATTTCATCAGAAATCTCTTGATGACATGGAAGATGTGGAAGTATCATCAACAACAAGCATGAGCTCCATTTTAGGTCGGGTTCTTAACATGGAATTTGATGACCAATATAATGCTAGTGATTCTTCAATGGTGAAATTCCACTCACTCGGACTTTTTGAAAAACAAACAGAGCGCCAGGAAAAAGGTTTATTCACGGTAGATCAAACTCAGGATGAAGTTTTGTCTCAATGCTCAGTCACTGATATCAAAGAATCTCAATCAGCAATGGAACTTGAAAATGAAGTTTCTTATACAAAATTCCTTTCAATTCCTAGCAACAATGAGCAACTATGCTGCATGGAATCTCAAAAGCTTGAATCATGTGGTGATTCTCAAATTCTAGGGATTACCTTCTCTACAAAGAACACATACTTGGTTTCTGCAGAAAATGACAAGACTGTTAGAAGCATTGATTCAAAGACAGTAATAGGTTTAACGGATTTTAATGGAGATTTAGAACAAGTTGGCAATGCTCATATTCGTTCGAACTCTTTACATCATAAGATATTTACAGAAGCAAAAGTTTCTTGTCACAAATGTTCAGTTGAGGGGAATGGAAGCCAAATTTGCAGCTCAGAATATGAGAATGTACTGATAGAAAATGTTAGTTCTCCAGTATCACATGAAGAACTGGATGGTACTCTTGTTAATCATGATTTTGCTTCTCTAACCAATAAATGTGAGGTGAAGGCAGATAAACATCCAATGTCCTTTGTTAAAAATGTGAGCAATATTACTGGAGGAGGTCATCAAGCATATACTGGAAAAAATGGGAGTACTCCCTGCTCCTCTGATGGAAATGAGGTGAACATATATTATGTCTTAGTTCACTGTTTAATGTTACCCTTGTTTTCTTCAACATCTTATCCATTCTTACGTTATTTTATGACATTGTACAGGATTATCAAAATGAAAACAACATAGACATTTCCACAGAAAATGTTTTGGATGGGAAGACAGATCCAAGATGTGGCACACAAGAAGACAAGCTCCGTAGAAGGTCATTGCTAAAAACAGTTGTTAAAGGAACAACACTTATTGGGGTCTTGTTTTTCTTGCTTCACATCAGGTGCATTTTCTAGTAACCATTAGATGTAGCCTATGGTTATTTATCGATTACATTCGTTACGTCTTTCTTTTTTCGTTTCTGTTTCGCTCATTGGTTTAACTTTGACAATAGGAAAGGAAAAGAGGACACTGATAAACAACAGAAACCAGTGAAGCCTCGGAATTTTGGTGGTGCAAAGCCCACTTCACAAAGAGGACAAAGCAATAGACCAAATGGCACTTATCCTGCTGAAAAGCTGAAATTTGGGAGATGAAATTTAATCTCCTTTGAATAGGCGTTTTTAGTACATTTTTCCTAATTTTTTCCTAAACCTAAGATAGGAAAAGTAAATTATTATTAGATTTTCTCAATTTTGTATCCGATGGATATAGTGTTTCGAGCGAGGAAAGGAATAATAGATGTAAAGTAGCTGTGTAGTTGGGATTCTGCATTCAAAATTTTGTAATTCTGCAATCGTTGCTCGCTTTAATTATTCCTATGAGCTATTAGAGGTTAGGCTTTTTGGCTCTTCCAGGATGCACATAGCTAATTTTGCCGTTTTTAAACAAAAGGTTTACATTTGTACATAAAGAGCCAATACATTGTGCAGTATTGGTCTTTTTTATTATTATTATTATTATTATAAAAACCGCAACTTTATTATACCATAACCAAGATATACAAGGCCGGATATTCCTGCCGCCTCGATACAAAAGAAATTATAAACTAGGAGTACTACTCCTTTACAATTGAAATCCACAATGGCAAAGTAGGAATATGTGAGTAGACTTAAAGAGTCCAACCAATTTGAAAGCCCATTAGGCAAATCAAATTGTACAGACTCTTTAATCTAGTTAAATTAAAAGGCTTCAAATATCCTGAAAACGTGGGCTAAACAGACTTCACTAAATCTGTCCAGGGCCCAATTATTAGACCATTTCCTAAATGCCCAATTCAGCCCAATAAGTTCTTTTCAGTAACATGTGGTAGCCCAATATGATTACAGCCGCAAGAAAATGCTTCAACAGATCAATTTCCTCCAAAATGGCAGTCACAATGCTAGAACAAGCTCTCCAGCAAAACAGACAAATGCTCCATCAGACTTGACCTTGAGAGCCAACACCAATCAAATAAGGAGCAGTCACGGTTGCACCACTCCAAAACCCCCAGTTTCTGGTCCCTTTAGTTCACAATAACAAGGAGTTGGGGGTTCAAAATATGTACTTGCCATAATGAAAGGCATCAGTACCTAGATACAATATGGAGTAACCCAAAATAGTTACAGGAAGTGTGCCCAGACTGCATCAGATCAGCAGCAAGGACATTCCATAACTTACAGCCAGGCCTAATTTAACCATTCAGATCACAGCACAGGATCTCCAGAAATGGACAGCATTCCTTTATAGACAGCCTCATTCCAAAACCAAAATCCCCCCAAAAGCCTAAAAGGAATCCCACCCAGCGCAGTATTTGG
Source organism: Ophiorrhiza pumila (assembly GCA_016586305.1). NCBI lineage: Eukaryota > Viridiplantae > Streptophyta > Magnoliopsida > Gentianales > Rubiaceae > Ophiorrhiza > Ophiorrhiza pumila. The sequence goes on along the minus strand of BLIW01000007.1, from coordinate 21,842,483 downwards.
GAACCAAAAACTGATCACTGCACCCCATATGATGTAACTCAGACAAACAGCATACACACAAATCAGGCCGTCAGGAAACTCCAGGAAAAAAAAGGTCAATACTCAAGCTCATTTCATCAGAATTCCCCAGAGCACTCAATCCAAAAAGCGATAACACAGGAATCATTAAATGGCAACAGTCAATAAGATTGCATTATGAGGCGTGCATAACATCTGGCCAAATGATCTTAACTTCGGTAATCATGGGCCTTCACAGGAATATAACAAAGATTACCTGAAGTTCCAATTTTTTCCCTCAAAGTAGCAAATACGAGGGTTACGATCCCTGAGCTTCCTCCCTGACGAGGCAGTTGCTTTTGGACTCACAAGAGCTTCCATGTACTTGGTTTGCTTGGGAGGTTTCCGGCAGTTTTCCATTTTTTCGATGAAGCTAGTGAACACATCTTCGGGGTCTCCCTCATAACTGTTTTCCGTCCATTGGTCCTCGCCATCCTCTTCATATTCTGATTCAATTGGAATGGTTTGGAGAATCGCTAAATCCGATGCTGAGCTAACTTTATGTAATGGCGAGGATTCCTCTTCTTCCCACAAAACACTGACATTGACAGCCCCTTTACTCTTGGGAGGCAGTTTCAGAGGGATAACTTTTCTTAAGTCCTCCTCATCCCACGTGATCGTTTGGATGGCCTGTATAATTTCTTTTTCCGACATGGGGGCAGCTTCTCCCAAGAGGTGCGATACCCTTTGAACCCCATCTTTCCTAGCTATTTCATCATCCATAATCTGCCTTTTACTGTCCACCAATTCCTGGACGTTCTGAGAATCTTGCGGAGACTGATTGGCTGTTAATGGAAGCTCATGATTCAAACCCTCAGGTTCCCCTTCTTGCCTATTAATGAATTCCAAAAAGTGTCCAAGATTAGTCAAGAAATGACCAAGGTTGTTGTCTTCATGATTCGAAGAAAGCCCTGGTATTACAGCCAAGGTTAGATCGGTAACCGCCTCTGTCTGTTGTTCTTCACCAGTTTCCTCTGGTCTCTTCATCTCATTGAAGCCCTGAATTTTTGTTGTATCCAATGCCTGATCAGAGATACAGATTGCAATGGTGCTCCCCTCAGGAGGATTCTGTTGGCCAGTCTTAGTGGTCTCTGATTGAGCCGTCTGTTCAATTACTCCAACATTATTGCAAATTTCCATACCAGTCAGTGGGGAGTTTTCAGAATGCTTATCCTTGCCGTTGGGTACCACCTTCTCCTTCGGCACCCAAATTTTCTTGGTTTGTTTGTGATTGCACTTTGATTCGGAGTGGCCCAAATTCCCACAATTTAGGCAGTATTCCGGAAGGTCCTCGTAGATAATCTGCTGCCACATACCTTTCTTCCGAGCTTCAATCCAAACCCGGTGAGGAAGGGGCTTGACAACATCAACTTCAACGCAGATTCTTGCCTCACTTGGGCGCAAAACTTTGTCCATTGCCGCCGTAGCCAAATCCAACTTCAGTGGCTTTCCAACTGCCGAGCCCAGTGAAAACAAAGTTTCCCTATTGCTCAAATGAACAGGGAGGAGGGGGAAATTAATCCAGACCGAGACTATAGATGGTTCCTTCTGTGAGTTGAAATCGGGTGACCACCGGAAAATTTTCGCTTGAAACCCTCGGAAAGTCCAGAATTTTTTCAACCAAAATCTTTGGAAATCGGCTTCAATTTAAAACTGGACAATGACATGCCGTTGGTCTATCAACCCTGCGTGACATTCACCACTGAAACCTGCAACTTGTAGCTCTTTTCGGATGTCTGCCATCGCCGGCCTACCCTGATTGAATTTACCAATCAAAGCAAGCTTGAATCTTTCAGCCAGGCACGATTCTTCTTCCTCTGATATGAACAGAGCCGGCTCTCCATTGTGAGTTGACAAGGCTGAGACCGACGAAGGAGTGAAGGCAACATCTACATTCTGAGCCCAACTTGCCGACACTGCCTCCCTGTAGGACTTCGAGATTGCTGGTAGGGGATTTTGATTCTGGCTTGTAGGTTGTTTGGGGCCTACCGGAGGTGTACTAAGCTTTGGGTCTTGAGAAGGGTTTTTCGTGATTGGGGGTTGCAAGTTCTGGGCCATTACCGGGGGGTTAGGGCAATGGGGTTCTTCCATCGGTCTCTTCCCTTGAGCCACCATGAGGAGATGGTTACTCCTTTGAGCTGCAGGGGATTGAGCGAACAATGGGGGGAAGAAATTGGAGAGGAGGATAGGTTGTGGTCGACGTTGGTTGTTGGAAGATGAACCATTGTGCAGCGGTGGAGAAGATACCTTATTGCGGATGGGTTCAGCTTTCTTGGCAGTCGCTGAGCTCACAGCCATAGTAGGAGGAGGCTGTGACGTGGGCGCCGATGCTGCCAAATTAGAATGGGCAGAGGAGGGTAGTTGTTTTGGATCCATAGCTAATGTCATCGATTGTGCTGTTGGTATTTCAGGGAGCGTATCTGTGGTGGCTCCGGCCACTAGGCAGGAGCCTAGAGTCAGTCGCCGAAGTGCAATACCAGGCCTTGGACCACGATTTGCCCGTTGAATTAGGGTTGAAGAATGGGAGTGGACGAGTTTGCGGCAAAGTAGGGAGTCAGAGCAGTGAAAAGGCCGTTTGGTCGTTGGATAAGGGAAGAGGACTTGGATTAAAGCTAGGGTTTTTTAGAGAGAAGGGAGAGCATTCAGTAGGGTCCTTATGCAGTATTGGTTAACTGACCAAATATGATAGTGCTCTTCTACGGAACTATACAGGGAATCACTCTTTCTGAATATTTCCTCAGACATAACTAAACCTTATTGCCATCTTTCTTCATAATATAACATTTGTCTTAACCTGTGGCCTATTTCTTTGTCTTCAAGAGCTGCAGAGTATTACATCTTATTGAGAACTAGAGCTAAATATGTCTTCTGTAGCTATAATTCCTTGCCCCAAGTCAGTATTATCACATTTTCTTTGGGAATAAGTTCAGGTTTTCACAAGATATTCCCACCTCTTTCTGAGTTTTTTTCTGCTTGCAGCATCTATGTTAATTTTCATCTTTCATCTTGCCAAAAGTAGAGGTACGCACATTTGCGATGCCCAGGATCAGGAATAAGCTACAACGTGCTTGACAGCTCCCTTCTTGCCCAGGATCAGGAATAAGCTACAGCTTGCTTGACAGCACTCTACTTGCCAGAGATCACGAAAAAGTCAGCTCTTTTCTTGCCAGGATCAGGAATAAGCAACAGCTTGCTTGACAGCTTCCTTTTTTGCAATCTAAGTTGTGTTCATTCCATTCCTCTACGACCTTGTTTAGAATGGTGATGCTTGCCTATCTGCCTGGGTAGGTTGGCGTTGAGAACTAGATGTTCCTGTGAATGGCAGTTTCAAGTAACTTCTCCAATCATAGACAAAAACCATAATCATCATGCCAACCCATTGAATTGCAGATACTGTGCAACTTCAAAATTGAAGTAAGCTCGAACATCGTTTTCAAGTATTACATTAAACGTTATAGTAAAATGTTTCAATTGTTTCTCTGAATTCGAGAAACGTTGAAAACAATGAAACAAATTTTCATACATTTCTTGGCAGTCGACACTTGAGATACATGAATTAAGGATCAATCAACTTCTATACTAAATATCCCTACCAAAGCCATCTGGCCCGTTAATATACTTACGGTCACTTTGTAAGTGTATAGTGACCAAAAAAATTGCCTAGTCTTAATTTTTTTTATTTTTTTTTTTTTGGGCGGGCCGGGGGGGAGGGAAGAGGAAGGGGGTGTGTTTGTTTTGAATGCTGTTCCCTCCCTAGTTCTTCCTTCTCTTTTTGAACTAAACAAAAAGAGAAGTGCCAATAGATTTACTAAGCAGCCAATCTACAAAGTGATGTACATATGTACATAAAACATTTGGTTTGGAACCCACTAGAAAGGCCTCTGCAAATACATGAACATGTCCTGCAATGGATAGAATTGTTCATTGTACTGCATTTGATTAGAAGCAAAAGGATCATCTTGAAATCCATCCATGTAACTCAACTGATAATCAAGAGCCATTTCCAAATCATTCCACTTGGGGGCACTTTGTACTTCCTTTTCATGAGAAAATTCGGGCGATAAAACTTGCTCGGAACCACTTGAATCTGTGTGTAACCTTGGTACTGACTCAGATGTCTCAAAATGCAAGTAGTCATTCATCATTTGTTGTCCCCCCCTTATCTGCTGTTGTTGTTGCTGCAGTGTCTTTCCTTCTGTTGTTACCATCCCATTTTGTCCAAATGTTATGAGATCTGGCTTTTGCTCTTCAACTTCTTCCGGAGAATATACTGCATTTTGATCCACATTGTAATGCTTTTCAAGTGTACCCTTTTTGTTGTATATTCGACATAATACCCAATCATCAAGCTGCAATACAGTATCATAAAGAAAAAATCAGACTCATTTATCAAGCCATAAGATACTCAAACTCCTTAATCCCAAAAGAGTAACGAGTTTTTCTTAAGCAAAGATTATAACTCTACCCATCTAAAAACATAATTTTTTAAATAAAACTCAAATTTTTTTCACCCAATAATCAAGAAAATTATTAGAAAATTTAAATTTGATCCAACAAACAAACTTCACCCTTCCAATCAACAAGAAGCTAGAAATTCATGCTCAAACAAATATTACTGGTATAAATCACCCCACTTTGAACACGTGAAATTACCATTTTACCCCTAGTTAAAAAATTAATACACGAAGGAAATTAGGGGTAAAAAAAAGTTACATACCCTCAAATTGTTCTTCTTTCCAGCGGATCTGTCCACGTTAGCGAGACGGTATTCGTGCATTATCCAATTGGTTTTGATCCCTTTTGGAGCTTTTCCGGCATAGAACACTAGGGCCTTCTTTATGCCTTGTGGCTTCGGCTTACCGATCGGCTTATCGGCTCCGGTGGCTTTCCAGTAACCCGTCCCCGCCGCCCGGTTAGGCCGTGACCCGTTTGGATATTTCCGATCCCTCGGAGAAAAAAAGTACCACTCTTTTTCACCATACAGAGCCATTCCTAAAGCACAATAAAAACCAAAATTAGACTAAAGATAGAACTTTCTAATTTTTTTTTATTATAAATAATAATTATATTAGTTCAATTATCTCAAAATTTTAATTCCAATTTTTGTCTGGATTTAAACCAAAATTTGTATCGCCATCACTGTCAATTCTGCCATCTAACCAAAAATTGAACCAAAATTTGACCAAAAAAACAAATTTTTACTATCAAAGAAAGGTAGGAATGAGGCTCGAACTCGAAATGAATTGAAAATTAGAAATTTGAAAAAAAAAATTACCAGGAAGCTCCCATGGATCAAATTTGTAAAGATCAATTTCGGCGATAATTGGTACAGTAATTCGCTGAGCTGCACATTTCCGGCATAAGTAATGCATAACGAGTTCTTCATCAGTGGGATGAAATCTAAAACCCGGAGGTAAATTCAACCCTTGATCATCACCATCCATTGACTTTCTCTGTTCTCTGTTTTCCATTTGATAAAATAATTTGTTCAGTTTGATGATATTTTTGTGCTGATGTACTGCTGTTGTGTAGTAGTAAGAAAAGATCACCTGAATTTGAAGGAAGGGTCTGTGGTGTGAGTGTATATATACGAGAGGAAGAAGAAAGGGGACAAGGGGGGATGAATAAACAATTTTGGCACGTGATGGTAAGGTTGGAGTTGGACCGGTCGTATTTAGAACCGAACGTGCTGTGGAAAGAAAATAAAAAGTGTATAGATATGGGACCACTATTAACATTTATTATTGTTCTTCTACACTAATTTAGATTATATATTATTTAATTCGTATAAATAGAATTATCAAGTCGTGCAAAAAAATATATAGTTGGTATCGCTAGTTTATATATAAAGCGGAGTTAATTACGATTTTAATATACAATAAAAGTGATAAAAAATTAAAATTATAATATCAACGGTTATTAATTAATATTTTTTTATATAAACCCATTTCATAAGAGTTTTTTTAAAAATAAACTTCATACTTTCTATTATTATTAGTCTATATGAAATATATGTTAAAAAAAAAACTTTCGATTGAAAGACAAAAAGATAATGATCCTTATATACTTCGGAAAATAGTTTGTGCATGCATGTTTCTCCACAAATTTCACTAAATCCCTTTTTCATTCTTCTTATTTAATATGATACAATTTCATCACTTACACTAACAATGCGTACACTAAAATTTCCTTTTCATTATTCTTATTTAAAATGATATAATTTCATCACCTACATTAACAATACGTATTGAATATTGAATTGATAGTTTAATTATATTTAATTTTTTTAATGGAAATATACATGTGTTTACATTATATGATCGCACTTTTAGTTAAAAAATAGACACATTGTTAATCTTAAACCATTAATTGATATTTATGATTTTCAACGTGGTCCATAGATAATTTTTTTTAACTCATTTAGTGATTGTTTAAGAATGTACACATTCTTTGTCACGATTTCCTTGAATGTACTTCCTTGCACAACTAAAAGATGAAAAAATGAATGCATTTTTCATTGAAAATTTGAATTTTAAACTTGTAACACTCATATATATATATATATATTTGTATTTATATTTATATATATATGCGTGTGTTCAACAAATATTTTAATTAATAAAATTATTGAGAATTCACAATAACTCACCGAGCTTGACACACATATAAATTAAATAAATCTTTTTTTCCCTCAAACTGTCAAACAGCAACACACACATATCTATAATATATACTATAAAAAATTTTCGTATAACTTTTAAATCTCAATATCAAGAAATAAAACCTTTTGAATCTTAATTACTTTATTTACTACATTGTCTCCTATTTATACATACAAATACGGATTTGATCAGCAAACTATACACATTTTTATATAACACTATACTCTATATACATATTACATCATCCCATTTTAATCCCTTTTATAACTACACCATCCTCTTTTTTTCTCTTTAAATAAATTTTCTAAATTTAATCTTATAATTTAAACATAAAAACAACTTTAATTTTGTCTTAGTAACCAACTATTCCAAGTTGAATTAGTTAAATGAACCTGTCTACTGGCATGCAAATTGCTTAACCAAATCACGCAAATCAAACAAATACGGTACGAGAATTATGCATCATTGAATTTTCGTTGTCGATAAAATATCACAATCACATTGGAGTTTGGACCATGAGAAGAGGCCGAGAGTGGAACAGTTGTGCACTAATGCGCGCGGAGGAGAATAGTGTAGCGTGCGTGCGGTTGATGAGCTGACCACAAGCTCGCGCAGCCATGAAATTTTCGGGATTCAACGGTCTAATCATTGGATGCCACGTATATTGAGTTTAGTGCCCACGTTAGGACGATTTTGTCACTGCTTTCGTCATATGGTTTGGGTTCATGTCAAAGTGTCGGCTGACTGAATCAACCGTTTTTGGGTGAACGGTTGACTCATTGGAATTTGTTCGATTATTATGCTTCTTTGCCAAGGAAATGTATCTTAGTCATCTCACGGATAACTATGAATCCAGGAAAAGTCTTGGAAATGTGAGAAATCTTGGGATAATATTTTTCATAGAATTTATAATCCAACAACTTTTTTTTTTTAAATAGTATCTTGATTGTGATGTGAGGAGGTAACGAAGGGAACAGATGCCGCATATTGAATGAGTGAGACACTAATTGATAAAACAATTAAAAATTTAAAATTAATTGATTTAGATATAGGCACATAGCAAATTTTAATAGATTTAATTTGATTATTTTCACAAATTTTAATATATTTAATATAGACGGTATAAATTCTTGTAGAATATATGCTTGCACATACTCTAATTTTTAGATATGAAATTAATTTGGATTAATAAACCGGTAAAATTAATTAATTTAGTAAATTATTACTTTCAAATTTTATATTTTAAATTCAGTTCGTTTTCAACTTTATCAAATAAACCATTAGAACAAAAGATTAATTTATAAAACTGAAATATACCTGCTACTCATGCAATGGTGAATGGTGAAGTCTAATGAATCAAAATGAATAGTACGTTGCATCAGAATAAGATGCATCATGACGTTGCTGCTTCTATTTACTATTTTAGTTTGTAAAATTTGAATTTTAAATTTAATTTATAGAACAATATGGAGTGGGAAAAATAATAAAATAAGAAAGAGTTTGAAAAATGTTTTGAACTTTTCTAAAATAAAAACAGTTTGAGACATTAAAAGAAAGTACAAACACGAGACTATCAATAAAACAGATGGGATAGTATAAATTTAACGTTCGATCTTGGAGAGTTTGAATATATCATAGATTTTTTTTTTCCCTTGAATTATCTTGCAGTTTAGATGAAATTTCGTGAATTTTTGCAGTTACGGCCATCTATTCAATCGTTATTCCTTTTGTTCGTTTTTAATTAACGGAATTTAATATGAATTTAGATGATTTTGATAGAAATGTCCCAATTAATTGAAACCATACTGAATGATTTATTATTTTCCTTCTTATTTTAATGATCTATTGGTTGTTTTACTGTTTTTCAAAATAATATTAAATTTTCTCAAATGAACATTTTAAATAATGCAATGGATTTTCGTCTCTAAATACTGAATAAATTTAAAAAAGGAATTGACACTCTTATTTTCCAAATTGAGTTGACTAATATGGATCGATCTCCTTAGTTTCTTGTATGCATAGCACAAATTTTGAACAGTTTGCTAAAATCACACTAACTTGAATTAAGACATTCATGAGAAAAAAATTTTTGAATAATTTGTTCAGTTAAGAATCTTTTGTTCGATAGAAGCTTAACTATAATATTTGTTCTGATAACCCGATTTCACATCGAAGTTGTGAGCATTGATAGGTATATAACATTTTAGTTAGTAGACTAATAATAATATTTTTGGTTGAATATTTTGAACTAATGAGGATGTAAATTAAAAGTTCTTAGACTAGTTCATTGCCCAAAAACATTTGATATAAATAGTTATTAACGGGTGAGATTGTGGAAATTTGAGCCAAGTTATACAGCAATCACTAAACCTTTTATTCTATTATGTAAAATTGTACGATAATAACAACTAATCATATTTGTTAGAATTCATGGGCAGTGTACAAAAATTCCACATTAGAAAAGTTAAGGGAACTACTGGAACACCTAATAAGTTGGTAAAAATCTAAAACTCATTGATTTAAACTTTTGTGTTTGATTTGACCAGGTTCTACTTTCTTATCAGACCTCTAGTGTGGGTTATACAATATTTTTGTCTCTAGTTCCTTTTAATTCGAGTTAATATTTCTCTCAAATTTGAGTTTTGAATCTTTTGAGTAAACTTAATTTGAGCCAAGAAGTGAACATAATTTGTATTTCAAACCACCCTAAAACATTAATGGGGTAACTACAGTACTTTAATCTTACATCAAATTTGTGAAATGTGTATTAAAGGTATATAGTCTCTTGGTGAGTAGAATAATTATAATTAAATATTTTAGATTAACTTTTATCAGAAGTTACTAATAAATATTTTAATTTAAACATTTTTCAATAAGGATAATGAAATTTACAAGTTATATGTTAACCCACCATTCATGTATTACATTTCCAATGCTTAAATCTATAATGATAAGTTGGTCAAACTTTTGTTTATGTACTAGCTAGTTAAGTTGGACACGGGATTTTCTGTCCAAGATTTTTCTGCTTATCCTATCTTAGATTAAAGTTACGTCGTAGGGTTCATTCATCTCGGATATGGTCTAATAATTATAAAATGATTTTAGTGATATTTATGTTTTTAGTCCCTAATTTTAGTTAAACTAAGTCTTTTTCAAAATTAAACAGAATAAAACTGGATAATATTGGACTGAGGATCTAGTCTCGTTAAGTTGTCCATGAACTTTCCTATTAGAGAAAATCGCAAAAACCATCTTTTATATTTGTTAATTTTTCTCATTATTTACATTTAAAATGATGTAATTTGGTTACTCATATTAAAAAGATTACACTAAATTTATCTTTTTATACAAATTTATCTTATTATTTAACAGAAATATATAAATGCATGTCCGTCTCATAAATACACATGTATATTTTTTATTAAAAAAAATACGAAATCAAAACATAATGATTAATTCAGTATATATTTTTATTGCAAGTGACAAAATTATATTATTTTAAATATAAAAAAAAAATTTATAAAAAAAATGAGGAACACCTTTTATTTTTTTCCCTTCCTAATATTATTCTTGCTTCTAGGCCAAAGAATTTTGTCTCTCACAATTAAACGGAAGAAAAAAAAATTAAATAAGCAGACAATACTCTGTTTTTGACAGTGGCCATGCTTAGACGTTTTGATGCCAGGCAATCTGAATATTACAAAATTAACGAGTCCACCAATCTGGCTTTCAAAGCCGACAGATATGAGCCCACACGAACTAAGCAACTAAGAATGTTCATTGATCATTCCGACATACATTCAGTAAAGGATTTTGTCTTTGTCAATGTGGAGCCAACTATTCTCAATTGACATTATAGGGGAAATATATCAAATAGACAAATACTAAGAAAAACAGTAACAAAAGACAGTATCCAGATAAAGAGTACAAATTTATTTTATTTTAATTAGGCGAGACTTTAACTTCGTAATTATTCATCGCCCATTTATAATAAATACTCGTGTATCAAGTAATATTAATAAATTTTATAAAGTTATAATTTTATGTGAAAATAAAAAAGATACGTACTTTTTATTATTACTAATACTCATTAACAAAGATCCTTTAAAAAGTTGCCACATTCTCATAAAGAGGTGCAATTTTAAGTTATTTATTGTAAAAAGTGTATATCTTGATTTATGTACAAAAGATGTACTATTATGTGTATGTAAGAAATACACATCTTATATATGAATTACTTTATTTTCTAAAAAAAAGTGTTTATTTATAATAAATATGTTAATATTATGCACTCTTTATAAATTCAAATTTTAATAATTAAAAAGAATTAATAGATAATTAATAATTAAAAAAAGATATAATAGATTATAAAAATATGTATGTAGATAGGACACAATGATAAATAATAATTTACATAGTCGACTTCACGTATTGAGACAAAAATTTTATTTGAGAAGTCCCACAGCCTTCCTTTTATTTTTCCTTTTTTTCCCTTTATAGTTTCTCTTTTAATTTTTTTCTTCCTTCTCAATGTTGTCTTGCTGAATATCTTCTTTTTTAAAAAAAAAAAAAATTTGTGGTTCATATGTTGAGAATCTTTTGTTCCAACTTAATTGGAAGGAAAAATATTTCCACACCAAACACCTTAAACTTTTCTAGTTGCTTATTTTTGAAACTTAACCATGACTACCTTAGTTATGAAACAGTCAAACAAAGAACTCAAACTTATACAGCTAAGGCAGCCAAGTGAAGTGGATGAACTCACGTTTTTATTTCTTGGCAAAAATATCCACATGCAAATTTTGTACATTCTATGAAAGGCAAAAAATGGCTTAAAAGAGTGTATAATATCCACATGCAAATTTTGTGCATTCTATGAAAGGCAAAAAAATGGCTTAAAAGAGTGTATAATTTTTTGGACAGGAAGAGAAAATTAAAGAGAAATTCTATGCATTTATCCATTCAAACCAACAATTTTGTTTAGACCAACCGTCATTTTAAAATTGTAAACATTGTCATACAAATCCATGAGACTTATAATATCAAAATAGACGTCCTAATTTTTAAGGAATGTTTTCAGAAAAAAAGGGCCTTAATCATCAAAAAAGTTAGGTAATTTTTACGGAACGTTTTTAGTAGTGCATCTCTCAAGGGGAATTATTTCCCTCCAACCAGTTTGACTCCGTGGGATTCTTCTTTTAAATTGTAATATGTTAAATAAATTAGAAATAGACTAAATATTATTGTTATTGACTAAAAAAATATCATTTCAATGCAAAAAAAGTCGCAACTTAAATAATTTATTGCAAAATCATGTGTATTGTTTATGTTAAAAAATTGTAATTATTTTGTGTACACATATACGTTCTAAAACTCCGACAAGCTATTTGCTTATAAGTAGCTAATTCCGTATCTTAAAAAAAGGAGAAATATTATGTTAATACAGTAAACAGAAAATCTGGTAATACTTATGATATGAATTATATAAGAAATTGTGTGAGATACAATATGATGATGAAATATAATTGATATAACGAGCTGTAAATATATATTCTGTATATATAATATTTTTTAAAGAAAATTTCCATATATATATACATTAGGAAATGTCCTTATATATTAGGACTTTTTTTTTAAAAAAAATAGCCTTTATAATAAATAAATTAAAACTATGTGCTCTTTATAAATTCATAGTTAGGGCTTGCCTTTTTCAAAACTTTTCTCTAACTTTTAACAAAATGTACTTTGATAAACAAAAAAAAAACGAAAAAGAAAAAGAAAAAGAAATTTTTTTTTTATGTGAAATAAATTGCCAAGATTTATAAATATTGACTTTTCTTCCAAAAGGTCTCAATCTACGTATTGTTATAGACAAATGTCATGTCACGTAATGTAGAATTATCCAGCTAATTGAATGTCTCGAATTATCCAAGGATCCATGGCTTTCTCTAATTTGAAGTATGACTATTATTTGGCCTTTAGTTTAATTTGTTGGGCAAAAAGTAAATAGTCAATGTTAGTAGTAAAAGTTTGAAAAAAAAAAATCTAAAAAAGGGTGTGCCTTGAAATATCAATTGACTAAGATGGGACAAATTTAATATTTTTTTTTTAAGAATTAATAATAGTGTTAAGATGATAGGTTAATGGCAGGGGTCTCTTCCCCCATAAAAGGTCAAAGTGAGTTTCCTAAATTATAAATATGCTAGTATAGCAAATCAGATCTAGTGTTAAATATTTTTCTAACATATTTTGTTAACACATCAAAATGACATTATTTTACTAAAATTATTAAAAAAAATAACATCATAGAGTTTACTTAGATTCAAGTTAGGTTTTAATAATTGTGGATTTTATTTGGGTGATATTTGTACTTTTAATGAAATAAGATCGTTTTGAATATTTTTTTTAAATAAAACCGAGTACTTATATATCATTAGGACCAAATGCCGAATATACCCGTCGCACCGGTACAAAAGGAGTAAATGAAATTTGGAGTTTTACTCTATTACAGTCGGTGTCAATATAAAAAGAGATTTAGAGGGTCACTACTTGGGGCCAATCGAAGATCGTTTTGAATATTAGTCAGAATAAAATAGAATAATTTTGAATTAAAAATCTAATCTTGCTTGTTTAGTGTCAAATATGGATTAACTGGAAAGTAGACAGAAACTGTTGTAAAAGATAACATAGTAATGATAAAAAGTACCCATTGTTTTTTACAAGAAATTTTAACTTTAATAAGACAGAATTTTATTATCATTCAAAGGAAGTTTTATAAAATGAAGTCACTAAAGTTATAATTATAATAACAACTAAAATTTTATTTCATTATGCGGTGTCAATTATATGAATTATATTTGGCCATAGAAAATTTATTGACATATTTTTATTTATATTTAAATATATCATTTTTTTTCTAAATCTCCGTCTTCCCTTTTTAATTTGAGTTAATATTTCTCTATTTTCTATACGCCGCACTAGGGTATTTCTTACACACATGTCAAAACTATTTTAAAATTGCTTATCTCATTTTCTCATTTATTAGAACTAATATTCTATTTTCTTTCTAATGCATTCATTATTTATTCTATTCAATCTAAGTGTATCTACATATCTATTTTAACATTCTTACTTCTGCTATCCTTATTTTTTGTTCAGACTCATATTTAGTCGATAAACATTTTGATCCATAAAGTGTGACTTGTCTTATGACTATTTTATAAAAAAAAATTTAATTTTAACGGTACTTTACTATCACAAATTATAAAAAACACACTTCTCAATTTGTTTCACTTGAAAAAATTATAAGTATACATAAAGTAAATTCGTAAGCACATAAAAAAGCTCGTACTACTTATATTATCCTTATTTCATATAAAATTAACCAGTAGCCACTACTACCAGATAATACTAAAGAATTAACAAAATCAGTCACTTGGAATTTAAAGTGGCAAAAGATCAATGTTTTCCAATGTAAGTAATACTATATTCAACTAAAAAGAAATGGTTTTTGGGGACATTTGAACTCTATTAGTACTACAAAAGGGCCCCCTTTGACCCCCCAAATGCAAATTTTGGTAGTTGAGCATTGGGCATACCTCTTCGCATGAGGTAAGGATCATTTGATTATTATTTTTTTCATTCATTGCTGTCCAATACAGATTGTCCACATACAACGTATTATATGGGAATACGTCATCACTTACTATATGATGTTCTTGTCACAAAAGTCGTCATACTTCCATATTTGACAAACAACTGTACAAAAATATGTTTGGTTGACATCGTTTTAGTTGTTTATTTCACAAATCAAATTTATCACATTTGTTTTCTCTATTTTTTTTGTTTTTTTACAAAAAATTTTAAAACAAAAAATAATGATACAATAATTATTTTTGCTACAGTGAATTTTAATAATAACCAATTCTTCCTTATATAATTTTCCACTAAAATAAATTTATAAAATATTAATTTAAATTTTAAAATTTTATTAATAAAAAAATTTCAATACAAATACCAGCAAAACAAATTTATCAATTCAAACGCTTCTAAAATATTCTTTTTTTATAACAAATTCTAATAAAAAAATTACATGATAAAATCAAAAAATACCCCATCCAAACGGATTTAAGGCATACATTTTTCAATTTTTAAAGTTTTGGAAATATATAAATTTGTAACAAAGATTATTTTTTTTGAGAAAAAATTTCATAATTTTGAATTCTGTTATTCTACATATAAAAAGTACCAAAAAACATTGATGCTAAATAAAGAACTTTGTTTGACCTAAAATACATCGTGTCCACTTATTAATGACAGCAAAATTGAAGTTAATTTCTTTAGAAATATCGAGGTCTATTTTGATAAAAAAAAAATGAAGTTAATATTTAAAAGGGTAAATCAGAAAAAAATTCTTATAATTTAAAAGATTTTCAAGTTAACTGTTGTGATTTGAAAACCTATGAATTATTTTCTTGTGGCTTAACTTTTTTTTTTCTTAAAATACACACAAATTTATTAGTTAAAATTTTTATTTCGTGTGGATCTATCTATTTTAATCAATAAGTTACTTGTCATGGATCTAAAGTGAGTTTTTACAAAAATTATCGATTTATGATCTATTTAAAAAAAAAAAACCAAATCACTAGAGAGCAATCTCTGAATTTTTAAATCATAATAGCGTAACTTAAAAATCTATCGAATCAACATGTGTAATTAATCCGAGTTTGAAATAAGGCAAGTCTATTTTGTTTAAAGTTGAATTTAGTTTTACTTAAATTTTGACATTGAAAATATACAATAAAATTAGAACTTCTTGAGAGATTGTTTGATAAAACAATTCAGATGTGAAAATTAATTGATTTGGATTTGAATTAATTAAGTTTATTTGATAAATACACATTGCAAATTTTAATAGATTGAGAGGATATTTTTATAGATTCACACACTCTCACATGCATCCCCTAAATCTCTAACCCTAAGTCTCGAACTCTAAATTTGTAGGTGGGGATGTTAACTCTCTAACCACTAAGTTAGTCCTAGTGGCTAATGGATTGAGAGGATATGTAAGCAAAATGATGATAGAATTTTAAATGATAAAAGTCTGGTGTAATTAGCATGGTCAACTGTATAGTTTTAAAGTATTTTTAATATAACAGAATTAACATGATTTAATTTTTTTTCTATTCACACAAAGTAACACATTACACATATTTACATATATTACATACATTTTCACACACACACACACACTATATATATATATTTACACATATTGCATATATTTTCACACACTATACATTTCTATACATACGATACACAATACACCTTTTTACACACCCAGATATTTAAACATAATGCACGTTTTTTCACATACAATACACATTTTTACTCATACCACATAAATTTTTATACCATATATATATTTCACATGCTATATTTTCAAATGTGAAAATATTTTGAATTCTCAAACAAATATAATAAATAAATTCAAATAGCATATTATTTTTAAATTTTAAACTTCAATTGAGTTTTCAATTTTATCAAACAACCCTCACTCATTTAACATTATTTGAAAGGTGTACAAGACTTTAAGATCACTGCCGAATTCCACAGGTTTCTAAAGATCACTTTGACTAACCAAATCTTCAAACAATATAATATATAATAATCAAAGTAGATTCTGTGGCAGAACGCTGACGCAATCATGTTATGACGTCACGAGATCCATGACGTGTTCAATGACGATACTTGGATAACGACATGGAAGCCGCGAAGCTACCGCGTGAATGATAGATTTGTCTGTTTCCCAATTTGGAAAGTCAAAGCTATGACTGTTTGACTCAAAGCACCGCTTAACTTTCCGGGTCCCATTTAATCCATTCCTCAGATGCTCATTCTCGATCTCTCTTTAATTTTTGAATTTTATTTTTAGTCAAAGTCTATTAATTTGGCAAATCTTTGAGACATTTTTCAGTCCATAAAATGAACCTGAGGGTAACTAAATCTTGTATTAATGTTATTTTGACTGTTTGAATTGATCTATATGTAAATTAAGCTTGTTGAATTGGGAAAATAACTTTAATCGAATTCTGATTTTGCCCAACAAAAAATTCCGATTTTCAAACAAACAAAATATGTCAAGTTGGTAGCATAAATCTGCAAAATCAACAATCGTAAGGACTTCCAAAAGATTATTTCTAATGTTTAAATTAGTTCACAAATTATTGAATTGTCCAAGAGTTTTTTTTTAGTGACCACAAATTCATATTTATAGATGTAGTCACATATTTATAGGAGTTTTTAGATATGCAATAGATCATATATTTCTTCATGTATATAAGTATATGTTTCACATATTAATATTTTGATATGTGAATATTTATTTATAGAGGCACTCTCTTATGAAATGGTAGTACATATGAGACGCATCACGCGCATGTGAATAAAATTCATATGCGAATATATGAAATTGATTGCCATCAATGTTTTTAAAATCAGACTGGAGTATGAATCAGAAGAGCTACTGGGTTACTAGGTCAACCCAGTTGAACCGGACAGCAAAATCAAATGACGTCATAAATAAATTTAAATTATAAATATATTAATAATTGAAAAAAAATCTATACCCAACTATAAATGTTTACTAAATCATAACTAAAATACACAAAATTAATAAAATACCATTAATTCATCTAAATATTAGCATTATTTAATATCACACCTAATAGTTCTAAAAAAAAAGAAAAGATAGAAAATGTTTCTAAATTGTTGAAATTTTATTTTATTTGAGCATTTATTCTATCATCAAACGATTCAAAATATAATAATCACATATTTATTAATTTATTCAAGAGAAAAGTTTAATTTTATTCATACGAAATAGCAATAGGGTCATATAAATATATGTGTGTGTGAATTGAAGTTGGATGTAAAATGTAAAAGATATAATTTATAAATACAATAGCCCACATATTTGTAGTTTGAAAATTTTGTTCAAGATAACACAAATGTTAAACCCCAAAGTAAAGAAATACAAATTTAAAGATAACATAAAGCCCAAATGTTGAAGGCCCAAAAGGAAACAGCCAACCGGTTAATTTTATTCATACCAAAAAAAAGCCAACCGGTTAAACTGGTCAAACCCGGGTTTTAACCAGTTTAGTTGGTCAAACTTGGGTTTTGACCGATTTTGATAATTTTCGATTTTTCTCAAAAAATCAGACCAAACCATAGACCAGTCCCCGGTCCAACCGGTCAGACCGGCCGGTCTGGTTTTAATAACATTGGTTAACATATATACGTTATACGCGAATAAATCTTAAGTTATACACAAATAAGGAAGATATTGGTTAACATATATACCTTATACGCAAATAAATCCTAAGTTATATACGAATATGTGATATTGGTTAACATATATACGTTATACGTGAATAAATCCTAAATTATATGCGAATAAAGAAGATATTGGTTAACATATATACGTTATACACGAATAAATCCTTAGTTATACACGAATAAATCCTAAGTTATACATGAATAAGTAAGATATTGGTTAAATATATAACTTATATGCGAATAAATCCTAACTTATACGTGTATAAGGAAGATAATTGGTTAACATATATTCCACTACAAGAAAAGGAGTCATTAGTGGCAATTTTTTTTATGGCAACACAAAAATTGTCACTAAAAATACTATTTTGTAGCAAGTTTGCCTGTTGTTACTGAATACTTAGATGGTTTGAGAATTTAGTAACGAGTTCAATATTTTTGTTGCAATTTCTAACCCGGGAATATTTTAATGTTTGGCGCTAAATTTTCTGACATATAATTAGTGGATGAATATCAAATATTGTTACTAATATCACTATTATTTATTTTACCTAAGTTGTCATTAATCAGTATTTAATCTCTTAGTATAAAATTTAAATTGCCACAAATACATATATTATGAAAAGTACAATCATCATCCATGAATACAACATTATTTTTCTTAAAAAAAATCATTTGTAAATATTTTTTATAATTCCAAAAATTTTCATGAGCTTTTAGAAACGAGGGATTTTTTTAATAAATCCTGATTTTAAAATGTTTATTGTAATTACAAAAAATTTCAAGAGATTTTCAAGGATATTTTTCTAAGAAATCAAGATTTAATTTTTTTTCTAATTCTAAAAATTTTCACTAAATTTTATAAGAGAGGGAATTTTTCTAACAACTTCCGTCACTATTTCGTTAGGCGGCATGTGGGATTTCACTTAATTAACTTTAAAATTTTTAAAATTACTAAATCTTAAAACTTGTCATTTTTCAATAGTTAAAAAGGGCTAAAATACATTCCTAAATATAAAACTTTGTCAATCAGTACTTGAAAAACCCTCTCTTATTTCTCCACTCCGTTCAGATTAAAAAAAATCACCAATTTTCATTACTCTCCAAATATGACTACAAAGTGAGGCTTTTATCAGATTTTTTCTCCAATTTCAACGTCCAAGGCTTAAAAAGGTAGGACTTTTATGAGGTTTATGTTTGCTTATAGTATTTGGGGATTCAATTTTATTGGTGTTCAATGATTTTCAAAATCAATTTTATGTTCTCTAACTATAGGATTCATGTGTTCATTTTCACCCATTTCTTCTCGATTTTGTATTGTCAAATGACGTTTATGTTTGTGTATTGGTATTGAATGGGTTTTTAACAATTCTGGAGTCTCAAATTTGTACTCCCCAAATAAGAGAAAGTGAAAAGAGACATGGAATTATCTATAATTTTTTATTCATCTCTAATTTGGCTTCTCATTTCTTTGACGCCTTTTGTTTATTTTTCTTTGAAAATTCACTTTCTTTTCATTTCATCATCAAATTTCACGGCATTACATATCACATTCAACTAGATCTAGCTTTCATAACAATCATTCAGCAGAGTACAACCAAACCCACCCACCAATTTCCCTCATTGTCCAAAATCAACCTATATCTAAATCTAAACCCATATATTATAACTCAAGCCCTTTCACCCCTAATCCTCCTAGCCGGCTGGATATCCTTGGGCATGATGGTGACCCTCTTGGCATGAATAGCACACAGATTAGTATCCTTAAACAGTCCCACCAAGTATGCCTCAGCGGCTTCTTGAAGAGCGGCCACAACACTACTATGGAACGTCATATCAGTCTTAAAGTCCTGAGTTGTTTGCTTAGTTTCGGCCATAGCTGATTGTGAAGCTTTGAATCTTGAGTGTGTTGAATGTGTTTGTGAATATGCCTGAGAGGGAAATTTAGAAAGCTTTTGATTTTGGAATATTTCTTTGACTACTTGCAGACATGGAATTCATGTTTGTTCCCATTTTCCTTGCAGTGCATTGACGAGCAGCTTGCTTCCAACACTGATTGTGGCTTTTCCTGCGACTTGCAAAAAGAAGTCCTGCTGTAAGAACCATTCCACCTATTGCCCAAGAAGCTCTTTCAGTAAATGCCATAACATTGACCCATTGATTGAAATCTGCTAATGCCCTTCAACCCTTGTATTTTATCGAAACCATGGATTTTGAAAACATATTCTCTTTTAAACTAGAATTAGTTATTATAATTTCTAATTTGAAACTAATTATTTTGTCTAGGTTTTTGGATTCTATTACTTGCTTGTTGATTGACTAACCAATCTGGAAAAGTGGTAATTTTTTCCTTCTTATTGTATTTGATTTAAAGCTCTTATATATTTATTACTCTATTTCAGAGAGTTAGTATAATTATAGTATGCTTATTGTTAGAAAAAGATATATCTAAGTAGTTTAATAATCTGTTTTTCCACATGATTGCACACTGCATTTTTCTTGTTGAAATTCTTAGCCTGTAATCATAGGATTTTTGCCTTTACAAATATATTAGACGTATGTGAAAATATTAGAATGAATTGACTTCTTAGTTGGGTTTGATGTAAAAGTTGGAATTAAAAAGGGCATACAACAAAAGATAGAAGGGGATTAAGGACAAATTCCTATTTTTGTATGTACTTAAAGATTTAAGCCATCAAAACTAAATTTAGGAATGGGCTCATTAAAATAAGTGATTTAGTTAGTGAGAAAGCATTTGGTATTATCTCGCTTCTATTCAAACACTACCTTATTGGTTTCCTTCTCCATTGTCCTATTGTGGAATCTCCAATATAAATTATTGTGGATCCTACTTGGCTGTGTTGCTAGATGGTTATGTTTTAGTGATTATGCACATCTCACCTCGCATTATAAAGTGTTAAATCTTTAGATACTTTAATGAAGAGTGGCATCAAACACTTCCTATTGGTTCCTTCTTCATTTTCATTCTGTGGGAACTCCAATATGAATGATTGTGGATCTTAGTTGGCTGCATCGCTAAATGATTCTCTTTTTCATTGAATCTGATGCTATGACACTTCATTTTGCATTATGTAATGTTAGATTTTTAGATATTTAATGAAGAGTGAGATACATTACTTTTGGCTGGTAATCTGTTCCACAAAAGTTTAGGTTTGGCAGTTTGGTATTTTTGCTGAATTAACTTTTTCATTGGCTCATTTATTGTTTGGAAAATGTGTTGTAATAACTTGCTTTATTGTGCTTTCTAGTATATATGGTTTCTTGGTTCGACATTGTTGCTGATTGAATGTAATTGATCAAGCATGTTTAGTTCATAATTAATGCAATAAATATTTTTTAATACCTAAAAATATAGATCCCTGATCACTGTTTCTGCTTGTATTAGTCTTGTTGAATATGGTGTTCTTGTTTATCAGTTCTCTACCCACCCTCTACTTATCCCAAAGATAAAAGCAAGAAAAACAAAGGCACACATAATATGGTCATGTGTTCTGAATGTTTGGGTGTGCATTCCTGTATTTTTTGGGGATGAAACTTGATGCATGAATGAAATGTAACATATCCTTTCTAGTGGAACCCTACCTAAATATGAAGAATCTTACCCAAAAAACACTTATTCCTTTTGGGAGGGTGCTGTGATTAGCTATGTTTCTGTTTTCGTTTTTGAAAACCTCTTTCGAATTCAAGGAAAGCAACATGGTAGTTTGGACATGTAGCTGTCTATTTAAATGATATGGAAAGGTTATAGTGCTTTTGTATTTTGTCCTATTTTCAATTTTTTGTCTCATTTTCTAAATCTCTTCTTTGTGGTCAGAAATGCACTATAACTTAGTTGGTGCAGTCTGCTTTATGCTTTAATATAAAACAAGTGAATTCCACAAAATGATTGAAATTGTGTTTGTTCAAGTGTGTTGTGTTTATATCAGGATGAAAATAGTTGATATGCACAAAATTTATGATGACAATACTTTAATTACTTGATGTTTGGGTTTTCATGCTTTGAAGTTCCTAGTTATTAAACATGTGCTTTTTTTTACTAAATGATATTTTGACTTCCACTCAATTACTACAGGGTGGGGAACCTGGACTTATTTTGTATTGTTCCTTTTGTTATGCATTGGATAACAACATTTTGGTGTGCAAGAATAAAATTTTGACAATTCATAAAAGGAAGCATCTTTCATGATTGCCACGTGCACATATTGTTGTATCACTTTCCTTGCAAGTTTGGTAGATATGCTACTGTCTTATAAGACAGTTCTAATTTATGCAACTCCCATACATGGTTTGAATTTCATATAAATGTTAATTTTGCTCGATTAATTTTCAATTTGTGGGGGCTGAATAATTTTTGTTAAACAATATTTGTTTTGGATTAAGGGTTGCAATGGTTTCAAATATATACAATGTCTTTTTAAGTTACAATTTCAATTTTATTTTCTCTGTAATAATTTCTATTGAACTTTTATTAGTCTCAACTTGATTTTCAACCTTTTGTTTTTTTTTTTTTTTTGCAGAGACATACAAAAGAGTTGGTAGCATGATTAATGAGGATGTTGGCCATGACATTTTTAGCATTATTGATGTGATTGATTTGATGGACCTAGATTCCGCAATGATATTTCTAGATGATAGTAATGTGAAATGCGTCTTTAAAACTCATATTTGGATTAGTATAGTGCGATAGATTATGTTACATTAGATTTTCTTTAGACAAGTTTAATTTGTTAATTCTTTATAGATTGAAATATTGCTATTTATGGAAAACAAATGTTGGAGCATTTCACTTTAATTTTATTCAATTTATACTAAAATTGTGCATATATAGCATAATTTCATAGTGTGATGGTAAGTACAATTTATAGGTACTGAACATTAAAATTTTATTATTATATAATAAAATGTTATTTTGTAACAAGAACTTGTCACTGAACAATACAATTCATAGAAAACAATATTTAAATCACAAAATAGATGCTAATTTGCAACAATAACTTGTCACTAAATACTAGAATATATTGTGATATTTAAATTATAATAGTGATGATAATATTTTATCACAAAATAAATTGTTTATTTGTGGCAAGGTGTTGTCACTAACTATGCAACATTACTAACGATAAGTGTTGTCACTAAACACATTGCAACATTAGTGATAATAAATTTTCATCACTGATTAGTTGACATTCAGTAACGATTTTGGTTGATTGTTGCTATGTTATTTGCCACACGGAATTAGTGGCAACTTAGTGATGATTAAATTATTGTCACTAAACATTTTTAGTGATAACTTTCATAGTTTTAGTGGCAATAAAACTTGTTATTGATAGTCATTTTTCTTGTAGTGTTCGTTATACGCGAATAAATCCTAAGTTATATGCGAATAAGGAAGATATTGGTTAACATATATACATTATATGCAAATAAACGTTAAGTTATGCACGAATCATAAACATGCTTGATTAATATTCATACGCTAATACTCATACCAATTGAAACAATTGATAGATAATATATAAGCCATAAATATCATACGTTATGCGCGAATTGTAATACACTTGTACGTGGGCGCTTGCCATTAAACCCGTCGCATACATACGACAGTGGCACATGAGTTTTTGTGTTATTTATATTAACATTTATACAATTAGAACCTACATTTGTCCTTATTTATTTTAATATTAAAATTCTTTTTTAAAATTTTATTTCATATTTTGAAATTATTTTTGGAGATTTCTTATCTTTTTCAATCTTAAAGAAAATCAAGAAATCACAAAAAATAGTTTAAAAATATTAAAGAAAATCAAAAAAATAATTTTTATAGTAAAGTAAACTACAAAAAAATGTGAATTTTTATAGTTTAAGTGTTGACATAAATATATATATAAAATAAAATATTAGTTAGTGAAATAAGGAGTTTTATGTGAAGTGTGAAATAGAGGATTCATTTTCCTTTAGAGCTCATTTTACTAGTCATGCCATAAAGTTTTTTTTTTGGCAAACCACCAATTATAGTGGGGGATACTAGCCACAATTTATTAATAGGAGAAAATAAATTAAGTTGGATCATCACCCAACTAATACAATAGTAAACAAATAAATTGAAAAGAAGTAACCTCAACTACAACGAAAACTAGGAATATGTATTCCATCCATATTTAGTGCACCACAAACCATAGGTGGAAGGTCTTAAAATGTAACATAATCAATATCATGCAAGAGATCACACCCCTCATTAGCAAGGCCATCTGCAGGTTTGCTAGCTTCACGAAGAACATGTGATATGGTTTGAACATGAGAAAACAATACCCAAATCCTATCAACCAACCATCGTAACTTCCATGGAATTCTAAATTCCCTTTTCAACATCCGAACCAACGTCAAAGAATCAACCTCAACATGCACCTGTGCCACATTCAATTTCGAACATAACTCCAAACCCCCTAAAAGTGTCAATGCCCCTGCCTCCAAATTAGTAACAAACTGAAAGGCCAAAGCCCGAGCCCCAATAAAGTACCCCTCACTATCACGAATAATCGCCCCACTACCATCAACACTCGGATTACCCTTAGATGATCTGTCAGTGTTAAGCTTCAATTCCCCTGATGGTGGAAAAAACCACTTGAACACACGCACAAGTGTATGAACCACCAAGTTATTAACAAATGATACTATAGCATTCCAAGTCAATGAAACACTAATCTCAGAAAACCTGAGAGACCATATAACCTGCAATTCCTTCACTATCTTCCCATGCACAACCAAGGTTGAAACCACATTCTCTTCAATAACACATCATTACGCCATTGATAAGGTGAATTTATTCATCTTTTATTTAGTATTTTACACTTAATTCTTTAGTTATTCTTGTACTATTTGATTCATTTTAGTCAACCATGGGACGTGAACGGAGAAGAAAAGTCATAAAGAAGTCAAATCGAGTGAAAAGTGGAGAAAAAAAGAAGAAAATTCATGATGAATAGGAACAAGTCTCCACGTTGCGCGACATTAGGATGGTCCCATATGCACGTCGTGACGTGCAATCATGCATGTCGCGACGTGGGGAAAATCGAATTAAAAAGAATAAGATTTGCATTCTAGTGAGCCACGTCACAACGTCGGGGGTCTCCCACATTGCGACGTGAGTGGATATTGTGACGTGCGATCCTACACATCGCGACGTCGGGACAGGCGAGGATTTCCATAATTAATTTCCAGAATTGCGTTTTTGGCCCGTTTTAAGACTTTGCACTCGAGAAGGATTTTGTGGAGGCGCTATTGATGAATATTATTGAAGATTGACTATAAATAGGCCTAGGATTTCATATATTTAGGGGACGTGACAATTCTTAGAGTATTAAGCAAGGGTTTATCTTTGTAATAGTTAGAGTTTATCTTTTAGCTATTGTGTGGAGAATTGCAGCTTTTACGGATTGGAACATCATTGTTTGGGATTCATTGGTATTGAATTTGAAGGTTTTCTTCCGAGGATTTCATAATTCAAGGTTTTATCTTTCTTTTCAAGCTATGTTTTCAATTGTGTTCTTCATTATTAATATTATGATGTTCGGTTTAGCCATGCTTGGCTAAATCCGTTGTGCTCCCAAAATTATGAATATGGGTTTTAATGCTTAATTTACAGGTTTTATATTATATTCTATGGTATTTGTTTAATGAGTTGTATTGCCATGAACTTCATAGTTATGCATGATTAACGTGTCAATTGTGTATAATGAAAATGCTTATTTAGTGCAGTAAATTATTTAGAGATAACTTGCTTTAATCTTGCCTCTTACCACATAAAGGGATTAGGGTAGGTTGTTCAGAATCTCTCGTGGGTTAGTTGTGAATGTGTTTAACTTATTTTTCCTTAATTCTTGCCTCTCACCATATAGAGGGAATTTGGGTGGACTAGTTGAACATTTGCGTGACTTGGTTCGCCGTTGTTTCTCGCCACATAGGAGCAATTGAATTAGAGTGTTGTTTGTTGATAGTTACAAGAGAATTTGTGTTAATAGGAGATGTGAACCTTGCCTCCCGCTACATAGGAGGGGAGGGGTTAAATTAACCTATTAATGTTTGGTAGGTAAACGCTTTAGATATCCCTTGTCTCTCGCCACATAGAGGGGGGGGGGGGAAGGTGTGAGATTTTCAGGATCAATTAGGTTGAGAATGATTATTTACCCTTGTTTTGCACGACCATAGATAGAGTTTGCCTGTGCTTTGTATGAACCCTAAATATAATCTCGAGAGTACACTTGCTTAATTGGTGTTTTCTTTAAAAGTCATTGTCGTATTTATTTTGCTCTGTCCTTTACATTATTGTTTTCAGTTTAATAAACAAAAATCCAAAAATATTTTCTTAAAGTTTCAACATTGCCATTTCTTTGTGGGAACAAACTTTGTTATATTATCATGGTTAAGTGGTTGTTTAACACTGATTATTCATATTTTCATATTATACACATTTCCAAAAAATATATATACTTAGATTTACATTACATTTTTTTATTTTATAATATTGTGTATTCACAAATACTTTAATCATTTATGTATTGTACATGCTTTGCGTATTTTGCCACGTTATATATATTAATGTATGCTTCACAATTTCTATCATACTACAAACATTAGCACGTAATATACATAGGGTATATTCTCACAGCACTATTTTTCTTTACATACTACACATATTTATATATACGCATACAATTAAACATTTTTGCATATGAACACAATTCGTTAGATTATGAAACATATTTGTTCTTAACATTTACTGTCAAATTTTGATAATTCATTATTAAATCATTATTTATTATCAATTTTAAGGTTGCTTACTAAAATTTAATCATTTCTAATGACTCATGCAATTTTTTTTCCAGGGCAAATCACATCGCAACGCGGTGTTATCTACTAGTTAACCACTTATTTGTCTACTATCAATTTTGATTGACCCCTTAATCAATTGCTTATCACTACACATATTTTCTTATGCTACATATTTACACATAATTTACACACATTATAAATATTTATTATTTTTACATATTACATATTTACACATATTTTACATACACTACACACATTTTACACACGCTACAAATATTTTACACAGTACACACATTTTTTTTTTATTTGGCTAACCTCCTTTTGAGGTGGGTCGCCACTCCCAGTATATTAATATTCATTGTGAGTGATGGACTTACCCTAATATCACTCTTACACAAAATGAGACCTTGAGAACAAATCCCCATTTACATGTCGAAGCCTAATGGGAAATCGTTCTACAAGGGTAGCAAAATAAGAAATGTGGAGTACTACTCCATTTACAAGGAAGGAGAGCTACTCCTTATATCACTCGAATTACATCTGGATTACACATACTATACACATTTTTACACACTACATATATTTTACACAAACTACACACATATTCACACACTACACATATTTTACACAGTACACACATTTTACACATACTGTGCACATTTTTACACACTACACATATTTTACACACACTACACATATATTCACACACACTACACATATATTCACACACTACACATATTTTACACACACTACACATATTTTACACACACTACACACATTTTTACACACTACACATATTTAACACACACTACACACATTTTCACACACTACACGCATTTACACACACTACACACTTTTCACACACTACATATACTTTTTTATGATGCAGTGAAAAGGAATGGTAGGAGAAATTTCATACCTGCGGTAATCACAGGAGACGGTACCACTACCACCTCCAAGGGAGCCTTGGTTAGGGAATTCATCACCTATTACCATGATCTACTGGGTTTCTCACACACTATGCCAACACTTGATCCTGGAGTGTACATGCGGGGTGCCCTAGTTTCTCGGGAGGAAGCGGACCGTCTCACGATTCTAGTGGGGGACGAATAAGTAAAGGGAGCCAACTTTGATATTGGCAATGACAAGGCGCCAGGCCCAGATGAGTTTTCATCGGGTTTCTTTAAGGCCTCTTGGAGCATTGTGGGACATGATTTATGTAACACGGTCAAGGAATTCTTTCAAGAGGGGAGGATCCTCAGATAGCTCAACCATATGATCATTACCCTAGTTCCTACATCTGCTCACTCGAGCTCGATCGGGGAGTACCGGCCCATCTCTTGATGTAATGTTCTCTATAAGGCCATCTCTAAGATTCTGGCTAATAGACTCGTTGGTCTTCTTCCGAGGCTCATAAGAGAGGCGCAGTCGGCTTTGTGGAGGGGAGGAGTATGTTAGAGAACATTCATTTGGCCCAGGAATTGATTGGAGGATACAGCCATACGCGGAATTCACCTAGGTTCCTTATCAAGGTGGATCTTCGGAAGGCTTACAATATGGTTGTCCAACGAAAAATCCTGGCTTGGAATCCAGCAAAATTCCAAACCTTCTTTAACCACATACGCTGGAAATCTTCTTCCACTTCAAATGTGATGAGGATGTGTCTTTGATCCAGAAGACCAGTGAAAACTTGCCCTTGGAAGGCTGCCATTAAAATTTCTTTTTTTATCACTGTAATCTGAGGCCTACCCCAGGAGAACTTCGCAACCAATGTGAATTTGAAGCGATCAGCCAAGAGTTCTTCTTCTTCCTGAGTGAGCAATAAAGTGGGCTCACCTTTGAAACTTCCCAACGAGGGAAGATTCTGTTCTGCAACATCTGCAAAAGACATCTGGACTCTTGGCTTATCCATGGTGGAGGTTCCGACCACCTCTTTGTAGGATTTGGCTGGAGGAGCAGGGGGTCTCGAGGGTTCCCCCATCTCTTCCCTTAGCAAAAGCTAGGTCAGCTGGGAGGTTCACGAATGCAGGCCGATGCTATTCAGAAAGGGAGAAAGATAAAATCACCGCAAGGGGCTACGGAGGACTCAATCGGTAAATATCCCAACTCGATTTGTTGAGATGGAATATGAGAGTAAAGGGCTCAGTAACCGAACTGTAAATGGGATGGAAATCGGATGTAGGGCTGGGTTAGTAGGCTTCTAATCAAGCTGAGTAGGGGGATTTAGGGTGAGGGACAGCAATCTTCAGAGGTCAGGTGGTTGGATGAGTGGCTCCGGCCAGGCGGCCCGTCCTTAACACAATGTTAATATCAAACAATTTAATAAATCAAACAATAATCACAATATTGACAAAAATGTGAAATATTCAAGAAAAATTCAAAAACGAAAAATATAATCATTATTAAATGCATTCTTCTCTATATAATCAACATAAATATGGTAATAAACATTAAAGAACTAAGGGTAACCAAAAATCTCAACAAAATTAGAGGAAAATTTTGTAAATTTATCTCTTGAAGACAAAAATCAAACGTGAGATTTAGTGTGCTGTTTGATGTGTTTAATGCCTCTTACACCTTCCCTAAACACCCTTGAACCAATCCCTATTGACTCTTTCAAACGAAATTCACTAGAATTTTTAATTTAATAATTCGAATTTTTGGAACAAAAAATAAAAAAAATTGGCGATGTTTTGGTGTTTAGTCAATGAAATTGTGTAATTATGGTGTTAAAACATTCTAACACAACCTTGAACAAGGCTACAGTTCAATTTTCTAAGAGAATTAGAGAATTGAAGAGAGGATTAAGAGAACTTTGTGGGTTTTCAAAAACATTTATAAAAACAATTAGGGCTTCTACCATTTAAAATCTGAAGTGGCTTGAGGGCAAAACTTTATAAAAACAGTAGGGGCTTGAGGGCAAACTTCCACTTCCTGGAGTTTCTTTTTACCTCTACCAACAGGAATCCATTCTTGATTATTCTTAGGCTCTAGGATAGGAATCTTTTTTTGCACATTAGCACGGCCTTTACCTGGATTGCATTGAGCATGGCTATGTCCCATTTTGTTGCAGGACATACAATAGAGAGGTTTGTTTTCGATTTCAATCTCCTGCCATCATCCTGATTCTCTGTTTCCTATCCAAATTTGATTAGGATGCACTTTTACCACATCCATTTCCACACAAATCCGAGCTTCACTTGGCCTACGAAGTTCCTCAGCACATGTAGTGGCTAAATCCATCTTTAGGGGTTTTCCAATACAAGAGGCAATGGGAAAGAGTTTACTTTTCTCAAACAGGTGGAGTGGGAGTAGGGGAAACCGCAGCCACACTGGAGCTATCGTGGGTTCTTTGACAGGGTTGAACTCCTTCGTCCAACGAACAATCCTGGCTTCGAATCCAGCAAAATTCCGAACCTTCTTTAACCACATACGCAGGAAATCTTCTTCCACTTCAAACGTGATGAGGATGTGTCTTTGATCCAGAATACCCGTGAAAACTTACCCTTGGAAGGCTGCCATTAAAATTTCTTCTTTCATCACTGTCATCTGAGGCCTACCCTAGGAGAACTTCGCAACCAATGTGAATTTGAAGCGGTCAGCCAAGAGTTCTTCTTCTTCCTGAGTGAGCAATAAAGCGGGCTCACCTTTGAAACTTCCCAACGAGGGAAGATTCTGTTCTGCAACATCTGCAAAAGACATCTGGACTGTTGGCTTAGCCATGGTGGAGGTTCCGACCACCTATTTGTAGGATTTGGCTGGAGGAGCAGGGGCAGGCAGATGCTATTCGGAAAGGGAGAAAGATAAAATCACCGCAAGGGGCTACGGAGGACTCAATCGGTAAATATCCCAACTCGATTTGTTGAGATGGAATGTGAGAGTAAAGGGCTCAGTAACAGAACTGTAAATGGGATGGAAATCGGATGTAGGGCTGGGTTAGTAGGCTTCTAATCAAGCTGAGTAGGGGGATTTAGGGTGAGGGTCAGCAATCTTCAGAGGTCAGGTGGTTGGATGAGTGGCTCCGGCAAGGCGGCCCGTCCTTATCACAATGTTAATATCAAACAATTTAATAAATCAAACAATAATCACAATATTGACAAAAATGTGAAATATTCAAGAAAAATTCAAAACCGAAAAATATAATCATTATTGAATGCATTCTTCTCTATATAATCAACATAAATATGGTAATAAACATTAAAGAACTACGGGTAACCAAAAATCTCAACAAAATTAGAGGAAAATTTTGTAAATTTATCTCTTGAAGCCAAAAATCAAACGTCAGATTTAGTGTGCTGTTTGATGTGTTTAATGCCTCTTACACCTTCCCTAAACACCACATTTCAGAATGTGTTACACGCATTTCCATGTTCCCTTTACGACATTTGTAGTCTCGGGAAAACATTCACTTTAGCTATTCAAGCATTCATGTTTTTATGGCATTATTCATTCATTCTCGCAAACCTTCAAAACACCAAATTTCACTCACACTTCTACAATCATATTTCGCACAAACAATTCCATTGCATAACATTCTTGCATATTTTTCATTTCGTTTCACAACACTAAACTTTTCCTCTGCATTTCACTAAATTCTCACACACTTGCACATTAAGGGCGAGACCTCGCCGTGAGGCCTAGCACACGAACATTTTACACGGCGAGACCTCGCCCACAAACTCCATACACAGCTAGACCTCGCCGCGAGGTCTCGCCCACATAGTTGCTTGGAAGTTTTATTTTTGGCAACTGAAAATTGGCTAAGTGTTTTGTGTTGTTCATGGGCAGATGGGTGTAGAAGGCGTGCTAATTGGAGGCTCAAAGGCGCACGATTGCTGAGCTCGGAAGAGATGCTGAAGCTGGAGGCCTGAAAGCGTGAAGAACCCACGAAGTAAAGGCGTGGTGTGGGCTGAGCATACAAGGGTTTGATAATGACACGTTGGAGGCGTGACTCTCAATAGCTTGAAGGCGTGAGAGGAGGTTTAGGGCGTGATGACCACTGGCTCAAAGGCGTGAATGTGTTATGCATGAATTGATTTTTGACTGTTCATTTTAAACAGTGGTGTTTTTGTAAATACTTAATCATTTTACGTTTGCGTACTGTTCACGATTCTTGTAACCTCTATATATAGAGGATTAGTTAGCTTTTACGCACGACGAATATTCTAGATTTCATAACAGACTTTTAGATTTTAAAGAGCGGGAATTTTTCTTCACTTTGATCGGGAGATTTACTTTCTCTCTCTACTTTATCTCTCTACAAATTCGAGCTCCATTTTCATTTATGATCGAGAATTTGGACCGATAATTGTAAATCTATTCTCAATCAAGGAAGCTTTTACGGATTCTTTTTTGCATTGGAAGCAACTGAAGCAGAGTATTTGGTAAATTCTTCCTAATTGATGAATATGACTTGCTATTTGTTGAATTTTGACGATCGTGGACTGGAAATGGAAGTATGTGGCTAAATTCGTTATGTTCTAGGGTTTTGATCCGGATGTAGTGTAATTAGACTACGTATTGCCTTACAATTGAATTAATTCATTAAGAATGAATTTATACTGGTAAATATTGCTTGAATTTTATTAAAATCCACTCATTTAAGCTCTTATTGTCTGAATCACCCTTAATTTGTGGTCGCCATGCTAGGTCGGAGTTTAATTCTACAATTGGAGTTATAATGCCTGAATTGAGAATATACAGTATGGTAAATGAGTCTTCTCACTTAAATTGCTTGATCATGAACCGAAATGCGGTCGTCATGCTGGTGGAGGTTTGTTGAGAGTTCAGAACTAAGTGAGAAGAGATCTTTGGAGTTTTGTGAAGACAATTGGAATTAGGTTCGGCCTCGCCATAGGAAAACCTAAACTTTGCATGTAATAGTAGTGAAACTGAGAAGGTTGGGATTCTGCAGGATTAACTCTTCACTTTAGGCCTCGCCAAGGGAAATTGTTGAGTCAGAGAACATAGAAAATAAAGCGGTCGCCATGCCAGTCATAATCTAGGTTCTTAGGCAGTTTAATCGCCTTTAGGTCGTCCAGTGTGTCAATTGCAGTGCACTTATGTAGTTAATTTACATGATCATCCGGAAAGATACCCTAGGACATCTTCCTTAAAGTTTGATATATCATTTATGTGTTTCCTTTTTGTTGGATTGTGGAATCTTGTTGTTACTGTTGTAAGATTGAGTCCTGTTCTGCCTTACTCTCCTGCCTTAGAGAATTCTTTATCTTTCTTTGAGTGTTTCTATTGTCCTTCAATTCGTGAAACTGTACTTGTGAATTTCTTGGAGCAATTCATTAATATTTTGGTAACCAATTCCTTCCCTGAGGATGTGATTCCTTCTCATCACTACTATTTTAGTGTAAAATGGTAAAATTTCAAGTACGCGACATATCTTGTCATGCGACATTGAGGCCAAAACAGCCAAACACAGTAAATACATAGAAAATAAAACCTCCTAGTCAAGGATAGAGACACTAGGGTATAATGATATACTACCCTGTACACGTGTGTCTTAACCTTCTGAACAATATCCTGATGAATAGGAACTGTAAGGTCAAAATACAACCTATTCCTCGTGAGCCATATGTAGTAGACTGTACATGCAAATGCTAGCCGACCCTTGCGACTCTTCCAGGAGGTTTCTCGGCTCTGTTTCTTGAGCCACTTCAAGCCATCCTTCAAAGTCGTCATATCCCATCCCAGGCCACACCAACTCCGCACGTCATCCCATATTGTTCTTGTGAAAGGACAAGAGAAATACAGGTGTTTGATGGCTTTCTAGAGCTCTCCACAGAATCCACAAATAGAGTCAATGCGAAGAAAACCCAATTTGTCCCGCGTGAGAAGGTTGCCTCTGATCCCCAGCTACAATGTGAAGGAGTACTTGGGCGGAATATAAGAATTCCATATCGTCGACGCCCAAGTTACCTTTGGAGCCGATTTCCAGAAATAGTGATATGCAGCCTCAGCGAGTCGCTGTTGCTTCCACATGTCCATAGGAGCCTCTGCCTGTTCCACCGATCCCTCTCTCTATAAAATCTGATCTTTAATAGATAGGATCCACCTCATGAGCGTGGATTGCTCTCTGTGTGGAGGGATATCCCAAATAGACCGGCGCTTTAGATAGTAGCACTGAACCCATCACAACCACAAGAAATCCTTCTTGTGGTGTATATTCTAGAGAGATTTGGATAAAAAAGCTAGGTTCCATGCCATCGGTTCCATGACTCCCAATCCTCTCTCCTCATTTGGCATAGCTAAATCCTCCCGAGCAACCTTCGCCTGGCTCTCATTCCACAAGAAATTTTGGGATAGCTGAATAATCCTGGTTATGACCTCGGCAGGGACTGGTAATGCAGAAAGCTAGAAGCAGTGAATGCCCTGCACTACCGATCGAATAAGCTCCAGGCGGCTTGCATAAAATAAGGAGAAAGCAGTCCATAACCTATCTGTGTCGTAACCTTCTCCAATATTGGAGCAAAATACACAACTAGTAATCCCTCTGCCGTCGATAGAATACCAAGATACCTGATAGGAAAGGATCCGTTTTGTATTCCAGTGAGGTTGATGATGTCCGTCTGAACCTCCGCTAGAACCGAGCCAAAGAAAACCTGGGATTTCAGGGTGTTTACCCTTAATCCCGAGACCTCTCAAAACTGCTGTAAGCAGTCCCAGAGTACTCCTACAGAAAGCCTATCCCCTCTGCTGAAGAGCATGAGATCATCCACATATATGAGGTGCGATATCTTTTGCTTATGACATCAAGGATGAAGGGTAAAATGTAACGCCCTCGTCCAAATGGAAAGCAAACGGGAGAGATACTCCATGCATATGATGAAGAGATAAGGGGATATGGGGTCCCCCTGTCGTAATCCTCTTTATCCCTGGAAATGTCCATGTATCTCGCCATTGATGCGTATGGAGTATGAGACAGTGGTAACACACTCCATCACCCAGTGCACATATAGCGTGCGAGGAAACCCATCGAGTCCAATGCTTGCCTCAAGAAAACCTACACACTACACATGTTTTCACACACTACACATATTTTACACACATTTACACACACTACACACATTTTCACACACTACACATATTTTTGACACACTCCATATTTTCACACACTACATATTTTACACACATTTTCACACACTACACATACTACACACATTTTCTCACAATACATATTACACACATTTTCACACACTACACATTTTTTTAGAATCTGGGTGTGTGAAAATACATATAGCGGGTGTAAAATGTGTGTAGTGCATGAAAATATTATTATCTTTTACATATTATAAATATTGATTTTTTATTTTAAATATTTTGAGAAACAACAATTAACGGTGGATCTTTTGGTGCGAAGGAGTTCAACCCTGTCAAAGAACCAACGATAGCTCCAGTGTGGCTGCGGTTTCCCCTACTCCCACTCCACCTGTTTGAGAAAAGTAAACTCTTTGCCATTGCCTCTTGTATTGGAAAAGTGAAGCTCGGATTTGTGTGGAAATGGATGTGGTGAAAGTGCATCCTAATCGAATTTGTGTGGAAACAGAGAATCAGGATGATGGCAGGAGATTGAAATCGAAAATAAACCTCTCTATTGTATGTCCTGCAACAAAATGGGACATAGCCATGCTCAATGCAATCCAGGTAAAGGCCGTGCCATTGTGCAAAAAAAGATTCCTATCCCAGAGCCTAAGAATAATCAAGAATGGATTCCTGTTGGTAGAGGTAAAAAGAAACTCCAGGAAGTGGAAGTTTGCCCTCAAGCCCCTATTGATCCCTCTGAAATTGCATTGGACAAAGGTAAAGGAGTGCTCCAATGTGGGAGTGGACAAGAGGATTTACCTGAATCTTCTAATGGTGGGTTTATTCAGCTCGACATAAGGCCACTTCCATCTGGTTTAGAAAGTGGTAATGGCATTCAGAATCAGACAGCAATTCAGGAAGATACTCAATACCCTCCAGAAATGAGTGTGCCTGTAGCCCAAAACTCTGCTAATCCTGGCACAGATAAATAAGATGAATGTCAATTTAGCTGCAAAAATCCTAATTGAAAGCCCCCCCCCAAAGTGACTTGGCAGCCATAGGAAAACAAGCTAAATCCCCTACTGCGGAGAACGCTATCTCCTCCAATGAAAAGTGCCATCTCCTGCTAAATATGTCTAAACATGTGAACACGTCCAACCCTTCTTTAGAACTTATTATTTAAAATGAACAGTCTCAGCCCTCTATAGCTTTGCAGGATATAAGTCTGGAGACTGAACCCATTTATGTGGAGGATCCGGGGGCAACAAATGATGAACAAAGTAGGCAGATAGATTCAGTAATGGCCAGACCTGATGGCAGCCTCCATATTTTGAGACAAGCTAGTCACAAACGAGCCAATTCCACTGGCAAAGAAATAGCTGATAACATGGAATTTTTAGAGTCAGATGTATCTGAGGACAAGATCCTGATGGAGGAAGTCACTGAAGTCCCAAAAAATCATTGCCTAGCAGAGACAGCCAAACAGGAAGAAAACATGCTCAAAGGTAGCTCAAAAGGTAAGCAAGGTAAGCAACAAAAGAACAATTCTAAGAATGAGACTAGTAATAAACAAACCACTGCAACCAGATCCCGCAGGAATAGGGAAACAGGTACTTCTTCCTCCCTTCATTTTAAATGATTAAGTTGCTTTTTTGGAATATCAGAAGCATTCAGAAAAAACCAAACTATAGAAAATTGAAGAATCTGATTAGAACTAACAACATTAACCTTGTGGCAATTGCTGAACCCTTTATTAGTCAGAACCAGGTTTCTAAAATTATGTTTAGGCTTAACTTTGATAACTGGTATAGGAATGATAATGGATCCATTTTGGTTTTTTATCGTAATCCTATAAAATGTGAAGTCTTAGTTTGCACATCTCAACACATCACTATTACAGTTGAGCATCCTATGTTGAAAGAGAAACTCTTGATCTCTAATGTATATGCTAAATGCACACGCACTGAGAGGGTCGATTTATGGCAGTCCCTTAGTATAATGAACACCCTTAATCTCCCTTGGCTTGCGTGGGGGGATTGGAACTGTATGCTACATCAAGAGGAAAAAAAGGGGGTAAACCCTTCCAATATAGTGATATTCAAGAATTAGCTTCCTTCGTAGACTCAGAAAACTTAACTGAAATCTCGAGGTTAGGTAGAATTTTTACTTGGCGCAATAATAGACTGGGAAAAGCTAGAATTTGGAAGACATTAGATAGGGGGTTGGGCAATATTAAATGGTTAGAGTCTAGCTTCAGTTCTCATATCCAATTGTTAAGTCGGAACCCCTTTGACCATTCACCTATGCTGCTAGAACTTTCAAATAAGGCACAGAAAGCTAAGTGTTTTAGATTCTAAAACTTTTGGAATAATCACAATGATTTTCTACAAGTAGTTTCTAATGCTTGGAACCTTGACATTAATGCTGACCCTATTAGAAGTTTTTATGAAAAATTGAAAAGGACAAAGTCAGATCTAATCAGATGGAACAAGGAACAATTTGGAAACATTTTTAGTAGGGTCAAAGAAGCAAAAACTGAATTGACTAGGCTGGAAAATCTAGATTCTGTCCTAGACATCCCTAGGGAGAAAATCCACAAAGCTGCAGCTAAGCTCAATCTAGCACTCAGCTTGGAATAGCAGTTTTTGTCCCAAAAAGCTCAAATCAAATGGTTAAAAGAAGGGGAGAGGAATACAGCCTTTTTCCATGCCCAAGTCAAGCAGAAACAATCTCAAAACTTCATACATAAAATCAAAAATAGCGAAGGAAAGTGGTTAGCAACAGAAAGTGACATAGGTCAGCTAGCTGTAGAACACTTTACATAACTGTTTTCAGCTCCCTCTACACACCCTACCATGAATAGCAATCTTATTCCGGAGATGCTCGAGGAACAGGACAGGTTACTGCTTGTTCCCCCTACTATGGAGAAGCTAAAGCATGTGGTGTTTGATATGAACAAAGACAGTGCTCCAGGACCCGATGGGTTCAACGGGACCTTCTTTAGAACTGCATGGGACATAATTAAACATGATTTACTAAAAGCGGTTCTACATTTCATGAATGGGGAAGAACTGAATAAAGCCATCACTGCCACCTCTATTTTACTGATCCCCAAGAACAAAAATCATACTACTTTTTACCATTTTCGCCCAATTAGCCTTTGCAATTTTGCGAATAAATTTTTTTCTAAATTACTTGCTAATAGACTTTCTCCACTCCTAACTAATATTATTTGCATGAATCAGAGTGGTTTTGTTAAGGGAAGACACGTAACTGACAATTACTTATTCGCTATGGAATTGATGTCTACCCTCTACCATAAAAACACTAGGACTAACATGGCACTTAAACTAGATATGACTAAAGCATACGATTGAGTACATTGGCCATTTTTGCTTCAGGTTTTACGAGCTATGGGATTTGGAGAAGTGTGGATTGACTTGATGTGGAGATTAATCTCCAATACTTGGTTTTCCATCCTTATGAATGGCTCCCCGAAAGGTTTCTTCAAGTCCACTACGGGACTTAGACAGGAAGATGCCCCCAAATAAATCATCTTGCATATGCCGACGATATCATCATATTTGGAGCTACACACACCACTTTTGTTAAAGCTGTTATGGAGGTTCTGTTGCATTATGAAACTGTGTCAGGTCAGAAAGTAAATCGACAAAAAACCAGTTTCATCACTCACTCCATAAGTTCAGAC
The DNA here is from genome assembly GCA_016586305.1 of Ophiorrhiza pumila. Lineage (NCBI taxonomy): Eukaryota > Viridiplantae > Streptophyta > Magnoliopsida > Gentianales > Rubiaceae > Ophiorrhiza > Ophiorrhiza pumila. The sequence continues at coordinate 21,803,831 of BLIW01000007.1, read as the reverse complement.
TTAGAAGACTTACATGTTTTAGTCATGAAGAAATGCCAATAAAATACTTAGGACTTCCATTGTATTATAAAAGCATTCCAGCTAAGTACTTCTCAGAAATCTTAGATAAAATCTCAGCTAGGATTCATTCTTGGAAAGCTAATATGTTAACTATGGGTGGCAAAATTATCCTTCTAAAAATTGTCCTTGCATCGCTTCCACCATATACTTTGATGTCTATCAATCCACCAAAAGCAGTCCTAAATCAGATTGAAGCTACTATGGCAAATTTTCTATGGAATGGAACTGAAATTGGAAAAAAAATCATTGGATTGCTTGGAAAACATTATGTCTTCCCAAGGAGGAAGGTGGGATTGACCTACGGTCACTAGAGGATGTTATTAATGCTAAATCTATAAAACATTGGTGGCAGTTTAGACAAAGGAACACCTTATGGGCCACTTTTATGCATGATAAATATTGTGATTTGTTTCACCCTATGTCTATTCAACCTAAGAGAGGCAATTCCCAATCTTGTATAAGAATTTTGAAAATTGCCCAAATTGCTGAGGAAAACATTTTATTCACTATACATGATGGCAGCTGCCATTTTTGGTTAGATAATTGGATAAGCCCTAACAGCCTCTGCTCCCTGACTGGCATCCATGGTAATAAAAAAGTTTCTGATTTTCTTTGTGAAAATGGCTGGAATAGAGATGCAGTTTCTGCAGCACTCCCAGAAGAATGGGCCAAAAAGGTACTTGATGTTAAAATGTTTTCTAGACATGGAAAGGATAAAATGCACTGGAACCTTGAAACTCGAGGGGATTTCTCCTCCGTTTCTGCTTTCCAACTCATTAGGACTCACAACATCCCTGACCCCTATTACTCCTTCATTTGGGACCCGGGTTTACCCATTAAATTTTCAGTATTTATGTTAAGGAAATGGCTATATAGACTCCCCATTCATAGAAATCTCCACAGATTTCAGATACATGGTCATTTCATTTGTCCTTTGTGTTATATTCATGGGGAAACACAGTTTCATCTATTCTCTCAGTGCAGGTTCATTACACAGCTGGGAAACATTTTTGGTGCAGAAATTGGCATCCACCCTACTCAATTTTTCAGAACATCCAACTGGTGGACTAACACCGAAGGCCGATGCTTAAGGAATTTCCTTATTAAAACCATCCCTTCAATCCTTTGGTGGACTGTGTGGCAGTTCAGAAATAAAGCAGTCTTTGAAGACATTACTCCTGATTTTGACAGAGCTGTAGCTAATATCTTCAAATTAGTGCATAACCTGGTTCAAATAAAGATAGGGAGGAACTTCAGTAATAACTGGATGACCTATTGGTCTGAAATTCAGCACTATAAAACTCCCTGTAGGCTGACCTCTACAATTTGGACTCCGCCAAGGAAAGGTATGTGGAAGATGAATGTGGCTTGTCATGTAGCTGCAAGTAAGGTCCAAGGTGCAGGTATTATTAGAGACTTCAGGGGTAATTATATCAGCTGGTTTACTGCTTCCACTTTTCCTTCTAAACTGCAGGTACTTGCATGTAGTGTCCATAAAGGCCTTTAGATACTGAAAGACATGCATCCTCATCTATTAGAACTGGAAACTGATTCGCTGGAGCTTTCCCATCTACTCCAAATGGAAAAGCCTGAGGACTGGAGGTGCATCCAGCTAAAAGAGTAAACACAGGCCTTCAAACTGTTAAATGCAGTGTCAAAAATTTCCAAAAAAGTAAATACGGCTGCTAGATGTCTTGCACAACATGTGCTTAGTGACTCACCTCACCTTCCTGAAATTTAAAAAGCTGCCATAAACAATGACCAACTTGGACTCCCTCACATTATGCAAGCCATGCGGAGGTAAAGACAGGTAGTAAAAGGCCATTGTCTACTGATGTTAGGACAATCTTGCCACTACACCTTTCACACATTCCCCTGCCTGCTGAAGTTAAGGCAGGGACCTATCTTGCTGTGGATGTCATAATGGCTTGGCTGTCACTCTGAATGGCTGTTCAAACTGCAACTGAAAGCGGCAGTTTTGCTCAAGTGTAGATACATTATGAAGCTTTTGGGCTATACTTTGTGCTGGTAGATGACCATACTGTTTACATACTGCCCAAGAGTGTATTAGCCGCTCGGGTGCAGGTCTCTTTTTGCGTGGATTCACCACTGGTAATTTTTGGAAATCATGGACTGATTTATAAGGCAGATACCCAACAGAAATTCTAGTCAATCACATGTTTTCACAATTTTTTTGGTTAGGAGCTTCCCTCTCCTATAACTTATGTAATAGTTAGCTTTTGATTTTGATTTCTTACATATTGTAAATGGAGTAGTACTCCACGTTTACTTTTTTGCACATCTTAAAGAACACCCTTCCATTAGCCTTTGGCATGTAAATGGAGGGATGTTCTTTAAGACTTTTGATGTAAGAGTGTTATTAGGGTACGTCGAACACTCAAAACTTTAGTTTAATAAATTGGGAGTGGCGACCCATCTCAAAAGGAGGTTCTGCCAAAAAAAAAAACCTTGTGATAAGGACATTATATGAATAACATGGCAATGGGTATATGCATACCAAATGTTTGCTAAAATGACTCATTGGGCATTAATAACGCGTTATGGTATGAGTTGCATCCATTGGTTGATTTAGTTTGATTATGAAAATGTGTGTGAATGTTTTGTGTCAGTTTATAATGGTCAAAGAGATTATAAGTTAATGCCTTGATGGGTAGTTTCATTTTTTCTAATCATGTTTAGTATTCTGTTTTAGTGTTGATGTCATTTATTAGCATTGTTCGTTAATAGTTTTATGTAGTTTTGAGTTTCTTTTAGTTTTGTTTTTGCGACGTCCTTTTATGTGTTTTTGTTATGGAATTGACTAGAAACAGGCTCCGTTTAGACAAGCTATTTTTTAATTATATCATGATTTTTTTTTCTTGGGATTTGTTATGAGAAAAGTATATTTTGAGAGTGTTTGGAATGAATGATTTTATTTTGTTGGGATTTGTATTGATGATTTTTTTATTAATAAAAGTTTGAAATTTAAATTTGAATTAGTATTTTATTAGTTTATTTTGATGGGAAGTGTGTTAAAAAGAATTGTTTATTATTAAAATTTAAAATTTAAATTCAAATTTAATATTTTATTTATAAAAATTACTATAGCAAAAATAATTACTGTAGCATTGTTTTGTGTTTTAAAAATTTTGATGAAAAAGTTGAACAAAACAAACACCTCATTTAGCAATTGTGACATAAATCACAAATTTTGATGAAACCAAACAGAGCCCAAATTATTCCTTGAATTTAAGTGTGGATTAATAGTATAATGCAAGTGTGGGGGTGTTGGTTGTTAGTATGTTTCTTTGTTTTGGTGATTGTGAAATTGAAAAGTTTATATTCATATGCTTTGGAAATATCAAATATAGGTGTTATGTTAACATTTATATTTTTGTATTTAAATTTCAAAATTGATGTCAGCATCAAGCATGGATTTGATTAACAACGGGCGTTGTTGTCATCTCAATGCCTCGCTCCCCTACCATGACTTTCCCAGCTAGATTCTCATTATGAAACGTCTCTACCTCTTTACATATGAAGTAGAAATCATCAAACCCTGCCGAATAAGGATGGCGTGGCGGTGGAGTTGGAGGTGATGGTGGTGCTCCATAAGTAGTAATGTGTGTATGCTTCGGTCTATTTGCCATATCTCTCAAAAGAAAATGTAAAATTAAAAACAAAATATGACAAATTGTACAAAATATGTCGTCAGCCCGCAGGAGGAAATACTACTATAGTTCGCGAATATTATGCAAACTATCAATTTGCTATGGACGACAAAATATGGATTCGAGATGTAGAGGTTGGCATTGGACAAACGACTTTAATGCATATTACAGACTTCTGGATATATTGGAGAGTGGCTACAGATAGTTTGTGGGCAATGGTTATCAACCAATTATGGCCATGTCCACTATCACAGGTCGTCCTACTGCCACCATCAGTGCCTCATTCTGCATAGCCAAGCTCAAGCTTTCTCACATGACTAGGCTTACGAAAGCCTAGTATTACTTAATCATTAGGAATCTCATTCCCAACATTCATTAGGCTACATGTGACAACTATAAGACGTTGATGAATTTTGCTATTCAGATCGAGCTGTCAATTGATGTCGACGAGGCGATGGACATCAAGATTAAGAAGGGGCGTCTCTTTGTCCATAATTGTTTATATTATTTGTATGTGATTACAGCTACGTGTTATGCAGTAGGGGTGCAGGCTATGGATACAGATAAGATGTGTGGGACTCGTGATGCTATTATACAGGCCATGTATAAGTCGTACAATGTTTGCATCTACCAGCAGCCCGGCCAGAGCAGGAGCAGGAGCAAGAGAAATGAGAGATATCCTTCTACCACCACCACCACCATCACCATCACTGACACGCTGGACTAATATAAATACCAGCATCCATGTTTGACTATGGTGTAGACGAAAAGCCAGACGACTCAATTTGATGAACATTTTGATCAGATGGAGATGGCATAGACTAGGTGGTTCGTTTCCTTTCCCACATTGAGGACAATGTAGAGTTTAAGTGTTGGGGAAGAAGGTCCTTTTTTCGTTGTTTTTCTCATTCAATTTCATTGTGTTTATTTATTTTTGTTGTTTGTATTTTTTTGGATATTTTTCGTTTTTTTTTGTTATTTGTGATTTTTGGATAATTTATTGAATTTTATTTCCTTGTTAAAATTTTAGTTAATGGAATTTAGGATTTTACTGTAATTTTCATAATAAGTAGTAAATGTAATTCTTGCATAAGCTTTAGTAAACAAATATGAAACTCGGTAATAACAATTATTTTCCGGAGATAACAATATTTAACATGTTTTATGTAGGTTTTATTTAGATTATAAGTGTGGTTATGTGTCAAATTTTTAAACTTTTGATCTTATGTGTTAAGTGTTATATTGCCGATAATTGCATTTTTAACGAAAGATTCGACGTGGAATAAGAAAATAAGATGCTATCTAGAGAGAATTGGGTCTTTGATAGAAAGTTTAGGATTCATTTGGATAGGTGTTTTATTTTAGGAATTGAGAAAAATGAGGTCTCGAGTTGCGTTATAAGAAAGGTGTATTTTAGTTTTGAAAATTGAGTTTTTAGATTGATAAAAGTGTTATTTTTATTGGTTTTTGTGTTGAAAAATTATTTCATTAAGTAAGGTTTTTTTAAAAAAATGTGTTGACTTGTGGCGGTCAATGGCTATTGACCATCGTTGACCACCGCTGGAAGGCCAAATTTTGGTGACCTCGTTGGAATCTGACCGGACGGTGGTGGTCAATAGTGGTTAACGACCATTGACCAGTGGCGATCAATCGTTGACCGCTGCCATTCAACACAATTTTATTATTTTATATTTTTATAAAAAAAATCAAAAAGACTAGAATGATCTCATTCGTATTTTGAAAAAATTGAAAATTTGTGCTTTGAGAATTAAGTGTAAACAAACAATCTATTTTGGGGAGAGGTGGGAATTTGGCCAAAACAGCCTATCCAAACAAAACCTAAGTATTTTAAGTCAATCATTTATATGCATCGGATACGGATCTCCTTACGCTCCTCACGTAGATTGATGGGTTAGATGAAGAATAGTTATCCAAGAACTTTTCGTAAATCAAAAGGACAAAGTAGAAGCAATCGATCTATGTAGATTGGCTTTACGATTGATTAATTGAAGGCTCCTCACCAACAGCTAATAAGAATGTCAAATAAACTATTATTTCCTACTCATGAATAAAACCCATAAGTAAGAAGAAGAATCCTCCTAAGATTTTCTACTCATGTATAAAACTACTATGTGTTTATTTCTCAAAATATCACTATCTAAATAATACGTAAGCATAATAACCTATTTATAGTCTTAAAAATAATAAACTGATGGAAATCAGTCCCTGTCCATCTTGCCTAGAACGACTTCACAAGATCCATTGACCAATCTTGATGGTCCATTGACAAGATCAAGAAGTTCGATGATGAAGGCAGCTTTGCATTCACTAATGGCGTCAACCTGTGAAGGACTTGAGGAAGATATTGCATCGACATTCACATCTCATTCACATGGAGTTTTATGGCATGTTTATTCATTAACAATTCATGAAGATATTTCTCAAAATTCTACATTGGAGCTGAAGGAAATTCCACCTTGAAGAAATCACATGGCCAAATGAAGACCAAGAAGAAGGCGTGTATTTGGGCTTTAAGTTGGATCACGCCAATCTTAATTATTAGGATTTATTTTTTCGTTAATTAATTAAGTCCAAAACACTTAATGTGGGCTTTAATTAATTTGATTTTAATAAGTTACTTGGCCCAATTATCTTGCATGATAATGGCAAGTAAAAGTTTAGGAAAGTAATCTCCTAAATTTTAGGAGCTTTACACGTTTTAAGCAAAGGTAGCATAACTGTGTTTTTCTTGTTACCTTTTAGGAAACTAAGCTTGTTAGTTTGTTAGTTTTTAGTTTCCAATTCTACTTTGGAAAGTTTCCTAAATTGTGATTGGTTAGTTTAGAAGTCAAGTTCTACTTGATAACCATTAGGGTTTCACATTTTTTTGTAGCCTATTTATAGGTGAAATTTTTTCGTGATTCAATAAGACGAATTTTGATAATTTTAGCTTTGCTAAGAACCTTTTTGCAGCCGTGAAAAAGTTGTGAGAAAAACGTGAATCATTCAATTGATTTCAGTTGAATCTTCATAAGACCCGTGATCTTTAAGCTTAGACCTTATAGAGAACTTACAAGTTCTTGATTTAAAGAACAAGCCAAATTGATATCTATTCAACTCTTGATTTACAAAAGTTGGACTGAAATCTTTTTGTAATAACATGTTAGGTTTGATTTCTTAATCAAGTCTGCCATTCCATATCTTTTCGTGTTCTTGTTATTTACTTCCGTAATTGTGTTTTGAGTTTGTTTTGATCGAATTTTATGGTGAACAATGGTCCAAAGGAGAGGGTTTCGTGTGGTCAAGGATTTCAATCCAAGGCCATTCGCATCAATTGGAATCAAAGCATAGGTTGTTGTCTCCAAAAATTCAGGTTAATCCGTCATCTTTTGTCTTCCTTCTTGCTGTTTTTTTTGTGTCTTATTCCGTGCTGCTATTTTTGTGCGTCTTTTTGCTGTTGTTTTGCGTCTTTCTTGCTGTCATAATTCGTTTTACATACAGTCCATTAATTCGTCAAAATCGCATAAAAATTTCTTGCTAAATTTCTGCCCGAAATCATCCTTATTCTTGTTTTTGTTTTTTTTTGCGTCTTTTGGTGTGATTCTTGTGCTGTTTTCTTAGCGTCTTAGCTGCTGTTTTTCGAGTCAAAATTCTGCATTGTTTTGTTCATCATCATAGTGCTGAATTCTTGCGTTTTCATTTTGGTGTCACACGTCAAAAATAAACTAGGGTTTCATCATAAATTAGGGTTTCATCATATAGGGTTTTCAATCTTAAATTTCATAACTTCCTTGTTTCTTATCCGATTGTCTTCATTTCTTTTGTGTTAGATTCATCATTGTGTCTACAATATATTGCCTATCGATCAAACTTTTAGCATACCCGAAAAAGACAAGTTCTTGGACACTTTCTTGAAAATCTTGACTTTTATGAAAATCCAAAAGTGCTGAATATTGTTTCTTGAACCATAACCTTGATCATTGTATTGAATCTTGAAGATTGTTTCTTTTGGCATTGTGAAATTTCGAATCATTGGTGATATCTTGAAACATATTTGTTGCTGAATTAAGAGTTTTGTCCGAAAGTTGATAAAAAAATGCGAAAGACCGATTTCCAAAAAAAAAGAGCCCAAAGGCTATTCTGTCAAGTACAAAAAAATAATAAATAAAATAAAACCAAGTAAAATCCAGCCCAAAGGCTAGTGGTCTAATTTAAATTTAGAAAGTCGGACAAAAAGGAAAGTAAAATCAATTTTTGGCAACTTGTTTCTTAAAAGTTTCGGAAGCCCATTTCGGACACCTGTACCCGTCCGAACCTATTCTTCTGAAAGCACCAAAATTTTCACAAAAAGTTTCGGACGATCTTTTCGGACGACCCCAACCGTCCAAACCTAAACTTAAGAGAGCACTAAAATTTTCACAAATTTTGGACGACCTTTTCGAACGTCTCCCACCGTCCAAACCAATTTCTGAATTCTTTAGTTTCTAAAAGCTAAATCAAGTTATACCCACACATGTTCTTAAATACTCTTGTGACGTGATTTACTTGAAACTTCTTTGGTTTTTACTTGTGTAAATCATGTTGTGGAATTTATTGGTTGAGACGAGTTCTTATAATCATTGAACCAGTAAGTTTCATAGTTGAGAGTATTAGTTAGGGTATATAAGAGAAAGCCTTCACACTAGAGAGGAGTGTACCTACTCACCCAAATAGTGAGAACCCGAGAGGACTACATCTGGTTTTCTTCTTGTTTTCTATACTAACTTGTAGGTACAATGGAGGGAGATGAGAAAATACCCCAAGAGAAATCCAAAGTGGATCAAAAGTTCACTAATGATGTCATTTTTGACATGATCCGAAAGCTTCAACTCCAAATTGATAACATATCTTCCACATCTCGACCACCAAAATATTCTACTTCATGAAAGATTGAGTTTGATTCTGACAATGAATCCAACAAAGAGGAGGAGGAGGAGAACATGGATTCTCCTAAGAAAGGTGATAAGTAGAAAATTTCAATTGGTTCTGTTAAACTAACAATTCCTACTTTTCATGGAAAGTCAAATCCCGAGTCTTATTTTGATTGGGTTAGAGACCTAGATCACTTCTTTGAATGTCATGAATACCCTGAAAAGGAGAAGTACCGACTTGCCTTCATGCACCTTAAGGATTATGATAGTCTATGGTGGGATGAGGTTATTCGAACTAGACGTCAAGATCGTGAAAGGCCAATCAAGACTTGGAACCAAATGAAAGTGCTTATGAGGAAGAAGTACGTTCCTTCTCATTACAACCATGAATTGAATCGAAAGTTGCATTCTCTTGTGCAAGGAAGCCGAACCGCTGAAGAGTATTATCATGAGATGCAAGCACTTATGATTAAAGCAAATGTTCAAGAGGATCCCGACTCCACTATAGAAAGGTTTTTGCTAGGTATGCATTCTGATTTAGCATATCATGTGGATCTTCAAAGTTATGTTGACATTAATGAGCTTGTTCATAAAGCTATTAAGATTGAAAGACACATGAAAGGAAAGAATAATTTCACACAACCATCAGCACCTTGGCGAAGGGAACAAAAGCCGAATGTTGTCCCTTTCGCTCCATCGACAAAGCCGCGCGACAGTTCACTTCAAATCAGCCTTCAAGTGCACCATCAAACGTCCCAAAATCAGTCCCTAAAGCCACTGATTCTGTCCCCAAAATTACTTCAAGTTCCGCACCAAGATTGAGGGATATCCATTGTTATAAATGTCAATGATATGGACATATGCAATCTGATTGTCCCACTGAGAAATTGATAATTACTCTTGATAGTGGTTAAGTGGTAAGTGATGATGATTGTGCCGACATGCCCCCTCTTGAAGAGAAGAACCAAAGTGAACCAAGTGACGATGGTGAAGAACTTGAATCATATACATATGAGGGTGGTAACTATTCTTTAGTTTCTCACCGAGTTCTTAATGTTCAACCTTTAGTAGTTGATAATGATTTGATGCAACGAGAAAACATATTTCACACACGATGCATGGTGCAAAATAAGATATGTAGTGTGATTATTGATAGTGGTAGTTGCACAAATGTGGCGAGCACCTTGTTTGTGAAAAATTGAATTTGACTTGAATGAAACATCCCAAGCCATATCGACTTCAATGGCTAAATAATTCAGTTGATACTCGAGTCACAAAACAAGTTAAGTTTTCATTCACCATTGGAAAATATGTTGATACTGTTCTATATGATGTGGTTCCAATGGAAGCAAGTCATATCTTACTTGGTCGACCTTGGCAATTTGATTGTGATGTACTTTATCATGCCAAGAAGAATTTTTACAGCTTTGTACATCAAGGTAAGAAGTTTAATCTCCGAGCATTAACTCCAGCACAAGTCTTTGAAGACCAAGCAAAGATCATCCAAGCTTCTAGAGACATGAATGCCGCAAAGGAGAAAGAAAAAGCAAAATGTAATAGCTAGCTTAGGTGAAAAGAAAGATTCATGTTCTTGTAATAGCCGAGAGTTAGTTGTTTCAAAATCTTGTTATTTTGCTTCTTGTAGTGAGATTAAGAGAGCAATACTAGATAGGCAACCTTTGTATTTGATGATTCGCAAGGATTTTGTACTTATTGTTGATAGTGATAACCTTGCTTCTTTTCCTAGTGTTATTTTATCACTTTTGTAGGAATATCAAGACGTGTTTCCCGAGGATTTACCAATAGGTTTACCACCTATTCGAGGTATTGAACATCAAATTGATTTCATACCAGGAGCTCAAATTCCAAATCGCCCAGCTTATAGAGCTAACCCTGAGAAAACAAAAGAGATTCAACGTCAAGTTGATGAACTCCTTGACAAAGGTATAGTTCGTGAATCTCTTAGTCCATGTTCAGTTCCTGTTATTTTAGTACCTAAAAAGGATGAATATTGGAGAATGTCTGTTGATTGTCGTGCCATAAATAAAATTACAATTAAGTATAGACATCTAATTCCTAGATTAGATGATATGCTTGATGAGTTATATGGTTTGTGTATTTTCACCAAGATTGATTTAAAAAGTGGCTACTATCAAATTTGAATGAAAGAAGGTGATGAATGGAAAACAGCCTTTAAAACAAAGTATGGTTTGTATGAATGGTTAGTCATGCCTTTTGGTCTAACTAATGAACCTAGTACTTTTATGAGGCTAATGAATCATGTTTTTAGATCTTTCATTGGAAAATTTGTTGTGGTTTATTTTGATGACATCCTTATTTATAGCAAATCACTTGATGAACATGTTGAACATTTAAAGCTTGTGTTTGCTATTTTACGTGAGAACAATTAGTATGCTAACCTTAAAAAGTGTTCTTTTTGTATGGAATCAATTATCTTTTTGGGTTATGTTGTTAGTTCTCAAGGTATTTCTGTTGATGAGTCAAAAGTCAAGGCTATTATGGAATGGCCGAGACCTGCATGTGCTAGTGATGTTAGGAGTTTTTATGGTTTGGCAAGTTTTTATAGAAGGTTTATTAAAGACTTTAGTTCTATAGCTGCACCTTTAAATGAACATGTTAAAAAAAATGTTACTTTTTAATGGAAAGATGAACATGAAAATGCCTTTAACAAATTGAAATACATGTTGACTCACGCCCATTTACTTGCTTTGCCAAATTTTAATAAAGCTTTTAAGATACACTGTAATGCCTCCGGGATAGGTATTGGTGCTGTTTTGATGCAGGAATCATGACCAGTGGCTTATTTCAGTGAAAAGCTTAATGGGGCAGCTTTGTAGTATGCAACTTATGACAAGGAGTTGTATGCTTTGGTAAGGTCATTACAGGTTTGGCAACATTACTTATGGCCTAAAGAGTTTATAATTCATTCTGATTATGAAAGCCTTAAATATTTGAAATCTCAAGGTAAATTGAATAAAAGACATGCTAAATGGTTAGAATTTATTGAAACTTTTCCATATGTGATTAAGTATAAATCTGGTCAAGAGAATCCTGTAGCTGATGCATTATCTAGGAGATATACATTATTCACCTATTTGCATGCTAAGTTACTTGGTTTTGATTTGATAAAAGATTGGTACAATGATGATATTGATTTTAATGCCGTCTTTAATGTATGTTCTTTAAAGCCGAATGGAGAATATTATATGTATGATGGATTCTTGTTTAAAAAGGATAAATTATGCATACACTCATGTTCCATTCATGAATTACTTGTTAAAAAAACCCATGGGGGGAGGGTTAATGGGGCATTTTGGTATTGCTAAAACACTTGCTGTTTTGAATGAACACTTTTATTGGCCTAACATGATTAAAGATGTTAAAAGTGTTTGTGATAAATGTATTGTGTGTAAGCAAGCAAAGTCAAAAATAATGCCTCATGGTTTGTATCAACCTTTGCCTGTTCCTAGTCATCCTTGGATTAATATTTCTCTGGATTTTGTGCTTGGATTGCCTAGATCATGCAATGGTAAGGATAACATATTTGTAGTAGTGGATCGATTTAGTAAAATGGCACATTTTATTGCATGTTCCAAAACTAATGATGCTACACATATTTCTGATTTGTTCTTTAAGGAGATTGTAAGATTGCATGGACTTCCTAAGAGTATTGTTAGTGATAGGGATGTAAAGTTCTTATCTCACTATTGGCGCACTCTTTGGAATAAGTTAGGCACTAAGTTTTCATTTTCTACTGTTGCACATCTACAAACTGATGGACAAACTGAAGTAGTTAATCGCACTTTGTCTACTTTACTTCATGCTATTATACAGAAAAACTTAAAGAATTGGGAGGGTTGTTTGCCACATATTGAATATGCTTATAATCGAACCATCTATAGTGCTACTAATTTCTCGCCCTTTGAAATTGTTTATGGTCATAATCCTATAAATCCTTTAGATATTTTGCCTTTTCCTATTAATGAGTTTGTTAATGTTGAAGGTAAAAAGAAAGCTGATTTTGTAAGTGAGTTACATGAAAAGGTTAGAAATAATATTCAAAGGCGTAATGAACAATATGCAAAGCAAGCAAATAAAGGTAGAAGACAAGTGGTTTTTCGAACCAAGAGATTGGGTTTGGATTCACTTGAGGAAAGAAAGGTTTCATGAAAGAAGGAAATCTAAACACCAACCACGAGGAGATAGTCCTTATCGCGTTTTGGAAAGGATAGGCGACAATGCTTACAAGATTGAACTTCCTAGTAAGTATGGCAATGTTTCATCTATGTAGATTGGCTTTATGATTGATTAATTGAAGGCTCCTCACCAACAACTAATAAGAAAGTCAAATAAGCTATTATTTCCTCCTCATGAATAAAACCCATAAGTAAGAAGAAGAATCCTCCTAAGATTTTCTACTCATGTATAAACTACTATGTGTTTATTTCTCAAAATATCACTATCTAAATAATACGTAAGCATAATAACCTATTTATAGGCTTAAAAATAATAAACTGATGGAAATAAGTCCGTGGGCTTGCCTAGAACGACTTCACAAGATCCATTGACAAATCTTGATGGTCCAATGACAATATCAAGAAGTTCGAAGATGAAGGCAGCTTTGCATTCACTAATGGCGTCAACTTGTGAAGGACTTGAGGAAGATCTTGCATTGACATTCACATCTCATTCACATGGAGTTTTATGGCATGTTTATTCAATAACAATTCATGAAGATATTTCTCAAAGTTCTACATTGGAGCTGAAGGAAATTCCACCTTGAAGAAATCACATGGCCGAATAAAGACCAAGAAGAATGCGTGTACTTGGGCTTTAAGTTGGATCACGCCATTCTTAATTATTAGGATTTATTTTTTGGTTAATTAATTAAGTCCAAAACACTTAATGTGGGCTTCAATTAATTCAGTTTTAATAAGTTACTTGGCCCAATTATCTTGCATGATAATGGTAAGTAAAAGTTTAGGAAAGTAATCTCCTAAATTTTAGGAGCTTTACACATTTTTAGCAAATGTAGCAAAGCCATGTTTTGCTTGTTACCTTTTAGGAAACTAAGTTTGTTAGTTTGTTAGTTGTTAGCTTCCAATTCCAATTTGGAAAGTTTCTTAAATTGTGATTGGTTAGATTAGAAGTCAAGTTGTACTTGATAACGATTAGGGTTTCACGTTTTTTTGTAGCCTATTTATAGGTGAAATTTTTTCGTGAATCAATAAGACGAATTTTGATAATTTTAGCTTTGCTAAGAACCTTTTTGCAGTCGTGAAAAAGTTGTGAGAAAAAAATGTGAATCATTCAATTGATTTCAGTTGAATCTTCATAAGACCCGTGATCTTTAAGCTTAGACCTTAGAGAGAACTTACAAGTTCTTGATTTAAAGAACAAGCCAAACTGATATCTATTCAACTCTTGATTTACATAGGTTGCACTGAAATCTTTTTGTTACAACGTGTTGGGTTTGATTGCTTAATCAAGTCTATTGTTCCATATATTTTCGTGTTCTTGTTGTTTACTTCTGCAATTGTGTTTTGAGTTTGTTTTGATCAAATTTTCTGGTGAAACAACGGTTCAAAGGAGAGGGTTTCGTGTGGTCAAGTATTTCAATCCAAGGCTTGCTATTCACGTCTTCTTCTTCAATTCCAGGTCTCCAAATGTACGATTCATCTTCTACAATCGGAATGAGCACATTGGATTCCTTGGACTCAACATAGTCTCTTGATTTCACATCAACACCTCTCATTTGAAAAAGATTTGACCTCGAATATTGTTTGTGGATAACAAGATAACTCCTTCCGAAACCTGTAAAATTACCAAGACAAAAAGAAGAAATATATGGAATCTCACACAAAAATTTTCTTCTCTTTGCCTTTTTCTACAAACCTCAGCTCAAGGCTTTTTCTATACAAAACATTACTCAATTCTTTTTTTTTCTTCTAATGATGTACATCAAATTTATCAATTGAATTATAATCATGTAAAATAGTGAAGGGAATTTACAGTATCATGACATTTCTCTTCAAGTGCATCATGTGAAACCTTCACCGCAGGTGATTGAATATCCTCCAAAATTTCAATTACGTCAATCTTGATGTCTTCTTCATCAGTAATTTGAACATCTTCAACATTATAGCCATTGAGATCGTCAAATTGGTCAATACCATCCACGACATCCACAACTAAAAGATTCGTACATGCATCTTCTGTAAGACCATATCAAACACATGTACCATATCTAGGTATTTTTGGTTTGGGAGTTGTCAATGCACATAAATCATTAGAAAAGACTATCAAATTCATCCGAACTCATGTTTGAATATTTTGATATGACATCATTTCGAAAGACCAACTTGATATTTATCAATAACAACCACAATATCAACTTGATGCAGATTTACTAAAGAAAATTCAAATCCAAGCAACCCAACAAAGAAATACAAACTTGATCCACTTGATAAGAAAAAGATCCAATTTTTTTTGCTCTTTTTTCTTTTCAAAAATATCGAAACCAAACAAAAACAAAAGATATAATTAATTGACACAAATCACAAATATCAATTCAATGACAAGCTTGCGAATATCAAACAATTTGAATTTTTTTTTTCAATCCTAAGGAAATTTGAAAAACCTAATTTCGAAAATTCCCTTGAGCTTTCATACCACTTGATACGGATCCCTTATGCTTGATAAGTTGGTAAATCACCAACTTATTGGCCTTATTTCATCATGAATTTGCTTAAGTTCTCAAGCAAATATAGTTATTAATTTTGGATTATGTATTGATTTAGGTGTAAGATCACAAAAGAGCCTAAGAGAAGAGGATATAGTGAAAAGATTAAAAAAAGAATACAAATTCAGAAATCAAGCTAGTTGGCGTGACTTCGGTGAAGCCACGCGCCATAAAATGTTCAAAGGATAAAGCACAGCGTAACTTCAGCAAGGCCACATCAATCAAAGCGCTACAGGAAGAATGACAAATCTTGCATGGTGTATCGCAAGCTACACTGTGAGAAGCAAGTGAGCAAATAGGCCAAGCGTGGCTATGCACAGCCCACGCCAGCAAGAGAGAAGTGAGGAAGGAGCATTCCAACATTTGAACCAAGAAGAAATATTGCTCGCATGATCACGCCATGAAGAGAAAATGCAAGGAAAGTTCAGCAAAGTCTTGCATAGTAGAGCTAGCCTATGGTAGATGTCTGTAGATGTTGGCACAGTATAACCTAGCCTATGCAAACAAAAATCAGATTAAAAAGAAAGAAGGGGGAGTTTGCGTAGCAAAGACTTTCTCACGCGAAATGCAAGATCAGTGGAATAAAGTTAAGCGTGACGAAGCTCAGCCTATGTTGCATTTCGAAGAGGAGAAAATCATTGCATCGTCAGAGCTCACCCACACCAAACTGCAGAACTACTAAATAGAGAGCTCGCGTGACTCGCTGCAAGGTACGTCTTGTACTCTAGGGCAGGATTTGCATGGCGCAACCTAGGACAGCCTACGCGAGCTGACGTTTTACTGTACTTGGTGTACTTTTTTTACTTTTTATAGCTTTTTAAATTAGTGGTCCTTCTCCCACCTACTTTTTTGGTTCACATGCATTCCTAAGTTCTCTAGAGGCTCATTTACATTTTTAGAACTTAACAAGTAGATCGATAAGGGGACTTAATTTGTAATTAGTACAAGAAGAAACAATAGATTAAACAATGAGACTTGGAGAGATAACTTTTTCTTCTCCAAGCAAGCAAGAACTACACTAGATCTCCAAGGTTAGAGAGCAATACTGAAAAAAAAAATTGGAACTTTTGGTTGAATTTACTAGAGAAGCTTTCATCTTTTTCTAAGGGTGGCATCTTTCTTCTTATCTATGGCTTTAATATCAATTTTCTACATGTTTAATTTGTTTGAAGGTATGAGTGGCTAAACCTTAAAGGGTGGCCATAGGGATGACTAGTGGGTCTAGTAATGATAGCAATCCATCCATGTCTATGGTGCGAAAGCCAAGCTTGCATGATCCATTGGAGAATCTTGATGGACCGATGACAAGACTAAGGAGCAAAAGGATGAAACAAGCCTTGCAAAGCTTGTTATCAACACATTGTGAATTTCTTGGAGATTCTTATCACTTGGAGGCCGAGCCATCTCAACATGAAGTTCTTTGGCATGTTTCTTCAGTAACAATTCATGAAGATGTTCCTCAAAGTTCTACATTGGAACTTAAGGAAATTCCACCTTGAAGAAGCTTGCATGGCCGAAAATATAAAGTCCAAGAAGAGGCGTGTTTTGTGCTTGACAATGGATCACGCCTATTCTTTGTGTTTAGGATTTATTGTGTTGTTTATAATTAAGTCCACTTAACATTATAATCGGCTTAATGTGGTATTTTTATTTAAGTATTTAAGTTAATTACATGGCCCAATTATCTTGCATGATAATTGCAAGTAAAAGTTCAGGAAACTGAAGAAGTCAAATTGGTTTTTGCTTCTTAAGAGTTTAGGAAAGTAATCTCCTACTTTTTAGGATTTTTTAGGAAAGTAAATTTAGGAAACAAAAACGTGTTTTGCTTTTCTTTTTTTAACCGTGTCTTTAGAGTCCTTTTCCATAAAGGATTTAGTTAGGGTTTCATATTTTTGTAGCCTATTTATAGGTGAGTTTTTCACATAAAATAAGAAGATGAATTTTGATAAATTAAGCATTGCTTAAAACCTTCTTCCGACCGTGAAAGTTGTTAAGAAAAAATGTGAATATTCAATTGATTTAAGTTGAAGATTCATAAGAACCGTGATTCGTAAGCTAAGACCTTAGGAAGAACTTACCCGTTCTTGATTTAAAGAACAAGCCAAACTGAAAACTTATCAACTCTTGATTTACATAGGTTGGATTGGATTCTTTTTGTAATAACGTGTGGGTTTGATTGCCTTCAATCAATTATGCCCGTTCAATATCCTTTGTGTTTTCTTGTTTTCTGTTATTCCGCATTGTTATTGTTATCTTGTTCGTGATTCTTGGAAAACAACCGATCCAAAGGTGAGGGTTTCGTGTGGTTGAGGATCTCCATCCAAGGCCGTTCGTATCAATTGGTATCAGAGCAAAGGTTGTTGTTCATCTCAAAAAAAAATTCAGGTTTTGAGTTTCTTCTTCTTCTCGGTTTTAGCTCTCGTTCTTGCTATTTTGTTGCGTCAATTTCTGCAGTCTTTTTGTGGAGTCTTTTTGTTGCTGATTTCGTGTCTTTATTGCTCTCTCAAGTCATCATAGTTCATCCTTTAAATTTCGTCAAAATCCATGCAAGTTAGTTGCTAAAATCTGTCCAAAATCATTGGAAATCTTGTTCTCAGATTTTTGCGTTTTTTTTGTGTTGCATGCTTGTTATTTTCTTTCGATCCTTGTTGTTGTTCTTTGGTGTCTAAATTCTGCACACTTTGATTGTCTTCATAGTGTTGAATTCCTTGTGTTTTTATTGTTGTGTCACACGTCAGAAAGAGTTGTAGGGTTTCGTCAAAATTTCTTGAAGTTTCGTCAAAAAATTTTAAGGTTTTTAAACCTGCCGCGATAGTTTCGGCCGTCCGAAACTAAGATAGGCGTCCGGAACTAGCGTCCGAAACCTGAGGAAAAAGTTGAGCTCCCAGTAATTTAGGTTCGGACGGTGGGGATCGTCCAAACCAGGCGTCCGAAACTTGAGTTCAAAATCGTCCTTCCTGTAGTTTAGGTTCGGACGGTGGGGGTCGTCCGAAACAGGCGTCCGAAACTTGGAAAAAAAATTTCGCCCAGAAGTTTAGGTTCGAACGGGGTAGAGCGTCCGAAACAGGCGTCCGAAAGTAAAAAAAATAAAAAAAAATAATACGGTCAATTCAAAAAAAATATTAAAATAAAAATATCTTCGGACTTTATTCTATTTATTTTCTGTTTTGTTTTTCATTTGAAAAAACTAAGTCTTCTTAAGTAGTGCTTGAAAATCACCAATATTGGAAGTGACATATCTTGCTCATCATTAATTTGGACTAGAGTGATTAAAGGCCCTTCTTTTTGTTTTCTTTGTCTATTCTTTGGATTCCTTAGTTTCTAAGGCTAATCAAGTTGTATCCACACGTGTTCTTAAATACTCTTGTGACGTGAATTGCTTAAAACTTCTCTGATTTAACTTGTGTTAATCTTGCTGTTGAATACTTTGGTTGAGACAAGTTCTTATAATCATTGAACAGTAAGTTCTATAGTTTGAGAGTATTAGTATAGGGTATACACAAGAAAAGCCTTCATAATAGAGAGGAGAGTATCTACTCACCCAAATAGTGAGGGACCGGTGAGGATTTCTATATATTCTTGCGATCTCTTTACTAACCTTGCAGGTACAATAGAGGAAGGGAATAAAACACCCAAAGGTTCTAAACCTATATCCGAAGCTGAGCAAAAGTTTGCCAATGAGGTCCTTTTTAATATGTTACAAAAGATCAACATCCGTCTTGATAACTTGGAGTCTAACTCTAAAGGATCCACATTAAGGAAACTTAAGTTTGAAAAGGAAACATCCGAGGATGAGGATGATGAAGAGGAGTTGTCGGATTCTCCAAAGAAAGGTGACAAATCAAAATTTTCAATTGCTTCTGTTAAGTTAACAATTCCTACTTTTCATGGAAAGGCAGATCCCGATGCATATTTTGATTGGGTTTGTGAGCTTGAGCACTTCTTTGAAGGCCATGATTACCCCGAAAAGGAGAAGTATATACTTGCCTTTATGTATCTTAAGGATTATGCTAGTCTATGGTGGGATGAGGTTGTTCGAACAAGGCGTCAAGATGGTGAAAAGCCAGTCAAGACATGGAGTCAATTGAAAACACTTATGAGGAAGAAATTTGTTTCTTCTCATTACAACAGTGAATTGAATAGAAAATTGCACTCTCTTGTGCAAGGTAATAAATCGGTTGAGGACTATTACCATGAGATGGAAGCTTTGATGATCAAGGATAATGTCCAAGAGGATCCCGACTCTACAATAGAAAGGTTTTTGAGAGGTATGCATTCTGAATTGGCTTATTATGTGGATTTGCAAAGTTATGTTGAAATTAATGAACTTGTCCACAAAGCAATTAGGATTGAAAGGTACATGAAAGGGAAGAGTAAGTTCTCACAACCGCCTCCACCTTGGCGGAGGGAACAAAGGCCGAATGTTACCCTTTCACACCATCATTTAAGCCGCACCAATTCACCCCCAACCAACCGTCAAGTGCATCATCTCAAGTCCCAAAATCAGTTCCTGAAGCTGTGGAGAACACATCAAAGACGGTGTCAACTCCTAGTCCAAGATTGAAGGATGTTCGTTGCTATAAATGTCAAGAGTATGGACATATGCAAGCTGAGTGCCCAACTCGAAAATTGATGATAACTCTTGATAGTGGGGAAGTGGTAAGTGATGATGATTACGCCGACGTGCCACCTCTTGAGAAGAAGTACCAACATGAATCAACTGAAGATGAAGAAGTGGAAAACTACGAATATGATATTGGTAACTATTCTTTAGTTTCTCGTCGTGTTCTTAGTGCTCAACCTTTAGTTGATAATGATGATTTGATGCAACGGGAAAACATATTTCATACACGTTGTTTAGTGCAAAACAGAATTTTTAGTGTGATTATTGATAGTGGTAGTTGCACAAATGTGGCGAGTAGTTTGTCGGTAAACAAATTGAATTTGACTTGCATGAAGCACCCTAAACCATACCGTCTTCAATGGTTAAATAATTCAGTTGATACTAGGGTTACAAAGCAAGTTAAGTTTACTTTTACCATTGGAAAATATGTTGATAATGTTATATGTGATGTGGTTCCAATGGAAGCAAGTCATATCTTGCTTGGCCGCCCTTGGCAGTTTGATTGTGATGTAATTTATCATGCCAAGAAGAATTTCTATAGCTTTGCTCATGAAGGTAAAAAGTTTAATCTTTGAGCCTTAATCCCGGCACAAGTATTTGAAGATCAAACTCGAATCATTCAAGCTACTAGAGATATGAATTCCGCCAAGGAGAAGAAATATCAAGGAAAAGACAATGTAATAGCCAGCTTAGGCCAAAAGCATGGTTCGAAATCTTGTAATTGTGTAGGCCAAGAGTTAGGTTTTAAAAAGTCTTGTTATTTTGCTTCTTCTGGTGAGATTAAGAGAGCATTAGTAGATAGGCAGTCTTTCTACTTAATAATTCGCAAGGATTTTGTACTTATTTCTGATAGTGATAACCTTGCTTCTTTGCCTAGTCTTGTATACTCTCTTTTGTAGGAATATCAAGATGTGTTCGTCGAGGAGTTACCAAATGGATTGCCACCTATAAGAGGTATTGAACATCAAATTGATTTCATAACTGGAGCACAAATTCCAAATCGTCCAGCTTATAGAGCTAACCTCGAGAAAACAAAAGAGATTCAACGTCAAGTGGATGAACTCCTTGACAAAGGTATTGTATGTGAGTCTCTTAGTCCTTGTTCAGTTCCTGTGATTTTAGTTCCTAAAAAGGATGAGTCTTGGCGTATGTGTGTTGACTGTCGTGACATCAATAAAATAACTATTAAGTATAGACATCCAATTCCTAGATTAGATGACATGCTTGATGAGTTATATGGTTCATGCATATTTACCAAGATTGATTTGAAAAGTGGATACTATCAAATTCGCATGAAAGAAGGTGATGAATGGAAAACTGCCTTTAAAACAAAGTATGGGTTGTATGAATGGTTAGTGATGCCTTTTGGTTTATCTAATGCACCTAGTACATTTATGAGGCTTATGAATCATGTTTTTCGTCACTTTATTGGCGAATTTGTTGTGGTCTATTTTGATGACATCCTTGTGTATAGAAAAACACTTGATGAGCATGTTGAACATTTAAGACAAGTGTGTGTTGTTTTGCGTGAGAACAAATTATATGCTAATCTCAAAAAGTTTTCTTTTTGCATGGAATCAATTATCTTTTTGGGATATGTTGTAAGTTCTCAAGGCATTGCTGTTGATGAGTCTAAAGTCAAGGCAATCATGGATTGGCCAAGACCTACATGTGCTAGTCAAGTTAGGAGTTTTCATGGACTTGCAAGTTTTTATAGGAGATTTGTTAAGGACTTTAGTTCTATAGCAGCCCCTTTAAATGAAATTGTAAAGATAAATGTTACATATGATGAGCATGAAAACGCCTTTAACAAGTTGAAATACATGTTGACTCACGCCCCTTTACCTGCTTTGCCTAATTTTAATAAAGCTTTTGAGATACACTGTGATGCCCTCGGGATTGGTATTGGTGCTGTTTTGATGCAGGAATTAAGGCCCGTGGCTTATTTCAGTGTAAAGCTCAATGGGGAAGCTTTGAAGTATGCAACTTATGACAAGGAGTTGTATGCTTTGGTAAGGTCTTTACAAGTTTGGCAACATTATTTATGGCCAAAGGAATTCATAATACATTCTGATCACGAAAGCCTTAAATTTTTGAAGACTCACTCTAAATTGAATAAAAGGCATGCTAAGTGGTTAGAGTTTATTGAAACCTTTCCATATGTTTTTAAATACAAATCTGGTAATGAAAATGTGGTAGCCGATGCATTATCTAGTAAATACACTTTGTTTACCTATTTGCATGCTAAGTTACTTGGTTTTGAATTGATTAAGGATTTGTATAAAGATGATCATGATTTTCACGCCAACTTCGAACTTTGCTTGAATAAACTGAATGGTGATTTCTATATGTATGACGGTTTCTTGTTTAAGAAAGATAAGTTATGCATTCCCCAATGTTCCATTCGTGATTTACTTGTTAAGGAAACCCATGGGGGAGGGTTAATGGTGCACTATGGTATTGCTAAAACACTTGCTTTTTTGAATGAGCACTTTTATTGGCCTAACATGATTAAAGATGTTAAAAGTGTTTGTGATAAATGCATTGTGTGTAATCAATCAAAATGTAAAGTAAAGCCTCGTGGTTTGTATCAACATTTGCCTGTTTCTTGTCATCCTTGGATTGATATTTCTATGGATCTTGTACTTGGATTGCCTAGATCACGTAATGGTCATGACAGCATTATTGTTATAGTTGATAGATTTAGTAAAATGTCTTGCTTTATTGCTTGTTCTAAATCTAATGATGCTCAACACATTGCTAATTTGTTCTTTAAGGAGATTGTAAGATTGCATGGTTTGCCTAAGAGTATTGTTAGTGATAGAGATGTTAAGTTTTTATCACACTTTTGGCGTACTCTTTGGAATAAGTTAGGCACTAAGTTATTGTTTTCTACTGTTGTACATTCATAAACTGATGGGCAAACTGAAGTTGTTAATAGGACTTTGTCTACTTTATTGCGTGCTCTTATACAGAAAAACTTAAGATTGTATAGAAAAGAGAGGGGTGTTTACTACTGTTGTTATTGTTATTGTTTTCTACTGTTATTGTTATTGTTTTCTACTGTTGTACATCCATAAACTGAAGTTGTTAATAGAACTGGGAGGGGTGTTTACCACACATTGAGTTTGCTTATAACCGTACTGTTCATAGTGCTACTAATCTTTCACCTTATGAGATTGTATACGGTTTTAATCCTACAACTCCATTGGATATTTTGCCTTTACCTGATAATGAGGTTGTTAATGCTGAAGGTAAAAAGAAAGCTGATTTTGTAAGGGAGTTACATGACAGGGTTCGAGCTAACATTGAAAGGCGTAATGAGCAATACTCTAAGCAAGCCAATAAGGGTAGGAAACAAGTGATTTCGAACCAGGTGATTGGGTTTGGATTCACTTGAGAAAAGAGAGGTTTCCCGACAAAAGGAAATCTAAACTTCATCCACGAGGAGATGGTCCTTTTCGAGTCTTAGAAAGGATAGGTGACAATGCTTACAAAATTGAGCTACCAAGTGAGTATGGCACTGTTTCATCTACATTTAATGTTTCTGATTTATCATTGTATGATGTAGGTGATTCGAGGACGAATCCATTTAAGGAGAGAGGGAATGATAGCAATCCATCCATGTCCATGGTGCCAAAGCCAAGCTTGCATGATCCATTGGAGAATTTTGATGGACCGATGACAAGACTAAGGAGCAAAAGGATGAAACAAGCCTTGCAAAGCTTGTTATCAACACATTGTAAAGTTCTTGGTGATTCTTATCACTTGGAGGCCGAGCCATCTCAACATGAAGTTCTTTGGCATGTTTCTTCAGTAACAATTCATGAAGATGTTCCTCAAAGTTCTACATTGGAACTTAAGGAAATTCCACCTTGAAGAAGCTTGCATGGCCAAAAATATAAAGTCCAAGAAGAGGCGTGTTTTGGGCTTGACAATGGATCACGCCTATTCTTTGTGTTTAGGATTTATTGTGTTGTTTTTAATTA
The DNA here is from genome assembly GCA_016586305.1 of Ophiorrhiza pumila. Lineage (NCBI taxonomy): Eukaryota > Viridiplantae > Streptophyta > Magnoliopsida > Gentianales > Rubiaceae > Ophiorrhiza > Ophiorrhiza pumila. The sequence continues at coordinate 21,779,814 of BLIW01000007.1, read as the reverse complement.
AGTCCACTTAACATTATAATGGGCTTAATGTGGCATTTTTATTTAAGTATTTAAGTTAATTACTTGGCCCAATCATCTTGCATGATAATGGCAAGTAAAAGTTTAGGAAACTTAAGAAGTCAAATTGGTTTTTGCTTCTTAAGAGTTTAGGAAAGTAATCTCCTACTTTTTAGGAATTTTTAGGAAAGTAAATTTAGGAAGAAAAAACGTGTTTTGCTTTCCTTTTTTTAACCGTGTCTTTAGAGTCCTTTTCCATAATGGATTTAGTTAGGTTTTCATGTTTTTGTAGCCTATTTATTGATGAGTTTTTCACATGAAATAAGAAGGCAAATTTTGATAAATTAAGTATTGCTTAAAACCTTATTGCAGCCGTGAAAGTTGTTAAGCAAAAACGTGAATATTCAATTGATTTAAGTTGAAGATTCATAAGAACCGTGATTCTTAAGCTAAGACATTAAGAAGAACTTACCCGTTCTTGATTTAAAGAACAAGCCAAACTGAAAACTTTGCAACTCTTGATTTACATAGGGTGGATTGGATTCTTTTTGTAATAACGTGTGCGTTTGATTGCCTTCAATCAATTCTGCCCGTTCAATATCCTTTGTCTTTTCTTGTTTTGTGTTATTCCGCATTGTCATTGTTATTTTTTTCGTGATTCTTGGAAAACAACCGATCCAAAGGTGAGGGTTTCGTGTGGTTGAGGATCTCCATCCAAGGCCATTCGTATCAAGTAAAGTTTGATGTTGTGATGAAATCTTGTCTTGGGTATGTTAATGAAAGACCTTGCATGCTTAATTTTAATGGGTTTCCATAGTAATGCACATTTGTAGACTATTGAAGTCATGGGTTCACTCATTAGTCTAATGGAGAAACCTAACTATTAGGGTGACGAGGGATTGTCTAGTATCCATTCACCTAGCTATTAAGGTAAAGAACTAGAATAACTTTGCATGCCTTCTTAGTAAGGTTATAAGGCATGGCTCTAGCTCTTGGGTGATGAGGCAAAAGGGAAGGATACCTTTGTTTGGTCTCTTAGTAAGGCCATAGGCTATTCTCCTGGCCAAAAGCATATGAGCGGGGTGGAATTCCTACACAATTGGTTAGGTATTGATTGAAAGAGCTGGGGGGTAGTTCTTAGCAAGCTATCCACCCTTGACTCATACACATTAAGGGGTTGCTATAGGTCATGGTAACTTATTGTCTCTTGAAAGAAAACCTCTAGAATCTACCACCCAAGGCAAGTCAGTAGTCTAAGTATTGGTTTGAAGCCCACAAGTCACCCCATGGTTTCCCCTGTTCTCTCTTTGTGTGTTCATTTCACTATTTGTTTTGCATTTATATTGTTGAAAAACCAATTCATTCACAACAACTGATATCTATTTACTTTTTATATTTCGCTTGCTTGCAACTAGACAACCAACGAATCCCTCCCTATGGGAATGATCCTTAAGCTATGATAGGATGATTGTCGATATATTATCAACTAGAGCACATGAGCTTCAACTTGTTGATTAGACCCCTACCTCTCTTAAGGTACTACCACCCCAGGCAAGTGAGTAGTCTAAGTTTGGTTTGAAGCCCAAAAGTCACACCATAGTTTCCCCTGTTCTCTTTTTGTGTGCTAATTTCACTATTTATTTTGCATTTATATTGTTGAAACACCAATTCATTCAAAAAAACTGAAATCTATTTACTTTTCTAATTTTACTTGCCTGCAACTTGACAACAGAAGAATCCCTCCCTATGGTAATGATCCTTAAGCTATGCTAGGATGATAGTCCATAGAATATCAACTAGAGCACTTGAGGTTTAACTTGTTGATTAGACCCCTACCACTCTTGAGGTACTGAATTGCAATTAATTGTTGTGATTGTGTGACTCTATTAGTGGGTTAATCTATAGCTACAAATGTTCTATTTGTGGTGGCTCACGTTTGGGACAAGTTTTTTGTGTCGTTGGCGGGGAGGGTAATTGGTGTTGGAAAAGTTGCTTCAAAGCATTAGTTTGTTTGGAATAGATTGATTTTGTTCGTTTATTGTTGGAAATTTTTTTTTGAAAGTTTAGTTACTTGCTTTAGTTTGTTTTTGAAGGTATTCTCAAGAGCTTGTACCTCTTTGTGTATGCAAAGGAATACAAGATCAAGAGGAGTGATTGAGTAAAAATTGAATCAATAGTTGGAAAGAACCTTGTTTGCTAAAAGAAGGCTAAAAGCAAGAATGGCAGATAGACAAGAAGAACCATCTTAACCACTGTTAGGTAATTACTACGAGCCACTTTTTCAAAACGCCAAAAATCACATTGACATTGAAGTCGAGAGCTTCCAAATACCATCTCAAATCATGGCAATGATTATCCAGGGAGCTATTTTTCAAGAAAAAGAGCATGAAGACCCTTATGATCATTTAGTGTCATTTCTTGAATTGTGCAATACATTTAAGCTCCCTCGAGTGCCCCAATATGTGGTTAGACATGTGTTATTTCCATTCTCTTTGAGAGAAAGGGCAAATAATTGGTACAAATCCATTCGTGGAGTGGGAATAGAGTCGTTTGATGATCTTCAAAAGTGATTTCTAGTCAAATACTTCCCACCTTGAAAATTGGAGTGCATAAGGTTGGAGATCATGAACCTTAGGCAACATGATAGGGAGACGTTCAAGGAAGTGTTGAAACGATTCAACGATTTGATCCATGCTTTGCCCTACCACAATTTAGGAGATTTGAGGGCCATGAACATGTTTCTTCAAGGGCTGAATGTCGAGTCACTTGTCATGGTACAAGAAATTGTCGTAGAAGGGATCAAGGAGAAAATGGTGCCGAAAATTCAGTCATTGTTTGATATGAAGCTGCAGATAAATGTATTTGGCCAAACACAAGACGACAATCATCAAAGAAGCTAGACGGGTTGCTCTAATTGGCTGAAGATTCATCGGTTAGTGCGAGGCTAGATGCACTTACAAAGTTGATAATAGACATGCAAGTAAAGAAAGAGACAAAGCAAGCATTGGTGTGCAGTATATGCAAGGAGAATCATCATACTGATGAATGTTGTCTTACAATGGAATCAGTACAGTTTGTGAACAACCTCAACTGGCCTTATAATGACAGTGGAAATTGGCAAAAAAAATGACAAATTTGGAAAGGTAACCAACAAATCCAAGGTTACTACCAACCAATCCAAAGGCAGCACCACTCTAAACAGGGCAAATGCAAGAGATTAATCCTGCAAGGGGTTCCAAAATGTGCAATCGGTTTAAGAGGATAATAATTGCTAGGAAATTGCGAATGATGATTTTATCATAATCATTAAGAGGCATGACACAAGTGATATGGAAGCTAAAAAAAGGATAATCGATTAGAAGAAATGATGAAAGGCCAAGATGTCAAGTGGACACAAATTTCAGTTGCGATAAAGAATTTGGAGATTTAAGTTGGGCAATTGGCAAAAGCTCAAAACTCAAGGATGTGAGGATCACCCCAAGTGATACAATTTCAAACCCTAGGGGTACCATGCCATTACATTGAGGAGTGGCAAAGAAGTTGCCAAGAAGAATGGAGAAGAGATAGAGTTCAAGGACCAAGATATGTCCAAACCACAACAAGAAGAAGATGTTGGAACTTTAAGGCAAGAGAAGGATATTAGTGAAGAACCTCTAGCCAAAAAGAAGAAACAAAAGTTGCGTGAAACATTGAACTTCAAGAAGTATGTTACCCTTCCTTTTTCTTAAATGGTGAAACCTTCTCCAAAGAAGGTTCAATATGATAGATTTGTGGAGCTTATCAAGAAGATGTATGTGGAGATTCCTCTTCTTTACTTATGCAGGTCTTCTCCCATATATGCCAAGTTTCTCAAGGACTTGGTGACAAATCGTGAGCAAATATTACAATGTGGGAAGATAATCGTGATGAATGAGGAAAGCTAGTGTGTTACGAAGAAAAATCTACCGCCCAAGTTAAAGTATCCCGAGAGCAGTAAATACCATATATTGTGGGATCAAGATACTTTGTTAACCTCTCATTATGTTTGGGCATCGGCTTTGAGGTAGAATTAGCAGCTTGGCAGACTAATTTTGGAGCATTATTTGAAGTGTTTGAAGGCTGGTTTGGTGTGAAGGACCTCAGTTTTGTTGGTGGTGCGAATAAAGTTGAGTTCGGCTTTTGATCTCTTATCCAAAGTGGTTGTGGTTGTTGGAAACTTCGACCCTTTCCCTTCATATGTTTCTCAATTTTGATAGCTTTGTGAACAAGTTCAATAATATCTACATTACTTTGAATATCAACATGGTAAGCCAATTTGGAATTCATACCTCTAAGGAACCTTTCAATGGTTGAGTTGGGGTCCTCTTGAACATTGCCTTTAATCATCAAAGCTTCCATCTCATGATAGTAATCTTCAACTATTCGGCTATCTTGCACAAGGGAGTGCAATTTTCTATTGAGCTCTCGATTATAATGTGAGGGAAAATACTTCTTTCTCATTAGCAATTTCATTTAGCTCCAAGTCATGATTGGCCTTTCACCATCTTGGCGTCTAGATTGAATGACTTCATCCCACCATAGACTAGCATAATTCTTAAGGTGCATAAAGGCAAGGTGGTACTTCTTACTTTCGGAAACATCATTACCTTCAAAGAAGTGTTCTAATTCTCGCACCCATTCAAAATATGCCTCGGAATCTGATTTGCCATGAAATGTAGAGATAGTGAGTTTAATAGAACCAATTGATAACTTAGACTTGTCACCTTTAGAATAAGAACCCGTGTTCTCCTCCTCCTCCTCATCCTCATCATCGGATACATCCTCATCAAATTTGAGTTTCTTTGAGGTTGATCCTTTGGATGCCGACTACAGATTATCAAGTCGGATATTTATCTTTTGAAGCATGTTGAAAAGCACCTCATTGGCGAACTTTTTTCGGCTTGGGTGAGTGTTTTATCACCTTTTTCTTCCTCAATTGGTATAATGCAAGTTAGTAAAGAAAAAATGCAAGAATATATATATAGATAATTCTCACAGGTTCCTCACTTTGTGATACGAGTTCAAGGTCATATGTCAAGTTCGTTGAATTCAAAGTGCTCATACCAGTTATAAAAGACGAGTCATTCATTTGGAGACCAGGAATTGAAGAAAACGATGTGGAAAGTAATCTACGTCGACGTGGAGAGGCTCCGACGTCGCGACGTCCACCCACGTCACGACGTCCACCCACGTCGCGACGTCCACCCACGTCGCGACGTCCATCGTCGCGCGTCGCGACGTCCATCCAGCTTAGGTTTTTTTTATTTTAGCGACTTTTCCCCGACGTCACGACGTCGGGCTCCCACACGTCGCGACGTACGGGAATTTTAGGCGTTAATTATTTTTCTGTTTTTAGAAACTAGGGTTTTAAGTTATTTAATATTTCCTTTTATGTGTTATTTCGTTTAGGGTTTGTAGTAAGCCTATAAATAGGTCTTTTTATCAGTTGTAATGATAGAGAGTTGAATTTTGAGAAATAACGAACACAGAGTTGTTTTTTTTTTTTGGGAATTGTCTTCCTGAGGAGGGATTTCGATTTACTTTGTGGGTTTTGCTTCCTGAGGAGGGGATTAAATCTTACGCGACTGTCGTGTTAATTGTATGTGAGGAGCATCCAATTAATTGTGCTTACTGTCAGTCTACGGAGATAGATTGATTCGATTTTACTCACATTGATTCTCGAAAAGATCGTGACCAATATTCCGCAACAACTATCAATCTACGTGAGGAGCGTGGTGAGATCGATATCACTTTGGGGTAGTAAGTACTCTCCACTCTATTAAGTAGTGTTCTCTCTTGTTTATCCTAGCTAATACTCTGAAGTAATGAATGTGTTAGAACTATTGAGACTTACCAAGTTCAATGACTTATAGAACATGTCTCAATCAATAAGTTCCACAACAAAAATTACACAAGTAAAAACCAAAGAAGTTATCAAAGAAAACACGTCACAAGAAGATTTAGAACACGTGTGGGTATAAATTGATTTTAACTTCAGAAACTACGAAAAAGAGAAAAAGAACATGATATGGGTTTGGACGGTTGGAGGAGTCCGAAAGGGTCGTCCGAAACTTTGTAAAAATATCGACCTCTCAGTAGTTTAGGTTCGGACGGTTGGAGTCGTCCGAAAAGGTCATCCGAAACTCTGTGAAAATTGACCTCTCAATAGTTTAGGTTTGCACGGTTGAAGGAGTCCGATATAGTCATCCGAAACTTTGTGAAAATTTTGACCTCTCAGTAGTATAGGTTCGGACGGTTGAAGGCGTCCAAAATGGTCGTCTGACACTTTTAAAAAAATATAAAATAAAAGAAATAAAAGAAACAAAGTCCGAATTTGTATATATATATATATTTTGTAATTGACCGTACTCCTTGTTTTTTGACTCTCTTTTTTTTTCAATCGGTCACTTTTTTTTTTGTTCGGACACAAACTAGTACAAAACAAAAAGTTTAATGTTTGGACACAAACCTTGGACAAAACATAGACTTAAGGTTCGGACAAGAACCTTTGACAAAACAAAAATTTAAGGTTTAAGGTTTAAGACACAATCCTAGGATTTAAGGTTTTTGTCTTGTCTTAACCTTAAAATTTTAGAAATTTAAACCTTTAATAACTCACCAAATATTCGAAATTCAAAGATGCCACTTTCACAAGATATTCAAGATTTGTGATTAAAATCAACAATATGGCTCAAGAAACAAATTTCAGCACTTTCGGATTTTCAAGAAATTCAAGATTTTCAAGAAAGTGTCCAAAAACTTGTCTTTTTTGGATATACTAAAAGTTTGATAGAAAAGCAATATATGGTAGACACAATGATGAATCTAACACAAAAGAAACGAAGACAATCGGATAAGAAACAAGGAATTTATGAAATCTTGACCAAAACCCTAGTTGATGAAACCCTAGTTTTGATGAAACCCTAATTAAACTTTTTACGTGTATAGCAGCAATAAAAACTGAATGAATCCTGCACTATCATGATGAACAAAACAATGCAGAACGAGATAACAAGAACAGTAAGAACAATGCAACACGACACAACAAAAGAAAGACATGAAACCGCAAATACGATAAGCAAGAAAATTTGCAATTTTGGGCAGATTTCAGCAAGGTTTTTGCATGCGATTTTGATGAATTTAAGGGATGAATTTAACACGAATTAAGACAGCAAGAAGGACTCAAAACAGCAACAAGAAAAACGCAAAAACACAGCAGCAAAGAAGACTCAAAAACAACAACAAAAGAACGACACAAAAACAGCAAGAATGTGGAAGAACAAAGAAGCGGATTAACCTGAATTTTTGAGACAACAACCTATTCTCTGATACTAATTGATGTGAAAGGTCGAGGCTCAAGCACCTGGACCAAACAATCTCCATGAACTTCGGATCGTTGCTGCGCAAAACTTAATCACAAATAACACGAAATAGATTTGGACCAAAGTAATTCAAGGGAAAATGAAAAGGCAAGACTTGAAGTAAATCAAACCCCCATGTTTATTACAAATTGATTTGGCTTAACCCGTGAAAATTCAAGAGCTAAACTTAGTCGATTTGGCTTCTTCTTGAAATCAAGAACTTGGGGAAGTCACCTAAAAGTTAAGCTAAAGGTAAACTTGCTACAATGAATAACTAAATAATTCTCCAAGGCTTTGACAACACAAAGTGTTAATCACGAATTTAGCAAAGCTAAAACTTTCATTCCAACATGCGTAAAAATGTTACAAGGCTTTCCCTTAAATAGAGAATAGTTTCGTCCATGCTAAAGGAATAAGGAAACAAAACCCTAGAAGTTGAAAAATACAACTTGACTTCTTAGCTAACTAACTAACTAGTTTCCTAAAAAGCGACAAAGCAAAACACGATTTTGCTTCTTTATTAAAAACGTGTAAAGCTCCTAAAAAGTAGGAGATTACTTTCCTAAACTTTTACTTGCCATTATCATGTAAGATAATTGGGCCAAGTAATTAACTTATTAATGAATTAATTAAAGCCCACATTAAGTGTTTTGGACTTAATTAATTAACAAAAAAATAAATCGTATCTAGTAAAGAATGGCGTGATCCACTTTGAAGCCCAAGTACACGCCTTTTTACTTAGATATCAATTCGGCTATGATAATTTCTTCAAGGTGGAATTTCCTTAAATTCCAATGCAGTACTCTTAGAAATATCTTCATGAATTTTTATTGAAGAAACATGCCAAAGAACTTCATGTTGAGATTGTTCGGCCTCCAAGTCTTCACAATGTGATGATAATAAATTGTGCAAGGCTTCTTTCATCCTTTTGCTCCTTGACCTTGTCATTGGACCATCAATATTTTCCAATGGATCATGCAAGCTCAGCCTTGGCACCATGGACATGGGCGAATTGCTATCATAACCTTTGATGTTAACTATGCCATGAAAAATGCTTGTTCTTTTGATGCAGGCTATATGATTGATGTTGTTGATGAGTGTGTTAGGAAGAGTGTTAGTGACAAGGATTTTTCTATTGAGCATAGCTATGATGCATGTGACCTTGAAAAGTTTGAGTTGATATCTTCTTATGAAGAAGATGAAAGAATAATGCATGATCTTGAGAATGATGTTCAATTGCTTGTGTCGGATCATATTAGTTTAATTGAAGATTTTTATTTTTCTAATAATTTGTTTGAGCACATTGAGGTGAGGCTAGCCAATGGTTTAGAGTGCAGGCCTAAAAAGTTGAAAACATCAATTGAGGAGCCACCTACGTTGGAGTTGAAACCCTTACTGGCTCATTTAAAGTATATTTTTGGGTGACAACGGAACATTGTCAGTTGTTATTTCAGCTTATTTGGAGGCCGATCAAGAAGAGAAGTTGATTAATGTGCCCAAGGAATTCAAGGAAGCTATAGGTTGGACTATTCCCGACATCAAAGGCATTAGCCTATCTATATGTACGCACAAGATGTTAGCAGAAGAGGGTGTAAGTCTAACCCAGTAGAGGCAAAGAAAGTTGAACCCTATCATGATGGAGGTTGTAACGAAATAGATCATCAAGATTCTTGAATTTGGAATGGCATATACCATATCTGATAGTGAATAGGTTAACCAGTTACAATGTGTACGTAAAAAAGGTGGGGTAACTGCCGTGAAAACTGATGTGGATGAGCTAATTGCAACAAGACTTGCAACTTTATGGAGGGTCTGCATTGATTATTTGAAGCTAAACAAGACCACCCGAAAGGATCACTTCCCGTTACGATTTCTTAACAAACTCCTTGATTGGATTGCTAGATATTCTTTTTACTTTTTCTTGGATTGTTACTCCGGGTACAACAAGATTTTGATAGATCCAAAGGACCAAGAGAAATCGACATTCACTTGCCCATTTGATATATTTGCCTTTAAGATGATGCCATTTGGACTGTGCAATGTGCGGTCCATATTCCAAAGGTGCATGTTATCCATCTTTCATTATATGATTGAAGACATCATAGAAGTGTTGATGGATTATTTTTTCGTTCTTTAGCCAGTCATTTGATAGTTGTTCAGAAAACTTGGCTTTGGTGTTGAAACTGTGTGTTGACACCAATTTAGTGCTCAATTCAGAAAAGTGCCAATTCACGGTCGAAGAGGAGATTGTTTTGGGGCACAAGATATCGAGAAGTGGAATTGAAGTGGATAAGGCTAAGATTGAAGTGATTGCCAGTCTAGCATCTCCAAGCAATCTAAGGGGAATCCAAAGCTTCTTAAGTCATGCCAATTTCTACAGGAGATTCATCCAAGACTTCTCTAAAATAGCAAAGCCATTTTGCAACTTGTTAGAAAATGATCAGGAATTTGTGTTTGATGAAGATTGTGAAGAGGCATTATGGGTCTTGAAATAGAGGTTAGTAGAAGCCCCCATCATTACTACACCCAATTGGAACCACCCATTTGAAATCGGGTGCGACGCAAGCGACGTAGCAATGGGAGCGCGGGACTCGAGCAAAAGAAGGACAAAGTTTTCAGGGCTATCTACTATACTAGTTAAATGTTAGATGAAGTTCAAGTAAACTATAGAACGATAGAAAAAGAAATGTTAGCCGTTGTGTTTGCTTTTCATAAGTTCAGAGCTTACATATTAGGAACAAGAGTCATAGTGCACACTGACCACTCAGCCCTCAAATACCTCATGGCAAAGAAGGAAGCAAAACTGAGACTCATCCGATGGGTACTCCTCCTCCATGAGTTTGATGTAGAATTTGTTGACCGAAAAGGGGCAGAGAACCAAGTAACGGATCACTTGTAAAGATTAGAGAAATGAGAGTTGAATGAAGAAAGCTTGGGGTCCTTCATAAAGGAATGCTTCCTGGATGAGCAGTTCTACACAGCTAATATGATGAAAAAGACACCTTGGTACGCAGATATTGCTAACATTGTTGTCACCGGACTGGTACTTGGGGAGATCCCTTACCAACGAATGAAGAAGCTCATGCATGATGGAGGCTACTACTTGTGGGAGGAACCGTATCTCTTCAAGAATTGTATTGATCAAATTATCTGGCGGTGCATTCCCAAAGTGAAGCAAGGAGAAAATTTGAATGGATGCCTTGGATCCCGTTATGGAGGCCACTTTTGGGGGAAAAACAACCTTCAAGGTGTTTCAATCGACATTCTATTGGCCAACAATTTTTAAAGATGCTTAAGAATGTGTGGTCAAGTGTCCATAATGCCAAAGAACAGGAAACATCTCATGGATACAAGAGATGTCAGTCAACAATATCCTTGAAGTGGATATCTTTGATGTGTGGAGGATTGATTTTATGAGACCTTTCCCACAATTCTATGGCAACAATTATATCTTTGTTGCAGTGGACTACGTGTCAAAATGGGTAGAAGCCGTGACACTTGCAACGATCGACAAAAAAAATGTGGTGACCTTCTTGAACAGAAATATTTTCACACGATTTGGCACTTGAAAAGCCACCATAAGTGATGGGGGATCCCACTTTTGCAACAGAATATTTGAGGCTTTGCTAGGAAGATACGGTGCTCCCACAAGGTGGCCATCCCTTATCATCTCCAAACTAGTGGGCAAGCTTAAATTTCAAATCGTGAGATCAAGAGGATCTTGAGGAAGGAAGTTGGAACAACGCATAAAGACTAGACAAGAAAGCTTGAAGATGCATTTTGGGCATATAGGACACCTTACAAAACTCCTATCGGTGTGTCACCGTATCGTCTTTTGTTTGGAAAGTCATGTCATTTGCCGTTGCAACTGGAACACAAAGCTTTTCAGGCTATCTATAACTTGAATACGGATTGGAACGAGGCAGCTTATGGAAGAATGGGTGTTCTCAATGAAATAGACAAATTCAGGTTTCATTCATACCATAGTGCCACACTCTATAAGGAGATGACCAAGGCAAGACATGACAAGGGTATTCTTGATAAACAATTGATATGAGGCAAAGAGTGCTGATTTACAATTCGAGATTGAGGTTGTGTCCGGGTAAGTTTAAACCAAGATGGATTGGACCCTTTGTAATTTCCAAGGTATTCCCTTATGGCACACTTGAAGTCACAAATGAAGAAAAATGGTACAAATTCAATGTCAATGGACAAAGGGTGAAGCATTACCTTGGAGATTTGGATAACCTTGGCAAGTATAAAATGGCAGTAGGGCACCGAGAAGAGCAATTAAGCATTTGAACATAAAGAAGCAATAAGTCGGGCTAACAACAATAAACTTAGCACTGCTTGGAAGGCAACCCAAGATTCCTACACTCAACGTTGTTCTTTCTTCTGTTTATTGTCTTTAGTTAGTAGAATTAGAAGTTTGATTAATTAGATTAAATATTTTTGAAGGATTTAAGAAGGTGAAGAACCAGCTGGAGTTTAGCAAGGGAAGCTTGACTTCAACGAAGTGAAAATTTAAGATTAATAAGGGAGGAAATAGATAGCTTATGCATGTATACATTCATTCATTCGTGAAAAGTTTTGAAACATTGCATAAGCACCTCCAGAAAGTGGTAACCAAGGTTCATGATCATGGTGAAAGTGCAAGTTGGCTACATAACTTGAGAAAATTTGAGCCAAAACCTTTTAGAAGTTAAGTGTAGCTAGATGTTGGTTAAACTTTTTTATTTTAGAGTCAAAATCAGGATGACAATATGATTTTGCGTGACTAATAGTTAGTCACTCTGAAAATAATTTTCTCGCGTGACCTAGCCTATGCCATACCGTGTTGTTAATTACAAAGGATCAGAGAGTTTGCAAAACCCTCAGCATGGCGCGACCTGGAGAAAATCTACACAGTGTGAAAAATTGCACGGTATAAGTTGGCGTAGGCCATGCAAAAATTGGACAAAACAAGTAAATGTTCTCTAGTGAATTTTTGTAGCTTGAATGTATCCACGCCATGAAAATGCACATCCTTGTGTTGAAAAAGAAAATTTTTCCTAAGTGTTGAAGTGATTTTGAAAATTTTTCCACAGAGCATAGTTAATTTTTCAAAAATAATTCACAAGCGTTGAAATCATACGATGTGGTCTGAATACGGCTCCACGAATAGAGCAATAAGAGTTTTCAGTCTGATACAGAAGAACTCGCTTGACCGCAAGAGCCCATCCCGCTATGAATTTTACACTACATCTGTAAATTTGAATTTTAGCTTACACTGCGTGACTAACCAAAAAATCCCACGTCATGTTCTCTGATTGTTCATTAATTTGCGAAAATCTACTGTACCATAGTTCACGTGGGATGAGTTAGCCTACACCATGATGCACACTTAGAAAAAATTCCAAAATTTTCTAATTCTCATTTCATATCAGCCTAGCATAGCTCAAAGCAAGTCGCGCTGTATTCAATCCAATTTTTTAGCTGCACCAATCACAAAATTTATGCACAAATCCATCCATAGGAGTTTGTATACACACTTCACACACAATTATACCGATTCATCACCTCAGAAAACATCAAGGAATCACTGCATTCATTGCAGCCCTAAATTCGAAGGTTAAATTTTGATTCTCTCTTCTATGGTTGTTAATGTTTAATTGAGCTTCTTTTCATGTTTATGTATGTTAGATAATGCATAACTGAAGCTAATTTGGCATGGTTAACACCTAGAGCATTAGGAATGAAGATTAGTGTATAACTAATTTATTATGCTTGATGAACTTTGAATTTGTAGTTCCTTACTTGCAAATTGGTGTTGTAGATCCTTTCTACATGTTTAAAAGATGTTATTTTGAGTTTTTGAGCATGAAAAGAAAAAAATTTGATAGAATTAGAGATTATGTCCATTTTCAATTTTTAGTGAGTGAGCAATTAATTGTATAGTTTTTTGAGTTCTGATTGCCTTGCTAAATAGGTATATGTAATTGCTTGGTTTGCTTGTGAGGTGAGAAGTTCTTCAATGTATACAATTGGTTCTTGATCATGAAAACTCATGGGGCTTGAAATTCTGAGCTTGCATCACAGTATTACTTGGTTGTAAATAAGCCATTCTAGTCTTGAATTGTGCAAAAATTTGGTTAAGATGCTTGTGACACCTCATATGGAAATGAAATAAACTTCATTTAGGCATAAGGAACATTTCATTTATTTTCATGGTGAACTTGTGGGTTACACTTTCATGAGCATACCACCCTTTTTTGTGACATACATGAGAGGCATGATGTGGAAATTGTGAAGTTGAGTGTTTAGAAGTAGGCCAGGGCCTGTAAGTGAAGTGTTTCTGTGCTAAAAGGTTGATGCCCTGTTTTGAACTGCTATTTTGTCGAACCATGCTTGTTTAACCCTGTCTTGATTAGACAAGTTCTTATTAACTATTTCAATTGCATTATTCTATGTATAGCTTACCTAAGTGTTGGTGTTAGAATCATGGTTTATGTGCTTTGCAAGTATATATGACACCTAAGGGAAAGGGAAAAAGGATTTAACCAAGAGGTAACAAGATCTTGCCACCTCAAAGGGCCAAACTTCACAAGAAGAATCCCCAACAAAAGAAGCCACATCTCCACGACTTCTTCTTTCCAAGAGTATCTTGTGCATACAAATAGACGACTAATCCTCTCAATGTCGACAATAGTCCACCCAATTGCTCTTTGATACATTTGCAGCACCTTAATGAGTTTCTTTTTTAGCCATGGTTCTAATGTGACTGAAATAACCACTAGAAGTGTGTTGTTTCTTCCCAAAAAAACATTCTTAAGGTGAGATAGAAGTGGTTTAAGCTCCAATTGTGGTGGCTCTTTGGCTATTGGTTTCAATATATTTTCCCTAAAATCAAGAAGTTCAACATGCCTTATTTTAGTGGGCTTCTCCATAGCAAAATCCATAAGCTCATATAGAGATGAATCTAAAAGAACATATTCAACTATGTTTTGCAATTCTAATGCAATAGTCTCATCAATTTGAAACAATTCAAAACTACACATGTGCATTAAAGAATTATTATCATTAATACCTAATATTTTCATGGGATTACATGCATTAACTAATGATTCAACAATATCCATGAAAAAACAAGTATTAATGTCATGGAGATGCTTCTTAGTGTAATTAACATTAAATGTTACCTCTTCATGATTAATGCAGAAGGCGGTGGTTTTGTTGTATATGCTAATCAAAGTATCTCCCATAGCTAGAAAAGGTCTCCCAAAGATAATAAGAACATCCTCATCCTCCTTCATGTCCAGGAAAACAAAATTCACCGAGATAATGAATTTATCCACCTCTACCAACAAATCTTTAAGAATTCCCATCGGGGTAACAATGGACCGGTCCACCAATGGAAGTGTAATTGTGATCGATTTAACTTTATCAACCAATCCATCATTGACTGCAATAGATTAAGACATCAAATTAATGTCGGCACCCAAATCATTTAATGCCTTGGCAAAATATCTCAAACCAATCTGGCAGGAAATTGTGCAACTTCCTGGATCCTTAAGCTTAGGAATGATATTTGTCTTCATTAAGCACTTCTCAGATTCATTCAATTGAAGTACCTCATCACACTACAAAATCTGCTCCTTATTCAAAATAAGATCCCTTAAAAATTTAGTGTAAGTCGGCAACCTACGTACGAAGTCCAGCAAAAAATTTCCACATTGAGCTTCTTAACCATCTCTGTAAACTTGCTAAACTGAATCTTCTTCTTTGTTGGCTGCACCCTTTGAGGAAAGGTAGAGGTGGCACAAATCCTTTAAAATTAAAGGCACTTGGAGGTTTTTTCTTCCTCCATATTCCTTTACCTTCCTTCTTTTATTCCAATTGCTTTTGAACTTCATCCTTGTTTAACCTCAACTACAACTAGATTATCCATTAAAAGCTCTTCCTAAGTAATCACCACTGGCTGCAACTCTTTACCGTTGCGAAGTGTAATTGCATGAAATTGCTCATTCTCTTTTGGGTTGGGAAAGTATCACTCGGTAAAGACCTAGCGGGTTTATTATGCCAAAAACTGGCCATTTAGCCTATTTGAGTCTCCATATTTTTAAGAGCAGAACCAAGCTCCCTTAAAATACTGCCATGCATTTCCACTAATTTCTTTAATGCAGCACATTATTGATCACCTGATGCAACACGCTTGTTTATTTTGGCTCTCAGTCCTGCTATAATATCTTTCATAGTGGGCTTGCTATCCTCATTTTATGTGTCTTGTTGTTTACCAAAGCTCGATAGATAAGTCGGTCTCATTGGTGTATTATACTACTGTCTATTTTAATCTCCTTGATACCACTTGTCACTTCCTTGCCCTGTCCACTAGTTAGGATTAGAATTCCAGTTGTAGTTGACATACTGCATAGGCTCGTTGGTGACTTGAGGACACTTATTTATATGATGCACTCCTTAACATAATCCACAATATGAAGTTTTGTTTGCCCCCAGTACTATCTGAATATGAGCCAAGGTATTCTATATAGTTTCCATCTGCGCATCCAGGTTAGTTGTTTTGTCCAATTCCAACATACCAAATTGTCTCCTTCCTTGATTACGCCTTGCTCTTGGAAGCATACTCTGATTATTAACTATGCGTTCAAAGAACTCTTCAACTTCTTCTGGTGAATTTTCACGCAAATTTTCTCCAACTGTGAGATTTACGAAATACAAAGTCTCCAAATTTAGCCCATTGCAAACGATGCCCAGCTCTCATCCAGGCTCCATCCTACTGTTTGGGCACTTTCAAAACAGCTCACAAAACCTATCCCAAACCTCTGTGAATGATTCATTGTCACCTTGATAAAATTGCATAAATTCCATATAGATATAGTTCATTCAGGATGGAGCAAAGTATTTGGTCACGAACCTCTTTGCAACTTCATCAAAAGTTCTAATCCTGGCCCCATTGATTTAGTCATAACAACTCTCTACTATCCCTTGAAGTGAGAAAGGGAACAACAATCTCTTTATAACATCATGAGAGATATGATTGAGTTTGCAGGTATTGCACAATTTAATGCTGGAATATTGGCCCATATTAAACAAAAGGAATCTAAGCAAGCGGCATTTGATAGTTTTCCGTAGCCACGGTACATGTTTAATCCAAATTATTCATCATGGGCTTATAATGATCACAATACCAACACCATGGTGCTTTCGGTTGCACTAGAGGAATCACAGGAGGAACAATATCTAACAGTGAATCTCTTGGTGCAGACATCTTCTCAAAGTCTAATTTTTCCTTAGCTCGCAAAGTCTTTATGAAACGAAACCCGGATCGACTCGCTCCAAACCCCGAATTGTATATCACAGAAGCAAAAACTATTCAGGACCTTTCAAATAAAATCAATGAACAACAAACAATCTAACAATGTAGATTGGCAATTATAAACCAATTGATAAAGCCGCTTTGCGCAAACTAATTAATTCTCAAGATTTGTTAGCTTGAAAGCCCTTCGAAGGAATTCAAATTCACAAAGATAAAACATTCATTGTTTTATTTCTCAACTAAAAATTCTTTGCTAATCTAAAAAATACGTACACATATTAGCCTTTTTATAGGCTTAAAAAGAAACCCTAACTTGCTAAATAAGTAAACCAAAACTAACTCTAACAAACTGGACTTGGATTACATTAAATATGGACCTTAATAATTAAAGAACATTTTAATTATAAAGTACAATACAATTAAACCCAAAACAACTAAAAACGAAAAGTATTAAAACTCTGCTGCACACCGACGTCGCGACGTGGGGAAGCTCAACGTTGCGACGTGGGGGAAGCTCGACGTCACGACATGGGGGAAGCTCGACATTGCGAAACCTAAAATAAAAATACGCCAA
The DNA here is from genome assembly GCA_016586305.1 of Ophiorrhiza pumila. NCBI lineage: Eukaryota > Viridiplantae > Streptophyta > Magnoliopsida > Gentianales > Rubiaceae > Ophiorrhiza > Ophiorrhiza pumila. The sequence goes on along the minus strand of BLIW01000007.1, from coordinate 21,762,551 downwards.
TTTTTGGACATCGCAACGATAATGAACGTCGCGACGTGCAACTATAAACGTCGCCGATGTGGCTTGCCGTCCACGTCTCTTTCTTCAATTCCAGGTCTCAAAATGAAGGACACTTCTTCTACAGCTGGAATGAACATTTTGGATTTCTTGGACTTGACATATGATCTTGATTTCGTATCATTTCCTCCCACTTGAAAAGATTTGACCTCAAATCTTGTTGATTGGTAATTATCAAGACAAAAAAGGTAAAATATATGGAAATTCATGTTCATTATTTTTCCTCTCTTTGCCTTTTTTTACAAACCTCACCTTTAGGCTTTTTCCATTTAAAACATTATTCAATTCTTTTTCTTGTTTCTCATGATAAACAACAAAATTATCAATTAATGCAAAAACACTTAAAAATAAAAGAATTTACATCATCACAAGAAGTATTAATTTGATTAACCTCTTCTTCTTGATTTGTCTTTGTTGATGACAAAGCTTCCTCCAATATGGGTGAGTGAATTTCTTGCAAAGAAGCTTCATCTTCCTTGGATTCATTCCCCTCAATGGTAGACTCAATATCCTCCAAAATAACATTTGGCCAAGGCATATCCGAAAGAAATTCGCCTTAACATTCGGGCTCAATAATGATCTCTTCAATTGTATTTGCTACATTTCGTTGTGGAATGTCATCAACCCATGCCCATAGGAGGATCATCAATAACATAGGAATTTGGATCCTTACATTTAACAACCCCATCAACAATAACAACTTTCAATTTACTTGTGCATTCAATCTCAGTATGACCATATCCAAGACATGTACCACATCTAGGTATCTTTGGTTTGGGATCTTTCAAGGCACGTAAAGCATCCCTAAATTCTTTCTCAAGTTCATCATCCGTTTAGGAGGTAAGGAATACGATAAATACCTCTTTCAAGGCACGTAAAGCTTACAGCTCATGCATAGCATTCACCTACACCTCCCAAGCACACCACTTGCACACTACTTGCACACACCATGAGCATATCTTTCATGGTGTGGCCGCACCATGTGACCACATTGTGAAAAGATTTTCATGTTGTGGCTGCACCATGAAAGTGCTTTCAGGGTGCGGCGACACCGTGCGACCATACCGTGGGAAACAAATTGCAAGGTGTGGCCGCTTTGTGCGGCTGCACCCTTTAACTCATTGTTTTTGGGGTGAAATTTTTTCTAAAGGTTGATTTTTTTATGTTTGAATGTATAGGTTGTTGAAGGAGTAGATTCTTTGGCTCGAAGGTGTGGAATGCATGGTGGATACGTGATCAAGCTTGGAGAAGGTGTGAAAGGTTTGGAATAGTTAGGGACCTGAGATGGTTAAGCACGTGCACATTTGAGAGGATTGTTTTTCTACAGTGGCCATTTTGTAAATAAGGGTTTAGTTTACGTTTTCTTGTTAACTACGTTTTCGCCCCTATAAATAAGGAGATTTTGAGTTATTTTTGGTGGAGCAATTAGGAGATTGATTTTTGATTTGTGAGTGGGAGACTCTCTCTCTCTCTCTACATTTTGTACTCCAATCGCGAACTCTTTTGGAATTATTGGATCAATCTTTGGAACTCACTATCATTCTGAGGAAGTATAGAAAAATTCTCTTCGTGATTTTGATCTTGTTGAAGAAATTAATCAGTAAATTCTCTCAATTTCTAAAGATGAATTCTTCAATACAGTTCATTGATGATTATGATCCAATAATGGCATTGTTATACTAAATCTGAGATGTTCTAGGGTTCCGATGAATGAATGCTTAACTTAGGCAATTTCATGCAGTGCAATTAATGTGATTCATGAACAATAAATTTATGCTTGGTTTCATTGATCAAAACTATTGAATTGTACAAATTTGAACCAATATTTCTGAATTGAACTTTAGTTGCAGTCATCAAGTTTAATTGAAGCTAGATTCATTAATATTTGATGGGAATTTGTGTAATTAGAACTGAAGTATGAAATAAAGTCTCTATACTTGTTTTGCGTTGGTCGATTCCTAGAATGCAATCATCATGCTGATTTTAGACCTCGAAATCTTAAGATCTAAGTGTAGAGTAATTCTATGAAGCTAACGAAAATTATAAAACCTAAATTTAGGCTTCATCATGGGAAGTTTTTAGGAGAAATTGCTAAAAGTGGTTTAGTTATAGAGAATTGGGAGTTGTGGGTATAACTCATCACTCTTAGGCCTCATCACGGGAAATGAGTGGTGTTAGGGAGTCTAGAGGATGGTGCGGTCATCATGCTAACCAGAATCTAGATTTTCTGCCAACTAGTTTCCTTAGGATTCGTGAGATGTGTTAGTTGAATTGCGTAAATTGTTGAATGGAGTATTCATTCGGTCGAGGAACCCTAGAACATACCTTATTCTGCATTAGTACCTTAATTATTTATCAACTTTCTTGTTATTACTATTCAAGAGTAATTCTGAGGATTTTTAGGACCAACTCTTCCCTGTGGTACGATACCCTACCATCACTACTACATTATGTTAGGGATAAATTGATAGCATGCAAAAGCTCACATCATGGAGTAAAGGAGAGAATCATAACTTTCAAGGTGGATGACCAAGAGCTAACTCTCCAAAATTGCAAGGAAAAACCAATGAAAGAAAGAAAAAGTGCCAATGTCATCAACCCAAAGTGATCTTCAAAAATCAAAGTGTTAAAGGAAAATGTGTAGCCAAACCCCTTCCAATGGAGGAGCAAGGAAATATTTAAGTTTTGACATAGGAGACATGGGTAATCATGATAATGCTCTCCTTTGGGAAAGGGGAATGATAGCACGTGGCAAGATGATCCTTTCACGTGGTATATATGTTGTCGATCTAGCATGAATTCAGCACAAACAAGAACAAGACACAAAAAAAACGGATATGGAACGTAAATACTTGGATATTGATCCAAACCCTTATGTTATACAGGATGATTAACTTAACCCAAGTAATCTCGATGTTAAGAAAGTTAGCTTGGCTTGCTCTCGATTAAGAGCGGGAAGATAAACTATCTATGGTCACGCTTAGAAGTTTACTGGAATTCAAAATTGGTTCACTGCCAATAATGAAGGTTTTCTTAAAACTAAAGCTAAAATAAGGCTTCTTTCAATTTCATCAAATCTTGTTTATTCAATGAAGAAGATGCCTTTAAATAGGCTACAAGAAGTGTCAATATATGGTATTTTCTTGATGTGGGATAATTGCTGATCATGTTTCCTAATTGGATTTGACTTCCACTTATTTCGTAAAACTAACTAACTAATTCAAATTAGGAACCTATTTGAAAATAATTTCTTAAACCAAATTGAAACAATTAATTAAAACTAAAAACCTAATATTTCACATGTTAATTCCATGCAAGGATTAGTAACAATGCGAAACAAAAATTCCTAAAATCAAATCAAAATTTAAAGATACGTAAACCCTAAATTTGGCGATGGTAGTCCGCCCGACATCATAATGTTCATGTTATTGGCATTGTTTCACCATGATAAAGGGAGAATCTTGGAAAAACCAAAACATCAAAGTTGTAGATGTTTCGCTTAGCATTCCAATGCTTCTTGAATCCGCCCATGCAGAGTTATACCAAAAGAGATATGACAAGAATATCAAAACGTGGAATAATCTCTCAGCATTTAACTTTTGACGCCTCTTGTCAAGTTTAACTTTGTTTTCCTCCTTGGAGTCTCGAACCTCTATGGAACCAACTTGAGGCATGATTTCCAAGATATTCCAGGCCTCCATACATGGGATTCATTACAAACATATGGAATTTGCACCTTGAACATCTTGCTCATTAAGCACCGACATGATTTCATATAAGAGAATGAGCAAAGCAAAGAAGAAGAAGGTGGCACCCTTTGATGACAAATGATGAAGAAGAGGAAGAATAAACTTAATGCTCTTGGGAAGCAATCCAAAGAGTTTCTATCTTTTTACGTTTTAGTTATTTTTGTTTCATTTTATTTTGATTAAATTTGAATTTAATTGAGTGTGTTTAATGTAGGTGAATGAGGATACAAGGAGTGAACAAAGTGAAGACTATGAAAAAAAGTTCATGTCTTTTGAAGCCAGGCCTAAGAAATAGCTTGATGCATAGTGTAAAGAGCTTGTCTTTCCAAGATGTGGGTTTTGGATCATAACTTAAGCATAAGGTAGAGGAAAAGTGCACATGAAGGGCCAAGTTGGAAAACATGGTGAAATAAACTAAGTCTTGGGTAAGTGAGGTAAGGAAAAGATTCAACCTTTAATCTATAATTCAAAATTCAACAATTTTAAATACCCACTTTCCCTCTCTCTTGTCATTTCAAAACAAAAATTGCATTTTTCTCTCTCCTCTCTCTTTCCCTAAACCCAAAACCACACTAGCACACACACTCAATGAAAATTCTTTCTTAAGATTTAAATTAGAAACAACTTCATCTTTAAATATCACACAAGCAAACTAGCACATTAATTCTCCTTAAGAAGTTCCTTCCCACAACTATCAAGAACTCAAAGAACAAGGAAAAAGGCAAGGAACAAAAATTAGAACTTTATCAAGGAAATTCATTCTCTAAGCTAAGGATCCGGGGTATGTTCTTCGTAATCTTAATTTATTTTATGCTTTAATGTCATAATAATGACTAGGAAATCATGATTTGACTTGGGGACAGTCCATTTAGTTGAGAATATTCTTAATTTGACAAGTGGGTTTGAAAACCCACTTGTTCTTTCTCTTACCTGTTTTAAGTGGGTTGTTAAATTTGACATAGATATGAGTAGAATTAAGGTTTGTGCTTTTGTTATATATTATTTTTTAGCATTAATTCTATGATTATCTTTGAAATTTATGGTAATCTTGATTTGTGGTAAAATGGGAAATTAGTCTCATGATACTAGAAATGGGCTTAAACGTGAGTAGGCTAATTGTTTGATATTTTGCCACTCTTAAGTTGCCTTTGCGTCCTTATACCTTTAGAATATTGATTAAATTCATAATCACGTGGAAAGATGTGAAAGGACTATGGACATGAGAATTCAAGTGTTTATTAAAGGAAGTAGACCAAATGCATAATTGAAGTGTACATGTGTGTGCATGTGCGTGTGTGTGGTGTGTGTGTTTCTGCCTATGGCCTTGAGTGAGTGAGAGTAAGTTTTATGTGGGAAATTGAGTATGTTATACAAGGAAAACTCTGAGAACCTAATTCAAAAGTTTTACCTTTGAAAAAAAAATATGGTGAAATGCTCTTGCATGCATAACTTGAAATTTAGTCCATGAAACTTTCTAGAGCTATTCACTATAGGAGATCACAATTTAATTTGGTAATAAGTACCTAATTAAGTGTGAGAGGATGTATGTGTGTTTTGACATGTACAAATTGTTGAGCTTAATGTTGACTAAGTCTTCATTTCTTCATCTCTATATAGCATGCCTTTGTAGTTTAATTTTCTTTACAAGTAGAATAGTTGTGTAGATTGATTTTTGTATTCTTTTAGGGCACAAGGATGACCAAGCCAACCAAGAAAAAGGCTAATACATCCAAGGGAATTGCACCCAAAAAGGTTACCACCAAGAAGGTAGCCTCCAATACTCAAGTGATCAAGCCTACATCTAAGGCAAGTAATGGGGAGAAGCACAAACCATGGCCACCAGTAGCACAAAACAAGTGGTGTCCAAACCGAGAGTTGGAAAAAGTCACCAACTCCACCATTCAATCCCTTAGATGGAAAATTTGATGCACAGAAGGCTAAGATATTTTTCAAGGAATAGATGTCTATGAAGAAGGTCATAGCCAAAAGAAGCTTGACCATGACCAAAAAGCCGTTTGCTTCAATCATAGAGAAGAACACTTGGGGGAAATTTAAGATGGCCGAATTACCATGAATATCACCATGTTAAGAGAATTCTATTCTAATATCATGGAGGAGAATAAAGAACGAGTGTGGGTGAAAGGCATACTAGTAAAGACTAATAGAGACTCAATCAATAAATTTTATAGAATAACCGAGGGGGATGATAACGAGCTCTTGGAATGTCTGGAAAAAGAAGATTTTGATGAAGTAGGTAAGGTCTTGGCTCTGCGGACACAAAATTGACAAAGAATCAATACATAGAGATACTTTCAATTCCAAAGGAACATTTCCTCCCCAAAACCAAGGTGTGGCAAGCGTTCATCCTTAACAAACTCATGCCTAGCACCCACTTTAGTACAATGAGCATAGCAAGATCTTTGCTAGTTTTGAGGATAATTCTAGGCAAGGCTATAGACATAGGAGGGATCATTGAGGAACAAATAGCCTTGACCTTGAATGATGAGAAACTTGGACTCTTCTTCACATGTTTAATCACGGAAATGTGCTCGGCCCAAGGAGTCAAGAAGATTGTGGGACATAAGATATTGGTTCCAGGAGCGGCTATTTCAAACCTATTGGTTAGGGCAATGAGGAAAGGGCAACCAAGGAGGAAAATCAAGAAGACTCCATTCAAGAGAAGAGAGGCGCAATGAGCACAAGAGGTGCCTAATACCTAAGTTGCAGCACTCGTGGATGAAAACAAGGAACTAAGGGCTGAGATTGATGAGCTCAAGTTAACATCATTAATAATAAATCAAAATATGTGCTCTTTGGGGACATTTATCTCTAGGAGGCTTGGAGCGGTTACCGACTTATTGAAGGAGGTGGTGGACTTGGCTCACTTACTGGGTCAAAATGATTATGTTAACAATTTAAAGGTGGCTGAATGGCTAGGGAAAAAACCTCTTCCTAGGCAACCACAAGATGAAGAGCAATGGGAGCCAACAACTTCAATGTAACCACCTCCCACAACTGAAGCAAACCCCAACCCTAATGTTTCGCAATTCGCCCCTTCAACATTCTTGGGAAGAACTCTCTCACCAACACTTGATCAAAGCCCTACTTCTTGGGTTGAAGCCAAAAAGGAGAAAATGGTGAAGAGAAAGAGAGTTTTCAAGGAGAAAGTGGGTGATGTACCATCTAAGCCACTAAAGAAAAAAAGAGGTGAAGCACAAGCCAAAGGTGGCCAAGGATGTTGAGCCACCTAGGGATATGCAAAAGGAAAATTCACCCAAGGAAGTGCATAGATAAGCCAACACTTCTTTCACTAATGATAAGGCAGCATCACCTACTCCCCTTGACCCAAATAAGGATACTCAAATGTCTTCTTGAACACTTTTCAGGTAGTCACTTGTCACACTTAATCTCTTTCTATTTAACTATTTAAAGATCTTAAGTGTGAGAGGGAAAGAAGAAGTGTCAAAGTGTGATGGTTTGCTTTCCTTTTATGCTTATCAATGTGAAGTGAAAGTGCTTGTTGCTTGTTTGTACTTGTGAAGTGAAGCCAACATGTTTGAAGTAAATACTTGTGTCTAATGTGGTGCCTAGATGCAAGAATCAATGCTATGTGTTTAGTTCAGTTCTTTTGATTTTCAAGAACTGTGTTTAGGTTTGAAACCCTAGTTTTTAGTTTTTTTAGATATTTCTTGTGAAGTGATTATAAATACAAATGTTGTTTGTGAAAGTGATTATGAATATATGTTATGAGTTTGTGATATATGACTCATTGGCTTAATGATATGTTAAATCATACAAAAGTGCAGTAATGTGGTCAAGTGGATTGATATGACCATAATAAATTTGGGTTTAAATTAAATGTTTAAGAAAAACTCATTACTAAGTAGTAATGATGGACTCTAGGTATCAAAAGTTTAAAACATTAACAAATCTTGCCAATAAGCACATAAGGGGAATTTATAGGAATAGTTAGTCTTTGAAATAGTCGTAGTGTCGTTTTGGAACTCCTACAAGAAAAACAAACTTAATTACTCTAAACACATAACAACTAACACAACAACTAACATTTAAATAAACATAAAAAAAGAAATTATAGTTCTAGGTTTATTTAGTCCCTAGCTAGACTTTATTCTCGTAGCTAATCCCTTAAGATCGGAGTAGCCATCACGGTACCAAAATAATGCTCTTTCAATGGCACTCCTTTGCCATTTATAGGGCGTCCTTTGGCACCCTTTGATTAGGAGCTTGAGCTTATGTTCACGGGGAGCAACCTCAACAAATTCAACTTTGTACCACTCTTGCTCCCCCATTGTAGGCTCCTCCTCTTCTTCTTCAACCAAGAATTTTGGCCTCACTAATGGTCTCTCAACATCTTTCAAGATTATTTCCACCTCCATCATACTTTGGCATTCTTCCTTACAAGACTCAACTAATGGCCATGCACACATGGTCTCAAAACACTCATTAGAAAGTTCATATATAGACGCATCAAAAAAGCTATTTTCAACCAAGTTACCTATCTCACAAAAAATATTCATGTCTTCCTTATCAAAGCTAACATGGACTTTATTTTGAGACTCACCCTCATTCAAATTACATTAAGCATCATAATCATTTAAGGGTGTCTCATTGCACATACACCTAATGACATCTACCATTTTATGCAAATCATTAAATTCTATGTAATATGTCAAAATCACACACAAATGCACTATGTTAGCTATTTATTGACAAATTAACAAATCATCTTCACATAAGCTATCATATGCATCAATATGTGGGGTGTCCTCATTCCTAAGGTGATCAAGCTTAGGAAATGTTACGTGACCATTATTCATTGTGGCCCAATTGACCTACAAGATTTGAGTGAGGGTAAGGTGAAAAGTTTTGGTCCAATTGGATATCACTCTCCTTCATGAAACGTGAGTAGCATTGGAAAGTGTGATTGCCTTCATGGTACCAATTACAAGAAAATGCATCCTTACTCAATTGAACTTGTACATCATTCAAAGTTTTGGTCACTTCGACCATTTGAGCCTCAAGTATAGCATATCTATCATTAATTTCATCATCCAAGCATGAAGTGGTATAGAATCGCAAAGGTTATATTTACACACATTCATTAGTGTCCCAAAAAACTATGGAAGAAGGATTCCTAAATATGCTATGTGTTGGTCTAGTGTCTTCTACCTCAAATAGTAGGTCAACATGATTTGGTTCAAGAAAGTCTCCAAACAACCTAGACATATTTGGACAAACTTCAACACAAAAAAAGAAACTAAAAATGAAAGAAAACATAAGAAACAAATATGCATAACATCACAAGCTAAATGTTTACAACTACTCAACACACATAAACACCAATCCTAAAATTGATTGCCTTCTCCGACAGCGGTGCCAATTTGATAGCAGTCTTGAAGCTAGGTCAAATGCAAAGGCCTTATCGAATCAAATATATTTATAACCCTAATTATCATGACATTTAAGGTGCATTAAGACACAGACGTTTTGTAGCTAGAGAAAGTAGGGATCATTCCCACAGGGAGGGGATGAGTTTGTACAATTAGTGTAAACATGTGTGTAGTATTGGAAGTATAAGCAAGCAAAGGAATGACCTAAACTATACTAATACTACCAAATAAATTTGAAAAATGTGTGGAAGAGGATTCAAGTAATTAAAGTATACCCTTGGATTTGGCTATCTCAAATGTGAGTGTTATGTGTGGTTTATCCTATGGAATCACTACGACTAAAGGTGAGCCAATTCAACTAAGTCCCCCCTTTATGGGAGAGGCAAGGACCTAAATGCATTGTCTCCTATAGAAAATTGACCAATTAACCAATTAACCAATCCCCCCTTTATGGAGGAGGCAAGGACTACCTAACTAATGTCAACCGAAATTTCAAAGTCTGTCCAATCTTCTAACTCTCTAATCCAACCCCTCCTTTATAGTAGAGGCAAGGGTCGAACTTAGCTACTCCCTTAAAAATAACTCCCTAATTTACTTCCCCCTTTATGGTTGAGGCAAGGACTAAACTAGTTCATGTCTACCAAGTTCATCAAATCTACATTGGACTCTCAATATCTCAATCAATTCCCCATTTGTGGCAGAGGCAAGAATGGGCTAAGATATCTCTACTAATTCATTACCTACATACTAGTCTACCATTAGCATAAACATAGCATAAAACCACACATTAACACATTAAATCAACAACTCATAACCACAATCCAAGGGTAATAGCAATTTGGCCTCTCATGGCACACAAGAACTTCATAAATATATATGAACAAGCAAGGAAATAAGCAAAGAAGTGTAAGGAAAAGAGACTACCTATTTGATTTAACACAAAATGAAGCCTTCCAAATGTTAATTCCAAGCAAAATATCCAAGCTTTTACATTCTCTTGAAGCACATAAGTATTAAATAAAGTTCTTCCACAGATTGAGGGAACCAAAATATACTCTAATCTACTACTAGTTGGTGCCCCCAAGAGGTTCTAAAAGAAGCTAGCCTAGATTTCTTCTTCTTCCTCTCTTCTTATTCTTCCCTCTTTTCTCCCTTTCTCTTCCATTTTGTCTCTCTTTTTTCGCCCTCCCTCTTGGCTGCAAGACATCCCAATATATGGGGAAGGGATTAGGGTTGAAAGTGTGTGTCCTAGACGTTCCCAAAATACCCTTTGTGGCTTTCAAAATGGAGTGTAGAACAGGTAAAATTGAGTTGCAATCGCGATCCTCTGCGGCCGACTGAAAACTTCTTGGGGCGCGTTGCTGGTCTCTTTGGCGTGCCAATAACATCTCCGGTGCGCCAAAGAGCCCAAACAGCATTTGTCTCCGGCGCGCCGGAGAACTTTTCCCGACGCGCAGGAGTCTTCTGTCCAAACCTCTGAAAATGCTTGAAAATAGCTCTTTTTGCTCCGTCTTCATTCCATTGCTCATAATTGGCAACAATGTCTTACAAAACACGTTAAAACACGTAAAAATGACATTGAAAAATACTACAAAGATGCTTAAAAGTTAAGTGAAACGAATCCAATAAGGTGAAAATCGTCACCTTATCATTCATTCAGATCATGAAAGCCTCAAATTTTTAAAGACTAAAGGTTAGTTGAATAAGAGAAGGTAAATGGTTAGAGTTCATTGAATCCTTTTCATATGTGATTAAGTATAAAGCTGGAAAAGATAACATTGTAGCGGATGCATTGTCTAGGAAGTATTATTTGCTGACTTTTATGCATGCTAAGTTACTTGGATTTGAATTGACTAAAGTGCTTTATGCTAGTGATGCTGATTTCCAACGTGTTTATGATCAACGTTTGCAAAATTCGAATTGGGATTGTTGTGTGCAAGATGGTTATCTTTTCAAGAGAGAAAAATTGTGCATTCCACTAAGTTTTATTTGTGAATTACTTGTTATAGAAACCCATGGTGGAGGGTTAATGGGGCATTTTTTAATACCTACAACTTATGATGTCTTGCATGAACATTTTTATTGGACAAACATGTTGAAAACTATTGAAAGTGTTTATTAAAGTGCATTAGTTGTAAACAAGCTACGTCGAAGGTATTGCCTCATGGTTTGTATACTCCTTTGCCAATTCCTAGTCATCCTTAGGTACACATTTCTATGGATATTGTGATTGAATCATCTAGGTCTCGTACTGGTAAAGATAACATAATTTTTTTGTTGATAGGTTTAGTAAAATGGCTCACTTTATTGCATGAACTAAAACTAGTGATGCAACTTATATTGCTGATTTGTTTTTTTTATCAAAGGTAAAAATTTTATTGATCAAGGTTTCCATATACACTGTACACCGGGCATACCCGGGCAAATTACATGATAAAAGGTTGGAAATCTTAGAACCTAAAAAAATTTCCCGACATCGCAACGTGCATGGGCTGACATTGTGACGTCCATTTTTTTATCAAAGGTTAAAATTTTATTGATCAAGGTTTCCATATACACTGTACACCGGGCATACCCGGGCAAATTACATCATGAAAGGTCAGAAATCTTAGAACCTAAAAAAATTTCCCGACGTCACGACGTGCATGGGTTGACGTTGTGATGTCCATGCACGTCGCGACGTGCATTGTCGCATGTCGCGACGTCTGTCCACGTTGCGACGTGGCTCACTGAAATTTGCAAAAATTGTCCAAAAAATGAACGAAAAATGCACCATAAAATCGACAATTTCTACGTTGGGATATGGAGGTTTCCACGTGCGACGTATAGTGTGAACGTCGTGACGTGGAGGCAAAAATAGCCAAAACAGGAAATACAAAGAAAATAATCCACCTAGTCAAGGATAGAGACACTAGGGTACAATGATAAGCCTACCCTGTACACGTGTGTCTTTATCCTTTGTAGAATATCCTGATGTATAAGTACTATTCTATCAAAATATAACCTGTTCCTCGTGAGCCATATGTAGTAGACCCTACATGCAAATGCTAGCCTAATTTTACGAGTCCTCCAGGAGGTTCCTCAGTTTACTTTCTTGAGGCAATTCAAGCCAGCATCCAGGGTCGTCATGGCCCTCCTCAGACCGCACCAATCCCGCATGTCATCCCATATTGCCTTGGTAAAAGGACAAGCAAAATATAGGTGTTGGATGGTCTTCTCAAGTTCTCGACAGAATCCACAAACAGGGTCAATATGAAGATAACCCAGTCTCTCCCTCGTGAGAAGCCTGCCTCTAATCCCTAGCCACAGTGTGAAGGAGTGCTTAGGCGGAATATAAGAATTCCATATCTTCAACTCCCAAGGTACCTTCGAAGTCGAGGTGCGAAAATAATGATATGTAGCCCTAGTAAGACCCGGTTGCTTCCATTTCTGCATAATATCCTCTGCCTGTGCCACCAATCTCTCTCTTTCTGTATAATCTGATATCTGATGGACAGGATCCTCCTCATGAGCGTGGATTGCTCTCTACGGGGGAGAGGTCCCAAATAAACCACTGTTTTAGATAGTAATGTTGAACCTATTACACCCACAAGGAATCCTTCTTGTGGTGTATATTCCAGAGGACCTTAGATAAAAGAGCTAGGTTCCATGCCTTCGGATCCGTGACTCCCAATTCGACCTCCTCCTTTGGTATTGCCAAGTCCTCCCAAGCCACCTTTGGTTGGCCACCGTCCCATAGGAAGTTCCTGCAGAGCTCAATAACTCTGGTGATGACCTCAGCGGGGACCGGTAAGGCAGAAAGCCAGAAGCAATGAATACACTGTAGGACCGATCGAATAAGCTCTAAACGGCCAGTATGAGATAAAGAAGATGCAGTCCATTTGCCAATCTGAGTCGTAATCTTCTCCAAGAGTGGAGTGTAGAGCACAACCTGCAAGGAAGTTGTTGTTTGCATGGCACACCACAAAGTATTGTTCGTGATAGAGATGTTAAATTCTTGTCTCATTTCTTGTGTATTGCTCATTCATAAACTGTTGGAAAAAACTAAAGTAGTAAATCATACTTTGTTTTCTTTGTTTCGTGCTATAATTCAAAATAACCTTAAAAACTAGGAAACTTGTTTACCACATATTGAATTTGAATATAATCATACTTTGCATAGTTCGATTAATTGTTCCCCATTTGAAGTTGTTTATGGTTTTAACCATTTGACTCCTTATCATATTCTTCCTTTGCCTACTAATGAGTTTGTTCATGTGGATGGTAAAAAGAAAGCTGAGTTTGTTCAGCAATTTCATGTAAGGGTTAGAAATTGAACTGAAAGAAGAAATGAGCAATATGCAATCTTTGTTGAGGTCACGAACAAAAAAGATGAAGATAGCTTTGCAATCTTTGTTGAACATGTTTTGCATCACCAATGAGGATGAGAATGAAGGCTTGGAGTTGTCTTCAAGTAAAGTTGACGTCGGAGTACTGTGACATGTTTATTACATCTCTATTGATGTTTTAGAACATGTGGAATCAAGTTTAAAAATGAAAAATTTTGTTGAAGACCAAAACTCTCAACCTCACAATGTCTAGCCTCTCCACATAACGACACCTACCAACATCGTGACGTCTGACATTCCCCACGTCGTGACATCATTCACTGGATGAACATGAGAAAAATTATATCTTCTCCACGTCACGATGTCCAGCACCACCCACGTCGCAACGTTAGGGATTTTCCCATTTTTGAATTTTATGTTTTGTTTCATTTTTGAAAGTTATAACAAACAATTACTTTAATGTTTCCTTCACAAATTTAGAGTAGGGTTTTATTATTGTTGTGAAACCCCAAAATTTTCATATAAATAAATATCATAGTTAATTGTTTACAATTTTACATTTTCTGTTATATGAATTTATTTTAAAAATAAATATTAGAAATATATATATTTAACTAGTTTCACTAATAGACATGAGTTTTGATTTAAAATTACTATACGAAAAAATGTGTGTAAATTGTTTTTGTGGGCTAACAAGCTAACACGAGAAGATATTGGAATCAATTGTAAGATCAAAAAGTTTCTAGGGACCTGATCGAATAAATTAACTAAGAGTGTGGACTCTAGTTAAGTACTTTATATTTAAAGGATCAATTGACAATTTAGAAAAGTGTAAAAAAGAAGAAAAAAAGAAGAAAAGGAAAAGAGTCACCGCCATGAAAAAAAATATAGAGAGGTTTTTGAAGGCCTTTAAAGAAAATAATAGGAACGATGAGGAGAAGAAGGGCAAAGCAGGAGCAAGGAAATAAAAGAAGAAACGGAAGCGGGGAGCTGAGAAAATAGAGAAAAAAAAGTAACAAAACTTAGTACTGCAATTGGATTTTAAATAAGATAGAGTAAAGGAGAAATCATGAGAAAAATAAGATGTAGACAAGGTATTAATAGGTGAGTTGAAACTGTTTAATCAAAAACTAAATTTTATTGTTAAACTTTTTTAAAATTAATTATCTGTTACTTATGCTTAAATATTGAATCTTTCTTTATCGAAATATGGCAACCGGTGTTCAAGAAAGTTGTCTATTGGAAAATATGATATTTGGTTGTCCTGTTTAAACACAATACTTTGAACAACTTTTGAAGTCATGACATTTTAGTTTCCAACGTGTGAAAACTACGAAGGTTTTGTTGGATTAAAGATTGACAAAATTCTTATGCATAAGCATATAAGGTTATGGAGCACCCTATTTAATTTATGTCTTACAATGGAATTGGTTCTGGACATTTATTTTGCTCCCTAATCTTGTACGCTGAACTAGTATATAGATTGAGGCTTGCGGGACATGTTCACTGAAATTTGAAATTACATGGCTGAAGCTTAATTTTGTTGAAATAGAATTTCATGTTTGACACTTCAATGGATTAGATTGCTTGTCCATTTATGTTTGAAAGAGAACATTGTGAGTAAAATTCTTTTAAATCATGGTGATAAAGTTTTAGTGAGTGAATCAGTTTTTTTCTAATATGAATTTAGTATAAATTATGATGATTACTTGTACAATTTGTAAAGTGAAAATTCTTGCACGGTTTTAAATTGTAAATTGGTTATGAAATTTTTTGTGATTGGATTGATTTCGATTTGGAACCGAAGTGTTACGTAATTGGTTATGCTATGTGGGTTTAAAATCTTATTAATGCCTCTAACCTATTCGACGTAATGCATAAAGGAAGTGAGAGTTGAAATTTAGGTTGTATTCATGATGGAGATGCATATGTGTATTATTCAAACTGATTTTCGACTCGGTTGTATTCATAAATTGAAACTAATTAAAACATAAAAGTATTACTACTATAAACATTTTATATAGTTTTGGTTTTATCCCATTTAGATATCTTCTTGCCAAGTTACGGTCATTTGAATTAGTTCTGAGAATAGAACTTTGTGATAGAAACATAAGGTTTTTAACAATTTTGGATTGTTTTGTTTTACTTTTTGTAGACAGAATTTTGGAATTGGTATAATACAAGAAATTCTATATATTAAGTCTAGTTATATACCGTTTTGGTTTTATGTTATCTGGATTTGTAATCCCAAAGTTATAGCTATTTCAAGCTACTTTGGCAATGAAAATTTGCTCCTGAGTTTCCAGCCATTGTAGAAAATTTGAGCTGTTTTTACCCCACCTTTTGGATTGAATTTGGAATTCTATATAACACACAAGTTCTAGCATTTTGATTGTAATTTTATACTGTTTTGATTCACATTATTTGGAATTTTGGTTACAGATTTATGACCTTTTAAAATCACTATGGTAGGACTGAAATTTATTATGGGATTTCAACCTTACATGAAGTTTGAACAATTCTTACAGCCATTTGTATGATGAATTTTGGATTGAATAAACCATCAAAGTTTTAGATTTTTGAAGCTGAATCTCAAAGCCAATAATGTTATGGTAAGGTAGGAGGAAGGAGAATCATCGACCATGCACAAAGTCAGTTCATCTTCGGACTTAGCGATCCTACAAGCTATCGCAATAGAATCGGAATCCGAGGATGATGGGGATGATCATTGGACGGAAAATAGTTACGAGGAGGAACCTGAAGATAAGCTAGGGAGGTTCCTCAAAAAAATGGAAAAATGCAAAAAGCCGCCCAAGCAAACAAAATACATGGAAGCACTTGTGAGTCCTAAAGCTAATGTCTTGTCTGGAAGAAAGCTCTGGGATCGTAACCCATTCATATGCTATTCTGAAGGTAAGAAGTGGAACCGTAGGTAAGCGGTACATGAAACTTGTGTAGGCCCCTGATTACTAGAGTTAGATCAGTTTGGTCGTATCATATATGAATGTCATAGTACAGCTATGAGTGCATTTTTGCACTATGCAAACCTGATGTGATGTCAATTTGATTATTAGTGAGTAACTTGTTCATAAACCCATAGGGATGGATCTATGTTAAATTGGAATTTGGTGGTGACCCTAGGGTGATCAGGAGTTTGGAATAAGTGTGTAAGCAGGAGACCTGCTGAACAACTTTCTGGCTCCACACACATACATTTCAATGATTTGAAAAAGAAAGATTTGATTGTTAACTGAGCTTATGATGCTGTTTTGACAAGATTGCTGTTTTGGATTCTATGGATTGCTGTTTTGTAAAGATTGATTGTGTGTGGACTGCAGTTGTTAATGGTAGACTTAGGTGCCCTTGGATTGCTGCCGGCTGGCTAATCTTTATTGCATTTATACTCTGACTGCTCTTAGGATGATTGACTGGATTTGACATTATTTTGTTTTGGGGACAACAATGGAATCTGATTACTAAATGTGATGAGCTGTTTAAGTTCTATGTTGGTGGATGTAATCTCTCCTTGTGGTTTGCTTCAGGCGGAGTTCCCCATTAGTTTAGAACTGATAACTTGCTGAACGTATTGGCACTGTTGGTGTTGGATCAAGTGTTTACCATGTAGTGATGCTGGCAGTGGTTAACGATTTGGTGATATGGTTGCTACCACATCGGTACATAGCTGTAGTGCTACCGACGGTGGTTATATTGATTGCATTTGGATGGAAATGCAAGCCAGCTTATGTACTACAATTTTGATATTAGTAGGATGTTCGTTGCTTTAACTCGGTGCTGTCTTTCCTTAGGAAGCCAGCCTATTTTGTCTTGTTTTGTTTATATGGCAAATATACAAAGGAGGTATATAATTTCAGGGGACTAAGAGTAGTGCTACTTTTCTACAAGTAGTGTTCCTCTAAGTTTCATTCCTAGATCATAGAAAATTTCATGTAATGGAGTAGTACCCCACCTTTTGGTTCATTGACTGCAACGGTGTGAACGGGTACATCCGACACCGTATTTTGCCCATGTTGTATATAAGGATCCATTAAAACAAAGAATATATATTTCTACAATGTTGGTTTCATGTCAATTAGACATTTGGTTGAGAAGTTATAGTGACGTGAAACAACAAAAGTAGAACTAAATTCTGTTACATGATTTTAAATCATTATAGCAATTCTGAAAAGTTTTTCCAGTACATTGCAAATTGAATTCTGGAAACAATGCAACATAAGAATTTTGTATTATAAGTATATTTTCATATACTTTTAGTTTTGCCAAATTTGGGTATTTGGATATTAAGTAATAACAGTTTTAATCAAACATGATAGTACTAAAATTTATAATATAAATTTTAGGTTCTCTTTTAGAACGAATTTTTGAATGCCTTTATGTTTAATTTTGAATCTTGTAAAGCATGAAATTCCAATATTTTAGAGCTAGTTACAGATGGCTTTTATCTCACATCATTTGGATGTTTTCATGTTGAGCTATAACAGGTTGAATTGAATGTGTTTGAACTGAATCCTCTTTATGGGATCTTAAAGCCCCTGCACATGTTGGAATGTTTTCCATCACTTTCAATGAAAAAACATGGAATTTCATAACATATAAGAATTTTCTCAAATTGAGTATGGTTTTATCTAGTTTTGAGTTCATATTGATTGGAAATTACGTTGTCAAGTTACATTGTTTTAAATCAAATAGGAGTCCTAAACTCTATTATAAGAAGTTCAAATTGAACTTCAGAATTATCAATTGAACTCCTTTCATATCGAATTTGGAGAGCTAATTTTTTCTTTGTGCCAACGTAATAATGGAAGGTGATATGGGCACTGTTTGAATTAGGGCACTCTATTTTCTTGCATTAAAAAGGACGCTTTATGATGAACGAGCTTTCTCGTCCCTTGTCAACTGGCATCTATCGTAATTGTTGTAATTGACATATTGGTGTATATGTGGGATTTCCTGTCCATATAATATGTAATGATAAACTAGGTAAGTTGGAACTAAGTGCTATGCGGAGCTAAGTGCTACACCACTTTAAAGGCGGGAGCCACCTCTAAAATCTGTATGAGCCACCTCTAGAGTCCAACATTACCAGTGATTGGTAAATAATTGAGAAATATTTGATAAAAAGTGATTGTTATATGATTTTCGGATTTTGTGAAAATGTTATATGTATATTGTATTTGATTGCATGGGCACTAGTAGGTGTTGGCTTGGAAGGTAAGCGAGACGGCATCGGGCCGATGATTACGCCAAGACCACACCGGTGAGTTTCGTTACGCGATTAAGTAGTTCTAATAATGTTGACAGGAGTCGGAGTGGCAAATTTGGATGCCACGTTAGGTCTGCTGGGCTATAGTCACTGACCACGAGAAAGGATAAGGTAGCTTCTCAAGTCGTGCATGCAACAATGAATTGCTACGGGAGATAAGGCTTGTAAGGTCGGCAAGGCCAATCATGACAGATACCAATTATATGTCTAACGTGTTATATGGAATTATCGACAAAGTTATGTGATACATGGTTATGTGCATTGCACAATCTTTTATGTGATATTCGAGACTTTATCATATGGTTATTTGCATTGAAAAAAATGTTTGTCATATGGTTATTTAAATTAGAGAAATCTCATATTGCTAAATGATTTTTTAATATTTTTAATGCTTTGGTTTTTGGGGATGTAACATTAGGTGACTATTGTGTTTGAAAATTTATTTGTAATCTTCAGGTTATGATTTATTAGTGTTCAAGATTAGAGCCCATACGTGAGTTGGGCATAATCTAACGATCTCATCGCATTTTCATTAAGGGAATAGGGTAGGGCACTACGATTGTAGCCTATTTAAAGACATCTTCTTCATTGAATAAACGAGTTTTGACGGAATTGGAAAGAAACCTCTTTTAGCTTTTGCTTTGAGAAACTTTCATTGTTGGGAGTGAACCAACCATGAATCTAGTAAATTTCTAAGCGTGACCATAGATAGTTTATCCTCCAGCTCTTATTTGATTGTTTATCCTCCAGCTGAGATTACTTGTGTTAGTTAGATTTTCTTGTATAACGTAAGAGTTTGGATCAATATCTAAGTATTTACGGTAAATATCCGTTTTATTGTTTTTGTGTCTTGTTCTTGCTTATGCTAAATTTGTACTAGATCGACAAAATATATATCACTTATAAGGATCACCTTACCACGTGCTATCATGTACTAGATCCAGTGAAATAATAGGAGATTAATTAACATTATTTAGATTAATTAAACATTGGCCAGTATCTAAAGAATCCAAACAATTAACGATATGAATAGAGAACTTTTGAAACATATCAAATATTAATTGGATTAAAACAATTAGGTCTCACAAGTAAATAACAGTTAAAACTTCATTACTTTAATACCGAAAAATGAACTACTCAGAAGACATAATTAAACTAAGAAGTAAAAGTAAGAAATACAATACTGTCTGGAATTAACCTTAGTTTGGGCATACAGTGGCTAAGTCTGGAGCCAGCACAATGAACTAAAACGATAAACTAAAACTGCTGCTATAAACTACTAATCCACCACTACTAGTCTACAATCTAATCTACCAGTTACGAATTATTTTCAGCTGACTTGCCCTCCTTATATAGGAAAAGCAAGCTTTATTCTCAAGTAATAAAAGTAGCAACTAAAATCTTCTAAAACTCTAATAAAGAAATAACTCTTTTATTTCCCAATAAATATGCCACATGTGGCCAAGAATTAAGGCATGCAAGTCTTTTCCTAATTGTTTCATAATTCATCTTCTTCTCTACTTCCTTCTTTGATTTCTTTAAGGAGTTTTCCATCAATGCATTACCGTGTTTATTTCCAAATCCGATTAAGGAAATATTTTCTTCCAAGTTTTACTCTTCCACGCTCCAAAAGATCCAAAAACCTTCCAAATTGCTATTTTTCCTTTTCTACTACTCAACATCATCAATTAACCCATACTTGCCAAATATTCTCAATTAAGTGCGATTTCTATTCAAATTCAGCCCCAAAAGATCATAATATAAACCATATAATTTTTCCCTATCAAATATCCCCACTCTTAAACAATGCTTGTCCCTAAGCATTTAAAACAAACACAACACTCTTGTTTCCACGAAAAAAATTAGGCCAAATATCGAACTAACCTAGACGTGAGTAATAAAATCATGTAATGATAGACCACTGATTCGCGTAAATAAACACCAAGTCACAAATACAGAAACATCCCCACACTTAGAGTTTGTTCATTCCTAAGCAAGGAGAAAAATACAACAAAGACAAAAAACTAGTAAAATAAAACACAATTATAAAAACTTTTACAAATCAAGCATTACCCAAACAAACCGTAGTTCAACCTTTAATCCACATCCTAATCCAATGTATCAAATCCATGCATAGTAAATTTCTTTCAATTCAAAATACAAAGGATATGAGCCAACTCTCTAGGATCACTCCAAAGCACTAAAAATGTTATAAGTTGGGTTCATCCACTCAAAATCAATTGTACAAAGAAGCGTTACCATGAATTTGAAAATATGTCAAAGATTCACCACAATGGCAACATTAAACATGAATAAAAAATGTTATAAGATGGGTTTTCATCGGGTTTCTTCAAGTCCTCGTGGAGTATTGTGGGGAGTGATGTGTGCAAGGCGGTCAAGGAATTCTTTGAAGAGAGAAGGATCTTGAGGCGGCTCAACCACACTATTATTGCTCTAATCCCTAAATCTACTCACTCGAGATCGGTTGGGGACTACCAGCCTATCTCCTGCTGTAATGTTCTCTATAAGGCCATCTCCAAAATTCAGGCTAACAGACTCGTGGGTTTTCTTTTGAGGCTCATCAACGAGGCGGAGTCTGCTTTTGTGGAGGGGAGGAGTATGATAGAGAACATTCACTTGGCTTAGGAACTGATCAATGGTTACAACCGTAAGCGGATCTCCCCTAGGTGCCTTGTTAAGGTAAATCTCCGGAAGGCATATGATATGGTATACTCGGCTTTCTTTCTGCTAGCTATGGAGTCTATGGACTTTCCCACATTATATGTTTATTGGGTGATAGAATGCGTTACTACGATTTCGTACTCCATACGGATTAATGGAGAGATGCATGACCATTTCCAGGGACGGAGGGGTTTGAGACAAGGGGACCCCATATCCCCGTTACCTCTTTATCATATGCATGGAGTATTTGTCCAAGCTGCTCACCATGAGGACCAGGGAGCTACCTTTCAGATTTCATTCTCGGTGCGATGTGTATAATATTTCACACCTAGCATATGCAGATGATCTCACGCTCTTCAGTAGAGGGGACCGGCTTTCTGTAGGGATACTTTGGGATTGCTTACATCAGTTCGGGAAGGTCTCGGGATTAAGGGCCAACACCCCTGAAATCCCAAGTTTTCTTTGCTGGAGTACCAGTGGAGGTTCAGATGGACATCATTAACCTCACGGGTATACTACGTGTATCGTTTCCTATCAGATATATGGGTATCCCTTTAGCGGCACAGGGACTGCGGGTCTTGCACTTTACCCCGCTCTTGGAGAAGATCACGTCTTAGATTGGCGCGTGGATGGCATTTTCTCTATCTCATGCTGGACGCTTGGAGCTTATTCGATCGGTTCTACAAGGCATCCACTGCTTCTGGCTCTCTACCTTACCGGTCCTCGCTAAAGTTATCAATAGAGTTATCAGCCTCTGTAAGCATGCAAATTTTCTCTCTTTCAAACAAAAGGGGATTGAATCACCGATAACTTCCATCTAGTTACAATGCACCTTTGGTGGGGCCAAAAGCAAGTTAAAAAGGTTTTGGGGTGAATATTTATGATAGTTTAAATAACAAAACAACGTTAAGCGCTCAAAATGGGCTAACTAAGGGTAAATATAAAGGTAGGAATGAAAACTAAACTCAAACTTGGCTAGTCCCTAGATTGCCTTAATCATATTTACTAACTCCAATTCTAAACATTATAGTTTCACTATGGCAACACAAGCCAAATATGTAACACTCAAGAAAGAAAGTTTCAACTTAAGTAGCAAAAAATTGGTTTTTGTGTTACTTAGGCTCTAAAAATCTCACATTTATATTAGGCATATATAAAGCTCAATTCCATGTATTCATCATCCAAAAAACATACTAACGTTATACACAAATATAACACAATTGATTACTAACACATTCAAACACATTTAAGTTTCTCAGGTAATAATCAGTAAGTAATACCGAAAGTTTGGAAAACAGACAAAAACAACAAACTATTTTGACACAAAAAAATTAAAAATTTTAGGATTTTTTGTTTTTTAATTTTTAAGGTTTTTCTTAAACAAACTCATGCTATGAAAAATAAAAATTGGATATAAAGATTAAAAAAAATAAAAGATTTATTAAACATAAACACATATAATCTTCCCCACACTTAAATCAAGTGAAAAAAGAAAACAAAATAACATGGAAAAAACCAAATAATAGAATCAATAAAAATAGAAAATAAAACAATAACAAAGCTTAGGGAGACAAGAAAGTATCCTGATATAGGGAGTCAGGGTTTGTATAGGCAAACGATCCTTCAAAACTGGAGGAGGGCAGAATTTGAAACCTTGATGGCTAGAAATTTAGAGGTCATGATAGACATCAAGAAACACAATCAATCACCTCCTCGCCATGATCAACAACACCTTTATAAGAGATATGGCTCGAACGAGGATCCATCACCTCACAAAACCTAAAAGCTCCATGCCCAAGTAGTAAAAATCAAACCAGAAGTTTACAAGAATTGTAAGTCAATTGGGCTAACTTTACAAATATTATGCCAAATAGATCTTAAAGTGGCATTACGGTGTCAAACAAAAATCATGTGATAGAGAGAATAGAGTACCACCAAGTGACTATGGTAAAAACAAAGAATTGTTAAACAACTCTTTTGGTCAAATAATTTTGTATAAATAGGCCCAATACCAAAAACAACCGTCAAAACCACTACAAGGGCAATTGTAATGGAACCTCATTCAGACTCAAGTGCACAATTAACCTGGAACAAAAGAAAATTTATTAAAACTATTGGAAGAAAATAAAAGTAAAAAAGTAAAGAGGAAAAATTAAAAAATGGAAATATTGCGTTGCCTCCAAACAAGTACCTTTCTTTAAAGTTCTTAGCTAGACCAACTATATTCCAAACTCAGTAAACTAGGGCAGGAGGCTCCAGAGGTGGACGTGTTGAAGTTACATCTTTTATGTAAGTCAAAGACCATCCTAAAGTTGCCTGATGTCTCATTTGGTGCCAAATCAATTTGAACCATTGGCATTGAGGGAGAGTTTTATTCAATATTATGGGCAACGTCTCTCTTTCCACCATGGACATATATTTAATAATCTCAGTCCGTGATTTGAACTCCAACATCAGGGCTCACATAATAGAAGAAAACATATTATCAGCAGGGTTCTGTATGGTCACACAGGAGCTTTCTAGGTTGCTTGGAAACACTTCCAGCAAATGCAATGACATTTTTTCTTCTATAATATTCTCATATTTCAATTCTTTTAATTTCAAAATCTAATTCCTTGTATTCATGGGGTAATTTATTCTCAATAACAACCGGTATGCTTGGAAATTCTTTCAAAGAGTGCAATGACATAATTGCATCTTGTATATTATTGTATTGTATATATGTAGCCTCGAATTTGGTCAGACATTCAGTAACTGCCACTTCCAATTTATCCTGCAAAAATTTAGTCTCAAGGTGTTCTTGGACTAAAGGCTCTATCACATCAATAATATCAACAAGATCTACATGAATGGGGTGTTCCATAGCTTAAAAAATTGTGTAAGTTATAAAATCGCCATTGAATTTACATGTGAGTGTGTCTTTAACCACATCAATTTTAGTTTTTACATTTTTCAGGAGTGACTGTCCTAACAATAATACCACAGAATTCTTATCATAAGAATTTCCCATATCTAACACATAAAAATCTTCTATGTATATAAATTCATTAACTTTAACCAAGACATTTTCAAGTATTCTAATTGGGTATGCAATGGACCTATTAGCAAGTTATATAATGACTTAAGTATCAGAGAGTGGTCCAAAATTTAATCCCTTATATGTTAAGGGTTTAGGGTTTAGGGTTTAGGGTTTAGGGTTAAAAGCGGCATAATTTTAATTGAATCTCTTAAATATAAAATGCATCATTCAACATTTTTCTCTTCTCTAACACACGGGATTGAAAACATACTTGGGTCTTTGCAATTGGGAGGAATTGTTTCCTGAATTACAGTTGAAATATTATCACCTAGGACCACTTTTACATTCTTTGGACGTTGGTTTTTCTTCAAGAAAAACTCTTTGTCAAACATTGCACACTGTAGATTTTCTAATATTGCTCATATCATCATACTTCACATTCCTTGTTAACCTTTCAGGAAAAAGAAGACGAATTTTAATCTCAGAAATATATACATTCAAAATATATTTTAACACTAATTTCTGAAATTTTGCCGTGTGGGCGAACAATGACACCGTTTTTGGGCTGTTGGGTTATTGAATTTCGATCTTTGCCTTTGGTTCCTTAATCTTCTATCCACTACTTAATGTCATTTGACCGATGTCTTCCTTTGAATTAACCAACACTTAGGATGAGAGTTTTCCTTGATTACTTATCAAGTTATTGATGCTTGTATTTAATTGAGTAATTTGGTTACTCAATTCATTGAAACTTTCCATTGTTGCTCTCTTTCTTTTTGCATCACATCTAAGTGTGGGAAGAATTGAACAATCTCTTAATGCAATATTTCATCTTGGGTTGGCATATCGTCTTTCTACATAATTTTAACTACATTAGCTAAATTTGGAATTAGATCCTCAAGAGATGTACCTGAACTTGAAGTGGGTATTGCATCATTTTGGGCAAAAGAAACAAATAGTTGTTGCAACTGCCATGTCTATTGTAATGGTGGCTACTGTGCCTTATTCCCATAATTGAAGTTTGGGTAGTTCCATCACCCCGAATTGTATGTATTAGAATAAGGGTTGTGATGATGTGGTGGATGAAAACTCCTAACTGCATCAACTTGTGCTATTGGATACCCATGAGCAAATTGACACTTAACTGTAGGATGACCTAGATTTCTGCATATTCCACATGGCCGTTTCTATTGAACAACACCTAAACTAACAACTAGTTTTTCACTGAAGAGGTCAACACATCAAATATATTTTCCATTGATGACATGTTTAACTCATTAATTTTTTTGGGCATATGGCGGCTGTTTCAGAACCGGATTTATTTCTTGGTGTCTTTCCTTCGTCTCCTTCTTTAACATATGAGTTTTTTTTCAATCTTTGAGACAATAACATATTAAGGTTAAAAGATCGAGATAAACTGCAAGGGGAAAATAAAAAAGAAAAAAAATGAATTAACTAAAATCAAAAGTATTTTGCTGTTCCTCAGCAACGGTGCCTATTTTGGTAGTGTTGATCTTGCTACCAAATAAATTACCTACGTCAAAAGATAGAAAATAGTAAAGTGAAAGTAGGGTTGAATCCCACGAGGAACGGAATGCTATCTCTTCTAGTTAATTCAAAGAAATTGTTACAAATAATATTTATTAATGATTAAACTAAAATAACTAAAACAAATTAATGAGAATAATTATGGAAAAATACACAAGAAATAAAAAAACAGCAAACAAGTAAATTCACATTAACTAATTATCAATCGATCATCAACCCAATGATGAACTAATATCAATAAATCAACAATTTATATGCTAACGAGAATCAGCTCCGACATAGTCTAATTCCTCCTTAGTTAACTAGTAGTTGATAAGAATAAGCTTAATCAACTACTTCTTTAATCCTAACACAATCCGACAGAAATCAGCCAACACCAGATTTAATGTTAAAATAACATTAAGAATTAGAGAAACCCAATTCTATTAAATTACAATCAGAATTAGCAGTCATAATCTATTAGCCTAATATTCCCATCTATCGAGACACTAGCTTCACCACTTATTAATCCTATGTACTAAATCCAGTAAAATAATAGGAGATTAATTGGCGCTATTTAAATTAATTAAACATGTCCAATATCTAAAGAATCCTGACAGTTAACGCTATGAATAGAGAACTTTCGAAACTCATAAAATATTAATTTGATTAAAACAATTAGGTCTCACAAGTAAATAACTATTAAAACTTCATTACTTTAATGTCGGAAAAATGAACTACTCATAAGACAAAATGAAAAACATAATTAAACAAAGAAATAAAAGTAAGAAATATGATACTATCTGGAATTAACCACCGTTTGGGCATACGGTGGCTAAGTCTGGAGCAAGCACAACGAACTAAAAACAATAAACTAAAACTACTGCTACAAAATAATAATCCACAACTACTAGTCTACCATCTGCTCTACCATCTACGAATTATTTCTAGCTGACTTACTCTCCTTATATAGAAAAAGCAAGCTTTATTCTCAAGTTATAAAAGCAACGACTAAAATCTCCTAAGACTCTAATAAAGAAATAACTCTTTTATTTCCAAATAAATATGCCACATCTGGCCAAGAATTAAGGCATGCAAGTCTTTTTCTAATTGTTTCCTAATTCCTCTTCTTCTTTACTTCCTTCTTGGATTTCTTCAAGGAGTCTTCCATCAATGCATCACCTTGATTATTTCCAAATAAGATTAAGAAAATCTTTTATTCGAAGTTTTGCTCTTCCACACTCCAAAAGATCCCAAAACCTTTCAAATTGCTCTTTTTCCTTTTCTATTGCTCCACATAATCAATTAACCAAAACCTACAAAATATTCTCAATTAAGTGCGATTTCTATTCAAATTCAGCCCCCAAAAGACCATAAAATAAATTGTATAATTTGTGCCTATCAAATATTCCCACACTTACAAATAATTCTCGTCCCTAAGCATTTAAAACAAAACACAACACTCTAGTTTCCATGAAAAAAATTAGGCTAAACACCAAACTAACCTAGACGCGAGAAATAAAAACATGCAATGACAGACCACTGATTCACGTAAATAAACACCAAGTCACAAATACAGAAACATCCCTACACTTAGAGATTGTTAGTCTCTATGCAAGGAGAAAAATACAGCAAAGACAGAAAACTAGTAAAAAAACACATTCATCCAACTTTTACAAATTAACCATTATTCAAACAAACCGTTGTTCAACATTCAATCCACATCGCAATCCAATGTATCAAATCCATGCCTAGTAAATTTCTTTCAAGTTAAAATACAAAGAATATGAGCTAACTCTCTAGGATCACTCCATAGCACTCAAAAATGTTATAAATTTGTGATACAAAACTAGAACAATTAAGGATTCTAAATACGTAATTCCCAAGGATCAATTTGAGGATTATATCAATTTTAAACAAGAGGTAGCCCTAATTTAATGATGAATTAAAACTAACCTCTCAATAAATGAATGAACGCCCTAAAAAAATCTGCCCTTAGAACCCCAGTTATCAAAAGAAATCTTAACCTATCAATTACCTTGAACGGCCATAATCGATGTTTTTTGCAAAGAACACATGAAAGCCTACACTCTCATAGTTTAGGTTTAAACAAATATCATTAATCTGTGTTATTCATTATCCAAAGGAAGCATAATGAAGGCTATAGAAATTAACTGACTTCACACCCTAGGCTCAGGACTTAGCCAAATTGCATTAATTTCTAACTCATAGGCTCAGTTGGATGTTTGGTTTGCAGCCCAAAACCAGTAGAGATAATTAAATACGAAAATAGAAAAATTTGCTAAACTTTGGATGAAATCGAATTCCCGTACATTGTGACGTCCGGGGTGCTTCACGTTGCGACTTGCAGATTGTTAACACAAAATTAAATCTTCTAGCAAGCCACATCGTGACGTGGAAAGGGGTTGGACGTCACAACGTCTGAGGTCGCACGTCATGGCGTCGACGATCTTCAACAAACTCCTCTTCCTTTTTTCCATGTCGCTACGTCAAAGTCCATGGACGTCGTGTTATGGAGTCTTCTTATGCTTCTTGTCCATTCTTTTCAGCAACTCTTTCCACCAATGCTCCATTTTGATCCACCAAACCAATGTACTCCTATTGGAACACTTCTGAACATGAAATGAATGTTATTTCTTCTTCACAAACTCCACGAAATGATTCACTCTCGAAAAGGTCCACAATCAACGAGTATAATGCTGCCCTCATTTGCTTGGTTTTGAACAAGTCACTGGAATCCTGACTCCATGTAATGGAAACTTTATATGCCTCGACCCATTATTGTTGGATTAGTCAATTTCCTGATCAGTTGGGTTTATCCACTCAAAAGAAATTTTACAAAGAAGCGTTACCATGAATTTGCAAATATGTCAAAGATTCACCACAATGGCAACAGTAAACATGAATTAAAAGGTCTTTATTTCAGTTGTAATGGGGCTAGGGTAAAGAAGGTGGGATAAAAAAGATTGATAAAATGGGTTAAAAATAAACAAAATCAAAGTTCAATCCAATTTAATCAAATATTTTCCGACACTTATCTTGCATCAAGTCTCAAAATTGTGACTTCCAAAAAAACTAAAAGTAACATTAGTACATAAAATTTTTTTTTCGTGCCTTTATCACAACTTTTCTTTTTCAGATCTCTTTTTTTCTTATTTTTTTTCTCTGCTATTGTTCTTTCTTTTTTCTTGCCACAATTTTTCCAAACAACACAGAATACTGAATATTAGATGAAAGCTGCCGCAGGCTCACCAATATATCCCTAATTAACTATAGCAAGTGGTGTAGGGTTTCGATCCTTAGGGAAGAGATTGGTTTCATGAATTCAGGAAATTGCTCTAAAGTCTGTCACAAAATTAGAACAAATAACGCAGCAAATAGAATGTAAAATGCAAATAGAGAGAATCAATGTCCTAGGGTTTTTGCCCTGGATGAATGCCCGTCAAATAACTTGTGCAATGGAATTGCCACTTTCGTGTGAAGCATGAGGAGACTGAATTTGCCTAGGAGCCTAGCTTACAACCAGCATGACTATCACGTTGCACTCTACTCTCCCTAACATCACTCTTTTCCATGGCGAGCCCTAAGAGTGACGAATGTAACCCGCAATATCTCAACCCTCCAGAGCTAACTACTCTAATATGCAGATCCTAAAGTCTTCCCATGGCGAGGCCTGACCTAGGTCCTTAAGCTTTTGTTAATAACTTAGAGCCTCTTTTCACTCTATTATAATGATTCAATGAACTCAAACCGGCATGGCGACCGTATCTCAGAACATGAACAGAAAAAACAAGTGAAAATACTCAATAAATCATGCTTTTAGTTCTTGTAGCATGCATCTTCACAGACATTGGTGAATCTAACCTCAACTCAGCATGTCGACCATAATTGAAGTTCAATTCATTCAATACCAGTACGGATTCAAGAAACTTAACAAAATTCGTGCATTCGTTCTAAGTATGATTTCATTCTTTATAGATTATGTCAATCGCATGGCATCAAGTCGTCAAATTATGCATTCATCCGTATCTAACCCTAGAACATCATGAAATTAGCCACAGAACTCCATTCTCAACTCACGATCGTCAATTTGCAACTAAAAACAGTTCATTTTCATTATATAGAAAGATTTTACCAATTGAATTGCTCTAAATGCTTCAAATTCATAAGATAAACCTGTATTTCCTCCTTAATTGAGTAGAGAATGGCAATGATCGGACCAAATCTTCGATTGGAATTGGAAACGGAGCTAAAATGTTAGAGAAAGAAATTCCCGCTCAATATAAAAATTTGGTAAAAATCTAGAAGTATCAAAAATCCAAAAGTTTAGAATCCCCCAAAATAATGGCAAATACCTCTATATATAGAGGTTTAAATCTTATTCTATACGCTAATGTAAAATAAGCACCAAATTATAGAAATGCCACTGTAATACAAAACCGTTCAGTATCAGCACGTGCCTAAGCCTCTGATAGGTTGGTTTTATACCAACTTATATGTGTTAAATCACTTAGCTTTTGTCTTGTGTTTCATGCGAATGTGTGATGTTTTGTGCAATTTTGTGCATTTATGTGTGTTACGAGTTGTTGTGCTAAAATAGAGAAAAAGTCCTTTAATGTTGATTAAATGAGGTAAATGTGTGTTTGGAGTTGAAGGCTAGGAGAAGAATTCAAGAGAGCCTAATGATGTGTGTGAAGATTGGAAGAAAACCTCAACATGACTCATTTGCGATTTTTCTTGACTTCTTAGAATATTTCATTTGCTTTCATTCTTTAACATACATCATTTGCATTCATGTTCAACATATTTCACAACACTTCACTTATGTATTTTTCACACATCTCATTTCATAACATTCATAGTTACATTTAAGGATTTCACATACTTCACTTGCATTCACGGTTAACACATCTCACAACACCTATCTTCCTCACATACTTCATGCACACTTGCAACACACTTCACTCACAACATTTTCTATTCATTTATTAAACTTTTACTCTTTTAAAAGTTTATGCCAATGGTGCATTGAAGGATAAAAGTGTGCCTGAAGTTCGTGAGTTGTTCAACCAGATTGCTGAGGATGACTATCTCTTCCCTGAGACCCATAAACCTCATGGTAGAAGACAAAGAGGAGTACTTGATGTAGATGAGGAAACTTCATTGAGTGCAAAATTTGAGGTCCTTGCCAAGCAAGTGCAAACTTTAAAGGCTACTCAAACAAAAGCTCCAGTTCTCTCTTGTGGATTGTGTAAAGGTGAACATCATACCGATGAATGTGCCATCACAACTGAGTCTATTCAGTACGTAAACAATTACAGTAACAAACCTCAGTATGAAGGGAATTATTCTGGGAACAATTACAATGGAGGTAACAAACCATATGGTGGACAAGGCAATTGGAATCTACAACAAAATCAAGGAGGGCAATGTTATCAAGGAAATGACCGGATGAGAGCAACCAATGCACCTCCTGGTTTTGATCATCAAGCCAGTACCTCAGAGAAAAGGAAGCCATCGGTTGAAGACATGTTCCAAAAGTTGATGGAGAAGATGGACAAAAACGAACAAAGGTTTGGAGGCTTGGAATCCACTGTTAATCATCATGAAGCTACTTTGAAGAATATCAAAATGCAACTTGGTCAACTTGCCAATGCTGTGCATAAAAGGCCAAAAAGAGCACTCCCGAGTGATACAATTCCAAATCCAAAAGGAAGAGAAGCCTGCAATGCCATCACCTTGAGGAGTGGAAAACTTTTGCCAGGAAACAAACCTTCAGAAGATAAGAGTGATGGCCTAGAAGAAGACCAAAAGGATGAAGCTGAGGAAGTCCTGGAACTTGAGAAGGATGGTGAGCAAGAGGCGAGTAAATCTAAAAAGAAGGAAGTATCAGCAAGGGCAGGAAATGAGATAACCAAAAATTCCAATCCTTATAACTTTCTAGATTATGCCCCAAAGGCTCCATTTCAAGAGAGGAAGAAACCTCCACCTAAGAAGGGACCTCAATTCAATCGTTTCTTGGATATGATCAAACAAGTGAATGTAAATGTCCCTCTGTTGGATTTGGTGACAGCTATGCCGAAATATGCTGAGTACCTAAAGGATCTCATTTCAAATAAGGAGCAAATCTTGAGGTGTGAAGTTCCAATGATGTTATCCGAATGTAGTCAAGCATAGATGGTGCACAAATTACCTCCTAAGCTAAAGGACACAGACAGTTGTACCATTCCCTGCAAGATTGGAACTAGACATTTTGCAAAAGCACTTTGTGACCTCGGAGCTGGGATCAATCTCATGCCACTTTCCATTGCAATAAACGTGGGCTTGAGTGGAAGGATTCGACCAGTTGCAGTAACAATTCAGTTGGCAGATAGGTCCTTGGTGACTCCCACAGGCTTAGTGGAGGATGTATTGGTGGGAATTGATAAATTTACCCTGCCCGTTGATTTCATTATTCTTGATATGGAGGAAGATCCAGAGGTACCATTAATTTTTGGTAGACCTTTTCTAGCTACTGGTGATGCATTGATTGGGGTAAGAAACAAAACTGTCACTTTTAGAATCAATAATGAAGAAGTTCTTTTTTACATGAATTATACCATGAAACACCCTTTACATGTTGAATCTTGTTTTGCCATCAAAGCTATAGCATGCTCTTCGTTGCATGAATTGAATGATAAGTATGATTATTCTGTTGTTGATGAGTTGAATGTTTGTGAGGATGATTGTGAAGAAATTGATTTAGATGATGAGGATAAGAAAATTATTTCTGAAATTGAAGATCTTATTGAATGTTGTTATTTGGAAGAGTCAATTTCTGAATTGCAAAGTGAAGTTGTGAAAGTTACAATTCATGAAGCTGTAGGAGAAAATGAACATGAACTGTTTGTGTTGAAAAATGTGTTGACTAATGAAATTTGTAATCCCACTGAGGTGAGGAAGGAAGAGTTTATTTGCAGGAATGAAAAGCTTTTACCTTCCATTGTGGTGGCACCAAAGCTTGAGTTAAAACCCCTTCCTCCTTATCTCAAGTATGCTTTCTTGCGAGAGGGTGAAACATTACCAGTTGTGATATCTTCCCAACTTGAAGCATGGCAAGAGGAAAAGATTTTGGAAGTACTGACACAACATAAATTGGCTATTGGATGGACAATTGCTGATATAAAAGGTATTAGTCCAAGTTTGTGTATGCACAAGATCTTGCTTGAGGAGAATGCTGTGCCAGTGAGGGATAGACAACGAAGATCAATCCACAAATGATGGATGTTGTCAAGAAGGAAGTGATAAAATTGCTTGATTTTGGAATGATTTTTCCCATCTCAGACAGTGAGTGGGTGAGTCCAGTCCAGTGTGTTCCAAAGAAGGGTGGAGTAACTGTTGTGAAGAATGATGCAAATGAGCTTCTTGCAACGAGAATTGTTAGTGCTTGGAGGGTGTGTATGGATTACAGAAAGCTCAACAAGGCAACGAGAAAGGATCATTTTCCTTTTCCATTCTTGGAACAATTGTTGGATCGAATTGCGGGCTATTTGTTCTATTGCTTCTTGGATGGCTATTCTGGCTACAATCAAGTTGCAATTGATCCCAAAGATCAAGATAAGACCACTTTCACCTGTCCCTTTGGTACATTTGCTTATAAAAGAATGCCATTTGGTCTATGCAATGCCCCTGCAATTTTCCAAAGATGTATGATGGCAATATTTCATGACATGGTGGAATCGATAATAGAGATCTTCATGGATGACTTCTCTGTCTTTGGGATGACCTTTGATGGATGTTTGGAAAACTTGGCAAAGGTATTGAAGAGATGTGAAGAAACAAACCTTGTGTTGAATTGGGAAAAATGCCAGTTTTTGGTCCAAGAAAGAATCGTGTTGGGACATAAAATTTCTCATGTGGGGATCGAAGTGGATAGAGCAAAGATAGATGTCATTGCCAAGCTCCCTCCACCTACCAATGTAAAAGGGATCAGAAGCTTCCTTGGTCATGCTGGGTTTTGCAGATGTTTCATTAAGGATTTTTCCAAGATAGCTCGGCCCTTGTGTAGTCTCTTGGAAAAAGATGTCAATTTTGAGTTTGGAACAGAATGTGTTGAGGCGTTTGAGGCCTTAAAAGCTAAATTGGTGGAAGCTCCTGTTATAGTCACTCCTCAGTGGGGTGAACCGTTTGAAATTATGTGCGACGCAAGTGACTATGCCTTGGGAGCTGTCTTAGGCCAGAGAAGAGACAAGGTGTTTCACACTATCTATTATGCCAGCAGGTTACTGAAGGAAGCACAAATGAATTACACAACTACAGAAAAAGAGATGTTGGCTGTGGTCTTCGCATTTGATAAATTCCGTGCCTATCTTCTGGGGTTAAAGGTCATTGTTCATACAGAATATGCGGCATTGAAATATTTGCTTGCAAGGAAAAAAGAAAAACCATGTTTGATTCGATGGGTGTTGTTGCTCCAGGAATTCGATGTGGAAATGAAGGATAGGAAAGGCTTTGAAAATGTGGTGGCGGACCAATTGTCAAGATTGGAGTCTCAGGAGCAAGATTCGCCTGACCTTTTGGTTAAGGAACATTTCCCTGATGAACAAATTTTCAAGATGGAAACAAAGGGGTTGCCTTGGTATGCAAAAATTGAGAATTACGTTGTAGCTGGTCAAATTCCTTCTTATTTTTCTAGTGACCAGAAGAAAAGATTGCGAAGTGATGCCAAATATTACTTCTGGGAGGACAATGCATTATATAAGAAGTTCAGTGATCAAGTGATACGTAAACGTGTCAAAGAAGAAGAAAAGGAAGACATTTTGAGAGCCTGTCATGAAGGACCCTGTGGGGGTCACTTTGGCTCAACGAGGACTGGATTCAAGGTTTTACAATGTGGCTTCTATTGGCCTCATATCTTTATGGATGCAAAATCTGGGTTGGAAACTGTGATCGTTGTCAAAGAACTGGAAACATTTCTTCCAGAAATGAAATGCCTCTAAACAACATCCTTGAAGTGGAGAAATTTGATGTTTGGGGTATTGATTTCATGGGTCCTTTTCCGAAGTCAGGAGGATTGGAATACATCCTAGTTGCTGTGGATTATGTGTCAAAATGGATTGAAGCCAAGGCTCTTGCTCACAATGACGCACGCAGTGTTACTGCATTCTTGAAATCACAAATCTTCACTCGGTTTGGTGCTCCCAGGGCAATCATATCTGATGGTGGCACTCATTTTTGCAATAAGCTTTTTGAAGCTCTCCTAGCTAAATATAGGGTAACACATAAAGTTTCTACTTCTTATCACCCACAAACCAGTGGACAAGCTGAAATTTCAAACAGAGAAATCAAAAGGGTTTTGGAGAAGGTTGTTAACCATAGTAGGAAGGATTGGTCTTCAAAGCTAGATGATGCCTTGTCGGCATATAGGACAGCTTACAAAACCCCCATTGGAGCTTCTCCATTTAGACTAGTATTCGGGAAGGAGTGCCACTTGCCAGTTGAGTTGGAGCATAGAGCCTATTGGGTAATTCAGAAGCTCAATTTGGACTTGAATGGAGCACAATCAAAACGAATGATGGATTTGAATGAATTAGATGAGTTTAGGTTCAATGCATATGTGAATGCAAAAATGTACAAGGAAAGGACATAGAAGCTTCATGATGCAAGGATCCAATCAAAGAGTTTTGCACCAAGACAATTGGTTTTGTTGTACAATTCTCGTTTAAGACTTTTTCCAAGGAAATTGAAATCACGATGGAGTGGTCCATTTTGTGTTATTGATGTAAAGCCTTATGGAGTTGTGGAGATTCAAAATGACAAGAATGGCAATAAGTGGAAGGTGAATGGTCACAGGCTTAAACCATACCTGACCTCTGAGGACAAAGGCATTGCTAATCTGGCACAAGCCCCACAAGAACTTTACTTGGATGATCCGTTACATTCACAATGAGCCATGAAGCATGGTCGGGCTGAAGATCGTAAACCAAGCGCTCCTGGGATGCAACCCTGATTTTCTTTCTTTATCTTGATTTGTTGTGATTTCTCTTACTTGATAATTTTTAGTTTTTGTCTAACATAGTAAAAATTCATGGCACAATCTCAGAACATAACTGGTGGTTACATTTTGCAGATTCTCAGAGTGATCATGATCGTCAATAATAAAGGCAAGAAGTAAATCTTTGTTTTATTTTTCAATCCATTAGGGTAAAATGCAGTTTCACATTGTTTACAACCAAGGTAAATGCTCTGATGGTAATGTTTATTTCCAGTCCCGTGAACTTGAGAGCACTATTGATGCATTATTGGTTTGGACGGTTTTGACCAGGTTCCTTTATTCTTGCTTGTTATTTTTCTCACGGGGGCCGTGTCTCTATACAAGTGTGGGGGGAGTTGGAACACTCGAGTGTGGATTCCACATTTATGGATCACCATAGTTGTGTTTTGAAAGAGTGTGTTGCTATGTTTGAATCTAGGGTAGCATTAGTAGTAGTAGCATGGTAATAGTATTGCATTATTTTGTCTAGCACTTTATTAGGTAAGTGTAACGTCTTGATGATTGTGTTTGAGTATGTTTGGTGTTAATATGAAATTAGTGTTATTGTGAATATTTTTGTTAATTTTTCGGTGAGATTATAGTTTTTTTTCGGGTTCTTAGTAATGAAGATGAGCTTTTGGTACACATGCATTGATGTTGAGGATATCTATTCGTTTTGAACATGAGTTAATTGAACTGAAAAGCTGCAAAATGCATTCACGAAAGAGAGGAAGAAAAAACCAAAACAAGCTCACATGGAGTCATGAAATGGAGAAGTGGTGTAATGAGCCATGACAAGACTTGAAGGCTGCATACATTATGTGAATTGCATAGAAGTAAGGTAGTGTGTCGTGTGGTTAAGTGGCAGAGAGGAGATGCTATGCATGTGAATAAAAGAGGGACCCGTTTTTGTTTTATTGTCATTATATTTTTTTATGGGTGTGGAGTTGACCGATTGAATGCATTTACATGACTTCTCTTCCTTTGTGTTCCTATAAGTGTAAGAAATATTACTTGATGTTTCAAGACATCACAAGTAGGACACAAGAGTTCGGTGATAGTGAGGTCATATTGCTTACATTGAACTTCTCAATTCCATTTTCTTCCAAGACTAAGTTTAAGCTCTCCACAAAGGTATTTCTCATTACTTTTTAAGATTTGTGAACTTTAATGTTGTGTGAAACGTTCAAGTGAAGAATGTAAGAGCATGGAAATGATGATGTTGTTGCTAAGATAATGGAAATGATGAGCATGCAAGATATCATGTTGATTAATCAAGAGAACAAGTGCATGATAAGTGTGGGGGGTGATTCAAAATTTTGATTTTCAAT
This sequence comes from Ophiorrhiza pumila, assembly GCA_016586305.1. Taxonomy (NCBI): domain Eukaryota; kingdom Viridiplantae; phylum Streptophyta; class Magnoliopsida; order Gentianales; family Rubiaceae; genus Ophiorrhiza; species Ophiorrhiza pumila. The sequence continues at coordinate 21,725,133 of BLIW01000007.1, read as the reverse complement.
TGTTCCAGCTTTGCCATGTTTATACGTTTTGAGCATAACTTGAGTTTGGGATGTTAAAAATGAATGCTTGCAGTTCCAGAATTTAGCCAACATGATGATCGTCAATGTTTATGTTGTACATTTTTGCTAGTTGTGACTGGAAAATAGGCTAAATTGGCTTAGAATGTGAAGATCATGCTGAAATCAGAATGTGAAATCCTTGATCTGCCCAGCTTGTCACCATTCGGTATTCTGGTCATAATTTACTCAATTGTGGTCCAAATGAGGTAATTCCAGTTGGCGATTGTTGCTTAGAGATAGGACTACAATGTCTATGTTGGGAACTTTTTCCAGTGTTGACTAAAATGTAGTCTTATCTTCGAGAAAAGGCCGTGTGCATGTTATTGTGTAGTATGAAATTTCTGGAATTTGGCCTGTTTGGAGTGCCTCGGTTTTTTGGCCATAACTTGTTCAATTTTGGTCCGAATGGTGTGAATCTTGTTCTCTAATTCAGCCAAGGGTGTGTTTTACAAATTTGCAGTAGGAAGTTTTGACTAATTCAAATTGTTTCACTATGTTTTTTTTTTGGGCTATTGCATGAAGTGTCAAAACTGAAATTTTGCCAACAGTTTGTTATAATGCATTTCGGTCATGATGAGATTGCAGCTTGGATAGATCTTGCTTACATTGGTTATATCCAGCTCTTGAAGTTAGACAAGTTGTGATTTTGTACATTTGAGGTTTTGCATTCTTGTGGGAGTTTATCTTGATTAACTTGTTATAGTCTTGGAGGTGCGGAATTGGATAAGTTGAGATGTGTTTGTGAAAATGAAAGGATTGTAAATGAGGATATGCAAGTTGTTGTTTTGTGCTTTACATTTTGTGGTTGGAATGCCTTACATGTTTATGCTTTGTTGGACATTCATAGTTATAATTTCAATGTCATATTCTTACTGAAGTTGATTGGAAAATAAGTCTTGTCATTTTGAACTTTGAAGATTATTTGCCAAGTTGTGCAAGTGGATAGTTCAATACTGATTTGTTCCTTTGTTGTGGTTGATCTTCACAGAATGGCACCAAAAAAAGACTCCACTTCCAACAAGGCTTCGACTTCAAAGAAAGGTAAAGGAAAGAAGCATAACTCACCACTTGTTGATTCTCAATTCAGAGAAACAAAGAGAGAGCAGATTAGGAGAAAGAAAAAGATCAGAAATTCTAGGGATTCAGAGAATCACAATAAGGAACAGAGTGCCACCTTCTAGATCGATCTTGATTGTACCCTTTGTATTTGTTGAAACCCAGATCAACCTTCCATGTCTGATCTTGGGTTTTCAATTCATTTCTCTGAATCGATCATCAACATGATCGGCTAAATTTGGAATATTGCCTTGAGGGTTTGACTTGTAGGGATCTCTACTAATTGAGACATTTAAATTGCAATTAATTTGTTCTTTGCTACGTTCTATATTCATTAAGTGTTTAATTTCATTGGGCTTGAATGATAATGTTTAAATCTAGAGTTGGTCTGCGGTACCCACTGAGATTGCTTTAGATCTACATAAGAAAAATTGAACTTAACATGAGCTGAATATGAGAACTATTCTTGCATGAGTCTTAAGATCTTATTTAGTGGTGGTTCCAATTGTGCGGTGCCCACTGACAATTGAAACCAATTATATAGACAAGACTTAAGAATATTCTTGTAGAGTAATTTGAAAGACTTGAATTGGCTAGCTGCCCTACCAAGGAAGATAGACATGAATTGGATTAGATTTGCTGTATAGAGTAGGGATCTGGGTTCTTGATTTGTGTCATCAACTTGCCTCGCCCTGGGAAGTTTGAAGGAGTAAGTGAATTAGGTTTGTGAGAACCACCCGGTTGATCAATCCTATGAAACTAGCAGAAGTTCCCTTATGTTTGTGCACTAGTCAGTGATATCGAGAGAGATCTACACTGGTTGACGCCCCTAAAGGAAATACCACTTGTTTTATCGTTTAATACCCTGCATCTTTTTAGTGTTATGTTTTGTTTGTTGTATTCTATCATTTGGTCAATCACCATAACACAACTCCTTCTCTGAGGAACGATCCTATTCACTGCTACTACATTCTTTTTAGCACGTATTGAATTGGAAGGTGGTGACAACCTTCACCAATTTTTGGCGCCACTGCCGAGGAAGGCTAGGTGTTAAGGATTGATTTGTGATAGAATTGTGTTTTTGTTTTTCGTGTTGTTAGTTTTACTATTTTGTTGAGTTTTGTTAGTTTTGCAATTTTGTGTTTGAAGTTGTCTGATTCATTCCCTTTTGTTGATTTGAGTTTATTCTATTGATCTATCTATTTGGATAGTGTGTTTGATTTGTATAGGCAATTCAGTTTATGCAAAGAGTAGCACATCTTCGTGGAGTAGATCCAAAATTAGATTTTGATCATGAACTTTAAAGAACATTAAGGCAAAGAAGAAGAATTTTGAAAATGGTTGAACAGGAGAAAGAAAGACCTAGACCTCAACCTCAGAGATTTGGGCATCACTTTGCTATGAATTTTGAAAGAAAAAACAACCATCAGGGAATTGATGTGAAGAGTTATCAGATCCCCACTCAAATTGTTTTTATGATAACTCAGGGGAAAATATTCCAAGGGTTGAGGCTCAAGCTCTTTTTGGGCAAATTGAACTCATGATGGATTGGACCTTGTAGTGTCATCAAGGTGCTACCTTACGAGGTTGTGGATATACTGAATGCAACGAGTGGTAATGCCTGGCAGATCAATGGCCCAAGGCTTAAACTTTATGCAGTACAAAAGGAGAAGGACGTGAGAAACATGCCACAAGCTCTGCATGAATTGTTTCTGGATGATCATTTGCATTAGCATTGCAATACAACATGTCGGGCTGTTGACGTTAAAACAAGCGCTCTTGGGAGGCAGCCCAGCATGACTTCACTTACTCTCCATCGTTTTGTTATTCTTCTTGTTCTTCTTTAATAATCTCAGTTTTACAATGTTAATTCTTTATGTTAGTATTTTGTTGTGTTGCCATTTCAAACTATAGTCTTATAGAGATGTCATTGATTTACTGCAGATGAACAAGTGCACAGTAGGGATGATAGGACTTTAATGCTTGCTATGGTAAGATTGTTGGTAAGACACACACGTGGAGTTTTATTGATCAGGGAACTATTTGTTTCTGAGCATAAATGAATTGTCTGAAAAGCTGAAATGTTAGAAACACATTGATGGAATGGGTGAATGAGGAGAAAAATGCAAAAGCTGAACTCATTTTGGACACTTGCATATTATGAGTAAATAATGGAGGAATAGTGAATTTTGTCTACACACTTGGAGCTGGATATCTTAATTGCATACACCAATAAATGTATTAAATAGGCCCACATATTAGTTGTATTTGTGTTCAAGTTGTTGGCTTTATTTATTTGTGCTTGACCGATTTCAAGGCTGCCCATTCTGTTTGGGTTTATAAATACATAACAAGGGGTAGCCTTGAATTACTCACATTCAAGTTTAGTGCATTTGGTGCATTGTGGTTGCTGCAAGCAAGATATCCTCCATTTTTTTCTCACATTTTTCTTGCCTCCTCTCATATCTCAAGGTAAAAAATTCTTTCCTCTTGTTTTTCTTGAGGAAATGTGAGATGAAGTAATTGTTCTGTGCTTGTAAATTTGTGCAAATTGTGTTTCACGCTTCAAGTTGCTATATCTTATGTTATAATTCTTGTTGTGATATGATGAATTTCCAAATTCATAGAGTATATACCATGCTTTGCAAATGATTAACAAAATGCTAAGTGTGGGGGAATTGGTTAACTCTTGCATGCCTAAATCTGTTTTGCCATCATTCTGTAAATGAAGCATAACTTGACTAATCAAACTCCAAATTTGGTAATTCCAGTTGGGCTGCCTAGCTGAGACTCTATGTTACAATTTTGAGGTCATGCACTTTGACAAATTCTGCACGCTTCACACTATTTTTTTTGGAAATCAAAGTAGCTTGCATGCTGAAGTTGTCCTAAGCGAATAGGATTCTCGTCCATTTTTGCCTTATTTCAGTATTTTGAGCATAACGTGATCATTTGGACTCCAAATTGGGTGATTTAACTTCCTAAATTTAGCTGAGAATTGGAACTACAATTTTGATTTTGCATGTTTTGGCCAATTCTGTTTGCATTGCATTGCATTTTGGATGTCTACAAGTCGGTCAAAGCTGGAATTTTCATGATTTACATTCTTCCCAGTTTAGCATACATTCGGTAATTTAGTCTTAAGTTGGTTAATTTAACTCCGAATTAGGTGCTTTCAATTTCTGAATTCAGCTTAAACTCAAGGCTATGAGTTTTGTGTTTTAAATGTTGTCAAATACTACATGTGTTGAGTCCAATATTAGGTGTGAAGATCGGGTTGGTGCTAACTTGTTGTTGTGTGTTTCGGTCCTTCGAGCCCCAAGGGCATTATTTGTGCTTGGAACGTTGTGGATCATATGCCTGTAATTAGTTTACACTTGGGGTTATATTTTCCATTTTTTGAGACTTAATTTGATGTTCCCGCAGTGCATCTTGAGGATGATAAGTGCGTCAATGTCAGAACTTTCCAACTTGTTGTGACATGTCATTGGTTCGAGTTGTCCATGATATGGTGATGGCTGGGGTTTGTTTTTGTGTAGCTAGATGGCGTGATTTTGTTTCATGTACCAAAGTGTTGCTCTTCGGCTTATTTTGTGCCTCTTGTTTTTAGGGAATTCGAAATGGGTCCTAAAAAGGGTTTGATTTCTCGCAAGGGAAAATGCAAGGCTCGTGTGCCATTTCGCTCTAACACTGACTATTTTCTGGAAGACTTGCCCATTTTCGAATATCCACCTGAAGTAACGGTGAATCCACCCTTGACCAAGAAGCACAAGGGGGTGGCTCACATCTCGATTTTCATTAATGATGCGGCATGGGAGAGAAGGGCAGAGGGTGTGCATGTGAAGAAATTACACCTGGAGCAAGCGTTCAATGTGGAAAAAGGTCCTTTTCAAAAATTAATGAAATTCCACAAGTTTTATGAGAGGTTGGTTCTGGGCCCAGAGTTCTGTAACATAAGCATTGCTCGCGAATATTATGCCAATGGTAAGTTTTCGAACAAGAAAAGAGCAGTCCATGTCCGAGGGAAGTGGATTAACATTGATGGGGAGGTGGTTAATGCTTATTTGGGCACACCTTGCTTTTCTACTAATGATTTTGAGTGCTTGGATGATGAGGATGCTGACACAGCCTTGCTTGCAGAGCTTCCCCACCCTAGGTCTATCTGGGAGGTGAATCAGCACAGTGATCACAAGCACATCCTTCAGCGATTTTTGCGGTGTGATGTGAAAATCTGGTTAATGTTCATATTGTCCCGACTCATGCCTAGTTCTCACGTCACGAAGGTTATGCATCAGCGTTTGTACTTTATATCAGCTATTCGGAGTAGTAAACATGTGGATGTCGGGCATATCATTATTGATCACATACGAACGGGCATTGAGAATGATGGTGCAGCCGTCTATTTTCCCTTTCTTATTGTCGATCTATGCCGTGCCCAAGTGGTAGACGACGACATGGGTGCCGATTGGCGCAAGTTCCAGGGTCCTATCGCCACTTCTCTTTACGCCAAGTATGTGCGGATGGATAAGGAATTGGCCCGAGCACTACCTCTCACTACGATGCCTGTGGATGATCCCTTTGATCCCTATAGCCACCAAGAGCACCAACCTCAACCTTTTGATTTTACTTCTTTCACTGGTGCTCTTCATGATTTTTAGACCTTTGTGGATACTCGTTTCTAACGACTGGATGAGCAGCTTGAGAACATGCATGAGAAGTAGATGACATGCACCAAAATTGGTCTACTGAAATTTCTTCCATTGGTACTAAATTGGATGATATCACATCCATAGCACACTAACAATTTGAAGTCTTGTACTATTGGCAATTTAACATGCAATGTGAGATGGATCAGATCAACAAGTTCACCGTCTATTACCACACTTATCCTGGGCCTCCTAAGCCACGATCAAATTCTGATAAGGTGGCAATGTATGCCGTGCCTAATTTGAAAATGCATCCACAAACTGGTGTTATACAAGAACTCTCCCTGGCATGGTTGCCAGTCATCTCTCCAGCCATTGCCAAAATTTGGGCGGTTACCTACCTACCCTCTTACCCCAAAATTTCGGTATGACCTAGCTTTTATGCCTGCAATGCGCATGCCATAATTCAATGATGCTGGGCAGCTCTTTCAAGGTCCCATATTCGCTAATACAACTGCGTTTGCTGGATCATTTTTGGGACCTTTTTCTACTTCTGCGGCATTTGCTGTTCCTTCATCTTATACGTCGTCCTCGTCTACTCAGGGAGCCCCTCATTCTTAGTTTTTACATTGAGGACAATGCTTCTTTTAAGTGTGGGGGTTTTTGCCATGTTTTCATGTTGGTTGTGATGGAGGAGTGGTGTTGCTTTGCTTTGCTCATTTTCTATGGGGAATGTTTCATTTGCTATGGGGGATACTGCCTTTAATTAGGAAGTGTGGTGCCATGTTTGCTCTATTTAATTTGTTGAAGATTCATTGAGTTGGTGTGCTACTACATTTTGCAATAGGATGGTTTGCCTGTTGCGCGGGGGAATTATGAAATTGTGATGCTTTGTTGTGTTTGCCTTGTGTTATTTCATAGTTTCTTGCGTGGTGAGCGTTAAGTGAGTGGGTGTGAGAGGTAAGTCGCTATAAGATGTCAGTGAATGTTAGGAGTGTCTTGTAATAATGTAGTTGTTTGTATTTTGATGAAATGTGGTGTGTATCTGTGTGTTTGAAAGGAGTCAAATGGGTGTGTGAGTTTGGGCTAGAGTGTATTACCATCTTGTGTTTTGAGCACTTGTTTCATGATTCATTATTTCATGACTGAAGTTCATCACGTTGATATTTTATGTTATGCATGCAAATCGCAAAATTTTTGTTTTTATGGCAATAAGTTTGATGAGTTTAGTACATTTTGTTGGCCAAGGCACGATGTCAAAGTAAGATAGACATGCCATGCAAAAACCTTAAATGACATAGGAGGTAATCTGTATGGAGTTTGCTCTTTCCTGTGTGCCTCTCTTGTCTTTTGGTATTCTTGCAAGCATAGTCCTTGAAGACACATATGAACATGCGGTTACATGAGAAGGGATATGGAGAAAAAGTCTTTGGCAACTGGGAATGAAAAGCCGTTAGACCCTGGCAAGCAATTATGGGAAAAAATAGCCATAAACCCTGGTAAAGAATGGGAAAAAAGAGCAACAAAACCCAGGTAGCCAAGCACCAATGGGTGTGGCAAATAATGCACTAATGTGCATGAGGAAAGAAGAGGAAAATATCCTATAGAAGCACCAATGCGCATTAGGTTACCATTGATCTTCTGTGCTATTTGTTCATGTGTGGAGAAGAAGATTGTTGTGCGAAGAATGGTTAGACGAAATGCCAAGAAGTGTGCATATAGAGAGAACGAATGAAGTCAGCATTTCTCACCACACATTTGCATGTATGACATTTTGGTCTTTATTTATTTTGCCTTAGTTGATAATGTGTGTTGAATTTCTGAGAGTTTTGGGTCAGCAGGAGTAATCTTGGTGAATTTTGTGTGCGAAAAATGTTTTGATGGACGTGATGATTGGCATTATGGCATGCGACAATGTGTTTGACTGTAAATGATAAATCATTGTTAGAAATGAGGAGTGTGAGCTTTGCCTGGGACAAGCAAAAGTTGAAATGTGGGAAAAATTGATAAGTCAGTTTTATACTCACTTAAAAAGGCTAGTTTTACTTGGGTTTTGTGGTGTTTTAGTGCATCTTGAGCAAGATTGTATGTTGATTTGTAAGTTTATGTGATGAATTGCGTGAAGTGCTATTTGGTGAAAAAGGGTCGGAATTGGTGCACTAGTGTGCATAAGTGTTGCATGAAAACTCAAGTGTGTGTATGAAGACACAACTCTAGGTAAACACCTTGCACACATTTGCGACACACTCATCGCACCTACCGCAGGGCACACATACACATACTCGTCACACACCTCGCACGATCGTCGCACACATCACGCACTCACTTGCCACTCACCACGGCACATGCACGCACAGCTCATCGTACACTCTTCGCACACCGTGCACCCGCTTGCAACACTTGCACCGCACTGACCGCACACACTTGTGCACGTATATACACACGCCTCACTCTTCCACTGAACATCCACAGGCACACTTCATACACCACGCATTGCACCACCAAATGCACACAGCAAACACAAGCATCACTTGCACACCTTATGCACACCCTTGTGCACCTTATGCACCATCAGCACACCTCATCCACAACACGAGCACACACTACATGGACAACATAGGCTCACTACGCATGCATATCAAGTACACAACACAAGCACATACACCACACTTGCACTCATGCACCAACACTTGCACACAAAACACAACACATGAGCACCTACACCATGAAAATTTTCATGGTGTAGCCGCCTCAGGCGGCCGCATAGTGTAAACAAGATTTCGCGATGCTGTTTTTTTAAGTGTTGAGAACTGTGTTCCTCTTGTGCAGGTTCGTGAAGTCGTGTTGTCGTGTGGCTCAGGAGCGTGATCGATGTAGCGGAGGCGTGGTACAGGCTGTCTCAAAGGCGTGAAGCTTCAGAGAGGTTGCTGACGTGGAGACTTTTTGTACGTGCACAATTTGGATAGTTTTCTCTTCGGAGTGGCATTTCTGTAATTAAGTGCTTAGTTTATGATTACGTGTAGATTAAGCTTTAGACCTCTATAAATAGAAGGTTTTGTCATTATTTTGGGGGGATGAGACTTTGGATCCAGAGATTAATCTAGAAACTTGTGGGCAGGAATTTTCTTTCTCTAACTTTCTCTCTCTAAATTTTCTCTCTCAAGAATTTTAGCTCCGATTTCGATTCCGATTGAACTTTTGGACAGACCACTGGAATTCAGTTCTCAATTAAGGAAGCATTAAGCAATTCACTTGTGATTTTGAGCTCTGTGAAGCAATTTAATCGGTAAATTCTTCCAGTTTGATAAGTTGGTTTTATACCAACTAATATGTGATGAAATGCTTTGCTTTTGTTGTGTGCTTTATGTATATATGTGATGTTTGGAGAGGTTTTATGCATTTATATGTTTGCAATGTGAAAATGATCAAATGGTGCAAAAAGAGCAAAAATGTTGGTAAATGAAGTGAAAAATGTCAAAGAGGAAATGAAGGAATTCAAGGATACATTTTCGGCCAAATTAGGGTTTTTGGCAGTTTTGAGTGTGTATCTTGTGCTATGAATAACTCTTTCAATTCTGATCCAAATGAGAAGATATTGGATGATTTGGAAAGCTCTTTGTTTGGACTTTAAATGTTGTGTTTTAACTTTCTCCAAATTCTGTGTGCAATTATGAGAAACGAACCCATCTTTGTTGTGTTTGGATTAGGGTGCGGTAGAGTTTTCTCTTTCGGCCACAGTTTGGTTAATTTTGTATATCTTGAGCTATATGTATCCAATGAGGTTGAGTCTTGAACCTATAGAATGCCAACAGGAACTTCTATAACCTTCATGTTCATTGAAAAGTCCAATTCACAGTCTAAGTTACACGAATCTTGCATGGAAGTTGGATGATGTTTTCTGGCTAAGTACTTATGCACTCACCACACTTTGTTCTTGCATGCACTACACTTCACTGACATGCACTCACTACCCAACACTTCACTACACTCATGCGGCGAGGTGACCTCGCCGCATTTGCACTTCGCACACACAATGTACGGCGAGGTCACCTCGCCGCACAACTCTCGCACACACTCATGACCTCGCCGCATTTGCACTTCGCACACATAATGTGCGGCAAGGTCAGCTCGCCTCACAACTCTCGCACACACTCATGCGGCGAGGTCACCTCGCCGCATTTGCAATTCGCACACACAATGTGCGGCGAGGTCACCTTGCCTCACAACTCTCGCACACACTCACGCATTTCCTATCGCACATCCGCTCACACTCACCATGCGTCGAGATCACCTCGCCGCATGCTCTCATGCACACATGCACTAGAGCATTCAAACACTTACTAAACATAATATGTACATTCACACGCATAAATTTTCTCAATTCCTTTGCACACTAAGATTATACCCCCATGCATATCTTATAAGCTCTACACAGCAAGGAACAACCATAGCATTTGCTCATTTCATCACATATTATGTAATACCCAACATTTCACTTTCGAGTACACAAAACATCCTTTGTTCATATGAACTTTGCATCACTCACAATATATTATGTTCATTTGCACAACATTTCCACATTCATTCAAAATTCTCAAACACTCACAAACACTTCACACACTCACGCTCACTCTCATTTCATAACACTCACAACACCAATTTCACTCAAGTCTCACAATTCATTTTCACTACTCAACATTGTATCTCACATTTGATCACTTAAACCTCACAGCACTCTACATTGTTTATCACTCAAACACTCACAACGCACACACACTTGCCCCTACACGGCGAGGTCTCGCCGCGAGACCTTTCCACTCACACATTGCACGGCGAGACCTCGCCGCGAGGTCTCGCCAGCAATCACACAACACGGCGAGACCTCGTGCGAGGTCTCGCCACACAAACGCACAAAGTGGCGAGGTCTCGCCACGAGACCTCCCCCCTTTACATTCTGGATTGAGAAAAAATGGCAAAGTGTGATGGTTTCTTCTTGTGTTTGTAGGATGGTGGAAGGCGTGATCAAGGAAGGCCCAGAAGTGTGCAGTTGACGCTAAAGACGTGGAAGATTAAAGCTTGAAGGCGCATGAGAGATCTTGAAGACATGACAACTCGCAGTAATAAAGGCGGGATTGAGGCAGGGCATCTGAGGGCTGTATACTAAATTGGAGGCGTGATTTTCAGAGGCTAGAAGGTGCTGGACTGTGATGAAGGCGCCAGAGATCAAAGCTAAAGGCGTGAAATTGTTGAATTGGAAATTCAAACACGTTTAGAGAAATTCTTTGCAATGGCACTATTGTAATATCTTAATCATTTTTACGTTTGCGTAATGTTTACGATCCTTGTAACCTCTATATATAGAGGAATAGTCAACATTTTAAAGGATCCGATTCATTATTCACTACTCACATTTTCCATATTGTAATCGACTTTTGATTTTGAAGGGCGAGAAGTGTTCTTGAGATCTACTTTCTCTCTCTACTTTATCTCTCTAAGCTTGCTGTTTCAATTTGGATTCCGATCAAAGATTTGCTTTCATCATTATACATCTCCTTGAAATTGAGAAGAAAAGTGACAATCCTCTCGGCATTTGGAAGCTTTTAAAACTCTTAATTGGTAAACTCTTCCAATTAATGATTATGAATTGTTTAATCTTCCAATTTGTTGATTGTGAAGCTGAAATGCAGATTCGAGGCTAATTGTATGATAATCTAGGATACTGAGGGTGAATGCTAGGTTTAAATTGTAATTGTGCAGTAGAACTAACAATCTATTATAAGAAATGGAAATTCTCAGCTATGAATTTGTAAAACTTGTTAAGTGCATGCTTTTGATCTGAATTTGATGAAATGAGATTTGATTGCGGTCGTCATGCTGAATTGAGTCTTCTTTTGTAAGATTTGGATGAAAATCATGAATAAGAACCTGAGAATGCATGAGTTCTTAAACCTGTTTGAATTTGCACAGATCTTAAGGCTAGACCTCATCATAGGAAGCTTTGAGTCTGTATAATCCTGAGAACAAGGTGATAAGAGATTCTCTTACTCAAATAATGAATTTACATGCTAGGATCGGGCCTCACCATGGGAGATTCTAGGTGTTCATGCCTGAATAATTTGAGTGGGGAATTGAGACAGCTTGTTCACACTTCACCATCCTTAGGCCTGACCAGAGGATAGGATGGTGTCCGGAGACTAAAATTGTAGTGTAGTGATCATGCTAACTATTATTTATGTTTCCAATTGTGATTCTCCTCATCTGCTTTGATTGTATGTTAGTAATACTACATGTATGAGAAGTTGCATTCACCCGGAAGTAGCCTAGATTATCAGCTTAATTTTCTTGAGAACTTTGCTTTTACTTCTCTAAGTCTTACTTGTGTGTTCATTTCAATTCGTAATTGTGTGGAGTTAAACCAATTTACTTCATGTTAAGTTTTGTATTTAGTGTTCTTTTAATCTTGTTATATTTTGGTGACATAACTGAGCATATCAAACTTCTTGAATCGACTATTTCCCTGAGGAACGAAACCTAGCTCACTGCTACTATATTCAGTGAAATTAGGATAAATTGAGGAGCCGCGACACTCGACATCACAGTTTTATGAAAATTAATTGTTTAATGTTGCATTTTGATGATCACGACATGAGAATGAATTCTTCTAGCTTAACTTGTGGTATCTTAGGGTTCCAATTGGTGAATATTTATTTAGACAACAAAATGTGGTGCAACTAACATAATCTATGAAGAATGAAATCATACTCTACATTAGTCTATTAATTCTATTAAATTTCATGAATTAGCATCGGTATTGTGAAATTGAACTTTAGTTGCGGTCGACATGTTGAATTGAGGCTTAATTCACCAATATTTGTTGAGAGTTTTGTGGAATGAGAACTGGAGTATGAATTGAGTCTTTGCTCTTGCTTTGTGTTGTCCGTTTTCTAAAATGCGGTCGCCATGCTGATTTTAAATCACGAAATCTTTAGATCAAAGTGTAAAGAGATTCTCTGGTGCTAATGAAGACATATGAACCTAAATTCAGGTCTCGCAATGGGAAGTCTTTAGGAGATAATTGCTATATTAGTTAGAAGCAGGGAATTGAGATGTTGCGGTGTGAATATATTGTTCGTAGGCCTCGCCATGGGAAATAATAATGATAGGAAGCCTAGGTTGCAGTGCGGTCGACATGCTGACTATAGGTTAGATTTCTAAGCAAATAGTTCTCCTCTTGTATTGCTCGTGTGTTAATTGCACTGCGTGAGTTGTCTAGGTGAGCATTCATCTGGTGAAAAACCCCTAGGATATCCTCTCTTCTCCCCATTTGCAATTACATTTTACTTGTGCTCTTGTCATTCAGTTTTTGTGACAATTTTTTAGAGTATCTCTAGAATTTGCTTGAAACCACTCTTTTCCCTGTGGAATGAAACCCTAGTAGTTTACAATAGTTAATTAGGGATAAATTGGTGACACGCGACAGGCCCGAGGTGACCGCACCATGTAATTTTCATGGTGTAGGTTCCCATGTGTTGTGTTTTGTGTGCAAGTGTTGGTGTATGAGTACAAGTGAGGTGCATGTGCTTGTGTTGGGTACTTGATATGCATGCATAGTGAGCCTATGTTGTCCATGTAGTGTGTGCTCGTGCTGTGGATGAGGTGTGCTAGTGGTGCATGAGGTGTATGTGGTGCACAAGTGTGTGCATAATGCGCACGCAAGTGATGCCTGTGTTTGCTGTGTGCATGTGGTGGTGCAATGTATGGTGCATGAAGTGTGCCTGTGGATGAGTGAGGCGTGTGCATATACGTGAACAAGTTTATGCGGTCAGTGTGGTGCAAGTGCTGCAAGAAGGTGCACAGTGTGTGACAAGTGAGTGCGTTTTGTGTGCGACGATCTGCCAGGTGTGTGACAAGTGTGTGTGTGTGCCGTGCGGTAGGTGCGATGAGTGTGTAGAAAGTGTGTGCAAGGTGTTTACCTAGCGTTGTGCCTTCATACACACACTTGAGTTTTCATGCAACACTCACTACAAGAAAAATGTGCATTAGTGGCGAAAAACATTTTAACCAATGAAAAATCGTCAATAAAAGTACCCTTTTGTCACGATATATGTAGTTGTCAATACAATCTGATTAACATCATTACCTTTATTGACGTAGTCTAAAAGGTCGTCAATACATCGTGTCAATAAATAATGGCGGCAATTATTCCCCGCCATTTTTACAATATTTATTGACGACCTATTGACGACTGGTAGTGATGACGTATCTTTATTGACCAGATGTTGTGACGCAAATTATATGTCGTCAATAAAAAGTGATATGTAGCAATCTTATGACAACATATTGTTGTCAATAGAATATTTTTTTTCATTGACGACACTTGGTTGTCAATTAATGAATGTTATTTGTCAAAAATGGTCTCTAAATATATATCATCAAGTACACTTAAAGTTTTTTTTAAATTAGTATTATGAAACATAAATGATATTGCAATGAACTAAAATAGTAATAAATCCCAATTTGAATGATTTTATATATTCAATATGTTATCATTATAATTTGTGTAATAAATATTTAAATTTGTTTGAGTCTTATTGTCATATCTAAACGCATTGTGAAAGCTTACAAATATGTATATATATAGATATGCATATATATATATAGATATGTGTATATATATGTGTGTGTGTGTGTGTGTGTGTGTGTGTGTGCATATGTGTGTGTTGATATGTCGGCTTGTTTTGGGTCTTATTATGTGGGTTAAATTTATTGTAAGAACTCTAAAAATATGTATAAGAATGATAATGATGTGTGTTTATTTTGAACACTATTATGTGGGCATATAAATGCACTATTTGATTAAGAATAAATATGTTAGTTTTGGATCAACTAAGGTAGGCATATAAAAAAATAATAATTCCTATTAGATATATTAACTTTTAATAATAATTTTAAGACACCATAAAATTTTTATTTTTTTATCCTTATAATTTCATTAAATGACACATTTTTCCCATCAATTAAAAGCATTATTAATTAATAATATGAAAATAATTTAGTTTACTAAGAAAATCTAATATGTAACAGATTAATGAAAGTCAAATGATTTTCATAAAGTTATTAATTTTGAAGAATTTCAAATGTGATGGATAAATAATAATATTTCAAAATGATTAGAATAAACCTATATAAGCATTTTATATTTATAAGAAATTCAAAAGAAAATTATAAATAAACTTAAACTAACACTAAAAATAAAAATAAAAAAATAAAAATGAAAATTTAAAAAATGCTTATATAGCTTTATTCTAATTATTATGAATGTAGATAGTAAAATAAAAATAAAAAAAATTAAAGAAGAGCAAAAAAGGAAAAACTAACCCAAATTTTAAAAAGAATATTTTTACTAAAATAGCACCTAATGACGTCGTTTTGGTTGCTTGTTGCCCTAAAAGTCAATTATCATGGCCTGCTTGCCACTTCGCTTCACCGCAGCTCCTTCTCTCATATCTCTTCTCACAACACAGCGCGTGACATTTTCTCCCTTTTCATCAATCTTTGTTGGTCTCCCATGCTTCCGTCGATTTCTCTCCATCGAATCGTCAATTCCTGCTTATCACATCTCAGTGGTTCAAGAAATTAGAATCCGCTTGTCAAGAATCGTACAAGACAATGGAGTATATGAGATATTGATTTTGAATAGTTTTCTTTTTAGTGGAAAATTTGACCCCAAGTGGGTTTGTTAATTTACTCATATGCTTTGATATTTGATTCCAAAGCCGACATTTTTACTTGGACCAAAAAAACTGTCCCAGAAGTTTTGGGTATTCTAGTTATGACAAGATAAGATGGGGTTTGTGTTTTTCCTCTTCTTTTTTAGCTCGTTCCAACTTCCATTATCCTTCAATGTTGCCAAGAAAACTGAACCAAAGCTTCCATTGCTGAGTAATTGGCCCCACCTCCAAGAAATCCCGTCACCGTAATTCTTAATCATTAGATTTTCTTGAAATTGATCATCATTGCCACTCTCCTTCTGTAGCTGTGGATATTATCTCCATTCCTTCTTTCGTTCCAATTTCAGAATTAATAAACCACGGGACAATGAAAAAATGGACTCCATGGTTCAAAATATATATGTATTTATTTTCTCATAGCATAATCTTTTTCATTCTTTATTTTTTTTTGATAATCAATATAAACTACGTTATTGGTATGCAACTTCAATAATTTTGATTAACTGCCTAAATATTTTGAAATATATTCTTACTTTCTGTGTTCTTACAATTTATGAGTTTTTGCCTCTTCAAGAGTATTTTTGCTAGCATATCCCTGTACACTTTTTCAAGGAGGCTTTAAATTCTTGGACTTTACCGCCGCATTTTCTTTCTTTTTTTTTCCTTATCTGGGTTCTTTCACAATTTGTAATTTTGATGATTATAGTGGTTGTCATATATAGCGTCTTGAGGCCAATTGCTTTAGATCTCTTTACCTCAGTTATACAATTTAGTTTTAGTTAACCTATTCAGAGTATAATGCTTGTCTTTTTTTCATAGTAAGATGTAATGGAATTTGTTATGTGCTTTTAGATGTCTGGCTTACTCCTGGAAAGTTATGAGCCTCCAATCTTAGCTTATTCAGAGTACCTGTTCTTCAATCACTCGCAACACGCAAGTAAGAAAGGGAGCCAAACGAATCCCTCTGTTTGTACATTTCTCTTTCTCCCTTTCAAGCATATCAATCGACTCATAATAATGGAGGTTTGCATGTAGTCTTAATGTCTGATTATAGTATGCTTCCGTATATATTCTTGTTGTGTTTATATTTTAATGGTTCAAACTTCAAACAATTCATTTATTGCTGCCATTAGATTATTTATTATCACTAAAATCACCCCTCTTACTTATCTTCTTGGAATATTGGATTTTGTTCTTTTGTCGAGTTGGGTCTGTCTTACAGTGATCCACTTGTAAAAAATACAGTCTTGATTCTAATATTTGTGCCTTTGAGCATTTTATTGTAACCTTCCATTAGTTTAAGGTCTGTTGTTTCACTGTATTTTGATATTTGTCGTACTTTTGAGTATCGTTGAATGCGTTTGAATCAATTAAGCTTGAGGGGCTTGACTAAACTTTGTTACACTTGATGGACAATAGACGAGGTTTAGTATTTGATTTTTGGAACTTGTGAAGTATGTGAAGTTTCCATAACAAATGAGAGTCCAGCAAAATGTAGCTCGCTTTTTTTGGCTCGATAAGGGATGGATGAACAAGTTTGTTTATGTCTATTTGTTCTTAGTTTGTTTCAGTACCAAAAGGGATGGGGAAAATGAACCTGAATTGAAATTGGTAAGGTCCCAAATGTCCAATGGTATTCAAAATCAAAAGGACTATTAACTATAGCTTTGAATAATTTTAATTTTGTTGCTCATATCATATTTGTCTAGTCTCAAGTTTCATAAGTCTTTCTTTTCCTTAATTTTCCCCTTTCTACAGTTTAGACTAAGAAAAAGACAAGAAAAATAGGAGGTGAAAGTGAACATGAATTGAAATAGGATTTAGCTTTACTAAATTTGCAAAGAAACAAGACAGAAAAATAATAAGAGATTAGTATATATTTCCATCTAAGATTTCTATCAAACTATTGCTCCATATACATGATTAATTTTATCTCCATAAAAACCAAAATCTAAGTAAGTGGATAATTGGATCAAACTAAAGATATTGAATACAAAGAGTATTTATGGCAATCTGAAGTGGGTCATCTCGTGCTAGATAGGATGAAGATTGTCATTTATTAGAAAAACCTCTAGATAATCCATTTAACTTAGGGGACATTCATCAATTTTCATTTGTAACTCTTTTCCTAATTGATAATTATTATAAAAAAAATTCCGTGTTTTACTTTCTCATTATCTTGAAGTTTACTATAGTAATTAAAAAATAATAAGTTGGCGGCCTAAATTAAAAACAAATCCAATTTGTATGTCTAAAGTTGCCGTAGTCTAAATTATTGCAGGAGTTTGGCATTCGTTGAATAGTCCCACTCAATCATCACACAATCCCAAGCCTGTAATGATAAATCCAGTAGAAAAATATCCTTTGAGTTGTTGCTTAAAAATGTCCCACACAATATTAGGACTTTCTTTTTTTTTCCTAATTTTGGATTGTGTTTTTTAAATATGAGTTTATCTATGTATTTATCAGATTTGGCCTTTTAAGGGGTTTTCAATCAAGTTAATGTTGAGTTGATTAAAATGTTCATTTTTAGCTTTTACATCAAATTTCGAAGTTCAATAATTTTGGTCAATGTTAACTTTGACATATGTTACAAATTTGCAAGGTATTGAAATAGTAGAAGTCACAAATCAACTAATAAATTCCTTTTTATTACCAAATGGCTATGAATAAAAGGATACAAGAAGTTATTTATGTGATATGAGTTTGTCACTTAATTAGCAATTTGTATGAGTTTGTCATTTTTTGACTATTCAAGTTTGCTTGATAGCTCTAGACTATATAATTTCCTTTCCTTTCTATTTGAAAATAATCTTGTCTATTAACTTTCAGAAATAGGACATTATTTAGGGAAATAAGAAGCTATTTCTTAAAGTAGAAGACGTGAAGAAAGGATTTGGGTGACTTGAACATACTTCAAGATACGTTTATTAATCCCTCTTACTCATTGTGATAGTTGTACATTGAATAATTTCATAACCATTTATAGGAATTGAAAAATTTTAATCGTTATGTTTTTTTTTAAAAACCAAACTATATACCACCATAAACAAAATACACTGCCGGATATACCCGTCGCACCGTTACAACAGAATCAAAGCCATAGATTTGGAGTATTACTCCATTACATACGATTTCAATAATTAAGAGATGAGATTTAGAGAATCGCTACTTAAGGATCAACCCAAGTAGGAACGATCTTTACCCCATGTCTTGATATCAATCTGATCAAATGAGACAAAAGAAGGCAGTGAAACCTAACATTCTATTTCCAGTTTAAAGCCCAAAGAAATATTTATATACAAAGCTACAAATGATTAATATAGTTTGCAATCATTCCCGGGACAATGATCACAGTCCACTTATATATGTCCTGTTCAAAAAGGATGTAATGCAGTCCAGTATAGGTATCAGGGAGTGAGTTTCCACACAAGAACCAACCAGCCGTAGCAAAATCTGGTTCTAAGTACTATTCCAATAATTCCAAAACACGTTCAACAGGCTGACATTTCTCAAGCGACACAAGGTCATCCCGATAGTTCAGGTTCATGAAAATATACTCTGTCCAGCTTAGTCTTGGACAGGTGAGGCCCACCAAACCAAAGCAAAAACTAGTCTAAACCGTTCAGGCTTAGCAGTACAATGTGCCAAATCCCAACCGTAACAATTCCATTACACATGAACGAACCTCTAGAGTCTCAAAAAACAACTAAACTGTAAGCCTCCATGTCAATTCCACAAGGTTCATGTTGCCTATTGTTCAAAGCACCCAGCATATATACAAAATTCCTTACATAACACTTGACAAGTTGAAATCAAAATGGCTTGGTGAACCAGGTTCAACCCAAACAAGAACAATGCAGTAAAGGAGCAAAATTAAGGTCAGTCAGATTTACCAAAAGGCATTTCACTAGTTCCATGTTCAAAACATCCCCCAGGAATACGTTTTCAGCACATTACCACTCAACAATATGATTATCACACCATCAGAACATCCAAAAATTCATTAATGAACATCACACTACTCAGACTTCTACAGACATACGACTACATAAAAAGGCCAAGCTGATCAAACACCAGTAATCAGGGGTTGACATTACACAAGATTTCATTTTTTACCTTCAGAGTAACATACGAGAGGATTTCTCTCCCTTATATTTTGGTACGTCCTATATATTTGTGTCAAAATAATTAGTAATAATGATTTAGTTTGTCTTGCAGTCACTGATTTACATATTTTGTAGTGTTCGACAAACTTTGATAGGAAATGGGTAAAAGTTGGATGGAATTAGGAAACAAAGAGGATGAACATTATATATTGGGTGTTGACAATTTTCTAAAATTTGTCTACACGAATAGAGATGAGTCAGCTAAAATTCCATGCCTATTTAATAAGTGTAATAAATTTCGGGATCAGTCAAAAGATGTTGTAGAAAAGCATTTTTAAAAATATTTTGAATTCCTATGAGTTATGTTAGATGGATATACCATGGTGAATTTATTGAAGATGATTGCTACGAGGACAATATACTAGAGGAAGAGCAAAGGGAAGAGAAAGAGAGTGACTTTGATGAATTAGATGAAATGTTAAATGATATTGGCCAATCTAATTAGGGAGATAACTGGATGGGTGGTGGTATTTCTTCAAATTATGATGGTGATGAGGTAGCTCATTTTATTAGATTATTAGATGATGCGAAAAAAGACTTGTATCCTGGGTGTAAAAATTACACCAAGTTATCATTCATCGTCACCCTACTTCATATGAAAGCGACATGTGGTTGGACTGTCAAATCTTTTGATGCTTTGCTTGGAATATTCAAGAAAGCTCTACCTATGGAAGCTTCTATTCCTATATCCTACTATGAAGCTTAAAACATCATTCGAGACTTAGGGTTTAAATATGATAAAATTCATGCTTGTGTGAATGATTGTGTTCTTTATTGTAAGGAGTACGAGAGTCACATAATCTGTCCAAATGATAAGTGCAAAGAACCTCGATATAAATCAGAGGGTTCAAAAATTCCAAGCAAAGTGCTTCACTATTTCCCTTTGAAGCCAAGGCTTCATAACTTTTTCAATCACAAGGAAATAGCCGGTGATATGTGATGGCATAAGGAGAAACGAGATAAAAATGATAATGTCATGCGGCATCCTGCTGATAGTGAAGCTTGGAAACACTTTTATATAGTTTATAAACAATTTGCTCATGACCCTCACAATGTAAGACTAGGTCTTGCCACTGATGGGTTTAATCCGTTTGGCAACATGAGTAACGCCTACAATATTTGGCCTGTCTTTCTTGTCCCTTATAATCTGCCACCATGGAAATGTATGAAAGAGCCATTTTCCATTATGTCAATGTTAATTCCAGGACCCAAATCTCCAGGAAATGACATTGATGTATTCTTACAACCATTGATTGATGAGTTAATTGAGCCATGGAATGGTGTTGAGGCTTATGATGCTAACAAAAAGCAAAGGTTCACTTTGTTGGGAATTAAAAAGGCATAAGCAGCGGAAATTTAAAATTTAATTCCCTAAGCCAAGATCAGTTTAAAACAACAATCTATTATATGTTTAGAACATACCGTTTTGGTGCGCCTTTCGTACTGTCGAAGCCTCAACAAAAACACGAACAATTAGATCGTGTCTCTATGGTATCCACACGAACAGCGTAATCTCCGAACTCGTCTCACGAACCCGGATAGAACTCACAAGAACTTGGGTGCTAGCCCTTTATTCTTGTTAATTAGTTGATTAATTCAACACTTGAATTAATCTTTGAGCAATATAGTAGGGTTTTGATTCTCTAATAAAAAACTGTCTCTCAAACCTCTCTGGAATGAAACGTATGTTTCTCCTTCTAGGGGCAGATAGTTAAGTTGATATTTATAGGCTTAGGGTTTCACAAACCTTAGCCAAACAGAATATTTTTAATAGTATTCTGATATACCTTTTATTTAATTTATTTCCTTAATAAATTAAATAATTAAATAGGAAATCAATTAATAATCAAATCCTAGTCTAACTATGAAATTAATTAAAATATATACCATATATATATTTATTAATTAATTATGACAAAATCAAAACTTAATCTTAGTCTAACTAGGAAAGTTTATTAATTGCTCAAATAAGATTCATCTAATGAATTTAAACATTCTGAATTACTTACTATTCTAAGTGTGCGACCCTGTAGGTTCCCGTAATGTTGGCAATAATTATAAAATCATATTTCATAATTATAAACAATGAGCGGTGTCTAGCAACACATCATTGCTACCCAAATTACGAAGAATTATATGCTTCAAAGCAACCTAAACTGTGACTGATGTTACCATGTTGTAAATTCCTTTTATTCTTGATATCTAGATTAAACATGAGACATAGACATGTCATTCTCGTATAGTTTAATCTTTATTTCTTGATTCTTGAATTAGCTAATCAAAATAAATGACAAATCATTTGGGAATGGCCATGCACTTATTAGCTTAATTCAATCAAGAGGCCATAGATATCATTCCCATATTATAGGAAGAACAAATCCCATTTTGATCACTCACAACCCACTACATAAATTATTATATATCCAATCACCATCTTTATAATCCCCTTGTTAAGGGCAACGTTTGATGGAATCAAAATATACAATTCTTTATGTTGGGCACCATGGTGACCTCAAGTCTAAGGAACAGTCAACACCATCATCACTACGAAATCATTTATGACTATCATAACATGATCCATGCAATGATTTCATAGCGAGTCGGTCCAGTACATAAATTCTCTAATTTATGCACTTATGTATTGTCCTTAATATCACATATTAATCAACCACACATTAGTCTTACAGTATTATTAATGTCCCTATTAATAATCTCGACTAAGGACATTTAAGAATATACATTATATTCTAGGGACATTATTATTACACCAATTCATATAACAATTATAAATAATTGTGACAATAATAAAATGCCTTTAATTAATAGAATATTCATGATAATAAAATGTCAAACAATCATCAAATGATTGACTTTAGGACATTCATTCCAACAAACTCCTACTTGGACTAAAGCCAATCTCTAACGTATCTAATACCTAGTGACTCAGTGTGCTGATCATGCTTCTGTTGTGTCAGAGGCTTAGTCAATGGATCAGCTATATTGTTGTCTGTAGAAACTCTGCATATTTTCACATCTCCTCTACTAATGATTTCTCGAATGAGATGGAAACATCTAAGTATGTGTTTAGATTTTTGGTGAGATCGAGGTTCCTTAGCTTGTACTATTGCTCCATTATTATCACAATAGAGCTCAATTGGGTCTATAATGCTAGGAACAACCTCTAGTTCAGATATGAACTTCTTGATCCAAACTGTTTCTTTTGCTGCTTCGGAAGTAGTAATATACTCAGACTCTGTTGTAGAATCAGCAACTGTATCTTGCTTTGAACTCTTCCAGCTTATAGCACCACCATTTAGGTAAAACACATATCCAGATTGATTTAAGCATCGCAACCGGTGAAAAGACTTCGTCATAGTGATGAGTTTGTTTTATACCAACTATTTTTTGCAATATCTCTTAGCTTTTGTCTTGTGTTCTATGCAAATGTGTTATGTTTTATGTTATTTTATGCATATATGTGGTTTGCTAGATGGTAATGTTTAAATGGTGAAAAAAGGGTAAAATGATGGGGAATGAAGTGGTGTGCGTCTAGGTTGAAAAGAAGAAGCTTAAAGGGCTTTATTTGGCTAAATTAGGGTTTTGTCAGTTTGGATGTGCCACTTGTTTTGATTGTAACTCTTCCAATTCTAATCCAAATGAGAAGATCTTGGATGTTATAGGAAGCTTTTTGAGTGTACTTCGTTTCTTACGTTTTAACTCGGTCCAAATTATGTGAGCAAGTGTGGGAAACGGGGGCTTCTTTGTTATTGTCACTTTTAGGGTTTTTATCTTGAGCTCTTTGCCACAGTTCGGAAAAATGTGAATATCTTGAGTTTCAGGTGTCCAATGATGTTGATTATGAACCATTGGAAAGCTAAAAAGGGGATCTAGAACTCTTATGTTCACCACCAAGTTTAATTCACAGACTAAGTTACACATATTTGGTATGGAAGTAGATGGTTTTGCAGAAATGGTCACCTTGCATTCATGACACACTTTGCGCATTCTGTTCACTTTGTCCATGCACCGTGTACACCTTTTTATTACATATTTCACTCATCGTGCATACTACAATCACACTAACACATACTCTCACCTCGCCGCACAACACTCGCACATAAGCACTCACTCTCTTGCACACACGCACGCACACCTCGCCGCACAGTTTGTGCGGTGAGCTCTCACCCTCGCGCACAACTTGCCGCAGCACATGCGGCGAGCACTATGCGTGCGCGGCACTCCAGTCGCGTGCGCAGCGCTCACACAACTCGCCGCACCAGCTGTGCTGTGAGGTCACACCACACGCACTCAAAACACACACTTCTCATGCACAACACTCACTTAAAAATTCATTTCACTAGCACACTTTCATTTTTTACATTTGTAGCATTACACAACATTTTCACTTCGCTCACTCACACTTCACGGTAATGGTTCATTCTTTCATACACGTCTCACAAAATCACACAACTCGACTTGAACACATAAGCAACATGGGAGGAAAAACCTTACGAGATCTCGCAAGGTTGGAAAAAATGGCAAAAACATGCCTCCGAGATCTCGCAGGCATAAAAAACATTTACAAAAACATGCCTGCGAGATCTCGCAGGCATGAAAAATTCTACAAAAATTGACCTGCGAGATCTCGCAGGCCAAAGAAATTTGCTAGGCGAGATCTCCCGGGTATGAAAAAGGCCAAAGAAAAATGGCTTGCGAGGTCTCGTAGTGCATTTGCATGGTTTTGTTTATGAAAAATTCAGCAAAGGGGTGAGATTTCTTATTATGGTTACAGGACACAACGAAGGCGTGGTGGACGTTAGCTCAAAGGCGTGCAAGGGAATTG
Source organism: Ophiorrhiza pumila (assembly GCA_016586305.1). NCBI lineage: Eukaryota > Viridiplantae > Streptophyta > Magnoliopsida > Gentianales > Rubiaceae > Ophiorrhiza > Ophiorrhiza pumila. The sequence continues at coordinate 21,700,628 of BLIW01000007.1, read as the reverse complement.
GAGGCGTGATCGGGCGAGGCACAAAGGCGTTGGAGCTGGCTGGAAGTTTGCTACTTTGGTTTCTTATACTATTGCTGATGATAGACATTCCTTTGGAGGGCATTCTTGTAAAAATTTAGCTGTGTTACGTTTTTATGTATTAATCACATTTTGTATTCCTATATATATATATAGAGGAGTTAGTTAGATTGGAGGAATATTCTGGAGAGTACAAACCGACTTTTGCTTTTTTGAGCGGAAAATTTTCTCTCGAGATTTACTTTTTCTCTCTAGTTAGACTCTAGCATTTTAGCTCCGTTTTCGATTCCGATCGAGGATTTGTTCTGAACATTGTAATTCTCTACTCAAAAAAAGAGGAATTCACTATTTTGCTGCGAATTGAAAGCAATTGAAGCTTATCATTTGGTAAATTCTTCCCAATTAATGAATATGATTTGCTCATTGTTATCTCTTGACGATCGTGAACTGAAAATGGAACTCTGTGGCTAAATTCGCTATGTTCTAGGGTTTTGATCCGGATGAAGTGTAATTAGACTACGTATTGCCTTGTATTTGACATAAATTGTTATGAATGAACTCACACTGGAAAATATTGCCTAAAACATGTTAAGTTTCACGTGTTTGAGCTTATGTTGATTGAATTATGCTTCGGTTGTGGTCGTCATGCTAGGTTGGGGTTTAATTCATCAATAGGAGTAGAAATGCTTGAAATGAGAACATACAGTATAGTGAATGAGTCTTTTCACTCTTATTGTTTGATCATGAACTGAAATGCGGTCGTCATGCCGGTGGAAGTTCATTGAACCCTAAGAATTGAGTGAGAAGATATTTCTCGAGCTTTACGAAGACTGATGAACCTAGGTTAGGCCTCGCCGAGGGAAAACCTTTGATTTTACATGATATAGTAGTAAATTCTGAGAAGTTGAGACTCTGCGGGTTACATCCTTCACTCTAGGCCTCGCCATGGGAAAGAGTGAAGTCAGGGAATGTAGAATATGATGCGGTTGTCATGCTGATCATAGGCTAGGTTCTCAGGCAGTTGTTCTCCTCTTTGTTTTCCCGAGTATGTCAAGTGTCTTGCATTTAAGTAGTGTATTTGCATAATCATCCAGTATAAACCCTAGGACATCTTACTAAGACTTGTTACCACATTCCTGTGCATTTTTCTTGATTGATCTTTGTTCTAGTGTGTGTTTGTGCTTGTGTTTGTTACTTGTTACTGTTCTTGCTGGTTATATCATTTCCCAGTCTCTATTTGTTTAATTAGCATTCATTTTTGATATTAGAACATTTATCTGAATTCTTGAAACTAAATTCCTTCCCTGTGGATACGATCCCTACCGCCACTACTACAGTAGTGTTTAGGGTTAAATTGAAGAGTACGCGATAAGCCTTTCAATTTTTGGCGCTGTTGCCGGGGAAGGCACGGTTTCTAGAATTTGATTAAGTGTTTCTTGCATTTCATCATTTATTTTTGTGATTGTTCCGTTTTGTTTGTTTACTCTGTTCTTGGTTTTATATTTTGTTCTGTTTCCTTGTTATTGTTGTTTCTTGTGGTTTTTGTGTGGAGTGTTGTTTACATTTCGAGTTTTTGCTTTTGTGTTCTGAAATTTTTCGGTCATACTTCACTCTTGGTGTTGATTGTATGCCTAGGCTACGATCTTCTGGAGATCCTGAGTTTGGATTGGACCTAGAATTGGCTAAAACTTTGAGAGTTCAAGCCAAGCAAAGACATGGCTGCCCAAGGAGTACGAGCACCACGTTTTGGTGATCATTATGCTATGAATTTTGATAATGGATTTGGACAGCAAGACATAGATGTTGAAAGTTACCACATCCCTACACAAATTGTCTCAATGATCACTCAAGGTCAATTTTTCCAAGGATTAGACAATGAAGACCCTAATGATCATCTGGACTGGTTCTTAGGCTTGTGTAGTACGTTTAAACTTCCGAGAGTGGAGAGAAATGAAGTGCACAAAATCCTTTTTCCCCTTTCTTTGAGAGGAAAAACAAAGCATTGGTTTAAGACCATTGGGGGAGCAGATGCAACAATTTCTTTTGAGGAACTTCAGAAGAAATTTTTGTCTAAATATTTTCCACCAGCTAAGCTTGAGCAGAGAAGAATGGAGATCATGAATTTTCAACAGTAAGATAGTGAATCATTCAGAGAAGCTTGGGAACGTTTTAATGACTTAATCCGTAAATGTACCAATCATGACCTTGGTAAAATCAGAGAATTGAATACGTTTTTCAAAGGTCTCACACCTGAGTCTTCCATGATGGTAAAAGCTTGTGCCAATGGTGCATTGAAGGATAAGAGTGTGCCGGAGGTTCGAGAGTTGTTTAATCAAATTGCTGAGGATGAGTATCTTTTCCCTGAGACCCGTAAACCTCATGGTAGAAGACAACGAGGAGTTTTAGATCTCGATGAGGAGACTTCGTTGAGTGCCAAGTTTGAAGCCCTTGCCAAGCAAGTGCAAACTTTGAAAGCTGCTTAGACCAAGGCTCCAGTTCTTTCTTGTGGGTTGTGTAAAGGTGAACACCACACCGACGAGTGTGCCATCACAACTGAGTCTCTTCAGTACGTGAACAATTACAACAACAAACCTCAATATAGTGGAAATTATTCTGGGGGAAATAGACCATACAATGGTGGACAAGGTAATTGGGGACAACAACAAAATCAAGGAGGGCAATACTATCTAGGAAATGACCAAAGAAGATCAACAAATGCGCCACCTAATTTTGATCATCAAGCTGGTACCTCAGAGCAAAGAAAGCCATCGGTTGAAAACATGTTTCAAAAGTTGATGGAGAAGATGGACAAAAATGAAAAACGGTTTGGAGGCTTGGAATCAACTGTGAAACATCATGAAGCTACTTTGAAGAATATTGAAATTCAACTTGGACAACTTGCAAATGTTGTGCACCAAAGGCCAAGAGGAGCACTTTCAAGTGATACAATTCCAAATCCAAAAGGAAAGGAAACGTGTTATGCAATTACATTGAGAAGTGGAAAAGAAGTGCACAAACCGAACAAACCTGGAAATGAAACTTCTGAAGACAAAGAGGCAAACAATCTTGATTGTTAGCAAGAGTGTACCAATAAGGAAATGGCACCAAAGAAGGAGGAGGTGAAAACTAAAGAAGATATTAGAGAAGCAAACAAGAAAGTTAGAGGACCTCCCAGTCCTTATAATTATCCTGAATTTGCACCTAAACCTCCATTTCCAGAGAGAGTGAAACCAAAATCAAAGAAGGGACCTCAGTTTGACAGATTCTTGGATATGGTCAGACAAGTAAATGTGAGTTTACCTTTGTTGGATTTGGTGATGGCAGTTCCTAAATATGCAAAATTTCTCAAGGATTTGATATCTAACAAGGAGCAGATTTTGAGATGTGGGTACCTTTGACACTCCCGAATATAGTGGAGCATGGATTGGGCACAAATTGCCACCAAAGTTGAAAGACCATGGGAGTTGTACTATCCCATGTAAAATTGGAACAAGACTTTTTGAAAAAGCTTTGTGTGACTTGGGTGCTGGCATTAATCTCATGCCTCTGTCTATTGCCATTGATGTTGGACTTAAAGGCAGAATTCGTCCAGTGGCGGTTACCCTTCAATTGGCTGATAGATTTTTGGTCAAGCCTACTGGAATGGTTGAGGATGTCTTGGTGGGGATCGATAAATTCACACTCCCGGTTGATTTTATTGTTCTGGATATGGAAGAAGATCCTGAAGTTCCTTTGATTTTTGGTCGAACCTTTTTAGCAACAGGTGATGCTGTGATTGGGGTAAGAAACAAAACTGTCACTTTTAGAATTAATGATGAACAAGTGGTCTTAGATGTGAACTATGCAATGAAACATCCATTGAATATGGAGACTTGTTTTGCTATTCGGTCTATTGCATGTGCTGTGAATGTGAATGATATAAATGGGAAGCATTAATTTATGTGTCTTGATGAGTTGAATTTGTGTAATGATGAAAAAGATGATATTGAGTTAGATGAGGAAGATAGCAAAAATATAAATGAAATTGAAAACCTTGTTGAATGTTGTTATTTGGATGAATCAATCTGTGAAATGCAAGATAATGTTGATGAGGTAAAAATGCATGAAAGTGTAGGAGCGAACACTTCACAGGAATTGTGTGATAGAAAATGCAAAAACGAACATGAAATCGTTGTTTTTACTAATGAAGTTTGTTCTCCCACTGAGGTGAGGAAGGAAGAAAGTTTTTGCAGGAATGAAAAGCTTATGCCATCTATCTTGGTTCCTCCAAAGTTGGAGTTGAAACCTTTGCCTCCAAACCTCAAGTATGCTTTTCTGGGAGAAAATGAAACATTACCCGTTGTTATCTCTTCCAAACTTGAGAAATGGCAAGAGGAGAAATTGCTGGGAGTATTGAGGCAACACAAATTAGCTATAGGTTGGACTATTTCTGATATCAAGGGCATAAGTCCAGGCTTGTGCATGAATAAGATACTTTTGGACGAAAACTCGGTGCCAGTACGTGATAGACAAAGGAGATTGAATCCTCAAATGATGGAAGTTGTCAAGAAAGAAGTGATAAAGTTGCTTGATTTTGGGATGATTTTTCCCATTTCAGACAGTGAATGGGTTAGTCCTGTTCAATGTGTTCCAAAGAAGGGAGGAGTCACAGTTGTGAAGAATGATGCAAATGAACTTCTTGCAACAAGAGTGGTCAGTGCCTGGAGAGTGTGTATGGATTACAGAAAACATAACAAGGCAACAAGGAAGGATCACTTCCCTCTACCTTTCCTGGAACAGTTGTTGGACCGAATTGCGGGCTACTTGTTCTATTGCTTCTTGGATGGCTATTCGGGCTATAACCAGATTGTAATTGATCCCAAAGACCAAGATAAGACAACCTTCACCTGTCTCTTTGGCACATTTGCTTACAAAAGGATGCTATTTGGTTTGTGCAACGCTCTCGCTACTTTCCAGAGATGTATGATGACAATCTTTCATGGCATGGTTGAGTCGATAATTGAAATTTTCATGGCTGATTTCTCGGTCTTTGGGATGACATTTGATGGTTGCTTGGAGAATTTAGCCAAAGTGTTGAAGAGAAGTGAGTAAACTAATCTTGTGTTGAACTGGGAAAAATGTCAATTCATAGTCCAAGAGGGCATTGTACTGGGTCATAAGATTTCTCATAAAGGAATTGAAGTTGACAGGGCTAAGATTGATGTTATTGCAAAACTTCCTCCTCCAACAAATGTGAAGGGAATCAGGAATTTTCTTGGGCATGCTGATTTCTATAGACGTTTCATCAGGGATTTCTCTAAAATTGCTAGGCCATTGTGTAGCCTATTAGAAAAGGATGTAAAATTTGAATTTGGCACAGAATGCATTGAAGCATTTGAAACGTTGAAAGCTAAATTGGTGGAAGCTCCTGTGATAGTTACTCCTCATTGGGGTGAGCCCTTTGAGATTATGTGCGATGCAAGTTATTATGCATTGGGAGCTGTCCTTGGCCAGAGAAGGGATAAAATTTTTCACACCATTTATTATGCCAGTAAGCTGCTCAATGAGGCTCAGTTGAATTGTACAACAACGGAGAAAGAGATGTTGGCAGTTGTTTTTGCATTTGACAAATTCAGAGCATATTTGTTGGGATCAAAAGTCATTGTGCATACAGATCATGTTGCTTTGAAATATTTGTTAGCAAAGAAAGAAGCCAAACAAAGATTGATTCGATGGGTGTTATTGCTTCAAGAGCTTGATGTTGAAATCAAAGATCGTAAAGGCACAAAAAATGTGGTGGCTGACCATTTTTCAAGATTGGAATCAGAAGCTCAAGAGGATTCGACCATTTTGGTGAAGGAACATTTTCCAGATGAGCAAGTGTTTAGAGCAGATGAGAAATCATTGCCTTGGTATGCAGAGATAGCCAATTATGTTGTGGCTGGCCAAGTTCCTTCTTATTTCTCTAGTGACCAAAAGAAGAAATTAAGAAGTGATGCCAAGTATTATTTTTGGGAGGACAATGCATTGTATAAAAATTGTAGTGATCAAATTATACGTAAGTGCATCAAAGAGGAAGAGAAGGAAGACATTTTGAGGGCATGTCATGAAGGACCATATGGTGGACATTTTGGCTCAACAAGAACAGGTTTCAAAGTTTTGCATTGTGGTTTCTATTGGCCTTATAATTCGTGGATGCAAAGATTTGGGTTGATAATTGTGATCGATGTCAGAGGATAGGGAACATTTCTTCCAGAAATGAAATGCCTTTGAATAGCATCCTTGAAGTAGAAATATTTGATGTCTGGGGAATTGACTTCATGGGTCCATTTCCGAAATCCAGAGGCATGGAATACATTTTGGTAGCCGTTGATTACGTTTCCAAATGGATGGAAGCTGTGGCCCTGGCTCATAATGATGCAAAGAGTGTGATTGCTTTTTTGAAGAAACACATTTTTAATCGGTTTGGAGCTTCCAGAGCAATCATAAGTGATGGGGGTTCTCATTTTTGCAACAAGATTTTTGAAGGTTTATTGGCCAGGTATGGAGTGAAACATAAGGTTTCCACAGCCTATCATCCTCAAACTTCTAGCCAAGCTGAGATTTCGAATCGTGAAATTAAGAGGATGCTTGAAAAGTTTGTTAATCTAGGAAGGAAAGATTGGTCTATAAAACTGGATGATGCATTATGGGCATACAGGACAGCATACAAGACTCCTATAGGTGCTTCTCCATTTCAGCTTGTGTTTGGTAAAGAGTGTCATTTACCGATGGAGTTGGAACATAAGGCTTATTGGGCAATTCATAAATTGAATATGGATCTATCTGAAGCTCAATCAAAAAGGATGCTTGAGTTGAATGAATTGGATAAATTTAGGTATAATGCTTATATGAGTTCTAAGCTTTTCAAGGAGAAAACAAAGAGGCTTCATGACGCAAGAATCCAATCAAAGAGTTTTGCACCAGGACAATTCGTTTTGTTGTACAATTCTCGTTTGAGGCTTTTCCCATGGAAATTGAAGTCACGATGGAGTGGTCCATTTCATGTTGTTGATGTAAAGCCTTATGGTGTTGTGGATATTCAAAATGACAAGAATGGCAACATATGGAAGGTTAATGGTCACAGGCTTAAACCATACTTGACCTCTCAGGACTAAGGCATCAATAATTTGGCACAAGCTACTCATGAACTTTTGTTGGATGATCCTTTACCTTCACAATGAACCAAGGAGAATGGTCGGGCTGTGGACCGTAAACCAGGTGCTCCTGGGAGGCAACCTAGATTTATTTTCTTTCATTGATTTCCTTTGTTTTGATTTTTTTGTGATTACTTTTGTTTGTTAATTTTTGTTGTGTCAAACATAACAACAATTCAAGGCACAATCTCATAATTGGTGTTTACATTTTGCAGATGATCAGAGGGATTATGGTTTTCGATGATAAGGGCATGAAGTGAATATTCGCTATTCACTCAACAAGGGTAAGATAAGTTTCACATTTTCTACAATCAAGGTATATGCTTTGATGGTAAGGCTCGATGGTAGTCCCGTGAACTTGAGTGAATGATTGGTTTGAACGGTTCCAATAATTGAGTAATGAAGACAACAAGCTATGACACACATGTTTTTGCTTCCCAGATCATTCACATGTGCTTGTTTGATAGCTAGCATAGAACTCTTATATGTTGAACAGCTTCTTTATGCACACTCTATACTTTGTTCACTAAGCTGCTTCTCTTGTAGAAACTTATCATTCTCAGATCATGGCTTACTTCCCTCATCAGAATCCTTATGAATATGCAATATTCAGTGAAGATCCGGGAACTACCTTTTCTTCTTCTTCTTCTTCTTCAGCCGATTAGGATATGGTGATTGATTTTGATCCGGTTAATTCACCACAATTTGTCAATGCTACTGCCGAGAGCTTATTCAATAGCTTCACCACCAGAGCAGTCATCATTGAGAGACCATTTGTAAACCCTTCCCGCAGATTTGAGGAGGTAATTAGAAGGTACAATTGGGACCATTTCGCAAGAGCATCGATTGTTATGAACATGGAGGTCGTTCGAGAGTTCTATGCTAAATCAAATGTAGACAGTGTTCACTCGGTGTTTGTGAGAGGGAAACATCTGAGGGTGAATCGCCCCAGCATCAACTTGCATTTTCTCGTGCCAGATTACCCCGGGGCTACTTTCCATCGGTTGCTGCGGGCGGATAATACTGATCATTTATTGGCTGCGGTGGCTTTACCTGGTGTTGCATGGGTACATGATGCAGGAAATACAACACTAAATGCTCCTACGAGTGATCTCACTGCCGAGGCGAAAATATGGTTACTTTTTATCAACTCTTGGATCTTTCCTACTTATCGGTTCGACATCGCATCCAGGGAAAGAGTTCTTTTGATTTACGCTATTTTGCATGATTTCTCTATTGACATCGGGTACTTGATACTTGGTTTCATTAGGTGCGCTCAACGATCTGAATTTGCGCCGATGTTCTTCCCAGCTCTGATAACAGCAATGGCTCGAGATAAAGGTATTGACATTTCTTCCACCGACAATCCTCAACATTCTCTCGGTCTTATGGGGACACCTTAATGGTCTGCTTATTTGGAGGAAGAACGGTTGGCTCGACTCTTCCGCGGCTTGTAGAAGGCCAGGTTCCTTTATTCCTTGACTGTTATTTGCACATGGGGACCGTGCCTTTAATTAAGTGTGGGGGGGAAGCGGCTTTAATTGAAGTTAGTGATGTGCAAATTGATGAAGATTGTGCCGTGTTACTATTGTTGTGGTTTAATGCATTTAGTGTTGTAGTAGCTTTTGTTTTTATGGAAAGTGTGGTGTGTTGGATTATTAGCTAGGTGTTAAGGTTGTTTGGGATGTGTTAATATTTTTTAGCTAATAGTGTAGACTTATTATACTTGATTAAATGAAATGTTTCGTGTTGGTTTTACCACCTTGGTGATTGTTTTAAGCTAACGTGAGACCTTTACAGATTAAGAGTGGCTTATTCATTGCTGTTTTTGTTCTTTCATGAACATTGTTGCGTTTATTAGGGATGTGGACATAAATTTTGAACAATGGTACATGTGCCTTGATATGAAGTGAATGTGATGTAAAGCTAAGATTCGATTTTGTTTGTTGTGGCATGTGAACACATCAAGTAAAGATTCACATGCAGTAAAGTAAGGTGTCGATTATGTTTGATGGTGAGTTGACCGATATAAGTGAGGTTCCTTTGTGATTGTTGTTTTGTGTCATGTTAATGGTAGTGGCGTGAGGCAGAGAATGAAATGAGAACTCACATGTCTTGCATTTAATTGGGACCAACATTTGAGTGACTCAATGGTTTGATAGTGGTTGGTGGTAATAATAATGATATGTTGACCGATTGTTGTGTTCATGCATGCTTTTTGTTATAAATGCCATCTACCATTGCTAACACTTAAGACCATAGCAAAACCACTTTGTTGAGCTAAGAGTTCGGTCAAGAGTTTTGTGCAAGCAATCATCAATTTCCAATTTCCATTTCCTCCAAGCTTGGCCTAGGATCTTCTCTCAAGGTATGTCCTCTTTGGTTACATTTTTGAACCACTAGGGATGTGGACATAAATTTTGAACAATGGTACATGTGCCTTGATATGAAGTGAATGTGATGTAAAGCTAAGATTCGATTTTGTTTGTTGTGGCATGTGAACACATCAAGTAAAGATTCACATGCAGTAAAGTAAGGTGTCGGTTATGTTTGATGGTGAGTTGATCGTTATAAGTGAGGTTCCTTTGTGTTTGTTGTTTTGTGTCATGTGAATGGTAGTGGCGTGAGGCAAAGAATGAAATGAGAACTCACATGTCTTGCATTTAATTGGGACCCATATTTGAGTGACTTAATGGTTTGATAGTGGTTGGTGGTAATAATAATGATATGTTGACCGATTGTTGTTTTCATGCATGCTTTTTTGTTATAAATGCCATCTACCATTGCTAACACTTAAGACCATAGCAAAACCACTTTGTTGAGCTAAGAGTTCGGTCAAGAGTTTTGTGCAAGCAATCATCAATTTCCAATTTCCATTTCCTCCAAGCTTGGCCTAGGATCTTCCCTCAAGGTATGTCCTCTTTGGTTACATTTTTTTTAAGTTGTTGGGTTTACACTTCTCGTAACATGGTGCTGGTAAAAAGCATGAAATTGATGATGTTGTTGCTAGAATAATGGGAATGATGAGCATAGAAAATTTATGTTGCTTGGCCAAAGAGTAAATGCATGTTAAGTGTGGGGGGAAGTTTAGTAAATTCCAGCAAAAATTAAGTTTTGACATGTTTCTGTATTTTGGGTATAACATGCAAATGGCACATCCAAATGTATTGATTCTAGTTTGGAAATGTTGTTAAGGGACAAGGCTACAATTGTCATGTTGGGCATTTTTGCTAATTCTAACTAGAACGTAGTCTAAATGCGACGACAATACAGTGTTCATGTTGATATTGTAGTCTGAAAAATTTTGATTCTGCCCGGTTTGTCATGTTTCCTGTATTTCGGCCATAACTTGGTCATTCTTGATCCAAATGGGGTGATTCCAGTCCCAGAATTTAGATAAAATCGCATTCTTCAACTTTGATTTTTTATGCCTTGACCAATTCTCCCTACTTGGCATGTTATTCTCTCGGTATTGTGATGGTGTTAAGCTGAAATTCTGTTTGAGTAGTTGCACACTTGTGCTACGACTCTTAGCATGTGTTTAGGTTGTCAACTTTGCAAAGTGTGAGGTGTTCATATTGTTATGTGAAGTTTTTGATGCCGAATTGCGTTTTATGTTATTGAGAAATGAAGTAAGTGTGGTGATAACCATTCTTCATTTTAGATGATGATAGACTATTGTTGGATTATAGCCTTCATTTTTGTGTATAGTCTAGTTTTTTGAGAATTGAATTTGATGTCCTGATTCTTGAGATATCCTTGTGGATTCATTTAATGGATCTAAACTGATTGTTCACTTTGATGAATGTAAATGACAGATGGCACCAGAAAAGGATTCAACTACACAAAAAGCCACGACTTCAAAGAAAGGCAAAGGAAAAACCCAAAAACCACCTGTTGAATTTGAATCTGACCCGGAGTATTTTCCAGATGATATGCGGAGGTTTAAGGAGCCTCCCCAGTATGCAATGAAAGCCCCGACACCCAAGAAGCGAAAGGGAACTTCCGAATTGTCTTTGTTCATTAATGAAGAGGCTAGGCGACGTTGGGAGCAAGGCATTAATGTGAAATATATACACCTTGAACATGCATTCAGTGTGGAAAAATGGCCTTTTCGAAAGTTGATGAAGTTCTACAAATTTCACGAGAAGCTTAGTGTTGCACCAGCATTTTGCAATGTGAGTATTGCGAGGGAATTTTATGTAAATGCAAAGTATCCTGGGGATGGAGCTTTTTATGTGCGAGGAAAATAGATTCAACTCACGAGCAAGATTATTAACTCACATTTGGGTACAACCAGTTATCCCAGTGATCCTATCCAGTTTCCAACTGATGAGGAGTTAGATCTGGCTTTGACAGAGGAATTGGCACATCCTGGAGCAACGTGGGTGCTAAATTCACAAGGAGAGCATAAGCATATTCGGAATGAATTTTTGAAAAGTGATGTTAAAATATGGCAGTTGTTTGTGCTGTCTCGCCTCATGCCAAGTTCACAGACAACCGAGGTGATACGTAATCGGTTGTATCTGATTTCTGCAATTTGAAGGAAGCGGCGTATTGATGTGGGTCGTATAATCCTTTCAAACATCCACGATGTAATTGACGAGGGAAGTGTAGCACTTTATTTTCTATTATTAATTGCGGAAATATGCGCAGCATAGGGTGTGGATGATGAGCTTGGTGACTGGCAGAAGATTAGTTCTCCGATTAATGACCAACTTTATTCGAAGTATTTGAAGCTGGACGAGGAAATGGAGCAGGCAAGGATTTTAGGTACAGCGGAATCTTGTGAGGCAAATGAACATCAAACGAATGTTGAGAGTCAGGGGCAGCACTCTTTCGATTTTGCTTCTCTTCACGGAGTAATTCAGGACTTCCAACAATCAGTTGAGCATCGTTTTTTAAACATGGATGAGAGGTTGGAACGGATGCACGAGGGTATGGACAATATGCAGCAAGAGTGGGCAACACATGCGTCGAGTGTGGACCATAAACTGGGTGATATGGCTTCAGTAGCTCAACAACAATTCGAAGTGTTGTATCATAGATGCATGCAATTAGAGCTTGATAAGTGCAACAAGATGGCTGTGTATTATCATTCTGAGTTTGGACCCCCAAAACCAACGCCGTCGTCTACGCAACTGGCTGGGTATCATATTCCAAATCTGTCAATGGACGTTGTTAGTGGTGCGATTCATGGGTTGCCGACGGGGGTGCCTGTAATGCATTCTCTTCAACCATTGCCTACATTTGGATGGATTCCTTAAATGCCTCCAACTCCTGAGATTGTCCCAAATCCTGATTTCATGCCAGCAATGAGGATGCCATTACTTGGTTCAGGGCAGCCTATTCAAGGACCGGTGCATGGTCCTTTTCACTAAGTGGCGCAGCCATTTACTAGTTCTTCGTTCTCAACAACAGCTTCGTTCTCGTCTCCGTCCTCTTCCACATCATCTTCTTCTCAGGGAGCCCATATTTCTTGATTCGTTTACATTGAGGACAATGTGTGCTTTAAGTGTGAGGGGGTTGGAATATGTTGGGCGATGTGGAGATTGTGGTTGTTTTGATTCGGTTTGATGATTGTTGTTGTTTTTCTTTGAATGAGTGCTGGTGTTGTGTGCTATGTTGTCTTGTTTCTGGATATCTGGCGGCTATGCTTTGTGCGTTACTACAAAATGCTCTGTTTGCTTTAAGTGGTGTTTGATGGGTAGGGGGATATCATGGTTTCTATTGCTAGAATGGCTACAAAATTTTTTTTAGAAGATGTTCTGATATGTGGTGAAGGGGTTCCAAGGTTGATATTGAAGTATTGGCAAGTTTCTAGAGGTGTGTTATGCATAGTTGAAGTCCTGAATTCATGAAAGTGTGTTTTGTGAAGGAATGCTAAGAAGAATAAAAGTCGAGATTGAATGGCTAGTGCGTTTAATATGTTAAGTATGTTAGTGTGTTAGCTTAAAGTCTTATCTATAAGGGTTGTTTAAACGTTTTGTTTGTAAGTAAATGTGTGTTGTGAGAAATAAGTAGAAGTAGAAGTGTGGGACACTTTGTACTATGCCTCTGCTCCTTTGTTAAGCTATGTTTAGAATTTGAAGTTCATCAAATTTCTACTATTGCTCTGCATGCGAAAATTGTTTTGTCTTCCTTGATTCCAATCTTGATGAAATCAGTACATTTTGTTAATCAAGGTATCATGTTAAAGTAAGATAGATATGCTATGCAAATATGTTCTTGGACATAGGAGGAAACTGATTCAATTTGTTCTTGTTGTTATGCATTACTTCGGTTGTATTGGATGCTTTAGCTTACATAGTCCTATAGAGACATCCAGGAACTTTTAGTCACACAAGAAAGGATATGGAGAAAAAGCCTTTGGCAATTGGGATTGAAAAGCCGAAATACCCTTGACAAGCATAATTGGAAAAAAAATAGCCATAAAACCTAGGCAGCTTAAGAGAAAAAGAAGCCAAAAGACCCAGGCAAGCACACCAATGTGTGTAATAAAGCAAAAGCACCAAAGTGCAAAAGCAAATGAATCTGAAATCAATTAAGAGAAGCAACAATGTGCGACCATTGATCTTGTGTGATTTTGAGTTCTTGTGTGTGGACATTGTGATTGTGTATGAAAAGGGATGTTTTGGAACAAAAGAGGTAATGCATGCGTAAGAATAGATGGACCAGTATTCCTCAGCACACACTTGCACGCATGACATTTTGGTCTTTATTCATCGTGCCTTGATTGATAATTTGTGCTGAAATTTGATGTTTTGGAGTTAAGGATTTGTTGTGAGTTTTGTGCATGAGAAAAAAATATTGTTTTGATGAAATCAAATGAGAACGGGCTGGAGAGAGGAGTGAGGTCTAGTGCTAAGTGAATTTGAGGTGTAAGTTCGCTCAAGGACAAGCAAACGCTCAAGTGTGGGGGAATTTGATGAGTTGGTTTTATACCAACTATTTTGTGCAATATCTCTTAGCTTTTGTCTTGTGTTCTATGCAAATGTGTTGTGTTTTATGCTGTTTTATGCATATATGTGGTTTGCTAGATGGTAATGTTTAAATGGTAAAAAAAGGGTAAAAATGATGGTGAATGAAGTGGTGTGCGTCTTGGTTGAAAAGAAGAAGCTTAAAGGGCTTTATTTGGCTAAATTAGGGTTTTGGCAGTTTGGATGTGCAATTTGTTTTGATTGTAACTCATTCAATTCTAATCCGAATGAGAAAATTTTGGATGTCCTAGGAAGCTTTTTGAGTGTACTTCGTTTCTTATGTTTTAACTTGGTCCAAATTCTGTGAGCAAGTGTGGGAAATGGGGGCTTCTTTGTTATTGTCACTTTTAGGGTTTTTATCTTTAGCTCTTTGCCACAGTTCGGAAAAATGTGAATATCTTGAGTTTCAGGTATCCAATGATGTTGATTATTGATCCATTGGAAAGCTAAAAAGGGGATCTAGAACTCTTATGTTCACCACTAAGTTTAATTCACAGGCTAAGTTACACATATTTGGTATGGAAGTAGATGGTTATGCTGAAATGGTCACCTTGCATTCATGACACACTTTGCGCATTCTGTTCACTTTGTCCATGCACCGTGTACACCTTTTTAATACATATTTCGCTCATCGTGCATACTACAATCACACTAACACACACTCTCACCTCGCCGCACAACACTCGCACATAAGCACTCACTCTCTCGCACACACGCATGCACACCTCGCCGCACAGTTTGTGCGGCTAGCTCTCACCCTCCGCACAACTCGCCGCAGCACATGCGGCGAGTACTCGCACAGCCGCGCGCGCATACGCGCGGCACTCCAGCACAAGATGCGCGTGCGAGCGCGCCGCACTCACACAACTCGCCGCACCAGCTGTGCGGCGAGGTCACACCACACGCACTCACAACACACACTTCTCATGCACAACACTCACTTAAAAATTCATTTCACTAGCACACTTTCATTTTTTACATTGGTAGCATTACACAACATTTTCACTTCGCTCAATCTCACTTCACGATAATGGTTCATTCTTTCATACACGTCTCACGAAATCACACAACTCGACATGAACACATAAGCAACATGGGAGGAAAAACCTTGCCAGATCTCGCAAGGTTGGAAAAAATGGCAAAAACATGCCTGCGAGATCTCGCAGTCATAAAAAAATTTACAAAAACTCGCAGGCATGAAAAATTCTACAAAAATTGGCCTGTGAGATCTCGCAGGCCAAAGAAATTTGCTAGGCGAGATCTCGCGGGTATGAAAAAGGCCAAAGAAAAATGGCTTGCGAGGTCTCGTAGTGCATTTGCATGGTTTTGTTCTTGAAAAATTCGGCAAAGGGGTGAGATTTCTTGTTATGGTTACAGGACACAACGAAGGTGTGGTGGGCGTTGGCTCAAAGGCGTGCAAGGGAATTGGAGGCGTGATAGGTATGCACATTTCCTTCCATGTCGGTTTTACCCCTTGAGGTGGGTCAACCAAAATCCACACTTGGTTGGTATACATGGAGTCCATTTCAGATTTCATGGCTTCAAGCCATTTCTCAGAATCTTGCCCAGTTATAGCTTGTTCGTAAGTTGTAGCCTCATCTTCTTCAATGAGCATCACGTCCCCTGGTTGAGTTACGAGAAAATTATATCTCGCAGGCAAACTGCGTGACCTACTTGACCTACGTGGGCCTTGTGTATCTTGAGCCATTTCCTGTTCCATAACTTCTTGCGAAATTGTCTCAGGTTCCACAACTACTTGTGAAGCTGGCTCAAAATTCATCATTGGTTCTATGTTTTCTTGTGGTTCTTGAACAATTTAAAGTTCTGCTTTTCTCCCACTGGTTTCTTTAGAGACATATTGTTTCTTTAAAATTACTCCAGTTCGAGCAACAAACACTTTGTTCTCTGAAGTATTGTAGAAGTAATACCCTTTAGTTTCTTTAGGGTATCCAACAAAATAACATTTATCAGATTTTGGTGCAAATTTGTCAGAAGCTAGATGTTTTACGTATGCCTCACAACCCCAACATCTGATAAAAGACATACTAGGACTTCCCAATCCATATCTCATATGGTGTCTTTTGAACTGCTTTAGATGGAACTCTGTTCAGTATAAAAGATTCTGTCTCTAGAGCGTATCTCCAAAAGGAAATTGGAAGATCTGCGTGACTCATAATCGATCTAACCATGTCTAACAAGGTTCGATTTCTTCTCTCAGACACACCATTTAATTTTGGTGTAGCTGGTGGAGTGAGCTGTGAGACTATCCCACACTCTTTCAAATAGTCATGAAATTCTTGACTTAAGTATTCACCACCTCGATCTGATCGAAGTACTTTTATACTTTTGCCAAGTTGGTTTTGTACTTCATTTCTGAATTCTTTGAATTTTTCAAATGATTCAGATTAATGTCTCATCAGGTAGACATAACCATACCTACTAAAATCATCAGTAAATGTAATGAAATACAAATACCCACCTCTAGCTTGTGAACTCATTGGTCCACATACAACAGTATGTATTAGGCCCAATAAGTCATTAACCCGTTCACTGTGTCCAGTAAATGAGGCTTTTACCATTTTTCCTAACAAGCCAGATTCACATGTTTCATATGATTCAAAATCAAATGAGTCCAAAAATCCATCTTTATGGAGTTTTGAAATGCGTTTCTCACTTATATGGCCCAAACGACAATGCCAAAGGTAAGTTGGGTTTGATTTGTTTAATTTAACCCTTTTATTATTTATGTTATAAATGGGCATGTCAAGATCCAATTCATACAAACCATTGATCATTGGAGCATTACCATAAAATATTCCTTTAAAATAAATAGAAAAAAATCTATTTTTAATATCAAAATAATATCCTTCCTTATCTAAATAAGAAATAGAAATAATATTTCTAGTAATTGACGGAACGTAATAACAATTATTAAGTTCTATAACAAGCCCAGTGGGCAAAGACAAATGATATGTTCCTATAGCTAATGCAGTAACTCTTGCTCCATTTCCCACTCGTAGGTACACCTCACCCTTGCCAAGTCTCCTACTGTTTTTCAGTTCCTGCACATTCAAACAAATGTGAGAACCACAACCGGTATCTAATACCCAAGTAGTAGGAGTTGAGAGATTAATCTCAATAACATAAATACCTGAAGTTGAAGTCTCACTTGTCTTCTTCTTTAGATCTTCCAAATACACTTTGCAATTCATCTTCTAATGACCAATTTCACCACAATGGAAGCACTTTGCATCCTTTGTAACCCCTCCTTTAGGTTTCAGTGCAACAGCCTTGGGTTTAGGATTTTTCCTTTTCTTGTCCTTGCCCCTTTTCTTGCTATTACCCTTTTGAACCATCAATATGGACCCAAGGTTCTTCTTTTGCATATTGCTATGTGTAGTCTTTAGCATTTTAAGGAGCTCAGTTAAAGTTCTGTCCAAACTATGCATATTATAGTTCATGACAAATTGACTAAAATTGTCTGGCAACGATTGCAGGACAAGGTTAATAGCCAAATGTTTATTCAACATAAATCCCAACCTTTCAAGGCTCTCAATGTGCCCAATCATTTTGAGCACATGAGAACTAACAGAACTGCCTTCTGTCATTCTACACTGAAATAGTGCCTTAGAAATGTCATACATTTCTTGTCGAGCTTGCTCTTGAAACAATTGCTTGAGATGCTCGATCATTTCAAAGGCCTCAATGTTTTCATGTTGCTTCTGAAGCTCGGAGTTCATACCTTCTAACATGAAACATGCAACATCCCCAGAGTCATATTTATGCTTCTTGTAAGCATCTTTGTCTGTCTTAGGGGCAGTTACAGGGGGTTCCTCAGGAATCTTTTACTCTAGGACATACAACTTCTTCTCTTGTCTGAGAACAATTCTCACGTTTTATACCAATCAATGAAGTTGGTCCCAACCAGTTTATCTTTCTCAAGGATGGATCGGACAGATATGTTGTGTGTAACATTAGATGCCATGTTATTCTACAACAGAAAAATATGCCAGTATAAATATCATGAACTAAATTATTTAATAGGACTTTAATTAAATAATTCTCCCACTATTTTATTTGAATTAATATCCCTCTTATTAATTCTGAAAGTTCTAAACTTTCTAGTAGGCCAAGATCCAAATTTCACCAATTATTGAGACAGCTTTTGTTGAAAAACTCAAAACTTGGCTATTTAGGTAAGAAACTCTTTGCTAATTGCATCTTTATACAATTCTTGGAACAGTTGGGTAAATAACTCTTTATTTAAATTCATTTTATAGATGAAGGCCCAACTCTTTTCCTCTAGACTCCAAATCCCATTGGGCTTGTACTAGTTAAGTTCGACCCAATAGTTAATCGATGGAACAATGTACACTGCTTTGGCAGACTCTATATTTTCCTCTACGCCTTTTCAAGATAGAATCAAGCACCCAACTTTGCCAGAAACTACATTAATTCGATCAAGAATTTGACGAGAGATAACTTATTGGAAGGAAAAACTTAATATATTTTTAATAAGGGATTATCTCACTAAATCATGAATTAAACTCTTTAACTCAATTAAATTTGATCTTATCAAATTATGAATTAAACTCTTTAATTTAATTTAATTTGAACTTATCAAAATTATTATTGATACATGCATATTGACCCAATAAATATTATCACATAATAATTATGCATGAAAATAAATTATAATTTATCACATAATACATATGCATAAGAATAAATCATAATTTATCAGATAATACATATGTATATAAAATAAATCACAATTCACCATTATATTAATTTTATAGAATTTGACTTCATCAAATTATATTATAAATTAATCTTATCAATTATATTTCATTTGATCTTATCAAATTGTATTATAAATTAATCTTATTAATTTTATACAATATGATGTAATCAAATCAAATATATTATGAATTAATTATATCTAATTTGATCTCATCAAATTATATTATAAATTAATCTTATCAATTCATAATATTAAAGTAAATGATAAACATCACATATTTATTATTACTATTACTTTATATTTAAATTAATCTCATTAATTCAATATATAATTTTTGATCTTATCAAATTATATTATGAATTAATCTTATTAATTCTTTACAATTTAATCTCATTAAAGTAAACATGAAATGATTCATAATGCAATTATTTAATTGTGCAAATAATTATCAAACAGTTTACATAAAATCATTATGTAAACAGTTTACATGAAATCATCAGTTTACATAAAATGATGCAATTATTTTATGCAAATAGTTTACATAAAATCATGCAATTATTTAATCGTGTATTCAGGAAGCATGTAAATTTGATCTTATCAAACAACAAATAATTATATCTTATATATAAATAATTTATTTACATACTTTCAATCATAATAGATAGTGTTTTAAACATATGGCTCTGATACCACTGTTGGGAATTAAACAGGCATAAGCAGCGGAAATTTAAAATTTAATTCCCTAAGCCAAGATCAGTTTAAAACAACAATCTATTATATGTTTAGAACATACTGTTTTGGTGTGCCTTTCGTACTGTCGAAGCATCAACAAAAACACGAACAATTAGATCGTGTCTCTACGGTATCCACACGAAGAGCGTAATCTCCGAACTCGTCTCCCGAACCCGGATAGAACTCGCAAGAACTTGGGTGCTAGCCCTTTATTCTTGTTAATTAGTTGATTAATTCAACACTTAAATTAATCTTTGAGCAATATAGTAGGGTTTTGATTCTCTAATAAAAAACTGTCTCTCAGACCTCTCTGGAATGAAACGTATGTTTCTCCTTCTAGAGGCAGACAGTTAAGTTGATATTTATAGGCTTAGGGTTTCACAAACCTTAGCCAAATAGAATATTATTAATAGTATTCTTATATACCTTTAATTTAATTGATTTCCTATTTAATTATTCAATCTTATTAATAATCAGAGCCAGAGGGGGAAATAAATAGGAAATCAATTTTCTTCAATTTTAATTATTCAATTAAAATAAAAGGTTTCTTCAATTTTAATTTCTATTTCCTCTCTCGGGGCCTAACTCTCCGCTCTTGGTATCAGAGCCAGAGGGGGAAGTGGGATGTAACATGTTGTTTCATGGTAAATAAGTATATAGGCTGGAAACCAGAACTGCCAGAAGAAAAGGAGATTTTTATCTCCTTAGATATGGTGTAAACAACGCCACGTACTTATTTTCTGTATTTAGATCTTGTAGATCTGCTATCTTGCAGGGTGAATTTGAGGTTAAACTTGGTGCCTGTTGTTTACCAACACGGATCTAAAGCCCAATTGAGATTGAATGATGAAAAGGATCGTGTTGAGGGTACCAGATCTGATCTGGTATGGTAACAAGTAAAAGTATGAAATTCACACTGTGATTTACTAGATCTACAAAATCTCTGTCTAGAAACCATGAAACACCAGGTTAGATCTCATGGATCCCGACGGTGATGTGCCAACGGGAGGGATTTTACAACTGATTTGTTAAAAGCTTTTATTATCTGTTTATCTTCCTCTCTTTTAGTTTATATCTCTTTTTAATTTTTATCGGTTTTAATATGTCTATTTTTAGAACTTTTTCAAAAGGTTCTTCAAGCTTTTCTTCAAAAAATAGTCTTCTTAAAGAAGAAATAAACCTTGAAAATATTGAGCAATCAATTGACAATTGGAAAATTCCTAAAAAACCATCAAGTGAAGTTTATAAAGATAAATGGAACTTAGTATCTGATTATACTGTTAAAACAGTTGAACAAGCTATTTATCTGAATAATGATTATGAAAACACAAAATTATTATCTAAAAAGACAATTGAAAAACATCGTCAAAAATACAATTATTTTCATTTTGGACTTGTCCAAGTTGCTGCAAAACCACTAAACAGAGAAGGTTTAGATACATCTTTGCTTCTTTGTCTTAGAGACTGTAAATTTATGAATTTTGACGACTCTTTACTTGGCATGATTGAAACTAGCCTATGTGAAGGACCTGTTTATTTTGACTGTTTTCCAAACTTTACTGTTTCTTTACAAGATAGAAACATACTTGATGCTTTAACTTTGAATGTTAAAGTTGCAAACTTTAAAGCAAAAACTGGAACGCTTCCTGTTACAATCTTGTTTAGAATTCAATACAAAGCTATGAATTCAGCCTTCAACACGGGAGTAGTAAGTGCTTCTAAAAAAGGTGAAACGGTTATGTTCCAAACAGATTTGGCTAAGTCCAGGTTATCTATCTCTAGAAACATAAGATGGAGTCAGGTAACCCTGCCTGAAAATTGGTTTTTGCCAAAAGCAAACCCACTGGTGCCAGTCCAAAATACAGTGATATCAAACATTAAACAATTTCCTAGTGGAGGTGTCCAGATCACATTTGATAGGACCCAAAGCCTTAGGATCACAGGAAACTTTAGTAGCCAAGGTTCTAGAAGGTCTTTTGAAGCCCAATCTTCTAAACAACCAGCAAGGGCTTCAACATCTTCTGTTGATACACGTATCCATGGTTTAGATAACTCATCTAGGATACCGCAAGCTAGATATACAGTTGAATCTCAAATAGATTCCCCTGAACAAAGTGAAAGTAATAGTCTTCCTAGATCACCTACATATTGTTTGAACATTATGCAACTAACAATTGTATAGATTATCCTTTTTCAAATGAAAAAGAGATATGTGTTACAAAGACTTGGCAGGTTATTGATGGTGAAACAGTAAGGTCAGAACTTCCTCCGTCATCATCATTCACTACTTCATACAAGTCAGTGGAAATCAAGACAATTCCTTTCAAACAAAAGGAAGCAAAAGATATAGGGCCAGTAAATGCAAGGGATATTCAGAGCATTTACGAACAAAACAACTACACTAACAAATATCTTCAAGCTATTGGGGAACATCTCCTTACCAAGCCTATTCAAGCAATATCTACATTTTCACATGTATCAAACACTTTCCCAAATAAACCTCTCTTCAAGCCACATGAAATACCTTCCAAAATAGCTAATCAATTAGCAAACAAACCTCTAACCGAGTTAAAAAAAAGAATAGCAAAGATTGAAGAAACCTTTACTACCCCAAAATCGAAGCAAAAATCAAGTGACCCTGCTTCAGCATCTGCTTCTGTAAACCAGGCTATGTGTGTCTTAGACAAAAGAGAAATGTCTGAAGATGAACAATTCGCAATCAGAATCTCCAGTGGCAGAGATTGTTAAACTAAGATATCGGAGTTCACATGGTGACCAACAACTGTCAAACTAGAAAAGACCTCAGAAGTTGTATTATCCCAGGGCAACATATCCAGACATGGTGTTGGAAGAAAGACCCAACATTCTTCAAAATAGCTACAATGCCAACAATATCTATGAGTGGAACATAGATGGACAGACAGAGTACAGTATGATGACTATTCTCCAACAAATGACAATGGTTGCAACATCATACAGAACATCTCAGGCTTGTACAGACCAATTGGCAGCACATATTTTAGTTGCCGATTTTACAGGGCAATTAAAAGGATGGTGGGATGAACATCTTACTGAAGGTGACAGACAAAGCATCATGCACTCAGTCAAGATTGATGATCAAGGAGAACCAATCCTGCAAGACGGTGATACTATTTCTGATGCTGTATCTACTTTGATATTTACTATTGCCAAAACTTTTATTGGTGATCAAGGTATTTTCAGAGACAGATCATCAGAATTATTGAACAATTTGAAGTGCAAAAACTTATCGGATTTCCGATGGTATAAAGATACATTTTTCACCAGAATATATGCCAGACCTGATGGTAATCAATCTTATTGGAAGGAGAAATTACTTGATGGACTTCCTAAGTCCTTAAGGGATATGGTTCAAGAAGAACTCAAAAACACATATAATGGAGTGGTTCCATATGAACAGATTACATATGGACAACTGACAACACAAATTCAACAGGTTGCCTTGCGAATCTGCAGGCAAGATAAAATGCTCCGGCAATTGGCAAAAGACAGGGCACAAAGGAGGAAGGATCTTGGTTCTTTCTATGAACAGTTCAGACTTCCCGGTTGTAGCCAAATCCAAAAACCTAAACATTATAAACACATATCCAAACCCAGATATGCCAAACATTTCCCCAAACGAAGACTTCCGTATAGACAACCAAAACCTTTACCACAACCAATCAATACACAGCCTAAACCATACCAACCTCCAAGACCAGCCTTGCCCAACATCATTTGTCACAAATGCCATAAATCGGGACATATAGCAAAATATTGCCGTCTCAGAAGAAGAATTCAGAATTTGGAAATAGATGACAATATTCTGAATCAAATATCAAATCTTCTTGCTGAAACAGAGGATGAGGAATCAGGATATAGTGAGGACAATCATATCAACCAGATAGAAGATGATGATATTAACAGTTCTTCTTTCAGCGATGATTCAAATCCAGAAGACCCAATTGTTAATGTCTTAACCAAAGAACAGGATCTACTTCTGGAAATGATTGATAATCTGGAAGACCCAGAACAGAAAAAATACTATCTCAGCCAGTTTAAAAAAGCAGCCAGTGATCAACCATCTACTTCTAAATTCAGAAGTGACCATCCTGCAAATCACCCAAAGGTACTCAACACCTATAACCTAACAAATATCTTGAACAAATTTCCTAAAAAATCCTCCAAACAGATAACAATACAAGACTTGGAAACTGAAGTTGTAAAACTGAAAATGGAAGTCAGAGAAATCAAAGCTCGGCAGGAACTTGATCAGTTGGTTTTGCAAAACCTGACAAAACAGCTAGCACAAACAGATAAGGGAAAACCCAATAAAGAAGATGTAGAAGTTGAGCAATTCCTAGAACCCTTAAACTCTGAAACTCCAAAAATTCTGTCTGCTATCACTTTCAGGAGACATGATGTCCGGATTAAATTGGTGGTACAGAATAATTTTGTACTAGAAACAGCAGCATTATGGGATACAGGAGCTGATCTTAGCTGCATTGATGAAGGAATTATTCCTTCAAAATTCTTTGAGAAAACTAAAGAAGGACTTCGTTCAGCAAACGGGTCTAAGCTCAATATATCCTATAAGCTTACGGATGTTGAGGTAAACTTTTCTTCAGTAGCAGTTAAGGTATCATTCCTATTGGCTAAAAATCTTACTCATCCAATTATTTTGGGTACGGATTTTATTATACAATTGATGCCTTATATGACAAAATTCGAGGGAATATTGCCACAAAATCTGGGAAAAAATGTTCTTCTTCCTTTTACCAGGCTTCCAGTATACAAGGAGTTGAATCCTTTATTTAACAAGATCAAGCAGATTAATTTCTTGAAAGAAGAAATTGAGTATAAAAGGATCGAGGCACAATTGACTCAACCACTGATTCAGAACCGAATCAAGGTACTGCAAGAGAAAATTGAGAAGCAAGTTTGTGCTGAAATACCAACAGCTTTTTGGAAAAGGAAGCAACATACTGTTTATTTTCCCTATGAAAAGGACTTTAAGGAGATAAACATTCCAACAAAAGCTAGACCAATTCAGATAAATCAAGAACTTCTGGAGCAGTGTAAGTCAGAAATTAATGATCTTCTGAAGAAACATATTATCAGGCCTAGTCAATCCCCATGGAGTTGCCCGGCATTTTATGTTAATAAAAGCTCATAAATTGAAAGAGGAGTACCAAGATTGGTAATAAACTACAAAGCTCTAAATGAAGCTCTTTAATGGATCAGGTATCCAATTCCAAATAAAAGAGATCTTTTGCAAAGCCTTAATACAGCAAAGGTATTCTCTAAATTTGACCTGAAATCTGGATTTTGGCAAATTCAAATTAACCCAGCTGACAGGTACAAAACAACTTTCATAGTACCATTTGGGCACTATGAATGGAACGTTATACCTTTTGGTTTAAAAAACACTCCATCAGAATTTCAAAGGATTATGAACGACATTTTTAATCCTTACTCAAGTTTTACTATTGTTTACATAGATGATGTCCTAGTTTTTTATAACAACTTAGATCAACATTTTAAACATCTAAACATCTTCTTACAAGCTGTTAAAGAAAATGGTTTAGTTGTATCAAAAAAGAAGATTAGTCTATTCCAGACTAGGATTTAATTTTTAGGACATTATATCCACTTAGGAACAATCACTCCTATAGAAAGATCTATCCAGTTTGCAGATAGGTTCCCTGATCAAATTCTAGAAAAACAGCAAATACAAAGGTTTCTAGGATGTTTAAACTATATAGCTGGTTTTATTCCTGAATTAGCTAATATTATTAAACCTTTGCATGACAGGTTGAAGAAGTCTCCCCCACCATGGACTGATGTCCATACAAAGGCGGTAAGAAGGGTAAAAGCCCAAGTCAAGGCCCTGCCTTGCTTAATTCTGCCAAACCCAAGTCTTCCAAAGATCATTGAAACTGATGTATCTGATCTGGGTTATGACGGAATACTTAAACAAGTACAAGACAACAAAGAAAGAATTGTTGCCTTTACTTATAAACATTGGAATAGTGCTCAACAAAACTATTCCACAATCAAAAAAGAAATGCTAGCTATTGTTTTGTGTATTTCAAAATTTCAATCTGATTTGCTTAACCAGAAATTTCTTGTTAGAGTGGATTGTAAATCCGCAAAAGACATTTTGAAAAAAGACGTTAAAAATCTTGCTTCTAAACAAATTTTTGCAAGATGGCAAGCTATTTTATCTGTTTTTGACTTTGATATTGATTATATTAAAGTAGAAGCAAATTCTTTGCCTGACTTTTTGACTCGTGAATTCTTGCAGGGTAGGTAATATGCCGCCAAGAAAGAAGAAAGAAGAAGAACCACCCCCAATGCCTAAACGCATTGTCCAAACTCTTCAAACCAAACAAATTGAAGCCTCATCTTCAAAACAAACCTCTGCACAAACATCAGCAGGCAAACAGCCCAAAGATTATGCTTTGAGCCCAGTCCAATTAGAAGCCATAAAAACAGAAACATCAAAATTACCCATTTCAATCATTAACCCAAAAGTTTGGGCCGAAATGGTAGAAGAAGATGAAAAGGCCGAGTTGGAAACTATCCAAAAATGGGCGGCATCAGCAGGATTTCAGTTGATGAAATCTCCTCAAACTTCAGTAGTGGCTTCAAGCCCTACTAATTTTAAAAATTCTCAAACTTCAGTAGTGGTTGCAAACCCTACGAATTATTCAAACGTGGTGGCATCTAGCTCCACAAAACAAATTTCTACCCAAACAAATGTTTTCAGAAAAACATCTACAAACCATGAATATTTCAAAAATCAAAGCTTTGTTTTGATCTGTCAAATAGAACCAGATATTTTTATCAACAATCCTAACGGGATTGCAGAGAAAATATTACCAAAACTTACCAATTTTATCCCTCCAACACCAAATAAAACCCAACAGTTCTATGAGTTCATCCTTATAGATACAAAGTCTATTGCACTCAAGCAATATATTGATCAAAAGGATAGGAGTTTGATAACACACTCAACTGCACAAATTCTAAAAATCCTAAGACCTTCTGATTGGGGAACTGACCTCAATACTCCCAAACCTTTTTCTGAAGCCTTCTCACTCCCAGGTTTCACTTATTGGGAATATAGACAAGCATGGTTCAATACTTTTTCTACACAGAATAAGGAAAATAAACATTCTTGGTTCTTTTATTTTAAAAAAGGGACTAAGTATAATTTTCCAATCTGGTTTGTCCACTGGTGGAACTGTTTTGGACCTAATCAACAAATATTACCAGTAGATGTTCAACTGGGTTTAGAAATCTTTTCAAAAAGATTCACAACCACAGAAGTGTATATACCTGTATTACTACACTTCTATTCAATCTTTTCTCTATCTTGGATCTATGCTTGGAAATTTGAATTTGTTAAGCAGGAACCTAAAATCCCTCCACAACTGGTCCGTCAAGGATATACAAAGTGGTGGAAGGAATTTGATATTGGATACATCCATCCTAAGCAAATTGACGCATGGTTCCAGAAGAATCCACAATATCTGCCAGCAACAGATCCAAACGTATGCCAGTTTTTACAACAAAAGTCGCTTACTGCTTCAAAATTGGCATCCATTTCAAACAAGGAAGACTACGTGCAACAGCTCGAAAACTTGTTAGCCCAATTCAAGCAGGTTAGACAAGAAGAGCCCAGTACGTCCGAGACTGACCCACAACAAACAAGCCCAACAGACGAAGAGGACTTGTTATTTGACCAATACCAAAATGAAGATGACTGTCATGGTATTTTTTCTTAAATACCATAAAAAGAAGACTTTGACTGTACTTATTTTGATTGTAATAGTATAGTCAAACAAAAAAAAAATGGGAAAACTGCTATAAGTACTCCCACCTTCAGCAAACAAGGCAGACTTTGGAGTCCAAAGAATAAAATTTTCTCTCCTCTCCTGTAGCAAACTTTCTCTCATTCTCTCTCTTATTCCTTTCTTTCCTTCTTATCTTTTCATTTCTTCTTCTCTTATTTTCATCTTTTCTTTGTAATTCCTAAGCTTGGATACCTTTGCTTGGATCATACCTTTGCTAGGATCCCTTGCTTAAGAAAAATTTGGAGTTTGATTAAGGACCAAACTTGTGTAAGGACCTTAATCTTATGAACTTGTTGTAATTTATTTCATGTACTTTAACTATGAATTTTAATTTCATATTTTGTGGTTATATGTTATTTGTTTTGATCTAACTTTCTAACATCTAACTTTTAATTTATGATCTTTACTTTCTTGTTTTTACTTTCAGTCGCGGAGAGTTAGGCCCCGAGAGAGGAAATAGAAAATAAAATTGCAGAAAGGAAAGTGGGTCGCAAACGGACTGCCACTGAATTAGATCAGTTAGATTGCATAAATTTGAATGACTGAAAGTAAAAACAAGAAAGTAAAGAACATAAATTAAAAGTTAGATGTTAGAAAATTAGATCAAAACAAATAACATATAACCACAAAATATGAAATTAAAATTCATAGTTAAAGTACATGAAATAAATTACAACAAGTTCATAAGATTAAGGTCCTTACACAAGTTTGGTCCTTAATCAAACTCCAAATTGTTTTTATGCAAGGGATCCTAGCAAAGGTATGATCCAAGAAAAGGTATCCAAGCTTAGGAATTACAAAGAAAAAAGATGGAAATAAGAGAAGAAGAAATGAAAAGATAAGAAGGAAAGAAAGGAATAAGAGAGAGAATGAGAGAAAGTTTGCCACGGGAGAGAAGAGAGAAAATTTTATGCTTTGGACTCCAAAGTCTGCCTTGTTTGCTGAAGGTGGGAGTACTAATAACAGTTTTCCCATTTTTTTTTTACTTTGACTATACAATTACAATCAAAATAAGTACAGCCAAAGTCTTCTTTTTATGGTATTTGACACGGGGGTTGTCGCTACCCTGCAATTTTACCCAAACTCAACAATAAATGCAGCAGTGATGAGTGGGATCGTCTCCACAGGGAGAGGGTTGTAATCAAGTATTGAATAATGATAGCATGTATGAACAATTAAAAATGCACGAAATAATACTCAAATGAATGAAAATGCGGGAATTTTGGAACGGGAGATAACTCAATAAAACGGGAGGTGTTGCCTTGAGGGTGGAACAACTAGTATGGATTTTTCTCTTGTTATCCCTGACTTGTGTGAACAAGTGTGAGAGGACTTCTCTGCTAGTGTGCTGGGATTCGATCAACTTGTCAGTTCTCTCAAACCCATTTCACAATACTCCTCTAACTTCCCTTGTCAGGGCAAGTTATAGGTACGAGTGAGACTCCCCCAGATCCCGACTCTCCTACTGTGAGCCTCGATTACTTAGATATACTCCTTGTCAGGGCAGTCATCCCAGATGTAATCTAAATCCACAATACGAGAATACTCTTAATCCTTTCCTATAGTGGCAGTAGTGAGCCTCGATTACTTGGATATACTCCTTGTCAGGGCAGTCATCCCAGATGTAATCTAAACTCACCGTATAGAAACGCTCCTTGCCCTTTTCTAAATCATGAAATGTACAGGACTAAGACTCACACAAGCATGTTCATAATCAATACAAGTTGGGGTTGATTTCCTTAGGCAAGTTCACAACAATCTCAGTGGTCACCGCAGATTTAATATGAAGTTAATCTAATGCAAAACATCAAACACAACAAGTACAGAATAATGAACATAAATAACACGGATAAGATTCTAAATCAAATGTCTCAAACAAGATTAAATCCATACATGTAACCCCTCAAGGCAACACTCTATGTCTAGCCGATCATTTTGATCAGCCCAGAAACTACGATTACAAATGGGTGAATCAGGATCATGTCACTCTGTTTCCCTTCCCCCTTTCTCAATCGTACTCTCTGGTTTCTCTCATACCCTAGACTTTGCTCCCCCAAAGTCTCTATCTCCTCTGATCCCCAATAGAATGAGATCTCTAAAGTTCCGGATCCCCTCCTCAGCGGCTTCTCTTCACTTTTATACTTTCCCCTTGCTGGGCTGGCCTAGTGACCTTCCTGGAAATTTCCGTCTTTGCAGAGAGAATGCCACGTGTCTGCAAAGGTCATTTTAGCACGTGAGTAGAGTCATTTGATAAAATGTTTTCTTAAGTGTTAAGATTACAAACCATCAAACATGTGGTGTGCTGAGAAATAGCTATGCTTGTGCATTGTGTGGGTGCCGACGTTGTGCCTTGTGCTAGATTAAGTTGTGTTGCCATGTGCACTGCATTGTGAGTGAATGGGAGGTGATATGTATGAGAAGAGTGAAAGTGTGCTTGTGTATGCATGAATGTGGTGCAAGTGTGCAAGTGTATACATGAGAAAGTGCATGAGAATGTGAGCAATTGCACAGGCTTCATTTTTATCCCACATTTAGCCCCTGATTCATGCCGATTCTGAACAAATGTAAAACTTAAAAGTTGTAGCCAAGACGCTTAGCTAAACATGGCCTTTTGAATCACTCAATTCGGAGCTAAAATGAGAAGGTTATGATCGTTTTACTAAATCCTGGCAATGCTGAGAAAGTGTGTGCATGGCGGGCGCGCTAGGCCCGCCGTGTGTATGCGTGTGCAGCGCGCCCGCACCGTGTGTGCGTGTGTGGTGGGCGGGCGCGCTAGGCGCCCGCCCAGCTGTGTGTGCCTAATGGTGTGGGGTTGTGAAGGCTTTCGGTTGGAAATTGGATTTTGTGATAAACATAAGCAATGTAGATCAATCTCTTAGCTTTCTATAGGTTCAAGAATCATCAACGTTGGAGGTCTGTAGCTCAAGATACGACTATTCTCCCAAAATGTGCCAGTGACATAACAACTGGGTGAGTGCTTAGAAAGAAGGCCCCGTTTGTCATCTATGCCTACTGAATTGGGAGAAGGTCAAAACATACGAAATGAAGTACACTCAAAGAGCTTTCAAAAAAATCCAAGGTCTCATCATTTGGATGAGTATTGAGAGAGATATACTGATTTGAAAATCATTTTCCATTCTGCCGATTGAGAAATCAGTGCAACCCAGTGTCAAGTGTGTGTTGGATGTGTTCGTTGTGTCTGGGACTTCTCGTGTGTGCTTGTGACTTTGTTTGGTCACGATGGCTAAGTGTGTGTGTCCAATTCATGCAACAATCATATCAATTTCATGGAATTTACACAACACTTAGGCATTTCTCACAATCTTCCAAATCATGAACATCTTTGCACACAAGTCATTCATCAAGCATGATTTACCCAAGTAATTCATACAAAAGCTCAAGTATTTATAACATATAAGTTAGTATGGAACTGACTTATCAACTCCCCCACACTTGAACTTTTGCTAGTCCCGAGCAAAGGAAGGTAGTAACAACCCCACATTCAAACACTCACAACATAATCAGCAGTCCATTTTCAAATTTTTTCGCAAGCAAGAACTAGTTGAGTTTTACAGTCCATCTAACTTACACAATTTGTCATGTAAGGTGAAGTGAATAAAGACCAAAACGTCAGCGTGCAGTGTGTGCTGAGAGTTTCTCATGCTCCCTCACATTGTCTATGCAAAGTACTCAAGTAGACACTTAAACAAAAATTCTTGCACTACAATCCTTTTGTCCACACACACAAACACTTCGTTTTAAAGATAACAACTAAAACTCACTGGGGTTTCCCCCTTATTCAATGCACGTTGGTGCTTATTGTTCTCTTTCGAGATTGATGCCAGGGTTTTGTGGCTCTTTTTTCCGTTTATTCGCCTTTGGCTTTTGTTTTTGTTCTCTTTTCAAATTTCAAGCATCCCATGTTCGTGTGTGTCTTCAATGGACTATATATCAAATGCAAGAATAAGTGTTTACGAGTAGAAGGCACATACAATTAAAGAATCATAAGCTCTCTCCTATGTCAAATGTGGTGCTGGCGTTTCTATCTTACTTTAACACCGCACTTTACCCAGCAAATTGCACGCATCAAATGAATACTGTAAAACTCAAAGAAAATTTCCATACATGACAGTTGAGTAACATTTATGGACTTCCTGATGATATTGGAAGTGCGAGTGCATCTGGGAGTGCAAGTGTGCTGGATGGAATGGCTAGTGGAACATTTGCACAACAAAACCACACACTTGCATTTTATCACAACAACAGCAATAATTTAAAGCACACTACAAGGTCAATGCTAATCATTGCCCTGTTTTTCTTTCCACACAGCAACACAATAAAGTAAAAGAAAGAAAGAAAGAAAAATTCCTAAATGCAGAACTAACACCACCTCCATTCCCCACAACACATAACAAACAAATATAGATAAAATCTTAACAAAGGCCCTGGCTCTTGGAATCACAAGCAAATTTCAAAGCACAAGCAGATCACACAAGCAACATCATATTCCAGCAACCCCAACTCTCCCCCACACTTGAATAATGCAATGGTCCCCATTGTGGAAAAGGAAAGAGGCTACCCCGTTTAAGTTGCTGGATATGGAGGCTGGGTGGCAAAATGAGAAAAACCCGGGAAAGAGTGTTGTGCGGTTCTAAAACTTGGTGCACTTAATCCAACATCTTTGGTTCTCCTTTGGCCAGCACTTAGACTCAGGCATCCCTGTATCAAAAGCACACAACTCACTAAATGGATAAATCATACATTTATGTAGCATACTAACCATGTATTTCTTCATACTGTAGAACTCCATGCAATAGAGGCGTCCCAATGATTCATGATGTTCATGGCAATTTTAAATTTCACACATGGTTACCACTTTACATTTTCTATCATCCAATTGAAAACCCATCAACTAGACAGTATCAGGAAGGCATTTCCCATAGAAAAAGTGTGCAATAAAACACAAGGGAACAAGCTCATACTTTCTCCTGTACAAACATATGTGAATACTGACTTGTTGGTAACTTGTGTTAAAGTGGTAGTGCTACATAGCCTACTGTGCGTAAGTGTGAGATTGTGACTTGTGATGTGCAAGAGAGAGTAGAGAAAGGGTGTGGTGTGCAAGTGAGTGCCACACCATGACCTTGGGTCTTGGTGGTGTATCATAGGTCATGTCAATAGCACTTTGCTAACACCCCCACACTTGGCATATGAGAGGTCTTTGCTTGAGGTTCCTGCACACAAGAGGCAACTAGCTACATAAGCAAAACAAAAGCAAAAGTGACTAAAAACATCAGATATCGATTTATTCAAGAGAAGTGGATTAAGTAGTTCTGAATTTATTCAGTCTCCAGCTAGACTTTATTCATGAAGTTTCCTCATTCAAGATTCGGAGTACCCATCTCTGTACCAGAAGAATGCTCTTTCATAAGCACTCATTTTCCTCTAGTAGGGCACTGGACAAATATTTTTAGGAAAGAGGTGTTGGAGCTCATGGACATGGGGAACAATCGCAATAAACTCAATTTTAAACCATGTATGTTCCCCCATAGGAAACTCCTCTTTCACTTCCTCCACCAAGCTTGACTCTAAAATCCTGCAAGGCTCAACCACAGATTGTGCATCCATAGTCTCAACAAATTCATCAGTAATTTCAAGAAAGGATTCATCAACAAAGCAATTCTCCACCATGTTAGCTATTTCCTTACAAAGAATTAAATCATCATCACATAGACTAACATGGGCATTCTGTTGGATCTCTTATTTGCTAAAAAAATTTGGTTCACTTTGCAAATCTAACAAAGGTATTTCATCCTTCTTTATTTGTTGGTCACCAGTTACAGTTTCAAATTCATTCACAATTTCATGATTTGGTGTCTCAACAAAATGCTCAATGGTCATGTTGTCATTTTCTTTATCAAGTGCAATTTTGGTTTCATTCATGCTCACACAAGGATTGATAAAATGTGTCTCTCTACAATTCACTTGGCATTCCAAGACAGGGGAAGTATCTAAGGGAAGTTTAACAATGTCATCATTCTCATGGTAATTAATAAAGTTGGTGTAAGACTCAACATTAGATACACCCTCCATTTTGACAGTAAGAAACCAAATAGCCCTAAGTTCTTCATCACTAAACTCATCACAAGAGACATCATTTTCACAAGAAAGACTCAAACGTTCGTGCACAAAGAACTCATCAACAAAGCACTCATGTACAACATCTCCAACATTTGTAGACCCCAACTCCATTAGACACTTTAGACCACAATCAACATTTGCATTTATATTAAAAAAATTTTCCTCAAGAGTTGGTGTTTCAGTAATGAGAGATATACCTTCTGAGTGGCATTGAGCTTCTTGAACTGGTGTCTCAAGTTCCGACAAGTTGCTCATTAAGGCACTCATGTGATCAAGTCTCTGTAGTGGTTCTGGAGCCTTCTCTTTCTTTTGAGCCAGCCTTGTTTTCACTCTATCAGCCTTGTCCAAAATTTGAGACAACATGTCTTCCCGTTTTTCCTTTTCTTGATAAGACCTATTACCTCGCAGTTGGTCATGCCATGGCTCATAATATCTCGGTCTGGAGAAGTTTCCAAATATTCCAGGTGTTGGTCGAGTATCATCCATCTAATCTGATGGGTAATCATAGTGAGGCTCAACAAAATCCCCAAACCACCTGGACATATTTGGTCTATTGTGGTGTGCACACTTCAATGTCCATGAAATTCCAAAGCCCCTGCAGTTGCCACAACTGAACACAAGAGACTTGAATACAAAACAAGAAATATAAAACTAACTAACACACAAAAACAACAAACAGAACAAAGAAAATCACTACAAAAAAATAGAACCACATAAATCAAGAACACAAGTCTATCTCAAAATCAACTCCTGACACTCTGCCTCTCCCCGGCAACGGCGCGAAAAATTGACAAGGGGGTTGTCGCTACCCTGCAATTTTACCCAAACTCAACAATAAATGCAGCAGTGATGAGTGGGATCGTCTCCACAGGGAGAGGGTTGTAATCAAGTATTGAATAATGATAGCAAGTATGAACAATTAAAAATGCACGAAATAATATTCAAATGAATGAAAATGCAGGAATGTTGGAACGGGAGATAACTCAATAAAACGGGAGGTGTTGCCTTGAGGGTGGAGCAACTAGTATGGATTTTTCTCTTGTTATCCCTGACTTGTGTGAACAAGTGTGAGGGGACTTCTCTCCTAGTGAGCTGTGATTCGATCAACTTGTCAGTCTCTCAAACCCATTTCACAATACTCCTCTAACTTCCCTTGTCAGGGCAAGTTATAGGTACGAGTGAGACTCCCCAGATCCCGACTCTCCTACTGTGAGCCTCGATTACTTGGATATACTTCTTGTCAGGGTAGTCATCCCATATGTAATCTAAATCCACAATACGAGAATACTCTTAATCCTTTCCTATAGTGGCAGTAATGAGCCTCGATTACTTGAATATACTCCTTGTCAGGGCAGTCATCCCAGATGTAATCTAAACTCACCGTACAGAAACGCTCCTTGCCCTTTTCTAAATCAAGAAATGTACAGGAATAAGACTCACACAAGCATGTTCATAATCAATACAAGTTGGGGTTGATTTCCTTAGACAAGTTCACAACAATCTCAGTGGTCACCGCAGATTTAATATGAAGTTAATCTAATGCAAAACATCAAACACAACAAGTACAGAATAATGAACATAAATAACACGGATAAGATTCTAAATAAAATGTCTGAAACAAGATTAAATCCATACATGTAACCCCTCAAGGCAACACTCTATGTCTAGCCGATCATTTTGATCGGCCCAGAAACTACGATTACAAAGGGGTGAATCAGCATCATGTCACTCTGTTTCCCTTCCCCCTCTCTCAATCTTACTCTCTTGTTTCTCTCAAACCCTAGACTTTGCTCCCCCAAAGTCTCTCTCTCCTCTGATCCCCAATAGAATGAGATCTCTAAAGTCTCGGATCCCCTCCTCAGCGGCTTCTCTTCACTTTTATACTTTCCCCTTGCTGGGCTGGCCTCGTGACCTTCCTGGAAATTTCCGTCTTTGCAGGGAGAATGCCACGTGTCTGCAAAGGTCATTTTAGCACGTGAGTAGAGTCATTTGATAAAATGTTTTCTTAAGTGTTAAGATTACAAACCATCAAACATGTGGTGTGCTGAGAAATAGCTATGCTTGTGCATTGTGTGGGTGCCGACGTTGTGCCTTGTGCTTGATTAAGTTGTGTTGCCATGTGCACTGCATTGTGAGTGAATGGGAGGTGATATGTATGAGAAGAGTGAAAGTGTGCTTGTGTATGCATGAATGTGGTGCAAGTGTGCAAGTGTATACATGAGAAAGTTCATGAGAATGTGAACAATTGCACAGGCTTCATCTTTATCCCACATTTAGCCCCTGATTCATGCCGATTCTGAACAAATGTAAAGTAGAACCGTTGTAGCCAATACTCTTAGCTAAACATGGCCTTTTGAATCACTCAATTCGGAGCTAAAATGAGAAAGTAATGATCGTTTTACTAAATCCTGGCAATGCTGAGAAAGTGTGTGCATGGCGGGCGCGCTAGGCGCCCGCCGTGTGTGTGCGTGTGTGTGGTG
This sequence comes from Ophiorrhiza pumila, assembly GCA_016586305.1. NCBI lineage: Eukaryota > Viridiplantae > Streptophyta > Magnoliopsida > Gentianales > Rubiaceae > Ophiorrhiza > Ophiorrhiza pumila. The sequence continues at coordinate 21,664,478 of BLIW01000007.1, read as the reverse complement.
CGGGCGCCCAGGTGTTCGTGTGTGGTGGGCGGGAGAGCTGCCTAGCTGTATGTGCCTAATGGTGTGGGGTTTTGAAGGCTTTCGGTTGGGAATTGGATTTTGTGGTAAACATAAGAAATGTAGATCTCTCTCTTAGCTTTCTATAGGTTCAGTAATCATCAACTTTGGAGGTGTGAAGCGCAAGATACAACTATTCTTCCAAAATGTGCCAGTGACATAACAACTGGGTGAGTGCTTAGAAAGAAAGCCCCGTTTTTCATCTATGCCTACTGAGTTGGGAGAAGGTCAAAACATACGAAATGAAGTACACTCAAAAAGCTTTCCAAAACATCCAAGGTCTCATCATTTGGATGAGTATTGAGAGAGATATACTGATTTGAAAATCATTTTCCATTCCGCCGATTGAGAAATCAGTGCAACCCAGTGTCAAGTGTGTGTTGGATGTGTTCGTTGTGTCTGGGACTTCTCGTGTGTGCTTGTGACTTTGTCTGGTCACGATGGCTAAGTGTGTGTGTCCAATTCATGCAACAATCATATCAATTTCATGGAATTTACACAACACTTAGGCATTTCTCACAATCTTCCAAATCATGAACATCTTTGCACACAAGTCATTCATCAAGCATGATTTACCCAAGTAATTCATACAAAAGCTCAAGTATTTATAACATATAAGTCAGTATGGAACTGACTTATCAGTATTTGAGAAAAAATACCATGACAGTCATCCTCATTTTGATATTGGTCAAATAATAAGTGCTCCTCGTCTGTTGGGCTTGTTTGTTGTGGGTCAGTCTCGGACGTACTGGGCTCTTCTTGTTTAACATGCTTGAATTGGGCTAACAAGTTTTCGAGCTGTTGCACGTAGTCTTCCTTGTTTGAAATGGATACCAATTTTGAAGCAGTAAGCGACTTTTGTTGTAAAAACTGGCATACGTTTGGATCTGTTGCTGGCAGATATTGTGGATTCTTCTGGAACCATGCGTCAATTTGCTTAGGATGGATGCATCCAATATCAAATTCCTTCCACCACTTTGTATATCCTTGACGGACCAGTTGTGGAGGGATTTTAGGTTCCTGATTAACAAATTCAAATTTCCAAGCATAGATCCAAGATAGAGAAAAGATTGAATAGATGTGTAGTAATACAGGTATATACACTTCTGTGGTTGTGAATCTTTTTGAAAAGATTTCTAAACCTAGTTGAACATCTGCTGGTAATATTTGTTGATTAGGTCCAAAACAGTTCCACCAGTGGACAAACCAGATTGGAAAATTATACTTAGTCCCTCTTTTAAAATAAAAGAACCAAGAATGTTTGTTTGCCTTATTCTGTGTAGAAAAAGCATTGAACCATGCCTGTCTATAATCCCAATAAGTGAAACCTGGGGGTGAGAAGGATTCAGAAAAAGGTTTGGGAGTATTGAGGTCAGTTCCCCAATCAGAAGGTCTTAGGATTTTTAGAATTTGTGCAGTTGAGTGTGTTATCAAACTCCTATCCTTTTGATCAATATATTGCTTGAGTGCAATAGACTTTGTATCTATAAGGATGAACTCATAGAACTGTTGGGTTATATTTTGTGTTGGAGGGATAAAATTGGTAAGTTTTGGTAATATTTTCTCTGCAATCCCGTTAGGATTGTTGATAAAAATATCTGGTTCTATTTGACAGATCAAAACAAAGCTTTGATTTTTGAAATATTCATGGTTTGTAGATGTTTTTCCGAAAACATTTGTTTGGGTAGAAATTTGTTTTGTGGAGCTAAATGCCACCACGTTTGAATAATTCGTAGGGTTTGCAACCACTACTGAAGTTTGAGAATTTTTATAATTAGTAGGAGATTTCACCAACTGAAATCATGCTGATGCCGCCCATTTTTGGATAGTTTTCAACTCAACCTTTTCATCTTCTTCTACCATTTCGGCCCAAAATTTTGGGTTAATGATTGAAATGGGTAATTTTGATGTTTCTATTTTTATGGCTTCTAATTGGACTGGGCTCAAAGCATAATCTTTGGGCTGTTTGCCTGCTGATGTTTGTGTAGAGGTTTGTTTTGAAGATGAGGCTTCAATTTGTTTGGTTTGAAGAGTTTGGACAATGCGTTTAGGCATTGGGGGTGGTTCTTCTTCTTTCTTCTTTCTTGGCGGGCATATTACCTACCCTGCAAGAATTCACGAGTCAAAAAGTCAGGCAAAGAATTTGCTTCTCCTTTAATATAATCAATATCAAAGTCAAAAACAGATAAAATAGCTTGCCATCTTGCAAAAATTTGTTTAGAAGCAAGATTTTTAACGTCTTTTTTCAAAATGTCTTTTGCAGATTTACAATCCACTCTAACAAGAAATTTCTATTTAAGCAAATCAGATTGAAATTTTGAAATACACAAAACAATAGCTAGCATTTCTTTTTTGATTGTGGAATAGTTTTGTTGAGCACTATTCCAATGTTTAGAAGTAAAGGCAACAATTCTTTCTTTGTTGTCTTGTACTTGTTTAAGTATTCCGCCATAACCCAGATCAGATGCATCAGTTTCAATGATCTTTGGAAGACTTGGGTTTGGCAGAATTAAGCAAGGCAGGGCCTTGACTTGGGCTTTTACCCTTCTTACCGCCTCTGTATGGACATCAGTCCATGGTGGGGGAGACTTCTTCAACCTGTCATGCAAAGGTTTAATAATATTAGCTAATTTAGGAATAAAATCAGCTATATAGTTTAAACATCGTAGAAACCTTTGCAGTTGCTGTTTTTCTAGAATTTGATCAGGGAACCTATCTGCAAACTGGATAGATCTTTCTATAGGAATGATTGTTCCTAAGTGGATATAATGTCCTAAAAATCGAATCCTAGTCTGGAATAGACTAATCTTCTTTTTTGATACAACTAAACCATTTTCTTTAACAGCTTGTAAGAAGATGTTTAGATGTTTAAAATGTTGATCTAAGTTGTTAGAAAAAACTAGGACAACATCTATGTAAACAATAGTAAAACTTGAGTAAGGATTAAAAATGTCGTTCATAATCCTTTGAATTTCTGATGGAGCGTTTTTTAAACCAAAAGGCATAACGTTCCATTCATAGTGCCCAAATGGTACTGTGAAAGTTGTTTTGTACCTGTCAGCTGGGTTAATCTGAATTTGCCAAAATCCAGATTTCATGTAAAATTTAGAGAATACCTTTGCTGTATTAAGCCTTTGCAAAAGATCTCTTTTATTTGGAATTGGATACCTGATCCATTGAAGAGCTTCATTTAGAGCTTTGTAGTTTATTACCAATCTTGGTACTCCTCTTTCAATTTCTGAGCTTTTGTTAACATAAAATGCCGGGCAACTCCATGGGGATTGACTAGGCCTGATAATATGTTTCTTCAGAAGATCATTAATTTCTGACTTACAGTGCTCCAGAAGTTCTTGATTCATCTGAATTGGTCTAGATTTTGTTGGAATGTTTATCTCCTTAAAGTCCTTCTCCTAAAATTTTAAAGATAAAATTTTAAAGATAAAAATTCTTCAATCTTTAAAGATAAAAATCTTTAATTGAAGAAACCAAAAAAAAATTTATTTCCTTAATTAATTGAGGAAATAAATTAAGAATCAAATCCTAGTCTAACTAGGAAATTAATTAAAATATATACCATATATATTTATTAATTAATTATGACAAAATCGAAACTTAATCCTAGTCTAACTATGAAAGTTTATTAATTGCTCAAATAAGATTCATCTAATGAATTTAAACGTTCTGAATTACTTACTATTCGAAGTGTGCGACCCTATAGGTTCCCGTAATGTTGCCAATAATTATAAAATCATATTTTATAATTATAAACAATGAGCGGTGTCTAGCAACACATCATTGCTACCCAAATTACGAAGAATTATATGCTTCAAAGCAACCTAAACTGTGATTGATGTTACCATGTTGTAAATTCCTTTTGTTCTCGATATCTAGATTAAACAAGAGACATGGACATGTCATTCTCGTATAGTTTAATCTTTATTTCTGGATTCCTGAATTAGCTAATCAAAACAAATGACAAATCATTTGGGCATGGCCATGCACTTATTAGCTTAATTCAATCAAGAGGCCATAGATATCATTCCCATGTTATAGGAAGAACAAATCCCATTTTGATCACTCACAACCCACTACATAAATTATTATATAAAATAGAATTCCATGTTGTGTGTGAAGATGAATTTTATCTTCTTTTGTGTAAAGTTAAATCACTAGGGCAACAAAATGGCTGTGTATTATCAGTCCCCTCAACCCGATCGTGAACATTCATTTTGAAAACTGTCCACAGTTGAAAGTTTTGTAAAATTTTGAACTGTCCGTTTTCGACGTGGAGCCTCCGACGTCGCGCAACGTCCTCCAGTTCACTGGACGGAAAGAAGGTTTTGACATTTTTTGTACCCACATTGATTGTGAACAATCTTTTTCCACTGATCAGAATCAGCAGACCAAATATGAAGTTGTCAATACAATACTGGCAAAAAATGCCATGAAAATAGTCCACAACAGTCAGTTTATGAACCTTGTCATATGCTAATTTTTTATAGTTGAACCGCCCATTACTTAAAATTCGGAAAACGAAAAGAAGTTGCAGGAAAGATTTTTACTAGAAAAAGTATTCTATCCAATTTTTGTTGTTCGGACCTAAGGCAAAGTGAATGACGTGGCATGGATAGATACAGTTGCTGATTCTAAAACAGAGTCTGGCCCAAGAGATAATGAAAGTCATGTATGCATCCCACAATCAGTTTAAAATCATTGCAACAATTTAACATGTTATTTCTTACTAAAATCCATCATTTTTCACGTGAATGAACAACAACACATTTCTCACGTTTAAACAACACCGATCTCTCCCTAATATCATCGACTTGTGTCAAAATCTAGATTTCATTTCAACATGCCTACTACCCGGTTGCAGTCAAGTTTTTGAAATCTCTCATTTTTGACAAAAAAATCAGGAAGATTGTTTTAAAAATTTATTTTGAAAGCTTTTCTTCCTTTTTTTTTCACCATCTTTATAATCCCCTTGTTAAGGGCAACGTTTGATGGAGTCAAAATATACAATTCTTTATGTTGGGCACCATGGTGACCTCAAGTCTAAGGAACAGTCAACACCATCATCACTACGAAATCATTTATGACTATCATAACATGATCCATGCAATGATTTCATAGCGGGTCAGTTCAGTACATAAATTCTCTAATTTATGCACTTATGTATTGTCCTTAATATCACATATTAACCAACCACACAATAGTCTTACAGTATTATTAATGTCCCTATTAATAATACTCGACTAAGGACATTTAAGAATATACATTATATTCTAGGGACATTATTATTACACTAATTCATATAACAATTATAAATAATTGGGACAATAATAAAATGCCTTTAATTAATAGAATATTCATGATAATAAAATGTCAAACAATCATCAAATGATTGACTTTAGGACATTCATTCCAACACACTTTGCGTGCTGTTTTGCTATGGACAATAAATGATTTTCCTGCTTATGCCATGCTTTCTTGGTGGAGCACGAAAGGCTATTTTGGTTGCCCTATATGCATGGATAAGACATCTTGTTAACAGTTGCCTAATAGCAAAAAGAATGCTATATAAGACACCGCAGATTCTTAGCTTCCAATCAGCGTAAAGATGCAAAATCTTTTGAGAGAAAGGTAGATCTTCGATTTCTAGTTCTACCCAAATCTGGACATGAAATCTTGAGTGAATTACATAAATCAAACCTTGTGGAGTTGTCGTTTGGTAAGGTAACCGAGCAAGTTAAACAAAGAAAAAGGAAACGTAAGGAGAGTGGGTTGAACTGGAACAAAGTAAATATATATTTTTAGCTACCTTACTGGCCAGATTTGAAAATGAGACATAACATTGATATTATGCATGTGGTTAAAAATGTAGCTGAGAGTTTAATTGGTACAATTATGGATATCAATGGCAAAACAAAGGATACATGGAAATCTCGAAAGGATTTGATGGATTTGGGATTGACAAGGGATTTGCACTTGAGGGTCAATAGTGGTTCTCATGAAATGCCTATGGCTGTTATCAGCTCACAAAAAAGGAGATGAAGAAAGTAGTCAACTTTTTGTCATCAATCAAGTACCCTAATGGCTTTGCTTCCAATATATCACGATACATTAAGGGTGGGGAATTTCATATGGCAGGCATGAAAAGTCATGATTTTCACATTTTTATTCAGCGGGTGTTACCTCTTGCAATCAGGGGTAGTTTGACAAAAGAAGTTCGACAAGTTTTGTCTGAACTGAGCTCATTTTTCAAGAACATATGCTCAAAAACTTTGTTCAAACATGTTCTGGAGTCGGAGGAGAATAGCATTACTATCATACTTTGCAAGATGGAAAAAATGTCCCCCCTTTCTTTTTTTGACATCATGGTACATCTCATTGTGGACTTACTATTAGAAGCAAAGCTTGCTGGTCCACCTCAATTTCGATGGATGTTTCCATTTGAGAGGTACATAACAATTGACTTCCTTAATTCTTTGACATCGTGTGTCTTAATAGTACAACTAATCTTTATTGTTTCCATCTAGGAAAATGAGCAAGTTAAAGGGGTATGATAATAATAAGTCTCGACCAGAAGGTTGCATTGTGGAGCGCGATACATTGATAAGGAATGCCTCACTTTCTGCTCCATGTATCTAGGTAATGTCGAGACAACATTCAATAAGGTTGAACGTAACAATGATAGGCCAGAACCAATAGGACAATTTTCTGTTTTTTCTGGTACATGAAGATCTTTTGGTGAACCAAACTTAGGAGTGTTGAATAAATCGGAGTTGGCTAAAATTCATTCGTTTGTGTTGAACAATTGTGATGAACTTGAAGAATTTATACATTAAGATAATTATTTTATTATCATTACTGATTATTACTTTATTAGCCATAAGATTCATTAAATAGTTATAAATATATTAATAATGAGTAATGATAATTACTTTTCTTAATTTTGAATTTAAAGAGCATAAGGAAAAACTCGCAGAAGATGGTTACAAAAATGTAGATTTAATGCATGATAAACAGTTTCCTTATTGGTTTCGACAAAATGTAAGTGACTTATTTTATCATCATAAACAGTTTTCGACTTAGAATCAATTTAACATTACATATATCTACTCTTATATAGGTGTTATCAGGTTCCAATACATTTAATGATGAAATTCGAGCCCTAGCTCTAGGACCGGATAGCCGGATAAGTCGATACTCTGGATGCATGGTTAATGAATATAGGTTTCACAATCAATGTCGTGAAAATGATAGGAAGACACAAAATAGTGGTGTTGTAGTTAAGAGTGAGAATGGAAACAATTCAATAGACTTTTTTGGTGTCGTACAAGACATAATTGAAGTTGAGTAATTAGTGGTGAAGAAAAAAGTACTGTTGTTCAAGTGTGATTGGTGGAACATTGGAGATAATTTGGGTATGCAATTTGATGTAGAATTAGGGGTAAGGAGCATAAATATTTAAAGAAAATGGTATGAAGACCAGCCCTATATTCTTGCATACCAAGCTCACCAAGTGTTCTATTTGCAAGATCTGAAATTCGGTAAGAATTGGCATGTGTTCAGAATTTTAGTCCTCGCAACACCTATGATGTTCCAGAACATATAAATGATGATGTATGTGAAGAAGTTTACCAAGAAGATGAACATGATTTTATGTTAACTGTACACTTAAATGTTGAATTGACTACACTTGTAAGCGGCACTTTGCCATTACAGTTAGTTGAATCCTCATCCATCCATGGGAATTCAAGTGCAAGAGCAGTGAGAAACCAAATACAGAATGACGATGCATTCATTGTTGACAATGATAACATTGATACTAGTCATAGTGATGATGAAGATGCTGGAGATGACATGTGGCTTAACGACTTCAGTGATTTAGAATAGGTTATATTAATCAATAATGACTTTAGTGTTCATATATAATAGTTTTTTTTATGTGTTTGAATTTGATGTTGTGCTATGCATCCTTAAATTTGGTAACTTTTCTTGGTATATATTTATTAAAAGAAATTGCGGTACTTATGCTTACAACTTTCAGGCATCTTCTTATTGAAGTAATAGTTTGTTTTCTTTGTTTTTTCTGGCTCTTATACAGATGGCTGGACTGGGAAAACGTGGCTTGGGAAAAAAGCCAATGAAGACATCTGAACCATATACACGCGCTTTACCGAGAAGCACTCAACAAGCACCTACTCGAACCACTTCTGGTTTTCACTTGGAAGATGAAGCTGAAGAGGCTGAACAAGTGCTTACCCCAAAGAGAAGCTCACGTCTTGTGCAAACTGAGCGTGTCACTTTATTTTGGGAAATGAGTCAGCGACGTGCAATAGTCAAGAAAGGGGCAGAATCTAGCCAACCATCTAATGATGAACAAGCTAGGGAAGGAGGATGAATTCGCCACTCAAGAGCCACAGAATACAGATTCAATGCTTTCTAAAGAAAAAATTTAAACGATTTACTTATTGACATTTTCTGATTTAAATACTCTTACAAAATCAATTTTTACTTGGTATTTTTATGTTTTTTATTTCATGATGAAAATGGTCCATCTTGTGATATGAATGGATATGACTTTGATTTTATTTCTTTGACCTATAACTGACTCACTCTTTTGTATAACAAAATGGTTAGTGAATACATCAAAGAAGAGGTAGAACTAGGAAATATGTGGATTGGCAAACAAAGACGTGCTCAAGAAATTTTAAGTTGTTGAGTTTGATGCTATTTGCAAGCATTTGTGGGGAAAAATGCACAGGACTTTATTAGCGAGTTTGGGATGCGTTGTTCGCAAAATGGATAGATTTAATAAGCCTAACTATGGCATCCCAAGATGAAAGACTAAAGGAGAGATCATCCATGAATGCCTCGGTATTTTTCATTCATAGTCAATTCTTGTATATCAATAATAATTTTTTTTAATTTGATAGTAAATGTATTTGATTTCATATGCTATGTAGGAGGGGTTTGTGTATGAAGATGGTCCCCTATGCTAGACAATGCATATACAAACAGTTGGCAAATCAGTTTCAAGAGTCACAAGCATGCTTTGCATATAACATTTTGGAATTTCATATGAAAGAAGAGGCATTGCAGCATGTACCCATTTGATGTTAGAGAAGAAAGATTGGATATTCTTGTGCAAATCATTATGACAGCAAAAGAATACAAGTCTAAATTTTCATTTAATTCATAAGCTATATTTCATGTGAACATTACTTCATTTATTTTCAATTCCCACTTTTACATTTTGGGAGGATATGTGCGAGAAATGCTGGCAATCGCAAAAGGTTAAGATTCCAAGAACTACTGGAATAGAGTCCATAGCAAGATGATTAAGCAAAAGGTTGTGATTCATTTTCATCTTGTAAACTGAATTGTGCATGTCAATTACTTTTAACTGATGCTTAATGTAGAAGAGGAAAGATGGGTCGAGGTGAATTCCATTGATGGTATAAGATGGCCCATTTTTTTCACTAAAAGGTGGCAATGATTAATCATGAAGTTGAGAAACTCTGGTATTTTATTCATCTTACTATTCACAGAATTTTTTATACAATTTGAAACCCAAACATTAAATTATATGTTTTAAAACATGTTGATTGTAATGTTTGACTATGTTGACTATGTTGATATGTTGCCAACTTATCCTTATGTTAAATATACTTTTGTCAACATGGTTTGAATTGTAATGTAAACATTTTTCCTTTTCTTACACATTACTCAAAGGTAATAAATGAATGTGTAATTATTGTGTACTTTTCTGATTTTTGCATTCTTATATTATATATATCGTCCAAATTCTATTTTTTCTTTTTTGTGCCTTCCTCGTTGATTATATCTTTGCTTACTCAATACCCTGTCCGAGATACTCAATAAATTGGCAACCTTGTATACTTTAAATTCTGATTTTGCCTTGCTAGTTTCTTTATATCCTCTAGAATTTATACTTTCCTTTTGTGTCTTTCTCTTATTTTCTTTTAATGTTCGTAGTGAATATTTTACACGTTATTGTAGGAAAATTGGTAACAATGCAAGCTACAACAGATTTGTCTCCAGTTGAAATTTTTGTACAAGAATTGAATGGGATTCCTGGTCATTTGCGTGGACATTCTACATCAAACAAGCATATTTTAGCAATGGAAAAACTAATGGAGAAGGCAGAAAATGAAAGGCAAAGAGCTGATGAAGCCAAAAAGAATACTAATGCATTGGTTTTTGAAATCAATGCTCAGAAAGAAGAAGTGAACGCTCAGAAAGAAGAAATCATTGCTCAGAAAGAAGAAATCAAACAGCTTAAAGAACTTCATATGCAATCCAATGAGAAGATGGAGGAAATGAGGAATCAAATTGCTCTTCTTGTTAAGAATGCAAGCTGAAAAAAATTTAAGTTTACACTATCTCAATTATTTCATATTATGCAGTTGTAAATTACCACTAAGTGTAATTATTCCTTATTATGAGTGAAGTTGTGATTTTGTTTCTTTTGAAATTGTGTATTTTGTAGTGATTTGGCTTCAAGGTTGGAAGAAGAAAAATTGAGGGGCAAACAACATCTATCCTTAATATGGATATTTTGTATTAGGTTAGGTTGCCTTCACTTATATGCTACTTAACATTTGGCAATATTTTGGGGTATAATTTGTGAACACCTTTTGAAAATAGTTTTGTAGATATTATTGGTAAATTCCTTATTTTGGATTTGGCTTCATTCATCTGATGCAATGGAATACAATGAAATGCGTATATTGCTTAATCTTATATAAATATTGTGGCAATTGCAGCCCAAAACATTCCATGAATGAAGATTACTTTTTTATTGAATTTCATTTAACGAACGAAGTTAATTGTGGTGTATGCATAATATTTGTAAAGTGTATGCATAATGTTTGTTACAGGAATAGAATGAAATGAGTGTATCAGTGTATGTATAATATGCTATACAGGGTGGCAGCAAAAATCATGGCAGCCCAGTATAAACATGGAATTCTATTTGACGACTATTTGTCGTCACTGTTGATTGTTACCATCTCGTTTTAGTGACAAGGTGTATGCAAATTATATTGTCAATCCAACTCGTTACAAAAAGCATATCCCATTGACATACATTTGTTGTCACTAATATTCGATTGACAACAATCCTCTTCAATGCCTATCGTCAATAAAACTAATTTTGCAATTTATTTTCTATTGATAACATTTGTCGTCAATACTGTTTCTGCCCCGTAAATGTTGACTTTTTTTTTTCCTTTTAACAACCATTCGTTGTCATTAAATCTTGTCAGTAAAGTGTTTGACTATACCATTCTTGATTGACAAATTTTATGCGTTACTACTTATATTGTCAATAAAGGACACCCTTTACTGACAACTAACTACTATTATTGACCAGACCGTACTGACGAAATTTTATCGTCAATATTTGTATTGACAACAAAATTCGGTCAATAAAAGGGAGTGTTTACTGATGGCGAAAAAAAAGTTGTCAAAAGACCCTTTACTGTTGACACTTTATTGGCGACCATTTGATGACATTTTTCCATCACTAATCCATTGTACTGACGACATTTGCACCTATATTGACGCAATGGCTTAGTTAGTAATGCCCACATTTCTTGTAGTGACTTATGCACACTAGTGCACCAATTCCGGCCCTTATTCACCAAATAGCACTTCACGCAATTCATCACATAAACTTACAAATCAACGTACAATCTTACACAAGATGCACTAAAACACCACAAAAGCCAAGTAAAACTAGTATTTTTAAGTCAGTATAAAACTGACTTATCAAATATAATTCCAACTATCATCCTAGCATAGCTTAAGGATCATTTCCATATGACTCAAATACTAGCCGACCCTAGAAAATCTCTATCCTTAACTTGCTCTTGATCTCATAAGTCAAGTCTTATAGCCTTTAAAGAGACTACGAGTTTTTAAAGGATTGATATTAGCTCAACTAGCACAAGTTTGGTAGCCTTTAAAGACACTACCTCAACCTTCACTAGACACTAACAAATCCACCTAAGTATAGCTTATATAGATCACCTTCAAACCAGTTGTCAATAATTAGTTCAAATGGTTAGATTCATAACCCTTAAATCAACTATGAATCCATAACCAATCACGCACAAGTCACTAATGCTTAAATTGTGAGATTTACCTTCAAGCAAATTCTCAAGAATGGCTTATCTAGGATACAACACCTAAATAGACTTCCCTTTGTGGTGAGAGATGGAGTTTTTTAAAGGCATTCCCAACCAATTGAGCATCCTACAAGTTAGATTCATTCATTAGACCAATGAACTCATCTATGGTTACACTTAATCTACAAAAGTGCATTTGATAAGGAATGGGCGATGCTTGAAAATCCTAGACCACTCGAACCACAACTTTGGACCGTTGTTGACACCAAAATCACACAAAAAGAAAACACACGAACAAGAGCAAAACAATTGGCGGAATTGTAGTCCAAGGAAAACGAAAATATTTGGTAATAAGCCAACCAAACCCCCACGCTAATACAAACAATTTAACTTAGCCTTATATAAATCAAGAGACTAAACTAAAAGGTTTGGGCGTTACTTTACTCAAGAACAAAAAGGCTCACATATAGGTCTTAGCTACAGGCTTGAGGAAAGTTTAAAGAACAACTAAACTTAATTGATCTTTAAGGTTCAAACACAAAGTTCTTGTAATTTAGAAAAGCTAAAATCTGATTTTTATTCTATCGAAAAAAATGTTTAAGGCCTCTCATTTTTTATAGGAAGAAATTTAGCCAAAGTATAAGGAAACCCTAATGAAAACCAATTACAACTTCACTTCTTAACTACTAATCCAATTGAGAAAACATTCCAAATTGGAATTGGAAACTAATAACTAACTTATTTTCCTAAAAGATAGAAAGCTCCTAAGATGTAGGAACACTCCTAAAAAGAAGGACAAGGACACAGTTTTGACCTTTAAGAGGCAAAACACATTTTTGCTTAAGCTCCTACAAAAAAGCCTTCCTCCTAATAAGTAGGAGATTACTTTCTAAAAGAATTACTTTCCATTATCATGCAAGACGTAATTAACTACTTATTAACAAAAATATTAAGCCCAAATTATGTTTAATGGACTTAATTTATTACAAAGCAAATAAACCCTAATTACTTAAAAATGGCGTGAACCAGTGATGTAAAGTCCAAGCACGCCATCTTGGTCTTCAAGATAGTCCATGAACACTTCATCAAGGTGGAATTTCCTTAAGTTCCAATGTAGAACTCCTAGGAACTTCTTCATGAATTGTAATGCAAGAAAGGTTCCAAAAACTTCATGTTGAGATGGTGATGGTGGAGACGCCAAGTGATCGTCAAATTTGTCCAAGTTTTCACAATGTGTTGACAACAATGTTTGCAAGGCGGCCTTCACTCTCTTACTCCTTAATCTTGTCATTGGTCCATCAAGATTCTCCAATGGATCATGTGAAGTCGGCTTTGGCAGCATGGACATGGGCGGATTGCTATCATTCCCTCCCTTCTCGAAAGGATTTGTCTTCGAATCACCTACATCATACAAAGCTAAATCAGAAACATTAAATGTAGATGACACGTTGCCATACGAACTTGGAAGTTCATCTTGTAAGCAATATCTCCAATCATCTCCAAGACTAGAAAAGGACCATCTCCTATTAGATGAAGTTTAAATTTCCTTCTTTCGGGAAACCTCTCTTTCCTTAAGTGTATCCAAACCCAATCACCTGGTTCAAATATCACTTGATTTCTACCCTTATTGGCTTGCTTAGCAACTTGTTCATTACGCCTTTGAATATTATTTCGAACCTTTCTGTGTAACTCCTTCACAAAATCAGCTTTCTTTTTACAATTCTACATTAACAAACTCATTAATAGGAAGAGGTAAAATATCAAGTGGAGTTAAAGGATTAAATCCGTAAACAACTTCAAAAGGTGAGCAATTAGTAGAACTATGTAAAGTCCTATTATATGCAAACTCAATATAAGGTAAACAACTTTCCCAATTCTTTAAATTCTTTTGAATAATGGCAAGAAGTAAGGTAGATAAAGTGCGATTAACTACTTCAGTTTGTCCATCAGTTTGTGGATGTGCAACAGTAGAAAACAATAATTTAGTGCCCAACTTATTCCATACAGTACGCCAAAAATGAGACAAGAATTTAACATTCCTATCACTAACAATACTTTGTGGAATGCCATGCAATTTAACAACCTCCTCAAAGAATAAATCAGCAATATGTTTAGCATCATTAGATTTAGAACATGCAGTAAAATGTGCCATTTTACTAAACCTATCAACAACTACAAATATGCTATCATGACCAGTGCGTGACCTAGGTAATCCAAATACAAAGTCCATAGAAATATCAATCCAAGGATGACTAGGAATAGGCAAAGGCGTGTACAAACAATGAGGCATCACTTTCAATTTTGATTGTTTACACACAATGCATTTTTCACAAACACTTTTAACATCTTTAATCATGTTAGGCCAAAAAAAGTGTTCATTTAAAACAGCAAGTGTTTTGGCAATACCAAAGTGCCCCATTAACCCTCCCCCATGGGTCTCTTTAACAAGTAACTCACGAATAGAACATGAGGGTATGCATAATTTATCTTTCTTAAACAAGAATCCATCATGCACTTAAAATTCACCATTTGGTCTTATTAAATATTGATCTTAGACGGCATTAAAAGTATTATCATCTTTGTACAAATCATTAATCAAATCAAAACCAAGTAACTTAGCATGAAAATAGGTGAATAATGTGTATCTCCTAGATAATGCATTAGCTACAACATTTTCTTTACTAGATTTGTTTTTAATCACATATGGAAAAGACTCAATAAACTCTAACCACTTAGCATGCCTTTTATTCAATTCACCTTGAGTTTTCAGGATTTAAGGCTTTCATGATCAGAATGAATAATGAACTCTTTAGGCCATAAATAGTGTTGCCAAACCTTTAATGATCTTACTAAAGCATACAACTCCTTGTCATAAGTCGCATACTTCATGGCTACCCCATTAAGCTTTTCACTAAAATAAGCCACCAGCCTTGATTCATGCATTAAAACAACACCAATACCTATCCCGGAGGCATCACAGTGTATCTCAAAAGCTTTATGAAATTCGCCAATGCTAACAAAGGGGTGTGAGTCAATTTGTTCTTTAATGTGTTAAAAGCATTTTCATGTTCTTCTTTCCACTCAAAAGTGACATTCTTTTTAACAAGTTTATTTAAAAGTGCAGCTATAGAACTAAACTCTTTAACAAACCTTCTATGAAAACTTGCTAAACCATGAAAACTTCTAACATCACTAGTATTTTTAGGTCTCAGCCAATCCATGATTGCCTTGACTTTTGACTCATCAACATAAATACCTTGAGAACTAACAATAAAACCTAAAAATATTATAGATTCTATGCAAAAAGAACACTTTTTAAGGTTAGCATAAAATTTGTTCTCACGTAATATAGCAAACATGAATTTTAAATGTTCAACATGTTCATCAAGTGATTTGCTATATATAAGGATGTCATCAAAAAACTACAAAAATTTTCCAATGAAAGATCTAAAACATGATTCATTAGCCTCATAAAAGTACTAGGTGCATTAGTTAGACCAAAAGGCATGACTAACCATTCATACAAACCATACTTTGTTTTAAAGGCTGTTTTCCATTCATCACCTTCTTTCATTCTAATTTGATAGTAGCCACTTTTTAAATCAATCTTGGTGAAAATACACGAACTATACAATTCATCAAGCATATCATCTAATCTAGGAATTGGATGTCTATACTTAATTGTGATTTTATTGATGGCACGACAATCAACACACATTCTCGAAGATTCATCCTTTTTAGGAACCAAAATGACAGGAACGGAACAAGGGCTAAGAGATTCTCAAACAATACCTTTGTCAAGGAGTTCATCCACTTGACGTTGAATCTCTTTTGTTTCTTTGGGGTTTGCTCTATAAGCTAGACGGTTTGGAATTTGCGTCCTAGGCACAAAGTTTATTTGATGTTCAATACCACAAATAGGTGGTAAACCTATTGGTAAGTCCTCGGGAAACACATCTCCATATTCCTGCAAAATAGACAAAACAACACTAGGCAAAGAAGCAAGGTGATCACTATCAACAATAAGTACATCCTTGTGAGAAAGTAAATACAATGGTTGCCTATCTAGTATTGCTCTCTTAATCTCACTAGAAGAAGCAAAACAACATGTTTTGGAGCTATTTTCCTTTCGGCCTGTACTAGTCTTAACACTAGGTACAATTTCTCGGCCTATACCAGAATTTACATTCTGTTGCCTTTCTAGCTCACTCCTTGCTTCTTGATCTCACAAATTACTACAAGCTTGGGCAATCTGTGATTGGTCTTCAAAAACTTGAGACGGATTCAAGGCTTTAAGGTTGAACTTTTTACCTTTGAATTCAAAGCTGTAGCAATTCTTTTTGGCATGATACAACACATCTCTATCAAATTGCCAAGGTCTTCCAAGAAGGATGTGAGCGGCCTCCATTGGAACCATATCACACAAGACTTCATCAACATATTTACCAATTCTAAATAGTACCTTTACTTGCTTGTGTACCCTAGTATCGGCGGAATTATTGAGCCATTGAAGTCTATATGGCTTAGGATGTTTTAGACAAGATAAATTCATCCTTTTAACAAGTAAAAGACTTACCACATTAGTACAACTACCACTATCAATGATCACACTTCAAAATTTATCTTTAACCATACAATGTGTGTGAAAGATGTTCTCACATTGAATCAAATCATCATCAATTTGTGGTTGTACATTCAAGATTCGGTGAGTTACTAGGCAAAAATCACCTACCGAATAAGGTTCATCTTTCTCATTACATTCACTTTCATATTTTTCTTCAACTGCAGGCATATCATCACATTCATTATCACTTACCACATCTCCATTGCCAAGAATATACATTAACTTTCGAGTAGGGTAGTCGGATTGCATGTGTCTATATCCTTGACATTTAAAGCAACGAATGTCCCTCAATCGTGGCACAAATTTTGACGTCATTTGGGAGGTAGATTCAGCAACTTTATTAGATGGTTTTGGTGTGGTTGACGGTGTGAAGTTGGTCAATTTTGACTTGAAAGTCTTCGGCTTTGGTGGCGGAGTAGATTGTGTAGCATTCTGCTTGAATTCTCTTCGCCAAGTGGATTTGATTGTGTGAGCCGATTCTTTCCTTTCATGTGCCTTTCAATCTTAATTGCCTTGTGAATAAGCTCATTAATATCAACATAATTTTGAAGATCAATATTATAAGCTAATTCGGAATTCATACCTCGAAGAAACCTTTCAATTGTGGAATCCGAATCTTCTTAGACATTAGCCTTAATCAGAAGTGCTTCCATCTCATGGTTTTATTCCTCCACGGTTCGACTTCCTTGCACAAGAGAGTTCAACTTTCTATTGAGTTCACGATTGTAATGTGAAGGCACATACTTCTTTCTCATAAGCACTTTCATTTGGCTCTAAGTCTTAATTGGTCTTTCGCCATCTTAGTGTCTAGTTTTAGTTACCTCATCCCACCATAAACTAGCATAATTCTTGAGATGCATGAAGTCTAGTCCATATCTCTTATCCTCAAGATAATTGTTGCCTTCAAAGAGGTGATCTAGGTCTCGAACCCAATCAAAATATGCTTTGGGATCTGCTTTTCCATGAAAAGTAGGTAATATTAGTTTAAAAGTACCAATAGGCAAGTCAAATGTTTTACCACTTTTGGAAGATCCAATGTATTCCTCCTCTTCATTATCGGATGCAACTTCATCAAAATCAATTTGTCTTGATGTGGAATTCTTTGTAGTTTGATGCTTAGATTTTGAAGTTAAATCATCAAGTTGAATTTGCATCTTTTGAAGCATATCATAAAGCATGTCACTATCAATCTTTCATCTGGATTGTGATACAATTTTATCACCCTCTATTGGTACCTACACGTTAGTGAAAACATAAGAAAAATATATGTATATACCTCACGGGTTTCTCACATTGGGGAGTAGGTACTCACCACTGTATTTTGGTAGTTTTTCTCTTTAATTTATACTCTAAACACACTCTTATTATTGGATTACCTAATCTATAAGAGTCCTCTTAGTTCGTTGATTAAAGGAACACGTTTCAACAACAAGTTCAATCAACAAAACTTACACAAGACAAGTCAAATAGAATATTTAAGCAATAACCGCAAGGAGTTTTTAAGATCACGTAAGGGTATAATTTGATATAGTTTAGTAGACTACTGAAATCCGAAAGTAGGAAGAAAAACAAGAAGATGGGGACTTGAATCACCTTATTGCGATTTATATTGAATAAGATATGTCAATTTCAATTTGAGTGTGCTCTTATGAAACAAATAAGAACACTTAGTTCTTGAAAACAATTTTGTTCTTAATTGTCCAAAATTTTTTTTTGTATTTAGACCAATTGCCTTTGGGCTGTATTTTACTTGATCTCTTTTTTTTATCAATGGCCTTTTTTTTTATATCACAGACCTTTTTTTTAATTTCTCGAACAACTAGGGTTCTTAAGACAATTTAGTGTTTTAAATATTGTGTTGTCTTAATCTCAATGTTCCAGCACGTATATTGTCACTGAAACAGTAGTATAAACTTCAGGAATAATAACGCAACAATGATCAAGTAGAATAACAACAAGAAGTTAAGAATTTGGAAACAAGAAACCCTAACCCTAAAAATAAGAGTTTTTGACGATTTTTTTGACAAGAAAACCTAAACGAATTCAGCTCTAAAACATGCAATTCCTATGCGGTTTTTAACACAAAAAGAAGACACAAAAATGGGCAGAATTATAGCAAAACAAGATGCTACAATTGGCGGGACAAAACAGCAACAAAAACAACACGAATTTGAAGCAAAACGGAAACAAAGATTATGACGATTTGGACCAATTTCAGCAACGATCTTTTAAACGATTTGAGCACTAGACTAATGAACTAAAAAGCTGGGTATGACACAAACTAAAACAGCAAGAAAGACTCTAATAATAGCAGCTGAACGACACACAAAACAGCAGCACAATTGACGACAAAAATTGCAAAATTTGTAGAAACAACAAGAAGATTCAAAAATGAAAATTAAAACCTGAATTTTGAAGCAACAACCGGATCTCTGATACCAATTGATAAGGAATGGGCAAGGCTTGAAAATCATGAACCACTCAAACCAGAACTTTGGACCGTTGTTGACACCAAAATTACACAAAAAGAAAACACACGAACAAGAGGAAAACAACTGGCGGAATTGTAGTCTAAGGAAAACGAAAAGATTTGATAATAAACCAACCAAACCCCCATGCTTATACAAACAATTTAACTTAGCCTTATGTAAATCAAGAGACTAAACTAAAAGATTTGGGCATTCCTGAACTGAAGAACAAAAAGGCTCACCTATAGGTCTTAGCTAAAGGTTTGAGGAAAGTTTAAAGAACAACTATACTTAATTGATCTTTAAGGTTCAAAACAAAGTGTTTGTAATTTAGCAAAGCTAAAATTAGATTTTTATTCTATCTAAAAAACGATTAAGGCCTCTCTTTTTTATAGGAAGAAATTCGGCCAAAGTACAAGGAAACCCTAATGAAAACCAATTACAACTTGACTTCTTAACCACAAATCCAATTGAGAAAACATTCCAAAATGGAATTGGAAACTAATAACTAACTTATTTTCCTAAAAGATAGGAAGCTTCTAAGATGTAGGAACACTCCTAAAAAGATGGACAAGGACACGGTTTTAACCTTTAAGAGGCAAAACACGTTTTTCCTTAAGCTCCTACAAAATAGCCTTCCTCCTAATAAGTAGGAGATTACTTTCTAAAAGAATTACTTTCCATTATCATGCAAGATAATTGGTCCACGTAACTAACTACTTATTTATGAAAATATTATGCCCAAATTAATGTTTAATGGACTTAATTTATTACAAAGCAAATAAACCCTAATTACTTAAAAATGGCGTGAACCAATTATGTAAAGTCCAAGCACGCCATCTTGGTCTTCAAGGTAGTCCATGAACACTTCTTCAAGGTGGAATTTCCTTAAGTTCCAATTTAGAACTCCTAGGATCTTCTTCATGAATTGTAATGCAAGAAAGGTTCCAAACAACTTCATGTTGAGATGGTGATGGTGGAGACACCAAGTGATCTTCAAATTTGTCCAAGTCTTCACAATGTGTTGACAACAATGTTTGCAAGGCGGCTTTCATCCTCTTACTCCTTAATCTTGTCATTGCTCCTTCAAGATTCTCCAATGGATCATGTGAAGTCAGCTTTGGCACCATGGACATCGGCGGATTGCTATCAGCATTACTCATACGAACCCATTAAAATCAAGCATAAAATGTCATTATTCAAACTATGCATAGCAAGTATCTCTTCATCATTAAAATCAAGCATAAAACGTCATTATTCAAACTATCCATAGCAAGTATCTCTTCAGAGTGTTATGCTTTAATGAGCCCACAACCAACCCCCATAAGAACCCATAAAAGTTTAGCTACTCATGGTGGTTTCAAGCATAATCAACATATTTAAATTTGATGATAAAGCCATAAAGGTAAAGCCAAAATGTCAGCCCAACACACACATGCAACATGCAAAACTTCAGCACACATGCACAAACACCATCATGCACACAAGCATATCACACTACCCTCATACACATGTTGCACTCACCATGCAAAAAAATACATCGAGGCAGCCGCACTGTTAAAATTCTTTCTTGGTGTAACTGCCTCAGGGAGCCACACTGTGTAAGAAGTTTTTGATGTGAGGCTGCACTTCAAAAACTTTTCTAAGTCTTGAAAACCTCTTCTTCTTGTGCAGAGTTCTTGGAGGTGTGCTAGGGTGTGGCTCAGAGGTGTGATGTGCGTTGAGAAGACGTGATGCAGGTTGGCTCAAAGGCGTGAGGCTCCAGAGTTGTTTGCTGACAAGGAGCATAGTGCACGTGCATATTTCGGTTAATTTGTCCTCAAAGTGGCATTTCTACAATTAAGTGCTTAGTTTACGTTTGCGTGTAGATTAAGCTTCAGACCTCTTTAAATAGAGGAAGTTTGTCATTATTTTGAGGGGACAGAGAATCCAGAGATTAATCTAGAAACGTGTGAGCAAACAATTCTCTCTAGACTTTCTCTCTCTAGAATTTTCTCTTTCTATAATTTGATCTCCAATCGCGCGCGATTTCGTTCAAAATTTTGGACCGATTGTCATAATTAAATTCTCAATTAACAAAGCATTGAACAATTCTCTTGTGATCTTGATCTTTCTCAAGCAAATTAATCAGTAAATTCTTCCAATTTAATGAGATGAATTGTTTAATACGATAATTTGTTGATTACGAGATGAGAATGAGTTCCTGTGGCTAAATTAGCGATGTTCTAGACTTCCGATGGATGAATGCTTAATTTAGACAACTCTTTCCAGTGCAGTTAACGTAATCTATGACGAAGTGAAATCATACTCTATTTTGCTCCATGAATTTAGTTAAATTTCATGAATTTATATTGGTATTGTTGAATTGAACTTTGGTTGCGATCGACATGCTAAATTGAAGCTTAATTCACTAATGTTAGTTAAGAATTTAGGAAATGAGAACTGGAGTATGAAATGAGTTTTTGTACTAGCTTTGCTTGTTCGTTTTCTAAAATGCGGTCGCTACGCTGATTTTAGATCATGGAATCTTTAGATCAATGTGTAAAGAAGTTCTCTGGTGCTAATAAAGACATAAGGACCTAAATTCAGGCCTTGCCATGGGAAGTATTTAGGAGATAAATTCTAGAGCAGTTAGAAACAGAGAATTGAGACGTTGCGGTGTGAATACATTGTTCTTAGGCCTAGCCAGGGAGAGAATAATGGCAGGAAGCCTAGGTTGCAGTGCGGTCAACATGCTCACTAGAGGTTAGGTTTCTAGGCAACTAGTTCTCCTCTAGTTTTGCACATATGTTAATTGCACTGGGAGAGTTGTTTAAATGAGCATTCATCCGGTGAAGGAACTCTAGAGCATCCTCTTCTCTTTGATTGCACTTACATTTCTTCTCTTAGTTATTTTTGGTTGGCAGAACCTCTATTTCGAGGTGGGGCACCACTCCCAATTTTATTAGATAATTTGTAAGTGATGGACGTACCCTAATATCACTCTTACATCACAAAACTCCTTTTGATCTCATTCCCATTTACATGCATATAGCCTAATGGGAATGTGATCAAGAGTATGAGATACTAGATTAAATGTGGTGGACTCCTCCATTTACGAAAGCCTATCTAAAAGCTTATGGAGACAGAGCAAAAGCAGTCTTGGGCTGTACAAAAGATCACTAGAAGTGATGAGTAAGGTGATAAGTAAGAGCATCATGAAAATTGAAGTTGATGTGAATGCATCTTTCATCTTTACTTGGTGTGCACTTTCTGATCAGCTTGACAGCCTTTGGACTTAGAACTGGGAACAGATTAGTGTAGCTTTTGAAATCTACTGTCTTGGGATGATTCCCTTTTAACGCTGCACCTCCTAATACCAAGGGAAATAATGAATGCAGCCCCTTGAGAATACAGGCCCTTTTCTTGGCGTGAGGAGCTGCTCCTTTCTAAATTAGCTTCAGTTTCTTCTAGGATTAGGATCAGCTTAGGCAGACCACAACTTCGAATTTCTGATATTCTGATATTGCAAGCCCTTGGAACCTGTATAAAGTGATTGAAAATAGGCAAGGCCAGTTCTAACAATGGCAGACTGGGACCTGAGTAACCATTACAAGGAAAGCCAGTTCTAGCAACGGCAAACTGGAGGACTAAACCTATTCTAATATGAGCAACCCGTCCTAACAGCAGCAGACGGGGGCATATAAAACTAACCTGAATACCAGCAGCTCATTCACCTATTTTTTGAGGCATCTCTGATTTTCCTTCTGCCATAATTCAGTCATGATCTAAGATGTGGAATATGTTGCTCCTTTTCCTGAGTAGTTGAGGCATATTGGATGTATCTGCGTGAAGGAGTTTTCTGAACAGTTGCTGGTTTTTAGCTTCTCCTTGCTGAGCTATGAGGAGGGCAGGTTTGTTCAGTGTTTTAGGAATGTGTTTACCATGGCTCTATCATTGATCTGCTTTAGTTCCTCCCTCCATTCCCAACAATGGCCTACCATTCGTATCTCTAAAGTCTACAAAAAACTTATAGAGCGTGATTATACTATTTGGTTGTTAAAGCCAAGCTCCTGGCATCTTCGAAAACCTTCCATAAAAAGCTTAATCTCCACCTGCAAGTTAGTAAGTTGTGGGGAAACTGCAGCAATGAAAATTTCAAATACAACCTTACCTTTATGATCTCTGGCCAGCCCACCTCCTTGGCATTGATCAGTAGTCATAAAACAAGCAATATTAAGTTTAATTTCAGCAGGGGAGGGGGGAGCCATTTCCCTTGATAGATCTTGACCTTTCGCCTAACATTAGGAATTAATTCCCAAAAACTGCTCCAATCAAGGGACTGAAAGGGAATTTGACATTTTAGTTGGCAGAGGTTCTTTACCATTAAAAATATATCCTGGATCATAATAGTAGGATCTGGTTTAGCATTCTTGAAAACTGTGCCATTCCTCATTTCCCATACAAACCAACAAATGAGGGTGGGAGGACCCTTGTTAAGAACTTAAGGATTTCAAATTTTTGTGCAGTTCTCCACCACAACTTAAAGTTGGAGTTTAGGGATATGAAATGCTTGTTTATTCCAACTTCAGCCGCCCATTACTTTCCAAATATGGGAAGTGAAACGACAGCTGCTAAAAATATGGTTCAGAGAGTCCCTATATGTGATGGGCCAACTATCCCTACTCCATAAATGTTTTGACCTAAGGGAATTTTGTACCTAAGCAGTCTATGCATAAAGAATGAAATTTTTAGGGGAAGTGCTGGTTCCCATATAAACTCAGAGAAAGGGAGTTGGGGGTTAGGGGGCCCTACTACAGTTTGATAGGTTGACTTAAGGGAGAAGGCACCACTGTTAGAGGCAAGCCAAATCAGAGAGTTAGGGGAATCTGAAAACTTCAATGGCTTTGAGGTAAAGAATCTTATAGGAATCTGAGGACAGATTTCATTAAGTTGCTAAGTATTCCAGCCTAAAGGTCCTAGTACCTCATTGAGCTTATTATCCCCTTGATAGTTTAAAATGTCGTAGACACTACCCTCTACCTTCCATTTGTTGAAGAACAGGCTGTACTCTCAATTACCTACCTGGAAGAAAATGTTTTCTTCAGCCTTCCTTGCTTGTTCAAGCATTCTTTTCCATATGACTGAAATGCCTCTCATTTTGTTGCGCGAAGGAAATGATGAGTGTGTGAACAGTATTTGGCCCAAAGAAACTTAGACCATAGGGAGTCTTTTTTCCTAAATTTCTACCATAGTCTATATGTTTGTGCAGTGACTAGGGTAGTGAGATCCCTAAAACCTACTCCCCTTCCTGTAGGTGGGAGCACAGGGTTTTCTAGCTAATCTAATGGTTCTTACTTCTCCTATCCGAGACTGACCATAGGAAATTAGCCATCAAGGCTTCAATTTGGTGAATGATTGTTTTAGGGGGATTGTGACTTAGTGTCATGTATAAGGGCAATAAAGCTAGGAAACTTTTTATAAGCATTATCCGACCCCCGAAGGTAAGGAATTTGGAGCTCCATTCCTGAATTTTTTGTGCTATTTTCTGGACAAGAATACTATATGCAGCAGCTGGGGTGGTCTTGTAGTGAAGGGGAATACCAAGGTATGTGGTGGGGAAGCTACCTCTAGAGAACTTGGTGATTATTCTTATCATGTGTCTTCTAGCAATGGGAAGATTGTCATGGACAAGGAATGAGCTCTTAGAATGGTTTACTTTCTGCCCTGAAACCTGCTCATAATGTGCTAATTTAGCCATCACTGTTCTAATAACTTGTGGCCTCGCGGATGAGAAGATTATCATGTCGTCGGCATAGGCAAGATGAGTGACCTTTGGACAGTTTCTGGGGATTCTAAATCCTAATCCATTGGAATCATTGTCATTTAGCTCTCTTGAAAGGTATTCAGCCCTATAATGAATAACAATGGAGAAATTGGGTCCCCTTGACGAAGACCTCTAGAAGTTTTAAAAAATCCCCTAGGAGAGCCATTGATCAAGACAGACATCCACACATTGGACAAGAGTCTCCTCATTAAATCAATCCATATTTCCCCAAAACCTATGAGCCTCATGACTTGGAGCAGAAAGGGCCATTCTAGTCTATCATAGGCTTTTTCCATGTCTAATTTTAGAATCAAGCTGCCCTCTTTTCTTTTTCTATTAATGGAAGAGGTGAGTTCTGTAGCCAACAAATAGTTATCCAAAATATTCCTCCCTAGTACATAGCCACTTTGATTCTCTGATATGAGCCTAGGCAAGAGTGGTGCTAGTCTATTGGCTAGAAGTTTAGAGACTATTTTTTTATGAAGTTGCATAAACTAATAGGTCTAAACTGAGGCAATGAATTAGGGTTGGAGGTTTTCGGAATTAAAACAATGAATGTGTCAGTTAGGGCCTTTGGCAGCTCCCTTCCATTCATAAGGAATTGGACAGCCCTTAAAAGGTCCTCCCTAATAATATCCCAGGCTCGAATGTAAAATAAGCCATTGAATCCGTCTGGGCCTGGGGCACTACTCATGTCCATGCTTTTTAGAGTGAGAAGAAGTTCGTCCATGTCAGGGATCTTAGTTAGGGCTAATCTATCTTCTTCTGACAAGACTTGGGAGAACAGGTGGGAGTGTAGTCTATGTTCACAAGGAGTAGATGAATATAAGGAAGAGAAAAACATCACAGCATGTTCACTCACTAAATCATTTCCCTCTAACCAGTCCCCTACCTCATTTTGCACTTTATGGGTGTAAGATCTATCCTGCCTTTGCTTCACATAAGAGTGATAGAATTTAGAGTTTCAATCTCCCTCACTTAGCCATTTAATATTGGCCTTTTGTGACCAAAATTGTTCTTGAAGACCAAGCTGAAAGTGAAGGTTTGCTTTGCCTAGGTTCAAGGCATCTCTTGGAACCCCAATAGTTTCATCCTCTAATTCTAGTCTTTGGAGTTCTGCCTCAGCTTTCTCTACATTGGAAAAAATGTTGCCAAAAGTCTGAATATTCCAGTTTTTTAAGGCCTCTTTAACTAATTTCAGTTTTTCACAGAATTTTCTGATGGGGTTTCCTCCTACCTCTACCTCCCAAGCTGCCTTGATCGTGGGGAGATAGGACTCATGGGTCAACCAAAAATTCTGGAACTTGAAGGATCTAGGGTTTTCCACACCTATTTTGGTGATCTTTAACAAAAGAGGGGCATGGTCCGAAGGAGCCCTAGCTAAGTGATCTATCCTGAAATCTAGGTTTAAGCTAATTAGGGAGGTATTTAAGAAAGCTCTATCTAATTTTTTTCACACTCTCGCTTTCCCTTCTTTATTGTTGCACCAAGTGAACTTGGCACTATAAGATTTTACCTCAGTTAGGTCATGCGAGTTTACAAATTCAAAGAAATCTAAGGCCTCTTTTTGGTTGAAAGGTTTACCTCCTTTTTTCTCTTCACTATTTCTTATACAATTTTAATCTCCCCAAAGAAGCCAAGGCAGATTGTATTACTTAAGGGCCGATAGTGAGCTCTAGAGTTCTAACCTATCCTTTTCAGAACAGCAGGCATAGATATTAGACATTAAAAAAGGGGAAGGGGGGTAGGGGTGTTTGACCTCTAGCGAAATGTGTTGAAGATGATTCGCTATGATAGAACATTCAAAAGGCCTTCTACTTAGTATCCATATGGAATTAGTGCAGTTGGCAATCTCCTGATCAAAGTTAAGTTTCCTTTTAATAGTTTCCATTTTAGTGGCAGTAGCGAAAGGCTCAGCAACAACAACAAAATCACATTTATTATAGCTCAACACTTCCTTCAATTTTCTGAAGTTAGGAGATTTGTTTATACTCCTTATATTCCAATATAAGATGTTAAGCATTAGGGGGGATTCAGAGTGTATAGTACCTGCTCCTTGAGTCCTGTTGATTGTGGTAGAGCCAAATTTGGCCCAAGTCTTTTGGTGGGATTCAATAGATTTCTGATCAAGGAGTAGGGGCTTTGAATGAAGTGCAAATACCAGTCCAGTTTCTGCCCTTTGTCCTTCTTGATCTTCACCTTCCTCATCTGAGGTAACTACATCCTGCACATTAACAAAAGAAGCCACTTTAGGTATAGGATTTGTCATATTTTGCGGAGGGATTACCTGAAGTGTCAGAGGGCTTTGAGGTTCTTGTTGCTGGTCGGGGTTAGCCGTCGTTATGTGCCCATCCCAACTGGAGAGACTTGTTCCTTCAGCATTCAGTAGATTAACCCCAACTACTGTATGGCTTGATTGGGGGTTATTATTCAAGATTTGAGCCTGAGGTACAACCTGAGCTGCTTCTTGGGCATCGACCGGATCAGTCATCTGAATTGCCCTATCTAAATTAAGAAGTGGAGCTATCTCTTTATGGAAATCCTAGATGGGCAGCTGAGCTTGGGGTACACTGACAGTAGGGCTTTGGAAGCTTTCACCTTGAGGGTTTGTGGCCACCTTCCCATCCTAATCCTTTACTCTATCTGGCAGAGAAGGCAAGGAGGACACCTCTATTTGTGAGATTGTATGACTCTCAATCACTTTAGCAGTCTGAATTGGAAGTTCTTTATCCGATAAGGATATTTCCACTGCCTGATCTTGTGATGTTGAGGAAGGCTCGACTAGCTCGGGCAAAGAGACCTTCTTAGGGGGATCTGGGGGAGTCGGACAAGGGGAGCATAGCTCGAGTACCTGAGGAAACATCGGTTCTTTCCCTTTAGACGTGAGAGGATTCTGGGTTTCTCCAATAGGGATGAGTGAAGTGGCTGCGGCAGGAGGAGCCAGAGGGGCTTGATTACGTTTTCTTTTCACCACCGTCTACTTTTGCATTTGGTTGGGAGCTGAGGGTTCAGAGAGCTTCGGTTTAGCTACCCTTTTAGGGGCTATCTTCTCGAGAGAGCATATAGAGGAATTGTGGCCTAGCTTTTTGCATTTCATACCATATTCAGGCCTCTCCTCAACCTCGAGGGTTTGCCATTTCCCCGAGGTCCGGCCACCTAGCCAAATTCGCGAGGGGATGAGTTTAGTTACATCCATCTCTACGTAGATTCTAGCTTCGCTAGGGCGAACTAGGCTAGAAGGGGGAGCTATGGAAGCATCCAATTTGAGTGGTTTCCCCGCAACTGTAGCAAGGGCATTAAGTGTTTCTTTATCAAAGAAGTGCAGAGGTAGGAGAGAAAAGTCTAATCCATACAAGGGCTACTGAGGGTTCAACTGCCGGATCAAAATCCGTTGTCCATTTGAAGATTCAGGCAGTGAAGCCGCTGAAGTGCCATGTCTTCCTTAGCCAGATTCTTTGGAAGTCTTGTTCCTTCTCGAACCTCAACAGCACGTGACGATTGTCCAGTAATCCTGGGTAGCATTCACCGAGGAAAGCCGCCGCTAGTATTTCCTTCCTCAGGTTTGCCAACGACGGTCGGCCCCATGAAAATTTGGCTGCGAGAGTCCATTGGAATGGCTCGGCTAGTCTACCTTCGTCATCTTCTGAGAGCAGTAAAGCCGACTTGCCCTTGTTTTGTGAGAGAGTGATTTTTTTTTTGACTATGGAGAATGAAACATTAGCATCTTGGGCGGCCTGGGTCTGTCCTAGGGCAGCCTTGAAGGTTGGGGGCGGAGGAAGAGGATCCACCTCCGCTGAAGCGGCTATTTGGAAAACACAGATTTCCAAGAGTAACCGTTAGGGACAATAAGAGTAGGTAACGGACAGTTATTAACCGTAGGGTAAATTAGTAAGCTAATTTCCAATTAGTGATTGGGAAAGGGAGATAGGAAAGCTAGAGAGCATTTTTGTGATGCATTTCTTCTCTTTGTTTGCATTTTACATTTTTACTTGCTGTTCTTGTGACAACATTAGAGTAACTTTTGAATTCTTGAATCCCCCTTCCCTGTGGAATGAAACCCTACCACTACTGCTATAATTAAATAGAGATAAATTGATACACACATGATGAAAGCATCAATTCTTTGCACCGCTATCAGGGAAGGCACGGTTTCTTGAATTTTGTTTTGTTCTGTTTTTGTTTTGTGTTTCATTTGCTTATTTACATTTCCAATTTTTACTTCTCTGTTTGTTTGTGCTACTCTACTACCAGTTCATTACTCTTGGTGTGTGATTGGTGTTGTACAGGATTACAAATTTTGTATGCCTAGATCTCATAAGTCAGGAGAAGAACCAGATTATCACCTTGATCTTGAGTTGTAGAGAACCTTGAGGAATCAACAAAGAGATAAAAGAATGGCGAATCAAGAGGTTAGACCACCAAGATTTGGTGACCATTATGCTATCAACTTCGAAAATGGTTTTGATCAGTAAGACATCAATGTGGAGAGTTATCATATTCCTACACAAATTGTGTCTATGATTACACAAGGACAATTCTTCCAAGCAATGGATAATGAGGACCCGAATGAACACCTTGATTGGTTTTTGGGATTATGCAGCACCTTTAAACTTTAATGCGTACCTCAAAGTGAAGTGCATAGAATTCTCTTTCCTCTATCTCTAAGAGGCAAAGCCAAACATTGGTTTAGATCTATAGGAGGTACAGCTGCTGTGATATATTTTGAAGAACATCAAAAGAAATTCTTGGCCAAATACTTTTCACTTGCCAAGTTAGAAAAGATGAGGATGGACATTATGAATTTTCAGCAACATGAGGGAGAGACATTTTGTGAAGCTTGGGAGCATTTTAATGACTTGATCATACAATGTCCAAACCATGAACTTAGAGAAATTAGGGAATTGAACACTTTCTTTAAAGGACTTTCTACAAAAGTGTCATTAATGGTCAAGGCTTATGCCAATGAAGCCTTGAAAGATAAAAGTGTTCCAGAGGTGAGAGATCTTTTTGATAAAATAGCTGAGTATAAATATCTCTTCCATGACACAAGAAAGCCACATGTGAGGAAACAACGAGAAATCTTGGACCTTGATGATGAGACTTCTTTGAGAGCTAAATTTGAAGCTCTTGCAAAACAAGTCCAAACACTCAAGGTCACACAAGCTAAAACTCCAGTGCTATCTTGCGGCCTATGCAAAGGGGAACACTATACTGATGAATGTGGTATTACCACTGAGTCACTCCAATATGTTAACAACTACAACAAACCTTAGTACTCTGATAATAGACCATATGGTGGGGGTCCTAGCAATTGGGAACAATAGAACCAAAGAGGCAATACTATCAAGGCAATGATCAAAAAATGTCTTTAAATCCACGTCCTAGGTTTGATCATCAACCCAATGTGCAAGAACCAAGGAAGCCTTTCATGGAAGATATGTTCCATCGTATCATGGACAAGCTAGACAAGAGCGAACAAAGATTTGCTAGGTTGGAGACAAGCATTAAACACCATGATGCAACAATCAAAAATATTGAAATACAATTAGGGCAACTAGCCAATGCAGTTTGTCGTAGGCCTAACGGATCTCTCTCGAGTGATATAGTCCCTAATCCTAAGGGCAAGGAGGTTTGTAATGCCATTACCTTAAGGAGTGGAAAGAAAGTGCAAGAAACCACTATAGGAGGTGATGTTGAACAACATGAAGCTGTAGTTGAAATTGAAGAAGAGTGTGCACATGAGGCCATGACACCTGAGAGGGAAAAGGTGAGTGATAATGATGGAAAAGAGGTGATTAAAAAGGTTAGAGGACCACCAAGGCCTCATAACTATCCTGAGTATGCTCCTCCTTCTCCATTTCCTGAGAGAGTGAAACCACCACCCAAGAGAGGTCCTCAATTTGATCAATTTTTGCATGTGGTGAGGCAAGTTAATGTGAGCCTACCTTTGTTTCATTTGGTGTCTACTATATCAAAATATGCAAAATTTTTTAAAGATCTCATCTCCAATAAAGAGCAAATTATGCAGTCTGAAGCACCCATGATGCTCACCGAATGTAGTCAAGCATGGGTAGTGCATAATCTACTACCCAAATTGAAAGACTCAGGGAGTTGCACCATACCTTGCACGATAGGTACTAGATATATTGCAAAGGCACTATGTGACCTTGGTGCGGGGATCAACTTGATGTCACTCTCTATTGCTATTAATGTGGGTTTGGGAGGAAGAATAAGACCCGTGGCCGTAACTCTACAACTTGCGGATAGATCTTTGGTAAAGCCAATAGACATGGTAGAAGATGTGCTTATCATGATAGACAAATTCACACTCCCAGTGCACTTCTGATGAGAATGAGCCCGTGTCCATGTCCGTGGTGTTAAAGTCAAATTGTCATCCTGAATGTTTCTGTCACGTTTTGGAATTCTTGCCATAACGCTTTCGATATAACTCGGAATTGCATGATTCAAGAAGCACTGGAACGATAAGAGATAGAGCTACAACTTTCATGTTTTACGTTTTTCAAGATTTTGAAGTTATCACCGTTGAAAATCAATTGCAAAGTTGATGACGGGATTCTGGCCGAATTTTCATCTCGAATTTCATGGACTATATTGAAGACCAAGATGGCGTGCTTGGGCTTTGTCATTAATGGATCTCGCCATTGTTTAATCTTTAGGATTTATTTTGTTTTTAATAATTAAGTCCATTAAACATTTAATTATGGGCTTAAGTCTTTGTGTTTTTAATTATGGGCTAAGTAAATTACTTGATCCAATTATCTTGCATGATAATTAGGAAAGTAAAGTTTTAGAAAGTAAAATCGAATTTTGCTTCTTCAAGACAAAACAGATTTTAGTCTTTGTTTAAGTTTAGGAAACAAAGAAAGCCAAATTGTGTTTGGCCACCTTTAGGAAGAAAATGTGAGACACCAATCCTTTTTGGAAAAGGATTAGCTTATGTGTGTCACAAATCCTTTTTGGAAAAGGATTAGTATGTTAGTTAGTTTAGGAGTCAAGTTAGGGTTTTATTTCCTTTTCCTTTTAGAAAAGCCGAAACTACTCCCTATAAAAGGGAAAGCTATGTAACGATTTTACACATGTTGAATTGAAAGAATTTTGGCTTTGCTAAATTAAATTTGACATCATCAACGTGAGTTATTCTTGAATAATTCATAAGACCCGCCAAACCTTAAGTGAGGAACTTTAGGTAAAGCTTACAAGTTCTAGATTTATAGAACCGGCCAAACTTGATAGGTTTAATTTATTGATTTACAATTGTTAAACTGAATCAATTTGTGTTAACGTTGGGGTTAGGTTAACTTTAATCTTGCCTTTGCGTTTCATACTTTCTTTTCCGCCAATTTGTTCTTGTCGTGATTGAATTTGGTGCACAACGATCTCAAGTATTTGTGGAAAATTCTTGTGGATTGGGACTTCATTCTACTCCATTCGTATCAACTTCATTGTGCTTGATATGGAGGAAGACCCTGAGGTATCTCTTATTTTTGGTAGACCTTTTCTTGCCACTGGAGATGCTTTGATAGGAGTGAGAAGCAAAACTGTGACATTTAGAATCAATAATGAACAAGTTGTTTTTTATGTCAATTATGCTATGAAGCATCCCATGCATGTAGAACCTTGTTTTTCAATTAGAGCTGTAGCATGGAACATGCATGTGGTAGATCAAGATGTGAAGTATGACTAGATTTGTTGTGATAAAAAAGTTGATAATATAGAGTTAGATGATGAAGATTGCATGATTGTCTCTGAAATTGCAAATGTGGTATAATGTTGTGTTATAGATGAATTAATTTTTGAAATGCAAGATAACATACAGGAAGCATGTACTAAAAATTTTGAAAAAAATTGTGAGTGCAAAGTTTTAACTAATGAAGTTTGTACACCCACTGAGGTGATGTATGAAGAAGTGTTATGCTGAAATAAGAAACTAATGCCTTCTATTATGGTGCCACCCAAGTTGGAGCTCAAGCCCTTACTACCTTACTTGAAATATGCTTTCCTGGGTAAGAATGAGAAATTGCTCTTAGTGATCTCTTTTGAAGTGTGGCAAGAAGAAAAGTTACTTGGTGTGTTGAGAAAATTCAAACAAGCCATTGGTGTGTTGGACTATTGCAGACACAAAAGAGATTAGTCCAAGCATATACATGCACAAGATCTTGTTGGAGGACAATGCTATTCCAGTAAGAGATAGACAAAGAATGCTAAATCCTCAAATAATGGAGGTTGTGAAGAAAGAAGTAATTAAGCTTTTGGATTTTGTCATTATTTTCCCCATATCAAATAGTGAGTCGGTGAGCCCCGTGCAATGTTTACCCAAGAAGGGTGGCATCACTGTGGTGAAGAATGATGCTAATAAGCTTTTGGCGGCCAGAATCATTAGTGCATCACTCTGGTGAAGAATGATGCTAATAAGCTTTTGGCGGCCAGAATTATTAGTGCATGGCGCGTGTGAATGGACTACTGCAAGCTCAACAAAGCAACAAGGAAATATCAATTTCCATTTCCTTTCTTGGAGCAACTCTTGGATAGAATTGCAGGCTTTCTTTTATATTATTTCTTGGATGGGTATTCAGGTTACAACCAAATTGCAATTGATCCCCAATGCTCCTGCGCAACCTTTCAGAGATGCATGATGGCCATATTTCATGACATGGTAGAATACATCATCAAGATTTTTATGGATGACTTTTCAGTATTTGGCATTACCTTTGATAGATGACTTGAAAATTTGGCAAGAGTGTTGCAAAGGTATGAGGAAACTCATTTGGTGCTTAACTAGGAAAAATGCAAATTTTTGGTGCAGGAGGGCATAGTTTTGGGTTATAAGATCTCACATAAAGGAATTGAAGTGGATAGAGCTTAAGAGGATGTCATTGCCAAACTACCACCTCCCACCAATGTTAAAGGCATAAGAAGTTTCTTGGGACATGCTGGATTCTATCGAAGGTTCATCAAGGATTTCTCAAAAATTGCAAGGCCCTTGTGTAGTTTGCTGGAGAAGGATGTCAAGTTCACATTTGGTGAAGAGTGTACAAACGCTTTTGAGCTTCTAAAGGCAAGGCTTATAGAAGCTCCAGTGATAGTCATACCATAGTGGGATGAGCCCTTTGAGATTATGTGTGATGCAAGTGACACACTCTTTATTATGCCAGTAAATTGTTGAACGAGGCTCAAATGAATTACACCACAACTGAGAAGTAAATGCTTGCAGTAGTTTTTGCATTTGATAAATTTTGTGCTTATTTATTGGGCTCGAAAGTGATCATGCACACCGACCATGCAACATTGAAATACTTGTTGGCCAAAAAGGAAGCTAAGCCTAGGCTCATTAGATGGGTTTTGCTTCTTCAAGAATTCGATGTGGAAATTAGGGACCGCAAGGGATCTGAGAATGTGATGGCCGATCACTTGTCAAGGATGGACTCACATGGGCAAGATAAGTCAACCGTGTTCATTCGTGAGCACTTTTTTGATGAGCAAATTGTCAAGGTAGACAATGAGGACTTACCTTGGTATGCTGAGATTGCAAACTTTGTGGTGGCCGGGCAAGTACTTTCATACTACTCGCGCACTAGCAAAGGAAGAAATTGAGGCACAATGCAAGATATTTCTTTTGGGATGACAATGCTCTATATAAGATTTGGAGTGACCAAGTAATAAGAAAATGTGTGAAGGATTGTGAGAAATATGAGATTTTGAAGGCATGCCATGAAGCACCATTCGGAGGACATTTTGGTACAACCAGGACGAGTTTGAAGGTGCTACAATCTGGATTCGATTGGCCTCATATTTTGTGGATGCACGCATATGGGTAGGACACTATGATAAATGCCAAGAAGTGGAAATATCTCATGGCATAATGAGATGCCCCTGAACAATATTTTGGAAGTGGAACTTTTTGATATATGTGGAATAGACTTCGTGGGACCTTTTCCTAGATTTTGTGGTATGGAGTATATTTTAGTGGCGGTGGACTATGTGTCGAACTGGGTTGAGGCCATTGAACTCCCATACAATGATGCGAGAAGTGTTGCTTCGTTTCTTAAGAAGCATATCTTTAATAGGTTTGGCACTCCATGAGCTATAATAAGTGATAGGGGCTCTCATTTTTGCAACAAGATCTTTGCATCACTTTTGGCCAAGTATGGGTTGAAGCATAAGGTTTCTACAGCTTACCATCCCCAGACAAGTGGTCAGGCTGAAATATCAAATAAAGAAATCAAGAGGGTCTTGAAAAATGTAGTAGGGCTGAATAGGAAGGACTGGGATCTTAAATTGGATGATGCTTTGTGGGCATACAGGACGGCATATAAAACTCCTATCGGAGCATCACTATTTCGGCTTGTGTATGGTAAGGAGTGCCATTTGCCAATGGAGTTAGAGCACAAGGCCTTCTGGGCCATTCAAAAGCTGAACATGGATTTGTTAGAGCACAAGCCAAGCAAATGATGGAGCTTAATGAGATTGATGAGTTTCGATTCAATTCATATGTAAGTGCCAAGCTCTATAACGAGAGAACCAAGAAGAGGCATGATGCTAACGTTCGAGCTAAGAGCTTTACTACTGGCCTATTGGTCTTGCTTTATGATGCTAGACTTAGGCTTTTCCCTCGAAAGCTTAAGTCACGATAGAGTGGACCTTTTTGTGTCACAAAGGTATTGCTATATAGAGTTGTAGAGATAGTGAATAAGAAGAGTGGCAATGCTTGGCAGGTGAATGGTCATAGGCTCAAGCCTTATATAGCACACCCGAAGCAAGACAAGAGAAAGGCAATCCATGAAGTACCAGATGAACTTTTTCTGGATGACCCTATGTAATAGCATGCCACTGCATCACGTCAGGTTGTCGACATTAACACAAGTGCTACTGGGAAGCGACCCAGCATGAGTTCACTTACCTAAATTTGTTTTGTTAACCTTGGTTTTATAGTTTTAATTTTTTGTTAGTAATTTAATTTAGTTGTCATTTCATTTTCAATATAAGAAATCTTACTGGATTTTTGTAGAAAAACGGGTGCGTAGTTGGACTGGTCTCACTTCAATAAATGCTATAGTAAGACTGGGTAAGATACACACACTTGGAGTATTCATAAACATGGAATTTATTCTTTCTGGGCATGAGTGTAACATCTGAAAAAAACTCAGCATTAGAAAAACATTGATGGGAAATTGCATGTCAAAAGATGCAAAAGTTGAACATCTATTTGGCCATTAGTGTCTTGTGAGTAAATAATGGAGGAATAGCGATTTTTGTCATCAAGTTTGCAGCTGGACATGAATAATGTAACACACCAATAAATGCATGAGTTAGGCCCCCAAATTAATTGTGCTTTGTCTTCAAGTGGTTGGCTTCATTAGTAATGTTTGACCGATAGAATAGCTGCCTTCCTTCTTGAGTCTATAAATGCATAACAAGGGTAATACTTGAAGCTACTCACAATCTAAATTGGTGCATTGTGGTTGGTGTTGTAGCAAGGAAGTCATTCCCCATTCTCCTTTTCAAGCTTTTAGTCTTCTTCTTCTCTTAAGCTCAAGGTAACTAATCTTTGCTCATGTGTTATTACTTAGGTAAGAGATGAAGTATTTGTTTGATGCTTCTAAGTTGTGCTTTAAGCTTGAGGTTGCTAAGTTTTTGTGTTGAATTCTTGTTGTTAATATGAAGGAATGCCGAGCTAATAGAGTGGTAGATCATGTTTTACAATATGTCAATAAAATGCTAAGTGTGATGGAGTTTGTTAATATTTGCATGTTTAAATCTGTTCTCTCACTATATAGTAAATGAAGCATAACGTGCTTAACTGAAATCCAAATTGGGTAATTCTACTTGTGATGTTTCCTTAAGACTCTAAGCTACAACTTTCATATTTTGCACTTTGACAAATTCGGCACGCATAGAATTGTATTTTGGGAGTTGGAGTAGCATGCAAGCTGAATTCGTCATATGCGTATATGCAATTTTGCCTAGTTTTGACACAGTCCGGTATTTTGAGCATACTTTAATCATTTGGACTCCAAACTTGGTGATTTCACTTCCTGTGTTTAGCTTTTAGTCAGCCCTACAACTGTTGTTTGTAAGGAATGGCAAATTCGACTCGCACAGTATTTCATTTTGGGTGTTTAAATGTTGGTTAAAGCTGGAATTTTCGTAAATACAACCTGCCCAGTTTTTGCCATATTTCGGTATTTCAGTCATAAGTTGGTCAATTTAATGCCGAATCAAGTGCTTTAAATTTCTGAGTTTAGCTTAACCTTAGGGCTATGAATTTTTTGTTCTGGGTTTTGCCAAATTCTACGTTTGCTGAACTCCATTTTAGGTGTGAAGTTTGTGTTTGTGCTGGAATTCCAGTAAAGTTATTATGAACATTTTGCCTATTTTGTCATGGAGTAGTAATTTGGATATAACTCAATCATTTTTGCTCATACTTTAGTGTTTCCAAGTGCTGAGTTTAGCTAACATACAAAGTTTAAATTCTTGGTTAATGAATATTGATCAATCCTATATACATAGAACTTCATGTTGTGTGCAGAGATGTTACACTAAGCTGAAGTTATTAACTCATATTGATGTTGTGTATTTAGGTTGGGTTGTAATTAGCTAACACTTGGGCTACGATTTACATGTTTGGGGCATGACTTGGTTTAGCCTTTTCTGTAGTGTAATTTGGGGATAATGAGTGCTGAATTGTGGAATATGATCCAGATGTACATCTTGTTATGCTATGCCCTACGCTAGCGATTGTCCTAGTGTTATGAGGCTGTGATAGCAATCCACCCATGTCCATGGTGCCAAGGCCGAATCCACATGTTGATCCATTAGAGAATCTCGATGGACCATTGACAATATCAAGGAGTAAGCGGATAAAGCCCGACTTGCAAGAATTGTTGGCGTCTCATTGTAAAGACTTGGACATTTTTGAAGGAGAACACAACTCGGTCTAAACGTCTTCAACAAATGAAGTTATATGGAATATTTCTTCAATCAAAATTCATGAAGAAGTTTCTAACAGTTCTACATTGGAGTTTGAAGAAATACCACCTTGAAGATTTATTCTTGGAGCAATCGCATTGAAGACCAAGATGGTGTGCTTGGGCTTTACCATATTGGATCACACCATTTGTTAAGCTGTAGGATTTATTTGCTTTGTAATAAATTAAGTCCATTAAACATTAATTAAATGGGCTTATTTTCGAGAGTAATTAGGTAATTACTTGGCCCAATTATCATGCATGATAATGGGCAAGTAATGGATTAAGGAAAGTAGCCTCCTACTTTTTAGGAGCATTCCTACTTTTTAGGAGGAAGGCTATTTTTTAGGGTTTAAAAACCGTGTGGGTTTTTAGAGGGCAAAACCGTGTCTTGTTTTGCTTTTAGGAAAGTAGTTATTTTAGGAAACTAATTTAGTTAATTTAGTAAATCACAACTTTTGCTAAGAAATTTACAGCCTTGAAAAGTTGTGAAAACCTTGAAGCACAATTAAGTTTAGTTGTTCTTCATTGACCCGCAAGCCTTTAGCTAGGACCTCTAGGCAAGCCAACTTGTTCTTGTTATTAAAACACATCAAACCTTTTAGTTTAGTCCCTGATTTACA
This sequence comes from Ophiorrhiza pumila, assembly GCA_016586305.1. NCBI lineage: Eukaryota > Viridiplantae > Streptophyta > Magnoliopsida > Gentianales > Rubiaceae > Ophiorrhiza > Ophiorrhiza pumila. The sequence continues at coordinate 21,625,753 of BLIW01000007.1, read as the reverse complement.
TAGACTAACTTAATTGTTTGCTTTAGACGTGGGGGTTCGATTGGCTTCCATCAAATCTTTGCGTCTTCCCTTGATTTCGTTTTCCGCAATTGTTGTGATTCTTTGTGTGGTTCTTATTAACATTGCAGCACGGTCTAAATTTGTGGGGTACTCGATGGTCTAGGACATCAAGCCTCGGCATATCCACGTAAATTGGTATCAAAGCTCCGATTGTTGCATGAAAAATTCAGGTTAAACCTTTTTGTTTTGCATCTTTCTTGTTGTTCGCGTCTTGCAATTTTGAGCCTTCAAACTTGCTGCGGTTTTGTGTCTTTTTTCTGCAGTCATAGATTCATTCTTGCTGCTGTTCCTTTGTATTATATTCTGCACTTTTTTTCATAATATTGGTGCTGAAATTCGTTTAGTTTTCTTGCTGAAATTTCGTCAAAATCGTCACAAGTTAGCTTGTTGTTTTTGCGTCATTTCTTTGCTATTTTCAAGTCGTTCTTGTTGCGTCTTGTTTCTTGAAAATTCTACTCGTTTTCTTGTGTCAATTTTGTGTTGAAACTGAATAGGATTGCAAGCTTTAGGATTGATCTTCAAAACATAAAAAATTCTAGGGTTAGGGTTTCGAGTTTTTGACCTAAAATTCCAACTTTCTTGTTTCTTGTCCGTTTTACTTCATTCTTTTTGCCATTGTCCTTATTTTTTTTCTATAATCATATATCCTTTTGTCAAGTTTTGTCCCGTGTCATAAAGATAAGTTCTTGATTACTTTCTTGAAGTTCTTGATTTTCTTGAATTTCAAAGTTGCTTGAAATCGAAATCTTGAACTATATTCTTGTTCCTTGGCATATTCTTGAAAGATTGTCTTTTGTGGCATGTTGAAATTCATATTGGTTGGTGAGTTCTTGTTTAATCTTTGTGGTTGAAAATTTTAAGGTTAAGACAACATAAGACAAAATAAAAACCCTAGGTTTTGTCTTAACAACTTTAAAAACCTAGGTTGTCTTAAACCCACATTGTCTGAATAAAAAAAATAGCGGGCCGACATAAAAAAAAAGAGCAACGTCAAAAAAAAGAGCCCAATAAAAAAAATCTGTAGCCCAAAAGAACTAAGTGTTCTTGATTTTCTCTTTAAAACCTCTAAAATTGAAATTGCTATAACGTTTTCGTTAGAACTCTGATTTAAGTGATTCAAGTTGCCAAATTCTTGTCTTTCTATCTAGTTTCTGAATTAGTTAGTTTCAGTAGCTAAATCAAATTATACTCTGCATGTGTCCTAAATACTCTTTTCGGTTTCTTACTTAAATACTCTATTTGACTTAACTTGTGTACGTCTTGATTGATTGAACTTGCTAGTTTCGTGTGTTCTATAAATCAATGTGACTAGTTGGTCTTATATAGTTTAGGTGATTCCTTATCGAGTGCATAGTTAGGTTATACAATAAAGGACAAAAGCTACTTTGATAGACTTATCGTGTACCTTGTAATTTAACTCTATTCACTAATGTAGATGTGGTGAGAGGAATCGTATCCACAAGGAAGGGGATGGTTCAAGAATTCGATTGTTTGTTCTACTAATTGTCACATAAATAAAATTGCAATGACAAAAACTAAAATAACAAGGACTCAAGACACGAGAAATTCACAAGAAATAAAGTCTAAATGCAAAAATAGAAAATGTGATGCCCTAGAATTCCATAGCTGGATGAATACACATTTAGATCACTCTTTCGGTGTAGCTAAACATACATGCTAAACAAGAGGGAAACTTCGTTGCCTAGAGTATTAAGCCACAACTGGCATGTCGACCACACTATGTCTTAATCCTCTTGACACCTTCTAATCCCATGGCGAGGCCTGAGATCAATGATTTCTTCCTGCAACATCCCAATCCACTATTCCTAACAAGTTTAACACTCAACTCTCAGCAACTTCCCATAACGAGGCATGAAACTAAAGTCTAATGCACTTTTTAACGACGGAGGACTTCTTTTTTCACTCCAATCTTATGATCTCATAATCTATGACCGGCATGGTGACCGCATCCTATAAAACAAGCTTGAAAAATGAGGGAAAAGACTCGATTCATGTTATATGTTCTCATTCCACAGATTTCACTACAAGACTGGATGAAATAAGCTCAGACTCAGTATGAAGGCCGCAGTACAAGTTCATTTCAACCATTCCAGAGTGAATGTGTTAAACTTAACTAATTATTCACAATCAAAGCAGGATATGAATCATTCCTTTTAAAGATTACGTTTAAAGCACCGAATCAAGCATCTAAATTGTACATTCATCCATTGGAACCCTAGGTCATCATGCTATTAGCCCGAAAACTCTTTCTTCATCTCAATTTCATCAAATTATTACATTAACACACTCATTTCCATTCAATTGGAGGATTTTATAGATTAGAGTACAGAGATTTGTCAATCCCTTTGTCAATTGAGAATATGGAAGCACTTTCTAGTCCAAAACCGCGAACGGAAGCAAAATCGGAGTTCAATTTGTAAAGAGAGAAAGTTTTAGTGAGAGACAATGTAGAGAGAGAAAAATTCCCGCTTCAAAAATTAAAAATCTGTTAAGAGTCTAGAATGATCATTTTTTTACAATGTTGAACAAATCCTCTACTTATAGAGTTTACAAAACGTAAACACTACGCAAACGTAAACCAAAGACTAATTAACAAGAATGCCAGTGTATATAGTAGAAATCCAAAAATAGCTCGTGCACAATCATCCTTTCACGCTTCTGAGCCTTGGACCCTTACGCCTTCATCAAGCTTCCCGCGTCTTTAAGCTCTCCGCGATCACATCTTCATCTACACCTGCATAAGAGGCATATTCCATACTTAGCCAAATTCTCCAGCCGAATTCTTAGATTACACCTGCGACGCATCCCAGGCCAAATTCATGCAAAGGTGCGACGCGTCCCAGGCCAAATTCATGCAAAGGTGCGATGCGTCCTAGGCTAAATTCATGTTAAGTTTCTGTGCATGATGTGTTGGTGCAGGCATGGCACGTGCATAAAATGTGCATAAATGTTGTGCTGTAATGGGCATGGAATGTGCTAAAGTGTAGTGAAAGAAGTGTGTTCTTGGTGCATAAGTTGCGCATGAAGGGTGTGCTATGATGTGCATTTGTGTGCACAAGTGATGCTATGAAGTGCCTAAGTGTGTGCATGAAGTGCTGTTATGTGCAACAAGTAGTGAATGTAATGTGTAGCAACTATGTGCAAACAAGTGCACAAGTGTGCTACAAATAAGGGCAAGTGATGTGCTGAAGTTGTGTTGCGACGTAAGTTCAATTTGTGCTGCGATGCGGGTTGCAAGTTCTGAAAATAGCAACCCGTCTCCTTGTGACCAAAAACGGACCCTAATGCATTGTTAATTTGGAAAAACGTAAAACATAAAAATTGTAGCCCCAAGTTTCAGATTTCCACAGCCTTTTGAATCACCCAATTCGAAACTCGGACGAGAAAGCTAAGGCCATAATACTGAAGTGCGGCAAAGACGATTTGCATTGCGATCATCGCAGAACAAAAATATTTACGTTGCGACGCATCGCAAGCCAACTTCTAGCATGGCTGCGAGACGTCATAGGTTTGTTTCTTCCGAATTCGAGCGCGGGGTCAGCATAAGAGTTGTAGATCTTTCTCTTAGCTTTGCATTGGTTCAAGAATCAGCATCATTGGGGGTCTGGAGCTCAAGATATTAATATTTTACCAAACTGTGGCAGTGGGCTCAACAGTGAAAAACCTGAAAATAGCAATCATAAAAATTCCCCAGTTTCTCATACTTACACACACAATTAGGAGAAAGTTAAAACATAAGAATTGAAGTACACTCAAAGAGCTTTCCAGAATATCCAAGATCTCGTTATTTATATTACTATTGAGAAAGGTACACTCAAATGAAGTTACACTACCAAATCTGCCCAACTTCAAACAAGCAAAATAGGCATGTTTAGGTTTTCCTCAAATTCTTCAAACATCATTTAAGCCCTTTTTAACTCTTTCCTTGTTCTTTAACATCAAACACACATTTGACTCATTTAATCATCATTTTTGGTCTTTTTCACCATTTTAGCACTTCCAAGTTGTAAACCATATAAATGCACACAATGGCAAAAAACACTACACACATGCATGAAAAACAAGTCAAAAGCTAAGTAAAAGAAGACATATAAGTTGGTATAAAACCAACTTATCATACTTATAAAGAGTGGTGTGTACCTACTCACCAAAGTGAGAACCCGTGGGGATACTTTATTGTTTTCTTGCTGTTTTTCACTAACATTGCAGGTACAATGGAGGGTGATAAAAAGATATCACAAGACAAACAAAAGTACGCTAATGAAGTGCTTTTTAACATGCTCCAAAAGATGCAAATCCAAATTGATAATTTGTCTTCGGCATCCAAACAACCTACCACTAAGAGTTCCACCTCAAGAAAAATTGACTTTGATAAAGCCGAAACCGATGATGATGAGGAGGAAATCAATGAGTCTTCTAAAAGTGGTAAAATATCTGACTTGTCTATTGGTTCTTGCAAACTAATATTACCTATTTTTCATGGACAGGCAGATCCCAAAGTATACTTTGATTGGGTTAGCGACATAGATCATCTTTTTGAAGGCAATAATTATCCCGAAGATAAAAGGTACCGCCTAGCCTTCATGCATCTCAAAGATTATGCTAGTTTATGGTGGGATGAGGTAATCAAAAGTAGACGTCAAGATGGAGAAAGACCAATCAAGAATTGGAGTCAAACGAAAGTCCTCATGAGAATGAAATATGTGCCTTCACATTACAACCGTGAACATAATCGCAAGTTGCATTCACTAACTCAAGGATGATGAACCATGGAGGAATACTACCATGAGATGAAAGCATTTAAGATTAAAGCTAATGTTCAAGAAGATCCGGATTTCACAATTGAAAGGTTTCTTCGAGGTATGAATTCCGAATTAGCCTACCATGTTGATCTTCAAAATTATGTTGATATTACTAAGCTAGTTCATAAAGCTATTAAGATCGAAAGGCACATGAAAGGGAAAGGATGAAATTTCACTCAATCGAATCCACCTTGGAGGAGAGATCTTAAGCCGAATGCTACTCCATTTGCCCCGCCACAAAGCAGACACAATTGACGTCCACACAGCCTTAAACCACATTGTCAACAGCTCCAAAACTAGCCACCAAGGTTGCTGAAACTACCTCCCAATTAGCGTTAAAAGCTGGCAAAAAATTACAATATATCCGATGCTTTAAGTGTCAAGGTTTTGGGCACATCCAATCTGATTGTCTTACTCACAAATTGATGTATGTTAATAACAATGGAGATGTGGTGAGTGATGATGAATGTGATGACATACCCGCACTTGAGGAGAAGTATCAAAGTGGAGCTATTGAAGAACTTGAAACATATGAGGTTGGTGATTTTTGTTTAGTTACTCGCCGAATTCTTAATGCACAACCACAAGCTGATGAAGATTTAATCCATCATGAAAATATCTTTCACACACATTGTATGATTCAAAATAAAATCTGTAGTGTGATCATTGATTGTGTGAGTTGCACTAATGTGGTAAGTACTTTACTTGTGAATAAGCTGACATTAACTTGCATGAAACATCCCAAGCCATATAGACTTCAATGGCCTAATAATTCAGTTGAGCTAGAGTAACCAAGCAAGTAAAAGTTCCATTCACCATTGGAAAATATGTTGATAAAGTTTTGTGTGATGTGGTTCCAAATAGAGGCTGGTTATCTACTTCTTGGAAGACCTTGGCAATTTGGTAGAGATGTTATTTATCATGCCAATAAGAATTACTATAGCTTTGAACATCAAGGCAAAAATTTCAACCTTCGAGCCTTAAGTCTGTCCCAAGTCTTTGAAGACCAAGCAAAGATTGCAAAATCTTATAGTGATATACTTGAAGCAAAAGAAAAGAGTGAGAAAGAGAAACAAAAGAATGTAAACACTATTATAGGCCGTGAACTTGTAATTTCAAGTAGTAATAGCCGAGATAGTGTTAGTCCTAGATCTTGTTATTTTGCTTCTATGAGTGATATAAAGATAGCAATACTATATAGGCAACCATTGTATTTGTTGTATTTCGAAAATGTACATATCATTGATAGTGATCACCTTGCTACTTTGCCTAGTGTTGTTTTGTCTCTTTTACAGGAATACGGTCATGTGTTTCCCTAGGACTTACCAATAGGTTTACCACGTATTCGAGGCATTGAACATCAAATTGATTTCGTGCCAGGAGCTCAAATTTCAAACCGTCCAGCTTATAGAGCAAATCCGGAGGAAACAAAAGAGATTCAATCAAGTTGGTGAACTCCTTGACAAATGTATAGTTCGAGAATCTCTTAGCCCATGTTCGGTTCCTGTTATCTTGGTCCCTAAAAGGAGGAATCTTGGAGAATGCGTGTTGATTGGTGTGTTATTAATAAAATCACCATTAAGTATAGATATCCAATTCCTAGATTAGATGATATGCTTGATGAATTGCATGGTTCTTCTATTTTTACCAAGATTTATTTAAAAGTTGGCTACTATCAAATTAGAATGAAAGAAGGTGATGAATGGAAAACAACCTTTAAAACAAAATATGGATTGTATGAATGGTTAGTCATGCCTTTTGTTCTAACTAATGCACCTAGTACTTTTTTGAGGCTAATGAATCATGTTTTTTGATCTTTCATTGGTAAATTTGTTGTAGTATATTTTGATGACATCCTTATTTATAGCAAATCACTTGATGAACATGTTGAACTTTTAAAACTCGTGTTTGCTATATTGCGTGAGAACAAATTATATGCTAACCTTAAAAAGTGTTCTTTTTGCATGGAATCAATTATCTTTTTGGGTTATGTTGTAAGTTCTCAAGGTATTTCTGTTGATCAGTCAAAAGTCAAGGCAATCATGGATTGGCCGAGACCTAAAAATGCTAGTTATGTTAGAAGTTTTCATGGTTTAGCAAGTTTTTAGTGAAGGTTTGTTAAAGATTTTAGTTCTATAGCTGCACCTTTAAATGAACTTGTTAAAAAGAATGTCAATTTTGAATGGAAAAATGAACATGAAAACGCCTTTAACACATTAAAAGACAAATTGACTCACGCCCCTCTTCTTGCATTGCTAAATTTTCATAAAGCTTTTGAGATACACTGTGATGCCTCCAGGATAGGTATTGGTGCTATTTTAATGCAGGAATCAAGGCCGGTGGCTTACTTTAGTGAAAAGCTTAATGGGGCCGCCATGAAGTATGCAACTTATGACAAGGAGTTGTATGCTTTGGTAAGATCATTACAGGTTTGGCAACACTATCTATGGCCTAAAGAGTTCATTATTCATTCTGATCTTGAAAGCCTTAAATTCTTAAAGACATAAGGTAAATTGAATAAGAGGCATGCTAAGTGGTTAGAATTTATTGAATCTTTTACATATGTGATCAAATACAAATCTGGTAAAGAAAATGTTGTAGCTAATGCATTATCTAGGAGATACACGTTATTTACCTATTTGCATGCTAAGTTACTTGGTTTTGAATTAATTAAAGATTTGTACAAAAATGATGTTATTTTTAACACCGTGTTTGATCAATGTCTAATAATGCCGAATGGTGAATTTTATATGCATGATGGATTTTTGTTTAAGAAAGATAAATTATACATACCCTCATGTTCCATTCATTATTTACTTATTAAAGAAACCCATGGGGGACAGTTAATGGGGCACTTTGGAGTTGCTAAAACACTTGCTATTTTAAATGAACATTTTTATTGGCCTAATATGATTAAAGTTGTTAAAAGTGTTTGTGATAAATGCATTGTGTGTAAACAATCAAAATCGAAAGTGATGCCTCATGGTTTGTACACGCCTTTTCCTGTTCCTAGTCATCCTTGGATTGATATATCTATGGACTTTGTACTTGGATTACCTAGGTCAAGCAATGGTAATGATAACATATTTGTAGTTGTTGATAGATTTAGTAAAATGGCACATTTTATTGCATGTTCTAATCTAATGATGCTACACATATTGCTGATTTATTCTTTAAGGAAGTTGTTAGATTGCATGGCTTTCCACAAAGTATTGTTAGTGATAGGGATGTTAAATTCTTGTCTTACTTTTGGCATACTTTATCGAATAAGTTAGGAACTAAATTGTTGTTTTCTACTGTTGCACATCCACAAACAGATGGACAAACTGAAGTAGTTAATCGCACTTTATCTACCTTACTTCATGCCATTATTCAAAAGAACGTAAAGAATTGGGAAAGCTGTTTACCTCATATTGAGTTTGCATATAATATGACTTTGCACAGTTCTACTAATTGCTCACCTTTTGAAGTTTAGTCCATTAACTCCACTTGATATTTTGTCTATTCCTATTAATGAGTTTGTTAATATAGAAGGTAAAAAGAAAGCTGATTTTGTGAAGGAGTTACATGAGAAGGTTTGAAATAATATTCAAAGGTGTAATGAACAATATACTAAACAAGCCAACAAGGGTAAAAAGCAAATGATTTTCGAACCAGGTGATTGGGTTTGGATACACTTAAGTAAAGAGAGGTTTCCCGAAAGAAGAAAATCTAAGCGTTATCCAAGGGGAGATGGTCCTTTTTGAGTTTTGGAAAGGATTGGAGACAATCCTTACAAAGTCGAACTACCAAGTGATTATGGCAATGTGTCATCTAAATTTAATGTTTCTGATTTATCTTTGTATGATGTAGGTGATTCGAGGACAAATCCTTTCGAGGGTGGAGGGAATGATAGCAATCCATCCATGTCCATAGTGCCAAGGCCGAATCACATGTTGATCCATTGGAGAATCTTGATGGACCATTGACAAGATCAAGAGTAAGCGGATGAAGGCCGCCTTGCAAGCATTGTTGGAATCTCATTGTGAAGACTTGGACTTTTTTGAAGGAGAACACAACTCGGTCCAAACGTCTTCAACAAATGAAGTTATATGGAATATTTCTTCAATCACAATTCATGAAGAAGTTTCTAAGAGTTCTACATTAGAGCTTGAAGAAATTCCACCTTGAAGATTTATTCTTGGAGCAATCACATTGATGACTAAGATGGTGTGCTTGGGCTTCGCCAAATTGGATCACGCCATTTGTTAAGCTTTAGGATTTATTTGCTTTGTAATAAATTAAGTCCATTAAACATTAATTAAATGGGCTTATTTTTTAGATTAATTAGTTAATTACTTGGCCCAATTATCTTGCATGAAAATGGCAAGTAATGGTTAAGGAAAGTAGCATCCTACTTTTTAGGAGCATTCCTACTTTTGATGAGGAAGGCTATTTTTTAGGGTTTAAAAATCGTTTGGGTTTTAGAGGGCAAAACCATGTCTTGTTTTGCTTTTAGGAAAGTAGTTCTTTTAGGAAACTAAGTTAGTTAATTAGTTATCAACTCCAATTGGGAAGTTTACTAAAATTGGATTTGTTAGTTAGTGAAGTTCAATTCGAAATTTACTTCTTCACTAGGGCTTATTATTTTTACGTTTTTGAGCCTATTTATAGGCATGACATGGATTTTTTTCATAATGAATGATAAAAGAACTTTAGCTTTTGCTAAGAAATTTGCAGCCTTGAAAAGTTGTGAAAACCTTGATGCACAATTAAGTTTAGTTGTTCTTTATTGACCCGTAAGCCTTTAGCTTGGACCTCTAGGCAAGCCAACTTTTCTTGATTTTAAGAACACATCAAACCTTTTAGTTTAGTACTTGATTTACATAGACTAAGTTAATTGTTTGCTTTAGACGCTGGGGTTTGATTGGCTTCTATCAAATCTTTGCGTCTTCCCTTGATTTCGTTTTCCGCAATTGTTGTGTTTCTTTGTGTGGTTCGATTTCCATTGCAGCACGGTCCAAATTTGTGGTGTACTCAGTGGTCTAGGACATCAAGCCTCGACACATCCGCGTCAGGCTGGCTTGGAATATGTGCTAGTCTGTACAAAGTTGTTGCTTGTGGTGCTTATTGTGTATCTCTTAACCTAAGGTAGTTCTGCATGGGTCCTAAAAAGGGTGTGACATTAGGCAAAGGCAAAGGCAAATCAAGTGCAGTGGTGGACTCCGATGCCCGACTATTTTCCCAAAGACTTGCCTATTTTTGAGGATCCTCCCAAAGTTAGTGTGAATCCACCTATTCTAAAGAAGCGTAAACCTATATCAGTTTTCATCAATGCTGAGACGTAGGCGAGATGGGAGGATGGTGTACATGTGAAGAAGTTGTATCTGGAGCGAGCTTTCAACGTTGAAAAGGGTCCATTCCAAAAGTTAATGAAGTTTCATAAGTTTAATGAGAGGTTGGTCCTGGCCGTGGAGTTCTGTAACATTAGTATAGCGAGGGAGTATTATGCCAACGACAAGTTTCCAAACAAAGTTAGGGTAGTCTATGTGCGAGAAAAGTGGGCGAACATAGATAGCGAGGTGGTCAATGCATACTTGGGCACACCTAACTATCCTGAAAATGATTTTGAGAGTTTTGATGACGAAGATGCGGACAAGACCCTAGTTAAGCAACTTGTTCATCTCGGGTCCAAATGTGAAGTAAATCAACGGGTTAGCGCAAGCATATTATGTAGCAATTTCAGTGTTGTGATGTGAAGATCTGGCTTACCTTCATCTTGTCGAGGCTCGTGCCTAGCTCTCACGTTACCAAGGTTATGCGTAGACGTTTGTATCTTATCTCGGCTATTCGCAATCGTAAGCCTTTGAATGTTGGGAAGATTATTATCGACCATATTCGAGCAGGTATAGATGAGGAATCTACAGCAGTCTATTTTCGGGTGTTGATTCTGGAACTTTGTCGTTCCCAAGGGGTAGATGATGATATGAGCACCGATTGGCACAAGGTCCAAGGTCCTATCTCCACTTCCTTTTAAGCGAAATATTTGAGGATGGATAGAGAATTGGTGCGAGCATAGCCTACAACTGAGTTGCCTTCAGAGAGTTTTGATTTCTCTGTCCATTATGGCCACCGAAACCCCAATCTTAGTCTTTTTATTTCACTTCTTTTAATGGAGTTTTGCACGACCTTCAGCATTCCATGGACAACAGGTTTCAGTGTCTGGATGAGAGGCTTGATGGCATGCACCAAGACTGGTCCACCCAAGCTTCTACCCTTAGTACAAAATTAGACAACATTGCCTCCAATGCGTAGCAACAATTTGAAGTTCTCTACCATAGGCAATATACTATGCAATGTGAGATTGATCAGTACAACAAGTTGGCTGTCTACTACTACCCCACGCTTTGACCTCCTAAACCGTATCCAACCTCTGCCCAGGAGTTAGCGATGTATTGATGAGTTGGTTTTATAAAAACTAATTTGTGTTAAATCTTTTGGCTTTTGTCTTGTGTTTGGTGCAAGTGTGTGGTAATATGTACTGTTTTATGTTTATTCGTGGTGTGCTAGTTGATAGTGTGAAATGGTGCAAAATGGTTAAAAATGATGGAAAATAAAGATATGTGTGCAGAAGTTGAGAATCAAGAAACTTAACGTGCAATTTTGGCCAAATTAGGGTTTTGGCAGAGTGTTGGTGCAAATTGTTTTGAGTATAACTCTTTCAATTCTTGTTCGATGATGAGATCTTGCATGTTCTGGAAAGCCCTTTGGGTGCACTACATTTCTTGTGTTTTAACTATCTTCAAATTCTGTGTGCAAATATGAGAAACGAAAGCATTTTTATGACTGCTACTTCAGGATTTAGTTATTGAATTCATATTGCCACAGTTTGGTAGATTGTTAATACCTTGAGCTTCAAACCTCCAATTAAGGTAATTCTTGAACCATTTGAAAGACAAGAGGATTAGCCAGAACTTTTATGTTTACCACTAGGTCTAATTCAGAGGCTAAGACACATGAATCTGGCATGGAAGTGGAGCTTGGTGCTGGAATGAACACTAAGTCACACATGGTCTTGCATTGTATCGTTTGGCATGCCATCCTTGCACGAGCTCGTCGGGCACAACAACTTTGCCAAACCTTGCCAAACCTTTCAAAGGCTTGCCAACACAACTTTGCCAAACCTTGCCAAGCCTTGCCAACACAACTTTGCCAAACATTGCCAAGCCATGCCAACACAACTTTGCCAAGCCTTGCCACACACCTTGCCACCATAGTGCACTTACCTTGCCACAATAACATCACACAAGTCATCACCTTGGCACGTTTCATTGGCATTCATTTGCATACCAGTGAGCTTAGTCATGAACACTACTAAAGCATTCACAACACACAAACCACATGCACATTGGCGATATTTGCACACTCTTGGCACACCACTCGTGCATTCTTGGCACAACATTTGCACATTCTTGGCACTCATGCACTCTTGGCGCAACACTGGGTCACATAAAGCACACAACATTCACTAACCTTTCCATGCACACGATTGTTATGCAATTATACATACACATGCACACATGCACACAATTGTTACACACTTCATACACTATTCATACACAACATGACTAGACATTAGAGCTAATGTTTCAGCATATAGGAGTTGGGCAGAACTGGTTGTGTAAATTGTTTTGAGTGTAACTCTCTCACTACTAGTCCTATTGCTAAAATCTTGAATGTTTTAGAAAGCTCTTTTAATGTACTTCATTGCTTATGTTCTTTCTTCTAATTCTCTGTGCAGGGTGGAGAAACGGGAGCAGTTTTGTAATTGCTACTTCGGATTTTCTTCTTTGGCTTCTTATTGCCACAGTTTGACAAAATGTGTATATCCTGAGCTACAGACCTTCAATGATGCTGATTTTCGAGTCCATGGAAAGCCAAGAGAAAGCTCTAAAACTTATATGTTTACCATGAAGTCTGATTCAGAGCCGAAGACACACGAATTCTGCATAGAAGAAGGACGTTTTGCTGAAGCAAGAAATTTGTCCACGACATGTCGTGGACAAACTTTGAGAACAAAAGTTTGGCCTACGACATGTCGTAGGCCAATCTTGTTAGGACGCAAAATGGCCTATGACATGTCGTATGCCATTCTTGAAGAGGAAAATTTACTCCACGACATGTCGTAGGCTATTTAAGAGGAATGGAAGTTTGCTCCACGACATGTCGTAGCCTAAAAATCCAGTTCTGCCACACTTTAGTATTTCACCATAACTCTCTCATCCTAGATCCGAATTGGATGATTCAAATGGCTATGGAAAGCTAACCCATAGGGCTATAACTTTGCTGTTTTAAGCTTTCCCAAATTCCTGATGCATCATAGTCAGATTTTGTCTGGAAGTTGTTATCATGAAGCATTATGCGCTTAAGGATGAAATTTTTGCTAAGTATGGGAGCTCTGATTGCAGGGTGTGGACAAGCAGCTGAAGGCGTGGAGATCTGAGGCTTGAAGGCGTGAATCCTCAGCAGCAGGTCTGCTTGGAAGCTCGGGGAGTTGCCGAATGCGTGAAGATGCTGGGCTTGAAGGCGTGGTTCGACTCTGATTATTCACCTGGATTCCCGAGCGACGAAGGAGTGAGGAGCTGGGGCTTGGAGGCATGCTGAGGGCTGACGACGAACGGAATGCGTGATTTGCGATGGCTTGAAGGAGCTGGAATGCTGGGCATTTCTTCAAACTTCGATTTTTTTCACTTCTTCGGCTGATTTTACTCATTTCTTTGGAGGACACTTTTGTAATAATGTAGATATTTTACGGATGCGTATTAGTTACATCTTCATAACTCTATATATAGGAGATGTAGCTAATGTGTAAAAGGAGATCCCGGGGACTATTATTTTTCATCCATTAGTTAGATTTTACATTTGGTAACAAACTTTTGATCAAGAGAGAGCGGGAAAATTTGCAAGATCTACTTTCTCTCTCTAGTTTCTCTCTCTAGCTTTTGAGCTCCATTTTCTATTCCGATCAAAGATTTTCTCCAATCATTGTAATTCTCATATCAATTAAGGAAGCTCTTGGAAGAATTCAATGGGTAAACTCTTTCCATTTATTGAAAATGAATTGTTTCAAGTTCCAAATTGTTGATCGTGAATTGGTAATGGAGTTCTATGGTTAGATCTCTCATGTTCTAGAGTTTCAACCGGTTAAATGTATAATTAAACTTTGCAATGCTATGCAATTGACATAATTTCTTAAGGATGAAATCATATTTGATTTTAATGATTAAATCTTGTTGAGTTTCATGAATTCACACTTTTATTGAATGAATTGAACTTTGATTGGGGTCGCCATGCTGAGTTGAAGTGAGATTTACCAATATCTGTGAGAATTGCATGAAATGGAGACTAACCGTATAATGATTGAGTCTTCCACTTGCTTTGCTTGAATCATGATTTGAGATGTGGTCGCCATGCAGGTGGAGAATCATTGAGTTGTTTGGAAAAAGTGAGAAGAAACTTTCTAAAGTAAGCAAACACTCTAGGTCCTAGGTCAGGCCTCGCCATGGGATACCGTAGGAGTTGCATGCTGGATTTGTTAACTTTAGAGAATTGAGGCATTGCGAGTTGAATCCGTTCTACTTAGGCCTCGCCATGGGAAAAGTGGAATGTTAAGGAGTATAGAAAACACTGTGGTCGTCATGCTAAGCGTTAGCTAGCCTTCTGGGCAATAGAGATCTCCTCATTGTTTTACTTGTGTGTCAAGAGCATTGCAATCATGGCCTAATGTGCATTCAATTGGTGGAAATACTCTAGAGCATCCACTCTCTTCCTGTTTTTTACACTTTATTTGTTGCATTTGATTCTTTACTAGTTAGTGTCTAGTTTTATTTCTTTCGTGACATTCTGTGAGCAAACATTGAGATTCTTGACCCAAACCTTCCCTGTGGATACGATCCCTACTTACGCTACTACATTAGTGTTTAGAGTAAAATTGAGCTGATACGACTTTAAGCTATCAATTTTTGGCGCCGTTGCCGGGGACGGCGCGGTTTCTTGAATTTTGATTTGCTCTTCTTTGTTTTCTTGATATTTTTCATTTTGGTAACTTTCGTTGCATTTTGTAGTTTTCGTGTTTTGTTGTCTGCTTTTGTGTATTTGTGTCAAGACTAGGACATTGAAGTTCACTGTAATTGAGTATTGCACAAGTACCCAAGCATGTCTAGATGGTACGAGGACTTCTCTCCACCACCATATGAAAGGCAATGGCAAAATCAAGCACAAAGCAACAACTCACACCACATTGGGACACAAGAGCTTCTTGTGGAGGACATGTTTTCTCAACTTATGGAAAAACTTGACAGGGGCTTACAAAAGGGAGAGCAATAGTATTACCAACAACAAAGCAATGAGTGTGACCTCAGAGAAGAGGCAAAAATGGAAAACATGTTGTCTCAAGTTTTGGAGAGAATTGATAGAAATGAAACAAGGTTAGCTTAACTGGAAAAGAGCTTCAAGGGCGACAAGAAAGGTTTGATCGAATCAACGCTTTAATAAGCAACCTATGGGAACAAATTGAGACACCAACTTTAGATGCACAATACCACTCACAAGGCACACCTCTCATTTCTAGCATACCACCTCCTAAGGACAATCATTTTGACATGCATGCTAATGTTGATTGTGGCTTAAAGTGTCTAAGGGAGGAGGAGTCTACATGTTTTGGGGATGATGTACATGGATGCTATGTTGCTGATTCATTTGAGCATGAATATGTGCACTTTGATGTTGAGGATGATGGCTTCTTTAGTGATCTTGATAGTGATTGACTCTCGTGTTCTAAGTTGCCATGTTACTAAGTTGGAAAATGTGTCTAAAGTGGAATCTTGCATGAATTTCATGGAATTCAATGAGTCAAATGATGTCGATTGCCTAGCTTTAGATGTTTTTCCTCTTGATAGCTTTGTGAATTGCATAGAGTCACTTCTTGAAGATCAATGTGATTTCATGAAGGAGGATAATGTTGCATTTGTTAATGAGAGTGTTAGCACATTATTTGAAACTCTGGTTGAGGCACCAATTTTTGAAATGGTCAATGAATCTAAGTGTCTAAATGGTGACTCACAAGAAGTGCAAAGTGAGATACTCTTGTTAGTTGATGATAATGCTTGTTGTGTTGTTGAGAAAGAAAAGCCTCAGGAATTTCCCAATGTTAGTTTTGATGATAAAGATGTCAACATTTTGAATGACAATGACAATGAGTGTCATGCTATATTTGATGATGCTGATTGTTATTCTCTGAATGTAACTTTTCTTGATGACTTGATAAATTGCATAGAGTCATATCTTGATGAATGTTGTGATATCATGAATCAAAATTATGTTGAACTTGCTAATGAAAATGTCGACATTAGTCTAGCTGCTAAAGATGTTAACATTTTGAATGACTGTGAGTTTGAGACATTCAATTTTGAACTTACTGGTGGTTTTGAATTTACTGATGGTTTTGTTGAGACCATGGTTATAGAACCCTTGGTTGAGCCTTGCAGGATTGAAATGGTTAGTATGGTGGAAGAAGTAAATGATGTGTTTCCAATGGAAGAAGAAGTAAAACAGGTGCCTACAATGGGGGAGCCTCAGTGGTTCGAAATTAAATTTGTAGAGATTGCTCCCTATATGCATGAGCTCAAGCACCTCTTTGCCACTATTTTACAAGTGCCATACTGGAGGATAATGAGTATTGTTGAAATATCATTTTTCTGGTACAAAGAGGGTTATTCCGATTCTTGAAGAAGAAAGTTACATGAATAAAGTCTAGCTGGAGACTTCAAAACCCAGAACTTCTTCTTGATCTTTTACCTTTTATTTAGTTTTTGGTTTTCTACGTGTTTTGTTAGTTTGCATCTTTGCTTATACTCACCAAGGCCACTCATGATGTAGGCATCCCTGAAGGAAGTTGCGAGGGAAATTGGCCATCCTCACAAGAGGCTAAGTGTGGGGGAGTGGAGTCATGAACCATTCCCACAATGCACATAATCCTTTTGTCTTACTTTTCAAGCATGATAGTGCATGTGCCATTTAGTGTTCTTAGTTGTAAAATTTTACACCACCGTGGTTCTTAATCATGGAGCGACACTTTGCTTGCATGCTTCCATATCATGTCTACTTTGCCACCAACATGTAGTGTACTTGGGTGAGCAATTTGTAATAAGCTTTGTTTCACCATGTGCAGGGATTTTTCATGCAATAAAGAACTTCAAACAAGGACACTATACCAAGCAAGCATTGGATTTCATGATATATCAATACCAGGGGGTTCCTAAACCTATCTTTACTTTACATTGAGGACAATGTAAGTTTTAAGTGTGGGGTAGGGAATGTTTGCTATGATTTGTGTCTTTTGGACCTGAAATGCTTACTTTTTGTTATGAAAATTTCTTTTATGCTATGTGATGCAAAGTATGTTACTTTTAAGTTTTGCTGTGTTATTTTGAGTTTTTGCATAGTATACTTGGTATATGTTGTGTTTTTCATTTTTTGTGCAAATTTTGTGCAAATTTTCATTTTGAATGTTTTTGGTGTAATTTTTGAACTTTGAGAATAAGTTATGGCTTTGGTGAGCACGAGTTGTGTTGTGTGTCAATGGAATATGGTGTTAGTGTTGGTGTGTGTTTAGGAGGGTGACAAAAGTTTCAGTGTGTGGACTATAACGTTAATATCACACATGTATTTGAAACTTTGTTCTTAGTTCACTATGGCTTAATTCAAGTTCATCACTTAAATCTTTTTGATCTTGCATGTGAAAATTTTTTTTTCCTGGTACTAAGTTTGAGGAAATTGGTACATTTTGCTGGCTAAAGCCCGATGTTAAGGTAAGATAGATATGCCATGCCAAACTAAATGACACAGGAGGTATGTGTATGGAAGCTTACTCTTCTTGCTATGCATTTGACTGGATGTTTCCAGAGTTCATGCATGTTAATCAACTTGAAACTCTTATGAACATGTGCATGCATAAGAGAAGACATGGAAGAAAAGCCTTTTGGCATCTGGGAAGGAAAAAGCCACAAGAACCTGGCAAATGATTAAAGGGAAAAAACAGCCAAAATACCCAGGCAAATGGTACCAATGAGTATCACAAATGCACTAATGTGCTTAATAAGGGCAATGTCCCATAAAGCTGTGTGCGCATAGGTTGCATAGATCTTGTGACTGCATGTTCATGAGAGTGGCTAAGGAGATGGGCTTGTATTGAATGAGTGAGACAACTAGATGGTGTATAGCAAGGGAATAGATGAAGTGCATGTTCCTCAGCACACACTTGCACGCGTGGCATGTTGGTCTTTATTCATTGTGCCTTAGTTGATAATTTGTGCTGAAATCTGAAGGCTTGGTGCTAGAAACCTTGGAATGAATTCTTGTGTGGAAAAATGTTTTGATGAACTAGGATGTGGCCATTGTGGATGGATGAACAATGTGTTAGATACGGGTGATAAAAATGAGTTTGAGTGTACAATTTGCTTAGAAGCAAGTTAGTGTGAATTAAGTTGAAATGGAAAGGAAAGTTGTTTCTATCAAGAGTTCAAAGCATGGTGTGTGTGTGGCATGTTGTTGTGATTGAGTTTAAATGATATTTTCTGTCTTTGCTTGAGGACAAGCAAAAGTTCAAGTGTGGGGGAATTTGATGAGTTGGTTTTATACCAACTATTTTGTGTTAAATCTTTTGGCTTTTGTCTTGTGTTTGCTGCAAGTGTGTGGTAATTTGTACTGTTTTATGTTTATTCGTGGTGTGCTAGTTGATAGTGTGAAATGGTGCAAAATGGTTAAAAATGATGGAAAATAAAGATATGTGTGCAGATGTTGAGAATCAAGAAACTTAAAGTGCAATTTTGGCCAAATAAGGGTTTTGGCAGAATGTTGGTGCAACCTGTTTTGAGTATAACTCTTTCAATTCTTGTCCGAATGATGAGATCTTGCATGCTCTGGAACGCCCTTTGGGTGCACTACATTTCTTGTGTTTTAACTATCTTCCAATTCTGTGTGTAAATATGAGAAACGAAAGCATTTTTATGATTGCTACTTCAGAATTAAGTTATTGAATTCATATTGCCACAGTTTGGTAGATTGTTAATAACTTGAGCTTCAAACCTCCAATTAAGGTGATTCTTGAACCATTGGAAATCCACGAGGATTATCCAGAACTGTTATGTTTACCACTAGGTCTAATTCAGAGGCTAAGACACATGAATCTGGCATGGAAGTGGAGCTTGGTGCTTGAATGAACACTAAGTCACACATGGTCTTGCATTGTATCGTTTGGCATGCCATCCTTGCACGAGCTCGTCGGGCACAACAACTTTGCCAAACCTTGCCAAACCTTGCCAAGCCTTGCCAACAAAACTTTGCCAAACCTTGCCTAGCCTTGCCAACACAACTTTGCCAAACATTGCCAAGCCATGCCAACACAACTTTGCCAAGCCTTGCCACACACCTTGCCACCATAGTGCACTTACCTTGCCACAATAACATCACACAAGTCATCACCTTGGCACGTTTCATTGGCATTCATTTGCATACCAGTGACCTTAGTCATGAACACTACTAAAGCATTCACAACACACAAACCACATGCATTGGCGATATTTGCACACTCTTGGCACACCACTCGTGCATTCTTGGCACAACATTTGCACATTCTTGGCACTCATGCACTCTTGGCGCAACACTGGGTCACATAAAGCACACAACATTCACTAACCTTGCCATGCACACGATTGTTATGCACTTATGCATACACATGCACACATGCACACAATTGTTACACACTTCATACACTATTCATACACAACATCACTAGACATTAGAGATAATGTTTCAGCATATAGGAGTTGGGCAGGACTGGTTGTGTAAATTGTTTTGAGTGTAACTCTCTCACTACTAGTCCTATTGCTGAGATCTTGAATGTTTTAGAAAGCTCTTTGAATGTACTTCATTGCTTATGTTTTAACTTTCTTCTAATTCTGTGTTCAGGGTGGAGAAACGGGAGCAGTTTTGTAATTGCTACTTCGGATTTTCTTCTTTGGCTTCTCATTGCCAGAGTTTGACAAAATGTGTATATCTTGAGCTACAGACCTTCAATGATGCTGATTCGTGAATCCATGGAAAGCCAAGAGAAAGCTCTAAAACTTATATGTTTACCATGAAGTCTGATTCAGAGCCGAAGACACACGAATTCTGCATAGAAGAAGGAAGTTTTGCTAAAGCAAGAAATTTGTCCACGACATGTCGTGGACAAACTTTGAGAACAAAAGTTTGGCCTACGACATGTCGTAGGCCAATCTTGGAAGGACGCAAAATGGCCTACGACATGTCGTAGGCCATTCTTGAAGAGGAAAATTTGCTCCACGACATGTCGTAGGCTATTTAAGAGGAATGGAAGTCTGCTCCACAACATGTCGTAGACTTAAAATCCAGTTCTGCCACACTTTAGTATTTCACCATAACTCTCTCATCCTAGGTCCGAATTGGATGATTCAAACGGCTGTGGAAAGCTAACTCATAGGGCTATAACTTTGGTGTTTTAAGCTTTCCGAGATTCCTGATTCATCATAGTCAGATTTTGGCTGGAAGTTGTTATCATGAAGCATTATGCGCTTAAGGATGAAATTTTGCTAAGTATGGGAGCTCTGATTGCTGGGTGTGGACAAGCAGCTGAAGGCGTGGAGATCTGAGGCTTGAAGGCGTGAATCCTCAGCGGCAGGTCTGTTTGGAAGCTCGGGGAGTTGCCGAAGGCGTGAAGATACTGGGCTTGAAGGCGTGGTTTGACTCTGATTATTCACCTGGATTCTCGAGCTACGAAGGCGTGAGGAGCTGGGGCTTGGAGGCGTGCTGAGGGCTGATGACGAACGGAAGGCGTGATTTGCGATGGCTTGAAGGTGCTGGAATGCTGGGCATTTCTTCAAACTTCGATATTTTTCACTTCTTGGGCTGATTTTACTCATTTCTTTGGAGGACACTTTTGTAATAATGTCGATATTTTACGGATGCGTATTAGTTACATCTTCATAACTCTATATATAGGAGATGTAGCTAATTTGTAAAAGGAGATCCCGGAGACTATTATTTTTCATCCATTAGTTAGATTTTATATTTGGTAACAAACTTTTGATCAAGAGAGAGTGGGAAAATTTGCAAGATCTACTTTCTCTCTCTAGTTTCTCTCTCTAGCTTTTGAGCTCCATTTTCTATTCCGATCAAAGATTTGCTCCGATCATTGTAATTCTCATATCAATTATGGAAGCTCTTGGAAGAATTCAATGGGTAAACTCTTTCCATTTATTGAAAATGAATTGTTTCAAGTTCCAAATTGTTGATCGTGAATTGGTAATGGAGTTCTATGGTTAGATCTCTCATGTTCTAGAGTTTCAACCGGTTAAATGTATAATTAAACTATGCAATGCTATGCAATTGACATAATTTCTTAAGGATGAAATCATATGTGATTTTAATGATTAAATCTTGTTGAGTTTCATGAATTCACACTTTTATTGAATGAATTGAACTTTGATTGTGGTCGCCATGCTGAGTTGAAGTGAGATTTACCAATATCTGTGAGAATTGCATAAAATGGAGACTAACCGTATGATGATTGAGTCTTCCACTTGCTTTGCTTGAATCATGATTTGAGATGTGGTCGCCATGCCGGTGGAGAATCATTGAGTTGTTAGGAAAAAGTGAGAAGAAACTTTCTAAATTAAGCAAACACTCTAGGTCCTAGGTCAGGCCTCGCCATGGGATACCGTAGGAGTTGCATGCTAGATTTGCTAACTTTGGAGAGTTGAGGCATTGCGGGTTGAATCCGTTCTACTTAGGCCTCGCCATGAGAAAAGTGGAATGTTAAGGAGTATAGAAAACACTGTGGTCGTCATGCTAAGCGTTAGCTAGCCTCCTGGGCAATAGAGATCTCCTCATTGTTTTACTTGTGTGTCAAGAGCATTGCAACCATGGCCTAATGTGCATTCAACTGGTGGAAATACTCTAGAGCATCCACTCTCTTCCTGTTTTTTACACTTTATTTGTTGCATTTAATTCTTTACTAGTTAGTGTCTAGTTTTATTTCTTTCGTGACATTCTGTGAGCAAACATTGAGATTCTTGACCCAAGCCTTCCCTGTGGATACGATCCCTACTTACGCTACTACATTAGTGTTTAGGGTTAAATTGAGCTGATACGACTTTAAGCTATCATGTATCCAAGGCCTAATTTAATAGTGAATTGAAAGCTTAAAGTCATGTCAGCTCAATTTTACCCTAAACTACTAATGTAGTAGTAGTGAGAGGGATCGTATCCAGAGAGAAGGGGATGGTTCAAGAACTCATAATTTGCTCTAAAGAATTATCACCAAACAAAACAACAAGCACAGAAAATAAGAATGTAAATGGAACCAACACAGAATGTAATGTAAACAAAGGAAAATGAAATTCAAATGAGGGGAGAGAAAGAAATGAATCCTAAATGCAACGAACAAGTGTGAATGGATATCCTAGGATTCTTGAGTTCTCAGTGACTTGATGCGATGCAATTGACAAGCAAATATGAACAGAGGAGATCTTAGTTCCCCGAGAACCTAACCTATAGCCGGCATGACGACCGCACTACATGCTAGATCACATAACACTTACCTTTCCCATGGCGAGGCCTAGATTAGTGTTATAAACTACAGAATCTCAACTTCCTAAGACAACTACTCCAACAAGCAAAGCCTAGGAACTCCCATGGCGAGGCCCAACCTAGTTTTGAATGCCTTCGTTATTATCATAGGAAATCTCTTTTACACTTCTTCTCTAAGGTACATTCCTTCAAAACATCCCATGGCGAGGCCAGAATCTCAGAAATGCAATGACCGGTTTGAACAAGTGAAAAGACTCAAGAAATCGCATTCAAGTTCTCATTTCATGTATCCGCACTAAATGATAGTGAATCTACCTCCAATTTGGCATGGCGACCACAATTGGAGTTCAAATCATCCAAGACCAGTTCAGAAATATGAAATGTAACAAGTTCAAAGTGTAGATTCATGTGTGATTTTTGGCATTTTTTTCTCATTTAACACTTTCAACTTGCAAACCACATTATTGCACAGAATCACACAAAACATCACTCATTCGCATAAAACACAAGACAAAAGATAAGAACACATATACGTTGGTATAAAACCAACTTATCATGAATGATAGGACTCGTGTTGTGCAAGAACTTTCCCCTAGAGTGCTTGGAATATCATCTCTCCAGCCATTGCCTACATTTGGTCAGTTGCCGACATATCCTACCACTCCAACCTTTCAGTACGACCCAAATTTCATGCTTGCAACGCGATTGCCGAACTTCAATGTTAATGGGCGACCACTCTTGGGCCCCTCATTTACTAATATAGCGGCTTTAGCTAGGCCATTTTCGGGTCCTTTTTCTACTTCAGCAGTATTCACGGCACCTTCATCCTCCACGTCTTCATCTTCCACTCAGGGAGCTCCTTCTTCCTAACTTTCTTTTAATGAGAACAATGCTCCTTCTAAGTATTGGGGAGTTGGTTTTTTGTGTTGCTCTATTTGGCAGTTTCTTAGTCATATGCTGCATTGAAGTTTTTTATGCTATGTTGAAGTTGGCTTGATGTTTTGATGTGTTGCTAGATTGGGCTGCCATGTGGGGGAGTGGTGTTTGCTTTGCTGAGATATGGTTCAATTGCCATGGGAGATACTATGTTGCGGGCAAGTTAGGGTGTTGCCATGTTGATGAGTTGTTGCTGTGTTGATATTTGTTACCTTATTTTGCTTCATTTTGGAATGTTGAGATGTATTTTGTTGGAAGTGTTGTTGAGCTATAATTTTCACTTCTTTAGAAGTTGGTCACTTTGCTCGTTTATGTTGTGTATGCTGTGGAAATGCTAATAGGTGTAGGTTGTGAGAATGAGAGGATGCTGAGGATGTATTTTTGAGTGATGTGTGCTTTAAAATGTTAGTAATTATAGGAGTGCCATGGAATGGCGTAACTGTTTTGTGTGGCAATATTAAGTGTGATATTGTCTTAAGTGGGTTGTGTTTAAGTACGAGTAGAACATTGTTTTATCATCTTGGACTCAACGCATTTAGTCTCTGGTTTATTGTGCCTTGAATCAAGTTCATCACCTTGTTCTTTTGTGTTGTGAATGCGAACGACAATTTTTTTATGGCACCAAGCTTGATGAGTTTGGTACATTTTGTTGGCTAAGGCACGATGTCAAAGTAAGATAGATATGCCATGCAAAAATCGTAAATGACATAAGAGCTAAGCTGTATGGAGTTTGCTCTTTTGCGTTGCACATTTCTTGTGTTTTAGTGTTCTTGCATGTATAGTCCCTTGAAGACACATATAAACATATGGTTACGTGAGAAGGGATATGGATTAAAAGCCTTTGGAAACTGGGAATGAAAAGCCATAAAACCCTGGCAACTGAACTAAGGGAAAAAAAGCCATAAGACCCGGGCAGAGAATGGGAAAACGAGCCACAAAACCCATTTAGCCAAGCACCAGTGTGTGTAACAAAATACACACCAAAGTGCAAAAGGAAAGAAAAATGGGAAATATCCCATAGATCGACGCACCAATGTGCGCTTGGGTTGACCATTGATCTTGTTTGCTGCTTGTTCATGTGTGTGGACAAGAAGATTGTTGAGCAGTGAATGGTTAGATGGAATGCTAAGTGATGTGCATATAGAGAGAGAGAGAAAATGATGTCGGCATTCCTCAGCACACACTTGCACGCATGACATTTTGGTCTTTATTCGTTGTGCCTTGGTTGATAATTTGTGGTGAAAATCTGAGAAATAAGGCCAGAACAAACTACTGGTGGTTTTTGTGTGAGAAAAATGTTTTGATGAACTTGGTGATTGGCACGGTGAGCAGGGAGCAATGTGTCGAATGCAAATGATAAATCATAGTTAGGATTGGGACGTGTGTGGTTTGCTTGGAACAAGCAAAAGCTTAAGTATGGGGGAAATTAATAAGTCAATTTTGTACTAACTTAAAGATGATATTTTCACTTGACTTTTGTGATATTTTGAGATATCTTGTGTGAGTTTATGTGTTGATTTGTGAGTTTATGTGTTGCATAAAAGGTGCTGCTTAGTGCAGAAAAAGGTCCACGATTTGTGTGTTACTGTGCACTTAAGTGGGTACACAAGGCCCATCATGCACACATCTTTCATAAACACCGCACACCATGCACACAACTAGCATGCACCGTGCACACACCTTCCGTATAACATGTGCACAACTGCCGCAAACACGCACATGCTGCTACGCGTATGTACACTGCCATGCGCTCGGTAGTATGAACATAGCCACGCGTACCAGTAGCATATACACGGCCACGCACGCCGGTGTACGCGGCAGCACACACACAGCGCACGAGCTGTGCGCACTGCGCGCGTAGCTCGTTCATCACACGTGCACACTGCTGCGCCATGAGGCGTAGAAGCTCAGCACACGCCGCGCGCATGCGCCTGATGACACATGCACTTAAGAACCGAAGCTTATGCATACCGCACACACTTGCATTGAGGATTCTCGTACACAACTACTACCCATATGCATGCATGCACTACATTCTTGACTCGAGCATAAATGAGCAACCAACACTTGCACACTATTAAACACATGAGCCACAAGCATTACATATATCACATGCACTACATGAGCATACTTCATGCATAACTTTGCAAAAGGTTTGTGAGGTACGGCTGCCCTTCAAAAACTTTTCTAAGTGTTGAAAACCTCTTCTTCTTGTGCAAAGTTCTTGGAGGCGTGTTAGGGTGTAGCTCGGAGGCGTGATGTGCGTAGAGGAGACTTGATGCATGCTGGCTCAAAGGCGTGAGGCTCTACAGTGGTTTGCTGACAAGGAGCATAGTGCACATGCATATCTTTGTTAATTTGTCCTCACAGTGGCATTTTTGTAATTAAGTGCTTAGTTTACTTTTGCGTGTAGATTAAGCTTCAGACGTCTTTGAATAGAGGAAGTTTGTCATTATCTTGAGGGGACGGAGAATCCAAAGATTAATCTAGAAATGTGTGAGCTGAAAATTCTCTCTAGACTTTCTCTCTTTAGAATTTTCTCTTTCTAGAATTTGATGGCCGATTGTGATTTCATTCGAACTTTTGTACCGATTGTTGGAATTCAATTCTCAATTAACAAAGCATTGAAAAATTCTCTTGTGATCTTGAGCTTTCTGAAGCAACTTAATCGGTAAATTCTTCTAATTTAATGAGATGAATTGTTTAATACTGTAATATGTTGATTACGAGATGAGACGGAGTTCCTCTAGCTAAATTAGCGATGTTTTAGGGCTTCGATGGATGAATGCTTAATTTAGACAACTCTTTGCAGTGCACATAACGTAATCTATGAAGAAGTGAAATCATACTCTATTTTGCTCCATAAATTTAGTTAAATTTCATGAATTTGCATCGGTATTGTTGAATTGAACTTTGGTTGCGGTCGACATACTGAATTGAAGCTTAATTCACCAATGTTAGTGGAGAATTTATGAAATGAGAACTGGAGTATGAAATGAGTCTTTGCACTTGCTTTGCTTGTTCATTTTCTGAAATGCAGTCACCATGCTGATTTTAGATCATGGAATCTTTAGATCAAAGTGTAAAGAAGTTCTCTGGTGCTAATGAAGACATAAGGACTTAAATTCAGGCCTCGCCATAGGAAGTCTTTAGGAGATAAATGCTAGAGTATTTAGAAACAGGTAATTGGGACGTTGTGGTGTAAATACATTGTTCTTAGACCTCGCCATGGGAGAGAATAATGACAGAAAGCCTAGGTTGCAGTGCGGTTGATATGCTGACTGTAGGTTACGTTTCTAGGCAACTAATTCTCCTCTGGTTTTGCACATAAGTTAATCGCACTGCGAGAGTTGTTTAGGTGAGCATTCATCCGGTGAAGAAACTCTAGAGCATTCTCTTCTCTTTGATTGCACTTACATTTCTTCTCTCTGTTTTTATTTTACATTTTCACTTGCTGTTCTTGTAGTTCTGTTCTCGTGACAACATTCGAATAACTTCTGAATTCTTGAATCCTTCTTCCCTGTGGAACGAAACCCTACCACCACTACTATAGTTAAATAGAGATGAATTGGTACGCACATGAACACGTCACCTTATCGTTTATTTCTTGATTTAATCAAGACTATTTTTTATTCAATCCTATTATAAATCTTTAAACAAGAGTCGACAAATAAGGGTTGTCTATCAATATTTAAACTTAAAAGGATTCTCTAATCTTCAAAATAGTTGGCTTACTAGTTTCTATTCCAAAGACCTAAGAATCTTTCTCTCTGATACTACTTCTGTCACTCCCCAATTTTGAGGTATGTAACACACCACATTTATGGATTAAGAAACTCTGGTTCTAATTACAAAAGTATGGCTAACTTTAATCTCTAAACAACTAATTCAAGACATTTAATCACAAGTCTATGTTCTACCAAAACGGCTGCAAATGACTATTTAAATGGCACGATTCACTATAATGTCATTATAATAATGCAAAAAGAACTAACATCTATGATCTCTAAACTTCAGAACGATTCCCCTTCCATTCCTAGGAGGTTATTAAAAATCATAATTATCATCGATATTGAACTCTTTGTTCACTGTTCGATCTTAAAAACAATATTTGTGGATGTTACATAGTATATATACATATAACATGTACTATACATGGATCATGTTTTTCAATAAATCAAGTCATACAATCACACAATCATATCACACAATTTTATAAATTGCTTTCATAAAAATCATCATGCATACGTATTCATTTATTCATTAGGCATGTCATGATTCGTTATTGACTATCATACCTAGTGTAATTTTTTTTTCTGTGCACAAGCCAATGGCTTTACCCTACCATCGGTAAGGTTATAAAACTTGTAGGTATGGTTCATAGTGATCATATTTGGAAATTTCTATATTGGATACATTGTATCGCTGCTAGTTATCAATCCTATATAAATTTTTCAGTCCCTGTGCATAGCTAACGACTAAACCCTGCCTCCAATAAGGTCATAAAACCCGTAGATTTGGTTCATAGTGATCATTTGGGAATTCATACGTAAGTAGATAATTAATTTCTTAGGTCCTTCATTAATATCATATCTTTTTCGAATCATGTCACATGATCGGTCATTCATTTATATCGTATAACTTTATAAAAATTTTTCATCATATCGTATAAATGGTCCTTCATTCAAATCATATACTTTTCAATCCATTCAAAACCCATAATCTAATTTTCATAAAATCATAAACACATTGATTGCGCAAAATAACTATTTTTATTTAAACATCTAACAAAACAACACAAGTTTACATATATACATATGTACATCACGCACCTTGATCACTGGATGAATAACTCAAGTATTCTTGATATCAATAACTCAATCCTAACAAATTTAAGATTTTCAAATACCCTAACAAATTAAATATTTTGTTTCTCGTAGATTACTTAACGAAATATTTTGAATTTTGGATATGTTGTTTCTCATGATGTCAAAAACATATCATAGAAATATAACAAATTTAGGAAGCCCGTACACAGACTTATGAGTTTTAGAATTCTCAGATCACACAAGCATAGTTCTGGAATGTTTAAAAGTTTTTAACAATAAAAATACTTGAAAAAAATCACAGCAATTTTTACATTCTATTCTATATAATAGAAAGAAAAAACTCTCAAAATTTGATAATTTTTGTACATTTGTAAATCAACTTACAAATTTTATAAAATTCTGGTATAGGAATATAATTCTTGAAAATATTAAAATTTATAAAAAAGAAGATACTCAATGAAATAACAAAATTATTTTTGCAAATATTTTATACACAAAATCATTACGTTCATGAATAGTTTCATAATTTTCTGAAACTCAGCTATTTTTCATGTATTAAAAGGATTTCAAAATAGAGAAATCGCCTAGTTCTTGGAAGGAATAATGGATTCTCTCTTCTCGATCTACGTGTGCCTTCTAGGATTTAGTGTCTTTTTCTTTGATGTTAAAATAGAACGTACAGTAGTTGGCTCAGTATTTAACCTCCTATTTATAGATACTTAGTAAAACAAAATCCCTTTAGGTTTAGAATTTGTATTCTAACCTTACATGGGCCCTAGATAAGTGTCTTTACCTTGAAGTCAACATAATAAACCCACGTGAATATCTTTGACTCAAATTTACTTCATATCCTTAGCCTCTTACATAACTTACTCATTAAGTTTACCATTACTTTTAATATTTATCTATTTATTTTCTAATTAATCATTTAGAAAAATCAGACATGACTATTTATTATAAAAAATTCATAATATGAGAATAAATCCATGAAAAATATTTTCATACACAAAATTTAATTTGAGTAAATTTTGTGGATGTTATAGGTTGCGTCTTTCACTTCAGGAGCAGTTTCGTCACAATGTAGGTATCTGGTATGCTACGCTGGCGGTTCCTTGTTTTCTTTGGCCTTGCACCAACATACTCGGCTTCTGGTATCTTTTTACTCAGCAAGTCCTAGCATGAGTTGCTTTCGGTTGTGCCATACGGTTGATGAGCATTTTCCTATGGCACAGTTGATCTTACGGACATGATGAATGTGTGTTTGTTCCAGAACTTCATAGCGCGGCTAATTGGACACCTTCTTTGTGCATTTAGCCTTACTCTTCATTCTTTGCTCTTCATGGCATGGTTGACATTTTGGCCATGACATTATGAGATTCTCATGACATAGTTGATTGCTAGGCTGCACTAGTTGCCTATTTTCATAAATTAACATAAATAACACAATTTACTTGGGAACTAAGACAATTCGCCTTATGAAATAAGATGAATAAGTTGGTGATTTACCAGCTTATCATTGCGTCAATCTAGAATCTCACCAAGATGGATCTTAAAGATCATGAATTGGAGTCTATTTTATCAATATGAATACTCTCTAGAAGCTATTTTTGTCCTCAACAATCAAGATAATTATTCCTCTAATAAGTCTTATGACTCAGATTTTGATATTGAAGATTGTGAGAACATATCACAATTTTATAAGGTTTCATGCAATCAGATAACACCAACAGTTATTACACAAGTTCGGGTTAATCTTTTTCTTCAAAAATATGAAAAAACTATTCAACTTATTGCAGTTCTTGATACGGGAGCATCCATGTCTATACTAAATCCAAAACTTCTCTATGAGAATTATTGGAAACCAAACAATCAAACTTTTAAGATTACAAATAGTGATTCCTATATTGTTAGTCTTATTAGTAAACCAATCATCATAGAAATCTTCCATGGCTGTTCTATAAGAACAAAAGTTCTGGGTAATGCTGCTACTAGAAAAGACTTAGTTCCTGGATTTGATATTTATCAAGAGCTTAAAAAAATGCATAAGATCTTCATTGGAAGTGATGGATTACATTGAAAAGGAAAGTTAAAACCTTTCGTAAAGGTTACACATCTTTATCAGCTAAGTCCTCAATAGTATGTGGAGGAACTCCAACAAAAAATAGTCACAATCAGTTGTACAAATACTTATACTGAGTTCTTGAAAATGTGTTCCTCTCTCTTATGGACAAATTCAACGTTCTTTATACATCTTCGATTCGAATTCAATGAAAAAGCCAATCCCATCAACACAAGTCATATTTGAATACCATCAGATCTCCTAAAGCAAGTATAGAAAGAATGCCAAAATTTGTTAAAAGGATAATTGATTGAAATATCAGATTCTTGCTAGGCGTGTGAGGCTTTTTATGTTTATTTTTTATGTTAACAAAAGGTCTAAACAAGTTTGTGACAAGTTAAGACTTGTTGTCAACTACAAGGCCCTCAACATGTTTCTAGTAGATGTAAAGTTCCTATTTCCAAATAACATAACGTTATTCAGTAAACTATCCACAGTTTAATTATTTTTCAAATTTGATCCTGAAGATCAGTACAAAACAGTATTTTGTATCCTGGATCATTTTTATCAATAAAAATTAATGCCATTCGGATTTAAAACAACCCTTTCCTTGTTCTAGTAGACCATGATAAAAATATTTGAACTTATTTTAAATACAATCCTCATCTATATTGATGACATTCTTTTGTTTTCAATAGATATCACATCCCATTTGAACCTGCTCTAATAGTTTGCTGAAATTGTCCAAAATTATAGAGTAATGTTATCAACCCAAAAAATGCAGCTAGCCCAAATCGAAATTCCATTTCTTGGCATGTACATAAAAAATAAAACTATTTCCCATCAACTAAATTTGGGCCAAAAACTCTTAGGCTTTCCTGACTATCTCAAGTCCCAGTAAGAAATCTAACAATTTCTTGGAGTTCTCAATTATGTTAGTGACTATATTCCTAAGTTATCCACTCACTTTTCTATTTTGCTGAAACAATTGAAAAAACTCCAACGATATGGTCAGAAAGGCATATAGAGGTAGTAAAAAAGTTGAAGAGTTTCATCCAATAGTTACCTTCTATGTTCCTACCTTCTACTATTCCAAAAATCTTATAAATAGATGCTAGTGGCTATTTTTAGGATATGTGTTTTTAGAAGAAAATGATGAAAAGAGAAAAATTTGTGGATACAAGAGCAGCAAGTCTAAAGAATCTGAAAAGCATTATCACTCCAATTCAAAGAGATTCTTGCGGTAAAACGAGTAATAGAAAATTATGAGTTCTTTCTTATCAGGAGACATTTCCATGTAAAAATGGATATGTCATCCTTCCCTATGATGTTAGAATTCAAAAAAAGATTTGTTCTTCGTAGACAGCTACTACGATGGACAGAACGCTTCTCCAAATATATCTTTACTTCTGTGAATTTATAGGGTGAGAATAATGTGTTAGCAAACATGGTCTCAAGGCCAAAATACTCAAAACTTGAGTCTCTTTTGATCAACAACCTCCTCCAGTAATATTTATAATGTCTGAAACAAATCTAACCTCTCAGTCAAATTCACCTTCCTTGTTCGATTTTCTCAATAATCTCCCCATAAATGCAAGGGACCTTAAATTAAGAAAAACTTTACAAGCAAAATCAAAGGAAAAAGCACTACAAGAAAAATGGTCATTAGTAACGAACATCATATTGAAGAATGTAAAAATGGTAACTAAAAGCCATTAAGCGACAAAATATAAAGTTGTCAATACAATGTCGTCAATATCATTAGTTTTACTAATTGATAAGTTGGTTTTATACCAACTAATATGTGTTAAATAACTTGGCTTTTGTTGTGTGTTTTATGTACATATGTGATGAGTTGAGAGGTTTTATGCATTTATATGTTTGCAATGTGAAAATGATCAAATGGTGTAAAACGAGCAAAAGATGGTAAATGAAGTGAAAAATGTTAAAAAGCAAATGAAGGAATCAAGAATGCATATTTGGCCATTTTAGGGTTTTGGGCAGCTTGGTTGTGCAAATTCATTTGAGCATAACTTCTTCAATATTAATCCAAATGATGAGTTCTTGGATGTTCTGGAAAGCTCTTTGCGTTATCTTCAATTCTTATGTTTTAACGTTCTTCTACTTCTGTGTGTAAATATGAGAAACGAAAGCATCTAGATGATTTCTACTTCATGATTTAGTTATTGAATTCATATTGCCACAGTTTGGTAGATTGTTAATAACTTGAGCTACAGACTTCCAATTAAGGTGATTCTTGATCCCTTGGAAAGCCACGAGATAGGTCTCAAACGTTTATGTTTACTATCAAGTCCAGTTTAGGAGCTACGGCACATGCATTTGGTGTAGAAGTTGGCTATTAAAGCTGAAACAAGCACTCAGCCATATTGAAAGCTCACACTCACAACACCTTCACAAGCATTCTCACAAACACCTCACGAGCACTCACTTCACACTACACTCTTGCACAGCCTCACAGCCACTCTCGCACACAAGCACACTATCCTCGCACTACACTCATAGCACACCCACATTAATCACTGCACACACGATGTGCGGCGAGGTGACCTCGCCGCACAAGCACACACGCTACACTCTAGCACACTCGCACTAGCACTACACACACACCCATGCGGCGAGCTCACCTCGCCGCATGCACTCTCGCAGACACCTCACTACACTCATTCACACACTAGCACTATACATGAACACATATCATACGGCGAGGTGCACACACAACTCATATCATTCATCTCAATTCTCCTACATTTGCACACAACTTTCCTTTTTTTCATTTTATTTCAATACTTGAGCATAGA
This sequence comes from Ophiorrhiza pumila, assembly GCA_016586305.1. NCBI lineage: Eukaryota > Viridiplantae > Streptophyta > Magnoliopsida > Gentianales > Rubiaceae > Ophiorrhiza > Ophiorrhiza pumila. The sequence continues at coordinate 21,592,581 of BLIW01000007.1, read as the reverse complement.
TTGTTCACTACACAACATATGAACAACACATGCATTTGCACTCCCCTCACGATTCTTTTTATTTTTTCTACACACATTCAGCACACAACTCGCAAACTCTCGAATTCAAGATTTGCATTTTCATTTGCATAACTTTTCACTCACACTTTTCAATCACTCATTCATAAACACAAGACTACACAAGACTTCACAATTCACTCTCTTCTCACACTTTCAGTTCACACTACTCACAACATTTTCATTCACTGAAAACTCACAAATACTCACAACACTTTACAATTTTGGTCACTCAAACCTCACGACACTCTACACTCTTGTTCACTAAACCACTCACACACTCGCACATTGCTAGCGAGACCTCGTCGCGAGGTCTCGCCAGCCAACACATCTGCCGGCGAGGTCTCGCGGCGAGACCTCGCCAGCAAAACACAAACGGCGAGACCTCGCCACGAGGTCTCGCCACACACACACACTACAAGGCGAGGTCTCGCCACGAGACCTCGCCAGCATGATGCTCTTGGAGTGAATTTTGTTTGGCAATCTTAAAGGAATGGCAAAGTGTTGGGAGTTTTGTTTTATGAGTTTCAGTTTTGTTGCACTGCTTTTGAGTTGGTCATAACTCTCTCATCTTAGCTCCAAATTGGGTGATCCATATGGCTATGGAAAGCTAAGATAACGAGTTACAATTTTCATGTTTTAAGATTTCCTTGATTCACAGCGTTTCATGGTCAAATTTTGGTTTGAAGCTGCAGCTTTGAGGTTTCGTATATTGAGTTTTCTGGAAATTCGACTAAGTGTTGAAGTACTAAGTTTCTGATTTTCAGGGCAGGAGAAGGCGTGAAGTCCAATGGCCAGAAGGCGTGATTTCATGAATGCTGTTCTGCTTTGAAGCCCACGAGGATGCTGAAGGCGCGCGATTTGAAATAGCAAGAAGGCGTGATTCGAATCTGATTCGCGCGCCTGGAAGTTCAGAACTGAAGGTGTGATTCTCACAGGCCGAAAGGCGTGGTCTCCGAAATGAAGGCGCGCGACCTTTTGACGAAAGGCGCGAAGGAACATCTGAAGGCGCAATTTTGAAAGCCCGAAGGCGCTGGAATGCTGGAGGAGTTCTACAATTTTGGATTTTTCACATTTTAGGCTGATTTTTAGTTCTTTCACTTAAGGCCACTTTTGTAACACTTTATACATTTTATGTTGCGTATTACTTACGTTTTCCCAGCTCTATATATAGGGAAGGTAGCTAACATGTAAGGGGAGATTCTAGAATTTAGAACCATTGTTTTGAATTTTAGCGGGAGCTTTTCTCCCTCTCATTTTCTCTCTCTAGATCTACTTTCTCTCACTAAACATTTCTTCTCCGATCTCAAATCCGATTGTGAATTTGGACTGGATTCTTCTTGCTTATTCTCAATTGACAAAGGAATTGACAATTCTCTCGACTAAATCGGTAAATTCTTCCAATTAAGTGAGAATGAGCTTATCAATGTTGCAATTTGTTGATGTTGAGATGAGAAAGATGATTTCTGGCTAAATCTATGATATCTTAGGATTCTAGAAGGATGAATACATGAATTAGTAGATTATATGCTATGCAATTGATCTAATTGTTGAATCTTGAAATCACATTGGAATTAATCATAGAAATCTGTGAAACTTCATATTTCTAGCTAATTTTGAATGGATCAAGCTTCAATAGTTGTCGACATGCTAAATTGAGGAGTGATTCATCGATGTCAGAGGAGAAATATACGAAGTGAGAACTGAATTGTGATTGCTTTAGTCTTCACACTTACTCTATTTGTTCATTTCAATTCTGAGACTCAGGCCTCGCCATAGGAAGTTTTGAAGAATCAAAACAGTAGGAATAGTGATAAAGAAGCTCTCGATGTTAACAACGAAGGCATCTAAACCCTAGGTTGGGCCTCGCCATGGGTGTACTTAGGATTTCGGATTTTAGAGAAGTTAGCTGAGAGAGTTGAGACATTGCGGAGCTTAATCCACTATTCTCGGGCCTCGCCATGGGAGAGGATGGTGATTGGGGGGTACAAGAGGTGGTGTGGTCGCCATGCTAACCACAGCTTGAACTTCTAGGCAATTTATGTCTCCAATGCATTTAACTGATTACTGATTGCATAGCATAGATTTACTAAGCATGTGTTCGTCCAATTTAAGAATCCTGAGATATCTGTTTCATCCTTGCTTGTTATTTTCTTCTGTAATTCTATCCTCGTTCTTTTTTGTTGAAATTACATTCTTTCTAGTACTTAGATTCTGAGACAAGACTTTTAGAACAATTTGCTCAATTTTCTTGACCTAAGCCTTCCCTGTGGATACGATCTCTTCTTCCACTACTACATTAGTGTTTAGAGTTAAAATTAACTAGGTGCGACAACTCGCGATCACTAACAAAATAAAATAATAGTCAATAAGTTGTCAGTAAATGATGGCGCCAATTATTCTCGCGCTATCTTTTACATATTAAGTAACGGCTTAGTGATGAAATATAATTGACGAGTTATCTTTACTGACCAAAAGTTTCGATGAAAATAATCTTGACAATCAAAGGTTCACATCTAACAATCTTGTGACGACATATTGTATTAAATAATAACTTTTTCTTTACTGAAAACATCTAGTTGTCAATGAATTGATGTTTTTTGTTTCATAGTGATAAGAAATAGTCACTCAATATTTATTATCAATAAGTACATTAAATTTTTTTTAAAAGTAGTGTTATCAAACATAAATGATCATGTAATTAACTAATGTAGTAATAAATCAAAAAAATGAATGACAGTACATATTAATTACTTCATAATTAAAATTTTGGAATATTTGGAATATTATATGAATTTAATTTTTTATATATTGTGAATATTTTATTATTATCAAATACTAAAATCGTATTAATTATTATATTTTTTGTGCTATGAAAAAATGTATTTTTTACCCCTTATTTCTAATGATAGATCAGATTGGCCTTTATGCATTCCTATTGAATTTAAAGGATTGAATAAGAATTTGTGATAGAATGTTGGTGAATGTTTCGAAATGTGGTGCATCGTAAATTTTGGCTCTTTAATGCTGCTGAATAAGGTAGGGCAGTAGTGAATCCCTTGGCGATGACATGCCAAACCTTGGCTCTTCAATTGTAATATGCTGGATTAGAGCATGGAGCAATTGCTTTGGTGTAGACACAAATGTGGTGAACTGACTAAGTAATGAGACTGCTTTTGCAACGGCTTGGTTTGAAAACGGACGAATGGGAAAGGAAGTGGAGTAACTACGAACATAATTCTATGTTTTGGCTGCTTTAGGGTTTGACACCCGGACACATGTTTAGGTTTGCTTAGTTTGTTTTAGGGTTTTATACCTTGACATATTCTTAGGATTTGTTTTAGGTTTCCTCGCTTGGGATCTAGAAAATTATACTTTGGCACATTCAAAGTAGAAGTTTTCTAGATCCTGGCAGATATTTGACACACAATAGCTCTCATGTAATGGAGTTGTCCTCTAAATTAAGCCAAATACTTTGTAACGATGTGATCGGTATATCCTGCACCGTCTTTTGCCCAGCTATATAAAGTAGGTCAGTTTTTAACTTCAGTGATCCCTGTTATTCAAGGCTATTCCATTTGAAACCTACCAAGTATATTAAAAATTTGATAAGACGTGCTACTCTGAAAAAAAGGAAAAGATTGTTATTGGTTGTTCAAGGTTTTGCTTCCGCACTTGAAAGTGAACTTCACAACCACATTTAGAGTAACTTCACAACCACAAGTAGAGTTGCATATGTGCTAATTTCAAACTGATTTCCAACCAATCACAAGTAGAGTTGCATATGTGCTTATTTCAAGCTGATTTTCAACCCTCTTGTTTGTATAATTTGGGAATTGCACAAACATAAAAATTTTAATATTCTAAATCTAGTTTCACATAATCTTTGTTTCACATCCATTGGGAATTTTTTTACTAAGTTACAACAATTTTAAATAACTATAGCTAAACTAAAAATTTGTTACGGGATTTCAGCTAATAGAACAACTTTGAACAATTTTTACATCAATTTGTAAACTGAATCCGAAATTTCATAAAACATAAATGTTTTAAAATTTTTATTATTGGTTTACACAGTTTTGGTTTCATATCATTTGGATCGTTGGTTGAGAGATTGTAGCTATTTGAAATAGCAATAGCAGGACATTCTAGATTGAAGACTGATAAGATGCATGTAATGGTGTTAATTGGAGGTGCCACTCAGGTGCCAAAATTACAGGTTAGTTGTATTCTACTACCTGAAAAATTGAATAAATAATCATTAAAAGGATGAACCACTAGATTTGAAACTCGAGAGCATATTCTTAGATTTTTGCTAATGGCAATTTAACTTCATTTTTTATTTCAATTATGTGTCCTTTGTAATCTGGCACTCTCATAGATTGAGACTGTACATTTATTTTTTGATTGACACTTATTGTTCTTATGACAACACTTTTCATTTGAAAATATACATACAGAAAGAAATGCTAAAATGGGAAAAATAAGAGAAGACAAGGAATATAACTTGGAAGCATGTGAAAATGAAAAGAAAAAAGTCCATCTTTGAAAGGATCAAGGGAAAATGAAACATTGTGATTTGGGTTTTTAATCTGATTCCGTCATTATTTACTTATTTTGTTTTTTAGATTTTAATGTTTTCTAGTGTTAATTAAGTTTACAATTGCCTTTTCCAAGTAGTGCGTATAACATGAATGCATATATTTCTTTTCCTTGGTGCTTTGTAGAGTCCTTCTTCACAAATCTCATGTAGATGAAGGTTTTGTAATATATATCTCTTATTTAATCCGCAAAAGATTTTTTTACCTTTTAGTTAGTGATAGTTGGTCTCTAGATGCATTTGATGTTGTGAGTGGTAATAACTTTATGTCATGGGAAAAGTTTGCTGCTTGAGTTTCTTACTTTGTTCATGCTTGATAGACTCCTAAACCCTTTTAACCTTTTAATTGTTTTTAATTTTGCACTTGTATGAATGAAGTGGGGCGGTTCTATCACATTCCTTTGAATTGGAAATGCGAAAACACTATTATGGCACACCAACAGTTATCACGCCTCACCAAGGTAGTTCTACAGGTTTGGCTCATAGTTCTATTTTACACATATATTTTTGTTTTCTAGTATTGTCTAGTGTGTTTCATTATAGCCGATGCTTTATAAAATATGTTTGCCTTTACAGGAGGGATATTCAACCCCATTTTTGCCCAATAACCAACTTGCACAGATAAGGTTCCTAAGAAAACATTTGAGTGAATAAGCCTCATGCAAATTTTAGTTCTGAAATATTCCCTTCAAGGACGAAAAGAAGTACTGAGGAGCACACAATGACTTTTATCTTTAATGTCAAATAGTAATATTTGGTTAGGCTGTCTTGACTTTTATGCTACTAAGTCCTTGAAAATATTTTGAGATATAATTGTTGAATGCCCTTTGAAACTTTTGTGGATAGTTACTTAAATTGATGTGGAAATTGCTTTTGTTTTGTTGTTTGGGGCTTGGTGGATTTCATATGGGATGTACAAAGTATATTTTGTGTTAAGATTATTTTTCATTTCTTGGATGCAATGAAGTGAGATTAGTTTTAGATTTGTTTTGATTGACAACTTGACAAGCGTGTCGCGTACTTGCAATTTTACCCTATTCACTAATGTAGATGTGGTGAGAGGGATCGTATCCACAGGAAAGGAGATGGATTCTCGAATTCAGAATTTGTTCACAAAATGTTACAAAAGAAATAGATTAAAGAAACAAGCTCAACAAATACAGTGTAAAAACAGGAAGAGAATGGATGTTCTAGAGTTCTTCCACCGGATGAATACACATTAGACTACTCAAATACAATGCAATTGACACTCATGAAAAACAGAGAGGAGATCAAGTTGCCTGGGAGCTTAGAATTCCATCAGCATGTCGACCGCATGTCATCCTACACTCCCTAACACCACTCTTTCCCATGGCAAGGCCTAAGAGTGATGGTTGGAACCCACAACATCTCAACTTCTCAAGACTCACAACTCTCGCATGCAAAGCCTAAGGTTTTCCCGTGGCGAGGCCTAACCTAGGTTCATTTGTCTTCGTTAATCATAGAAAGTCTCTTCTCACTCTATTCTAAGGTTTCAATGAACTTCCACCGGCATGGCGACCGCATCTCAGCTCATGATCAAACAATACGAGTGAGAAGACTTAATTATCATACTAAAGGTTCTCATTTCAACCATTCTTACTCCTATCGATGAATCAAACCTCAACCTAGCATGACGACCAGAATCGAAGCACAACTCAGTCAATTAAAGCACGAATAAATGAAACTTAACAGGATTCATGCATTAATTCCAGTACGAATTCATTCCTTATGAATTATGTCAATTACAAAGCTCTATGTAGTCTAAATGCATATTAATCCGATTGAAACCCTATAACATCATGAATCTAGCTACAGAACTCCATTTCCAGTTCACGATGGTCAATAAGCAACAACAGGCAAGTCATAGTCATTAATTGGAAAGAGTTTACCAAATGATATGCTTCAAATGCTTCCAATTCACAAAGGAATCGTGAATTTCCTCCTTAATTGAGAAGAGATTTACAACGATCGGACCAAATCCGCGATCGGAACCAAAAACGGAGTTCTATTTCTAGAGAGAGAAAATCGTAGAGAGGGAAAGTTAGAGAGAGAAACTTTCTCTCTCTAGTTCAAAAATCTATTACCAATCTCGAATGATCGTCCCTCCTCTATGACCAAATCTTCCTTTATAGAGGTTAGAAAACTAAATTAATACGCAAACGTAAAATGACTATCAATTTACGAGAATGCCATCGCCTTTAGTGAAAGTCCAAAAATTAGTTAACAAACAATATCCAATCGCGCGCACTTTTGGGCACTGGTACTACACGCCCTCAGCATGCTTCTTGCGTCTTCAAGCCTCTAACAGCCACGCCTCCTTCCACCTGTGCAAGGAAAACAAAATCCCGCACTTAGAAAAATTATCACCAATATGAGAAACACCAAAGCAATCATCAAAAACTCAGCCCTCACATACTCAAAACGGCAAGACCTCGCGGCGAGGTCTCGCTCTCACATCACCAAAAAATGGCTAGACCTCGCGGCGAGGTCTCGCTCTCACATAAAATGAAAACGACGAGACCTCGGGGCGAGGTCTCGCCACTTTATGTGCAAGTGCGCAAGAGTGATTTTGTGAAGTGGGAATGTTGTGAAGTGTGTGCAAGACTAAAGTGAAGAATGAAGAATGAAGAGTGAAGAGTGAAGAGTGTTGCGAATTATATGGAAAAATGTTTTGAGATTCGTGGGTTGTGAATGAAGAGTATTGTGAATGAAGTGGAGTGTTAGGAAATGTCTTGAAAATGAATGTACATAAAGAAAGGAAGTATGATGAAAATGAGTGTGTGTAAAGAAGGTGAGATGAAATATGTGTGAATTGTAAAGTGAAGTGAGGTGAAGTATAAATGAGATGTGAAAGGAAATGATGAAAGAAAATGATGAATCATGGAATGGAGAAATGGTGAAGCATCATGAAATGTGTTGAAAAAACGAATGCAAATGAAGTGTGTAGACTAGTGAATGTGTGATGAGATGAAAATGAAAGTGCATGAAGCATGATGAAACAAAGTGAAAGTGGAAATTGATGAATGCCATAGTAACTAAATAATGCATTCTTCACTCATAAAATGGAAATTGTAATGTTTGTAAACCATTCTCAAACATGGAATGGAAATTGAATGCTTCATGAAGTTGCAAATGTCATGAAGAAAACAATGAAACATGAGCTCACAATATGAATTACCTCAATACTAAGTGAAGTGTATACAAAGCATAAATGAAATGTGTGTGTGGAATATGCTGTCACTTCCAATCACTATATGACCTTGATTAACTATGAATTCGGCAAATCCTAAAACGCGAACGTTGTAGCCCTACATGTGAGCTTTCCATAGCTATTTGAATCACTCAATTCTGAGTTAGGACAAGAACGTTATGGCCAAAATACTGAAGTGTGGTAAAGCTGTGTGTGCTGTGCGTGAGCTCGCCGCACGCGTGAATGTGCGACGAGGTGTGTGGCGAGGTGCGGCGCAAGAGACATGAAAAATGGGGAGACCTAGCCACGAGGTCTCGCCCACACAAAACTGAAAATGGCGAGACCTCGCCACGAGGTCTCGCCCTCACAAAAACCGAAAGTGGCGAGACCTCATCGCGAGGTCTTGCACATAAATTGGACTTTCTGGTAAACATAATAGTTTTATCTCTTTCTCTTGGATTTCCATTGGTTCAAGAATCAGCATTATTGGAAGTTTGTAGCTCAAGATATGGACAATCTACCAAACTGTGGCAATATGAATTCAAGTATGAAAACCTGAAGTAGCAATTGCAAAGATTCCCCTGTTTCTCCTATTTGAACACAGAATTAGAAGAAAGTTAAAATATAAGAAATGCAGCATACCCAAAGAGATTTCCAGAACATCCAAGATCTCATCATTTGGATTAGTATTGAGAGAGGTACACTCAAATGAAATGGCACTACCAATTCTGCCCAACTTCAAACTAAGCCAAATAGGCATATTTAGGTTTTCTTCAAATTCCACAAACACCATTCCAACGAATTTGGCTTCTTTCCTTGGTTTTCAACCAAAACACACATTTGCTTCATTTCATCATCATTTTTGGTCTTTTTCACCATTTAAACACTTCGAAGTTGCAAACCACATAAATGCACAAAATGGCACAAAACACTACACATTTGCATGAAATACAAGGCAAAAGCTAAGTGATATAACACATATAAGTTGGTATAAAACCAACTTATCAATTTCCCCCACACTTGAACTCTTGCTTGTCCTCAAGCAAGGACACAACATCACACTTACACAACTCATGTTAATCACTCACATTCAAACCGTTACTCCCTTGTTTACTAAGTCCATCTCTAAGTTCATCAAAACATTTTTCTCACAAAAACTCTCAAAGGTTTCCCACCGTTCCAAATTTTTTAGATTTCAACACACATTATCAACCAAGGCACAATGAATAATGACCAAAATGTTATACGTGCAAGTGTGTACTGAGGAATACTGGCTCAGTGCTCTTCATGTATGCATAACCCTTTAATTCTATCTTACGATTCACTGCATATCAATCTCCTTATCCACACATAAGAACAAATAGCACACAAGATCAATGGCGCACATTGGTGCTTTTCTTAGATAATTTACATTCATATTGCACTTTGGTGCTTTCTTTTGCCACACACATTGGTGTATGATTACCTGGTCTTGTGGCTTTTTTTCCCACTTTTTGCCTGGGTTTTATGGCTATTTTTTCCCATAATCACTTACCCAGGGTATTTTGGCTTTTCATTCCCAATTGCCAAAAGTTTTTTCTCCATATCCTTTCTTGTGTAACCACTAGTTCGTATATGTCTTTAAGGGACTATATATGCAAGAACACTAAAATTCCAAGGAGATGCATAACAAAGAACAACTCAAATCAAATTACCTCCTATGTCATTGAATAGTTTGCATGTCATATATATCTTACTTTAACATCATGCCTTGGCCAACAAAACGTGCCAATTTCTTTCAAATTTGGAACTAGAAATGAATTTTTTTTCGCATGCATTAACATAGAAATTTGATGAACCAGAGGTTGAACACAGCTAACAAAAAGAACAAAGGTCCAAATGCAAAGTGATACTTCATTTCATTTATTTCATTGCCCACACTATCACTACACCTCTTCTCATTTCATTTTTCACATTAACACCACTCTTTCCCATGGCAAGGCCTAAGAGTGATGGTTGGAACCCTCAACATCTCAACTTCCCAAGACTCACAACTCTCGTATGCAAAGCCTAAGGTTTTCCCGTGGCGAGGCCTAACCTAGGTTCATTTGTCTTCGTTAATCATAGAAAGTCTCTTCTCACTCTATTCTAAGGTTTCAATGAACTTCCACCGGCATGGCGACCGCATCTCAGCCCATGATCAAGCAATACGAGTGAGAAGACTTAATTATCATACTAAAGGTTCTCATTTCAAGCATTCTTACTCCTATCATTGAATCAAACCTCAACCTAGCATTGCGACCACAATCGAAGCACAACTCAGTCAATTAAAGCACGAATAAATGAAACTTAACATGATTCATGAATTAATTCCAGTACGAATTCATTCCTTATGAATTATGTCAATTACAAAGCTCTATGTAGTCTAAATGCATATTAATCCGGTTGAAACCCTAGAACATCATGAATCTAGCTACAGAACTCCATTTCCAGTTCATGATGGTCAATAAGCAACAACTAGCAAGTCATAGTCATTAATTGGAAAGAGTTTACCAAATGATATGCTTCAAATGCTTCCAATTCACAAAGGAATCGTGAATTTCCTCCTTAATTGAGAAGAGATTTACAACGATCGGATCAAATCCGCGATCAGAACCAAAACGGAGTTCTATTTCTAGAGAGAAAGTTAGAGAGAGGAACTTTCTCTCTCTAGTTCAAAAATCTGTTACCAATTTCGAATGATCGTCCCTCCTCTATGACCAAATCCTCCTTTATAGAGGTTACAAAACGAAATTAATACGCAAACGTAAAATGACTATCAATTTACAGGAATGCCATCGCCTTTAGTGAAAGTCCAAAAATTAGTTAACAAACAATAGCCAATTGCGCTTTTGGGCACTGGTACTACACGCCCTCAGCATGCTTCTTGCGTCTTCAAGCCTCTAACAGCCACGCCTCCTTCCACCTGTGCAAGGAAAACAAAATCCCGCACTTAGAAAAATTATCTTCAATATGAGAAACACCAAAGCAATCATCAAAAACTCAGCCATCACATACTCAAAACAACGAGACCTCGCGGCGAGGTCTCGCTCTCACATCACCAAAAACAGCGAGACCTCGCGGCGAGGTCTCGCTCTCACATAAAATGAAAACGACGAGACCTCGCGGTGAGGTCTCGCCACTTTATGTGCAAGTGCGCAAGAGTGATTTTTTTAAGTGGGAATGTTGTGAAGTGTGTGCAAGACTAAAGTGAAGAATGAAGAATGAAGAGTGAAGAGTGAAGAGTGTTGCGAATTATATGGAAAAATGTTTTGAGATTCGTGGGTTGTGAATGAAGAGTATTGTGAATGAAGTGGAGTGTTAGGAAATGTCTTGAAAATGAATGTACATAAAGAAAGGAAGTATGACGAAAATGAGTGTGCGTAAAGAAGGTGAGATGAAATATGTGTGAATTGTAAAGTGAAGTGAGGTGAAGTATAAATGAGATGTGAAAGGAAATGATGAAAGAAAATGATGAATCATGGAATGGAGAAATGGTGAAGCATCATGAAATGTGTTGAAAAAATGAATGCAAATGAAGTGTGTAGACTAGTGAACGTGTGATGAGATGAAAATGAAAGTGCATGAAACATGATGAAACAAAGTGAAAGTGGAAATTGATGAATGCCATAGTAACTAAATGATGCATTCTTCACTCATGAAATGGAAATTGTAATGTTTGTAAACCATTCTCAAACATGGAATGGAAAATGAATGCTTCATGAAGTTGCAAATGTCGTGAAGAAAACAATGAAACATGAGCTCACAATATGAATTACCTCAATACTAAGTGAAGTGTATACAAAGCATAAATGAAATGTGTGTTTGGAATATGCTGTCACTTTCAATCAACATATGACCTTGATTCACTATGAATTCGGCCAATCCTCAAACACGAAAGTTGTAGCCCTGCGTGTGCGTTTTCCATAGCCTTTTGAATCCCTTAATTCCGAGGTAGGACAAGAAAGTTATGGCCAAAATACTGAAGTGTGGTAAACCTGTGTGTGCTGTGCGTGAGCTCACCGCATGAGCTCGCCGCACATGCGTGCGGCGAGGTGAGTGAATGTGCGACGAGGTGTGTGGCGAGGTGCGGCGCAAGAGACATGAAAAATGGCGAGACCTCGCCACGAGGTCTCGCCCACACAAAACTGAAAATGGCAAGACCTCGCCACGAGGTCTCGCCCTCACAAAAACCGAAAGTGGCGAGACCTCGTCTCTCAAATAAAGCGGCGAGACCTCGTCGCTAGGTCTCGCCACTTTATTTGAGAGACCAACGTATATGTCGTATATGTGTGTCTTAGCCTCAGAATTGGACTTTGTGGTAAACATAAGAGTTTTAGATCTTTCTCTTGGCTTTCCATTGGTTCACGAATCCGCATCATTGGAAGTCAGTAGCTCAAGATATGGACAATATACCAAACTGTGGCAATATGAAGTCAAGTATGAAAACCTGAAGTAGCAATTGTAACTATTCCCCCATTTCTCCTACTTGCACACAGAATTTGAAGAAAGTTAAAACATAAGAAATGAAGCACACCCAAAGAGCTGTCCAGAACACCCAAGATCTCATCATTTGGATTCGTATTGAGAGAGGTACACTCAAATGAAATAGCACTACCAATTCTGCACAACTTCAAACTAAGCCAAATAGGCATATTTAGGTTTTCTTCAAATTCCACAAACACCATTCCAACGAATTTGGCTTCTTTCCTTGGTTTTCAACCAAAACACACATTTGCTTCATTTCATCATCATTTTTGGTCTTTTTCACCATTTAAGCACTTCGAAGTTGCAAACCACATAAGTGCATAAAATGGCACAAAACACTACATATTTGCATGAAATACAAGGCAAAAGCTAAGTGATATAACACATATAAGTTGGTATAAAACCAACTTATCACAACTTTACATTTTTATTGATCGGATCTTATTGATGATATTTCATGGTCAATATGTTTATCGACAAAATAAATTTGTCAATAAATGTGAAGATTTATTGACAAAATCTAAAAGGTTGTAAGAAGACCATTTACTGTTAACACTTTACTACCTACCTACCGTCGACCTGTTTTCGTCAGTAAAACAATTTACTGATGACATATATGCATTTATAATGTCTGAGACAAATCCAACATCTTAGTCAAATTCACCTTCCTTGTATGATTTTCTCAATAATCTGTTCATAGATGCAAGGGACCTTATCTTCAGAAAAACTTTACATGCAAAATCAAAGGAAAAAGGTTTTAGTAACCAGTTAGGTCTTATGAGATAGTATGGGTGTTTCTCACCAATTCTGCCTATGTGTATCTATCCTGACTATCGTTTTGCTCACTTGTCTTTATTTCATGCTTCAGAAGATTGTCCAGTCACCATTTGTTTTCTGTGGTACATTTATGCTATATGGTCAATAGGAATTGCTTTTGACATATCTCACTATCTCCAAGTACTCCAACAACCAAATAAATACAAGAACTTCAATACTTTTATGGAATGGTTCAAGCCTGTTTCTCATTGAAAATCTATTTTCTTTGACCAAATGAAAGAAATTATTCTAGACATTACTAGAAAGCAGCTATAAAAGTTTGTTCCTTACAGTGGTTTTACCAACCCTCACATTGTTTACACATTTCACGTGCCTATGTATATTCAGGACAAAAATAGTGAGGTTTATGCATAACCATTTCAGAATCACTTTCGAGTTTTACAAAGTTATCCAAAACAGATTCTGAACAAGCCCAAATGTAAGAAAGATTTTTTTATAAGTTTTAGTAGCACATGTTCAGACTCAATCATTGGCACATACCATTATCATCCCAAGTGAGTGGTATTGGGTAGTGGGGAAGGTAGAAATTTTAGTTAGTAGAGACAAAAATGATTATAGTATAATCAAATAATACGTCATTTCTTCTATTTAATATTTTTTTTAGTTTTTTATTTGATTAACTCTAAAATATATTTAATAATTAATATACATGAATGGCTTGTATGCTACTAAATATATTTTTGACAATTTTCAAATACAAAGATGTGTTTTATCACTTTATAGGCATTTTTAAAAATCACAATTATAATTTATAAACTACCAATGTAAATATATACGAAAAATATTTTAAAAAATTTATATAACTATTGAAACAAATATCACTATACTTTTATTTTATTGTACTATTTTATGCTAGTTTACTTTGTTACCATAAACTTAGTTAACAAAATAGTAAAAAATTATTTTAATTCTTTTTACTTTGTATGAGCTATCTGAATCAATAAAATTATCTAATTTTATAAACTAATAAAATTAATACAATACTATTAAATATGCATGTCATAAGAATTCATATTTTAATTAAAAATTATATATAAAGTAGTTAAAGTAGTTAAAAAAAATATAATGTTATTATATATTCAAATCATAAAAATACATACCTTAAATAAGCATTATATAAGAATAGTAATAAGCAATTTAGTAGTAATTATTTAACATTAAAAAGGAAAAAATAAAAAAATTAACATTTGTTAAAAAGTTGTGTAAACATTTTTTCTTATTTAAGAGATTTAGGTTAAGATAATTAGTTGTGGTAAAATCAAGAAAACTACCATTTTTAAAAAAAATTGGTACAAATCTTTTACATATTTGGTGGTGCAAGTATAAGCAATTGTCCTTATTGCCTCCATTATAGCTCTGCCACTGGTATTGAGGTTATTATCCATTAGAATATCAATTAGACCTCAATGAAGCTATACAGCTTTATCACTCAGATGACACCCCAAGATAGTGCAAAATAACTTCCCCCTATCCCCTTTCATTAGATTCAGATTGTAATCCTAAAAATCCTTGGCTTCAAATTATTTCTACAGGTGAAGGTTTGTTACATATTCAGCCCAAATCCAAATATAAAGCAAGCCCAAAATCCAGTTCAAAAGATAATAAAGAATATTCATTTGATATCTATCAAGACAGTCAACTCCCTGAAGACTCCTTTATTTAACCGTAATTGATGAGTCCAGAGAATCTTGACCTAGAGTCCACATCTGATGTGAAAATATTGCATTTAGAGTTAGAGCTAATTACTTGAAAGAAAAGCTAGTAAAAAAGGTTTTGAAGAATATGACTCTTCAAACTGGCACTCTAGAGCCATGAGTCAAGATTTTTTGATTAAAGTTTGGAAATCTATTCACAAGAAAGCTGTGGTACTACTACTTTGCAAATATTCTAAAAATGAATGTATTTGTACGCAGTAATAGTGTGATTGCCAAGTTTCAAAAATAATTGGTCATGGGGACCATCTAGTTTGTTTGATTGGTCATGTGGACCACTTATTTCATTTTTATTGTCAAGTTTTTCATGTGGGCTATCCATTTTGTTTGTATTGTCAAGTTGGTCATGAGGACCATCTAGTTTGTTTGTTTTCCAAACCTTCTTCCTATATAAGGAGAAGCCATTTTCTTATTCTTCTCTTTATAATATATAATATTTTAATCCATATTATGTGTTTCTAAATTTTTCTTGTTCTCTATCTCGTAAGAAGTATGATACATGGATTAGATTAGACTCTTGAATATTATTTGTTATCCTGTTTTGTTAATGACTATGGTCTAAACTTGTAACTTTTGCTTATCTTTCTTATCATAAAGTTAATGGAATTTTAATATGGATTAAAATTAGTGGGATATAATCTATTAGACCAAAAGGGTATTAAACTATATGAACTAGAGGCAAAGCTTGACTATTAGATTTTGTGAGTCGCTAGCATAAAGTGTTAATTTGTTTAATTTCCAAGATCTTTTAATGGAGCCCTCAATAAGGTATCCATGATTTTCTCACGCCTTTTTTAATGATGGTATAATTATTCTTTTGTTACATTGTTCCAAGTTTGAAAGTTTATTGTATCTTCTAGACCTCTAAAATTATACCAGTCATTTAGTTTCAATTCTAAAATCGAAGTGGACATAGAAATGATAAAATCACTACATATAGTTACGAATTTATATAATTAATCCTATCATGATTGGTTGAGAAATAAAATGGATTTCATTTCTATCATAAGTGTTCGGTTGCATGTACTTGGTAATGAGTTTTAAATTTTTATTTTCAAAATATTTGAAATAAAAAATCAACTTACTAATCTATAAAAGAGAATAACATTACTAAAAAAAATCTGATAGTGGGTTTCAAGTAAATTTTTCAAATTTTTATTCTCAAATATTTAAAATAAAATATTATCATTCTTAGAAATTATGTGGTTTACGTTTAACCTGTTAATTGATTAATTGGATAATCACATTTGATTGCAGTCAAATTAGTGATTAGTGATAAACAGATAATTTTAAATATATTAAAGTTATTGAAAATTATTGATACTATTCAACCAAACAACATTTATGGTTTTGAATTTAATGAAAGCTATAGTAGGATAGTGATTTCCCTTTGCCAAATAGCTTGCATGGACTTTCAGTCTTGCTCTTATGAAATGAAATAAGAAAATGCATAAATTATTTGACTATTACAAATTTTTTTGAAGATGTGGGCACAAAGAAAAGAAAAATATTGAAAATACAAAGGTTGATGGACATGTTTCATGGGCAACAATTCATGCAAATGAAATGAAATAATGGAGGAGAGGAGGTCTTCAGCTTCTTGTCTCATATTTATTGCTTGGGATTGTCCAATCTAATCATTGACTCTAAAGAGAAAACATGCCTGGATACAAAATATAGTAGAAATCAATAGTTGTTGTGAAACTAGCACTTCTATACAATACTGTGAAATAACAGTATAAAAGAAATTTCAATAAAGGGAAATACACAAAAGAAAATAGGTGAAATTATGCCTCTATTTTACTAATTTTATTATTGATAGAAGGTATCATTACAAGAGAGGTTCTACAGAGATTCTCTAGTTTTTCAGGGTTTCAATAGAGTTCCTAAATTGTTTCGAAGGGTTTAGAAGGTTACTAAAATTGAATTATAATAGCCTCTATTTATAGATGAACCAAATAGGTGAACTAAGTAGCTAAACCAGATAGTTGAATTATTTATTAATTTAGTATTTCGAGATGATAACTAATAATTATCCATTAGTCTAGAAGTTTGAAATTCATTGAATCTAGACATATAATTATTAATAGTTATCTATTAGTTAAGAATTTTGTGATTCATTGAACTTGGTCATTATTAATGAGGGGATGAATCCAGAGAGGATATACATGAACCAATAATGAATATCCACATTTAATATTCTTATAATACTCCCATTGGATGTTCATTTACACATAGAATGCATTTCGTTAAAACCTTATTTCTGATTCAAATATCATTTGGAATCTCTTCAGGAGATCATTCCAAAATCTTTGATATAAGTTATTTCTTTAAATATTCAACTGTCGTTTGGATCTCTTTAGAAGTTCCAACTAAGCTGAAATCATTAACATATACGACAATAATTATAAATCTTGACCCATTTTCCTTTATGAAAACACATGGACATATTGGGTCATTTGTATAACCTTCATTCAGCAAGATGGTTAAACCACATATGTCCAGATTGTTTCAATCGATACAAAGACCTTAATAATTTAATAGAATAATTTTTTTTATAGAATTTGATTTATATGCTTTATGCAAACTAAATCCTTCAGCGATTTTCATATAGATATCATTGTCTAATGTCACATATAAATAAGTAGTGACTATGTACATCAGGTGCATATCAAGTTTTTCATGCACCACTGAACTAACAAGATATCTAAATGTAATTACATCCACTACAGGTGAATATGTTTCATCATAATCAAATCTATGTCTTTGTGAAAATCCTTGGACTACAAGTCATCCTTTATATCTCACAATTTCATTATTTTCATTTCCTTTTCGCACGAATACCCATCAAAATCCCACTAGCTTTACACCTTTTTGTATTTAGACTACAGGTCTAAATATATTTTGTTTTGCCTGTGAATCCAATTCAAATTAGATCACATCTTTCCATTTTGACCAATAATTTCTTTTTCGACATTTATCAACTGATCTAGGTTCATGATCCTCATCTTCTTTTATAATATCAAGTGCCACACTATATGCAAATAATTATCAATAATTGTTTCTTTTCGATTCTAACATTTTTTTTACAGTGACACAATTTATTGAAGATTTCATAATATCATTCTCTTTAGGAGTAAGCTTTTTAGGAGCTACCTCTTCAGGAGGTTGAATTTTGTCACTAATAATATTTTGAGGTTCTTAATTCTCCTTTAATCCTTTTTTCGGGGATTTTTATCTGTTGAACCGAGAGGTCTACCATGCTTTAGGCTTGCTTCAGATTCATTAGCACTTGTAATTTGTTCTTCAGGGATATCTATTTTAATTAGAGTATTTTCAACAATATATGTGATTTAGCAACTCTTATGGAGTTAGTAAATGCATTCGGCAATTGATTTACAATTCTTTGAAAATGTATAATCTTGTGAACTTCTAGTTCACATTCTTTAGTACGAGGATCAAGAAAATCAAGTAAAATTTAATTTTCTTTTTCGATTGATCTTTACCTCTCCCTAATATCGAGAAATGAGAAGGGAGAGTAATTAATATTATTTGTAGGCCTGACTCTCAAAATTATTGCTGCATGTAATATAGTATGTCTCAAAGCAGATAAATGAAGTTTAGACCTCATAAGTAATGGTCTAGCCATTAATTACAACAATTTAATATATTATTTAGCTAAACTATTTTGTGTGTGAACATGCTTACAGGATGTTCAACACTTATTCTAATCGATATGCAATAATCATCAAAAGTATGCGATGAATATTCACTAACATTATCTAGACAAATTTTCTTAATTTGGTGATCCGAAAATTGTGATTGTAGTTTAATTATTTGAGCAAGTGATTTCGCAAACACTAGGTTGCGAGTAAATGATAAGCTTACATGTGATCATCTTGTTGATGCGTCGATTAACATCATAAAATATCTAAAGGGCCCACATGGTGCATCTACAGGCCCACATTTATCAGCATGAATTCGTTCTAAAAATGAAGGAAATTCAGTCCCTATCTTTACTAGTGATGGTCTAATTATCAACTTTTCTTTGGAGCATGCAGCACAAGAAAATTCATTAGAGTTCAAAACTTTTTGACTTTTCAATGAATGGCTATGTGAATTTTTAATTATCCATCCCATCATTATAGAATCAAGATGTCCTAGGCAGTCATGCCATATCATAAAATTATTGGGATTTGTAGACTTCCAATTCACTTTGGTGATGACTTTCAATTGCACTTATTTTGGTATAATATAAACAAGATGAATAAGATGATGATTTTTCTAATACATATTTTCTTATAGAAATGATATTTGTAATCAATAAAAATTCACCATTTGTCTCATTTATAGTCTCGATATGATATTCATTTTGGCGAATATCTTTAAAACTCAATTAATTCCTTTGAGACTTTGTACATAGTAGTCCATTGTTATAATGATTTTAGTTCTTTCAGGGAGAAATATAGTAGCTCTCTCAGAACCTTCAATCGGTTTAATACTACCACTTATTGTATTAACATTAATTTTTTCTATCTTTAGGTAAGAAAAATACTTCTCATTTTTTTAAGGATATTGTGTGTAGTAGCACTATCAATAAGGAAAATATCAACATCATTGTTTGATCCCAAATTTTTGGCATTCGTTTCTTCTTCAGGAAAATAAACATTCGTTCTTCTTCAAAACGTATGTGAATTTCTTCTTCAGTAAGAAAGGTATCAATTTCCTCTTCATAAATAAAGGTATCAGTTTCTTCTTCAGGATAAAAGTTATTAGTTTCCCTTCAGGAAAAGAAGGTATCAATTTCTTCTTCAGGAAGAAATGTATCAATTTATTCGCCACGAATAAATACGCCAATTTCTTCTAAAAGAGTAAATCTTCTTTAGGAAGAATATGATAAATTATAAATAAACGTTAATCAATAAATATAAATAAACTTCAGGAAGAATATATTAGTTTCTTCTTCAAGAAGAAATATACCAAATTATAAATAAACATAAACATAAAAATAATTAAACTTCATAACTAAAATGAAAAATGCATAAAAAATGAAAATAAAATTCTAAAGATGCAAAAATTAGAAATATTAAACATATGAAGATTACATAAATATATTACACCTTCAAGGTGTATAAATAAATATGATCATACTGTACCTTCAGGGTGTTCAAGTAAATATGATCATTTTTCACATTCAGGTTGATAAATCTGATCAAATTGCACATTTAGGGTGTTCAAATAAATATGATCAAATTGCACCCTCAGGGTGTTCAAAGAAATCTGCTATATCCATATTTGTCATATCAGCATCATCATGATCATCCATTTGATCAATAGAATTTGTCTCGACACACTAGTCATTATTTTTCAATGATGCTTGATAAAATTTAACAAAATGATTTATCGTACAACAGGTACAAGATCAATGGCCTTCTATGCCACAACAGGGGCATTTATGTTTGCCATTTTTCTTTCAACTTTCTTATCATTAGTCGTCTTTTCGGGTTATTTTGTTTCTTGCCATGGTAATTAGAGTGAAAATAAATTAATTAAAAAATAAGAAATATTACCTTGCAAACCTACCAAAAGATCAAACCTCAAGACCTTACCGAAAATATATAACCACTATTTGCTGCAAAGTCTAGACTTCAATCTGATTTGCTTCAGTGGTAAGAGTCTTGTGTTGATAATGTATTGTAAAACTAGTACTTCTATACAATACTATGCAATAACAGTATAAAAGAAATTACAATAAAAAAATCTACAAAAGGAAATTAGTGGAATTATGCCTTTATTTTATTAATTTTATTATTGATAGGAGATATCTTTACAAGAGAGGTTCTACATAAATTCTCTAATTTTTTAGGGTTTCAACAGGGTTCCTAAACGTTTTCAAAGGGTTTAAGAATGTTACTAAAACTGAATTACAATAACCTCTATTTATAGATGAACCAAGTAGGTCAACCAAGTAGCTGATCCAAGTAGTTGAACCAGATAGGAGAATTATTTATTAATTTAGTATTTTGAGATGATAACTAATAGTTATCTATTACTCTAGAAGTTTGAGATTCATTGAATGTAGACATATAATTATTAAGAGTTATCTATTAGTTTAGAATTTCGCAATTCATTGAACTTGGTCGTTATTAATGAGGAGTTAAATCCAGAGAGTATATACATGAACCCATAATGAACATCCACATTTAATATTATCATAACAATAGTTTGTTTTTTTTCTTGGTCGTTATGTTTTAAAATTTTAATTCATAGCAAATTTTCCTCCTAGATAATAACGCTTTTACAAATTTCTCTCTAAACTTTCAATCATGACTTTTTTTTTGCACCCTTAAAACTTTATTAAATGGAAAAAATACCAAAAACTTGCAAGAGGTATATTACTTTTTAATTAGGCTTTTCTAAATACAAAGTGTTGTAATTAGAAATTTAAGGAAAAATTTGCAAAAATGATCATAGCTTAGAAGATATATATATATTGCAATTAACTATATTTTTTCCATACATGGAGATTTTGTTGTGAATTGTTTGGTTTTCTAATTTGGGCTCTAGCGATACTTTATGTTGACAATGTATTCGGACAAGCATTTCCCAATGGCATTGGGCTTAAAATTATTTTCCAACTTTTTCCAAAATTTAAATCTTGATTTAGTCTTTAGCTTCCCTCAAATTTTTTTTTTTGTAAAATTATCTAAGTGTGAAAAAACTTTCAACTTTTCTATTTCAGAATATAAATGATTAATTTGATTGTTCAAGTAGAATTACAGAATTACAGAATCTTACAATACATGAGAAAAGAAAAAAGGAAAAATTTTATGTATCAGATATAATATTTTTCTTAGTTTAATTTTGGTGTGACAAAAAGAAAATTATATTCTAAAAGTTTCAAGATCATGCATTGCTTTTACAATCCAATTTGAGAAACAAGCATCCCAAATATGAGAATGTATTGCATCACATGCACATTCAGCAAGTTTAGAACTTGCTCAGTGAAACTTCTTGTTAATAAATGATAAGTTTCAAATGCAAAACAATTGTTGGAGCAAAGAGATGTCTTCAGATATGGTTTTGGCATCAATAGTAGGAGCAGTTCCATTATTTTTGTTGTTAACCATATTCTTGTCATCTAACTAGATCTAAATATTCTCCAACGTTTTTTCAAAGTTTGAATTTGGATCAATCTAACTGCTATCAATTCAACTATCATTAAAGAATTAATCTTCTCTTTAGCATTCGCCTAAGCTTGGATGATATTAGCATCTGAATCTCTTGCAATTATTCCAATGTGAGGAGGATAAATTCCACATCGACACCACAATCTTAAATCTATCTATATTCAAAACCGTATAGACTTTAGTACCTAGTCCTACTACTTTAAGTATTCAGGTGTACTTGGAATAAAACACTATCTTATTGGTTAGTATACTACAATCCCATTCCAATTCTACTTTGGGTATGGATATTATAAATAAACCCTTATTCAATATATAACGGGTACACTTTGTACGTTCTCATTATTTACTACTTATAATTATTCCTTATTTTTTCCCTAAGTATGTACTAACTTAGGCATCAGAGCAAGTCTTCGGGACTCCCTGGAGTGATTGTCTAATCATTGTGTTGTATGTTCTAGGTCATTAATGGGTTAAGCAGATTTGGGAGCACTCAATAAATTTTGAGACACATCATAATGGTAGATGAGTTGGATTCTGGTTTATCGTAGGTATCAATGTTAATTTTAATCATTCCTTATTAAGGCTTCTTCTATTAATATTCTTCCCTAACTTGGCTCATGTGGTGATCTATCTCATAAGGATTTTTTTTCTTTGCATCACGAAATTCATTCCATTCCTTCACATCCTTTGTTAAAATGTCATAGGCAACCCTCTGTACACTTGAGAATACTGCTTCATTTTTTGACTTCTATATTTGCACAAAATATAGCCATTCATGTCAATCTGCCTTTTTTTTTCTTTGACCGCCTTCACGAAACAGATATGATGTCACCAATCTTTAAAAGAGTTTATATACCTGTCTTAACCATCCTATTAGATTGGGGGAAAATCTCTAAATTTACTTTTCTTTTTATTTTATTTTATTTTATTTTTTCAAAAGTGATATTTTTATCAATAACTAAAATCTATTTACATATAATTACAAGCAGCTAACTAACTGAAATAAAATTACACTATTTAAGGTATCGTTGGCTCGTAAATTCAATGCAAAAAGATTAGAAAATTCACAGGTCAAAATGTGGTCTTTACGGCCCAACAAGATAAATTTTCCTAACTACAAGTGTAGAAGTGGTGGTAATAGTCGATCCCATGAAGATTGTGTTGACACTAGTGTGCTCAAAGTGTGATTGTGACCCAAGTACAATCAAAGAAATAGCAAAGATAGAGAACTAGCAAATAACTAAACAAGTACAAAAAGAGAAAAGTGTTCTCAGATCCTTGGTTTAAGACTCTTGATTTCTCAAGCATGCATTAATTTATGCTTGAATTTACTCTCTTTAATGAAAAGAAACCTAGACTACCTTTATGGAAGAATTTGGCCCTTTACTCTAGTTCACCCTTAATGGACTACTCAAATTGCTTAATCAAATGTTTTACTTGATTCTCCATCGGCCCAGTCGAGTTTCAAGTAAAATTAATTAAACAATTGAATAGACATAAAATGAAAACCGTAATCTGTTAAGCACAATTTACCCTTCGCCTGGTAAAAAAACAAATTTAACAATTCCAACTAAGTTTGAGAAGATCAAAACTAAACAATCAAATCTGACCTTGGCCCAGTCTAAGAAGTTCTTGAAGTGTTCATCAAAACCAAACTCAATTCTTACACTTTAAGCATATAAAAAGAACAAGTGTAAGCTACTTCAATTGAAGATTCAAGTAAATCCAAATATAGTTGTTAATGCATAAATGAGATTTCAAGAATCCATTTCCAGAATTCAAGAACAAAAGGTTTAGCCATTCATAGAGAGTGACATCATCTAAAAATACAAAAGTTAGCTTCTAAAAGAGGTAAAATGAAAAAAGGATGGAAAAAGCTTCTTAACTTTAACAAAGGAAAAACTTTTCCCAAAAGGGAGGAAAAACACCCCCAAAGTGGAAAAGAATTCCCCTAACTTTCTTAAGGACCTCTCTATTTATACTATTACGATTCTTTAGCTCCAAGGAACTAAATACTTAGGCTTGAAGAAAGCTTTTGAGATTTGGCTTCAATGACTATGCTCTATCTCCAAGTATTGTACTTAGTCTCCAAGAAATGTGCTTTACCTTCAAGTAATGTACTTTGGCTCCAAGAAAGCTAAAAAATTTTCTTATTGAAACTTTGAACTTTGGGGTTTCACAAAATGGTCCCTTGAGATTTTGTCTTCATTGCTTTGTACTTGGCTCCAAATGTGTCTCCAGATATAGCACCTTTGTGTAGTCTTGTCCAAATGATGGCTAAGCGTTGAAAGTGCTCCATTATTACTTACCAAGACTCGAGCATATAGAACCAATTACATGAATCAAGGTCAAATCAATGTTTAGTCTCTAAAGGTTCTTGGTTTACCTAAAGGCAAGGTTGGGAATGGTTCTCGGGTTAACTAAGGTTCATGGTTTAACTATGGTAATGTATGGTCAAACATGGTCAAAAGTAGTCAAACTAGGGTTAACTTGGTCAAAAGTAGTCAAACTATGGTTAACTTGGTCAAACTAGTCAAAACTCAGTCATCTAGTCAACTAATCATTGTTAGTTTAACAAAGTTCATCTAAGTCAAACTTGGTCAAAATAGTTAAATTTGGTCAAATTATGATTGACTAGGTCAAACTAGCCAAACCTTGTTAAATTAGGTCAAACTAGTGAAATTTAGATTTTAGGTTGGTCAGGGAAAAGTTGGTCAAAGTCAAGCCAAACTTTGTCAAATTAGTCTACTCTATCTTATCTAGTCAAACCATGATCAATTGGGTCAAACAAGAGGTTATTAGTATTAACTAGATATAACTTTTCCAACTAGACCTAACTTGGACTTGGACTAAGATTAAAGGTTCCAAGATTAGTTGGGTGACTTGGCTTGGTTCAGCTCCTAGTGATGTGTTTTGGTTGGTTGGAGACCATGACATGGCATGACACTTGGTTAGGGAGTACTTAGGTGGAACTAAGTCCTAAAAATGCACGAATGATCTAAATCTAGAGTGAAATACCACGACCAAGTTATGCATGAAATGAACTAATTGTGCAAGTATGTGAAGTGTTTGTGTTTTGAACAATGAATATGTTATGCAATGCAAAGTGAGTGTGTGAGAGGGAATGAGAGTGTTTTGGCCATGGAAAATTATGCATGAAATGCATGAATTGTGCAAAAGTGTGTGAGTGAGTGTTCTGGTCATGGAAAGTCATGCATGAACTAGACTAGGATGAGAATTTGTGAGTTGTTTGTGTTTTTCCACAGCCAAAGTGGAAATGAATGCAAAATGCATGAGAAGTGAGTGTGTGCAAGTTATTTGGCATTGGCAAAGTGTGAATGAAAAAAAGGTTTTAGGGTTAAATGCAACAACCAAGTTGTGAGGGTTAAGAGTTTTGTTAGGGTTTTTGGGTTTTACGGGTATTTTGGCCATGGAATGGTTTATGTAGCTTTCAAGGCAAAGTTGCCATGGCTATGCCTTAGTGTATCTCCCGTCCTCTTCGAGCCTAGTTTTGACCCTGATGCATTTTGAATTGTTGAAAATGTGAAACAGAAAGGTTGTAGCTCTCTGTCTTCGATTTCTATGTATTTTTGAATAGCTAAATTTGGAGTTAAGACGAAAGCATTATGCCCAAATTACCAAACTATGGCAGAAAGTACTAATTGGCCACGACAATTTGTTATAACTTTGTTCTTAGACTAACAATGAGCCAAGGGTTGGTACTATGAAAACTAAGCTTTAGGGGCTTCTTGGGGGTCCTAGGGTCAAGTTTATGTCATGTCATGGTCAATGGTTTTGGGTTTTAATCTAGGGTTAGGTCTTAACTAAGGTTAAAGCTCTAAGGGTTAAGTCACTAAGGCTTAAAGTTAAGGGTAAGACCTAACCTTGATCCATGTTTTTGGTCCCAACTCCTTAGCTTCCTCCAACACTTAGCCAATCTTTTACCACTTCAAACCACCATGTTCTCATGCTTCTCCCCTAACATTGGAGCCGAGTACTCCCCTTTTACTTTTCCTTTGACTTTGGTTGACTTCTTTGACTTTTTCATCATTTTTGCACCATTTGCCCTCCAAAGAAGTCTTTTTCATCATTTGAACTCAACATCATGTAAAATCCTACAAAGTACACAAAACACATAAATACCATTAAAAGCATGAAAAACAAAAAAAAATGTTTAAGAAAAGATCAATGTTTAGTCAATATAATTTTGACTCAACATTTCCCCTCACACTTAAACCCTTGCTTGTCCTCAAGCGAGAAAAAAGAAAAAGATCTGTTCTTAAACTTTTGGCTTGTTGGCTCACTAAAGGAATACTCCAAAGATACATTAATATGTTCAATAGTTCGACTTGCTCTTATTAAGCAAACCCTTACTTAGTGTTAAGAGGGTTTGCTCAAAATTTTGGTGATAGTTGTGTCCATGAAGTACTACTCCTTTAAAGCGTTAACACCCATGTGTGTGCGCGCGCAATATAAGTCACTTGTAATTCAAGTCCATGCTTAAGTTTCAAATGCAACTTAGAAAATGAACCTTTGTAAGCAAAGTAAGGGTATCTTTTCACAAATGATCCCTTGTCCGTTATCCTTAAACCTTTTCTTTATATCAATCTAGATCTATAGGACTTTTTATTCTCTCTTTTCCCCAAAGTGTCACCATTTAGTAGAATTTTACATCACTAAAGGTCACAAATTTCTTTGGGTACTCTTTCTAACTAAATGAAACCTTTGCATTTTGTTTTATGGTTTTTTATTCCATTCTAAATCATATGAGTTCTCTTTTTCACATCTTCTATCTAAGAGCAATCTCATTCTTGGATTGGGAATATAGATTTGCAAGAAATTAAAGAGCTTAGCATTAGCAAACTTGTGCCCATATCATCTCTAAAGATCTTTTTAGGAGTTCGTGGATGGTGTCCATGGAAATCAAGAGGTTGAAGTGTCACTTTTACTATTATTTAAAAATTGCTAAGTGCATTTTATTCAAGAGCTTGACTTCCTCACAAGTTACTTAATTGTTTGAAAACAAAAGGGTTAAAACCAAAACGTTTTACACTTTATTTCCACTTCTATCACCCAATCTAGAGTTCTCCTCAAAACTCCAAGTTTTATTTGAAACTTTGAGTTGGAAAAAGCATCCTAATCCATTTCCCTATTAATGCACTTCTAAGAAATCCTTTAACTAATCAATCAAAATACAAACATTCATATTATATATATAAATGTATGTATGTATAATCACAAACTAAATCTTATTCACTTGCCTCTTGAAAAAAATAAACACTAACTACTAAAGAATTATTTCACATAAGAAAACCTTACGTCTAGAGGCTAGAAGAACTCACACAAGGAATAAAGAACATATAATGTAAAGAAATTCTAGCCAGAAGCAAACCATATAATTATATCAATTTTCCCCTCCCCCTCACGCTTAAACTTTTGTATCATCACCAACATAAAGCAAAGGAGATTCGGTTGGTAAGGTTTTTGTGGTGGATGGAGTTTCATCCTCAATTGCATTTGGTGTGGTGGTGCTTGTGGTTCTTGCCATTTTCCATTTGCTTCCTTGGTGCCTCAACTCTTGCATCCTTGTGAGATATCTCCTTAAATTCCAAAAATCATTAATTAAAACCACTACTTACTTAAAAGCAAGAAACGTAAACAACTAAAGAAACAATTTATTGGAAAGTAACGAGAGAGTAAAAGACATTCTTCTGGAGTTTCCAACTAAACTTTATTCATGTGACTTCCTCCTTTAAGACTCAGAATAACCATCTTTGTACCAGGAAAATGCCCTTCAAAATCACTCCTATGCCTCCCGTAGGGCACTCCTTGAAATCTTTTAAGAATGTGCTTGAGCTTATGCACGTGAGGAACAACTTGTATGAATTCTACTTCATGCCACTTGTGTTCCTCCTTTGCAGGCACTTCCTCTTTTTCAATCACCATGAACATTGGGAATGTCAATGGCTTCTCATCCTTGAAGCCTTTCTCCACTTGCACTATGCTTGTCAACACATCTCTACAAGGCTCAACAAATGGCTTTGCATCCAAGGTTTTGACAAAATTATTAGCAATTTTAAATATGGATGCATCAATAAAGCAATTTTCCACTATGTTAGCTATTTCATGAGTAATAAGCAAATCTTCCTCATCTATACAAACATGGGGGGATGGAGGGTTAATTTGAATCTTTGCCTTGTTATTTAAACATGGAGCATTTTTCTCATCTAACAGGGTCATCTCATACTTTACCATTTCTGGAGGTTAATAGGCATTGAAGAGAACATTATGCACAATATCTAATTCCACCACATTACTAGATATTACCTTGCGAGCTTCTTCTTTAGCTATGAAGGAGTTATCATCACAAAAGCTAACAAGTGCATCAAGGTGAAGTGTTTGTGCAATTTTATGGCAATGTTCAATAGGCTTATGGAACAACGAGTCATCAACAATGCATGTCTCTAGGCCATCCATAGTAATAGAAGATTCCACCTTATTATGATACTTTTCACAACATTTAACATCATCAATAACATCAAAATTATAGTCCACATAAGTTGGAATGCTATCACATACGAGTGTACCTTGTAGAGGGCTATAGGTGGTTTGAGCTTGTAGCTCGAGTTGTTCTTGTAAAGTGCAAATCATTTCTTTTTGTTTCTTAGGCATTGCTCCATATGTCTTAATTAAGGTATCTGTCCTTTCACCATGGTTTCCCAATGAGCAGGCCTTTTCTCATTGATTTTTCCCATTTCCTCTAATTGTTTAGGCAAACTCATTAAACCTTCCATGTTCTTGGCTATTATGGCAATGGTGTCCTCCAAACCATTTTGCTTCTTTGCTTGATACCTCTTTCCATTGGACCAAACAAACTCATTTTCGGCTATGTTAAAAGTTTTGTGAAAATTAACCATTAGTCATATGGGCCTCAAACCTAGATTGTCTAACATCAAGTTCATAATTATCAAAGCCTAGTACCGAAGAAAAACTCCAAGGTTCTCTATTCCTACCCTCAATGACATCCCAATATTTTGGTGAATAGAAACCTCTAAATATGCTAGATTGTGGACTTGTATCATCCACTGTACTTGGTGGGTTAAAATTATTAGGCTAAAAGAAGTCACCAAACAATCTAGACATATCTAGGTAGTAGATCAATCACTTCAAAAAAATCAAAACAAACTATAACAGACTACTAAAAAGACACAAAAAAGAACCTTAAATCAACAAACAAACTTTTAAGCCAAAGGTGTACGTAACTAATCCCCGAAAAAAACAACTGGTTAGCTCATAAATTCGATGCAAAAAGATCGAGAAATTCACCGATCAAAATGTGGTGATTATGGCCCAACAAATTAAATTTCCTTAATAACAACTGTAGAGGTGGTGGTAGGGGTCGATTTCACCAGGATTGTGTTGACACTGATGTGCTCAGATTGTGATTGTGATCCAAGTACAATCAAAGAAATAGCAAAGATAGAGAACTAGAAAATAACTAAACAAGTTCAATAAGAGAAAACTTTTATGGCATCCTTGGTTAAAGACTCTTGATTTCTCATGCATGTATTAACTTATGCTTGAATTTACTCTTTTTAATGAAGAGGGCACCTAGACTACCATTAAGGAAGAATTTGGCCCTCTACTCTAATTCACTCTTAATGGACTACTCAAATTGCTTAATCAAATGTTTTACTTGATTCCCCCTTGGCCCAGTTAAGTTTCAAGTATTATTAATCAAACAATTGAATAGACATAAAATGAAGACCATAATCAGTTAAACCCGATTTTACCTTGGCCTGGTCAAAACACTAAATTTAACAATTCCAACAAAGTTAAAGAAGATCAAAACTCAACAATCAAATCTTACCTTGGCCCGGTCTAAGAAGTTCTTGAAGTGTTCATCAAAATCCAGCTCAATTATTTCACTTTAAGCATATAAAACGTTTTAAAGAACAAGTGTAAGCTACTTCAATTGAAGATTCAAGTAAATCCAAATATAGTTGTTAATGCATAAATAGATTTCAAGAATCCATTCTCAGAATCCAAGAACTAAAGGTTTAGCCACTCATAGAGAGTGACATTATCTACAAAGACAAAAGAGAGTTTTTAAAAGAGGTCAAATTAAACAAAGATAGAAAAAAGCTCCTTCACGTTAATAAGGAAAATTTTCTCCCAAAAGGGAGGAAAAACACCACCAAAAGGGGAAAGAATTTCCTTAACTCTCTTAAGGACCTATTTTTTTATACTATTATAATTCTTTAGCTACAAGGAACTAAACACTTAGGCTTGAAGAAAGCTTTTGAGATTTGGCTTCAATGACTATGCCTTGTCTCCAAGTAATGTACTTTGTTTCCAAGCAATTTACTTTATCTTCAAGTAATGTACTTTGGCTCCAAGCAAGGTGCTTTGAGACACGGATGATCGAGGCTTGAGATCCTGGTCACTCGAACCACACACTTTGGATCTTTGTTGACTTAAAATTCACGAACAAGAACAAACACCAAGCTGTGGAAAACACTAGAACAACACAAAACAAGGCGAAATTGAAGCCTAAAGAAGACGAGAAGATTGGATAGAAGCCAATTGAACCCCCACGTCTAAAGTAAATCAATTAACTCAGTCTATGTAAATCAAGGACTAAACTAAAAGGTTTGATGTGTTCTTAAAATCAAGAACAAGTTGGCTTGCCTAAAGGTCCTAGCTAGAAGCTTGCGGTTTGCAATGAAATTCAACTAAACTTAATTGAATGTTCAAGGTTTGTTAAGTCAAGGGTTGTAAACACAAAGTGCTTAATGTCGTAGAAATGCTAAAATCTCAAATTTCTCTATTTTTCATGTATAAAAAAAGTTCAAAGGCCTTCCTATTTATAGGATTAATTTTGGCCAAAATAAGAAACAAGAAAAACCCTAACTAGAAGTCAATTCCGAATTGAATTGCATTTCTCCAACTAATCCAATTTAGGAAACTTTACAAATTGGATTATGAAACTAATAACTAACTTACTTTCCTAAAAGAATTACATTTCCTAAAAGATAGGAAAGGTCCTAGAAGATAGGAAGCATGTCCTAAAAAGTAGGACACTCCTAAAAAATAGGAAGCTACTTTCCTAAACCTATTAAAGCCCATTAAATACCATTATCATGCAAGATAATTTGGGCCATACAATGAATCAAGTAATTCACGAAATTATTAAGCCCAATTAATGTTCTTGGACTTAATTTATTACAAAACAAATAAGTCCTATTTTACTTAAAGTGGCGTGATCCATATTGGTAAAGCCCAAGCATGCCATCTTGGTCTTCAATGTGATTTCTTGAATATTCTTCAATGTGGAATTTCCTCAAGCTTAATTGTAGAACTCTTAGAAACTTCTTCATGAATTGTGATTGAAGAAATATTCCATACAACTCCATGTTGAGATGTTGACACCAAGATAGGAACTTCTTCAAGAGCGCCCAAGGGATCAACACATGAAGTTGGTTTTGGCACCATGGACATGGACACGGGCTCATTCTCATTAATCCCTCTCTTCTTGAAAAGGATTCGTCCTCGAATCTTGAAATTAAGCTCCTGGATCAAACACCAATATGATGAACTGATCAAGACCCAAGTCAATTTGGATTGTATCACATTGCGCGGGCAATAACACTTTATTTCCCTAAAGAATAAAATAAATCTATTAGTCCAAGGAACAAAATTACTAGTAATGAACATAAATGTATATGGACTAATATATGCTCTTATATAAGAGAAAGTTGCATCAATGTCAAAATAATTCACAAGTGTGGATAATGCATACAATGTATCATAATAGCTATCTCTAAATGCACTATGAAAAAAATGTAAATCAATTTTAAACAATAAAGAACAAAGATATTGAGTTAATCAATTTGGTATGATAAATTCACATGAACGAACAAATTCAATGGTTAACGTTTCCAACCTAAACTCGTCAATTAAACAACTTGAATTATGTTTACATTGAGAGTATATGGTTAATCTTAAAAAGTTATCATTCTTTAGAGTAACAACACTTCAAGAAAAATTTGAACGCAAAGAATCTAAATAATAGAAACTAACATCACGAATTACCTTTTGTGTTGAAAAACTCATTAAAGAACAAGATAACTTACCAACCAAGTGTTGAACTACATGATTACCTCTTGGAACTTGATGGATTTGAATGTATAACGAATAGACATTAGAACGTGTAAGCTCACAAACCAAATAATTAAAAGAAATGTCAATCCAACAAGCATAAATATGAACACTTGGATTAATACACACAACGATTTGTTTTTGTTCGAAATTATAAATGTAAATTTCAGATTGTAACTCATGTACTAAATAAGCAACATAACACACTAACATGCTACACATAGATTCATTCAATTCAAAGTATTTTGATGTAACCATTGAAGAATTATGCAAATCACTTTGCGTATTAAAACAATGTGAGGCTAGACGCTAAAACACAATTTACAAAATTTCAAAACAATTGTTGAAAAGTGTAGAAAAGCTTTTGAAATTGATTAAAAATAGAATGAAAACTTTGAAGCTCAACCGAATTGATAACAACAAATTAATAACAGTTTTAAGATCAAAATCAATTGAAAACTTACCTAACTTACCTTGCTTACCTTGCGGAAAACAAGTCATGGCAGATTGAACTCCTTCCCTTGCATAATGAGTTGTTTTCAACTCCATTAGATGTCGAGGAACTCCAGGAATCTGCAAAACAAAAGAAATAAGAAGAAAATAATGTAAAGCGTGATCACTATCAACAATTAAGTACATTGATTGCTTCTCTAACATTGCTCTCTTTATCTCACTCATAGAAGCAAAACAACAAGTTTTAGAACTAACTCTATCTCGGCTATCACTACTTGAAATTACAAGTTCACGGCCTATGCTAGTGTTTACATGATTTTGTTTCTCTTTCTCAGTCCTTTCTTTTGCTTCTTCATCACGCAAATTACTACAAGCTTTAGCAAGCCTTGCTTGGTCTTCACAGACTTGGGACGGATTCAAGGCTCTAAGGTTGAACTGTTTGCATTTGTATTCAAAACTTTAGTAATTCTTCTTGGCATAATACAATACATCTCTATCAAATTTCCAAGTTCTTCCAAGAAGGATGTGACCGGTCTCCATTGGAACCACATCGCACAAAACTTCATCAACATATTTACCAATTTTCAATGGCACCTTTACTTCCTTAGTGACTCTAGTCTCGACGGAATTGTTAAGCCGTTGAAGTCGATATGTCTTCGGATGTTTCAAACAAGATAAATTCATCCTCTTGACAAGTAGAGTACTTGCCACATTAATTCGACTCCCACTACCAATGATCAAACTACAAACTTTATCTTTAACCATACGATGCGTGTGAAAGATGTTTTCACATTGAATCAAATCATCATCAATTTGTGGTTGTACATTAAGGATTCTTCGGTTTACTAAACAAAAATTTCCCACCATTGTACCTGCACGTTAGTGAAGAATAGCAAGAAAATAATATATTTCCTCACGGGTTCTCACTATGGGGAGTAGGTACACAACACTCTTTAGAAGTAGCTTTTCTCCTTTATTGTATACCCTATCTATACAATCAATAAGGAATTACCTAAACTATATAAGTCCAACTAGTCACATTGATTTATAGAACACACGAAACCAGCAAGT
Organism: Ophiorrhiza pumila; assembly: GCA_016586305.1. Classification (NCBI taxonomy): domain Eukaryota; kingdom Viridiplantae; phylum Streptophyta; class Magnoliopsida; order Gentianales; family Rubiaceae; genus Ophiorrhiza; species Ophiorrhiza pumila. The sequence continues at coordinate 21,558,783 of BLIW01000007.1, read as the reverse complement.
TCAATCAATCAAGACATACACAAGTTAAGTCAAATAGAGTATTTAAGTAAGAAACTGAAAGTTTATTTAGGTCACGTGTAGGGTATAATTTGATTTAGCTATTGAAACTACTGAATTCAGAAACTAGAGAGAATAAAAAGAATTTGTCAACTTGAATCACTTAAATCGGAGTTGTAACGAAAACGTTATGGCAATTTTGATCTTGGTGGTTCCAAAGAGAAAAATCAAGAACGCTTAATTCTTTTGGCTACGAATTTTTTTTATTTTGAATGGTCCGAACTTTTTTTTTGTATTGGGCCTTTTTTAATGTTGAGCTTTGGATCTCTTTTTTTTAAACGTCGGCCTCTTTTTTTTTTTGATTTCGGACAACTAGGGTTTTAAGGTTGTTAAGACAAACCTAGGGTTTTAAGGTTGTTAAGATAATACCTAGGGTTTTTGTTTTGTCTTCTGTTGTCTTAACCTTAACAAAATTTCAGCCACAACACTTATGAAAGAACTCACCGAATATTTCAAATTTCAATTTGCCACAAGTTACAATCTTTCAAGATTTGTGCCAAGAAACAAGATTATAGTTCAAGATTACAAATTTGAGCAATTTCGAAGTTCAAGAAATTCAAGAAAACATTCAAGAACTAATCTTTTTGATATGGAACGAAAACTTGACGAAAGAAGATGGACTCTAGAAACAAAATAGAAACAATAGCAACAAGAATGAATCAAAACGGATATGAAACAAGAAAGATAGGATATTTAGACTAAAATCAGAAACTCTAACCCTAGAAATTTTAGCGTTTTGAATTCAACCCTAAAGCATGCAATTCCTATGCGGTTTCAACACAAAAATTGACACAAAATAGACATAATAGAAACAAGGTCAAGACATAATAAGTGACGAAAAAAACAGCAAGAAGAAAGACACAAAAATCGCAAAAATGGCAAACACAATTTATAACAATTTTGACGAATTTAAGCGAGGATCTTTTAAAAGATTTGTTAAAAAATTAAGATTGAATTTAGAGCAGAATTGACACGAATTACAGCAGCAATAATGACTCTAAAACAGAAGCAAAAAGACGCAAAACAACAACAAAGATTTGACGCAAAAACAACAAGAATTTGCAAAAACAATTAAGATTCAAAAACGAAAACTTTAACCTGAATTTTGAAGTAACAATCGAAGCTCTGATACCAATTGACATGGATGATCGAGGCTTGAGATCCTGGATCACTCAAACCACACACTTTGGATTGTTGTTAACTTAAAATTCACGAACAAGAACAAACACCAAGCTGCGAAAAACACTAGAACTACACAAAACAAGGCGGAATTGAAATCTAAGGAAGACGAGAAGATTGGATAGAACCCAATCGAACCCCCACGTCTAAAGCAAATCAATTCACTTACTCTATGTAAATCAATGACTAAACTAAAAGGTTTGATTTGTTCTTAAAATCAAGAACAAGTTGGCTTGCCTAAAGGTCCTAGCTAGGAAAGGTTTGTAAACACAAAGTGCTTAACATCTTAGAAATGCTAAAATCTCAAATTTCTCTATTTTTCATGTATAAAAAAGTTCAAAGGACTTCTATTTATAGGATTAATTTCGGACAAAATAGGAAACAAGAAAAACCCTAACTAGAAGTCAATTCCGAATTGTATTGCACTTCTCTAACCAATCTAATTTAGGAAACTTTCTAAATTGGATTAGGAAACTAATAACTAACTTACTTTCCTAAAAGAATTACATTTCCTAAAAGATAGGAAAGGTCCTAGAAGATAGGAAGCATGTCCTAAAAAGTAGGACACTCCTAAAAAATAGGAAGCTACTTTTTTAAACCCATTAAAGCCCATTACATGCTATTATCATGCATGATAATTTGGGCCATAAAATGAATCAAGTAATTCACGAAATTATTAAGCCCAATTAATGTTCTTAGACTTAATTTATTACAAAACAAATAAATCCTATTTTACTTAAAGTGGCGTGATCCATATTGGTAAAGCCCAAGCACTCCATCTTGGTCTTCAATGTGATTTCTTGAATATTCTTCAATGAGGAATTTCCTCAAGCTCCAATGTAGAACTCTTAGAAACTTCTTCATGAATTGTGATTGAAGAAATATTCCATACAACTCCATGTTGAGTTGTTGATGCCAAGATAGGAACTTCTTCAAGATCGCCCAAGGGATCAACACACAAAGTTGGTTTTGGTACGATGGACATGGACGCGGGCTTATTCTCATCAGTTTGGCTCCAAGAAAGCTAAAGAATCTTCTTATTACAACTTTGAACTTTGAACTTTGGGGTTTCACAAAATAGTCCCTGCATAGTTTGTCTTCAAAGCTTTGTACTTGCCTCCAAATGTGGGTTCGGATGTAGCACCTTTGTATAGTCTTTTCCAAATGTGTCTAAGTATTGAAAGTGCTCCATTTACGTACTAAGACTTGAGCATATAGAACAATTTACATGAATCAAGGTGAAATCAAGGTTTAGTCTCTAAAGGTTCTTGGTTGAGGTTGGGAATGGTTCTAGGGTTTATAGTGTTAACTAAGGTCCATGGTTTAACTATAGAAATGTATGGTCTAACATGGTCAAAAGTGGTCAAACTAGGGTTGACTTGGTCAAACATGGCCAAACTGGTCAAAGTCCAATCATCTAGTCAACTAATTATTGTTAGTTTAACAAAATCCAACTAAGTTAAACTTGGTGAAATATGGTCAAACATAATCAAATTATAGTTGACTATATCAAACTAGCCAAACCTTGTTAAACTAGGTCAAACTAGCAAACTAGGGTTTTTGGGCTTCTAACTAGGGTTTTAGGTTGGTCGGGTCAAAATTGGTCAAAGTCGAATTAAACTTTTTCAAACTAGTCAAATCTATCCTATCTAGTCAAATCTTGGTCAATTGGGTCATACAAGAGTTGATTAGTATTAACTAAAGGTAACTTTGCCAACTAGACCTAACTTGGACTTGGACTAAGGTTAGTTGGGTGACTTTGCTTGGATCCGTTCCAAGTGGTGTATTTTTGTTGGTTGGAGACCATGACATGGCATAACACTTGGTTGGGGAGTGCCTAGGTGGAAGTTAGTCCTAAGAATGCATGAATGACCTAAATCTAGAGTGAATTGGCCGTGGCATTTGCCACGACCAAGTTATGCATGAAGTGAACTAATTGTTCAAGTGTGTGTGTGTTTTGGCCTTGGTATTTGCCACAACCAATGTATGTTATGCAATGCAAAGTGAGTGTGTGAGAGTGAAGGAGAGTGTTTTGGCTGTGGAATTTTCCACGACCAATTTAGTAATGAAATGCATGAATTATGCAAAAGTGTGTGAGTGAGTGTTTTGGCCGTGGCAAGTTATGCATGAACTAGCCTAGGATGCAAAATGTGTGAGTTTAGTGTGTTTTCCACATTCAAATTGGAAATGAAATGCAAAATGCATGAGAAGTGAGTGTGTGCACATGATGTTTCTGTGGCATGTGAATGAAAAAAGGGTTTTAGGGTTATTTGACCGTGTGTTTTCCACATTCAAAGTTGGTTGTTGCCAATATTTGACCTTGATACAGTTTGAATTTTGGAAAATGTAAAATATAAAGGTTGTAGATCGTTGTCTTATCTTTCTTTGGAATTTTGAATAACTAATTTTGATGTTCAGACGAGAGAGTTATGCAGAAAATACTAAACTGTGGCAGAAGATACAAATTGGCCACGACATTTGCCGCGGTCAATTTGTTCTAACTTTGTTCTTGGGCTAATGATGAGCCAAGTGATACAAATCTAGCCACACCCCTCGCGTAGTTTGATGTTTCGAGGAGGAATAAATTACCCAAACCTTTTGTAAATCTAAAGGACAAAGAATGAAGCAATCTATCTCTGTAGATTGGCCTTAAAACGCAATTAATTGAATGCTCCTCAAATGCAATTAACAAGAAAGTATAGCAAGTGTTAATTCCCCACTTAGGAACTAAACCCACGTACAAACAAACAACCATATGTTTTTCTCAAAATCTCAATTCTCATTAATCTTAAATCTAAATAATACATAAAGATAATATACCTATAAATAGGCTTACAAATAAAACCTAATTTAAACATTAAGAAAGACTAAACCCTAGCTAACAAGGGTTGGCTTACATGATATTTTAGGCCCAAACAACTAGGGAAACACTTAATAAAATCCCAAAACAAAAACACCACGAAAAATAAAAATAAATAAAATTGCATTTTATTCTTCCGCAATCCCCGTCGTAGCAATGTGCCATGTTGGACATTGCAACGTGCACGGACATCACGACGTCGAAAGCTTTCCATTTCGTGACGTGGCTTGCTGTCCACGTATTTTCTTCAATTCCAAATCTCCAAATGAAGGACTCATTTTCTAGAACTAGAATGAGCACTTTGGACATCTCGGAACACTGAACTCTATGCAATTTTGCATCAATCTCTCCCACTTCAAAAAGATTTGACCTCAAATCTTGTGGATTGGTAACAAGGGAATCCGAAACAAAACCTATAAAATCACCGAGATAAAAAGACAAAATATATGGGATTGCACGCGCAACATGTGTCTCCTTTTTGCCTTTTCCCAACACATACTGACATTGGCTTTTCTAATTAATTGTACAACCTCATAATTTCCAAATTGTACAATTTTACAATTCAAAACAACATCAATAGAAATTGAATCAGCATTAACAAAGTCATCATTAATGACTTCCACCATTGCTTCATCAACTCCATTAACTTGATCAATCTCCAATGGGAGCAACTAATCATATCCATGATCCTCAACAAATTCCAATAATGGAATTACAGCAATTTCGACAGTTAGGGCATCTTTTGGAGCTTCTACGAAAAACTCATACCATCTTGGATAACTAATAGCAGTATGATCAAGTTCAAAACATCTCAAACACTTCTTAGCAAAAACTCTAAGAGTAGGAGTCTGAATCTTTCTTTCAACAAAAAGATTAGCACAATCACGAGTTTCATGTCCATATCCTCAACATATGGAACACTAGATAGGTCATGGCTTAAAAATATGCTTTTGCCTTGACTTTTTCAAAGCACATAAACCAGCCCTAAATTCTTTCTCAAGCTCATCGTTAGTTTTAGGAGGTAATGAATATGACATATGCCTCTTCACTTCTGTCTACTATTAATCCCAACTCAAATGATCCCAAGTTAATGAAAAACCTATGTCACAATAACCAAATCATGCAAAATACACCACTTGATCTAACTTCACCCAAGATGACTAAAAAATGAAACAATTCCAGGCAAAACACAAGTAATCCAAAACAAAATTCAATCTTGAATCACTTGATGTCTACCAATAAAGAACCAATTTTTTTTACCTTTTTCTTTTCACAAAAATTAAAATCTAGATAAAAAATTAAAAGATAAAACAGTTGTAACCAAACACAATTTATCTAATAATACAAGGCTTACTGATAACAACAATTTAGGGTTTTAATTTTAGGGAAAAACTAAAAAACCTGATTTCAAAAATCCCTTTTTCTCTGATACCACTTGATGCGAATCTAGCCATGCTCCTCATGCAGTTTCATGAGACAATGTAGAATAAATTACCCAGACCCTTTTGTAAATCAAAAGGACAAAGAATGAAGCAATCTATCCCTGTAGATTGGTCTTAAAACGTAATTAATTGAATGCTCCTCACATATAATTAATAAGAAAGTCTAGCAAGTGTTAATTCCATCCTCAGGAAATAAACCCATGTACAAACAAAACAACCCTGTGTTTTTGTCGAAATCTGAATTCTCATTAATCTCAAATCTGAATAATACATAAAGATAATATGCCTATAAATAGGCTTACAAATAAAACCTAAATTAGACATTAAGAAAGACTAAACCCTAGCTAACAAGGTTTGGTTTAAATAATATTTTGGGCCCAAACTACTAGAGAAAAACTTAGTAAAAGTCCAAAACAAATAAAACCACAAAAAACGAAACTAAATAAAATTATATTTTATTCTGCGACAATCCTTGACGTCACGCGATGTTTAACGCTGGACGTTGTTCACAGTCGTCATGACGTCGGAAGCTCTCCATGTCATGATGTGGCTTGCTGTCCACGTATTTTCTCTCAAAATAAATGACTCATCTTCTACAACTGGAATGAGCGCTTTGGACATCCCAGGACACTGAACCCTATGCAATTTCAATTTGGTCATCCCACCATGTTCTTGTGTTTCACCCTTAACCTTGGAGCCAAGTACTCCTATTTAACTTTTTCTTTGCCTTTGATTGACTTTTTCATCTTTTTTGCACCATTTGCCCTTAAAATAAGTCTTTTTCATCATTTGAGCTAAGCGTCAAGTAAAATCCTACAAAGTACACAAACTCATAAATAAAATAAAAAAGCATGAAAAACAAGACAAATGTTTAAGAAAATATCAATGTTTAGTCAACAAATGTTTGACTCAATAGATATATAAAAACCTGTAAAAGTAGTTTAGTACAAGTTTTAGAATAACTAAACTCCAAAAAAATTGAGTTGCTAAAGAAAAGTAAAAAAATTCAATTTGTGTCTTCTTCTAATTATTTTTAATCAGTTAAAACTGGCTTGAGTTCTTCTTCCTAATAGCAAGTTAAAACTGAAAAAGTGCCTTTCTCTATCACAACTTATGAAAATCCACATTCTGATCCATGTTCTTCTCCTTATCCTAATCAAATTCTTATTCAGTAATTTTACCCCTTGTTTGTCCAGTAACTCCCATGATCTGGTTGTTGAGAAACCCCTACTGACCTCTCTCACCATTTTTTCCCTCATATTAAAGAGGCTGTAACTTCTAACTCCTCTACCAGTAAAATCATAATCTGTAAAACTACTAAAAATATAGCTCTTCAAAATCACAAAATAACCCACCGTAAAATCTATTGGCGTGAGTTTTCAAATATTGGATTAGAGAGATTATAGGAATGGCTATATAGGGAGCTGTCAACCAGTCTACTTCTCATGTTCAAGCTCAAAGCAGTGAAACCAAACCAAGGAAAGGGGCATTGCTGTGTACTTATTTTTCTGTTGGCTTGTTCTGTTTCGCCGCAAAGTGGGCTGGCTAAATGTTGTCCTATATTTTCAGTCTTGTTCTGTATGTCTTATGTTATGATATAGTATGGAGGGACTTTCGATCTATTTTGCGGTCCCCCTTTCCTGTGTCATTCACCCGATGCTGTTAACCCGATTGAATTAGCTCTTGTGAGAATATCCCATTCATCCCCATCTTGTTAAGCCTAAGAGGCACGAGCTCTATCTTACATACTCTATTGTCTTTTCTTTCTAGAATATCTCTTTTATTTGATTCACTGTATTGTATATATATACAAACAATTTTACTGAATAACATATATCAACAAAATATTTTCCCTGTTAACAAGGTATTAGAGCAATGATCCTAAGCTTTTCTGCTATAATCAGTTATGCCAAAACTGATTGGAAACTATAGCAAAATCGACTATGGCGCCGCACCAGAGACAACATGAGAATTCTACTACTATTATCATCGATGATTTAACAAACTGAATAACATAAGTTCTAAACCAAAATCACAATCATAATCTAATACCGACATACAAACCTCCCGCTGCTCCCATGAGCATCAAGTTAGATGGATCCAACTATGGTTTATGGCACCAAGTTGTTAAGATGTATATCTCTAGCAAAGACAAACTAGGATAAATCAATGGAGAGATTTTATAACCTAAATCAATAGACCCAACATTTCAGAAATGGAAAACTGAAATTCAGTTGTTAAGGGATGGATAATTAATTCCGTGGACCCGACTTTGATTAATAATTTTATTCAATTTCCTACTACAAAATAGGTACGTGATACAATTGCTGCTACTTATTTTTATAGCACTAATGCTCTCAAGTGTATGGTTTGAAGAGGCATGTGATTAGGGAGGATCACTTGAAGAATATTACAATGGTCTACAAGGCTTGTGGAGAGAAATTAATTTTCATCAACCAAACTCGATGAAATGTCCTGTGTATATATAATGATATAATGTTCTTTATAGGAGGATAAAGTGTATCTATTTCTTGATGGGATGATCGACTAGATAAAATTCGGGTTGATTTGCTTTAAATCCAACCATTTCCTACCATTGAATAGGTTTATGCACATGTTAGAAGGGAGACTATATGATAATTGGTTATGTAGTCAAACATAGAGCCTACATAGGCTACTACTATGACCTATAAAGGAGTCAAGACAGGACCATTGTAGCCACCTATACTCCAAATATCCAAAGGTAGGATATTCCTCAATAGGTGTTGGAAAAGTCACTACAACCTCTAAAGCCAATGCACAATCTTATGGGGGTTGTACACATTGTGGGAACTTGAAGCATACTCGTGAACTTTGTTTTAAGTTACATGGGTACCCAGAGTGATGGAATGACATCAAGGCACAAAACCAACGTGAACATGATGGTAATACAAATGTTGAATTAGGGCAGGCTGCTTTGGAACACATAACCTCAATTATGTTTTACTCCATTGGTGGAAATAGATGTGTCAATTTCTCTTAATAACCAAGATAACTTTGGATTTTCATTACTTGGTTCTAGTCACGATAATTACAGTGGATGGATTGTTGACTCAGGAGCAACTAATCACATTACTTTTGATGTCAACGACTTTGTCAAAATTTCTCAACCGAAATACAGTAGCATTTTTAATGCTAATGGAGTCCCATAATCTATTACCGGAGCTAGAACTGTCACTTTATTGCCAACTCTCTCTTTATCCAATACTTTACTTGTGCTATCTCTCTCAAATAAATTACTTTATGTAGGTCAAGCCTCTAAAGAATTAAATTGTGTTGCTTTAATCTATCATACCTTTTGTCTTTTTCTGGATATTCTCACATGTGATAACATTGGGGGTGTGGTACTAAAAAGGTAGGGTTGTATTACATGGAAGATTTTAGTTTTGGAAAAACTAATCTTAAGAACCACTCAACCAGAGTCAAGGCAAGACAGTTTTGGCTATGGCATTGTAGATTAGGACATCCGTCTTTCACTTATATGAATTATTTATTTCTGAATTATGCTCCACTCTACCTTATTTTGATTTCAAATGTGACACTTGTATTTTATCTAAAAGTCATTATGTATATTTTCAATCAACTTGAATAAAAGTGATGTTCTATTTACCTTAGTCCACTTGACGTTTGGGGACCCTCCTCAATCACTACCTTTTCTTGCATTCGTTGGTTTGTAATTTTTGTGGATGACTGTAAACGAATGACTTTGTTGTACTGTGAAAACATAAATATGAGGTCTTTGGTGCGTTTAAGTTTTTTCATGGAATGATTCAGATTAAGTTTTCGGCCAATGTCTATATTCTTTGTTCCTGCAATGAGACCTTATGTCCTCCTTCATGAGACCTTATGTCCTCAAACACTGCAACAAAACAACTTAGCTAAATGAAAAAATAGGCATATATTAGAAACTACTTGGGCTTTATTGATTAGACGACATATACCTAGCAGCTACTAGGATTCTTCCATGGTTATGACTGTACATCTATTGAATCGTATACCTTTGAAAGTGCTAAATTTCAAGACTCCATTACAGGCTCTCTCCTATGTTTCTCAACCATTTGTCGTGTTACTTCCTCCTCAAGTATTTGGATGTGTTGCATACGTTCATCTCTATAAAACTCAATGTACTAAGCTTGATCCCTGTACAATTCATTGCATTTTTTGGGGTATGCTAGATAACAAAAAGGATATCGTTGTTACAATCCTACCACCCGACGTACTTATGACACCTTGGATGTTACATTTGTAAAATCTAAAAAACTTTATTCTTCCCTAGCAACCAATTCTTCTTTTTGGGGGGGAGATTAAATATGAAGAGCATATTTGGTGAAACTGTGAATAAATCCATAGTCCATAATAAGTTCTAGAACAACCTAATAGTTCAGTACTTGAAAATGATGAATCAATAATTAGTGAAGAAAATAGAACAAGTGCTGAGAAAGAAGATAAGTCAGATGCTACACAAGAAGTTCCTTAGTAATTACAACACCCATGCCATCTTTAGTACCCAATTGCTCTTTGTTTAAGAATATTCTGGAGGTATGCTCTCTCACTACACCCTCTTATGTTAATAATTCAGATGTCTCTATAGGTTATAACTTACCTTTCAAACATAATCGTGGAAAATCTCTAAACTGATACTCACCAGATTTAGAGGAAGAAAGATCAAAGTATCCAATTGTGAACTATGCATCAACTTAGAAATTAGCCGAACCTCTTAAGGCATTTGCATATAATTTGTCTTCGTGTTATGTTCCCAATGGAGTACAACAGGCATTAGAAGATCCAAAGTGGGCTCAATCAATAAAAGAAGAAATGGAGGAACTACAGAAAAATAAAATGTGGAATCTTGTTACATTATCGAAAGGAAAGAAGACAGTAGGTTGCAAGTGGGTTTTCTCTATCAAACAAAAATCTGATGGATCCATTGAAATATACAAAGCACGGATCGCGGCGAAGGGATACACACAAACATATGGCATACACTGTTAAGAAACGTTTTATCCAGAGGCAAAAATAAGTACTATTAGAGTCCTATTGTCTCTTGCATCTAATTTGGATTTGCCATTACACTAGTTCGATGTTAAAAATGCTTTCCTTCATGGCGATCTTCAAGAAGAGGTCTATATGGATATTCCACCAGGATATAGTTTTTCTTCAAAAAGAAGAGTTGTATATAAATTACAACGCTCATTATATGGGCTTAAACAATCACCTCATGCATAGTTTGATCATTTTAGCTTGGCTATGAAGAAGTACGAGTTTTAAAAAAGCAACCCAGATCATACCTTATACTTAAAGAGTCAACATGCAAAGGTGATAAGGTGAATTTATTCACCTTTTGTTTAGTAGTTTACACTTAATTCTTTAGTCGTTCTTGTTCTATTTGATATGTTTTAGCGTAATATTGTAGATTTATCAACCATGGTGCATGAACGAATGAGAAAAGTCGTAAGAAATTTAAATCGAGTGCAAAGAGGAGAAAAAAAAGAAGTAAAATCGTGATGAAGAGGTGCAAATCTCCACATCGCGACATCGGGACACTCCCACATCACAACGTGGGTGCACGTCGTGACCCGCAATGTGGGTGCACGTCGTGATGTGCAACCTTGAACGCATGACATGGAGGAGAAGGAGATAGAAAAATAGAATTTGCAAAATAGTGAGCCATGTTGCGACGTGCAGAGTCGCACGTTGTGACGTCAGGGCATACAAAGATTTCTGAATTAACTTTTTAGAATTGCATTTTTAGCCGATTTCAAAACTTTGCATTCAACAAGGATACGGTGAAAGCCCTATTTATGAATATTAGTGCAGATGAACTATAAATAGGCTTAGGGTTTCATATAATTTTCAGGACGTGACAATTTATAGAGCGTTAAGCAAGGTTTTCTCTTTTTAATAGCTAAAGTTTCTTCTTTGGCTATTGTGTGGAGAATTGCAGCTGTACGAATTGGAACATCTATTGTGAAACCCCAAAATTTTCATAAATAAATATCGTACTTAATCGTTTAGAATGTTACATTTTTCATCGTATGAATTTTAGTTTAGAAACGAATATATATTTAATTAGCTTTACCAACGGATAAGAATTTCGATTTAAGATTATTTAATGGAAAATATGTGTTAAATTTTAATTGTTGGTTTACAAGGCAATGTTAGAAAATTTTATGGTTTAATTGTAAAATCCTGAAAAAAAAAGTTATAGGAGTTAATTATATGAAATGATAATATTGGGGACTCCCGTGAGTGTTTCAAATATAAAGGGTTATATAGCAATTTAAAAGACTTTAAAGAAAAAAAAACGAAGAAACGAACAGCGTGAAAAGAAAACAAAAGAAAAAAAAGAAGAGTGGAGAGGAAGAGAGACGGGAACAGAACGGGAGAAGAAGAAAGAAAAGAAGAAGAGAAGGAAAAGAGGAAGAGAGGAGATGGGAGAAAAGTTTGTCAATTCCACTTTGGCTAGCTCAAGAAAACTGTGGAAATTTTCAAATAAAGTGAGTGAGTTTTGGATTTTCCTTCAAAGTTTTTCGTGTTTGTTTTTACTTATATGAGTGAATGATTCTCAACTTTTAAATACTTTTGCAATTTATGTAGAATTCGTATTGTGGTATTCAACAGTTGTTGTGTAAAATAATATTCTGAAAATTATTGGTGAATTTTGCTCTATGATTTAGTTTTGAAATAAGATGGGTTTGTTGACAAGGAATTTATTTCATGGCTTGAGATTTGCGGCCTTAAGTATTTGATGCTTGAATTGTAATTGTTTGCAATAGGTCTGCTCTCAAGCTTTACATAGGAGTCATGACCAATGATATCTTGTACTCACTAGCTTTACATAGGAGGCATGACCATTGATATTTTGGCACGGTGGACCTTATTAGATAAATAAATATTTTAGTTTGCCCTTATTATATTTCACATGCCAAAGTTGAAATTGCTGTATAGGATAAGTGCCGATTGATAAGCTATTCTTGCTATTTAGTTCACATTTTTTTGGGACCCACCTTTCACCGGCAACCTCTGTAATCAAAGGGTTGTGGTGGATGCTTTATGCTGGGTGTTTTAATCTATCTAAAGATGTACTCTGTGTTTCCACAAATATTGAATCTAAATAGTTGACGCCTGCTGAACTCTATTTCCAAATGAATTTGCTATCTAAACTGCAAATAGATAGTTCAAGGTCTTTCTCCACTCTAGGGTCTTCTCAGAGTGCTCTAAGATGGATTCTTCAAGTAAACCATTTGAACCCTTCTTTGAGATATTGGAAAGTTCTACAGAAATTTACTCGTTAATATGAACATTCAGGTTCACGAGGTATGACTACTAGTGTTGTAATTTCAAACTGATTTTTGACTGTATTGTGTGCATAATTTGGAACTGAGTAAAACATAAGAGTTTTAGTATTATACATCTAGTTTTATATGTTTTTGATTTCATGCTTTTCTGATTTTTGTTTGCCAAGTTATGGTCATTCCAAACAGTGCTGCCAAAAAGAATTTTGTGACAGAAATTTAATGCTTTTCCAGCCACAGCAGCAACACCTTGTGGATTGAATTTGGAATATTATATAGCACAAAAGTTTTAGCTTTTTTATTCAACTTTTATATAGTTTTTGTTTCACATTATTTGGATCTTTTGTTACAAAGTTATGATTATTTGAATTCTATATGGCAGAACTGAAATTCATTACGGGATTTCAGTCCTACATGAAGATTGAACAGTTTTTAAAGCTATTTGTAAAATGAATTTGGATTTGATAAAACATAATAGTTTTAATATTATAAATCTAGTTTCATATGCTTTTGATTTCATATTAATTGGAGTTTTGGTTACAAAGTTATGACCTTTTGAAATCACTATGGCCAAACTGAATTTGTTACGGGATTTCAACCAATACAACAACTTTAAACAATTTTTACATTAAACAGCAAACTGAATCCAAAATTTCATAAAACATAAAAGTTTTAGAGTTTGCATTAGAGATTTAAACAGTTAGTTTTATATTATTTGGGCCGTTGGTTGAGAAGTTATAGTCATTTGAAACAGATATGGCAGAACTGAATTTCTGTTACTTGATTCTAAATCATTATAGCAATTTTGAACAGTATTTCCAATATGTTGCATACTGAATTCTGAAAATAATGCAACATGTAAATTCGGTTGTTATGAGTCTATTTTCATATACTTTTAGTTTAAACACATTTGGGTATTTGGATATTAGGCTATAACACTTTGATTAAAACATGTCGGTAATGAAATTTATGACCTAAATCTGAGGTTCACTTTTAGAATGGCTTTGAACAAACCTGGTTTCAAATGGCTTTCACCTCGCCTCATTTGGAGGTTTTCATATCAATTTTTAGCGAAATGAATTGAATATGATAGAACTGAATCTTTATTGTGGGACCTTAAAGCCCTTGTATATGTTCGTCAGCTTTCCAACTCTTTCAATGTAGAATTTAGAAGCTTAGAAAATATATGACGTTGTCAGTTTACATTGTTTCGAATCAAACAAGGAATCATGAATTCCGCTATAAGAAGTTCAAATTGCACTTTGGAACTATATATTGAAAGCCTTTCATATTGAGATAGTTTTGTTTTTGTGTCAATTGATAATTGAAGGGCATTGTTTGAATTATGTACACTCTCTTGTCCTGCATTGAAGACTGCACTTTTTGATAAATGAGTTTTTCTCGTCATTTGCCATTGACATATGTTGTAATTACTATGTCGGTGTATGTGTGGGACTTCACGTCCATAAATTATGTATTGATAAACTAGGTACGTTGGAACTAAGTGCTGTGCGGAGCTAAGTGCTACGCCACTTTAAATACGGGAGCCACCTCTAGAGTCCGTACGAGCCACCTCTAGAGTCCAACGTTACCAGCGATTGGTGAATAATTGAGATGTACTTGGTGAAAAGTGATTGTCACTATGATTTTTCGGATTTTGTGAACGTGTCATATTTGTACTGTATTTGATTGCATGGGCCCTAGTAGGTGTTGGCTTGGAGGGTGATCGAGACGGCATCGGGCCAACGATTATGCCAAGACCACACCGGTGAGCCCCATCACGCGATTAAGGAGTTTTTAATCCCGTTGACGGGAGTCGGAGTGGCAAATCTGGATGCCACGTTAGGCCTGCGGGGCCGTTGTGGTCACTGACCACTAGGAAGGATAAGGTAGCTTCTCAAGTCGTGCACGCAACAATGAACAGTTAGGGGATATAAGTTTGGTAAAGATCGGCAAGGCCGATCGTGACAGGTACCGATTATATGTCTAATGTTTTATATGGAGTTAACGACAAAGTTATGTGATATATGGATATGTGTATTGCACAATCTTTTATGTGATATTTGAGACTTTGTCATATGGTTATTTGCATTGGAAAAATGATTGTCATATGGTTATTTGAATCGGGAAATATGTTTAACTGAAATTGTGATTTCTTAAAGTTAATTTTCTGAAAATTATCCATTAATCCCTCACTGAGCTATTTTGAGCTCAACCCCTTTTATAAAGTTTTTTTCAGAGCAATTCGGAACAAACTAGGAGCTGGTTTAGATTCAAAGATTAACGACGCATTGTGTGATAGGAGATAAGGAGGTTAAGGTATAAAAGTCATTCGAAATAGTCTTTTGTTATGTTAGACTATTTTAATATTTTGGAAGTGCTTTCTTTTGGAATGTAATATATATACAACTTGGATATTTGTTTGGTTTGAAAGATTATGGTTCCTGTTATTAATCTTAAGTTTTTGGGACGCTGAATGGTGTGATTTTCTTTTGGGATGTAATAAATAAGTTACCATTGAATAGGCGTGATTTAACAGGTTGAATTATGGTTATGAATATCTGGAGGTATTTTAATCGTTCAGATTTTGATTGTAATCACGCTGATAAACAAATGTTTATTATTTTTGAATGGTTTGTCTTTTGGGAATGTAAGATAAGGTGAATATTGTGTTCAAAAGGTTATTGGTAATTTTCAGGTTATAATTATTAATGTTCAAGGTTAGGGCCCAGACGTGAGTCAGGCGTAACTTAACGCTCCCGTTAGGATGCCATTAAAGGATAAGGTGGGGTGTTACATCTATGTTATTGGATTCATTGGTTTTGAGTTGAGGATTTCTTCCAAGGATTTTACAATTCCTGTTATCTTTCTTTTCAAGTTATGTTTTCAACCGTGTTCTTAATGTTAATCTTATGAAATTTGCTTTAGCTATGCTCAGGTAGATCTGTTGTGCTCTCGAGATTATGAATATTAGTTTTTGTGCTTAATTTACAGGTTTTATGCTATTTTATGGTATTTGTTGAATGAGTTTTACTACTGTGTTTTTCATAGTTATGCTTAATATGTCGCGCGAGTATTTTGCATGATGAATATGTTTATGTAGCGCAATAAACTATTTAGAGATAACTATCTTTAATCTTGCTTCTTATCACATAGGGGGATTAGAGTAGGTTGTTCAAAATCTTTTGAGGGTTGGTTGTGAATGTGTTTGACTTACCTGTTCTTAATTCTTGCCTCTCACAACATAGGGAGAATTAGGTTGGTTTAGTTGAATGGTTAGCGTGACGTGGTCGACCGTTGTCTCTCGTCGCATAAGAGTGGTTAAATTAGAGTGTTTTTTTCTCGGTAGTTACAAGAGAATCTTGGTTAATAGAAGAAGTGAACCTTGCCTCTCACCACCTAACGGGGGGGTTTAATTAACTTATTAATGTTCGGTAGGTAAACGCCTTAGATATCCCTTGTCTCTAGCCACATAGAATTTAGTGTGTGAGGTTTTCATGATCAATGTGGGTGCTTGGTATAGAGACCTAGGTTGAGAATGATTGTTTACCCTTGTTTTGCATAACCATAGATAGAGTTTGTCTGTGCTTTTTATGAACCTAAAAATATGATCTTGGGAGTACACTTTCTTAATTGATATTCTCATTCAAGTCATTGTCATATTTACTTCACGTTGTCATTTACATTATTATTGTTTTTAGTTTAATAAATAAAAAACCAAAACTATTTTCTTAAAGTTTCAATATTGTCTTTTCTCTGTAGGACCGAACTTGCTATATTACTACGGTTAAATCGTTGTTTAGCATTACTTTTGACAAGGTGTAGATAGCAGCAGTGAGAATATTTTACTCCTATATTTGCCAGCAATCCAAAAGTTTCTTTTTGTTCCAAGCAAATAAAATAAGTAAAAATTTCTCCGCAGGAGGATAGATGGGGCGATTGGGGTTAGGCATTCTTTTTTTTATTTACAAAAAATAATTAAGAAATACTCATGGTAAACATTCGAGCTGACAAAATTAGTAATATTATTCACGAATGGATATCAAAAAGTAACTGCTCTAATAACAAATGTCGATGACATGATTATTACAGGGGATGACATAGAAGAAATCAATAGGTTTAAAGAAAATTTGGCAATTGAGCTTGAAATGAAGAACCTAGGGGGTCTCAAATATTTTTTAGGGATTGAAGTAGCTAGATGAAGTAAACATATATTTCTTTCTCAAAGAAAATATGTATTAGACTTATTATTAGAAGTGGGTTTACTTGATTGTAAGTCAATTGATACTCTGATTATTCATAATCACAAGCTTGGAAAATACTCAGATCAAGTTGCAACTAACAAGGAGAGATACAAAAGATTAGTTGGCAAACAAATTTATTTATTTCACACTCGACTAAATATTGCTTATGCAGTGAGTGTCGTAAGCCAGTTCTTGCACTCAACAAATGTAGAGCATATGGATGCTATAATTCAAATTCTCTGTATTTAAAATTAGCTCTAGGAAATGGATTTATGTTTTCAAAAAATAATCATCACAGTGTTGATTGTTACATTGATGCAGACTGGGACAGAAACATTTCTGACATAAGGTCAACATTGGGCTACTTCATATTTATAGGTCGAAACCTTGTTACTTGGAGAAGTAAGAAACAAAAATAGGTGGCTTTATCAAGTTTTGAATCTAAGTTTAGAGGCATTCCCAAAGCACTTTGTGAACTTTGGCTCAAGAGATTAGTAATTGAGATTGGTTTTGCACCTTGAACTCTTGCTTGCCCTCAAGCAAGGACACAACATCACACTTACACAACTCTTGCCTACCCTCAAGAACGGTAGCCACAATACACTAACACATACACACAATGCTACATAACACATAGGCAAACATCACTTGCATCCGCAATACACATATCATATGCACTACATAAGTGAACTCTTGTGAAGAAACCTACCTATTCACTTCAAGAACATTTCACACTATTATTGGATGTGCATGTTTCTTATTTAACCAGTTGTACTCTAGTGGTAAGGATATGCTCAATTCTTCATGTCATTTAGCAAAACCAAGTTGTACTCATTTGAAGCTCTAACACATATGTGTGAGTTGTGTGCAAAGGCTTACTTACATCTCAAGTCTCACTTATGATCAAAGCAATAGTAGAGAATGCAAAGATTTTATTATTACTCATTTTCAAGTCCTCAACTTGTAAACATCGTATAGACATAAATGCACCAAATTAAGGATCATTGGTTGCCATTGTTTGTTACCACTCTTTCCCCCAGGTTGTCATCCTTTAGTGCTTTACCTTCGTTGCGCACATGACATTATTACACTGGAGTACTCCTTGGCCTTTCTAATTATTGCCTTGGGTTTTATGGCATTTGAATTCCATCCCCACTCATGCATATTATTCTCTTGAAATGCTCACTTAGTGTGATAGAGCAGTCCTGCAGAGGAGTGGTTCATAATTGTGTGCTTTTGGAACACTGTCCACACAATTAGCATGCAACAAATTTCACATTGGCATAACTTGCCTTTTTCTTTCCAAATCATCTCCCCTGGTGCCTAAATGTCACTACAGGTTTCCAAGGATTACTCAGCATAATTCATGAAAATTTCCAAAATTTCTCTACTTCCACCTTTTCACATAAGTCCAACTATCCATGTATGTACTCCATTTTAGTGCTTGAAAACAACTATGTTAAAGTTCAAACTTTCGCACTAAGTTTTTAACTCCTACCATTTAGCATTGAGCTATCCTCACCATTGAGCTCTTTTATTCAAGTTTTAAACACACATCCAACTCCAGTGCTAGTGCACTTTCCATGGATACACAAGTTCTTTCACAAAAATGTCAACTACACATAGCTTGTGTTCAAAAACATCTCTTATTCACAAAAAGTTCAAAATTTCACCAAAAAATTTAAATTTTGCACAAAAAAATGAAAACACAACATCTTCGGGATGAAAAACACAACATCTTCAGGTAATAAGCTCAAAATGACACAACAAAACTAAAAAGTAATATGCTTTGCATCACATAGCACAAAAACTTCATATATAAAAGAAAAGAAGCATATAAAGTCAAAGAGACACAAACCATAGCAAACATTCACTCCCCCACACTTAAAACTTACATTATCCTCAATGTAAAGTAAAGATAAGTTTAGGAGCTCCCTGGTGTTTATATGTCATGAATTCTAATGTTTGCTTGGTGGAGTGTCTTTTTCCACAGTGCTCTCACGCATGAAAAACTTCCCACACATGGTGAAGCAAAGCTTATTAGAAATCAATCACTCAAGTACACTACATTTTTGTGCAAGGCAGACATGACATGGAGGTAACATGCAAGCAGTGTGTCGCCACCATGACTAGGAGTCATAGTGGTGTAAAATATATGAAACTAATAACACTAAGTGGCACATGCACAATTCATGCTTGAAATATAAAACAATGTGATTGTGTGCAGCACGGGAGTGCATTGCCTATTTACTTTGCAACTTCTTTCATGTGCATGCCCTGACAACATGAGTGGCTTAGTGACTATAACAAAATGCAAGAAAACATAAAGATCAACTTAACCAAAATACTTTATTCAAGGTAATGTGAAAAAGAAGTAGTTCTGGATTTCTTAACTCTCCAACTAGACTTTATTTTTGAGGACTCCTTTTTTCAAGATTTGGAATATCCATCTTTATACCAGAAAAATGCTCTTTCAAAAGCACTCCTTTTTCTTCTGTAAGGCACTGCAGAAATATTTTCAAGGAGGCGCATAAGCTCATGCACATAGGGAACCACCTCTACAAATTTCACTTTGAACCATTGAGGCTCCCCCATGAGAGGCACCTC
The DNA here is from genome assembly GCA_016586305.1 of Ophiorrhiza pumila. Classification (NCBI taxonomy): domain Eukaryota; kingdom Viridiplantae; phylum Streptophyta; class Magnoliopsida; order Gentianales; family Rubiaceae; genus Ophiorrhiza; species Ophiorrhiza pumila. The sequence goes on along the minus strand of BLIW01000007.1, from coordinate 21,539,060 downwards.
ATTTAATTCTTCCACCATTGGAGGCACATCATTTACTTCTTCCACTATTGGAGGCACATCATTTCTGTAAGGCTCAACCAAGGGTTGTACATCTATGGTCTTAACAAACCCATTAGTAAGTTCAAAAATGGATGTATCAACAAAGTAATTTTCCACCATGTTAGCAATGTCATTACAAATTCGCACGTCTTCATCATCTAGACTAATATAGGGAATTTCTCGAGTTTTTTCTTTGTCAACAACACAAAAAACATTATCATCAATTAACAAATGTATCTCATTCTGCACTTCTTGTGAGTCATCATTTAGACACTTAAATTCATTCAACATTTTAAGAATTAGTGCCTCAACAAGAGTTTCAATTAATGTGTTGTCTTTTCCATTAGAAATTGCAAAATTATCCTCATTCATGATATCACACTGATCATCAATAGAAGAAACATCCAATGAATGAATATGAACATCATTTAACTCATGGAATTCCATAACATTAATGCAAGACTCAGCATTGGATAATCTTTCCATCTTGTCACTAGCACTACTACAAAATGGCGGATTTAAAACGGTCTATTTAAAACGGTTATTAATAACCCGTTTTAGATAATTGGGGCGGTGGCATTTTTGTAATAAGAATTAGGAAAACGCAAAATTTCTAAAACGGTTACATTATAACCGTGTTAGAAAGTCTCTTGATGTCAGTTTCTATAACGGTTAGGGAGACAACCGTTTTAGAAAGTCTCTTGATGCCAGTTTCTAAAACAGTTCGGGAGACAACCGTTTTAGAAACTGTTATCATCTCCGTTTTAAGAACGGTTTCTAACTAACCGTTTTAGAAAATGTACCGATAAAAATTGATAATGCATTTTATTCTCCTGTAGAACAGATCTATAGATCGATGAATGGATTCAAGTAAGACACATTTGTGTTCTTCAGCTTCTGAGTCATAAAAGGGTCAATAATTTTGTGTTCTTCCTCTCTTTATCTTCTTTAGTGAACTTGAGTCAAATATATGGTGATGAAGAAAGTGGGAGGAAGACTAAGGAAACTCTAGCAGACTTTGTTGAATTATTGAGGGATTTGAATATAGCCGATTATATTCCTTGGCTTGGATACTAGAGTGAAGCAAACATATAATTAAAGAGATTGATGAATTTTTAGAGAAAGTGATTGAGGAGAACAAGAACAGGGAAACAGTGTCAATCTATGACAATGATGATGATAGAAGTGTTGATCCAAGAAGCTCAGATTTTGTGGATATTCTACTTGAAGTTAAGAGGGAACACCTGACTGATTTTGATGTTGAACAAGATACTCTCAAATTAAGCTCTGAATTTGGTAAGAATTTCCTTCCTGCACTAACACTCACTCAGGCTGCACGCACAGATATAATTTCAAATTACTTTGTGCAAGATGTAAAGTTTATTTAATTGGTTGAATTGTTTTATTGAGGAAATTTTTCAAATATATTTCCAATCAATTTTGTGGCATAACCTTGATTAAGACATGTGGAATTAATACAACACATACAGTGATGGCGTGAACTTCTAAAGCTTCGAAAAGTAATGGACTGCAAAGATATACTATTTGGTGATCGGACAACAGATGCATTTGAAAAAGAGGTTGAGAAATTTATTGAATTTGTTTTTAAGGATGTTAAGTTCGTATATTGCCCGTGTAAAGATTGTAAAAATTTTGCCGTATACGACGACCCTAATATGATACGGGACCATTTATATCGGAGAGGATTTGATCCTGGGTATAAAATTTGGAGATGGCACGGTGAGAGTGGAAGTTCATCAATTAAAGAAAATTATGAAGCACACGATGATGATACAATTAAGAATGATCGATTGGATGACATGGTGGATGATGTGGTCGGTGGTTTTGGTGATAAGCCCGAAGTGCTTGCTTCCCTATTAAATGATAGCGAAAAGCCTCTTTATCCTGGGTGTACAAAGTACACACGGTTATCTGGAGTTTTGAAATTGTACCATCTGAAAGCGGCAAATGGGTGGACTGATACAAGTTTTACAACTTTATTGAAGTTACTGAAGGACATATTACCGGATGGTAATGAATTGCCTGATCGCATTTATAAGGCTAAAAAAATTATGTGTCCTATGGGCATGGAGTATAAAAGGATAAATGCTTGCCCAAATGATTGCATACTGTACAGAAATGAGTACGAGAATCTACAGGTATGTCCTAAGTGTCAGACATCTCGTTTCAAAAAAATTTATCTTGTGTCGATGGTGATGCACTGAGGAAAGCTTCTCCAGCAAAAGTATTATGGTATCTACCTATAATACCGAGATTTAAACGATTGTTTGCCAATTCATAAGATGCTAAAAATTTGACGTGGTATGTAAATCGGAATATTCCCCTGGAGGACAAGATGATAAGGCATCTTGCTGACTCGGATCAGTGGAAAAAGATTGATTCAATGTATCCGTCATTTGGCAGAGAGACAAGAAATTTGAGACTGGGATTGTGTACATATGGGATGAATCCTTAGGGCAATCTAAGCACCACACATAGCTCTTGGCCAGTGATGTTGGTTATTTACAATCTACCTCCTTACTTGTGCATGAAACGCAAGTATATACTTATGTCATTAATCATTTCAGGTCCACGGCAGCCAGGAAATGACATAGATGTTTATTTGGCCTCATTAATTGACGATTTGAAAAGGTTGTGGGAAGAAGGGGAGTTGATGTTTGATGCATATCGTCAGGAGTAATTCACTTTGCGTGCCATAGTATTCTGTACCATAAATGATTTTCCTGCTTATGGTAATTTATCTAGATTTTCTGTCAAAGGACAGAATGCATGCCCTATATGTGAGGAGAGTACAGATTCCTGCCAGCTTGTGCATGGGAGCAAGACAGTGTATCTTGGGCATCGTAGATTTCTTCCTGATTCTCATCCGTATCGCCGATTGAAAAGAGCTTTTAATGGGAAGCAAGATTTTAGAAACGCTCCATCTGCAGTGAGTGGTGAGACTATTTATTCTCTTGTTAAGGACATCAATGTAGAATTCGGCAAACAAACAAAGTATCGTAAGAAGGATAAGAGTTGTTGGAAGAAAAAATCTATCTTTTTTGATCTTCCATATTGGGAGAAACTTGATGTTAGACACTGTCTCGATGTAATGCATATTGAGAAGAACATATGTTATAGTTTGTTGGGTACTCTGTTGAATATACCTGGAAAAACAAATGATGGTTATAAAGCGAGACTTGATTTGGTCGATATGGGCATACGGGCCTATCTAGCACCCGAGCTTCGAGGACAGTGCACGTACCTACCCCCTGCATGTTATACGTTGTCACGTAAAGAGAAACAGAGTTTGTGTCAGAGTATTCATAGCATCAAAGTCCCATCTAGATATTCTTCAAATGTAAGCCGAACTGTTTCGATGAAAGATCTGAAATTTGTTGGATTGAAGTCCCATGACTGTCATGTGTTGATGCAGCAGTTGTTACCTGTAGCTATTCGATCCATCTTTCCAAAACATGTAAGGTATGGTATAACCAGATTTTGTTTATATACCATTTTTGGTTGATTATGTCGAAACTTCACTTATTTGGTTGTTATTAGGAATGTACAACTGTTTTGGAATTGTTTTAGGTTGATTATATCGAAACTTGTGTAATTTTGTTGTTTATTGGAAATTTCAACTGTTTTAGGACTGTTTTGGGTTGCTTATGTCGAAACCTCGCCTATTTGGTTATTTTTTTGAATTTACAACTGTTTTGGTACTGTTTTAGGTTGATTATGTTGAAACTTGTGTTATTTGGTTGTTTTTTGGAAATTTCAACTGTTTTAGGACTGTTTTGGGTTACTTATGTCGAAACCTCACCTATTTGGTTGTTTTTTTGAATTTACAACATGTCAGGTTTAGCATAACCAGACTTTGTTTCTTTTTCAATGCGATATGTAGCAAGGTTGTTGATCGTGACAGACTTGATGAGTTACAAGATGAAATTGTCGTGGTTTTGTGTCAGCTTGAAATGTATTTTCCACCTACTTTTTTTGACATTATGGTGCACTTGGTGGTTCATTTGGTGAGGGAGATTAAGATTTGTGGTCCTGTATATTTGCACTGGATGTATCCATTTGAGCGGTATATGAAAGTTTTCAAAGGTTATGTTAAAAATCGATATCATCCAGATACTAGTATTGTTGAAAGATATATAGCTGAGGAGGTTATTGAGTTTTGCACTGGGTATCTGTGTGACAACAATGCTATTGGACTACCTAAATCTCGACATGAGGGAAGGATGAAAGGAAATGGGACATCGGTTGCCAAGTTGTGCACCCCCCTGAATGATGAATTGCAAAATGCACACCTTTACATCCTCCGCAACTCTGAAGAAGTAGTGCCATATGTGACGGCTCATATGAGTCAAATAAGAGGGTGTAATCGGGGATGGACTGACAAAGATATGCTCAATGAACACAATCGGACCTTCGTCGCCGTCGCCAATCGTCGTCATCGCCTCCGTCGCCGCGTGACAGTCCCGAGTTTCCCGCCGTTCGCGCCGGCGCCAATCCCCCGAAGTCACCAATGAGAGGTGAGTTCGGATTTTGTTTAAAAGCGGGGTTTTTTTCTAATTGTTTATGTGGGATACAAGGTGTGTTTAAGTGTATGGTTTTAGAACAACAAATTAGGGTTTTTTTAAGTATGATTCTTTTGTTGTCTTTTTGCATTTCCAAGTAATAACGATAAATAAAATGATATATACATACAGTGTTGATTTTAATTTTAATTCCAATTCTAATTCTATCTGTTTCTTCTCCAGACCTCTCGATCATTTTCCACTGCCCTAAATTATGTAAGTTGATGGTGATTAAGAGTGTATTATACTAATAATTTTGGAAACACTTTTCTTTGTGGAAATGGTGATGTTAAACTACAGGGAACATTGTTACAATTGCACTTGTTGGTAATTTCTGAAATTTGATGAATAACGTTGGAATAATAAATGAAATTTTGATTCTTGTTAAGTTTTTGGAGTTTCATTACTTGTTTGTCAGGTTAACTTTGAACTGCATAATTGTGGTAGTTGAATTGTATTTGTTTATTATCCATTGTGAAGCCTATATGTAAACAAGGATAATTTTTTCTTTTGGTGAATTCTTGGTTACTTGTTAAAGAACATACAATCCATTTGTTAATATTTCTTCTTCTTTGACTTTGTTATGTTTGTTTATATTTTCTTTTCTCCTTTTACTGTTTTCCTGAGTACTGAAGTCATCATTAGATGATACTAGTATAATGGTGTTTTGAGTTGTATGTTGATGTGGTTGATTGAGCTCCATCGCCTTAATGTTGCTTGACTTGTGTTATTTGGTTGTTTTATAGAAATTTCAATTGTTTTAGGACTGTTTTGTGACGATTACGTCTAAACTTCACTTATTTGGATGTGTTTTTGAAATTTCAACAGTTTTGGGACTGTTTTAGGTTGATTATGTCGAAACTTGTGTTATTTGGTTGTTTTTTTGAATTTACAACTGTTTTGGGACTGTTTTAGGTTGATTATGGCGAAACTTGTGTTATTTGGTTGTTTTTTTGAATTTACAACTGTTTTGGGACTGTTTTAGGTTGATTATGGCGAAACTTGTGTTATTTGGTTGTTTTTTTGAATTTACAACTGTTTTGGGACTGTTTTGGGTTGATTATGGCGAAACTTGTGTTATTTGGTTATTTTTTAGAAATTTCAACAATTTTGGGACTGTTTTAGGTTCATTATGGTGAAACTTGTGTTATTTGGTTGTTTTATAGAAATTTCAACAGTTTTGGGACTGTTTTGTGACGATTACGTCGAAACTTCACTTATTTGGATGTTTTTATGAAATTTCAATAGTTTTGGGACTGTTTTAGGTTGATTACGTCGAAACTTTACTTATTTGGTTGTTTTTTTGAATTTACAACTGTTTTGGGACTGTTTTAGGTTGATCATGGCGAAAGTTGTGTTATTTGGTAGTTTTTTTGAATTTACAACTGTTTTGGGACTGTTTTAGGTTGATTATGGCGAAAGTTGTGTTATTTGGTAGTTTTTTTGAATTTACAACTGTTTTGGGACTGTTTTAGGTTGATTATGGCGAAACTTGTGTTATTTGGTTGTTTTTTTAGAAATTTCAACAGTTTTGGGACTGTTTTAGGTTCATTTTGGCGAAACTTGTGTTATTTGGTTGTTTTTTAGAAATTTCAACAGTTTTGGGACTGTTTTAGGTTCATTTTGGCGAAACTTGTGTTATTTGGTTGTTTTTTTGAAATTTCAATTGTTTTAGGATTGTTTTCTGACGATTACGTCGATGGGACCCAAAAGGAGCTCACGCACTCAGTCCAATGTTGATGAACCTCAACCATCAGCTGGTAGGAAAGGGAAAACTTGCCAAGAACTGATGACCATGAGGGCCATGGGAAAAAAAGTACCGATCGAATTTAATAACTATGGCGAACCCTTGACATCAGACACGCGAATCAAATGGATTAGCTTCATTGGATTGATGGCGCGCAGTAAAGTAGATATTGTCAAATTCGAAGACTGGCCATCTGTTGAACAGCAGATAAAGGATAACATATGGGAAGAAGTAATGGTATGTGTTATAGATTTTATTGCCTAAGTTTGAATTGGTTGTTTCACTTTTATAGGTTTTAATTGTTTTGTAGTTATATTTATACTAATGTTATATGTTATTTGGTGTAGGCAACATTTGAATTTCAGACCACAGAGAAACTAAAAAGAAAGTGGTTATCAGTTGCGGGAGAACGTTGGCGGTCTTGGAAATCGAGCCTAAATCGATATATTTCTGGTTCGAACAAGGGTAAAGACCCATGTGTAGATTATCCATTTCTCAATAAGGATTCATGGAATTTATTCTGTACTAATCGGTCCACTGACGAATGGCAGGTAATGGAATTCTGTTTTATTTTAATATATTGTTCATTCATTCTTTAACAAATACACACTTACAATTTTGGTTTCTTTTTTTCAAATAGAGGAGGCGCAGTGCTAGTTTAGAGAGCTCCAATCAGAACAAACTCCATCACACAATGTCTCGTGGTGGATATTCTTTGCTTGCCAACAGATTAACTGCTGAGAAATGGGAGAAGAAAGTACAGATGAATATTGAGAATGGTATGGCCGAAGATGAGGCACGCGCGACAACTTCACCACCTTCGCCAATTCCCCGCCATGTGCTATTTAAAGAAGGGCACAAAAAGAAGAGTGGTGAATACTCGACCGACGAGGCTAGAAATGTTAGCAGTGCGATTGTAAGTACAATTCACCCATTTCCAAATTAAACTATATAGTTTAATATAGTTTATAAAATGTCATTACTAATTGAGGACTGTTATTGCCATCTCGTAGGATGATTTGACGCTCCGCGAAAGTCAAGGAGAGACAATTGCGTCGGGAAAAGAAGACATTCTTGTTGTAGCGACGGGGAAAAAGGATCACCCCTGCCGTATTAGAGGTGTTGATGGTCGGAAGCGAGTGCAAGACGTCTTTGGATCCCCGTCCTCTACCAATACTGTTATGTCGGAGTCAGATGCGCTATTGGATTGCTAGGAGGAGCTCCGATTTTGGTCAGACGCGGTCAAAGAATTATTTCAGGCAATGGGTAAGCCAGTTCCAGTTTATAAAAAGGGACTGCTTAAGGCTGACTCGAGCAATACGAGCCACATAGTTGAATCAGCCATGAACCTGAATGCCCAAAAGGATCTGACGCCTGTGACAGTGGGAGAGGAAGTCTTGAGAGAGAACATTGTGAGTTGTTCCAGTTCGTGCAATCCAGATTCACTCAGAGATTTTCAGGTAATGTATTCTTTCTTTTGATATACGTGGCTTTAAGATTTATTTTATCCCTGTATAATTTATGTTATTATTGACTTTTATCGTAGGACGGAGCTGAAGTTCGACTTTTTGTTAACAATGAACTTAATGAGAGGTGTTTTGTGGCCACCGGCATAGCGTATACTTTATCACTTCATCATGGAAAGAATGTAACGGCTGATAAAGTGAGGGTCACCATATTGACCTCGTATGTTACCGATGCTTTGGTACCATTTCCGGACGATGAGGCCACGATAGTGGGGAGCGCAATCGGACAGATTTTGCTATGGCCTAGATCACTAGTTGAACTTAGTTCAGGGCTACACGTTCAGGTTTAATTAAATAAGATCCATTATAGTTTTTAATACCTTACAACTGCCAATCTTTCTAATTACACTACAATTTTTTCGCAGCTGTCGAAGAAGGGGAGGAAAGTTTCCACTTCCGAAAAGGCAAAGCAAACACCTAAGCCCCAAACTTTGAAAGATGCCCACACAGGAGAACAACAAGACGCAATAACAAAATTGATGGGCTCTTTAGAAGAATTATATATCCGGGTACAATTCATGCGAATGACATTGTTTACAAAATAGATATGATACCAGAAATTCCAAAGGAGAGCCTAAACGAATGCCTAAACGAATTTTTAAGGTTCGACAAGGTGACAAGTCATTGCATGCAAGTGTTCATTAAGTAAGTTAGAATTTATTTCAATAGTTTACTTATATATCTTGAAATTTTCATTTTGTTTACAACCTCTACAGATTAATAAATATGACTGTTATGTTTGTTTAATGTATTGTATAGGGCACTTTATACATTGGCTAATGAAGACTGGCCATCTGGAGTAGGGTTCATATCCCCAGACCATATACAAAAAATTGGGAATAATGACACGGATAGGGTACAATATATGGTATCAGCCATGAAGAATGGCAACAACAGCATCTACCTTGCGCCATATTTTCTAGGGTAATTAAACTTATATCATTTTAATTTATTATCAATCTTATAATGAATTTAATAATTGATATATATGTTGCATTTTCTTAAACAGTGAGCACTGGATGTTAATGGCCATAGTGCCACGGGATATGTCTGTTTATTGGTTTGATCCTGTATATTCGGCCCCCTGAGATGATACTGTGTCATTAATGAGCACGTAGGTTATATTTGTGATTAATTTTTTAAAATATTATATAACACGCATTATTACATGTTCATACACGTGGATAGTTGATGCCCGTTTTTTCTTCTTTTTCTTTTTGCAGCTTTGCGAGGGTATATCAGTCTATGTGTGAAGATAGCTCAACCACACATAGAACAATTCAATGGATAGAGATGAAAGTAAACATGTTATTTTGTCAACTAGTTATATATTCGTAAGAAATTTTATTATCTAAAAAAATGCTTTTTTTTTATTTGTAGCACAAGAGGCAATCGGGAGATTGGGAGTGTTGATATTATGTCATGTGCTATATGCGATTGATCGCACTCCGTCCAGGCATAGATCACTTGAGTCTCAATAAGGTATTCGTCTTGTTTTTCAATTTCATTATTAATGGTTGCATGTGTTATTATATTTTTTTAATATATCAATCAACTACAATTAATTATCGTTTTTTTAATGTTTTAGTGCTTCAAGAAGGACGCGAAACCATTTCGAAACAAAGATTTGGATGAGGTTCGAGAAATATGGGGCAATTATGTAATGAAATGTGAGCTCCAAACGTTCGCAATATAATAGATTTCTCCCGTCATTTTGATAGAACATACTTGCAATTATGTACTATTTTTTATTCATTACTATATATGTTTGTATTTTTTCTGTAGATATTAGTATATTTGTGGCACCATCAATCGAGAGCTCGGTAACAAGGTTAGCCCGATCCCTCAACCTTCTAACGAAATAGCATCTCCGATCTAGGCCCCGATCATTGCGAATCCAACCGGGAACAGTACCGGTACTGTAGCAGCTCAGGTACTCGTTCCTCCTCCTACTTGTGAGCCGAATAGAGCTGATCGAGCTGAGCCAGAGGTGCCACTGCAAGCTTCTCTAGCTGAGGAAGATAGGTCCACAGAGAAGAGAACCATATGCGAAAAGCCTTCACAGTCACAGGCCGCCTGCGAGCTGATAACTAGCTCTCAAATGAAGGAACCGGATGCTACTGAACATGACACTAACTTGGAGAAGGCCGAATCTGTTGGTCTAGATTTAATCGTATATCAATCTCCAGAATCGATGGAAATGCCCCCAAGTTCACCCATGCCTGCCGCCACTATCAAAACCTCAAACAAGAAGAACCGTGAAGCTTCTTGCCATACCTCCAGTGTCACGCAATCAATGATTTACAGACCAGCAAAAACAATCGAGACCCCCCTAAGGCCAAGCCAAAGGCCAATCTCAGAACAGGCCCTCATGGAGGATCAAATTTCGATTCAAGACCTGCCAGTAACTTCGGGTACTCCCATACTGCACAGAACTCTCTCATGTCCTCGTTTGCGAGAACACTGGCTTGATAAATGTATGATTACCAGCAGTCCAGAACCCGGTCTGAACAAAAATGAGGAATTTTGCTCCGACATAACCAACGCGGATGGAAACTATGTGGAAAACATAAGGATGCAGATAGAATTCGAAGAGCAAGCTCAAATTCCAATCACAACAATCAGGTATAAACTTCGCTCTCGAACCATAGAGGAGATCTATAAAAAAAAAGGGAAAAACAAAAACAAAATTCAACAAGAAAGAAAAAGAAAAAGGTGCAGAGAGATGTTCTGATACATTGCTTTTCTGAAAACGATACCTACTGATAAAGTTCATACTTCAAGCTGCTGGAATGGGAATTTGATTTTGTGCGGATATTGTGACTGCTGTTGTTCTGAATGTTGCATTTGCTCTGCCTATGGATATACAATTTGTATTTGATCTCTGTGTGATAAGGACCAAGGTATTAATGCTCTTGTGCTGAGCCCTGTTGCTTCTTGGACTCGTGTTTTGACTGGAATTTTGATTGGTATAATTTTTGGGCTATGATTGGTATAATTTTAGCTGCCCATGCGATTGATTAAATGAGTTTTGGAATTTTGATGATCCTGGAATCATTCGGTCTAGTGATGCAATTGCTGGAAAATGGCTGCTACTTGGTTTGGTATGTGATATATGGGAGGATATCCTTTTGAAAAACAGAGCCAAGGCCGTTTTGTACATGGCGAGACCGTCGTCTACTCTCGCAATTTTACCCAAAATAACTAACTAGAAGCATGCGGTAAGTGGGATCGTATCCTCAGGGAAAGGGTAGAATTAAGAATTGTACAGTGATAGAATAAGCGATTAAGCGATGTGTAGACTAAATAGAAAACAAACGAGAAATCAACCAAAAGAAGAAAGGTGTGTTGCCTTGAGGGAGGCCAGTGGTAATGACTTCAATCAGTTATCCTTGACTTAGTGTTAACACGTGTATGAGGGGGTCGGTTTTCTAGTGAACTTAAGATTGATCTCCTTGATAGGTCTCACAATCCTAACCCACCATGCTCCTCTATCTTCCCTTGATAGGGCAAGATTTAGGCTCGCTTCCTAATTCCAGATCCCTATCTGACACTACACTAAGACAAGTACTAGTGTGCAAATGATCCTAAGTCTTTTCATTCCTTGACCTCCACTATCAGTGGATACCGCACAGTAGAAAATCGCTTCCTCACTCAGATCTTAGGACTCATACATAGGTTGTTCTATGTTCTGTTGGTTTCATTCCAATTTCCTTTAATTGCACTGAATTGATTTCAGTGGATACCGCAAATCATATAAAGGCGTAATCGTGAGTGAGTAAATATTGAAATGAAACACTAACTGACATGGAACTTAAACCAAACACAAAATACGCAATTCAAATGTCTCAAAACGATATTAAGTCATTACACCTAATCCCTCAAGCAGCACTAAAAATCTAGCCGATCATGTTGATCGGCTTTGAAAATGAGTTTAACAAAGCCAGATCAAACATCGCTATTACAAATGGATAGAGTTGAATGAACTCCACTCTGATCCTTAAAACCCTAGACTCTCAGAACTCCTCTCTCTTTTCTCAGTTGATCCCCAAAACCCGAAAAAACTCCTGATCTTCCTTTCTCTCCAGCTTTTATAGTTTTGCATTGCCGACTTAGCTTGGTGAGCTTCCTGGAAATTTCCTTTGTGTGCCAAGATGTTGACACATGCTCCTGCATTTACAACAGATCATTTGGTGAAGACACGTGTACTTAAGAGATGACAACAATCAGGCCACAATATTGGAAAGCTTAACTACTAAGTTTGCCAAATAAGTTGGACAGAATGCGGAGTTGGTGTCTACGAAATGCATGAGGAAATGACTAACTAAAATGATGAAGTAACAATGCATGAAAGACTTCCTAACTCAAGACTTGACAAAAGTAAAATAGACTAATAATAACAAAGGGAGGAAATATGCATTGAAGTGCATGTGTGTGAAGTTGATGCATGCCAAACGTTCAAGAGAAAAGCATGAATAAAATGGAATGAAAACAGAAAAGAAAAGATGCAACAAGAACAACAGACAGTGCTCGTGTGCTAGTGGGGTGGCGGTCGCACGATGCGACCGCCGTGTGTTCGTGCGGCCGCCGTGTGTGCGTGTGTGAGAGGGCGGCCGCACGATGCGGCCGCCGTGAGGGGTTGGCGGCCGCACGATGCGGCCGCCGTGCATGTGTGTGTGTGTGTGGGCGGTCGCATCGTGCGACCGCCGTGTGTGATTGTTTTTGTGTGTGCTGAATGAGTTGTGCGTTTGTGTGCTTGTGAGAGTTTGTGTAGTGTGAATGGTTGTGGACTTTAAGCTTTGTGTGATGTGTGCTTGTGTGAATAGTTATGGACTTCAAAGAAGAGTTGGAGGTCAGTGGCATACATGACTAAATATTTTGCACAAAATCACAAAATATTCACATTATCACACGATACTTAGCCATTTATCAATGTTTCCAAATACTGCACATTTTGCATACCATTGACACACCAAGCATCATTTTCACTCATAATTCACAACAAAGAATAAAGAAAGCGGAGCAAATAAGTCGACTAAACATCGACTTATCAGTACCCATATTATGGGACACAACAATTGGAACCACTTAGGTGGAGTTAACTTGGCCAAGCAGTGGTATAGTGTTGGCTTGGAGGATCCTGATTGTTTTAGTGTCAATTTTGAAAATTTTTCAATCTTTACACTGATTAAAACATTGAATGTGATGAAAGGTGAGTTATATTATAGTTGGTCCACTTATCCAGCTGACATAGCCTTTAATATTGTTGATTGGAGACTTTCATGGTTTAGACAGATTGGTATATACTTGACTAGTACAAAAAGGTTAAGAGCTGAACTCGGCTGGATTGCTATTGCTTCATATAATCTGGCTAAAACTAATGTATGGGACAGAGAGAATTACTACTTGGAACGATTCTTAGTAGTGGTTCTCTAAATCTCTTTCTTTAATTAGTTATTGGCATGTAGTGGAGTAGTACTCCAAGTTTACGATTTCTTAGCTTTGTTGATGTAACAGTGCGACAGGTATATCCGGCACCATATTTTGCTCAGTTTGGTATATATTTTCGATTTAAAAAAAAAAAAAAAGCCTTTGGTTTATATGGGTTCATGATGGTTATGGACTATTCCCTATGCTCCATGTTGGGAAGGTTAAGAAATGGTCCCAATACTATATGTCTTGGTTTGAGATAGGTTCTTTAGAGAGATTCTAAATACCTAGACGTAGAGAGATGTGTCCAACATGTTCTAACACCTAATACTCACAATATTTAACACAAAAAAAAGATGTAAACATGCAATATGAAGTGTATTTCTACCGTGGCATAGATTCCAAGGCAAAACTTTATATAAAACTCTAAAACTACATGAATTTGTGTATGTGTGCATTTCTGCCGTGGCATAGATGCCATGGCAGAGATTTGCTTGTGTGCTTGTGTTTTATGAGTTATAGAGTGCGTGTGCATTTTAATATCATGTGTATTTCAGTCGTGGTATAGATGCCACAGCAAAACAATGCATAAAATGACCCTAAACTACATGAATAAATGTGTGTGAGTTGTAGTGTATTTCTGTCATGGCATCTAAACAATCAAAACAAGGGGTTTGCCCTCAAAATAGGACCAATAAAATGAGTTTTTCCCTCTAAACAAGGGTTTTGCAAAAAAACAAGACCAAAATTGCAATTGTAGGCAGGTTTGTTTGCATTTTCTCGTTTTTTTTTTTGCCAAAAAATGGGTTTTAGACTAAAGAACTATGTTTTCAAAAAAAACATTGTTTCCAACAAAATAACATCATATTAGGATAATATTACAATTAAAAATTCACTTTCGACCAAAAAACACCATTTTGAGGACAACAATAGTGGAATGTCTGAAAGATGGACGAAAACACCCTTGTACAATGCCATTTTGCGACATGAGATTTTTGGCCCAAAAGCTTTGTTTTAGGCTCTTGGTTGACGAGAGAGACCCACAAAACTGGAGGTGCATATAGCTGGGAGGACAAATGCAACTAATACAAAACTCTACAATATTCAGAAGTGTTTCAAAACAGGAAAACTTACCAGCTAGATGGCTGGCAGAAAAAAGAAGACAAGACACAAGAGACTTGCTAGAAGAAGTAAGAAGACTGATATGTATGGATAGACTTGGGACTCCACATTTGAAAAGAACATCAGTGGGGAAAGAAGAGAGAAAGTCATTTCTAAGGGTGACCCCTGTCTGTGTTGTTAGGACATGTTTGCCATATGAGTTTCATGTTCTAAAATGATATCACATAGCTGATCTATGGTAATCTAGCCCCTGTTTGTTGTTGTTAGAGTAGGTTTGCTAAACTAAATCTGATGAAAACTAGAACCTCTGGCCCGTCCTTGCTAATGTTAGTGCAGGTTGCCAAATCTTAATTTTGAGGATAAGGTAAAGAGGAGGAACAACCAGGTCTGTTGGCTCTGTCCTTATGAAGAGACCAATGAATACTTTTGCATGATCCTCATGATGCCATGAAGGCAATTATAGATGTATAGTCTTAGCTACTAGTTAGTAGTTGGAGATCCCCTTTTGTTTTTAAATGGAGGGATATCTCTACTCCTATTTTAATAGACTAGATTTGTATATGGAGCAAGTAAGCCATTTATGTATGGAAGAAAGGCTCTGCTTTTGCTTATATTGCATATAACTTTTGTAAATGGAGTAGTACTCCACATTAACGTGTTTTTAATCCTCTTAATCAATTTGGACGTAGTTTGTAAGAGTGGTATTAGGGTATATCCATCACCCAAAAAATTATCTGATATATTGGGAGTGGCAACCCACCTCGCAATAGAGGTTTTGCCAAAAAAAAGCTTGTTTTTAGGCTAAGTTGAAGCATTTACTCTTTTAACTTTCTCTCTCTAAAAAAGAAATGCTCCTCATTCTCACTAAATTAAAAAAAGACAATATAATCAGCATTTAATCGTGTAACCGTTAGATCCTTACTTAAAATAATCTGACCCATTTGTTATAACTAACCCCATAGCTCTTATTGATTACAGAAATGGCCACTCACCCTCCTACTAGTTCCATTCAAAATTCTGCTGATGGTGGCCCTTTCTCCTCTTGTCATGGTTAATTAAGCACTTCCCAGTTTCATTCAACTGAAGTACCTTCTCACACTGCAAAATCTGCTCCTTATTGGAAATAAGATCCTTAAAAAACTTAGTGTAAGTTGGCACTGTCCTTACTAAATCTAGCAAAAAAATTTCCACTGTGATCTTCCTAACCATCTCAGCAAACTTATTGAACTAAATCTTCCTCTTTGTTGGCTGCACCCTTTGAGGAAAAGGTAAAGGTGATACAAATCCTTTAAAATTAAAAGCACTTGGAGGTTCTTTCTTCCTCCCTTTTTCCTTTACCTTTTTTCTAGTGTTCCACTTGCTTTGGAACTTCATCCGTGTTTGACTGAACCTCGTATGCTACTGAATCATCCATTGAATGCTCTTCCTTAGAAATCAACATGGGGTGCAATTCCTTACCACTTCGAAGTGTAACTGCATGGCATTACTCTTTTTCTTTGGGTTGGGGAAAGTATCACTCGGTAAAGACCCAGCGGATCTATTATGCAATAAACTGGCTATTTGGCCCATTTGAGTCTCCAGATTTTTCAAAGTAGTTCCATGCTCCCTTAAAATCCCACCATGTGTTTCCACTTTTCTCTAAAGTAGCACATCATTGATCACCCACTGCAACAAGCTTGTCCATTTTGGATACCAGTCATGCCATCATATCTTCCATAGTGGCTTAGTACCCTCATTTTGGGTGCCTTGCTGGTTTTCAAAACCTGATGGATAAGTATGTCTTGATGCATTATACTGTTGTCTATTCTGACCTCCTTGATACCATTAATTATTTACTAGCCCCTTCCATTGATTAGAATTAGAATTTTGGTTGTAGTTAACATATTGCACAAGCTCGTTAGTGACTTGAGGACACTCATCCATATGATTCGCTTCTTGACATAACCCACAAGATGGTGTTATTTTAGACCTCAACACTTTCTGAATATTAACCAATGTATTCTACATGGTTGCCATTTGCGCCTCCAAGTTAGATGCCTTATCCAATTCTAACATACCCACTTGCCTTCTTCCTTGAGTAGTACTTGCACTAGGAAGCATGATTTCATTGTTAATTATGCATTCGAAAATCTCTTCAACCTTTTCTGGTGATTTTTCACGCAAATTGCCTCCAGCTGTGAGATTCACCAAATGCATAGTCCCATTGCAAAAGAAGTTCAGCTCTTGTTCCGACTCTAACCCACTGTTTGGGCACTTATGAAATAGCTCACGAAACCTATCCCAAGCCTCCGTGAATGATTCATTATCACCTTGACAGAACTGCATAAATTCCATTCGGATCTTGTCCATGCAAGATGGAGGGAAGTATTTAGTCAATAACCTCTTTGAAACTTCATCAAAAGTCTCAATCCTTCCCCCATTAATAGAGTCATACCAACTCTCGGCTGCCCCCTGAAGTGAGAAAAGGAACAATAACCTCTTCATAACATCATGAGAAATGTGATTGAGCTTGCAAGTATTACACAATTTAAGGAATGTCTTTAAATGAGAATGTGGATCTTCAGAACTCAAACCCTGGAATATTGGCCCATGCTGTACTAAAGTGATCAAAACAGGCGGCACTTGATGATTTTCTGCAACCACAGTACAAGTGTTATCCAAATCATCCATTCTAGGCTTATAATGATCACCATAGTGATACCTTGGTGCCTTCGATGGTACTGGTGGATTCACGAGTATATTTTATAGATATATTTAGCCCTATCAAATTTTGGTGTTGTTGTCGAGGAAAGCAATCGTGCTAAAATTTTAATTTATTTTATTCTTCTTGCTTTACTTTCTTTCTGTGTACTTCACTTTTTCATTATGGTTCTTACAGGAAGAATCGTTTTGGGTAAACAGATTGTTTGCCCAAGATGAGATCATTTGGAAAAATAGAGTACAAATTGAACCCCGAACTTGCAATGACTTTGCGAGCTAAGAAGAAGTTAGAATTTGAGGAAGTAAGTATAAATATGTAAAAATATTTAGAGCGTGTCAAAATTGTGCAGTATCCATAAATAAGTATAAATAGCAACTGTAAATATGTATAATGGGTGGAAAATTGTGTAGTATATATAAATAAAATATAAATCTGCACATGTTTGGAATTTTGTTTTGATTGTGTAAATGTATAGTTATTGATGATTATTAGTCGAATAAAAAAAATGTTTTGAATTGAATATGTATAGTTATTGATGATTATAATTTTATAAGAGAGATGTCTGAAATTTGTAATTAAAGCAAAATGGAATATTATTGTGCACGTTTTTTTTGTGATATATAGATGTACAGAATTTGTTGACAGAAGAATAGATGACCACATATAATTATTAGGATAAATGAAAGCGAACATAAATTCGTAATTATAAATTATGTATTCTAACAATGAGAAAGAGATGAAAATATTCTATTGTCTCATATAGTTGTACTAGTTGGCAATCAGCGCGCCAGCGCCCTGTAATTATATGTTATTTTCCGTTATAATTTTAATTCAGTATAATAGATATAAGTAATATAATATTTGTTGCATAATACATGTACTAACATTTACGATTAATATTTTCACAAACCTACCCATAACTTTACTCGCTATATATGTCTATACATATTTAAACATTTTCATAAGATACATGGTTGCCAATACTTGTACACACACTTATACATATACATATATTTGTATACACTATACGCACTTTCGTATATTTGCAAATATAACACTTATTTTTACACTATAGATTCGTACACATTTTGCACGTAATGTGCACACTACGTATATACATATATTATATACATTGTCACATGTTATAAATATTTGCAAATTCTTCTTACATTAACACACACTACGCATATATGTATACACTAAATATATTTTCATATATTAGCACATATTTAATTATTTATCAAACTATAATTTTTTTACTAATTTTTCACATATTTTCGACGCTAAATATATTGCACATAATATTTACGTTTGCACACACTTTAAATATTTGCACATTCTTCTTACACATTAACACATTCCATATATGCAAATATTTACACATATTTGTTCACACACTTATTCATAATACACATATTTATACACTATACATACTTCTACACATTTTACACGTATTTTTCATACACATATTAACACGTGCTTCACACATTTTTACACACTATACACATATATATATACCGCACATATTTTCACACACTATATATTTTTACACGCTACATATATTAATACATATTACGCACAATTTCACAAAATCGACGTATTTATACATACTAAACATATTTTCACATACTATACATTTACACACATTTTTCACAATATAAATATTTACACGTAATACACAATTTTTAAAACACTATATTTGTACACATACTCGCATATTTTCATATGCTACATATATTTATACATAATTCATACATTTTAATACACTATGCATATGAACACATATACACATACTACGCATATTTTCACACACTATGCATGTTTACACATCGTACACATATTTTACTCGTTACACATACATATACATATTACACATATTTCTCATACACTATACATATTTACACATATATACACAGATAACACACAGTTTCACACACTATACATTTTATACATACTGCACATATTTTTATACACTACATATTTGCACATACTATTCGTATTTTTACACACTATACATATTTGCACATAATTTATATATTTTAACATATTGTACATATTTTCACATACTACAAATATTTTCTACCGATATAATAATTTATACATACTATAGATTTTTTCATATACATATCTACACATATTACACACATTTTCACATACTATACATATTTATAAAAACTTCAAACATTTCCTCACACTATACATATTTAACGTATTTTAACACATTGCATCTAATTATATATATTACATATATTTTTACACATTATTATCTAAAATAAGGGATATCCTTTAGAAGTATACATATTAAGAGCGATTGTCCAGCTTTCGTCGTTCGTCGTTCTTCGTTGGACAGCTGGCCACCACTGCTGACGTGTCCTTTCCTTCCGCTGGGTCCATGGCCACCACTGTTGACGTCTTTTAGTTTGTTTGCTCGTTTCATCGTTTGATTTCGTTCTTCTTTTTTGTTTCATTCGATTAGATGTTTTCTTGATTAGACTTTGGCGTGTTTCAGATAATTGTCAGAGCATTAAATCCTAGGCTCCTTTCTCCCTTCCTCTCTCCCTTTACGCATTGGATTCTTTTTTATCTGATACTTAGTTTGGTTGCCCTAGATTTTCTCTCCTCTTTCTCTTTCCATATGAACGGCCGCCTCTAACAAGAAAGTTTTGGAAACGAAAAAATTTGTTTTCTTCCCTCTTCCTCTGTTTTCCCTAGCCGTTTCTTCTATTTTTGTTTTCCTCTCCAAATTTTTTCAGCATCCCTTTCTTTTTCTTTTGTTTTTTTTGGTTTATTTAGGATATTATTGTCGTGAGGCCAAGGCTCAACCCGTGGTCGTAATTAGAAAAATCCTGTTTCAGCAACCCACACTAAGCAACTGAAGAAAGGTTCGATTGTTGTTGTTTTAGAAGTTAATTTTGTTTTTGTATTTTTGCTTAACTGAGATTTTATTCAGATATGTTGAAATCCCATGAAGAAAGATCCAACAATTTTCAACTTTGGACCTTTTTGCGTTAATTTTTAATAGGGACTGTGCGTATTAAAGATGGATGGTAGATGATTTTTTGGGGTTCTCTCTTTCACAAAAAAATTCATGTTTTAAGGTTTAAGGTTTGCTGGTTCAAGTTAATTCATGTTATAATATAAGCATTACCTCTTTAGCTTTCCTTGGTTTGCTGGTTCAAGTTAATAAATTTCTAATACTATTTATCTTGGTAATCTTACTTATTATGGAAATTTGTAAATACAAGTAATTATGTTTTGAAAGATGTGAACAAGTCAACAAAAAATTTTGAGATCTTGGTAGCTGAACTATGCCATGAGCAAGCACTTATTTCGAGTTGTGAGCTTGTTCTAATTCTTATATATATGCATTGACAATTTCACTTTTCCGACCTTGCTATTATCTTTCAAACTCATACATGGCTGCCATCTTACATTCATCTGAGCATATTTATTGCTGTGAAGTTGACAGTATCATCTGAAGACTTTAAAAGAAATAGCATGGATTTAAGGAACTATTCAAATTTCACTGAGGTCCAAGAAACAAATTATCTACAAAAAACAATCTGGAAAGTGGTAGTTTGAATATCATAACTGGGATGAAATTTCATTTTCTTCATATTTTTCTTGTTGGTAAGATTTAGAATATTAAGATGTTAAACTTCTTTGTCACCCTCTTGCTTGGATTGATCACAAATTCAAGTTATTGACTGATGTTTGATAATTGTACATTTACCATGGTTTCTTGGAATTAAATTTCTGATTGCACCTTCCCTATATGTAGAAGTTTGTTTAGACAAACTTTATTTGGCTGTTATCACATCATTGGGTGTTGTATTATTGATAGACAATGGAGTATGACAAAGAGGGGTCTGCCTTGCATATACGTGAAAAGAATATTCTGGAGAATCAATATGTAAAGGTTTGTGTTTATCCAACACAGCTGCTATTGTGTTTTTATACTTTAATCTTGCAGCTAAGAGGATGTGTATTCCACTGCAGATTGGTGCATTCCACACACTGGAAATTGAGCTACATCGACCTTTTGTCTTAAGGAAGGTATGATTCTCATATCATACTTCGTATTAATTTTTATCATGTTGTGTATTGAAAGGGAATCCTAGATATATTACATGAGATTTACTGTTGTCCCAAGTCTTAAGCTGATGAATGGTGGTTCTATAAATTGGTTGATTTTCTAATTATAAATCTATTGGCCTTAGTTTGGCTTCTGCATGATTTTGAGGTGGAAATTTGTTGTTGTTTACTTTCCTTGTATGGGATTCCCGTAAGTGGATGAGAACAGAAAATGTAATTCAAATTAATGCATATGCTTGCTCTCCTCTACCTTATATTTGTTCTGGAGTTGCTAAGTTTAAATTGTTAGTGTATAGGAACTTTTTATTATGCTTGCTAGAGTACCAAGAGGTGATTTCTGCCTACATAGTTGAGGAGGTGATCTGATCATCCATTATTTCCAACAACTTTTTACTTGCTGTTTACAGGCTTGTAGCCTTAGCAACTTTCAATTTTTATTTAAGCAAATAGGATAATAGACCTTCCAAAAATTCCTCAAAAGAAAGAAAAATGTGAGTGGAGCTCTCACCAGGGACTGCCTACTATGTTGATAACCAATGCACTGAAGTCAATCTTTCTGTTTGGAGTAAAAAGAATGTATTGCTTATGCTTAAACTTGTTGCGGATAAATTATGTGGCAGAACTATTATGTGCTTGGGGGCAGTGAATTGTAAAACTTGACTATTGCTGCTGCTGATAATTGTTGTCGATAATGGAAAATTTGATGGCAAGATCCACTCATGTGTTTTTTGTTAAACCATTCTGGTTGCCTACATTTATCCATAATGGACATCTGGATTTGCACTCAAACGATGTAATATGAGCAATGTACTGGATATATAGACTTGTTCTAGCTTTCTGTCCTTCATGGTAGATTATTCACTAAGCTTATAGTTTTCTCATATACTCCTTAGAGGGAATTAGAGCATCGATACTTTGGTAATCACTAAAGTCGCGGTTCTATAATTCCCACCTTTAGATAATAGGAAGTTTCATTTAATGGAGTAGTACTCCAAATTTTTGCTTCACATGCTTGTAGTGGTGTGGTCGGGTATATCCGGCATCGTATTTTGTTCACGATGGTATAAAGCTCTTTTTTCGTTAAAAAAAAGAGTAAAAAGAATGTATACGAAGCCTAATGAATAGCCTGAGTTTTGTTTGCATTGAGAGTTTCTCTGCAAAATTTGATTCATCAGTCAGTTGGAATATAATTTTTTTCGAATTGGCATTTTGTCTATTTTGGTTTGAAGTGTTATAGATCATGTTGGTCATTTGCATATAAATTGATTACTTTTCTGAATAAGGATTTTGACAAATTTATTCACGGCAACATCTGTGCTGCAGATATATAAGGTTTTTGTCATATTTGCTTGGAGGTATGGGACTCACTGCATTAGAAGTACTCCACCAATCTTCTGGAATGCATTGAGGAACATTGTTCTTTTCTTTGTTTCAGCACCTTATCAGTTAGATTTCAATGCGTATACTTTAAGAAATCTTATGATAATTGGAAAAGTTAACAAATCTTGTAATTTTTTATTCTTCCACTTAACTCCTATTTTGAACTGCGCATCGATATCTTTAAAAGGGTTTAACATAAGCTATTGGCTTGATTCTGTGTTGACTATATCTTCAATCTGACCAGGCCCAACTGTATCTAACTTAAATGCTCTGTTTCATTGTCATTGGGTAGCTCATTAACCGTATCCAGTCTTCCATTTATTTATACAATGCATTTTCCTTCAAACTTATAAATTACATACCAAATGGTAATTTTGTTATAATGTCATTTTATGCTTCTCTGAGATTTTGGGCATTGAGTTGCTGAAACCATGCCATTAAATGATCCCCTGCTTGGCTTTAGCTGTCATTTTAGTCACTGAAAGATATTGATTTAATCAGGATTTAAAAGCTATTTGGTCATGTTTAACCATATATATGAATCAGGTAATAATTGATGCATGTAAGAAAGTTCATTTTTTTGGAGAAGAGGTCACAGCTGATTTTGTGATTCTTCTAACTATTTTGGCATGAATTATGATTGGGTGTGAGAAAGCAATGAGTCAACTGCAAAGTTATTATATTACCTCTGACATCGAGGTAAGCATGGTTGTTTTCTTTGAATAATTTGTTTTCACACATTTCCTTGGTTGACTTAAACATGCTATATAAAGGTATTACTTGTTAAGAAAATGCAGAGGGAACCTAATTGTGACATTTCAACCCGTATGTTATTGCATTTTAAAATCTAATTGGGACTGGGAAATAAAAGATTATAAAAGCTTAAATTTGATTTCTTGTATTTCCGAAGCATGGAGAATGTTTCTTGATTGATGTAGCGGTGATAGTGTGAATTTGTTTTCTGTACCCACATAGATTTTCCTTTTTCATTCCTTTTTTTTAGGTACCAAAATTCTTACTTTTGCCTTAATCAAGCTAAAATTTTGTCTACCTCGAATGATTGCTGTTGTGGACAAGTTATAAATGCATCGCCTCATTTTTCAAGGTAAACAATGCTAAACTTTGATTTTGAAGATCCTCCTTTTCTTGTTCCGTTTCTATAATCTAATTTGTTGTTTCCATATATCAATTTTTCCATTTCAGCAAATCTAGATTCATTTTTTACACAAGCATTTTCAAAAAACAATTCCAGTGTTGTGGAAAAACTGACATGATTAGTTTTATATGTTGATCCATGATCATGCGGTAATCTGAAATTTGATTTATTTCATAAGCCTTTGCTATGCTTTCACATTTTTTTTGCATTGAATAAAATATACCCGAACTTGTTTTGGTCTCTATACGTGGTAGTTTTGTTCTATGCTTACTATGTCCCAACTCTTATAAAACATTAGTATTGTGTGGACAGTAAAAAAAAAGTACTGATCCATTTCATTGACTCAAGAAGAATGTCATATGTGTGTTGTTCAAGACTTGAGTACATGTTTGGTTCCATTTTCCACCTTCTTGCAGTTGGTAAATTTATATAGTACATTGTTCTTGACCGAAAGGATGAATAGCAATCCATAAATGTGTATCATACTCTTACTTGAACGCCTATGGTCCATGATATTATTTGGGATTTTTTCACTAAAGTTATAAATGTTTTTTTCCCTATCAACGATGAATGACATATTATCAAGTTTCATCGTTATTACTTGTGGGGCAATCTGTATACGTGGGAGCAGAATGGTGAATGAATTGGAAATTTGTGGATTTGAGGCCACCACACAATTTGGATTTTACATTTTGTTGATGTAGAGTTGTAGTGCAAGACCAAGTTGTAGTCCAGTTTATTCTGGCAGTAGAAGTTGTAAGCTCAAATTCGTAGCAATAAACCTTCTGCAATGGATTTTAGTTTGTAAGCTGCGACCTAATTAGTTTCTTACTATTCGTCCTGTCAGTTTTACCAATATATCATAGTTATGTGCATCTACTGAATTGCTATAATTATATTATAGGTGAATGGATCCTTCAATTTTAATTGCTTCTAATCACATATAATTTAAATTTAGACTCAACACCTTGCCAACTCAAAGTGCAAACTACTTCAACGCAAACCCTTCAACGGCTTCTTGTGGTATTCATAACAAGAAAGGGTCCTACATAATTTTTTTTGCCATCCTTAACTGCTTGACTTAAGTGGACTGAAATGTAATGCAATGGTTTAATCTTTTACTGATTTTTTTATTTTAGTTCATGCTAAGTACTTTTCACAATAAAGTGCCAAAAAAAATAGGAGCGCCTACCTCAAGTATGACATCTTTGGATAATTGGATGTGTAATTCTTACTGTTGGAATTGGAAATTGTTGTGTATGTGGGTTTTGCTCTTCCTAGATATTTACCACCATTAATATTTTCATGCTTAATGTTTTTCGAATTTGCATTTGCCAAATATTACTCTTCTAATTTTTTTTCCCAATGCAAAATATATTACTCTCCTAATTTGTCCCATTGTCTGTCTCTCTTAAATTTGATTTTTTTTATAAATGCTGGTGTAATAAAAAAATATAATTTTTTTTTATATTTTTATAACAATCCATACAAAATAGTAAAACTTATATCAGAAAAGGTTTAACTAAAAACATCACATTTGCTGTTTTTGTAATTTATCTTAACAATTATTTTTACTAATTAAATAGTAAAACTTGATTCTTTTCATAATTTGAATTCGATGTATAATTTGAATATTATCCTTTATTTTTTATATGCTAATACATTCATTTTTGTATTTGGGATTATTAATTCACCAAAATTCCAATTATTCAACTTCAAATAAAATGGAAATTTTCCAAAAAATTTAAAAGTGAATTGGAACAATGTTTGGAGGACTATATCCATTTTAAGAACCTTTGCTAGTATTTTATGTTGAGTGAGTGGAGAGAAAATTTTTATTGAAGTCTTACAGTTGGATTAATCTTTATTATATACTTAAAGTGTAACATAATAAGAAACTAAAGACCATAGATGTCCAAAGTTAAATGTATGAAATATATGTAAATATGTATAAAGATGTCCAAGTTTGAATATGTGATATATATGTAACTATGTATAATGTGTAAAACTTTGTGTAAGTATATATAGTGTGCAAAAATGCATGTAGTATGTTTAAAAATGTATAATGTGTGAAAATATATATAGTATATGTACAAATTTATACGCCTGAAAATATGTATAGTGTCTCAACAAATTCTGTATATTTATATATCACAATGAAAACGTGCACAATAATATTCCATTTTGCTCTAATTATAAATTTCAGACATCTCACTTATAAAATTATAATCATCAATAACTATACATATTCAATTCAAAACATTTTTTTTAATTCGACTAATGATCATCAATAACTATACATTTACACATTCAAAGCAAAATTCCAAACATGTGCATATTTATATTTTATTTATATATACTACACAAGTTTCCACCCATTATACATATTTACAGTCTCTATTTATACTTATTTATTGATACTATACAATTTTGACACGCTCTAAATATTTATACATATTTATACTTACTTCCTACATTTTCACACAATTTACATATTATGGATACTATTCACATTTCACACATTATATATATATATATATATATTTCATAGATTATTCATATTTTCATATTATACACATTTCCAAACAATATACATACTTAGATTTACATTACATTTTTTTATTTTATAATATTTTGTATTCACATATACTTTAATCATTTACGTATTGTACTTGCTTTGCGTATTTTGCCACGTTATATATATTAATATATGCTTCACAAATTTCTATCATACTATAAACATTAGCACATACTATGCATAGGGTATATTTTTACAACACTATTTTTCTTTACATACTACACATATTTATATATACGCACACAATTAAATATTTTTTCATATGAACACAGTTCGTTAGATTATGAAACATATTTGTTCTTAACATTTACTGTCAAATTTTGATAATTCATTATTAAATTATAATTTGTTATCAATTTTAAGGTTGCTTTCTAAAACTTAATCATTTCTAATGACTCATGCAATTTTTGTTCAGGGCAAATCACACCGCAGCGCGGTGTTATCTACTAATTAAGATAAAGTAATAAGCGGCCAAAATGGTCGTCCAATTCACGTGACCCAGGCTGCGATCACGTGAGCGTCTCCAAAGTAAAAAACCCCGCTTTGTCAAACGACGTCGTTCCCACTTCTTCTCCTCGGTTTGTTTTCTTTTCCCCACCCGTTACTGCCTCTCTCTCTTGCTTCTGTCATCTCTGTCAAATTCTCCGAATTGAAGTCCTATCACCTCGCATCTCTCAACTCAGCCCTCTCACCTCGCCTCGCATCTCTCACCCCATCTCTCCTCTCTTGCCTCTTCTCCACTCCTCTCTGAGTCTGCTGTTTTCTGCCGGATGGAAAATATTTCCGCTGTGTTGCTCGAGAAAGCTGAGCAAAAATACTCTCTGTCCTTTCTTGCAGCTTCCTTGAATTTTTCTCTTTCTTCAAACCCTAGCAAACAGTCATTCATATTTCACATTCTCTTTTTTTCGCAAACCATAGCCGCATGCTTCATCTTTTTTACTTTTCTTTTTTTTATTTACCCATGATGCTTTCCTTCAATACTTTGTTCTATGAACCCGTATTTAGGCATCCATCCTGGATGGCGTATGAATATGCAACCAGATTTTGCAGCCATGTCGGTGTTCATGGACAATTGTTTGGAGGATTTGCATATTTTTAGCTGGGTGTTGTCCTCTATTCTATAGTATTTGTTTCCTTAACTCTTCATTATGAATTTTGTGGGTTTTTGCATATGTAGAGATGATCTTGCGTACAAAAAATGGAATCTGGATTGTGAACTAGGAAATTGTGTTTCTAGGGAGTCATGTAAGCAATCAGGATAAGTTGCGCCGGTTTCCCTATAAATTGTGTTTCATGATTTTTATGTCTATTACCTTTTTGTGTTGGATTTTATGCCTATTAATCTACTTTTTGTTCTCTTTTCCCCAATCACTCTCCACTGCCGCCCTCCTATCTCCTCATACTGCCACCATTCTGGCTCCTTATATCTCCGTCTCTCCCTCTCTACATAAACAAAAGCTCCAGGCTTTCGGGGATCTGGGTTATTCAATGTTGACCTCAATAATCAAAGGGATCGTTCAAAAGGTGTATCATCAACAAACACAAAAAGAAAAGGCAATGGATGCATTGAACAGAGCAGCAAACAACAACGTGTTGATAAGTGTTTTGCTAATTGGGTGCTTTGGGGCTTTGAGTGTTCGGTTAATGAATCGGCAGAGAGACATTGAGGCATTGGAGGCAGAGAAAGACTCTTTGTTCAAACTCAACAAAGTCATCAAGACCGCTATTTGGGACTAGAAGAAACAACTCTTTGCCGAGGCTAAGGCTGGGGCTACTTCAAAGGACTCTAAAGCAGCCCCACTGGTTTCTCTTTCCAAGCTCAAGGCCATTTATGGTGAAGTCACTACCCCATCTGTCCCAGTTGGAGGTGCTGACAGGGAAGATGGTAAATCACCTAACTCAAAGATTGTCATTTGATGAGCCATCTTTTATGTTGGATTCGTCTTTGCTCAGCTGATTTTAGTCAAAAAATTACTGTAGTCTATAGAATGTAGCGAGAATCTTGTTCAAGTCTGCATCTTTATTAACAATTTAACATATACTGATGAAAAATGTGGAATGACTTTGCCTGTCTCATTTTGATGCATATGTTGTTATTGTCTTTCTTTGCTGCCCAATTTCAGTAAGAAAGGAACTTTTACTAAGCCGGTTAGCAGTGTCAATAAGTTATGTGCTTTTGATGCTTTCAAAGCTTGTATTAGTAAAAAAAAATCTGTTTTTGTTCTTAATAGCTTCTATTTCTTTTAGTTTTAGGTCTTTTGCTCTCCGAAATGAGACAGGCTGTCTTCTAGCTGTTGTGATCTTTGCCATCTGGTTACTTCTTGAAATTTGCATACTCTGCATTCTTTGAAGATAGGAAGTTTATGTTTCATGTATCACATTCGTATCTTTCACTTCATATATTTTAAATATTTATATAGCTATTAAATTGAAATTGAAATGTTGTATAATATATTGATAGCACCATGTAGTCTGATCATGAAGACAACCAACAAAAAGTTGTAGTTCATGTGTGGTCAAGTGCTAACACTATTTGGATCTAGAGATTTCTTCTCCAATATGATTTGTTAACCGTTACCTCATTTAACTGGCCGTTGGAGATATAAAAGTGATTTTGAGTCTTAAGCTAATGATTCTGCCATGAAATTGTTGAATTATGCCTACTCTTTTGACTTATGCAGCAAGTAAGAGCAGCAATTGCTTCAACATTTTATGCAAACCTTGGCAGCGAGGAAGATGATATTTTTGTGTCTGATGGTGCAAAAAGTGATATATCTTGTCTCCAGGTTTGATTTATTGACTATATCCCCTTGAATTTTTTACATTTGACAGTTTTTTTCCTTTGACAAGATCATCTTCTTCATGGCTTCTTGATGACCAGACAATATCGTAAAGTAACTGAACTGGTTTTGCCCTTTGCTTTTGGCAGGTCCTATTTGGATCTCAAGTTACCATGGTTGTTCAAGACTCGTCATACCCAGTAAAGTTTTAAACATTAAAAAATTGAAGAAATTGAAAAAAGAAAAAAAATATCTTTCGGTGGTGTTGACTTGTCTTCTTGTTTCCTTGGTTTGTCATTGTTTGACATTTTTATCCAATTGATGATGCATGTGGTCAATACTGAGAGTGTTTTCCTTTAAATCCCGCTGATGATGAATTTGGCCAATATTAATTTTAATTTGTTTAATGAGCACTTGACAATGCTCTTAGATGATTTTTTCCAGTACTTTTCTTGTCTCAAGATAACGGATCTTTAAATCTGATTATAGATTCTTTTCAGTCAACATCTTTTTGTGTCTCAGTTGAGTGGCCTTGTAAACGTAACCTCTTGCATTTTGGTCTCAAATGATATATGAGCAGGGTGCTTCTAGAGATTTATGGTTGAGTTGGGCAGCATTAAAATTGACAAAGTAATAATAAAACAAGAAATTGAATATGGGGAAAAATGAGAGTGAAGCATTTCATTTTTTGGCTGTTTTGTGCAATGATGATCAGCATTGAATCAAGTTGTAGTGGCTCATTTAAAAGTACAAATTGAAAAGCTTTTATGTGATTACAATTGGAATAATTTAGCTATTCGATGGTAGGAGAAAACATGAATGAAGTTTGAGTTCTCAAATGTTTTGCCTTACATTTGAAATTTACATTCTTAAACTCTGATTTCTACGCTAGGCTTATGTAGACTCAAGCGTTATTTTGGGCCAAAATGGGCAATTTCAAAAGGATGTTGAAAAGTATGGGAATATTAAGTGCATGAAGTGCACTCTAGAAAATGGTTTTTTTCCTGATTTGTCCACCGTTTCTCAGATAGACATCATATTCTTTTGCTCGCCAAATAATCCAACTGGTTCTGCTGTATCAAGGGAACAACTAACTAAATTGGTACAGTTTGCAAAGGACAATGGATCTATCATAGTCTATGATTCTGCATATGCAATGTATGTGTCAGAGGACAAACCACAATCCATTTTTTTAGATTCCTGGAGCCAAAGAAGTAAGTTACGAATAAATATTTAACATTTGCACCAAATATTTATAACAACTTCTTGCTTGATCTATTGAACTTACAGGTTGCCCCGGAAGTCTCCTCATTTTCCAAATATGCTGGTTTCATTAGAGTGCATTTAGGCTGAACTGTAGTTCCAAAAGAACTCCTATATTCAGATGGGTTTCTTGTGGCTAAAGACTTTAACCGTATTGTTTGTACTGCTTTGAATGGTGCTTCAAACATTGCTCTAGCTGGCGGCCTAGCATGTCTTTCCGATGATGACATCAAGGTCAGTTTGATCTCTCAGGTTTAATCGTTTAATTTGTAGATTGCAGTAAAAAATTAAATCTGCATTTTTTCTCGTGACTAACGCGAAACGTACACCTCCTTACCTGTTTATAAAAGTTAAAAAATGAAGAACAGTTTCTGTACATTCTTCTTCCTTGCTCGCCGTTAAAGAAATCTCTAGGAAGCAGTATTTTCTTTTAGCAATTTATCCTTATTTTAATTTTCCATTTAATGGATTCACATCTTCTTGAGCATTTTAACCGTTGTCTTTGGCTGCAGAATCATGGTCATCAATTAGCATTTCACTCACGATTCCAAACCAAAGAGGTCCCCAATCCCAATCCCAATCCCAATCTCAATTCTCAATTCTCTGACATTGGAATCAACTACGGTCTATGATGGATGCAACAAATTTGCTCCAGAACATGTTTAATTCTCTTGGAGATTCAAGGTTTTTCTCTACCTGATCTTTGGCCTAGATTTTTGTACAATTCTGTATTTTTCTGAAAAAAACTTTGCTGATTCTATATTTTTTTAAAATTGTTCATGTCTTATTGATTGAATGATCCGGAGTTCTTGGGAGCATGCAAATGCATTGCTTAAGTTCCATTTGCTTTCATTTGTCTGCAGTCCACTAAATCACGTTTTAACAAAATTTGAGAATGTCTCATTGCACTACGTTTCATTTGCTTTCATTTGTCTGCAGTCCACTAAATCCTGTTATTACGTCAAAGCGAAATTAGAAGAAAGGAAACTTGGCAGTACAAAACAAACTGTAACTTGTGCAAACTTCAGTTCTTAAATTAAATGTTATACAGTGGTACCCCTACAATAGTTTAGACTTTGGGTAAGGGAATTTTTCTACTTTACTATGCATAACTTTTAAAGGAGAAATTATTTGTTGACCGTGTTTAAATGAACATCTGGGCAGTAACTTTTTTTTCTCTGACCCAGGTGGTTGTTACAATAATTGCTTTTGGGATGGGTATTAACAAGTTGAATGTTTGAAGAATTATCCATTATGGATGGCCGCAGGTATAGTTTCTAAAATCTTGTAAGAAATTTGAACTTCATATTAGTTGTAATCCAGCTATAAAGAGAATATAGCTATACTTTAGATTTTTTAAGATATTTTGTTCTTGACTTGAGGCCATATGGCTGTAAATGTAATCAGCTAGATTTTTTTTATATTTGCTTCCTGACCTTGATGCTGCATGGCTGTAAATGTAATCAGCTACATTTTCATGGAATTATTGTATAAATTTTGAGATGTTGGTTTAGGATTTTATTATCTTTTACCTTGTATGCTGATACAACATTTTGTCTCCCTCCCCCATCCTCTTCATGGTTATATCTTTCAAGTATATCTTGTTTTATTTTTTATTTTTTATTGTTTTACTACTGTCTTAATGATTTGCAGAGTTTGGAAGCATACTATCAAGAAGCAGGTTGAGCTGGTCGAGATGGAAAATTAGCAGATTGTGGTTATTCCCTTTCTTTTGGTTATTCAACATGTTTTGATTTCAATATTGCAGTCTGTCTGTTGAATTTAGAAGAACACTTTCTGGTGTTAATCTGTTATGTATTCTTACATATTTATGAAGTTTGTAATCACAGTTCTTTGGTCTAGCTTTTCTGGAGAAGAGTTCTTTAACCATATTTGTGTTGTGGATATGGAAATTTTGTCATTTAAAGTATGCCGCCTTTGAATATTTGCTAAAATAAATTGGTTGTTTTTCAAACAGTATTGTATGCAAATCTATTAAGAGCACCTAGGCTTCTGCCAAGTCAGAGGAGTGAAGAACTGACAAAACAAGCATATAAGATGTTGTCTGACTGCTTCAGGTTAATGCCAAATAATCCCTTCACCTAATAAACCTTTCTCTCAAATGCTGTAACAGGGAAATTATTTTGTTTACTGCCTGAAGGTATGGAATGCGTACTTCTTCTTGCAGAGCCAAAATGCTTGTGGAATATTTTGCCAAGGAGTTTGTGGCGGAGCAGTTTTTGTTGTATGGTATGATTTATTTTCTTGTGTTTTACGCTGTTTTTGAATTTCTAGGATAACTTGTTAATGTGAACGTGTCCCTAATACTTATTAACCCATAAGCTGGAAAATTTTTATGGAATCTTGGTGGGATAGAGAGGTTGTATCACTGGACCTCAACATTGACAAAATAGCACAAATCAATATAGAGGATAGGTTGCAGATGCATAGCTCTTTTTGAACCTTACAGAAGGGGAGGCTTTTTGGCACACCGAGTTTGGAAAATTAGATTAATTATGACAGTTGGAGACCATGAAAAAGATTCCTTTCTGGCTCACAATTGGCACTTATGATTCATTTTTGCCTTTAAAAAGGAGATTTTAATTTTAAATGCTCTTTGGAGTCAATGGATGTTGTACTTAAATAATCTTTAGCTCTTCGTGAATATGGAACTTCAAATTCATTATGAGCAAATCTGGTTTTTTAGTTTAGTCTTTGAAACTGCAGCTTATTGATGGTATCTGGCAACTGTTAAGCAGTACTTCTCATGTGTAGGTGTGATTTCTATGTTAAAGGGCCACCTGCAGAGCAGGATTTGAAGGAGGTGTCAGTTTTAATGCAGGCTATTGTGTCTCACCATGTGAGTACTTTTGTTCTATAAAGCTTGATGAGAAACTGGTTATCATTTTTTGTGTTGGTGCTGTTTGTTTTACGTAAGTCTAACTGAGCTGTATGCCAAAATTTAGGTACAACAGAGTTTTCAAGATGTTTCATATGATGGTGTCCTCGAAAATGGTGTCAGACAAAGTAGATTTGCAGAGAAGCCAACTTTAAACACACTTGTCCGTGAAATAAGAGAATATGTACTCTTGTTTTTCTTAGGAGGCACTCTAATTATCTTCCTCAAACGCACATCATCATGAGGCTTGCTTGTCCATATGATTTTGGGTTTATATACTTGTGTGTTTTTGGACAGAGTCTTCTGATCTTGGCAAGTTTTTTTCTGTCGTTGTTGTGATATCGATAAATGTTCACATGTTATTGTTTCTGATACTGTGTCCATTGGATAGGATTTATATAGTATAAACCTTCTGCTTTTCTTTATCAATTTCACTAGAAAAGTTATTGGCAAATTATGCTTTACATGTCAATACAGAGATATCTGTTAGTTTAATTAATTACTAGTTACTTCTTGAGTTATACAAAAATTGCAAACCTATATCTTACACACTTAAACTTTGTCCATGTATCCCTATTCGTCTCAAGAGAATGTCAAGTAGTTTCCCGACCATTCTGCTTACATTAGTCTTTTCCTTCTAATCATCCCCTCGATCTAAAATGTTAACTATTTGTTTGGACACTTTGCAGC
Organism: Ophiorrhiza pumila; assembly: GCA_016586305.1. Taxonomy (NCBI): domain Eukaryota; kingdom Viridiplantae; phylum Streptophyta; class Magnoliopsida; order Gentianales; family Rubiaceae; genus Ophiorrhiza; species Ophiorrhiza pumila. Next base: position 21,505,071 of record BLIW01000007.1, on the reverse strand, counting down.
ATCAAGAGTTCGTTTCAAGTGACCTCTATGGTGGCGAAGTCTTGCCTGTGTTTTAGAAGATGAAGGATTTATAAGGGAGGGAGATGGAAAGGTATATAATAAAATTCTCTACTGGATTGATAATTTTAATCTTCTCTGATGTCTTTAACTGTAAATTTGATAAGTTGGTTTTATACCAACTTATATGTGTTAAATCACTTAGCAATTGTCTTGTGTTTTCATGCAAATGTGTGGTGTTATGTGCTACTTTGTGCATAAATGTGGTTTACAATTGGAGGTGCTAAAGTGGTTAAAAAGGACCTAAAATGATGAAAAACTTAGAAAATTGTGTGTTTGATGCTAAAGGACAAGGTTTAGAGTCTTTAAGGGCTAGGATGGTGAGTGAGAATTTGAGGAAAACCTTAATATGCTTAAAATTGACTAGTTTTAGGATGGATAGATTTGGTTAGTACACTTCATTTGAGCATAACTTTCTTAATACTAATCCAATTGGTGAGTTCTTTGATGTTCTGAAAAGATCTTTGAATACATTTCATTTCGTATGCTTTAACTGTCGCCAAATTATGTGTGCAAGTATGAGAAACGGGGGCATGATTGTAGACATCACATTAGGGTTTCATTGAATTCTGATTGCCACAGTTTGGTAAATTATTGACATCTTGAGCTCCAGACATCCAATGAAGTTGTTTCTTGAACCATTGGAAAGATAAGAGGAATATCTAGAACTTTCATGTTTATTCCAAGTTCTGGTTCGAAATAGAAACTGATGATTTTGTGCCAAAAAGGGAAGAAAACTAGAATGCATAAAGGACTTGTAAATTAACACTACGATGAGGTCGTAGTGCAAATTTCACTCTCTGCCATGTTTCAGGGTTTTGGTCATAACTCTTTGGTCTGAGCTCCGTTTGGGTGATTCAAAGTGCTATGGAAATCTAAGATCTTGGGTTACAACTTTCGTGCTTTAAGTTTTCCCAAATTCCCTGTGCATCATATTCGAATATTGGTTGGAAGTAGCTGGGCAGTGGACTATTTTGAGCCTGAAAATTGCACCACGATCTCATCATGGTGCGTCTTTACATCCAGCTGCCTTGCACTACGATTTCATCGTAGTGCATTTGTACACACACATAATTTACACTATGATGAGTTGATACACACACTGCACGACAAATCCTCACAAACACAATCACCTTGCATAACATTACCCAAGGCATTTAGCACTACACTTCACTTGGACTTTGATGATTTAACTTTCAGCTGGAGATCATTTATGTCAAGAATGGTTCATCACTATGTTCACTCAACACTTCAATATTCCACGAACATTTCAGCACACAAACACTTCACTACACAACACAACTCACCTCACGAAATGCCTCTCACACTCAACACACTAGCACAACACTACGATGCATCGTAGTGAAGGCAGAAATGAACCACGATGCATCGCTACGATGTATCGTGGTCTGTGAAGTGTGTGTACTACGATGCATCGTTACGATGCATCGCCAACTTTGTGTGGTGTGAACTGCGATGCATCGTAGCACGCGATGTATCGCAGTTGTGTGTGAATGTTCTCATTGCTCCAAATTCTAAAATGCTGAAATTGTTTGTCCTCATTTGTTCTTCATTTTGGTGTTTCTTCTACAATCACAATGTTCATACCATTTATGGCATTCTTCATAATCATATATTTTGCAATTCGCATACGGCTTTGCATTTTGTACTCCATTCTGTAATTCATTCTTGAGATCACACTTCTTAGATATGTTTTGCAAATTCGCAAACACTTTGCATCCTAATCTTGATTCTAATTTTCTAGATTTTTTCTTCACTCAATCGCAGAACTCACACTTCACTCACAGCACACAACTTCGCAGTGACGCATCACCGAGACCATTGTGGAGAAAGAGAAAAAACTTTGCAGGCTGTTCTTCACTTTCATCTTCCAGAAAAATGGCTAAGTATGGAGTTCTGATTTTCAGGTGTGCAACAAGCAAGTGAAGGCATGGCGCTCTGTGGCACAAAGGCGTGGAGACTTGAAGGCTGAATTGCTTGAAGACACGCAGAGATGATGAATGCGCGTTTGCTGTTGGCTCAAAGGCGTGAATTGACTCTTGTTCTCTCACTTGAGTTTCGAGCAGTGAAAGGCGTGAGAAGCTGGGCTTGGAAGCGTGCTGTGCATGGCGAGGACGTTGAAGGCGCGATGCTGCTGAAGCTGAAAGCGCGGATTTTCTGAACCATGTTCTTCAACTTCAAATTTTCCCAACTTAAGCTGATTTTTGGTCCTTCTATTCAAGGGCAATCCTGTAACACTTTAGATATTGTACGGTTGCGTATTAGTTAAATTTTCATAACTCTATATATAGGAGGTATAGCTAATATGTAAGAGATCCCGGGGTACTATTATTTTCATCCATTAGTTAGGATTTTATTTTGTAACAAACTTTTGATCTAGAGAGAGCGGGAATAAATTTGTGAGATCTACTTTCTCTCTCTAGTTTCTCTCTTTAGCTTTTGAAGCTCCATTTTGGATTCCAATCGAGGAATTGTTCCGATTATTGTAAATCTCCTTGCAATTGAGAGGGCAATTCACAATCCTTTTGACATTTGGAAGCATTTAAGACATCTTAATTGGTAAACTCTTCCAATTGATGAAATGAACTGTTTAGTCTTCCAATTTGTTGATCGTGAATTGAAAATGGAGTATTGTGGCTAATTGTATGATAATCTAGGTTTCTAATTGGTGAATGCTTGGTTAAATTGATAAAGTGCAGTACAATTAACAATCTAAGAAGAGAAATACAACATTCTTTTGAGTGAATTTGTAAACTTGTGAAGTGCATGCTTTTGATTTGATTTTGTTGAAATGAGATTTGATTGCGGTCATCATGCTGAGTTGAATCTTAATTCATAAGATTCGGCTAAGAATTCATGAATGAGAACCAGAGAGTGCAAGAGTTCTTAAACCTGATTGCATTTGTACATGTCTTAGAGCTAGGCCTCACCATAGGAAGCTCTTAGACTGTGAAGTTGTGAGAACAATGTGATAAGAGATTTTCTAACTTGAATGATAAATTTACAAGCTAGAATCAGGCCTCACCATGGGAGATTCTTGGAGATAGTTGCTTGAGTAATTCGGGTAGAGAATTGAGAAGACTATAGGTTCTATTCACCATCCTTAGGCCTCACCATAGGATAGGATGGTGATGGGAGGCTAGGGTTACAGTGTGGTGGCCATGCCAACTGTGATTAAGTCTCCTAGTTGCTCTTCTCCTCAATTGATATGATTGTATGTTAGTAGTACTGTGCTGATAAGTTGTATTCACCCGGAAGAAACCTTAGATTATTTGTTTCAATCTAGTGAGAGCTTTCCTTTTTACTTCTTAGTGTTTATCTTGTGATAGTTTCATTTTGCAATTGATTTTATCTTGTGAGTTCCTTTTTATTTCATTGCTTGAGATTACCATTGTGACTACTGCTAGAGCAATAACAAATTTCTCAATACCTCCTTTTCCCTGTGGATACGATACCTTGCTCACTACTACTATAGTTAGTGAAATAGGATAAATTGACGAGTAGCGACAACTCGATACCAATTTTTGGCTCCGTTGCCGGGGAAAAGGCACGGTTTTCTTGAATTTGGATTTGATCTGTTTTGTTTTCTTGTCATTTGTGTAGTTTAGTGGTCTTGTTATGTTTCATTGTTGTTGTTTGTTTTTGTGTATTGTTCTGTCTACTGTGGTGTGCTTGTGCTAAGTGCAGGACAATGGAACTCAATTGAAATTGAATATTGCACACCACAAATACCCAAACATGTCTAGGTGGTATGAAGACTCTTTTGGCTCTTATCATTACACACAGCCAACACCTAGAGTTTGTGAGGACTTCTCTCCACCACCATATGAAGAGCAGTGGCACAATCAAGAACAAAGCAACAAGACGTATCTCATTGGAAACCAAAGACTCTCAGTTGAGGACATGTTTTCTCAAATGTTGGAAAAACTTGACAGAGGCTTACAGAAGGAAGAGCAATGGCATTACCAGCAACAAAGCAAAGAGTGTTATCTCAGAGAAGAGGACAAAATGGAAGACATGTTGTCTCAAGTGATGGATAGACTTGATTCAAGTGTATTTTGTGATACACGGTTGACTCAAATGGAAGAGGTGGTTCAAAGGCAACAAGAGAGACTTGATCGAATCAATGTGTTAATCAGCAACATATGGGAACAAATTGAGACACCAGTTCTAGATGCCCAATACAACTCAGAAAGTACCTTTCTTCTCACTAAAACACCAACTCTTGAGGACAATCATTTTGATATGCATGCTAATGTTGATTGTGGCTTAAAGTGTTTAAGGGAGGAGGAGTCTACATGTTTTGGGGATAGTGTACATGAGTGCTATGTTGCTGATTCTTTTGTGCATGAATATGTGAACTTTGATGTTGAGGATGATGGCTTCTTTAGTGAGCTTGATAGTGATGACTCTAGTGTTCTAAGTTGACATGTTACTAAGCTGGAAAGTGTGTCTAAAGCTGAGTCTTGCACTAATTTCATGGAATTCAATGAGTCATATGATGTTGATTGCCTTTCTTTAGTTGCTTCTCCTCTTAATAGCTTTGAAAATTGTACAGAGTCATTTCTTGAGGATCAATGTGATATCATAAAGGAAGATAATGTTGCATTTGTTAATGACAGTGTTAACAAATTGTTTGAAACTCTTGTTGAGGCACCAATTTTTGAAATGATCAATGAATCTAAGTGTTTAAATGGTGATTCACAAGAAGTGCAAAATGAGATACTATTGTTAATTGATGATAATGCGTTCTGTTTTGTTAAAAAAGAAGAGACTCTAGAAATTCCTCATGTTAGTCTAGATGATGAAGATGTGAAAATTCTCAATGACATAGCTAACATTGTGGAAAATTGCTTCATTGATGAATCCATTTTTGAGCTTACTGATGAATATGTTGAGATCATGGATGTACAAGCCTTGGTTGAGCCTTGCAGGGTTGGAAAGCTTAGTATGGTTGGAGAAGTAAATAAAGTGTCTCCAATGGTGGAAGAAGTGTATGATGTGTGTCCCATGGTGGAAGAATTTAATGAGGTGCCCATAATAGGGGAGTCTCAGTGGTTCAAAGTGGAGTTTGTAGAGGTTGCTCCCCATATGCATGAGCTTAAGCACTTCTTCAGACATATTCTTCAAGTGCCTTACAGGAGGATAATGAGTTCTTATGAAATATTAATTCACTGGTACAGAGAGGGTTATTCCGATTCTTGAAGAAGGAAGTTACATAAATAAAGTCTAGCTGGAGACTACAAAACCCAGAACTACTTTTCATTTTACCTTTACTTCAGTTTTTGGGTCAATTAATTGTTATGTTACTTTGCATTTCTGCTTATACTCACCAAGGCCACTCATGTTGTAGAGGCATGAACATGAAGGAAGTTGCAAGGGAAATATTCCATGCACACATGAGGCTAAGTGTGGGGGAGTGGAGTCATGAACCACTCTCACAATGCACATAATCATTTCGTCTTACATTTCAAGCATGATTGTGCATATGCTATTTAGTGTTACTAGTTGTATAATTTTACACCACCATGAATCTTAGTCATGGTGCGACACTTTGCTTGCATGCTACCTCCATGACATGTTTACCTTGCATTAATATGTAGTGTACTTGAGTGAGCAATTTCTAATAAGCTTTGTTTTTCACCATGCGCAGGAAGCTGTCATGCAACAGAAAGAACTTCAAACAAGAACACTACACTAAGCAAACATTGGAATTCATGACATATCAATACCAGGGAGCTCCTAAACCTCTCTTTACTTTACATTGAGGACAATGTAAGTTTTAAGTGTACGAGAGGGAATGTTTGCTATGGTTTGTGTCTCTTGGATTTTGTATGCTTATTTTCTGTCATGAAAGTTCTTTGGTGCTATGTGATGCAACGTATGTTACTTTTAAGTTTTGTTGTGTTATTTTGAGCTTTTGCATATTCTACTTAGTATATGTTGTGGTTTTCATTTTTGTGCGAATTTTAAATTTTTTGCAAATAAGTGATGTTTGTGAAGTGTGAATACAAGTGGTGCAAAGTTTTACAGTGAGTTGCATTTAGAGAGCCAAACAAATTTTGTGTTGAAATGTTGAGAAAATATGATGCTAAAGAACACAATTTGAATCCTTCTTGTAGAAAAACTTAACTATCTATGGAAAACACATTAACACTAGAGTTAGTTGTGAATTTGAAAAGGCTTGAATAAAGGGCTCAAATTGGTAAGGATAGCTCAATACTAAGTGGTAAGAGTTAAAACCTAGTAGGAAAGTTTGCACTTTAACATGGTTGTTTTTAAGCACTTAAAAGGCTTACAGACTTGAATTGTTAAACTTATGTGAAAAGGTGAGAAGTAGAGAAATTTTTTGAAAATTTTTTCTGTGAAATCAAGTTAAGTACTCCTTCAGAACTTGTAGAGACATTTTTGCACTAGAGGAAATGATTTGGTTGGAAAGGCAGGTTATGCCAATTTTAAATGTACTGGATGCTAAGTGCGTGGACAATGTTCCAAAAGTACACAAAATGAACCACTCCTCTACGGGACTGCTCTATCACACAAAGTGTGCATCTGTTGAGAATAATCCATATGAGTGGGGATGGAAATCAAAAGCTCTAAAACCCAAGGCAAATTTTGGTGAGACAATGAGTACCCCAGTGTAATAATGTCATGTGCAAACGAAGGTAAAGTACTAAAGGATGACAACCTGGGGGAAAGAGTGGTAAAAAATGAGGGCGGCCAATGATCCTTAGTATGGTGCATTTATGTTTATACAATGTTTACAAGTTGAGGACTTTGAAGAGCTACTAATTAATTATTTGCATTCTCTACCATTGCTTTGAACATAAGTAAGACTTGAGAAGTATGAAAGCCTTTGCACACAACTCACACATCCATGTTAAAGTGTTAAATGAGTACAACTTAGTTTTGGTGATTACCATAAAGAGTTGAGTATGTTATTACCATTAGAGACTAATTGATTACAAAAGGAATGAGAACATCCAACAATAGTGTGAATGGTGTTTGAAATGGATAGGAAGGTTTTTCTACCAAATTTCACATATGAGGCATAGTGTCTGAGTGTGATGTGTGTGGGTATTTTGTTGTTGTGACCATGTTAAAATGGTAAGCAGAAGGTGTAAGTGCAGTGTTGTGTCCTTGCTTGAGGGCAAGCAAGGATTCAAGTGTGGGGGAATTTGATAAGTTTGTTTTATACCAACTTATATGTGTTAAATCACTTAGCTTTTGTCTTGTGTTTTCATGAAAATGTGTGGTGTTATGTGCTACTTTGTGCATAAATGTGGTTTACAATTGGAGGTGCTAAAGTGGTTAAAAAGGACCGAAAATGATGATAAATTTAGGCAATTGTGTGTTTGATGCTAAAGGACAAGGTTTAGAGTCTTTAAGGGCTAGGATGGTGAGTGAGAATTTGAGGAAAACCTTAATATGCTTAAAATTGACTAGTTTTAGGATGGACAGATTTTGTTAGCACACTTCATTTGAGCATAACTTTCTTAATACTAATCCAATTGGTGAGTTATTTGATGTTCTGAAAAGATGTTTGAATGCATTTCGTTTCTTATGTTTTAACTGTCGCCAAATTATGTGCGCAAGTATGAGAAACGGGGGCATGATTGTAGACATCACATTAGGGTTTCATTGAATTCTGATTGCCACAGTTTGGTAAATTGTTGACATCTTGAGCTCCAGACATTCATTGAAGTTGTTTCTTGAACCATTGGAAAGACAAGAGGAATATCTAGAACTTTCATGTTTATTCCAAGTTCTCGTTCGAAATAGAAACTGATGATTTTGTGCCAAGAAGGGAAGAAAACTAGAATGCATAAAGGACATGTAAATTAACACTACGATGAGGTCGTAGTGCAAATTTCACTCTCTGCCATGTTTCAGGGTTTTGGTCATAACTATTTGGTCTTAGCTCCGATTTGGGTGATTCAAAATGATATGGAAGGCTAAGGGCTTGGGCTACAACTTTCGTGCTTTAAGTCTTCCCTAATTCCCAGTGCATCATATTCGAATATTGGTTGGAAGTAGCTGGGCAGTGGACTATTTTGAGCCTGAAAATTGCACCACGATCTCATCGTGGTGCGTTTTTACATCCAGCTGCCTTGCACTACGATTTCATCGTAGTGCATTTGTATACACACATAATTTACACTACGATGAGTTGATACACACACTGCACGACAAATCCTCACAAACACAATCACCTTGCATAACATTACCCAAAGCATTTAACACTACACTTCACTTGGACTTTGATGATTTAACTTTCAGCTGGAGATCATTTATGTCAAGAATGGTTCATCACTATGTTCACTCAACACTTCAATATTCCACGAACATTTCAGCACACAAACACTTCACTACACAACACAACTCACCTCACGAAATGCCTCTCACACTCAGCACACTAGCACAACACTACGATGCATCGTAGCGATGCATCGTAGTGAAGGCAGAAATGAACCACGATGCATCGCTACGATGCTTCGTGGCTGTGAAGTGTGTGTGCTGCGATGCATCGTTACAATGCATCGCAGCTTTGTGTGGTGTGAACTGCGATGCATCGTAGCGATGCGTCGCAGTTGTGTGTGAATGTTCTCATTGCTCCAAATTCTAAAATGCTAAAATTGTTTTTCCTCATTTGTTCTTCATTTTGCTGTTTCTTCTACAATCACAATGTTCATACCATTTATGGCATTCTTCATAATCATATATTTTGCAATTCACATACGGCTTTGCATTTTGTACTCCATTCTGTAATTCATTCTTGAGATCACACTTCTTAGACATGTTTTGCAAATTCACAAACACTTTGCATCCTAATCTTGAGTCTAATTTTCCAGATTTTTTCTTCACTCAATCGCAGAACTCACACTTCACTCACAGCACACAACTTCGCAGCGACGCATCACCGAGAACATTGTGGAGAAAGAGAAGAAACTTTGCAGGCTATTCTTCCCCGGCAACGGCGCCAAAAATTGACAGCTTAAAGTCGTATCAGCTCAATTTTACCCTAAACACTAATGTAGAAGCGTAAGTATGGATTGTAATCCACAGGGAAGGCTTAGGTCAAGAAAATTTAACAAAATTGTTCTTAAAGTCTTAGTCTCGAGATTTAAGTACTAGAAAAACAGAAAATTCAACACAAAAGAATGAAAGCAAAGACACAAAATATAGCAACAAGCGGATATGAAACAAATATCTCAGCATTCTTGTATTGGATGAACACAGGCTTTTAGTAACTCGATGCTATGCAATCGAAAAACAATTAAATGCTTTGGAGACCTAAATTGCCTAGAAATCCAAGCTGTGGTTAGCTTGGCGACCGCACCACTGCTTGTACCCACAAATCACCATCCTCTCCCATGGCAAGGCCAGAGAATGGTGGAATAATCTCTGCGAAATCTCAACTCTCTCAGCTAACTACTCTAACATGCAAAGTCCTAAGAACTCCCATGGCGAGGTCCATCCTAGGGTTTACATATCATTGTTGTTAACACAGAAAGCTTCTTTAACACTTTATCTAACGTATCAATTCATCAACACTTCCTATGATTGGGCCTGAGTCTTAGAATTGATTTGATTACAGAAAACGAGTGCAAAGACTAAAATATCACAATTTAGTTCTCAATTCATGCAACTTCACTAACTTTGATGAATCACTCCTCAATTTAGCATGTCGACCACAATTGAAACTTGATCCATTCAAAACTAGCTAGGAATTATGAAATTCAACATATGTTTATGCTCAATTTAAATGTGATCTCAATCCTCAACAATTAGATCAATTGCATAGCATACAATCTACTAAAACACATATTCATCCATTAAGAATCCTGAGATATCGTAAATTTAGCTAGAAAACATCTGTCTCATTTCAAAATCAACAAATTCCAACATTGATAAGCTCATTCTCACTTAATTGGAAGAATTTACCGATAAAATCAAGAGAATTGTCGATTCCTTTGTCAATTGAGAATAAGAAATAAGAATCCAGTCCAAATTCACAATCGGAATTGAGATTCGAGAAGAAATGTTTAGTGAGAGAAAGTAGATCTCGAGAGAGAAAAATGAGAATTCTCGCTCTTCAAAATCAAAAGTCGGTTATAATATGTAAAGAAAAATGTGAGTAGTAAAAAAATTCTCCATATATATGTTAGCTATCTTCCCTATATATAGAGTTGGGAAAACGTAACTAATACGCAACGTAGATTGTATCAAATATTACAAAAGTGCCCTTAAGAGAGGAATCTAAAAATCAGCCAAAAATGTCAAAAATTCCAAGTTTGAAAAATTATTCAACACTTCAGCGCCTTTGGTGTTAATTTTCAGCGCCTTCATAAACCTCAGCATCCTACATCGCGCCTTCAGGCTCAGCTTCGCGCGCCTTTGCTGCTCAAGACCCAGGTGAAGAAATCAGAATTATATCACGCCTTCAAGCCTTAACGGATCACGCCTTCAGCAACTCAGCGAGCCTTCAAGAATCCAGCGCTTTGAACTTCACGTCTTCCAGCCAAAGCAAACCGCGCCTTCATCAACCTGGAATTTCACAAAATCAGTAGTTCAACACTTAGCCAATTTTTTTAGAAACTCAAACACAAAGTATTTCATGGCAGCAACTTCCCACCAATATTTGATCATGATACACTGTGAATTAAGGAAAACTTAAAACATGAAAGTTGTAACACCATGTCTTAGCTATCCATAGCCATCAAAATCACCCAATTTGGATATAAAACGAGAACGTTATGATCAAACTACTAAGGTGTGACAAAACTGAAAAAAAAACTTCATAGAACAAGTCTTCAACACTTTACCATTTTCAGCTTCCATTTACACTTAGCCTACGACATGTCGTAGGCTAAATATTTTTTCTTCAAAATTGGCCTACGACATGTCGTAGGCCAAATTTTTTTTCTCCAACAATTTGCCCACGACATGTCGTGGGCAAAAAAACTTCATTCCAGAAATGGCCTACGACATGTCGTAGGCCATTTTCTGTTCTCTCAACATTGGCCTACGACATGTCGTAGGCCAATTTTTCTGTTCTCAACGTCGTGGGCAAAATTGCACTTGACCAGCTGGGTGTTGAGTGTGCAAATGTCATACCAAGAATGTTTGAGTAGTGTGCTAAGATTGGGTGTTGAAATGGTGTTGAAATGGTGTGCTAAGGTAAATGCATATTGGTGCTCGGCAAAGTGTTTCGGCAAGTCTTGGCATGGTTTGGCAAGGTGTGGTGCCAAGTGTGGCAAAGTGGTGTGCATGTGTGGTGTGCCAAAGTGCAAAGGTTTAGGCGAGAGTGGCATGTAATGTTGTGCACAAGTGATGTGCCAAGGATGTGCAAGTGTTGTGCCAAAGTGTGCCAATGGTGTGTCAATGGTACGCCAAGGCTGCGTGGTAAGTGTTTGGAAAAGTTGGTTAGCCGGAGGCAATGTTGGCTTGGCAGAGCTTGGCAAGGTCAGTTGACCGAATTGGCAAAGTATTCATTCCATCCAAATACCTTACTTTCATACCAAATAGGTGTGCCTTAGCCTCTGATTTAGACCCAGTGGTAAACATAAAAGTTCTAGCTAATCCTCTTAGCTTTCCACTAGTTCAGGAATCAGCATCAGTGGGTCCCTGGAACTCAAAATATCATCAAAACACCAAACTGTGGCAGGCAGGTAAACTCCTAGAAAACCCTAAAATCCTAATGAATGGTATTCCGAAAAGAAACTCACATTTCATAGTCTTGCACACACAATTAGAAAATAGTTACAACATAAGAAATGTAGTGCATTGAAAGAGCTTTTCAGAACACCAAATAACTCACCAATTGGATTAGTATTGAAAGAGATACACTCAAATGAATTTCACACTCAAAGCAGCCAAAACCCTAATTATGCCAATTGTGCATTTTCGGTTTCATCCATTTTTCCTTAACACTTTTAACTCCATTTTCCACCATTTTTTCCATCTTTTCACCATTTCAACATTACCAATTAACACAACACATATATGCATAGACACCTAAAAACCACACATTTGCACTAACACAAGTCAAAGTCCAAGAATTTAAGCACATTTTAGGGTTTTCTTCAAAACTCTCACTCACCATTCTAGCTCTTTCTAACCCTCTTCTTATCATTTAGCATCAAACACACATTTACCTCATTTTAACAACTTTTGTGGTTTTTTTTCACCATTTTAGCACACCAAGTTGCGAACCACATAAATGCACAAAATAGCACATTTCATCACATAAATGTATGCAATTCAAGCCAAAAGCTAAGAGAATTAGTCTATACAAGTAGGTATAAAACCTACTTATCAATTCTTCACTTTCGTCTTCCAGAAAAATGGCTAAGTATGGAGTTCTGATTTTCAGGTGTGCAACGAGCAAGTGATGGCGTGGCGTTCCGTGGCACAAAGGCGTGGAGACTTGAAGGCTGAATTGCTTGAAGACGCGCAGAGATGATGAAGGCGCGCTTGTTGTTGGCTCAAAGGCGTGAATTGACTCTGATTCTCTCACTTGAGTTTCGAGCAGTGAAAGGCGTGAGAAGCTGGGCTTGGAAGCGTACTGTGCATGGCGAGGACGTTGAAGGCGCAATGCTGCTGAAGCTGAAAGCGCGGATTTTCTGAACCATGTTCTTCAACTTCGAATTTTCCCAACTTAAGCTGATTTTTGGTCCTTCCATTCATGGGCAATCCTGTAACACTTTAGATATTTTACGGTTGCGTATTAGTTACATTTTCATAACTCTATATATAGGAGGTATAGCTAATATGTAAGAGATCCCAGGGGACTATTATTTTCATCCATTAGTTAGGATTTTATTTTGTAACAAACTTTTGATCTAGAGAGAGCGGGAATAAATTTGTGAGATCTACTTTCTCTCTCTAGTTTCTCTCTCTAGCTTTTGAAGCTCCATTTTGGATTCCGATCGAGGAATTGTTCCGGTTATTGTAAATCTCCTTGCAATTGAGAAGGCAATTCACAATCCTTTTGACATTTGGAAGCTTTTAAGACATCTTAATTGGTAAACTCTTCCAATTGATGAAATGAACTGTTTAGTCTTCCAATTTGTTGATCGTGAATTGGAAATGGAGTATTGTGGCTAATTGTATGATAATCTAGGTTTCTAATTGGTGAATGCTTGGTTGAATTGATAAAGTGCAGTATAATTAACAATCTAAGAAGAGAAATACAACATTCTCTTGAGTGAATTTGTAAACTTCTTAAGTGCTTGCTTTTGATCTGAATTTGTTGAAATGAGATTTGATTGCGGTCATCATGCTGAGTTGAATCTTAATTCATAAGATTCGGATAAGAATTCATGAATGAGAACCAGAGAGTGCAAGAGTTCTTAAACCTGATTGCATTTATACATGTCTTAGAGCTAGGCCTCACCATAGGAAGCTCTTAGACTGTGAAGTTGTGAGAACAAGGTGATAAGAGATTTTGTAACTTGAATGATAAATTTACAAGCTAGAATCAGGCCTCACCATGTGAGATTCTAGGAGATAGCTGCTTGAGTAATTCGGGTAGAGAATTGAGAAGACTATAGGTTCTATTCACCACCCTTAGGCCTCACCAGAGGATAGGATGGTAATGGGAGGCTAGGGTTACAGTGTAGTGGCCATGCCAACTGTGATTAAGTCTCCTAGTTGCTCTTCTTCTCAATTGATATGATTGTATGTTAGTAGTACTGGGCTGAGAAGTTGTATTCACCCGGAAGAAACCTTAGATTATTTGTTTCAATCTAGTGAGAGCTTTCCTTTTTACTTCTTAGTGTTTATCTTGTGATAGTTTCATTTTGCAATTGATTTTATCTTGTGAGTTCCTTTTTATTTCATTACTTGAGATTACCATTGTGACTACCGCTAGAGCAATAACAAATTTCTCGATACCTCCTTTTCCCTGTGGATACGATACCTTGCTCACTGCTACTATAGTTAGTGAAATAGGATAAATTGACGAGTAGCGACAACTCGATACCAAAATGCACTGATGCAATCGAGAAATTATGAAAACAGAAAGAGAGGAAGCATGTTGACAAATTCCTAAATAGGAAAATTGACATTCTTAAACTTGCTCAATGCTTAGTAGTAGGCTTCTTATTCTTTGTACCAACAATCATTTTGCTTGATTTTAATGCTATTTCCAACTCTGAATGTTGCTTAGCAGAAGTGGATTTTATAACTTATGATGATTCATACATATATTTCTGGGTGTTTCCGACTCCATACTCAGATAAAATATCCTGATGCAACAGAATTAGGGGATCAACTCTTGAGATATGAGAAGCCATCATACCCAGCTTCTCTTTCATTAATTCGATTTGATTATCTCCCGTATGCGGTCAACGTTGAAAGCATGATAAAGGTCTGGTTTGGAATTCCTAAATAACATGTTTAGATTTCTCTGCTTGAGTCCACTCTGGAAGCTGAAATGACAATAATCTTCTGTCAGGCCATAATTCATTGTCACCCGTCATGTTTCTCAACTCCTCAAATTTCTCTTGGGTACTCTGCAACAGTGTCAGGACTGTTTCAAACTATGGAATTCCCGACAATATCAAGCTCAGAATCAACTGGCTGATCAGAAACTGCTGGAGTTGATTTTCCATAAGCATCAATTTTCTTGCCATTGTTTGATAGACCCTTCATACCTGATGAAATCTCATCAAGTTGCATCGACATATTTTTTACAACTCCAAGGAGATCAGTGAAATTGTTGGTGAGGGTTTCAATATTGGCATCAACTTGCTGCGAAGGACCAGCCCTGTTTTAGAGACTTCCTTTAGAGTTGCTAGTGCATTCCTCTTGTTTCTTGCCCCTTTACCCATGGAGTTTCTGTGATCTGAAAGAACATAAAGGGATAAACTAGAAAAAGAGACTATAATATAGGAAAGAACAAAGGAGGAAAAAAAAGAGTTACAAAAGAATCTCCATGAACAAATCTCAAAATCCAAAAGGCAATATACAGTTAAATCAAGTGTTGTGGCCTTTAGAAAGGGCTCTAGGGGTTATCTTTGGTACGTTGGGAACAGTAAAAAGTTTTGTTAACACAATTTTATTGTATTTAATCATTATGTACTTATTGAAAGTTTTCCGTTTCTATTCGTTCCAAATTTTAATAAAAAAATTCTAAAAAAGTTTTATTAACACAATTTTATTGTATTTAATCATTATGTACTTATTGACCATTTTTGGTTGGGACCTTTTTAAATATACTTTCTTATAGAAAATATTTCATTGGTGAATATGAACTTGTTCTCTTCCATCTCATATACAAAATTGAAATATTAGTAATTTTAAAAATATTAGTTCATATATGAATGAATTTCTATATATGTTATGGTATTTAAAATTACATTTTATAATTTATTACATAATTACTTTTTTCAAATATTGTGAAAAGGCACATATAAAAAAGATTAGAAAGCAAATTTATAATAATTTTTAACATGAAATTAATATTATGACTCAATGAATAAAGTATATTTTTTAGATACATAACAATAAAAACAAAATCATTCATATTTGTTTGTTTATATTATTGTAGAAAATTAAAGATAATATTGAAAAGTAAATATTATTAAAAAATATACTAAAAATTATTTGCCAATTTTAGTGACAAGTGAAATCTATTTTCAATAATTTGGAGTTATAATTTATTTTATATTAATTTGTTGTTGTTTTGTAAAACTAAAGGAATTCAAACATTTTAGAGTTCTAGTTCATAAAATTAAGTTTCAGTAATATTTTAATTATAATTCAATTCTGTTTCTAAACAATCAAATAGAGTTTAGGTAGAGCATCTTTCAAACACAAACTAAGAATATTTCCCTCTTTTATAATGAGAATAAACATACTTTGATTACTAAATACCCAAAAACTCTACTAATGCACTAATAAACTACTCTTATACATACTTCAGTATTTATACATATTTATACCTATTTAAACACATTTTCACTCTATACATATTATAATTATTACACGTTTTTTATATATACTAACACATTTTTGCCCACTATACGCATTTACACTTTTTTCACCAATTATACATACTTATACATAATATTTATATTTTTGAACACTATATAATACATATTATACATATTTCACATACCATTCATATTTACACATATTTTACACTTTTTGGATAATATACTTATTTACATATACTACACACTTTTCACACATTACATATATTTGCACTTACTACTTAATTTTCACAAATCTATACATTTTACACATACTATAATACATTTTCACACACTATAAATTGTACACATACTATATACATTTTCACACACTATAAATGTACCACATACTATATATATTTCACACACTGTACATAATATAATATAATATTATTAAAAATCTCAAATTGAATTAATATATAGAGTTTTGATATAAAGAGACTTAAGAAAGAATATATAAGTGAGAAAGAAATATATTAAAATAATAGGGTATTCAAAATATAATTAAACTATTAATTACAATTCCAAATAGTATAATATAATATAAATAGATATAATAGGAAGTGAATTAATATATAGAAGCTTTATATAAATAGAATTGGGAAGGAATAAATAAGTGGAAAGGAAAAATATGAAACTGTTTGCAAATGTGTGAAAATGTGTAAGTATTTCTAAATATGTATTGGTGTGTGGAAATGTATGGTAGTATGGGTAAATAGATGTAATGTGCACAAATGTGTGTAGTATGTGTAAAAATGTATAATGTGTACTATATGTAAATATATATAGTGTGTGTAATATATGTAAATATATAGTGTGTGTAAATATGTATGGTGTACGAATATATGTGTAGTATGTGTGAATATATGTAGTGTGTGAAAATGTGTGTATAAATGTAAATATGTATAGTGTGTGAAAATATGTAGTATGTATAAATATGTATAATGTATGAAAATATCAGTACTATGTGTAAATATGTATATTCTTTCAAAACGTGTTAAATATTTGTAAATATGTAGTCTGTAAATGTATGTAGTGTCTGTAAATATGTATAGTGTGTGAAAATATATGTAGCATGTGTAAATAAATATGGTGTGTGTAAATATGTATAGTGTGTGAAAATGTGTGTAATATGTGTAAATATATATATATAGTGTATGTAAATATGTATAGTGTGTGAAAATGTGTGTATATATGTAAATATGCATAGTGTGTGAAAATATGTATAGCATATATAAATATGTGTAATATTTAAAAATATGTGTAATATGTGCAAATATATGAAAGTATGTATAATGTATACATATATGTGTAATATGTATAAGTGTGTACAAGTATGTGTAAATATATGTGATATGTAAAATTTGTACATATATAATCTTTGAAAATGTAAGAAGGATATGCAAATATTTATAATGTGTGCAAATGTATATAGTATGTGTAATATATATAGTGTGTGGAAATGTATGCAAAATGTGTACAAATTTGTAGTGTGAAAATAAGCGTAATATGTGCAAATATATGGAAGTAAGTATAGTGTATACATATATGTATAATATATATATATAAGTGTGTGTACAAGTATGTACAAATATATGTAGTATATAAACTGTGTACACATGTAATGTGTGAAAAAGTAAGAAGAATGTGCAATCATTTATGATGTGTGAAAATCTATATAGTATGTGTAATATATGTAATGTGTAAATATGTGAAAAATGTATAAAAATGTATAGTGTGAACATAAGTGTAATATGTGCAAATATAAGGAAGTATGTATAGTGTATACATATATGTATTATGTGTATAACTGTGTGCACAATTATGTACAAATCTGTATAGTGTGTAAATGTGTGCATATGTAATGTGTCAAAATGTAAGAAGAATGTGCAAATCATTATAATGCATGAAATTGTATATAGGAGGTGTAATACATGTAGTGTGCAAAATATGCGCAAAATCTGTAAAAATCTATAATGTGGAAATAAGTGTAATATGGACAAATACATTAAAGTATGTATAGTGTATACATATATGAGTAGTATGTGTAAGAGTGTGTACAAGCACTTTATAGTGCAAAAATGTGTTTAATATGTCGAAATATATATAGTGGGTGAAAATATGTGTAGTATGTATAAATATGTATAGTGTATGAAAATATGTGTAGTTTGTATACATATATATATACTGTGTATAAGTATGTATATTATGTGGAAATAGGTGTTGTATGTGTAAATATAAACGTTGTATGAAAATGTGTGTATATATGTATAATGTGTGAAAATATATATGGTAAGTATAAATACGTATAATGTGTGAAAATACGTGTACTATGTGTAAATATGTAGTGTTTGAAAACATGTGATGTATTTGTAAATATGTATAGTGTTTGAAAATATGTGTATATATATAAATATATAAAATGTGTGAAAATATATGTAGTATGTATAAAATGGCTGCATTCGTGGTCGTCCTCCCACGTTTTGGTCACATTCTTAGTTTTGAGTAAAAAATTCCCTTTTGTCTAAACGGCGGCCTTTTCTACCTAACAACTCCTAGGGTTACATCGCGTTGGTCTCTTTGTTCGATGTGGCTGCTTTTGTTTTTAGCGCTTCTCAGAATGTGACGGTTGGAATTAGAGTGTGTGTGAAAATACGTGAAATATGTATAGTGTGAAAAAATATTTGAAGTATTTGTAAATATGTATAGTATGTGAAAATGTGTGTAATATGTGTAAACATATGTTGTGAGAAAATATCTGTAGTATGAATAATATTTATAGCGGTTGAAAATATATTTAGTATGTGTAAATATATACAGTATGTGAAAATATGTGGTCTGTGAAAATGTATGAAATATGTGCAAATATGTATAGTGTGTGTGAAATGCGTGTAATATATATAAATATATGTAGTGTACAAAAATATGTGCATTATGTATAAAAATGTATAGTGTGTGAAAATGTGTATAATACGTGTACATATGTGTAAATATGTATAGTGTATGAGAAATATGTGTAATATGTGTATGTATGTATAGTGAGTAAAATGTGTGCATACATTTGTACAAATACACCACATATTTTAAACACTATATATTTACACATAATACACATATTTTCACACATTATATATATTTATACATACTATATATTTTCACACATTATACATATATGCACACATTTCATACAAGATATGTATTTACACATACTATACATATTTTCACATATTATAAATATTTATACACGCTATATATATTCATACATTCCACACATATTTCTACACACTATACCTATATATACATACTACACATATTTTCACCCACTATATATATTTTCACATATTACATATATTATACATTGTTATATGCATTACATACATTTATGCACATGTAATTTATTTACCAACAATACATACAATTTCACGTACGATACATATTTACAATTATTTCATACATTTTCTTAACAATTTTAATATATTTTTTTCAAACATTTATTAATTCCTAATTCTCTTTATATCAAAACATTATACATTAATTCATTTTCTATAATTATTCTAACTATATTATCATAATATATTGTTTGAATTTCGTATTATATACATTTTCATATTGTACTATTGTTACAATTAAACCTTTATCCACTATTTTGGTATCAGTTACATGGATAATATTTCATCATCATATTACGTCTATACGTACACATGCTATTGGGTTTACTCCAAATTTTCATAATACACATAATATTCATACTTGTACAGACATTTAAGAGTTCAAGATCTCCCTCTTAGCTTTCCGATGGTTCAAGATTCGGCATCATTGGGTACCTATAGCTCAAGATATATTCGAATGACCAAACTGTGGTAGC
This sequence comes from Ophiorrhiza pumila, assembly GCA_016586305.1. NCBI lineage: Eukaryota > Viridiplantae > Streptophyta > Magnoliopsida > Gentianales > Rubiaceae > Ophiorrhiza > Ophiorrhiza pumila. The sequence continues at coordinate 21,485,148 of BLIW01000007.1, read as the reverse complement.
AACTCCAAAATAAAAAACCTAAACATAGCAATCATACCAAAGCCCCCGTTTCTTATGCTTACACACAGAATTGGAAAACAATTAAAACATAAGAAATGTAGTACACTCAAAGGGCTTTCTAGAACATCCAAGATCTTCACATTTGAATTAGAATTGAGAGAGTTACACTCAAAACAAGTTGCACCAATAATCTGCCCAAAACCCTAGTTCATCATCCGAATTTCACCCTTTTAATTCTTTCATTTCCAATCTAGACACACACTACTTGATTTACCATTATTTTTCACTCTTTTTGTTCCATTTCACATTATCAACTTGCAAATCACAAATATACATGAAACACATAGAACACCACACATTAACACCAAATACAAGACAAAAGCCAAGGATTTTAAAACAAAATAGTTGGTATAAAACAAACTTATCACTGTTGTACAAGCATATGCTGCAAAGCTTTGGTGGTGTTTCCAGTGTGGGAATTCATTGTAGAGCAGATATCTAAAAATGAAGTATTGTCCTAAGGTTCATCCAAATCTTGTTACTAGTAAATAGTCTGATTCTCCAGTTTGGTGTCATATGTTACAAATTAGGGAGCTGATAGAACCGGAGATTGAATGGTTTCCAAATATTAACAAGATGAATTTTTTTCATGATGCTTGGATTGGGAAGGATGCTCTTTCAGTGTATGCCAATACTAAGGGGTATATTTCTTTTGAAAAGTTTTTCAGTCACGTTTGTTGGTCTAGGAAGCGGTTGCACTCTTTATTACTGGTGGAGATGGTGGATAAGGTGATGGAGACACAAGTTGGTTTTGCAAATGGATTGTTTTGGCATCCTTCTGCAATTGGTCAATTTACTGTGAGCTCAGCGTATGAAAGGTTGAGGGTTAAGGGGAATGTGATTTTGGATTGTGGGAATTTTTGGGGCACAGGAATTCCTATTAGAATTTCTTGCTTGATGGCTAAATTCTGGTTTGGACCTCTTCCATTTAAGGATTGGTTGTAGCAGTTTGGTATTCAGGGATAGTCTATTTGCTTAATTTGTTAGAATAAGGAGGAGTCTTTGATGCATGTTTTTTAGAAATGTGCCTTTGCATAGTTAGTATGGAGGTCTTTTTTTGAATGTCTTGGATCTTCCTCCTCAAACATTTTGGAATGGTCATGATTAGTGTCAACAGTGTTGGCAAGACAAGGGTAATAAGTTTCTAAAGTTTCTATGGTCTGTTCTTCCTATGTTTATTGTCTGGCATCTCTAAAAAATTGGAATCGAATGTTCTTTGAAGGTGTGGGAGGGTTGGTTAATTGGATACATGATCAGGTTTGGAAAGATGTCTTGGCATGTTGGAAAATAACTTTTCCAAGATTGGACTTTGGAAACTCATAGTAGGAGATGTACCATGGTCTACAATCTTGGGACTGCTATGTTTGTATGGTGACTGTACGATGGGACCGGCCTCCTAAAGATGTGTTCAAACTAAATTTGGATGGATGTTCTAAGGGAAATCAGGGAAACAGAGGTGGAGGTGAGATAGTATATGATGATCAAGGTTGTTTCTTAGGTGCTATATCTCTGGGATTTAAGAATGTCACAATTATGGAGAAGAGGCAAATTCCTTCCTTAAAGGTCTAAAATTTTGCATTGAACATTGTTGGATTCCGGTTCAAGTCGAGATTGATTCTATTGTGCTCTTTGGTATCTTAACCAAATAGTCTGCGCCTCCTTGGAGAGTTCGAAGATCTGTTGAATTCATTTGGAGTCTCAATCATCATGTTGGTGATTTTCAACATATATTCAGGGAAGGAAATGGTCTTGTGGATGCTCTTGTGAATGTTGGCTATGGTGATAAAAAATATATAAACTATTTGATGCTTTTAGATTTTCCTCAAGTTGTTCATGGTTTAATTATTCTTGATAAGAATGGTGTTCCAAATATTCTATGTACAAAAGTTATCATGTAATATCATTGTATTCACTTGATGGTAATGTTTCTTTATCAATTGTAATAAAATAAGGGGGTGGCATCACCGACCCTCTGAGAGGGTAATTTGCCTAAAAAAAGCTAACTAAGCCCAAAAGGTGTAACAAGTGAGAATTCATATACATTATTGTCGTGCCATGATTGCTATGGCAATAATAACCTAGAATAGCATATTTTAATAAGTGAGAGAGAGTTTAGTTCATGATTGCCATGGCAAAAATGGCCTTAGGTTTAGGGTTTGGTGAAAAAGTGAGGTTTTGTTTGTATTATTGTCGTGGCGTGATTGCCACAGCAATAATGGTCTATAGGGCTCTAATGTGTTCTACTTTTAGCCTAGATTTGGGTTCTAAGTCCTAAGGGTTGGTTCTAAATGTTGTCTAAATGTGTGGAGGGTTAAGGTTTGAGATAGGTTCCTTAGAGAGATTCTATGTACCTAGAGGTAGATAGATGGATTCTACATATGCTAACACCTAACAACACTTAACAACACACCAAACAAATTGTGTAAATGCAAAAATAAAGTGTATATCTGCCATGGCATGATGAATACAAAACCTAAACTAAATGAAGACAAGTGCTAGTATGTGTGAGTGTAGTGCATTTCTGCCCTGGCATTCATGCCATGGTAGAAATGTGCATGTGTGTGGGTGTTGTGTGAATTGTGTGTTTTATGTGTTTGCCATGGCAAGAATATGCCTAAACCTAGTGTTCCTAAGTGCAATCCTAGAGTGAAGTGTGTGAAAAGTGTGATTCTAGTGTATTATTGTCCTGGCATGATTGCCAAGGGAAAACTAGCCTAAGAAGGTGAAGAAATAAAGTTTGGAAAGGAAATGGAGGGTTCCTAGTGTATCTTTTCTGTGGCAATCATGCCAAGGCAAATATGTACATGAAATGGAGAGACAACGAGTGAAAAACTGAGGAAATGAACTAAGATGCAAGTTCTATGTATGCCATGGCAGAAATAGCCTGTGTTTGTGTGTGTGTGTGTGTGTTTATTTTCTATGTTGTGTGTGCTTGGTGTGTCCTAGTTTGGGTCTAAGGGTTAGTGGTTTCCTAAGGTGTCCTATGGTTGAAAAAGGTTTCTAGGCGCGCTATGGTTTTGGTTGGTCCTAAGGGTTTGTGCCTAAGTGTGCTGGCTTTGTTCATGTGTGGTGTGTTAGTGTTAGGTTCTAGGCCAAGACCTTGGCTATGTGCCTTAGTATTGGCCTTGGGCATGCTAGGGTGCTATGTTGTTGTGCATGTGTGCTAGAGGTTGGCTATAACTGCTTACAACTTAGGCCTTGGCTTTCTGCCTTAGACTAAAGGATGTGGTGCTAAGGTGGCAATCCTAAGGCAAAACACAAGCCAAATATGCTAAAGTTTTAGTCAAATCTTAACCTTTATCTCCTAAAGAGTGCATCGGCTTGGCCAAAGCTCATCTCCAACATGATTTGTACATAATCTGAGCTCAATCCCTAAGGGCATAACCCTAGGATTTAGGGTTTCTCCTCTTTTCTTTGTAGACTTCTCTTTAATGTGTTGACTTTTTGTTGACCTTTTTGTCAAAATAGCCTCTAAATAAGCCTTTTTAGCACTTTAACCTCTCCACCTTGTAATCCTAAGAAAAGAGAGATTAGAGGTAGTCTATGACGAACTCTACAGCCCATAACCAACATAAATCCACACGAACCATAGGCTCAATAGTATACCCCACCTAGGCTAGAACCCTTAGTCTTGGCTAGTTTCTCTAGTTAACACTAGTTTGGCCAAAATAGGACTAGTTAACCTTAATTTGGCCTGGTTTGGTTCAATTAACACTAGTTGACCTTGTTTGACTAGTCAATCCTAGTTAACTATAGTAAACCCTAGAAAACTCTAAGAAATTCTAGTTATGTTAGTTGAGCCCTAGTGTGACTAGTTTAACTTAGTTTGATCTAGTTTAACCTAGTTTGACAAACTCACCCTTAGTGAAACCTCAGTTAGTCTTATTTAGGTTAAACGATGGCTATTTGACTTATTGTTACTTAGTTTATCCTAGAGTGGGTAGAATGACCTAAGTTTCACTAGTTTGGCCTAAGTGAGTCCACTTAACTACTAAATAAGGTTTAACTTGGTTCGGTTAAGGTTGATTTGGTCATCTTCACACTAGAAATCTTTAGAATTCTAAGAAACCCTTGTAGTCTTACCACATAGGCCAAATTTCATGATTATCTTTACTTGTTTATTGTTATCTTACCATTTATTCTCTTACGAGAGTGAACATGATACTTAAGCCAAAGTTAATCACAAGGAATAGGTCAAGCCACGTAAGGGATGACATTTAATGAAGTGATAAGTAAGCAATGACCTCCAAGGGAATGAAACGTCATGGATGGCATCCAAGGGAAGGATCACAATGAAGACTTGTCCCTTGAGTATAAATAGAAGTGCAGTTTCTTTCTCTCCAAGTTTAATGTAAGAATAAATAGACATTCCTCAAACCATTTGAGAGGTTTGCAGAGTTTTGGAGGATTTTGATATAGATAAAACCATAGTAAGGATCAAATTGGAGAGAAAGGAGCTTATATCTAGGCTTCTTTTGTAAACCTTTGCTCAATGATCGTCTTAATGCAAGAAAAGCTTGGACCTTTTGATAGCCAGTGTCGCACCTCGTCAATTTTAACTCTAAACACTAATGTAGTAGTGGAAGAAGAGATCGTATCCACAGGGAAAGCTTAGGTCGAGAATATTGAGCAAATTGTTCTAAAAGTCTTGTCTCAGATTTTAAGTACTAGAAAGAATGTAATTTCAACACAAAAGAACGAGGACAGAAATAAAAAAGAAAATGACAAGCAAGGATGAAACCGATATCTCAGGATTCTTAAATTGGACGAACACAGGCTTAGTAAATCTATGCTATGCAATCAGAAAACAATTAAATGCATTGGAGACCTAAATTGCCTAGAAGTTCAAGCAGTGGTTAGCATGGCGACCACACCACCTCCTGTACTCCCTATCACCATCATCTCCCATGGCGAGGCCCGAGAATGGTGGAATAAGCTCCGCAAAGTCTCAACTCTCCAAGCTAACTACTCTAACATGCAAGTCCTAAGAACTCCCATAGCGAGGCCCATCCTAGGGTTCACATATCATGTTGTTAACACAGAAAGCTCCTTTAACACTTTTCCTAACGTTTCAATTCATTAACACTTCCTATGGCGAGGCTTGAGTTTCAGAATTGTTTTGATTACAGAAAACAAGTGCAAAGACTTAAACAATCACAATTTAGTTTACAGTTCATGCAACTTCGCTAACTTTGGTTAATCACTCCTCAATTTAGCATGTCGACCACAATTGAAGCTTGATCTATTCAAGATTAGCTTGGAATTATGAAATTCAACATATGTTTATGCATAATTCAAATGTGATTTCAATACTCAACAATTAGATCAATTGCATAGCATACAATCTACTAAAACACGTATTCATCCATTAAGAATCCTAAGATATCATAGATTTAGCCGATGATCATCTTTCTCATCTCAAAATCAACAAATTGCAACATTGATAAGGTCATTCTCATTTAATTGGAAGAATTTACCGATTAAATCGAGAGAATTGTCGATTCCTTTGTCAATTGAGAATAAGAAAGGTAAATCCAGTCCAAATTCACAATCGGAATGTAGATCGGAGAAGAAATGTTTAGTGAGAGAAAATAGATCTAGAGAGAGAAAATGAGAGGGAGAAAACCTCCCGCTGAAATTCAAACGATGGTTCTCAAATCTCGAATCCCCCTCTTACATGTTAGCTACCTTCCCTATATATAGAGCTGGGAAAACGTAACTAATACGCAACATAAAATGTATAAAGTGTTACAAAAGTGGCCTTAAGTGAAAGAACTAAAAATCATCCTAAAATGTGAAAAATCCGAAATTGTGGAACTCCTCCAGCATTCCAGCGCCTTCGGGCTTTCAAAATTGCGCCTTCAGATGCGCCTTCAGTTCGGAGACCACGCCTTTGGGCCAGTGAGAATCACGCCTTCAGTTCTGAACTTCCAGTCGCGCGAATCAGAGTCCAATCACGCATTCTTTCTATTTCAAATCGCGCCTTCAGCATCCTCGCGGGCTTCAAAGCAGAACAACATTCACGTAATCACGCCTTCTAGCTATTGGACTTCACGCATTCTTCTGCCCTGAAAATCAGAAACTTAATACTTCAACACTTAGTCTAATTTCCAGAAAACTCAATATACGAAACCTCAAAGCTGCAGCTTCAAACCAAAATTTGACCATGAAACGCTATGAATCAAGGAAAACTTAAAACATGAAAATTGTTACTCGTAATCTTAGATTTCCATAGCCATATGGATCACCCAATTTGGAGCTAAGATGAGAGTGTTATGCCCAGCTCAAAACAGTGCAACAAAACTAAAACTCATGAAACAAAACTCCCAACACTTTGCCATTCCTTCAGGATTGCCAAACAAAATCCACTCCAACAGCATTATGTTGGCGAGGTCTCGTGGCGAGACCTCGCCGTGTAGTGTGTGTGTGTGGCGAGACCTCGTGGCGAGGTCTCGCCGTGTGATGATCTGCTGGCGAGGTCTAGCGGCGAGACCTCGCCGGCAAATGTGTTGGCTAGCGAGACCTCGCCACGAGGTCTCGCCAGCAATGTGCGAGTGTGAGATTGAGTGTTGTGAGGTGTTTGTGAGTGATTGTGAAATATGAGAAGTGCTGTGGGTGTAAGTGAAAATGTTGTGAAGCTGTGAAGTGGATGTGCGAAATGAGAGTGAATTGTGAAGTTTGTGAAGTTTTTGTGCATATGAGTGAGTGATTGAAAAGTGTGAGTGAAGAGTTATGCAAATGAAAATGACATACTGTGAATGTTGCAAACTTTGAGTGAACAAATAATGTTTTGTGTATTTGGGAATAAAATGAACTTGTTGTGAATTTAATGAATTGTGAATTGTGAGTGAATGTGAAAATGGTGAACTTTGAGTGCGATAATGTGTAGTATAAAATTTCTGCTCAAGAATTGAAATGAAATGCAAAAGGAATGTTGTGTGCAAATGTATGAGAGATGAAATGGTTGGTGACCTCGCCGCATGATATGTGTGCATGTATGGTGCTAGTGTGCGCATGAGTTTAGTGAGGTGTGTGCGAGAGTGATGCTGTGAGAATGTAGCGAGTGCAGTGCTAGTGTGCTTGCGTGGTGTGCAAGTGTGCGAGTGGTGCCTCGCCGCACGTTGTGTGTGTGTGGTTCATGCACCTCGCCGCATGAGTGTGGTGCAGTGAGTCGTGTGGGTGTGCTGTGAGTGTAGTACGAGGTGGATGCTCGTGTGTGCAGTGAGGTTGTGCGAGAGTGTAGTGTGAAATGAGTGCTCGTGAGGTGTTTGTGTGATTGCTTGTGAAGGTGTTGTGAGTGTGAGTCTTTAAAATAGCTAAGTGTTCATTTCAGCTTAGAACCTAACTTCTACACCAAATTCGTGTGCCTTAGCTCCTAAACCGGACTTGATGGTAAACATAAAAGTTCTAGACCTATCTCTTGGCTTTCCATTGGATCAAGAATCACGGAAATTGAAAGTGTACAGCTAGCGTTATTCACAATCTACCAAACTGTGGCAATATGAATTCATTACTAAATCATGAAGTAGCAATCATCAAGATGCTTTCGTGTCTCATATTTACACACAGAATTAGAAGAAAGTTAAAACATAAGAATTGAAGAAAACGCAAAGTGATTTCCAGAACATCCAAGAACTCATCATTTGGATTACTATTGAAGAAGTTATGCTCAAATGAATTCGCACAACCAAGCTGCCCAAAACCCTAAAATGGCCAAACATGCATTCTTGGTTCCTTCATTTGCCTTTTACATTTTTCACTTCATTTACCATCATTTTTTGCTCGTTTTACACCCTTTGATCATTTTCATATTGTAAACATATAAATGCATAAAACCTCTCAAATCATCACATATGTACATAAAACACACAACAAAAGCCAAGTATTTTAACACATATTAGTTGGTATAAAACCAACTTATCAAATTCCCCCACACTTGAACTTTTGCTTGCCCTCAAGCAAAGACACAACACAAAACTCACATTTTAAAACCACTTAACACTAGACCTCACTCCTCTGTCAAGCTTGTTCTCACCCGAGTTCATCAAAACAAATTTTTCATGCAATATCAAAACTCTTAACATATCCTCAATTCCAAGCTATCAACTTTTAGCACAAATTATCAACCAAGGCACGATGAATAAAGACCAAAATGTCATGCGTGCAAATGTGTGCTGAGGAACATGAACTTCATCTATTCCCTTGCTATACACCATCTAGCTGGTCTCACATACCATTCAATACATGCCAATCTCCTTGTACACCCTTATGAACATGCAATCACAAGATCAATGGTACCTATGCGTACATTGGTACTCTATGGGAGATTGCCCTTATTCTGCACATTGGTGCACATTTATTTCACACATTGATGACTGAAATAATGCCTGGATTTTATGGCTTTTTTTCTCCAAATTTGATTGCCAGGTTCTTATGGCTTTTTCCTTCCCAGTTGCCAATTTGCCTTTTTCTCCCATATCATTTCTTATGCAAGCACATGTTCATAAGAATCCCAAATTGACTAATCATGCACGAATTCTTGAAGACACCAGATAAATGCATAACAAAAAGAATAGAATCCATACACATTACCTCCTATGTCAATTGAGTTTTTGCATGGCATATCTATCTTACATTAGCATCGGGCCTTAGTCAGTAAAATGTACCAATTTCATCAAGATTGGAATCAAAGACATCAAAACAATTTTCGCATGCAATACAAAAGTAAGATGGATGAACTTCAAATTTTTGAACACAGCTTAACAAAAGAGTAAAAGCATAGTACAAAGTGTTACTTCATTCTATCCATTTCACCACTTTACTCACATTTGCACGAATTTTCTTCTCATTTCTTTTCCCACACTCATTTTTCTCATTTCAGCTCAACTCACATTTAAGGAATTGAACCCACCAACACAAAACCTACGTTTAACACCATCACTTTATTCACACAAAGTTCAAAATTTCACCAAAAATTTCACAAACCAATTTCAACATGTCAAATGTCACAAAGATCTTAAACTTTGCACAAAACATGAAAAATTGCACAACAATAAAAAACCCCATATAACTAGACATAATATAATAACACTCAAAAATTCTTTATCACATATCACAAAAAAAAAAACTTCACAAAACATTTCACAAAAAATTTCATCACTCATGCTTTCATGCAAGACAACTAAGCATCCAAAGTTCAAGATATACAAACCAAAGCAAACATACACTCCCCCACACTTAAAACATACATTGTCCTCAATGTAAAGAAAAAATAGGTTTAGGAGCTCCTTGGTATTGATATTGTCATGAATTCCAATGTTTGCTCGGTGGAGATTTCTTGATCCATCTTACTCATATGAAAAATTCTATGGCATCACTCCCCCACACTTAGCCTCTTGAGTGCATGGCTAATCTCTTCCTTTGCAAACATCTACATCATGAGTGGCATCAGTAAATGACGTCCAAAATGAAAGAACGTAAAGACAAAAAGAAAAGAAGAAAACAAACTACTTATTAAAGCTAAAGAAAACGAAATAGTTCTGGATTTAGATAGTCTCCAGCTGAACTTTATTCATCCACAACTTATTAGGTCTTAGTTATGAAAATAACTCAGTAAATCCATCCCTGCACCACACAAAAGATGAACTCTCATAAGCATGCTCCTTTTTCCCAGAAGACACTTGAGTGTTGAGGAGATGTGTAAGCACAGGATCATGAGAAAAACTTTCTCCAAATGTCCCATTCATTTGAAGCACATCATAACCCTCTTTTATCACACTATCCACAGTAGTCCTGCAAGGCTCAACCAAGGAATGCACATCCATGTTCTCAATCAACTCATCAGAAAGTTCAAAAGTAAAAGTCTCAAATTCACACTTGTTCACCATGTTATCATTGTCATTCAAAATGTTAACATTTTTATCATCAAAACTAACATTATCGACTCTACCAATTTTCTCAAAATTATCATCACAAACAACATTGTCATTTCGTAACAAAAATTTCTCAAAATGCACTGGAGGTGAAGTACCAATTGCACACTCAGATGCATTCTCAGTTTCAAAAGTACCAATTTCCACATTATCTTGATTTATGGTATCACAATGTCCTTCTAGATGTGACTCTATGCAATTTATCAAAGTATCAAGAAAAGAACAGTCATCATCATCATCAAGTAAAACATGTTCATCACTATCATTTGAACAATTCTTAACACATGCTTCCTGTGAGGTATGATCTACCAAAGATGGACTTGGCAATTCAAAGTTTGATATATCTATGAAACCACATTCTTCTATGCGTGCACTCTCTAATGAAAACATGCAATCTTCTACATCAAGCTCATCACAATCAATTTCTTCATCATCCACAATTTCATCAACAGAAATATAGTCATGCTTAACACCCTCATCAACGAAAGTTGGAGAACATTCAACAACCTGAATGGAACAACAAGATTCTAAATGCATAGGTTGCTTTATTGCATAGTTCACGTAAAAAACTACTTCCTCATTATTAATTCTAAAGGTGATAGTTTTATTTCGAACTCCAATAAAAGCATCACCAGTAGCTAAAAATGGTCTACCAAAGATGAGTGGTACCTCGGTCTTCCTCCATATCAAGTACAATGAAATCAACAGGCAAAGTAAATTTATCAACTCTTACTAGGACATCTTCAAACAAACCTGTAGGAGTCACCAAGGACCTATCTGCCAATTGTAGAGTTACCGCAACTGGGCGAATCCGGCTTTCCAATCCAATACTGATAGCTATGGACAATGGCATTAAGTTGATCCCAGCACCCAAATCACATAAAGCCTTTGCAAAATGCCTTGTGCCTATTTTGCATGGGATAGTGCAACTCCCAGGATCCTTAAGCTTTGGAGGAAGATCATGAACCATCCATGCTTGAGTGCACTCAGAAACCATCATGGGAACCTCACATCTCAAGATTTGCTCTTTGTTGGAGATGAGTTCCTTGAGATACTTAGCATACTTTGGCATTGAAGTCACTAAATCCATCAGGGGTAGATTCACACTTACTTGCTTGAGTACTTCCAGAAACCTATTGAACTGAGGGCCTTTTTGAGGAGGTGGTTTCTTCCTCTCTGTAAAAGGAGGTTTAGGAGCATACTCCGGGTAGTTGTAAGGATTGGAGTTCTTGGTGATCTCATTTCCTACCCTAGCTGGTATGTCCTTCTTCACAGTCTTACCATCCTCTTGCTTATTATCCTTCTTAAGTTCCAAAACTTCCTCAGCTTCATCTTTCTGGTCTTCTTCTTCTTCTGCACAATCACTCTTAACTTCTGACGGTTTATTCCCAGGCAAAAGTTTTCCACTCCTTAAGGTTATGGCTTTACATCCAATATTGTTCTTGGGATTTGGCACCGTATCACTAGGAAGAGAACCAATCGGTCTATGATGTATAGCATTCGTGAGTTGACCCAATTGCATCTCAATGTTTTTAAATGTGCCATCATGATGTCTTACAGATGTCTCCAAAGCAAAAAATCTTTCTTCATTTTTATCCACCTTTTCTATAAGACTCCGGAGCATTTCTTCCACTGATGAGTTCCTTGGCTCTGAGGTACTAGCTTGCTGATCAAACCCTGGTGGAGGATTGGAAGTTCTCTCTTGATCATTCCCTTGAGTATATTGACCTCTCTGGTTTTGCTTCTGTTGTCCCCAAGTTCCTTGATTACCACCATAGCCTCTATTGTTGCCTCTTGAGTAATTTCTAGAGTACTGTGGTCTGTTGCCATAGTTATTCACGTATTGAATGGACTCAGTGGTGACTGGGCACTCATCAGTATAGTGTTCACCCTTGCATATACCACATGAAAGAAGAGGAGCTTTTGTTTGTGTTGCCTTAAGAGTCTGCACCTGCTTGGCCAATGCTTCAAACTTAGCACTAAGAGAAGTCTCCTCATCTACATCAAGAACCCCCCATTTGTTTTCTAACATGAGTTTTGCGGGTCTCTGGGAAGAGATACTCGTCCTCAGCTATTCGATCAAATAACTCCCTTACCTCTTGGACACTTTTATCTTTGAGAGCACCATTAGCACAGGCCTTAACCATCATTGAGGCTTCAGCAGTAAGGACTTTGAAGAAAGTATTTAGTTCTCTGATATCTCCCAAATCATGGTTGGGGCATTGCCTAATCAAGTCGTTGAATCTTTCCCAAGCTTCTCTAAATGTCTCACTATCCTGTTGTTGGAAATTTGTAAATTCCAGCCTTCTCTTTTCAAGCTTAGCTGGAGGGAAGTATTTAGACAAAAACCACTTCTGTAGATCATCAAATGACATCCCAGCATTTGTTCCCCCAATGCTCTTGAACCAATGTTTAGCCTTTCCAAGCAAATATAAAGGAAACAAAATCCTGTGAACTTCACCCCTGTCAACTCTTGGCAACTTAAAAGTGCTACATAACCCGAGAAACCAATCAAGGTGGTCATTAGGATCCTCGTTGTCAAGACCTTGGAAGAATTGGCCCTGGGTGATCATGGAAACAATTTGTGGAGGAATGTGGTAACTTTCCACATCTATGTCCTGATGACCAAATCGATTGTCAAAATTTAGTGCATAGTGGTCACCAAACCTCGGTGCTTGTGCTCCTTGTGCAGCCATTTCTCTCTGTTGCCTTAACTGTACTCTCAAAGTTTTCTCCAACTCAAGATCCAATAAGAATTGTGGTTCTCCTGCAAACCTGCTAGACCTTGGCATACACAACACACCGTAGGGAAGTGTAGTAAACAAAGAAACACGTACTTCAAATATGCAACAAAGAAACAGATCACAATTCTCAACACGAACAGAAAACAACACAGAATGAAAGCTAAGGTAAATGCCATAAACAAAAACACAAAGTAGAACAAGTAAAAATCAAGAACAATTCAACAAATTCCAAAAACCGATTGCCTTTCCCGATAACGGCGCCAAAAAATTGATAGCGAGTGTCATACCTGATAAGTAGGTTTTATACCTACTTGTATAGACTATTTCACTTAGCTTTTGGCTTGAATTGCATGCATTTATGTGGTGAAATGTGCTATTTTGTGCATTTATGTGGTTCGCAACTTGATGTGCTCAAATGGTGAAAAAGACCACAAATGTTGTTAAAATGAGGCAAATGTGTGTTTGATGCTAAATGATAAGAGGAGAGTTAAAAAAGGGCTAGAATGGTGAGTGAGAGTTTTGAAGAAAACCCTAAAATGTGCTTAAATTCTTGGACTTTGACTTGTGCTAGTGCAAATGTGTGGTGTTTTAGGTGTTTTTATGCATATGTGTGTTGTGTTAATTGGTAATGTTGAAATGGTGAAAAGATAGTAAAAATGGTGGAAAATGGAGTTAAAAGTGTTAAGGAAAAAGGGAGGAACCGAAAATGCACAATTGGCTATTTTTAGGTTTTGGCAGCTTTGAGTGTGAAATTCATTGAAGCATAACTCTCTCAATACTAGTCCAAAAGCGGAGATCTTGGATGTTCTGGAAAGCTCTTTGAGTGTATTGCATTTCTTATGTTTTATTGTTTCTCTAATTCTGTGTGAAAGTATAAGGAACGGGGGCGTCTTTCTAATTGCTACTCCAGGTTTTTACACTTGAGTTCATATTGCCACAGTTTGGTAGATTGGTTATATCTTGAGCTACAGACTTCCAATAGTGTTGATTCTAGAACCAATATAAAGCCAAGAGGAAGATCTAAAACTCTTATGTTTATAGCAAAGTCCAATTCAGATGTTAAGACACACGAATTTTGCTTGGAAGTTGTTTGTTCATTCTGAAATGGTGGCATCGCACACAAGCACACACTCTTGTGCACACATGCATACGACGAAGCACACTTCGCTGCACACATGCATGCGACGAAGTGCACTTCGTTGCTCGCTCACTCGCACACACTCACACAGCTTGACCACACTTCACCATTTTGGGCATAACGTTTTCGTCTTAGCTCCAAGTTTAGTGATTCAAAAAGCTGTAGAAAGCTAAGATTTGGGGCTATAACTTTCATGTTTTAAGTTTTCCTAAATTCCTACAGCAGCATATTCGAATTTTGGTTGGGAGATTGCTGAATACTTGAACAACTTGAGCATTCCAATAAGTTTGATGTTTGTGTTTGAAATCACTTTTGCATTCTCACTTTGTACATAATCTCTTCCACAGCACTTCACACATGATCAAAATTGGCGAGACTTCGTTAAAATTGGCGAGACTTCGTCAAAAGTTGGCGAAGCTTCGTGGAGCTGAAACTTCTCTCTGCCACACTTTAGTATTTCGGCCATAACGTTCTCGGCCGAAGTCCGAATTGGATGATTCAAAAGGCTGTGGAAAGCTAACACATAGGGCTATAATTTTGTCTTTTAAGCTTTTCCAAATTCACGATGCATCGTGGTCTAAATCTGGCTGGACGTTGCTGCCAGTTTTGTGATGTTAATGGGTTTGCTGGAAAAATGGCTAAGTATGAAAGTCTGATTTTCTGAATTTTCGTGGCAGCTGAAGGCGTGAAACTCCAGGGCGTAAAGGCGTGGTTTCTGTGAATGCTGGATTGCTTGGAAGTTCGCGGAGTTGCAGAGGCGTGATTTGCAATGGCTTGAAGGCGCTGGATTGCTCTGATTTCTTCACTCAACTTCCAAGCGATGAAAGGCGTGAACAAGGAAAGCTTGAAGGCGCAACTTGGAGTGCCACGGCCGACAAAGGCGCTGGATTTAAGCCTGAAGGCGCGAGATTGCTGAATTTTCTTCAAACTTGGATTTTCACCATTTTTTGGGCTGATTTTGGTTCTTCTTTCAAGGACACTTTTGTAATATTTTAGATTATTTTTAGTTACCGTATTAGTTACAGTTCTACTCTTCTATATATAGGAGATGTAGCTAATGTAAAAGGAGGAGGGGAGAGAGGATTATTCTAGATTTTAGAACTATCTTTGAATTAGAGCGGGAATTCTCATTTTCTCTCTCTAGATCTACTTTCTCTCACTAAACATTTCTTCTCCAATCTCAACTCTGATTGTGAATTTGGACTGGATTCTTCTTTCTTATTCTCAATTGACAAAGGAATCGACAATTCTCTCCGATTTAATCGGTAAATTCTTCCAATTAAGTGAGAATGAGCTTATCAATGTTGGAATTTGTTGATTTTTGAAATGAGAAAGATGTTTTCTGGCTAAATCTACCGATATCTTAGGATTCTTAATGGATGAATTAACGTGTTTTAGTAGATTGTATGCTATGCAATTGATCTAATTGTTGAGTATTGAAATCACATTTTGAATTGAGCATAAACATATGTTGAATTTCATTAATTCCGAGCTATTTTTGAATGGATCAAGCTTCAATTGTGGTCGACATGCTAAATTGAGGAGTGATTCATCAAAGTTAGCGAAGTTGCATGAATCGAGAACTAAATTGTGATTGTTTAAGTCTTTGTACTTGTTTTCTGTAATCAAATAAATTCTGAGACTCAGGCCTCGCCATAGGAAGTGTTAATGAATTGAAACATTAGGAAAAGTGTTAAAGGAGCTTTCTGTGTTAACAACGATGATATGTGAACCCTAGGATGGGCCTCGCCATAAGAGTTCTTAGGACTTTGCATGTTAGAGTAGTTAGCTTGGAAAGTTGAGACTTTGCGGAGCTTATACCACCTTTCTCAGGCCTCGCCATGGGAGAGGATGGCGATTGGGGGTACAGGAGGTGGTGTGGTCGCCATGCTAACCACAGCCTGAACTTCTAGGCAATTTAGGTCTCCAATGCGTTTAATTGCTATTTGATTGCATAGCATAGATTTACTAAGCCTGTATTCATCCAATACAAGAATCCTGAGATATCTGTTTCATCCTTGCTTGCTGCTATATTTTGCATCTTTGTTTTCATTCTTCTGTGTTGAATTTTCCTCTTTCCAGTACTTAGATTCTGTGACAAGACTTTAAGAACAATTTGCTCAATATTCTTTACCTACGCCTTCCCTGTGGATTACGATCCCTACTTACGCTACTACATTAGTGTTTAGGGTAAAATTGACGAGGTGCGACACTCGACATCAGCACCTCGTCAATTTTAACTCTAAACACTAATGTAGTAGTGGAAGAAGAGATCGTATCCACAGGGAAACTTAGGTCGAGAATATTGAGCAAATTGTTTTAAAAGTCTTGTCCAAGAATCTAAGTACTAGAAAGAATGTAATTTCAACACAAAAGAACGAGGACAGAAATACAAAAGAAAATGACAAGCAAGGATGAAATCGATATCTCAGGATTCTTAAATTGGACGAACACAGGCTTAGTAAATCTATGCTATGCAATCAGAAAACAATTAAATGCATTGGAGACCTAAATTGCCTAGAAGTTCAAGCAGTGGTTAGCATGGCGACCACACCACCTCCTGTACTCCCTATCACCATGCTCTCCCATGGCGAGGCCCGAGAATGGTGGAATAAGCTCCGCAAATTCTCAACTCTCCAAGCTAACTACTCTAACATGCAAGTCCTAAGAACTCCCATGGCGAGGCCCATCCTAGGGTTCACATATCATGTTGTTAACACAGAAAGCTCCTTTAACACTTTTCCTAACGTTTCAATTCATTAACACTTCCTATGGCGAGGCCTGAGTTTTAGAATTGTTTTGATTACAGAAAACAAGTGCAAAGACTTAAACAATCACAATTTAGTTGACAGTTCATGCAACTTCGCTAACTTTCATTAATCACTCCTCAATTTAGCATGTCGACCACAATTGAAGCTTGATCTATTCAAGATTAGCTAGGAATTATGAAATTCAACAAATGTTTATGCATAATTCAAATGTGATTTCAATATTCAACAATTAGATCAATTGCATAGCATACAATCTACTAAAACACGTATTCATCCATTAAGAATCCTAAGATATCATAGATTTAGCCGATGATCATCTTTCTCATCTCAAAATCAACAAATTGCAACATTGATAAGGTCATTCTCATTTAATTAGAAGAATTTACCAATTAAATCGAGAGAATTGTCGATTCCTTTGTCAATTGAGAATAAGAAAGGTAAATCCAGTCCAAATTCACATTCAAAATGTAGATCGGAGAAGAAATGTTTAGTGAGAGAAAATAGATCTAGAGAGAGAAAATGAGAGGGAGAAAAGCTCCCGCTGAAATTCAAACGATGGTTCTCAAATCTCGAATCCCCCTCTTACATGTTAGCTACCTTCCCTATATATAGAGCTGGGAAAACACAACTAATACGCAACATAAAATGTAAAAAGTGTTACAAAAGTGGCCTTAAGTGAAAGAACTAAAAATCATCCTAAAATGTGAAAAATCCGAAATTGTAGAACTCCTCCAGCATTCCAGCACCTTCGGGCTTTCAAAATTGCGCCTTCAGATGCTCCTTCGCGCCTTTCGTCAAAAGGTCGCGCGCCTTCAGTTCGGAGACCACGCCTTTGGGCCAGTGAGAATCACGCCTTCAGTTCTGAACTTCCAGTCGCACGAATCAGAGTCGAATCACGCCTTCTTGCTATTTCAAATCGCGCCTTCAGCATCCTCGCCGGCTTCAAAGCCGAACAGCATTCACGAAATCATGCCTTCTGGCTATTGGACTTCACGCCTTCTTCTGTCCTGAAAATCAGAAACTTAGTACTTCAACACTTAGTCTAATTTCCAGAAAACTCAATATACGAAACCTCAAAGCTGCAGCTTCAAACCAAAATTTGACCATAAAACGCTATGAATCAAGGAAAACTTAAAACATGTAAATTGTAACTCGTAATCTTAGCTTTCCATAGCCATATGGATCACCCAATTTGGAGCTAAGATGAGAGTGTTATGCCCAGCTCAAAACAGTGCAACAAAACTGAAACTCATGAAACAAAACTCCCAACACTTTGCCATTCCTTCAGGATTGCCAAACAAAATCCACTCCAAGAGCATCATTTTGGCGAGGTCTCGTGACGAGACCTCGCCGTGTAGTGTGTGTGTGTGGCGAGACCTCATGGCGAGGTCTCGCCGTGTGATGATCTGCTGGCGAGGTCTCGCGGCGAGACCTCGCCGGCAAATGTGTTGGCTGGCGAGACCTCGCCACGAGGTCTCGCCAGCAATGTGCGAGTGTGAGATTGAGTGTTGTGAGGTGTTTGTGAGTGATTGTGAAATATGAGAAGTGCTTTGGGTGTAAGTGAAAATGTTGTGAAGCTGTGAAGTGGATGTGCGAAATGAGAGTGAATTGTGAAGTTTGTGAAGTTTTTGTGCATATGAGTGAGTGATTGAAAAGTGTGAGTGAAGAGTTATGCAAATGAAAATGACATACTGTGAATGTTGCAAACTTTGAGTGAACAAATAATGTTTTGTGTATTTGGGAATAAAATGAACATGTTGTGAATTTAATGAATTGTGAATTGTGAGTGAATGTGAAAATGGTGAACTTTGAGTGCGATAATGTGTAGTATAAAATTTCTGCTCAAGAATTGAAATGAAATGCAAAAGGAATGTTGTGTGCAAATGTATGAGAGATGAAATGGTTGGTGACCTCGCCGCATGATATGTGTGCATGTATGGTGCTAGTGTGCGCATGAGTTTAGTGAGGTGTGTGCGAGAGTGATGCGGTGAGAGTGCAGCGAGTGCAGTGCTAGTGTGCTTGCGTGGTGTGCAAGTGTGCGAGTGGTGATGTGCGGCGAGGTCACCTCGCCGCACGTTGTGTGTATGTGGTTCATGCGGCGAGGTCACCTCGCCGCATGAGTGTGGTGCAGTGAGTCGTGTGGGTGTGCTGTGAGTGTAGTGCGAGATGGATGCTCGAGTGTGCAGTGATGTTGTTCGAGAGTGTAGTGTGAAATGAGTGCTCGTGAGGTGTTTGTGTGATTGCTTGTGAAGGTGTTGTGAGTGTGAGCCTTTAAAATAGCTGTGTTCATTTCAGCTTAGAACCTAACTTCTACACCAATTTCGTGTGCCTTAGCTCCTAAACTGGACTTGATGGTAAACATAAATGTTCTAGACCTATCTCTTGGCTTTCCATTGGATCAAGAATCACTGAAATTGAAAGTCTACAGCTCAAGTTATTCACAATCTACCAAACTGTGGCAATATGAATTCATTACTAAATCATGAAGTAGCAATCATCAAGATGCTTTCGTTTCTCATATTTACACACAGAATTAGAAGAAAGTTAAAACTTAAGAATTGAAGACAACTAAAAGAGCTTTCCAAAACATCCAAGAACTCATCATGTGGATTAATATTGAAGAAGTTATGCTCAAATGAATTTGCACAACTAAGCTGCCCAAAACCCTAAAATGGCCAAATATGCATTCTTGGTTCCTTCATTTGCCTTTTACATTTTTCACTTCATTTACCATCATTTTTTGCTCGTTTTACACCCTTTGATCATTTTCATATTGTAAACATATAAATGCATAAAACCTCTCAAATCATCACATATGTACATAAAACACACAACAAAAGCCAAGTATTTTAACACATATTAGTTGGTATAAAGCCAACTTATCACCTTTCATTTGTGTTTCCTTATCTTTAGATGGGTAATCTCTTGAGTTTCGTTACTTTTTCTTTATCTTGTGTTTATTTGGTTCTTGAAGATCTAGATCTAGATATAGAAGACTAGATCCCTTATGGTGTTTTTGGATTAAACGTTATGGGTCATGAAATCTAAGTGAAATAGTAATCTTGTGTTGAGAATAATGATGATTGATCTATTTATGTGTTCTTGAGTAATGGAAATATGAATACCAGATTTATACATTCCAAATCTGTGACTTTGAGAATTTGAATTCAAGGAGTCCATGTTTATTATGTGTTTGTTTAATTGCCAAATTAACTCTCATGTTTTTAGAGATGAACTTTATAGTGAATTACTCACTCAAAGCATAGACTACCATAAATGGGATTAAGTTTGCATGCTCGGTAAAAACTTATCACTTTACACATGTGTAGACAAAGGTCACCTGGGTATTTGTGAAGTTTAGGAACTTGCATGGAAAGAATCGATGGATACTTGGTTGGTGTTGTGATCAAATGGGTCTTCTCTCCACCAAAAGGAGGACCCTGAGTTCTCGCAACGCTTGATTAATGTAAATGAAACTGGTTGGGTAGTTGGCCATTGTCACAGGTTGCGACTTTAATTAATAATTAGAACTTGTATCTACTAAGTGACAGTAAGAATTGATGCGTTTTGATCTAGGTGTGCCTACCAAGGTGACTTAGGACAGTTCTATGAGGACAGTCTTTTACTCTATGTAAATCAGTGATCATTAGCTCAACACGAGGTTATTGGATCACTAGATGGAATCTTCCATAACACAATCCAAGAACACCATTTTCTCTCCATTTAAATACCTTAGTTGCTCTGTGTTTACTGCACGTTTACTTGATGTTTGTTGAACTATGAACTTAACTCTACACTTCAAGTCCTTTGAACATTTCACATTATTTAGATAGTGTACCTCTCTATGGGTTCGACACCGTACTCAACCTTCTACAATATGGGGAAAGGACTATAAATTTACTTGTAGTCTAAAAACACACTAACAGAACATGCTCTAGAAAAGATAGCATTGGATAAATTTTTAATCATTTTGCCTATTGTAAACACACCCCTAGAACACATAATCTAATAGGTACATTTTTGCATCTGACAAGTTGGCGCCATTCCTAGAAAAGCGAGAGAAAGCTAATTGGTGTAACTTGTTTCATTGAATTTCAAATAGTTCTTAGTTTTGTAGGTAGTTGTTCAACCCAATCTTGATTATTATTTCATTGTTTTTGTTTTTGTTGTTTCTATTTTTCATCTTAGGGTTTTTTTTTATTTCTGATCTTAGTAGGTGATTTTACTGTATGCCTAACTCTCATAGATCAAATGGAGCACCAGATTTATCTTGAATCAAGAGCTTGAGAAGTCTTTGAGCAAATGAAGAAAAGTGGGCCCACATATGGCTGTTTAACAACCATAAAGAAGAATCTTTGGTGACTTCTACAAACCAAGGTTCCAAATTGGCACGATTTTTGCCCTATTGAAGCTAAGACCTATATGATCGCACCTCTCTTGATTAAGTTCATCCAAAATGGGGCTATCTTTCACAGAATGACCAATGAAGACCCCAATGGATACTTGATTTTCTTCCTTAAAGTGTGTAATACTTGCCAAATAAATGGAATTTCTCATGATGCCTTGAAAAGAACTTTATTCCCCTTCTTTTTACAAGGAATCAAAATCTAAATGGAGTTGTCCAGCTTTTTATGTTAATAACCAAGCTGAAAAGGAACGAGGAGTTCCTAGATTAGTTATTAACTATAAACCCTTAAATAAAGCACTTAAATGGATAAGATATCCAATTCCAAAGAAAAAAGACTTGCTTGATAGATTATTTGAAGCAAATATCTATTCAAAATTTGATTTAAAATCTGGATATTGGCAAATTCAAATAGCAGAAGAAGATAAGTATAAAACAGCATTTACACATTCATGATAGTTTATATTGATGATATATTAGTATTTTCAAAAAATTTAGATGAGCATTTTCGACATTTACATATATTCTCAAAAGTCGTTCATAAGCATGGTTTAGTTATTTCTGCACCAAAAATGAAATTATTTCAAACAAAGATTCGATTTTTAGGGCATGATATTCATAAAGGAACAATAAGACCTATTACAAGAGCTATAGAATTTGGCGACAAATTTCCAGACGAAATTAAAGATAAAAATCAATTACAACGATTTCTAGGTTGTCTAAATTATGTAGCTGACTTCTTTCCTCAGTTACGCACCCTCTGTGCGCCCTTGTATGAAAGATTACAAAAGAATCCACCACCATGGACACAAAAACATACTAATATAGTTAGAGAAGCAAAAATCAAAATAAAAGCTTTACCTTGCTTAGGTCTTCCTCAACCACATGCATTCATGATTGTTGAAACTGATGCATCTGATGTTGGTTACGAAGGTATATTAAAACAACGCATTAATAATAAAGAGCAGTTAGTAAGATTCACTTCAAAGGTATGGAATGGTTCCCAAAAGAATTATTCCACAGTAAAAAAGGAAATATTAGCTATTGTTTTATGTATTTCTAAATTTCAAGATGATCTATATAATAAAATTTTTTTACTTAAAATAGATTGTAAATCAGCCAAAGAAATATTGCAAAAAGATATTCAAAATCTTGTTTCTAAGCAGATATTTGCTAGATGGCAAGCTATTTTATCAGTCTTTGATTTTGATATAGAATACATTAAAAGAGAAAATAATTCATTACCTGATTTTTTAACACGCGAATTTCTTACAGGAAGACAGAAGAATGTCACGGATTTCAGGAAATGAAGATTGGCAATGGATAAAAGAATATATTGATCATCCTAAAACTAGAAAGAAAATTCTTAAAATTTATTCATTAGAAGAAAGAGTTATTCAAGATTCTGAATTTCCAAACGTTTATCATATACATAATGTTAATGCTTTATCAGTACAACATCAAGTATTTCTGCATCAAATGAATTATTACAGGATGTTAGTATCATATTATACACGTAGGTCTACTAGAATCACAGAAGTAAATAAAGCAATATGGAAAAGAATAGAAGAATTTATAAAAGAAATAGCTTTTATATAACTATTTCTAATGTCTTTAATATTACACAGGTACATTCCAAGATGTCAAAGAAACCTCAAGACTCGTCATTCAAGAATTCAAAAGAGCAGAGTCCTAGTGATTATGCATCAAAGGTAATGATTCCTAAACCACTATCACCCATGATTCAACAAAGTAATAATTTATCACTTTAGGAGAAGACTTTCCGAGTCTTCCGTATGTTCAAGTAGCAAGTACACCATTTGCACAACTTCAACATCACTCAAGTCCTTTGAATATTGGTCGGAGTATGACTCCTCTCCCAAACACTCAAAATGGCCAGTATACCCTTAAACCCCATTCAGAAACACTTTTTCTTACTAGATATACAGAACCTCAAGATGTGTCAGAACTCAAAAAATTTACTAGTAGATTTTTCAATTCAAATTATAATTGGTTACCTGAAGATCCTTTAAAAAATCAAAATTTTTATGAATGTATTTTAGTAGATTCATCATCTGTGTCTATTACTCATAGAACTAATGAATATAAAACTATTACTTATTCAAAATGTATAATTAAGAATGTTTTTACATTTCAATCTTGGCAAGGAGCAGCATCATTAAAACCTTTTACAGTCAGATTCAATCCTCCTGGTTATACTTATCAGGATTATAAGCATGCCTGGTATAGGGCATTTTATATTCATTCTTTCGATCATTCATGGTTTTTCACATTCCATAAAGATTGTAACACAGACATTCCTCTCTGGTTTTATGACTGGTGGGATACTCATGGAGCTCAAAATGATATCTTACCACAAATAGCAAGAGATGGTTTTCAACAATTTCAAAAAGAATAAAAAATGACTCCTTACACTCATCAGTTACAATTCTATTGCTTACTCAAAATACCTTGGATCTGGTGCTGGAGTTTTCATATCGAACAAATCAAGCCTAGACCCAATCCTATGTCTTTAGTCCGACAATTCAAAGTCAAGTGGTGGGACAAATGCGCAACCAACATCTGCTGTCCAGAAGCAGTAAAATTAATGCTCACTACTGGCAAAAGAACTTGGGCTAATTCAACCTCATCTGGCCCTAGCACACCAGCTGCTCAATCTATTCGCCAGCCACATACAAATCCAACCACACAAAATACTCCTCAACAAAGAACAATCATTCAAGATTCAGATATGGAAGAATTCATGAGATATATGGAATTCAAAAGAAATCGACAAATTCATCAAGATCCTCAAGCTTCTACAGCTTCAACTCCTCATAACACTCAAGAAGATCATTTCGGAGGACCCTTAGCACAGGATCCTTACGACTTTAAAAAAAAGTAAAATATTATTATGTTATGTTTCAGGTTCTTTCAGACAAACAAAACATGAAGAACTCCAAGGAAGAAGAAGGATCAAAAAATGTTACTCAATTAATTCATCTCTGAGAAATTGGAAAAACAAATCTTGCAGTGATTCAAAACTACAGACTCAATCAGCCCAATCTATTCAATGTCAAAACAAAAGTTATGCATGACAAAAATTTTTGAATTGATTTTCTAGATTCAAAGATCAAATATTGGCAAGCTGTTACATCAGCGAGAAATTGGTGGTGTCACTCCAAAAATCATCAGACAAGAAGGAAGAGACTCTATTCTCTCTTTATCAACTAAAACGCAGCAAGGAAATATTCTCTGCCTACAAAGATGGTGGTCCTATTATCATAAAAGACAGATGCAAGAATTATTACAATTTTCTCAGCAAATGGATCAATGGATGAGAGTCAAAGAGAAAGCAAGAACACGTGAAAAAAGCAATCGTACAAAAAGAAGAAAGAAAAATCAAGAGACATTAGCGTCCCTACTCCACATGGAAGAAAGTAAGAGTGATGATAAGAAGGAATAAAAGCTCCTATTCAGCAAGATGTCATGGCTTACGTATCTTTTCATTAAACGTCATTGCTTACGTTTTCTATTGAGCTTTTTCTTTCTAAAATTTTTGTGAGGGGTTGCTTCTATATATAGATTATCAAATCTGCTTTTCCTATACCTAGAATATTTCTTTCTATACGGTTTTGAATATTTTATCTTTTTATACTGTGATGAAGGTGCTCGTACTCCTGTTATACCAAAAGCTTCACAAAATGAACCTACTTCTCTTCTTTCTGAACCATATTTAGCTTGTATTTTTAATTCTTAACATAATTTTAATCCTTCTAATTTAATAAAGGCAAACAATTGACAATTAGATATTTCATTAAAATTGATAACTTCATTTTTTACTTCATGTTTAAGACTAGTCATAATCCTTTGAGAAAATAAATTAGGTAATCCTGTAATGAATTTTTCTTTCCAAAAAGAAGCTCCGCAATCTTTTCTTTTGAATAAATAGGTTAAAAACATATCCTTATACCATCTAAAGTCAGTTAATGTTGGGCATCTTAAATGAGTAAGGAATATTTGAGTACCAGTTTCATCATGAGTAGGATTTCCTATAAAATGTGTTGATAATACATATATTAAATAATTTGCTGCATCTTTCTTTTTTACTTTGAATGGTTGACCATCTGGTCCTTTAACTACGTGTCCATTGACATCTTTTTCTTCTTCTTCATTTTCATGATCTAAAATTTCTGTTTTTGTTTCTGTGGTAAGGAGATTATCCCACCAATTTTTGAGTTGACCTGTAAAACCTGCTAAAAGTCCTGCTGCTATAGTTGGTTGATCAAATCTTTGTGTTGTATAGGCTGTGATAGCCATACCCATTTCTTGGAATAATCTTAATATTTCATAATCAGATTTACCATCTATGTTCCATTCATAAACTCCTTTTCCTTCAAAACTTTTGGCTACAAATGTTGATCGCTCTTCTATTAGTAGATCAGGAGGTGTTAATTTTGAATAAAATTTTTTTCTTTGATATGGTGCATATGATATTTGTTTATTGGGATATCTTTTGTATCTTTTGATTCTATTGAGTTCACCAAATTCTTCTTCGATCTCATTTATTTTGTCTTCGATTTCTTCTTGACTATCAGTTTCTTGTGAACTACTAGAGGAAGTATAGTTAATATCTTCTTGTTTTGAAGATACTTATTGAATATTATGTATTTGACTCGTGCTTGGTTTATTTTCTAATTTATCTAATATTTTTTGTAAGGTTGTTTGTTTATTAATATGAAAGTTTTGTAATTTATTCTGAATTAAGGGGTCATTTACTGTAAAATGTGGTTTAGATATTTCTTCTGGAAATTTTAATGTTGTTTTAGTATTATAATTTTGGTTTGTAATTTTTGGAATATTATCTACTTTTGTTGCACCCAAATCTACCTGATTAGCTATGGTTGATAATATTTGATTTTAATAATTTAATTGTTGAGTAACTTTTGTTATATCTTCAATTTCTATCGGACCCTTGTCTATTCTAGGTTCTCTAAAAGGTGTTGCAATAACTTCTCCTGAATCTGTGGTAATCTTAATATTTAATAACGGTGGATGTATTGAACTTACTGTTTCTCCACTTACAAAATCTCTGTTTGTTTTGGTATCAAAGCCATTACATTCAACTATTTTAAACTAAAAATAATCCTAAATAATAGAAGTAAATTGGAAGTTTAATAAAGCATAAAGCATAAGGAATATATTTTAGTAGATTCAATCTTTTAAGTAATTAATATTTAATTACGGTGGATGTATTGAACTTACTGTTTCTCCACTTAGTTAATCTCTGTTTGTTTTGGTATCAAAGCCATTACATTCAAATGTTTTAAACTAAAAATAATCCTAAATAATAGAAGTAAATTGGAAGTTTAATAAAGCATAAGGAATAGAGTTTGCGTATGGTTTGGCAAGCAGTTGTAGCAGCCTTGTAAACCCGTTGGTAAGCCGGCGTCTGCCCAGGTGTTCCCGGTTAGGCACTCCTGTGTTCCCCTACACTCACTCGCATTCTGCATGTTGCATTAAGCAACTAAGGTACGTCTTTTATTATGGATTTAAATAAGTTTAAACAATTGTTTGGTTTAGGCTTAAATACTAATTCAGCAATAGATGATACTGTTAATTAAAGTCATGAAATTCAATTTGATATTTCATCAAAAACACTTAACAAAGTTTATCAAATAGGAAAACTTAATTTTAATAATTCATATGCAATAAAATTACATGAACAAGATATAAATTTTAAAGAAACTTCAAAAACTATAAAATTATTATCTTCTGTAGCCATAGAACATTACAGAAGTCAAGGATTTCAATACATTCATTATGGATTAGTAAAGGTTATAATTCAACCTATGCATAGACTAGGAATAGATAATCCAATATTCATAGCCCTTCGAGATAAGAGAATGATAGAATATTCAGATTCAATATTATCTTTAATTCAAACAAATATTTGTGATGGTTCAATTTCATTCAATTGCATTCCCAATTTTGTAGCAAGTTTAAATAATGAATTAATTCGAGACTCTTTAGTTATGGATATTCAAATAGATCAACATAAAGTAGATATTAGAAGTCGTAGTTTTGCTATCAGATATAAAATATGTTATAAACTACTCAAAACTTTGATAGATCCACAATTAAAATTAGAACTAAGTAATAAAGAAGAAACTGTAATTTTCGAAGAAAATTCTACTAAATCAGCAATATATATTCCTAAAACTTTAAAATGGCATGAAATAACGATTCCTGAATCCTTTATAGTAGTTCCTCAAGAGCAATCAAGAACTCTTCATCAATCTAACACATCTCAAATAATTAAACAAGATGATGGTAGTATTAAAATTCATTTCGACAATATACGAAATAGATATGGAGTTAATAGAATGCAATATCTCACTCCTTCTAGATACTCAACATCAGATATGCCTTCAGAAGTTCCATTACTAAGAAGAACTTTTAGTCAAAACACTAATATGTCTAACAATCCTGAAATATATTCCATTCCTATTACAGGAAGTCAACGAATTCATTATAAGTCACCATTACCCGAAATAATAAATGATCTAGGATCTCCAACATTTTCAGATATGAAACCTGATTCAAATATGAAATCAACATCAATCAATATTATCAGTAAAATATTCATTCCTAATTATACATACTTAAAACAACAGTTTGATGATGTAGAAAATGAAAATAAAAGAAGTTGGTATTACACGTTATCTGAAACATTTCAAAATATGCTTCAAGAAAAATGGAAAGAAGAAATACAAAAAAGACAATTTAATTTTCCCTTTTTTACATGGTTAGAATTTATCACTCAACAAGAAGATATTAAAGATATTTATTCAAGTTCTAGTATTAATGTTCAGACTCAAATGTATAAAAAATGGAATATTGTAAGTGGAGAAACAATAAGTTCAATACATCCACCGTTATTAAATATTAAGATTACCACAGATTCAGGAGAAGTTATTGCAACACCTTTTAGAGAACCTAGAACGGACAAGGGTCCGATAGAAATTGAAGATATAACAAAAGTTACTCAACAATTAAATTATTCAAATCAAATATTATCAACCATCGCTAATCAGGTAGATTTGGTTGCAATAAATGTAGATAATATTCCAAAAATTACAAACCAAAATTATAATACAAAAACAACATTAAAATTTCCAGAAGAAATATCTAAACCACATTTTACAGTAAATGACCCCTTAATTCAGAATAAATTACAAAACTTTCACATTAATAAACAAACAACCTTACAAAAAATATTAGATAAATTAGAAAATAAACCAAGCACGAGTCAAATACATAATATTCAACAAGTATCTTCAAAACAAGAAGATATTAACTATACTTCCTCAAGTAGTTCACAAGAAACTGATAGTCAAGAAGAAATCGAAGACAAAATAAATTAGATCGAAGAAGAATTTGGTGAACTCAATAGAATCAAAAGATACAAAAGATATCCCAATAAACAAATATCATATGCACCATATCAAAGAAAAAAATTTTATTCAAAATTAACACCTCCTGATATACAAATAGAAGAGCGATCAACATTTGTAGCCAAAAGTTATGAAGGAAAAGGAGTTTATGAATGGAACATAGATGGTAAATCTGATTATGAAATATTAAGATTATTCCAAGAAATGGGTATGGCTATCACAGCCTATACAACACAAAGATTTGATCAACCAACTATAGCAGCAGGACTTTTAGCAGGTTTTACAGGTCAACTCAAAAATTGGTGGGATAATCTGCTTACCACAGAAACAAAAACAGAAATTTTAGATCATGAAAATGAAGAAGAAGAAAAAGATGTCAATGGACACGTAGTTAAAGGACCAGATGGTCAACCATTCAAACTAAAAAAGAAAGATGCAGCAAATTATTTAATATATGTATTATCAACACATTTTGTAGGAAATCCTACTCATGATGAAACTGGTACTCAAATATTCCTTACTAATTTAAGATGCCCAACATTAACTGACTATAGATGGTATAAGGATATGTTTTTAACCTATTTATTCAAAAGAAAAGATTGCGGAGCTTCTTTTTGGAAAGAAAAATTCATTACAGGATTACCTAATTTATTTTTTCAAAGGATTATGACTAGTCTTAAACATGAAGTAAAAAATGAAGTTATCAATTTTAATGAAATATCTTATGGTCAATTATTTGCCTTTATTAAATTAGAAGGATTAAAATTATGTCAAGAATTAAAAATAAAAGCTAAATATGGTTCAGAAAGAAGAGAAATAGGTTCATTTTGTGAAGCTTTTGGTATAACAGGAGTACGAGCACCTTCATCACAGTATAAAAAGATAAAATATTCAAAACCGTATAGAAAGAAATATTCTCGGTATAGGAAAAACAGATTTGATAATCAACATATAGAAGCAACCCCTCACAAAAATTTTAGAATGAAAAAGCTCAAAAGAAAACGAAGCATTACTTGTTTTAAATGTGGACGAACTTGTCATATAGCACCCAATTGTAGAACTCAGAAAAGAATTAATGAAATATTTAATGATGCGAAGACTTAAAAAAGAAAATGCTAGCAGTAATGATTAATGATGAAGAAAGTGATCAAAATATTAATGAAATAGACTCAGAAAGTGAAGATTATACTGATTATTCATCACCTTGTAAATGTAAAACAATTAATGTCATATCTAATTCAAAAGATAATAAAGAATTTTTATTTGATATAATAAGTAAAATTCAAGACCCTAATGATCAACAATAATATTTACTTCGATTAAAAGATTTAATATTAGAAGACAATATAAAGCCACCAATTATAGAACCTTTTAGCATAACTCAACTTTATGATAAATACTCATTAGGAACTAATTCATTTGGAATTCTTAAAAATATTCCAAATTATAAAGATGATATTCAAAATTTAAAAGCAGATATCAATAAATTAAAGCAAGAAGTAAATGATTTAAAATCCAAAGATTTAGAAATAGAAACTAGACTTTTGTTACAAAATCAAATTCAAAACATAGAACCTTCAAAAAATAATAAACTAGGTATTCAAATCAATGAACAAAACAAAGATCCTACTCAATATATTAATATTATTGATAAAGTCAACATTGAAAAATGGTATGCTTTTATAACAATAGGAGTTCAAGACTTTCAAACTGTGTGCGAGAGAGTTGTGCGGCGAGGTGACCTCGCCGCACAATGTGTGTGTGTAGTGTATGCGGCGAGGTCACCTCGCAGCATGAGTGTAGTGCAGTGATAGTGCAAGTGTGTGCGAGAGTGTGCATGCGGCGAGGTGAGCTCGCCGCATGATGTGCGTGCGTGCAGTGATGTGGTGGTAGTGTGCATGAGCTGTGAGGTGTGTGCGAGTGTAGTGTGCTAGGTGTAGAGAGTGAAGTGCCTATTTGCGCATGAGTGTTGCGGCGAGGTGACCTCGCCGCATGTGAGGTGTGTGCGAGTGTGCAGGAGTGTAGTGCGAGTGTGCAGGTAGAGCTGTGCGAGAGTGTAGAGTGAAGTGAGTGCTCGTGAGGTGCTTGTGAAAATGCTCGTGAAGTCTTTGTGAGTGTTTAGTGTGTGATGACACCATTTCAGAATATCAAACAACTTCCAAACAAACTTCGTGTGTCTTAACATCTGAATTGGGCTTGATGGTAAACATAAAAGTTCTAGATCTATCTCTTGGCTTTACAATGGATCAAGAATCACCTTAATTGGATGTCTGTAACTCAAGTTAGTAACAATCTACCAAACTGTGGCAATATGAATTCAATATCTAAATTCTGAAGTAGCAATCATCAAGATGCTTTCGATTCTCATATTTACACACAGAACTAGAAGAAAGTTAAAACATACGAATTGAAGTCAACTCAAAGATCTTTCCAGCACATCCAAGAAATCATCATTTGGATTAGTGTTGAAGAAGTTATGCTCAAATGAATTTGCAAAAGCAATCTGCCAAAACCCTAAAATAGGCATATATGCATTTTCGGTTCCTTCATTCTCATCCTCTACACTTTACTTTGCATTTACCATCATTTTCATACGTTTTGCACCATTTCTTCATCATCAACTACCTCATCTCAAATATGCACAATACACATAAAACACCACACAATTTCATGAAAATTAAAACAAAAGCCAAGTAAATCAACAAATATAAGTTGGTATAAAACCAACTTATCAAACTACTTGTGTAGAAATGATAGATAGTGGAGCAGATCAAAGTTGTATTAAATCTGGTATAGTACCACTCAAATGTTGTTCAAAAACTAATGAAAGATTAGTAACTGCAAATGGCAGTCCCTTAAATATAAAATATAAAGTATCAAATGGATATATATGCAATCAAGATTATTGTTTCAACCATTCTTTTATAATCATTGATGATATAACTCAAGATGTTATTTTAGGCAATCCCTTTTTATATCAAATTACTCCTTTTGAAAAAACAAATCAAGGAATTAGTGTAAATATAATGGGAAATTCAATAACATTTAAATTTATATCCCCTGTTAAGCAAAAAGAATTAGATCTATTACAATCTAACTCAATTTTTACTAAAAATTCTATAAGTAAGATGATTCATAGAAAAGACCACCAAATAAATTTAATAAAAGAAAAAATTAGTTACACTCATACTGAAGTACAACTTCAAAAAGAAGGAATAATAAAACGAATTCAAGAACTAGAAGATCAATTCAAAAAAGAAATATGCGCTGACCATCTAGCAGCATTTTGAAATAGAAAAATTCATATAGTACATTTACCCTATGAAGATAATTTTCAAGAAAAAAATATTAAAACAAAAGCACGACCTATACAAATGAATTCTGAATTATTAGAATATTGCAAAAAATAAATTAAAGAATTACTTGATAAAAAATTAATTAGAAAATCAAAATCTAAATAGAGTTGTCCAGCTTTTTATGTTAATAACCAAGCTGAAAAGGAACGAGGAGTTCCTAGATTAGTTATTAACTATAAACCGTTAAATAAAGCACTTAAATGGATAAGATATCCAATTCCAAATAAAAAAGACTTGCTTGATAGATTATTTGAAGCAAAAATCTATTCAAAATTTGATTTAAAATCTGGATATTGGCAAATTCAAATAGCAGAAGAAGATAAGTATAAAACAGCATTTACAGTTCCATTTGGCCTTTATGAAAGGAATGTTATGCCTTTTGGTTTAAAGAATGCACCTTCTGAATTTCAAAATATAATGAATGATATTTTTTCTGCTTACACATTCATGATAGTTTATATTGATGATATATTAGTATTTTCAAAAAATTTAGATGAGTATTTTCGACATTTACATATATTCTCAAAAGTCGTTCATAAGCATGGCGTAGTTATTTCTGCACCAAAAATGAAATTATTTCAAACAAATATTTGATTTTTAGGGCATGATATTCATAAAGGAACAATAAGACCTATTACAGGAGCTATAGAATTTGGCGACAAATTTCCAGACGAAATTAAAGATAAAAATCAATTACAACGATTTCTAGGTTGTCTAAATTATGTAGCTGACTTCTTTCCTCAGTGACGCACCCTCTGTGTGCCCTTGTATGAAAGATTACAAAAGAATCCACCACCATGGACACAAAAACATACTAATATAGTTAGAGAAGCAAAAATCAAAATAAAAGCTTTACCTTGCTTAGGTCTTTCTCAACCACATGCATTCCTGATTGTTGAAACTGATGCATCTGATGTTGGTTACGGAGGCATATTAAAACAACGCATTAATAATAAAGAGCAATTAGTAAGATTCACTTCAAAGGTATGGAATGGTTCCCCAAAGAATTATTCCACAGTAAAAAAGGAAATATTAGCTATTGTTTTATGTATTTCTAAATTTCAAGATGATCTATATAATAAAAAAAATTTACTTAAAATCGAATGTAAATCAGCCAAAGAAGTATTGCAAAAAGATATTCAAAATCTTGTTTCTAAGCAGATATTTGCTAGATGGCAAGCTATTTTATCAGTCTTTGATTTTGATATAGAATACATTAAAGGATAAAATAATTCATTACCTGATTTTTTAACACGCGAATTTCTTACAGGAAGACAGAAGAATGTCACGGATTTCAAGAAATGAAGATTGGCAATGGATAAAAGAATATATTGATCATCCTAAAACTAGAAAGAAAATTCTTAAAATATATTCTTTACAAGAAAGGATTTTTCAAGATTCTGAATTTTCAAACGTTTATCATATACATAATGTTAATGCTTTATCAGTACAACATCAAGTATTTCTGCATCAAATGAATTATTACAGGATGTTAGTATCATATTATACACATAGGTCTACTAGAATCCCAGAAGTAAATAAAGCAATATGGAAAAGAATAGAAGAATTTAGAAAAGAAATAGCTTTTCTATAACTATTTCTAATGTCTTTAATATTACACAGGTACATTCCAAGATGTCAAAGAAACCTCAAGACTCGTCATTCAAGAATTCAAAAGAGCAGAGTCCCAGTGATTATGCATCAAAGGTAATGATTCCTAAACCACTATCACCCATGATTCAACAAAGTAATAAATTTATCACTTTAGGAGAAGACTTTCCGAGTCTTCCCTATGTTCAAGTAGCAAGTACACCATTTGCACAACTTCAACATCACTCAAGTCCTTTAAATATTGGTCGGAGTATGACTCCTCTCCCAAACACTCAAAATGGCCAATATACCCTTAAACCCCATTCAGAAACACTTTTTCTTACTAGATATACAGAACCTCAAGATGTGCCAGAACTCAAAAAATTTACTAGTAGATTTTTCAATTCAAATTATAATTGGTTACCTGAAGAACCTTTAAAAAATCAAAATTTTTATGAATGTATTTTAGTAGATTCATCATCTGTGTCTATTACTCATAGAACTAATGAATATAAAACTATTACTTATTCAAAATGTATAATTATGAATGTTCTTACAATTCAATTTTGGCAAGGAGCAGCAGCATTAAAACTTTTACATTCAGATTCAATCCTCCTGGTTACACTTATCAGGGTTATAAGCATGCCTGGTATAGGGCATTTTATATTCATTCTTTCGATCATTCATGGTTTTTCACATTCCATAAAGATTGCAACATAGACTTTCCTCTCTGGTTTTATGACTGGTGGGATACTCATGGAGCTCAAAATGATATCTTACCAGAAATTGCAAGAGATGGTTTTCAACAATTTCAAAAAGATTCAAAAATGACTCCTTACACTCATCAGTTACAATTCTATTGCTTACTCAAAATACCATGGATCTGGTGCTGGAGTTTTCATATTGAACAAATCAAGCCTAGACCCAATCCTATGTCTTTAGTCCGACAATTCAAAGTCAAGTGGTGGGACAAATGCGCAACGAAGCATTACTTGTTTTAAATGTGGACGAACTGGTCATATAGCACCCAATTGTAGAACTCCGAAAATAATTAATGAAATATTTAATGATGACGAAGACTTAAAAAAGAAAATGCTAGCAGTAATGATTAATGATGAAGAAAGTGATCAAAATATTAATGAAATAGACTCAGAAAGTGAAGATTATACTGATTATTCATCACCTTGTAAATGTAAAATAATTAATGTCATATCTAATTCAAAAGATAATAAAGAATTTTTATTTGATATAATAAGTAAAATCCAAGACCCTAATGATCAACAATAATATTTACTTCGATTAAAAGATTTAATATTAGAAGACAATATAAAGCCACCAATTATAGAACCTTTTAGCATAACTCAACTTTATGATAAATACTCATCAGGAACTAATTCATTTGGAATTCTTAAAAAAATTCCAAGTTATAAAGATGATATTCAAAATTTAAAAGCAGATATCAATAAATTAAAGCAAGAAATAAATGATTTAAAATCCAAAGATTTAGAAATAGAAACTAAACTTTTGTTACAAAATCAAATTCAAAACATAGAACCTTCAAAAAATAATAAACTAGGTATTCAAATCAATGAACAAAACAAAGATCCTACTCAATATATTAATATTATTGATAAAGTCAACATTGAAAAATGGTATGCTTTTATAACAATAGGAGTTCAAGACTTTCAAACTACTTGTGTAGCAATGATAGATAGTGGAGCAGATCAAAGTTGTATTAAATCTGGCATAGTACCACTCAAATATTGTTCAAAAACTAATGAAAGATTAGTAACTGCAAATGGCAGTCCCTTAAATATAAAATATAAAGTATCAAATGGATATATATGCAATCAAAATTATTGTTTCAACCATTCTTTTATAATCATTGATGATATAACTCAAGATGTTATTTTGGGCAATCCCTTTTTATATCAAATTACTCCTTTTGAAAAAACAAATCAAGGAATTAGTGTAAATATAACTGGAAATTCAATAACATTTAAATTTATATCCCCTGTTAAGCAAAAAGAATTAGATCTATTACAATCTAACTCAATTTTTACTAAAAATTCTATAAGTAAGATGATTCATAGAAAAGAACACCAAATAAATTTAATAAAAGAAAAAATTAGTTACACTCATATTGAAGTACAACTTCAAAAAGAAGGAATAATAAAACGAATTCAAGAACTAGATGATCAATTCAAAAACGAAATATGCGTTGACCATCCAGCAGCATTTTGAAATAGAAAAATTCATATAGTACATTTACCCTATGAAGATAATTTTCAAGAAAAAAATATTAAAACAAAAGCACGACCTATACAAATGAATTCTGAATTATTAGAATATTGCAAAAAAGAAATTAAAGAATTACTTGATAAAAAATTAATTAGAAAATCAAAATCTAAATAGAGTTGTCCAGCTTTTTATGTTAATAACCAAGCTGAAAAGGAACGAGGAGTTCCTAGATTAGTTATTAACTATAAACCGTTAAATAAAGCCTTTAAATGGATAAGATATCCAATTCCAAATAAAAAAGACTTGCTTGATAGATTATTTGAAGCAAAAATCTATTCAAAATTTGATTTAAAATCTGGATATTGGCAAATTCAAATAGCAGAAGAAGAAAAGTATAAAACAGCATTTACAGTTCCATTTGGCCTTTATGAAAGGAATGTTATGCCTTTTGGTTTAAAGAATGCACCTTCTGAATTTCAAAATATAATGAATGATATTTTTTCTGCTTACACATTCATGATAGTTTATATTGATCATATATTAGTATTTTCAAAAAATTTAGATGAGTATTTTCGACATTTACATATATTCTCAAAAGTCGTTCATAAGCATGGCTTAGTTATTTCTGCACCAAAAATGAAATTATTTCAAACAATGATTTGATTTTTAGGGCATGATATTCATAAAGGAACAATAAGACCTATTACAGGAGCTATAGATTTTGGCGACAAATTTCCAGACGAAATTAAAGATAAAAATCAATTACAACGATTTCTAGGTTGTCTAAATTATGTAGCTGACTTCTTTCCTCAGTTACGCACCCTCTGTGTGCCCTTATATGAAAGATTACAAAAGAATCCACCACCATGGACACAAAAACATACTAATATAGTTAGAGAAGCAAAAATCAAAATAAAAGCTTTACCTTGCTTAGGTCTTCCTCAACCACATGCATTCCTGATTGTTGAAACTGATGCATCTGATGTTGGTTATGGAGGCATATTAAAACAACGCATTAATAATAAAGAGCAATTAGTAAGATTCACTTCAAAGGTATGGAATGGTTCCCCAAAGAATTATTCCACAGTAAAAAAGGAAATATTAGCTATTGTTTTATGTATTTCTAAATTTCAAGATGATCTATATAATAAAAAAATTTTACTTAAAATCGATTGTAAATCAGCCAAAGAAGTATTGCAAAAAGATATTCAAAATCTTGTTTCTAAGCAGATATTTGCTAGATGGCAAGCTATTTTATCAGTCTTTGATTTTGATATAGAATACATTAAAGGATAAAATAATTCATTACCTGATTTTTTAACACGCGAATTTCTTACAGGAAGACAGAAGAATGTCACGGATTTCAAGAAATGAAGATTGGCAATGGATAAAAGAATATATTGGTCATCCTAAAACTAGAAAGAAAATTCTTAAAATATATTCATTACAAGAAAGGATTTTTCAAGATTCTGAATTTTCAAACGTTTATCATATACATAATGTTAATGCTTTATCAGTACAACATCAAGTATTTCTGCATCAAATGAATTATTACAGGATGTTAGTATCATATTATACACATAGGTCTACTAGAATCCCAGAAGTAAATAAAGCAATATGGAAAAGAATAGAAGAATTTAGAAAAGAAATAGCTTTTCTATAACTATTTCTAATGTCTTTAATATTACACAGGTACATTCCAAGATGTCAAAGAAACCTCAAGACTCGTCATTCAAGAATTCAAAAGAGCAGAGTCCCAGTGATTATGCATCAAAGGTAATGATTCCTAAACCACTATCACCCATGATTCAACAAAGTAATAAATTTATCACTTTAGGAGAAGACTTTCCGAGTCTTCCCTATGTTCAAGTAGCAAGTACACCATTTGCACAACTTCAACATCACTCAAGTCCTTTGAATATTGGTCGGAGTATGACTCCTCTCCCAAACACTCAAAATGGCCAATATACCCTTAAACCCCATTCAGAAACACTTTTTCTTACTAGATATACAGAACCTCAAGATGTGTCAGAACTCAAAAAATTTACTAGTAGATTTTTCAATTCAAATTATAATTGGTTACCTGAAGATCCTTTAAAAAATAAAAATTTTTATGAATGTATTTTAGTAGATTCATCATCTGTGTCTATTACTCATAGAACTAATGAATATAAAACTATTACTTATTCAAAATGTATAATTATGAATGTTCTTACAATTCAATCTTGGCAAGGAGTAGCAGCATTAAAACTTTTACAGTCAGATTCAATCCTCCTGGTTACACTTATCAGGGTTATAAGCATGCCTGGTATAGGGCATTTTATATTCATTCTTTCGATCATTCAAGGTTTTTCACATTCCATAAAGATTGCAACACAGACTTTCCTCTCTGGTTTTATGACTGGTGGGATACTCATGGAGCTCAAAATGATATCTTACCAGAAATAGCAAGAGATGGTTTTCAACAATTTCAAAAAGATTCAAAAATGACTCCTTACACTCATCAGTTACAATTCTATTGCTTACTCAAAATACCATGAATCTGGTGCTGGAGTTTTCATATTGAACAAATCAAGCCTAGACCCAATCCTATGTCTTTAGTCCGACAATTCAAAGTCAAGTGGTGGGACAAATGCGCAACGAAGCATTACTTGTTTTAAATGTGGACGAACTGGTCATATAGCACCCAATTGTAGAACTCAGAAAAGAATTAATGAAATATTTAATGATGACGAAGACTTAAAAAAGAAAATGCTAGCAGTAATGATTAATGATGAAGAAAGTGATCAAAATATTAATGAAATAGACTCAGAAAGTGAAGATTATACTGATTATTCATCACCTTGTAAATGTAAAATAATTAATGTCATATCTAATTCAAAAGATAATAAAAAATTTTTATTTGATATAATAAGTAAAATCCAAGACCCTAATGATCAACAATAATATTTACTTCGATTAAAAGATTTAATATTAGAAGACAATATAAAGCCACCAATTATAGAACCTTTTAGCATAACTCAACTTTATGATAAATACTCATCAGGAACTAATTCATTTGGAATTCTTAAAAAAATTCCAAATTATAAAGATGATATTCAAAATTTAAAAGCAGATATCAATAAATTAAAGCAAGAAATAAATGATTTAAAATCCAAAGATTTAGAAATAGAAACTAAACTTTTGTTACAAAATCAAATTCAAAACATAGAACCTTCAAAAAATAATAAACTAGGTATTCAAATCAATGAACAAAACAAAGATCCTACTCAATATATTAATATTATTGATAAAGTCAACATTGAAAAATGGTATGCTTTTATAACAATAGGAGTTCAAGACTTTCAAACTACTTGTGTAGCAATGATAGATAGTGGAGCAGATCAAAGTTGTATTAAATCTGGCATAGTACCACTCAAATATTGTTCAAAAACTAATGAAAGATTAGTAACTGCAAATGGCAGTCCCTTAAATATAAAATATAAAGTATCAAATGGATATATATGCAATCAAAATTATTGTTTCAACCATTCTTTTATAATCATTGATGATATAACTCAAGATGTTATTTTGGGCAATCCCTTTTTATATCAAATTACTCCTTTTGAAAAAACAAATCAAGGAATTAGTGTAAATATAACTGGAAATTCAATAACATTTAAATTTATATCCCCTGTTAAGCAAAAAGAATTAGATCTATTACAATCTAACTCAATTTTTACTAAAAATTCTATAAGTAAGATGATTCATAGAAAAGAACACCAAATAAATTTAATAAAAGAAAAAATTAGTTACACTCATATTGAAGTACAACTTCAAAAAGAAGGAATAATAAAACGAATTCAAGAACTAGATGATCAATTCAAAAAAGAAATATGCGCTGACCATCCAGCAGCATTTTGAAATAGAAACATTCATATAGTACATTTACCCTATGAAGATAATTTTCAAGAAAAAAATATTAAAACAAAAGCACGACCTATACAAATGAATTCTGAATTATTAGAATATTGCAAAAAAGAAATTAAAGAATTACTTGATAAAAAATTAATTAGAAAATCAAAATCTAAATAGAGTTGTCCAACTTTTTATGTTAATAACCAAGCTGAAAAGGAACGAGGAGTTCCTAGATTAGTTATTAACTATAAACCGTTAAATAAAGCACTTAAATGGATAAGATATCCAATTCCAAATAAAAAAAACTTGCTTGATAGATTATTTGAAGCAAAAATCTATTCAAAATTTGATTTAAAATCTGGATATTGGCAAATTCAAATAGCAGAAGAAGATAAGTATAAAACAGCATTTACAGTTCCATTTGGCCTTTATGAAAGGAATGTTATGCCTTTTGGTTTAAAGAATGCACCTTCTGAATTTCAAAATATAATGAATGATATTTTTTCTGCTTACACATTCATGATAGTTTATATTGATGATATATTAGTATTTTCAAAAAATTTAGATGAGTATTTTCGACATTTACATATATTCTCAAAAGTCGTTCATAAGCATGGCTTAGTTATTTCTGCACCAAAAATGAAATTATTTCAAACAAAGATTTGATTTCTAGGGCATGATATTCATAAAGGAACAATAAGACCTATTACAGGAGCTATAGAATTTGGCGACAAATTTCCAGACGAAATTAAAGATAAAAATCAATTTCAACTATTTCTAGGTTGTCTAAATTATGTAGCTGACTTCTTTCCTCAGTTACGCACCCTCTGTGTGCCCTTGTATGAAAGATTACAAAAGAATCCACCACCATGGACACAAAAACATACTAATATGGTTAGAGAAGCAAAAATCAAAATAAAAGCTTTACCTTGCTTAGGTCTTCCTCAACCACATGCATTCGTGATTGTTGAAACTGATGCATCTGATGTTGGTTACGGAGGCATATTAAAACAACGCATTAATAATAAAGAGCAATTAGTAAGATTCACTTCAAAGGTATCGAATGGTTCCCAAAAGAATTATTCCACAGTAAAAAAGGAAATATTAGCTATTGTTTTATGTATTTCTAAATTTCAAGATGATCTATATAATAAAAAAATTTTACTTATAATCGATTGTAAATCAGCCAAAGAAGTATTGCAAAAAGATATTCAAAATCTTGTTTCTAAGCAGATATTTGCTAGATGGCAAGCTATTTTATCAGTCTTTGATTTTGATATAGAATACATTAAAGGAGAAAATAATTCATTACCTGATTTTTTAACACGCGAATTTCTTACAGGAAGACAGAAGAATGTCACGGATTTCAAGAAATGAAGATTGGCAATGGATAAAAGAATATATTGATCATCCTAAAACTAGAAAGAAAATTCTTAAAATATATTCATTACAAGAAAGGATTTTTCAAGATTCTGAATTTCCAAACGTTTATCATATACATAATGTTAATGCTTTATCAGTACAACATCAAGTATTTCTGCATCAAATGAATTATTACAGGATGTTATTATCATATTATACACATAGGTCTACTAGAATCCCAGAAGTAAATAAAGCAATATGGAAAAGAATAGAAGAATTTAGAAAAGAAATAGCTTTTATATAACTATTTCTAATGTCTTTAATATTACACAGGTACATTCCAAGATGTCAAAGAAACCTCAAGACTCGTCATTCAAGAATTCAAAAGAGCAGAGTCCTAGTGATTATGCATCAAAGGTAATGATTCCTAAACCACTATCACCCATGATTCAACAAAGTATTAAATTTATCAATTTAGGAGAAGACTTTCCGAGTCTTCCCTATGTTCAAGTAGCAAGTACACCATTTGCACAACTTCAACATCACTCAAGTCCTTTGAATATTGGTCGGAGTATGACTCCTCTCCCAAACACTCAAAATGGCCAATATACCCTTAAACCCCATTCAGAAACACTTTTTCTTACTAGATATACAGAACCTCAAGATGTGTCAGAACTCAAAAAATTTACTAGTAAATTTTTCAATTCAAATTATAATTGGTTACCTGAAGATCCTTTAAAAAATCAAAATTTTTATGAATGTATTTTAGTAGATTCATCATCTGTGTCTATTACTCATAGAACTAATGTATATAAAACTATTACTTATTCAAAATGTATAATTAAGAATGTTCTTACAATTCAATCTTGGCAAGGAGCAGCACCATTAAAACCTTTTACAGTCAGATTCAATCCTCCTGGTTACACTTATCAGGATTATAAGCATGCCTGGCATAGGGCATTTTATATTCATTCTTTCGATCATTCATGGTTTTTCACATTCCATAAAGATTGCAACATAGACTTTCCTCTCTGGTTTTATGGCTGGTGGGATACTCATGGAGCTCAAAATGATATCTTACCACAAATAGCAAGAGATGGTTTTCAACAATTTCAAAAAGATTAAAAAATGACTCCTTACACTCATCAGTTACAATTCTATTGCTTACTCAAAATACCATGGATCTGGTGCTGGAGTTTTCATATCGAACAAATCAAGCCTAGACCCAATCCTTTGTCTTTAGTCCGACAATTCAAAGTCAAGTGGTGGGACAACTGCGCAACGAAGCATTACTTGTTTTAGATGTGGACGAACTGGTCATATAGCACCCAATTGTAGAACTCAGAAAAGAATTAATGAAATATTTAATGATGACGAAGACTTAAAAAAGAAAATGCTAGCAGTAATGATTAATGATGAAGAAAGTGATCAAAATATTAATGAAATAGACTCAGAAAGTGAAGATTATACTGATTATTCATCACCTTGTAAATGTAAAACAATTAATGTCATATCTAATTCAAAAGATAATAAAGAATTTTTATTTGATATAATAAGTAAAATCCAAGACCCTAATGATCAACAATAATATTTACTTCGATTAAAAGATTTAATATTAGAAGACAATATAAAGCCACCAATTATAGAACCTTTTAGCATAACTCAACTTTATGATAAATACTCATCAGGAACTAATTCATTTGGAATTCTTAAAAAATTTCCAAATTATAAAGATGATATTCAAAATTTAAAAGCAGATATCAATAAATTAAAGCAAGAAATAAATGATTTAAAATCCAAAGATTTAGAAATAGAAACTAGACTTTTGTTACAAAATCAAATTCAAAACATAGAACCTTCAAAAAATAATAAACTAGGTATTTAAATCAATGAACAAAACAAAGATCCTACTCAATATATTAATATTATTGATAAAGTCAACATTGAAAAATGGTATGCTTTTATAACAATAGGAGTTCAAGACTTTCAAACTACTTGTGTAGCAATGATAGATAGTGGAGCAGATCAAAGTTGTATTAAATCTGGCATAGTACCACTCAAATATTGTTCAAAAACTAATGAAAGATTAGTAACTGCAAATGGCAGTCCCTTAAATATAAAATATAAAGTATCAAATGGATATATATGCAATCAAGATTATTGTTTCAACCATTCTTTTATAATCATTGATGATATAACTCAAGATGTTATTTTGGGCAATCCCTTTTTATATCAAATTACTCCTTTTGAAAAAACAAATCAAGGAATTAGTGTAAATATAATGGGAAATTCAATAACATTTAAATTTATATCCCCTGTTAAGCAAAAAGAATTAGATCTATTACAATCTAACTCAATTTTTACTAAAAATTCTATAAGTAAGATGATTCATAGAAAAGAACACTAAATAAATTTAATAAAAGAAAAAATTAGTTACACTCATATTGAAGTACAACTTCAAAAAGAAGGAATAATAAAACGAATTCAAGAACTAGAAGATCAATTCAAAAAAGAAATATGCGCTGACCATCCAGCAGCATTTTGAAATAGAAAAATTCATATAGTACATTTACCCTATGAAGATAATTTTCATGAAAAAAATATTAAAACAAAAGCACGACCTATACAAATGAATTCTGAATTATTAGAATATTGCAAAAAAGAAATTCAAGAATTACTCGATAAAAAATTAATTAGAAAATCTAAATCTAAATAGAGTTGTCCAGCTTTTTTTGTTAATTACCAACTGAAAAGGAACGAGGAGTTCCTAGATTAGTTATTAACTATAAACCCTTAAATAAAGCACTTAAATGGATAAGATATCCAATTCCAAAAAAAAAAGACTTGCTTGATAGATTATTTGAAGCAAAAATCTATTCAAAATTTGATTTAAAATCTGGATATTGGTAAATTCAAATAGCAGAAGAAGATAAGTATAAAACAGCATTTACAGTTCCATTTGGCCTTTATGAATGGAATGTTATACCTTTTGGTTTAAAGAATGCACCTTCTGAATTTCAAAATATAATGAATGATATTTTTTCTGCTTACACATTCATGATAGTTTATATTGATGATATATTAGTATTTTCAAAAAATTTAGATGAGCATTTTCGACATTTACATATATTCTCAAAAGTCGTTTATAAGCATGGCTTCGTTATTTCTGCATCAAAAATGAAATTATTTCAAACAAAGATTCGATTTTTAGGGCATGATATTCCTAAAGGAACAATAAGACCTATTACAATAGCTATAGAATTTGGCGACAAATTTCCAGACAAAATTAAAGATAAAAATCAATTACAACGATTTCTAGGTTGTCTAAATTATGTAGCTGACTTCTTTCCTCAGTTACGCACCTCTCTGCGCCCTTGTATGAAAGATTACAAAAGAATCCACCACCATGGACACAAAAACATACTAATATAGTTAGAGAAGCAAAAATCAAAATAAAAGCTTTACCTTGCTTAGGTCTTCCTCAACCACATGCATTCATGATTGTTGAAACTGATGCATCTGATGTTGGTTATGGAGGCATATTAAAACAACGCATTAATAATAAAGAGCAATTAGTAAGATTCACTTCGAAGGTATGGAATGGTTCCCAAAAGAATTATTCCACAGTACAAAAGGAAATATTAGCTATTGTTTTATGTATTTCTAAATTTCAAGATGATCTATATAATAAATTGTTTTTACTTAAAATAGATTGTAAATCAGCCAAAGAAATATTGCAAAAAGATATTCAAAATCTTGTTTCTAAGCAGATATAAACTAGATGGCAAGCTATTTTATCAGTTTTTGATTTTGATATAGAATACATTAAAGGAGAAAATAATTCATTACCTGATTTTTTAACACGCGAATTTCTTACAGGAAGACAGAAGAATGTCACGGATTTCAAGAAATAAAGATTGGCAATGGATAAAAGAATATATTGATCATCCTAAAACTAGAAAAAAAAATCTTAAAATATATTCATTACAAGAAAGGGTTATTCAAGATTCTGAATTTCCAAAC
This sequence comes from Ophiorrhiza pumila, assembly GCA_016586305.1. Taxonomy (NCBI): domain Eukaryota; kingdom Viridiplantae; phylum Streptophyta; class Magnoliopsida; order Gentianales; family Rubiaceae; genus Ophiorrhiza; species Ophiorrhiza pumila. The sequence goes on along the minus strand of BLIW01000007.1, from coordinate 21,440,172 downwards.
GTTTATCATATACATAATGTTAATGCTTTATAAGTACAACATCAAGTATTTCTGCATCAAATGAATTATTACAGGATGTTAGTATCATATTATACACATAGGTCTACTAGAATCCCAGAAGTAAATAAAGCAATATGGAAAAGAATAGAGGATTTTAGAAAAGAAATAGCTTTTATATAACTATTTCTAATGTCTTTAATATTACACAGGTACATTCCAAGATGTCAAAGAAACCTCAAGACTCGTCATTCAAGAATTCAAAAGAGCAGAGTCCTAGTGATTATGCATCAAAGGTAATGATTCCTAAACCACTATCACCCATGATTCAACAAAGTAATAAATTTATCACTTTAGGAGAAGACTTTCTGTGTCTTCCCTATGTTCAAGTAGCAAGTACATCATTTGCACAACTTCAACATCACTCAAGTCCTTTGAATATTGGTCGGAGTATGACTCCTCTCCCAAACACTCAAAATGGCCAGTATACCCTTAAACCCCATTCAGAAACACTTTTTCTTACTAGATATACAGAACCTCAAGATGTGTCAGAACTCAAAAAATTTACTAGTAGATTTTTCAATTCAAATTATAATTGGTTACCTGAAGATCCTTTAAAAAATCAAAATTTTTATGAATGTATTTTAGTAGATTCATCATCTGTGTCTATTACTCATAGAACTAATGAATATAAAACTATTACTTATTCAAAATGTATAATTAAGAATGTTCTTACAATTCAATCTTGGCAAGGAGCAGCAGCATTAAAACATTTTACAGTCGGATTCAATCCTCCTGGTTACACTTATCAGGATTATAAGCATGCCTGGTATAGGGCATTTTATATTCATTCTTTCGATCATTCATGGTTTTTCACATTCCATAAAGATTGCAACACAGACTTTCCTCTCTGGTTTTATGACTGGTGGGATACTCATGGAGCTCAAAATGATATCTTACCACAAATAGCAAGAGATGGTTTTCAACAATTTCAAAAAGATTCAAAAATGACTCCTTACACTCATCAGTTACAATTCTATTGCTTACTCAAAATACCATGGATCTGGTGCTGGAGTTTTCATATCGAACAAATCAAGCCTAGACCCATTCCTATGTCTTTAGTCCGACAATTCAAAGTCAAGTGGTGGGACAAATGCGCAACCAACATCTGCTGTCCAGAAGCAGTAAAATTAATGCTCACTACTGGCAAAAGAACTTGGGCTAATTCAATCTCATCTGGCCTTAGCACACCAGCTGCTCAATCCATTCGCCAGCCACATACAAATCCAACCACACAAAATACTCCTTAACAAAGAACAATCATTCAAGATTCAGATATCGAAGAATTCATGAGATATATGGAATTCAAAAGAAATCGACAAATTCATCAAGATCCTCAAGCTTCTACAGCTTCAACTCCTCATAACACTCAAGAAGATCATTTCAGAGGACCCTTAGCACAGGATCCTTACGACTTTAAAAAAAAAAGTAAAATATTATTATGTTATGTTTCAGGTTCTTTCAGACAAACAAAACAAGAAGAACTCCAAGGAAGAAGAAGGATCAAAAAATGTTACTCAATTAATTCATCTCCGAGAAATTGGAAAAACAAATCTTGTAGTGATTCAAAACTACAGACTCAATCAGCCCAATCTATTCAATGTCAAAACAAAAGCTATGCATGACAAAAAATTTTGAATTGATTTTTTAGATTCAAAGATCAAATATTGGCAAGCTTTTACATCAGCGAGAAATTGGTGGTGTCACTCCAAAAATCATCAGACAAGAAGGAAGAGACTCTATTCTCTCTTTATCAACTAAAAAGCAGCAAGGAAAGATTCTCTGCCTACAAAGATGGTGGTCCTATTATCATAAAAGACAGAAGCAAGAATTATTACAATTTTCTCAACAAATAGATCAATGGATGAGAGTCAAAGAGAAAGCTAGAACACGTGAAAAAATCAATCGTACAAAAAGAAGTAAGAAAAATCAAGAGACATTAGCGTCCCTACTCCACATGGAGGAAAGCAAGACTGAAGATAAGAAGGAATAAAAGCTCCTATTCAGCAAGATGTCATGGCTTACGTATCTTTTCATTAAACGTCATTGCTTACGTTTTCTATTCAATGTATTCTTATAAATAGGCTATTCAATAGCATTGTAAAGCATCAGTTGTTTTATCAGAAATAAGAAATCTTTATTGGATTCACTCTTTCTGCTCATATCAACTCTTTGTTTTTAACAAACTTATTTTAAAGGTATTCTTTTCATTTTTCAGTTTTAGTTCGATCCTCTGTTTGTTTTGGTATCAAAGCCATTACATTCAACTGTTTTAAACTAAAAATAATCCTAAATAATAGAAGTAAATTGGAAGTTTAATAAAGCATAAGGAATAGAGTTTGCGTATGGATTGGCAAGCAGTTGTAGCAGCCTTGTAAACCCGTTGGTAAGCCGGCGTCTGCCCAGGTGTTCCCGGTTAGGCACTCCTGTGTTCCCCTACACTCACTCGCATTCTGCATGTTGCATTAAGCAACTAAGGTACGTCTTTTATTATGGATTTAAATAAGTTTAAACAATTGTTTGGTTTAGGCTTAAATACTAATTCAGCAATAGATGATACTGTTAATCAAAGTCATGAAATTCAATTTGATATTTCATCAAAAACACTTAACAAAGTTTATCAAATAGGAAAACTTAATTTTAATAATTCATATGCAATAAAATTACATGAACAAGATATAAATTTTAAAGAAACTTCAAAAACTATAAAATTATTATCTTCTGTAGCCATAGAACATTACAGAAGTCAAGGATTTCAATACATTCATTATGGATTAGTAAAGGTTATAATTCAACCTATGCATAGACTAGGAATAGATAATCCAATATTCATAGCCCTTCGAGATAAGAGAATGATAGAATATTCAGATTCAATATTATCTTTAATTCAAACAAATATTTGTGATGGTTCAATTTCATTCAATTGCATTCCCAATTTTGTAGCCAATTTAAATGATGAATTAATTCGAGACTCTTTAGTTATGGATATTCAAATAGATCAACATAAAGTAGATATTAGAAGTCGTAGTTTTGCAATCAGATATAAAATATGTTATAAACTACTCAAAACTTTGATAGATCCACAATTAAAATTAGAACCAAGTAATAAAGAAGAAACTGTAATTTTCGAAGAAAATTCTACTAAATCAGCAATATATATTCCTAAAACTTTAAAATGGCATGAAATAACGATTCCCGAATCCTTTATAGTATTTCCTCAAGAGCAATCAAGAACTCTTCATCAATCTAACACATCTCAAATAATTAAACAAGATGATGGTAGTATTAAAATTCATTTCGACAATATACGAAATAGATATGGAGTTAATAGAATGCAATATCTCACTTCTTCTAGATACTCAACATCAGATATCCCTTCAGAAGTTCCATTACTAAGAAGAACTTTTAGTCAAAACACTAATATGTCTAACAATCCTGAAATATATTCTATTCCTATTACAGGAAGTCAACGAATTCATTATAAGTTACCATTACCCGAAATAATAAATGATCCAGGATCTCCAACATTTTCAGATATGAAACCTGATTCAAATATGAAATCAACATCAATCAATGTTATTAGTAAAATATTCATTCCTAATTATACATACTTAAAACAACAGTTTGATGATGTAGAAAATGAAAATAAAAGAAGTTGGTATTACACGTTATCTGAAACATTTCAAAATATACTTCAAGAAAAATGGAAAGAAGAAATACAAAAAAGACAATTTAATTTTCCCTTTTTTACATGGTTAGAATTTATCACCCAACAAGAAGATATTAAAGATATTTATTCAAGTTCTAGTATTAATGTTCAGACTCAAATGTATAAAAAATGAAATATTGTAAGTGGAGAAACAGTAAGTTCAATACATCCACCGTTATTAAATATTAAGATTACCACAGATTCAGGAGAAGTTATTGCAACACCTTTTAGAGAACCTAGAATGGACAAGGGTCCGATAGAAATTGAAGATATAACAAAATTTACACAACAATTAAATTATTGAAATCAAATATTATCAACCATCGCTAATCAGGAAGATTTGGTTGCAACAAAAGTAGATAATATTCCAAAAATTACAAACCAAAATTATATTACTAAAACAACATTAAAAGGCATAACATTCCATTCATAAAGGCCAAATGGAACTGTAAATGCTGTTTTATACTTATCTTCTTCTGCTATTTGAATTTTCCAATATCCAGATTTTAAATCATATTTTGAATAGATTTTTGCTTCAAATAATCTATCAAGCAAGTCTTTTTTATTTGGAATTGGATATCTTATCCATTTAAGTGCTTTATTTAAGGGTTTATAGTTAATAACTAATCTAGGAACTCCTCGTTCCTTTTCAGCTTGGTTATTAACATAAAAAGCTGGACAACTCCATTTAGATTTTGATTTTCTAATTAATTTTTTATCGAGTAATTCTTGAATTTCTTTTTTGCAATATTCTAATAATTCAGAATTCATTTGTATAGGTCGTGCTTTTGTTTTAATATTTTTTTAATGAAAATTATCTTCATAGGGTAAATGTACTATTTGAATTTTTCTATTCCAAAATGCTGCTGGATGATCATTGCATATTTCTTTTTTGAATTGATCTTCTAGTTCTTGAATTCGTTTTATTATTCCTTCTTTTTGAAGTTGTACTTCAATATGAGTGTAACTAATTTCTTCTTTTATTAAATTTATTTGGTGTTCTTTTCTATGAATCATCTTACTTATAGAATTTTTAGTAAAAATTGAGTTAGATTGTAATAGATCTAATTCTTTTTGCTTAACAGGGGATATAAATTAAAATGTTATTGAATTTCCCATTATATTTACACTAATTCCTTGATTTGTTTTTTCAAAAGGAGTAATTTGATATAAAAAGGGATTGCCTAAAATAACATCTTGAGTTATATCATCAATGATTATAAAAGAATGGTTGAAACAATAATCTTGATTGCATATATATCCATTTGATACTTTATATTTTATATTTAAGGGACTGCCATTTGCAGTTACTAATCTTTCATTAGTTTTTGAACAATATTTGAGTGGTACTATGCCAGATTTAATACAACTTTGATTTGCTCCACTATCTATCATTGCTACACAAGTAGTTTGAAAGTCTTGAACTCCTATTGTTATAAAAGCATACCATTTTTCAATGTTGACTTTATCAATAATATTAATATATTGAGTAGGATCTTTGTTTTGTTCATTGATTTGAATACCTAGTTTATTATTTTTTGAAGGTTCTATGTTTTGAATTTGATTTTGTAACAAAAGTCTAGTTTCTATTTCTAAATCTTTGGATTTTAAATCATTTATTTCTTGTTTTAATTTATTGATATCTGCTTTTAAATTTTGAATATCATCTTTATAATTTGGAATATTTTTATGAATTCCAAATGAATTAGTTCCTGATGAGTATTTATCATAAAGTTGAGTTATGCTAAAAGGTTCTATAATTGGTGGCTTTATATTGTCTTCTAATGTTAAATCTTTTAATCAAAGTAAATATTCTTGTTGATCATTAGGGTCTTGGATTTTACTTATTATATCAAATAAAAATTCTTTATTATCTTTTGAATTAGATATGACATTAATTGTTTTACATTTACAAGGTGATGAATAATCGGTATAATCTTCACTTTCTGAGTCTATTTCATTAATATTTTGATCACTTTCTTCATCATTAATCATTACTGCTAGCATTTTCTTTTTTAAGTCTTCGTCATCATTAAATATTTCATTAATTCTTTTCTGAGTTCTACAATTGGGTGCTATATGACCAGTTCGTCCACATTTAAAACAAGTAATGCTTCGTTGCGCATTTGTCCCACCACTTGACTTTGAATTGTCGGACTAAAGACATAGGATTGGGTCTAGGCTTGATTTGTTCGATATGAAAACTCCAGCACCAGATCCAAGGTATTTTGAGTAAGCAATAGAATTGTAACTGATGAGTGTAAGGAGTCATTTTTTAATCTTTTTGAAATTGTTGAAAACCATCTCTTGCTATTTGTGGTAAGATATCATTTTGAGCTCCATGAGTATCCCACCAGTCATAAAACCAGAGAGGAAAGTCTGTGTTGCAATCTTTATGGAATGTGAAAAACCTTGAATGATCGAAAGAATGAATATAAAATGCCCTATACCAGGCATGCTTATAATCCTGATAAGTGTAACCAGGAGGATTGAATCTGACTATAAAAGGTTTTAATGCTGCTGCTCCTTGCCAAGATTGAATTGTAAGAACATTCTTAATTATACATTTTGAATAAGTAATAGTTTTATATTCATTAGTTCTATGAGTAATAGACACATATGATGAATCTACTAAAATACATTCATAAAAATTTTGATTTTTAAAGGATCTTCAGGTAACCAATTATAATTTGAATTGAAAAATCTACTAGTAAATTTTTTGAGTTCTGACACATCTTGAGGTTCTGTATATCTAGTAAGAAAAAGTGTTTCTGAATGGGGTTTAAGGGTATACTGGCCATTTTGAGTGTTTGGGAGAGGAGTCATACTCCGACCAATATTCAAAGGACTTGAGTGATGTTGAAGTTGTGCAAATGGTGTACTTGCTACTTGAACACAGGGAAGACTCGAAAAGTCTTCTCCTAAAGTGATAAATTTATTACTTTGTTGAATAATGGGTGATAGTGGTTTGATGCATAATCACTAGGACTCTGCTCTTTTGAATTCTTGAATGACGAGTCTTGAGGTTTCTTTGACATCTTGGAATGTACCTGTGTAATATTAAAGACATTAGAAATAGTTATATAAAAGCTATTTCTTTTCTAAATTCTTCTATTCTTTTCCATATTGCTTTATTTACTTCTGGGATTCTAGTAGACCTATGTGTATAATATGATACTAACATCCTGTAATAATTCATTTGATGCAGAAATACTTGATGTTGTACTGATAAAGCATTAACATTATGTATATGATAAACGTTTGGAAATTCAGAATCTTGAATAATCCTTTCTTGTAATGAATATATTTTAAGAATTTTCTTTCTAGTTTTAGGATGATCAATATATTCTTTTATCCATTGCCAATCTTCATTTCTTGAAATCCGTGACATTCTTCTGTCTTCCTGTAAGAAATTCGCGTGTTAAAAAATCAGGTAATGAATTATTTTCTCCTTTAATTTATTCTATATCAAAATCAAAGACTGATAAAATAGTTTGCCATCTAGCAAATATCTGCTTAGAAACAAGATTTTGAATATCTTTTTGCAATATTTCTTTGGCTGATTTACAATCTATTTTAAGTAAAAATTTTTATTATATAGATCATCTTGAAATTTAGAAATACATAAAACAATAGCTAATATTTCCTTTTTTACTGTGGAATAATTCTTTTGGGAACCATTCCATACCTTTGAAGTGAATCTTACTAATTGCTCTTTATTATTAATGCGTTGTTTTAATATGCCTCCGTAACCAACATCAGATGTATCAGTTTCAACAATCATGAATGCATGTGGTTGAGGAAGACCTAAGCAAGGTAAAGCTTTTATTTTGATTTTTGCTTCTCTAACTATATTAGTATGTTTTTGTGTCCATGGTGGTGGATTCTTTTGTAATCTTTCATACAAGGGCGCACAGAGGGTGCGTAACTGAGGAAAGAAGTCAGCTACATAATTTAGACAACCTAGAAATCGTTGTAATTGATTTTTATCTTTAATTTCGTCTGGAAATTTGTCGCCAAATTCTATAGCTCTTGTAATAGGTCTTATTGTTCCTTTATGAATATCATGCCCTAAAAATCGAATCTTTGTTTGAAATAATTTCATTTTTGGTGCAGAAATAACTAAGCGATGCTTATGAACGAGTTTTGAGAATATATGTAAATGTCGAAAATGCTCATCTAAATTTTTTGAAAATACTAATATATCATCAATATAAACTATCATGAATGGGTAAGCAGAAAAATATCATTCATTATATTTTGAAATTCAGAAGGTGCATTCTTTAAACCAAAAGGCATAACATTCCATTCATAAAGGCCAAATGGAACTGTAAATGCTGTTTTATACTTATCTTCTTCTGCTATTTGAATTTGCCAATATCCAGATTTTAAATCAAATTTTGAATAGATTTTTGCTTCAAATAATCTATCAAGCAAGTCTTTTTTATTTGGAATTGGATATCTTATCCATTTAAGTGCTTTATTTAAGGGTTTATAGTTAATAACTAATCTAGGAACTCCTCGTTCCTTTTCAGCTTGGTTATTAACATAAAAAGCTGGACAACTCCATTTAGATTTTGATTTTCTAATTAATTTTTTATCGAGTAATTCTTGAATTTCTTTTTTGCAATATTCTAATAATTCAGAATTCATTTGTATAGGTCGTGCTTTTGTTTTAATATTTTTTTAATGAAAATTATCTTAATGTATTATTTGAATTTTTCTATTCCAAAATGCTGCTGGATGGTCATTGCATATTTCTTTTTTGAATTGATCTTCTAGTTCTTGAATTCGTTTTATTATTCCTTCTTTTTGAAGTTGTACTTCAATATGAGTGTAACTAATTTCTTCTTTTATTAAATTTATTTGGTGTTCTTTTCTATGAATCATCTTACTTATAGAATTTTTAGTAAAAATTGAGTTAGATTGTAATAGATCTAATTCTTTTTGCTTAACAAGGGATATAAATTAAAATGTTATTGAATTTCCCATTATATTTACACTAATTCCTTGATTTGTTTTTTCAAAAGGAGTAATTTGATATAAAAAGGGATTGCCTAAAATAACATCTTGAGTTATATCATCAATGATTATAAAAGAATGGTTGAAACAATAATCTTGATTGCATATATATCCATTTGATACTTTATATTTTATATTTAAGGGACTGCCATTTGCAGTTACTAATCTTTCATTAGTTTTTGAACAATATTTGAGTGGTACTATGCCAGATTTAATACAACTTTGATCTGCTCCACTATCTATCATTGCTACACAAGTAGTTTGAAAGTCTTGAACTCCTATTGTTATAAAAGCATACCATTTTTCAATGTTGACTTTATCAATAATATTAATATATTGAGTAGGATCTTTGTTTTGTTCATTGATTTGAATACCTAGTTTATTATTTTTTGAAGGTTCTATGTTTTGAATTTGATTTTGTAACAAAAGTCTAGTTTCTATTTCTAAATCTTTGGATTTTAAATCATTTATTTCTTGTTTTAATTTATTGATATCTGCTTTTAAATTTTGAATATCATCTTTATAATTTGGAATATTTTTATGAATTCCAAATGAATTAGTTCCTGATGAGTATTTATCATAAAGTTGAGTTATGCTAAAAGGTTCTATAATTGGTGGCTTTATATTGTCCTCTAATGTTAAATCTTTTAATCGAAGTAAATATTCTTGTTGATCATTAGGGTCTTGGATTTTACTTATTATATCAAATAAAAATTCTTTATTATCTTTTGAATTAGATATGACATTAATTGTTTTACATTTACAAGGTGATGAATAATCGGTATAATCTTCACTTTCTGAGTCTATTTCATTAATATTTTGATCACTTTCTTCATCATTAATCATTACTGCTAGCATTTTCTTTTTTAAGTCTTCGTCATCATTAAATATTTCATTAATTCTTTTCTGAGTTCTACAATTGGGTGCTATATGACCAGTTCGTCCACATTTAAAACAAGTAATGCTTCGTTGCGCATTTGTCCCACCACTTGACTTTGAATTGTCGGACTAAAGACATAGGATTGGGTCTAGGCTTGATTTGTTCGATATGAAAACTCCAGCACCAGATCCAAGGTATTTTGAGTAAGCAATAGAATTGTAACTGATGAGTGTAAGGAGTCATTTTTTAATCTTTTTGAAATTGTTGAAAACCATCTCTTGCTATTTGTGGTAAGATATCATTTTGAGCTCCATGAGTATCCCACCAGTCATAAAACCAGAGAGGAAAGTCTGTGTTGCAATCTTTATGGAATGTGAAAAACCTTGAATGATCGAAAGAATGAATATAAAATGCCCTATACCAGGCATGCTTATAATCCTGATAAGTGTAACCAGGAGGATTGAATCTGACTATAAAAGGTTTTAATGCTGCTGCTCCTTGCCAAGATTGAATTGTAAGAACATTCTTAATTATACATTTTGAATAAGTAATAGTTTTATATTCATTAGTTCTATGAGTAATAGACACATATGATGAATCTACTAAAATACATTCATAAAAATTTTGATTTTTAAAGATCTTCAGGTAACCAATTATAATTTGAATTGAAAAATCTACTAGTAAATTTTTTGAGTTCTGACACATCTTGAGGTTCTGTATATCTAGTAAGAAAAAGTGTTTCTGAATGGGGTTTAAGGGTATACTGGCCATTTTGAGTGTTTGGGAGAGGAGTCATACTCCGACCAATATTCAAAGGACTTGAGTGATGTTGAAGTTGTGCAAATGGTGTACTTGCTACTTGAACACAGGGAAGACTCTAAAAGTCTTCTCCTAAAGTGATAAATTTATTACTTTGTTGAATAATGGGTGATAGTGGTTTGATGCATAATCACTAGGACTCTGCTCTTTTGAATTCTTGAATGACGAGTCTTGAGGTTTCTTTGACATCTTGGAATGTACCTGTGTAATATTAAAGACATTAGAAATAGTTATATAAAAGCTATTTCTTTTCTAAATTCTTCTATTCTTTTCCATATTGCTTTATTTACTTCTGGGATTCTAGTAGACCTATGTGTATAATATGATACTAACATCCTGTAATAATTCATTTGATGAAGAAATACTTGATGTTGTACTGATAAAGCATTAACATTATGTATATGATAAACGTTTGGAAATTCAGAATCTTGAATAATCCTTTCTTGTAATGAATATATTTTAAGAATTTTCTTTCTAGTTTTAGGATGATCAATATATTCTTTTATCCATTGCCAATCTTCATTTCTTGAAATCCGTGACATTCTTCTGTCTTCCTGTAAGAAATTCGCGTGTTAAAAAATCAGGTAATGAATTATTTTCTCCTTTAATTTATTCTATATCAAAATCAAAGACTGATAAAATAGCTTGCCATCTAGCAAATATCTGCTTAGAAACAAGATTTTGAATATCTTTTTGCAATATTTCTTTGGCTGATTTACAATCTGTTTTAAGTAAAATTTTTTATTATATAGATCATCTTGAAATTTAGAAATACATAAAACAATAGCTAATATTTCCTTTTTTACTGTGGAATAATTCTTTTGGGAACCATTCCATACCTTTGAAGTGAATCTTACTAATTGCTCTTTATTATTAATGCGTTGTTTTAATATGCCTCCGTAACCAACATCAGATGCATCAGTTTCAACAATCATGAATGCATGTGGTTGAGGAAGACCTAAGCAAGGTAAAGCTTTTATTTTGATTTTTGCTTCTCTAACTATATTAGTATGTTTTTGTGTCCATGGTGGTGGATTCTTTTGTAATCTTTCATACAAGGGCGCACAGAGGGTGCGTAACTGAGGAAAGAAGTCAGCTACATAATTTAGACAACCTAGAAATCGTTGTAATTAATTTTTATCTTTAATTTCGTCTGGAAATTTGTCGCCAAATTCTATAGCTCTTGTAATAGGTCTTATTGTTCCTTTATGAATATCATGCCCTAAAAATCGAATCTTTGTTTGAAATAATTTCATTTTTGGTGCAGAAATAACTAAGCAATGCTTATGAACGAGTTTTGAGAATATATGTAAATGTCGAAAATGCTCATCTAAATTTTTTGAAAATACTAATATATCATCAATATAAACTATCATGAATGGGTAAGCAGAAAAATATCATTCATTATATTTTGAAATTCAGAAGGTGCATTCTTTAAACCAAAAGGCATAACATTCCATTCATAAAGGCCAAATGGAACTGTAAATGCTGTTTTATACTTATCTTCTTCTGCTATTTGAATTTGCCAATATCCAGATTTTAAATCAAATTTTGAATAGATTTTTGCTTCAAATAATCTATCAAGCAAGTCTTTTTTATTTGGAATTGGATATCTTATCCATTTAAGTGCTTTATTTAAGGGTTTATAGTTAATAACTAATCTAGCAACTCCTCGTTCCTTTTCAGCTTGGTTATTAACATAAAAGCTGGACAACTCCATTTAGATTTTGATTTTCTAATTAATTTTTTATCGAGTAATTCTTGAATTTCTTTTTTGCAATATTCTAATAATTCAGAATTCATTTGTATCGGTCGTGCTTTTGTTTTAATATTTTTTTCATGAAAATTATCTTCATAGGGTAAATGTACTATTTGAATTTTTCTATTCCAAAATGTTGCTGGATGGTCAGCGCATATTTCTTTTTTGAATTGATCTTCTAGTTCTTGAATTCGTTTTATTATCCCTTCTTTTTGAAGTTGTACTTCAATATGAGTGTAACTAATTTCTTCTTTTATTAAATTTATTTGGTGTTCTTTTCTATGAATCATCTTACTTATAGAATTTTTAGTAAAAATTGAGTTAGATTGTAATAGATCTAATTCTTTTTGCTTAACAGGGGATATAAATTAAAATGTTATTGAATTTCCCATTATATTTACACTAATTCCTTGATTTCTTTTTTCAAAATGAGTAATTTGATATAAAAAGGGATTGCCTAAAATAACATCTTGAGTTATATCATCAATGATTATAAAAGAATGGTTGAAACAATAATCTTGATTGCATATATATCCATTTGATACTTTATATTTTATATTTAAGTGACTGCCATTTGCAGTTACTAATCTTTCATTAGTTTTTGAACAATATTTGAGTGGTACTATGCCAGATTTAATACAACTTTGATCTGCTCCACTATCTATCATTGCTACACAAGTAGTTTGAAAGTCTTGAACTCCTATTGTTATAAAAGCATACCATTTTTCAATGTTGACTTTATCAATAATATTAATATATTGAGTAGGATCTTTGTTTTGTTCATTGATTTGAATACCTAGTTTATTATTTTTTGAAGGTTCTATGTTTTGAATTTGATTTTGTAACAAAAGTCTAGTTTCTATTTCTAAATCTTTGGATTTTAAATCATTTATTTCTTACTTTAATTTATTGATATTTGCTTTAAATTTTGAATATCATCTTTATAATTTGGAATATTTTTATGAATTCCAAATGAATTAGTTCCTGATGAGTATTTATCATAAAGTTGAGTTATGCTAAAAGGTTCTATAATTGGTGGCTTTATATTGTCTTCTAATATTAAATCTTTTAATCGAAGTAAATATTCTGGTTGATCATTAGGGTCTTGGATTTTACTTATTATATCAAATAAAAATTCTTTATTATCTTTTGAATTAGATATGACATTAATTGTTTTACATTTACAAGGTGATGAATAATCAGTATAATCTTCACTTTCTGAGTCTATTTCATTAATATTTTGATCACTTTCTTCATCATTAATCATTACTGCTAGCATTTTCTTTTTAAGTCTTCGTCATCATTAAATATTTCATTAATTCTTTTCTGAGTTCTACAATTGGGTGCTATATGACCAGTTCGTCCACATTTAAAACAAGTAATGCTTCGTTTTCTATTGAGCTTTTTCTTTCTAAAATTTTTGTGAGGGGTTGCTTCTATATGTTGATTATCAAATCTGCTTTTCCTATACCTAGAATATATCTTTCTATACGGTTTTGAATATTTTATCTTTTTATACTGTGATGAAGGTGCTCGTACTCCTGTTATATCAAAAGCTTCAGAAAATAAACCTACTTCTCTTTTTTCTGAACCATATTTAGCTTTTATTTTTAATTCTTGACATAATTTTAATCCTTCTAATTTAATAAAGGCAAATAATTGAGCATAAGATATTTCATTAAAATTGATAACTTCATTTTTTACTTCATTTTTAAGACTAGTCATAATCCTTTGAGAAAATAAATTAGGTAATCCTGTAATGAATTTTTCTTTCCAAAAAGAAGCTCCGCAATCTTTTCTTTTGAATAAATAGGTTAAAAACATATCCTTATACCATCTATAGTCAGTTAATGTTGGGCATCTTAAATTAGTAAGGAATATTTGAGTACCAGTTTCATCATGAGTAGGATTTCCTACAAAATGTGTTGATAATACATATATTAAATAATTTTCTGCATCTTTCTTTTTTACTTTGAATGGTTGACCATCTGGTCCTATAACTACGTGTCCATTGACATCTTTTTCTTCTTCTTCATTTTCATGATCTAAAATTTCTGTTTTTGTTTCTGTGGTAAGGAGATTATCCCACCAATTTTTGAGTTGACCTGTAAAACCTGTTAAAAGTCCTGCTGCTATAGTTGGTTGATCAAATCTTTGTGCTGTATAGGCCGTGATAGCCATACCCATTTCTTGGAATAATCTTAATATTTCATAATCAGATTTACCATCTATGTTCCATTCATAAAATCCTTTCCCTTTATAACTTTTGGCTACAAATGTTGATCGCTCTTCTATTTGTAGATCAGGAGGTGTTAATTTTGAACAAAAAATTTTTCTTTGATATGGTGCATATGATATTTGTTTATTGGGATATCTTTTGTATCTTTTGATTCTATTGAGTTCACCAAATTCTTCTTCGATCTCATTTATTTTGTCTTTGATTTCTTCTTGACTATCAGTTTCTTGTGAACTACTCGAGGAAGTATAGTTAATATCTTCTTGTTTTGAAGATACTTGTTGAATATTATGTATTTGACTCGTGCTTGGTTTATTTTCTAATTTATCTAATATTTTTTTAAGGTTGTTTGTTTATTAATATGAAAATTTTGTAATTTATTCTGAATTAAGGGGTCATTTACTGTAAAATGTGGTTTAGATATTTCTTCTGGAAATTTTAACTTTGTTTTAGTATTATAATTTTGGTTTGTAATTTTTGGAATATTATCTACTTTTGTTGCAACCAAATCTACCTGATTAGCGATGGTTGATAATATTTGATTTGAATAATTTAATTGTTGAGTAACTTTTGTTATATCTTCAATTTCTATCAGACCCTTGTCCGTTCTAGGTTCTCTAAAAGGTGTTGCAATAACTTCTCCTGAATCTGTGGTAATCTTAATATTTAATAACGGTGGATGTATTGAACTTACTGTTTCTCCACTTACAATATTCCATTTTTTATACATTTGAGTCTGAACATTAATACTAGAACTTGAATAAATATATTTAATATCTTCTTGTTGAGTGATAAATTCTAACCATGTAAAAAAGGGAAAATTAAATTGTCTTTTTTGTATTTCTTCTTTCCATTTTTCTTGAAGTATATTTTGAAATGTTTCAGATAACGTGTAATACCAACTTCTTTTATTTTCATTTTCTACATAATCAAACTGTTGTTTTAAGTATGTATAATTAGGAATGAATATTTTACTAATAACATTGATTGATGTTGATTTCATATTTGAATCAGGTTTCATATCTGAAATGTTGGAGATCCTGGATCATTTATTATTTCGGGTAATGGTGACTTATAATGAATTCGTTGACTTC
This sequence comes from Ophiorrhiza pumila, assembly GCA_016586305.1. NCBI lineage: Eukaryota > Viridiplantae > Streptophyta > Magnoliopsida > Gentianales > Rubiaceae > Ophiorrhiza > Ophiorrhiza pumila. The sequence continues at coordinate 21,424,596 of BLIW01000007.1, read as the reverse complement.
CTGTAATAGGAATGGAATATATTTCAGGATTGTTAGACATATTAGTGTTTTGACTAAAAGTTATTCTTAGTAATGGAACTTCTGAAGGGATATCTGATGTTGAGTATCTAGGAGTGAGATATTGCATTCTATTAACTCGATATCTATTTCGTATATTGTCGAAATGAATTTTAATACTACCATCATCTTGTTTAATTATTTGAGATGTGTTAGATTGATGAAGAGTTCTTGATTGCTCTTGTTGAACTACTATAAAGGATTCAGGAATCGTTATTTCATGCCATTTTAAAGTTTTAGGAATATATATTGCTGATTTAGTAGAATTTTCTTCGAAAATTACAGTTTCTTCTTTATTACTTGGTTCTAATTTTAATTGTGGATCTATCAAAGTTTTGAGTAGTTTATAACATATTTTATATCTGATAGCAAAACTAGAACTTCTAATATCTACTTTATGTTGATCTATTTGAATATCCATAACTAAAGAGTCTCGAATTAATTCATCATTTAAACTGGCTACAAAATTGGGAATGCAATTGAATGAAATTGAACCATCACAAATATTTGTTTGAATTAAAGATAATATTGAATCTGAATATTCTATCATTCTCTTATCTCGAAGGGCTATGAATATTGGATTATCTATTCCTAGTCTATGCATAGGTTGAATTATAACCTTTACTAATCCATAATGAATGTATTGAAATCCTTGACTTCTGTAATGTTCTATAGCTACAGAAGATAATAATTTTATAGTTTTTGAAGTTTCTTTAAAATTTATATCTTGTTCATGTAATTTTATTGCATATGAATTATTAAAATTAAGTTTTCCTATTTGATAAACTTTGTTAAGTGTTTTTGATGAAATATCAAATTGAATTTCATGACTTTGATTAACAGTATCATCTATTGCTGAATTAGTATTTAAGCCTAAACCAAACAATTTTTTAAACTTATTTAAATCCATAATAAAAGACGTACCTTAGTTGCTTAATGCAACATGCAGAATGCGAGTGAGTGTAGGGGAACACAGGAGTGCCTAACCGGGAACACCTGGGCAGACGCCGGCTTACCAACGGGTTTACAAGTCTGCTACAACTGCTTGCCAAACCATACGCAAACTCTATTCCTTATGCTTTATTAAACTTCTAATTTACTTCTATTATTTAGGATTATTTTTAGTTTAAAACAGTTGAATGTAATGGCTTTGATACCAAAACAAACAGAGGATCGAACTAAAACTGAAAACTGAAATTTAAATTTAAAGAAAAGAATACCTTTAAAATAAGTTTGTTAAAAACAAAGAGTTGGATCGAACTAAAACTGAAAACTGAAATTTAAATTTAATGAAAAGAATACCTTTAAATTAAGTTTGTTAAAAACAAAGAGTTGATATGAGCAGAAAGAGTGAATCAAATACAGATTTCTTATTTCTGATAAAACAAATGATGCTTTACAATGCTATTGAATAACCTATTTATAAGAATACATTGAATAGAAAACATAAGCAATGAAGTTTAATGAAAAGATACGTAAGCCATGACATCTTGCTGAATAGGAGCTTTTATTCCTTCTTATCTTCAGTCTTGCTTTCTTCCATGTGGAGTAGGGACGCTAATGTCTCTTGATTTTTCTTTCTTCTTTTTGTACGATTGCTTTTTTCACGTGTTCTTGCTTTCTCTTTGACTCTCATCCATCGATCCATTTGCTGAGAAAATTGTAATAATTCTTGCATCTGTCTTTTATGATAATAGGACCACCATCTTTGTAGGCAGAGAATCTTTCCTTGCTGCTTTTTAGTTGATAAAGAGAGAATAGAGTCTCTTCCTTCTTGTCTGATGATTTTTGGAGTGACACCACCAATTTCTCGCTGATGTAATAGCTTGCCAATATTTGATCTTTGAATCTAAAAAATCAATTCAAAAATTATTGTCATGCATAGCTTTTGTTTTGACATTGAATAGATTGGGCTGATTGAGTATGTAGTTTTGAATCACTGCAAGATTTGTTTTTCCAATTTCTCGGAGATGAATTAATTGAGTAACATTTTTTGATCCTTCTTCTTCCTTGGAGTTCTTCTTGTTTTGTTTGTCTGAAAGAACCTGAAACATAACATAATAATATTTTACTATTTTTTTTAAAAGTCGTAAGGATCCTGTGCTAAGGGTCCTCCGAAATGATCTCCTTGAGTGTTATGAGGAGTTGAAGCTGTAGAAGCTTGAGGATCTTGATGAATTTGTCGATTTCTTTTGAATTCCATATATCTCATGAATTCTTCCATATCTGAATCTTGAATGATTGTTCTTTGTTGAGGAGTATTTTGTGTGGTTGGATTTGTATATGGCTGGCGAATGGATTGAGCAGCTGGTGTGCTAGGGCCAGATGAGGTTGAATTAGCCCAAGTTCTTTTGCCAGTAGTGAGCATTAATTTTACTGCTTCTGGACAGCAGATGCTGGTTGCGCATTTGTCCCACCACTTGACTTTGAATTGTCGGACTAAAGACATAGGATTGGGTCTAGGTTTGATTTGTTCGATATGAAAACTCCAGCACCAGATCCATGGTATTTTGAGTAAGCAATAGAATTGTAACTGATGAGTGTAAGGAGTCATTTTTGAATCTTTTTGAAATTGTTGAAAACCATCTCTTGCTATTTGTGGTAAGATATCATTTTGAGCTCCATGAGTATCCCACCAGTCATAAAACCAGAGAGGAAAGTCTGTGTTGCAATCTTTATGGAATGTGAAAAACCATGAATGATCGAAAGAATGAATATAAAATGCCCCATACCAGGCATGCTTATAATCCTGATAAGTGTAACCAGGAGGATTGAATCTGACTGTAAAAGGTTTTAATGCTGCTCCTCCTTGCCAAGATTGAAATGTAAGAACATTCTTAATTATACATTTTGAATAAGTAATAGTTTTATATTCATTAGTTCTATGAGTAATAGACACATATGATGAATCTACTAAAATACATTCATAAAAATTTTGATTTTTTAAATGATCTTCAGGTAACCAATTATAATTTGAATTGAAAAATCTACTAGTAAATTTTTTGAGTTCTGACACATCTTGAGGTTCTGTATATCTAGTAAGAAAAAGTGTTTCTGAATGGGGTTTAAGGGTATACTGGACATTTTGAGTGTTTGGGAGAGGAGTCATACTCCGACCAATATTCAAAGGATTTCATATATATCCATTTGATTCTTTATATTTTATATTTAAGGGACTGCCATTTGCAGTTACTAATCTTTCATTAGTTTTTGAACAATATTTGAGTGGTACTATGCCAGATTTAATACAACTTTGATCTGCTCCACTATCTATCATTGCTACACAAGTAGTTTGAAAGTCTTGAACTCCTATTGTTATAAAAGCATACCATTTTTCAATGTTGACTTTATCAATAATATTAATATATTGAGTAGGATCTTTGTTTTGTTCATTGATTTGAATACCTAGTTTATTATTTTTTGAAGGTTCTATGTTTTGAATTTGATTTTGTAACAAAAGTCTAGTTTCTATTTCTAAATCTTTGGATTTTAAATCATTTATTTCTTGCTTTAATTTATTGATATCTGCTTTTAAATTTTGAATATCATCTTTATAATTTGGAATATTTTTATGAATTCCAAATGAATTAGTTCCTGATGAGTATTTATCATAAAGTTGAGTTATGCTAAAAGGTTCTATAATTGGTGGCTTTATATTGTCTTCTAATATTAAATCTTTTAATCGAAGTAAATATTCTTGTTGATCATTAGGGTCTTGGATTTTACTTATTATATCAAATAAAAATTCTTTATTATCTTTTGAATTAGATATGACATTAATTGTTTTACATTTACAAGGTGATGAATAACCAGTATAATCTTCACTTTCTGAGTCTATTTCATTAATATTTTGATCACTTTCTTCATCATTAATCATTATTGCTAGCATTTTCTTTTTTAAGTCTTCATCATCATTAAATATTTCATTAATTCTTTTCTGAGTTCTACAATTGGGTGCTATATGACCAGTTCGTCCACATTTAAAACAAATAATGCTTCGTTTTCTATTGAGCTTTTTCTTTCTAAATTTTTTGTGAGGGGTTGCTTCTATATGTTGATTATAAAATCTGCTTTTCCTATACCTAGAATATTTCTTTCTACATGGTTTTGAATATTTTATCTTTTTATACTGTGATGAAGGTGCTCGTACTCCTATTATACCAAAAGCTTCACAAAATGAACCTACTTCTCTTCTTTCTGAACCATATTTAGCTTGTATTTTTAATTTTTAACATAATTTTAATCCTTCTAATTTAATAAAGGCAAATAATTGACCATAGGATATTTCATTAAAATTGATAACTTCATTTTTTACTTCATGTTTAAGACTAGTCATAGTCCTTTGAGAAAATAAATTAGGTAATCCTGTAATGAATTTTTCTTTCCAAAAAGAAGCTCCGCAATCTTTTCTTTTGAATAAATAGGTTAAAAAAATATCCTTATACCATCTAAAGTCAGTTAATGTTGGGCATCTTAAATTAGTAAGGAATATTTGAGTACCAGTTTCATCATGAGTAGGATTTCCTACAAAATTTGTTGATAATACATATATTAAATAATTTTCTGCATCTTTCTTTTTTACTTTGAATGGTTGACCATCTGGTCCTATAACTACGTGTCCATTGACATCTTTTTCTTCTTCTTCATTTTCATGATCTAAAATTTCTGTTTTTGTTTCTGTGGTAAGGAGATTATCCCACCAATTTTTGAGTTGACCTGTAAAACTTGCTAAAAGTCCTGTTGCTATAGTTGGTTGATCAAATCTTTGTGCTGTATAGGCTGTGATAGCCATACCCATTTCGTGGAATAATCTTAATATTTCATAATCAGATTTACCATCTATGTTCCATTCATAAACTCCTTTTCCTTCATAACTTTTGGCTACAAATGTTGATCGCTCTTCTATTTGTAGATCAGGAGGTGTTAATTTTGAATAAAAATTTTTTCTTTGATATGGTGCATATGATATTTGTTTATTGGGATATCTTTTGTATCTTTTGATTCTATTGAGTTCACCAAATTCTTCTTCGATCTCATTTATTTTGTCTTCGATTTCTTCTTGACTATCAGTTTCTTGTGAACTACTAGAGGAAGTATAGTTAATATCTTCTTGTTTTGAAGATACTTGTTGAATATTATGTATTTGACTCGTGCTTGGTTTATTTTCTAATTTATCTAATATTTTTTGTAAGGTTGTTTGTTTATTAATATGAAAGTTTTGTAAGAATTATGGAATCACTCGCATTCATTATACCCATTTCTTGGAATAATCTTAATATTTCATAATCAGATTTACCATCTATGTTCCATTCATAAACTCCTTTTTCTTCATAACTTTTGGCTACAAATGTTGATCGCTCTTCTATTTGTAGATCAGGAGGTGTTAATTTTGAATAAAAATTTTTTCTTTGATATGGTGCATATGATATTTGTTTATTGGGATATCTTTTGTATCTTTTGATTCTATTGAGTTCACCAATTTCTTCTTCGATCTCATTTATTTTGTCTTCGATTTCTTCTTGACTATCAGTTTCTTGTGAACTACTTGAGGAAGTATAGTTAATATCTTCTTTTTTTGAAGATACTTGTTGAATATTATGTATTTGACTCGTGCTTGGTTTATTTTCTAATTTATCTAATATTTTTTGTAAGGTTGTTTGTTTATTAATATGAAAGGTTTGTAATTTATTCTGAATTAAGGGGTAATTTACTGTAAAATGTGGTTTAGATAGTTCTTCTCGAAATTTTAATGTTGTTTTAGTATTATAATTTTGGTTTGTAATTTTTGGAATATTATCTACTTTTGTTGCAACCAAATCTACCTGATTAGCGATGGTTGATAATATTTGATTTGAATAATTTAATTATTGAGTAACTTTTGTTATATCTTCAAAATATTAATGAAATAAACTCAGAAAGTGATGATTATACTGACATATTTTTTACAACTCCAAGGAGATCAGTGAAATTGTTGGTGAGAGTTTCAATATTGGCATCAACTTGCTGCGAAGGACCGGCCCTGTTTTAGAGACTTACTTCAGAGTTGCCAGTGCATTCCTCTTGTTTCTTGCCCCTTTACCCATGGAGTTTCTGTGATCTGAAAGAACATAAAGGGTTAAACTAGAAAAAGAGACTATAATATAGGAAAGAACAAAGGAGGAAAAAAAAAGAGTTACAAAAGAATCTCCATGAACAAATCTCAAAATCCAAAAGGCAATATACAGTTAAATCAAGTGTTGTGGCCTTTAGAAAGGGCTCTAGGGGTTATCTTTGGTACGTTGGGAACAGTAAAAAGTTTTGTTAACACAATTTTATTGTATTTAATCATTATGTACTTATTGAAAGTTTTCCGTTTCTATTCGTTCCAAATTTCAATAAAAAAATTCTAAAAAAGTTTTATTAACACAATTTTATTGTATTTAATCATTATGTACTTATTGACCATTTTTGGTTGGGACCTTTTTAAATACACTTTCTTATAGAAAATATTTCATTGGTGAATATGAACTTGTTCTCTTCCATCTCATATACAAAATTGAAATATTAGTAATTTTAAAAATATTAGTTCATATATGAATGAATTTCTATATATGTTATGGTATTTAAAATTACATTTTATAATTTATTACATAATTACTTTTTTCAAATATTGTGAAAAGGCATATATAAAAAACATTAGAAAGCAAATTTATAATAATTTTTAACATGAAAATTAAATATTATGACTCAATGAATAAAGTTATATTTTTTTAGATACATAACAATAAAAACAAAATAATTCATATTTGTTTTGTTTATATTTATTGTAGAAAATTAAAGATAATATTGAAAAGTAAATATTATTATAAAAAATATACTAAAAATTATTTTGCCAATTTTAGTGACAAGTGAAATCTAATTTCCAAAAATTTGGAGTTATAATTTAATTTTATATTAATTTTGTTGTTTTGTAAAACTAAGGAATTCAAACATTTTAGAGTTCTAGTTCATAAATCAAGTTTCAGTAATATTTTAATTATAATTCAATTCTATTTCTAAACAATCAAATAGAGTTTAGGTAGAGCATCTTTCAAAACACAAAACTAAGAATATTTCCTCTTTTATAATGAGAATAAAGCATTACTTTGATTACTAATATACCAAAAAAAAACTCTACTAATGCACTAATAAACTACTCTTATACATACTTCAAGTATTATACATATTTATACATATTTAACACATTTTCACTCTATACATATTTATAATTATTACACGCTTTTTTATATATACTATACACATTTTTGCACACTATACGCATTTACACTTTTTCACCAATTATACATATTTATACATACTATTTATATTTTTGAACACTATATAAATACATATTATACATATTTTCACATACCATTCATATTTACACATATTTTACACTTTTTGGATAATATACTTATTTACATATACTACACACTTTTTCACACATTACATATATTTGCACTTACTACTTACATTTTCACACACTATACATTTTACACATACTATATACATTTTCACACACTATAAATTGTACACATACTATATACATTTTCACACACTATAAATTGTACACATACTATATATATTTTCACACACTGTACATAATATAATAATAATATTATTAAAAAATTCTCAAAATTGAATTAATATATAGAGTTTTGATATAAAAAGACTTAAGAAAGAATATATAAGTGAGAAAGAAAGATATTAAAATAATAGGGGTATTCAAAATAATAATTAAACTATTAATTACAATTCAAATAGTATAATATAATAATATAATTAGAATAATAATAGGAAGTGAATTAACATATAGAGCTTTTATATAAATAGAATTGGGAAGGAATAAATAAGTGGAAAGGAAAAATATGAAAGTGTTTGCAAATGTGTGAAAATGTGTGAAGTATTTCTAAATATGTATTGTGTGTGGAAATGTATGTAGTATGGGTAAATAGATGTAATGTGCACAAATGTGTGTAGTATGTGTAAAAATGTATAATGTGTACTATATGTAAATATATATAGTGTGTGTAATATATGTAAATATATAGTGTGTGTAAATATGTATGGTGTACGAATATATGTGTAGTATGTGTGAATATATGTAGTGTGTGAAAATGTGTGTATAAATGTAAATATGTATAGTATGTGAAAATATGTAGTATGTATAAATATGTATAATGTATGAAAATATCAGTACTATGTGTAAATATGTATACTCTTTCAAAATGCGTTAAATATTTGTAAATATGTAGTCTGTAAATGTATGTAGTGTCTGTAAATATGTATAGTGTGTGAAAATATATGTAGCATGTGTAAATAAATATGGTGTGTGTAAATATGTATAGTGTGTGAAAATGTGTGTAATATGTGTAAATATATATATATATAGTGTATGTAAATATGTATAGTGTGTGAAAATGTGTGTATATATGTAAATATGCATAGTGTGTGAAAATATGTATAGTATATATAAATATGTGTAATATTTAAAAATATGTGTAATATGTGAACATATATGAAAGTATGTATAATGTATACATATATGTGTAATATGTATAAGTGTGTACAAGTATGTGTAAATATATGTGATATGTAAAATTTGTACATATATAATCTTTGAAAATGTAAGAAGGATATGCAAATATTTATAATGTGTGCAAATGTATATAGTATGTGTAATATATATAGTGTGTGGAAATGTATGCAAAATGTGTACAAATTTGTAGTGTGAAAATAAGCGTAATATGTGCAAATATATGGAAGTAAGTATAGTGTATACATATATGTATAATATATATATATAAGTGTGTGTACAAGTATGTACAAATATATGTAGTATATAAACTGTGTACACATGTAATGTGTGAAAAATTAAGAAGAATGTGCAATCATTTATAATGTGTGAAAATCTATATAGTATGTGTAATATATGTAATGTGTAAATATGTGAAAAATGTATAAAAATGTATAGTGTGAACATAAGTGTAATATGTGCAAATATAAGGAAGTATGTATAGTGTATACATATATGTATTATGTGTATAACTGTGTGCACAATTATGTACAAATCTGTATAGTGTGTAAATGTGTGCATATGTAATGTTTCAAAATGTAAGAAGAATGTGCAAATCATTATAATGCATGAAATTGTATATAGGAGGTGTAATACATGTAGTGTGCAAAATATGCACAAAATCGGTAAAAATCTATAGTGTGGAAATAAGTGTAATATGGATAAATACATTAAAGTATGTATAGTGTATACATATATGAGTAGTATGTGTAAGAGTGTGTACAAGCACTTTATAGTGCAAAAATGTGTGTAATATGTCCAAATATATATAGTGGGAGAAAATATGTGTAGTATGTATAAATATGTATAGTGTATGAAAATATGTGTAGTATGTATACATATATATATATACTGTGTATAAGTATGTATATTATGTGGAAATAGGTGTTGTATGTGTAAATATAAACGTTGTATGAAAATGTGTGTATATATGTATAATGTGTGAAAATATATATGGTAAGTATAAATACGTATAATGTGTGAAAATACGTGTACTATGTGTAAATATGTAGTGTTTGAAAACATGTGATGTATTTGTAAATATGTATAGTGGTTGAAAATATGTGTATATATATAAATATATAAAATGTGTGAAAATATATGTAGTATGTATAAAATGGCTGCATTTGTGGTCGTCCTCCCACGTTTTGGTCACAAGCTTAGTTTTGAGTAAAAAATTCCCTTTTGTCTAAACGGCGGCCTTTTCTATCCAACAACTCCTTAGGTTACATCGCGTTGGTCTCTTTGTTCGATGTGGCTGCTTTTGTTTTCGGCGCTTCTCAGAATGTGACGGTTGGAATTAGAGTTTGTGTGAAAATACGTGAAATATGTAGTGTGAAAAAATATTTGAAGTATTTGTAAATATGTATAGTATGTGAAAATGTGTGTAATATGTGTAAAAATATGTAGTGAGAAAATATCTGTAGTATGAATAATATTTATAGCGGTTGAAAATATATTTAGTATGTGTAAATATATACAGTATGTGAAAATATGTGGTCTGTGAAAATGTATGAAATATGTGCAAATATGTATAGTGTGTGTGAAATGCGTGTAATATATATAAATATATGTAGTGTACAAAAATATGTGCATTATGTATAAAAATGTATAGTGTGTGAAAATGTGTATAATAAGTGTACATATGTGTAAATATGTATAGTGTATGAGAAATATGTGTAATATTTGTATGTATGTATAGTGAGTAAAATGTGTGCATACATTTGTACAAATACATCACATATTTTAAACACTATATATTTACACATAATACACATATTTTCACTCATTATATATATTTATACATACTATATATTTTCACACATTATATATATATGCACACATTTCATACACGATCTGTATTTACACATACTATACATATTTTCACATATTATAAATATTTATACACGCTATATATATTCATACATTCCACACATATTTCTACACACCATACCTATATATACATACTACACATATTTTCACCCACTATATATATTTTCACATATTACATATATTATACATTGTTATATGCATTACATACATTTATGCACATGTAATTTATTTACCAACAATACATACAATTTCACGTACGATACATATTTACAAATATTTCATACATTTTCTTAACAATTTTAATATATTTTTTTCAAACATTTATTAATTCCTAATTCTCTTTATATCAAAACATTATACATTAATTCATTTTCTATAATTATTCTAACTATATTATCATAATATATTGTTTGAATTTCGTATTATATACATTTTCATATTGTACTATTGTTACAATTAAACCTTTATCCACTATTTTGGTATCAGTTACATGGATAATATTTCATCATCTTATTACGTCTATATGTACACATGCTATTGGGTTTACTCCAAATTTTCATAATACACATAATATTCATACTTGTACAGACATTTAACGATTTGATCATCCTGGAGTTGTTGATGATTGTTGTGCTCAAATTAATGCTTCTCCTCAGCAAAGGTAATTAAACTTTCAGTACTTTTAGCCCACAAGAAGAAGCACAAACTAAAAGATATGATTATTGATAAGTATAATTTTTAGGTTTTATTATTTAATATCTTAAGTTATTTTATTAGCAATAATAAGCGTATTTTGTGCAGGTTTTATGGAGATTATCAGGAAAAAACATTTACTGTGGTAAATGATGAAACCTGGAGTAGAAGTTGCTGATAAGAACCTGTGAAGTAGTCAAGTCAAATTTGTTGAGACGAGTGAAGCTTTTCAGGGATTATCAAATTTGTTCCCTGAAATATTGGACGATTTGATTTTGGAGTTTAAGCAGGAATACGATTGAAGATTTTTAGGATTTTTGGTTTGTGTTTTTGCCTATAAATAGAAGGGATAGATTAGTTTGAAATTTACCCCATCCCGATTCCATCTTTTGAATTCTGTCAATTTTATTTCAAGTTTAGTTTTTAAATTAGTTCGAATTTAAGTTTGAAGTTTTTATGCTTTGAAGTTTGTTTTAATTCAGTATTTGATTCTAATAGAATTATTTTCCATTTACATTGAATTATTTTCGGTTAAATCCATTAAGGAATTATTCAATTTTGAGTTTAATCTCATATTCAGATTTATTTAAGCACTGCATATTTGAAGTATTTTTATTTTTAAGAACTCAGACGTGCAAGTTCCGTATATTAATGAAATGATCAGATTGAATTTGTGAATGTTAAGTTACTGGATTAATACCATTGAATTTTTGTCCAGAGCCTAGAAGTTATTATCATTAAAAGTCTTCTTTTTGAGGTTTAATCATTGTCTTAAAGTTTCTTAAGAAGTCCGAGTCAAAATCTTAAGTAGATAATGTTCCATAATTTCGTTTCCTTGCCGAATGCATTTTCTACAATGTTAAGTCATGTTTCCATTTTAATTCATTAGTCGTTTAGTGTTTCAATAAATCATTTTTCTTAAGTTAAGTATATCTTATTAAATAAGATACCAATCCAGTTCATAATTAAGGGAGCAATCTGTTGTGGATTAACATTGGAAAAGGGTGGAGTCCATCTTGGAGTTCAACCAGTATCCAGTTACATCAATTGGTTCTCATCCATCCAAAGCAATAAGTTTTCTTCTACCTTCTCTCTTTTATTTTACTTTAATTTTATATTCAGTAATTAGTTTAATTGTTTCTTTAATTATGGTGATAGCTTAAGTTTATTTTCCGGCATTAATGATGAAGTGCTAATTAAAATATGGTCGTGAGACCAAAATGCTTTTATTAAATTAACTTGGATAAATTCTGGAAATTCCCTGTGTTTAATGAATATGTTGAGATTAAATTAATCTTGATCACGTTTCTTTAATCAACGCAATGCCAAATTAATTTCCTATTAATTATCTGTAATTAATTGGTTAATTAATTAAGTGGTAAAACTACCATCAGGTAGGAGGGAATTAAAAGTTAGTAAATTATGACATACTGTTGATGATTATAATTTACTAAAATTGGGTTTTTCTAATTACTAATGCAATTAAATCTTTAAATTTAGTGTTGGCTGATTCCAGCTAAATTAAGATATTATTAGGGGTAATTAATTTATAGCTGATTCTTGTTAATTACCTATTAATTAAGGAAAATTGGATTATGTCAGAGCTGATTCTCGGTAATCTATAACCAATTGGTTTGTAAAAGTTAATTTATCTGTGAGTCTAGGATCGATCTAAAGTTGATTAGTATGGATTTATTAATTGCCGGATTTTTCTTATTTGCCAGATTATAATTTTTGTAATTTTCTTTTAATTGTTTTAATGAATTTTTTAAGTTTATTTAAGTTGACACTCTGAAATTAAATTGTGACATTGTTGAATTAACTAAAATCGATTGTATTCCCGTTCCTCGAGGGATCGACCCTACTTCCATGTGCTAATTATATTCTTTGAAGTAGGAATTTAATTTGGTACAAAACGACGTACCAATTTTTGGCGCCGCTGCCGGGGAACGGCGTTATACTTTTCATTTTAGTTAATTCTTTTTATCTCTTGGTGTATGACCCGTTCGTCTAACCATAATCTCTTATTTGATACAGAGATCGAGAAGACAGCAAGAAGATTAAGGAAAGAGACGAGGGAAAGACGCCAAGGGCGTTTTTCTGATTCTGATCCAGAACCTCCGTTTGCCCAAACGGAAGATACTTCAGCAACAGAATCGGATCAAGACACATTCTTTGGTAACTTTGACATGGCAGAAAATCAGAATGGAAATAACCAGGGTGGAGGACAACAAGCACCTGCTCGAGAAAGAACATTAAGGGAGTTAACTAGTCCCTTGATAAATTATCAGCCCTCTTGCATTGTATTGCCTGCTATAACTGTTGATTTTGAACTCAAACCGTCATACCTTAATTTGTTGCCTAAATTTAACGGTTTAGTTGGAGAGGACCCGCATAACTTCTTGCATGAATTTTTAAGAGTGTGTGGAACATTGAACAATCGGGGAGTAAATCAAGAATACATTAAATTAGCGAGTTTTCCGTTTACCCAAACAGGAGAAGCTAATTTATGGTTTAGTAGTCTAACTCCAAATTCTATACGTTCATGGCAAGAATTACAAGGAATCTTTTTACATAATTTTTTCCCTGCATCAAGAATTGCATCAGTAAGAAAAGAAATTTGTGGAATCAAACAAGATATTGATGAATCTTTGCATGCATATTGGTTAAGATTTAAAAGACTTTGTAATAGTTGTCCTCAACATCAAATTTCTGAAGAGTTACTAATCCAATATTTTTATGAAGGTATGCTACCGGAAAAAAGGAGGACGGTTGATGCTTCAAGTGGTGCTGCATTTATGGATAAAACTCCGGCGCAAGTTAGAGCTTTGATTACACAAATGTGTGCGTCCCGACAACAATATCATGTTTCCCGTTCGGCCAAACCAGTAAATGCGGCGAACATGTCACTTTTTGAGACTCGACTTGATGCATTGACCACTTCAGTGGAACGTTTAGTGGCAACATTGGATCATACCCAACAGATTTGTGGAGTGTGTAATAATCCAGGACACCCAAATGATTTTTGCCCATCAGTTCAAGATGACCAAACAGCTTCGGTAAATGCAGCAAATCAGCAATATGATCCCCATTCTAATACATTCAATCCGGGATGGAAAGATCATCCAAATTTGAGATATGGGAATAGACAACAGCCAGTTCCTGGAGTTTTATATCCTCCACAATTTAGGCCACTACAGCAAGTAATGGCTCCGGTTGTCCAACAACCTTTCATACCCACTTCAAGAGGAGGTGTGCCTTTAGAGGATTTGATTACTCAATTAGCCACCACCACTCAAAGTATGCAGCAAGGATTTATTAAGTCTCAAGTGGAGATGCAAAAATTTCAGCAGGAAACTCGTGCAAGTATAACAGGGTTGAGTAATCAAATTACTCAGTTATCCACCGCCGTAAATGCTTTAGAAGGAACTCAAGGGAAGCTGCCTTCACAGGTTTTACCAAATCCAAAGGAAAATGTTAGTCAAATAACATTAAGGAGTGGGAAGCAGTTAGAGGAACCTACGTCGAAAATCAAGGAAAAACAAATAGGAAAAAGGGTTCCGTTGGACCAAACGGACGACAGTCAGAAATCTATTGTAAAAATTGATTTAAATAAGAATATTTCTGATATTAAAATACCTCCTCATTTTCCTGGCAGGTTAAACCGAGATGTGAAGGATGACGACATGAGTGATATTCTCACCATATTCAGCAAGATTGAAATTAATATGCCTTTTCTTGAAGCAATCAGGAAAATGCCAAAATGTGCAAAGTTTCTAAAAGATTTTTTGGCCAGAAAAATTAAAAAGTCAAAGGATGAGAAAGTGGTGGTAGGTGAAAATGTTTCAGCAATAATTCAGAAAAAATTACCACCAAAATGCAAGGACCCAGGTATGTTTGCCATTCCATGTATAATTGGGGATAAAATTGTAGAAAGTGCTATGTTTGACTTAGGAGCATCAATAAATGTTATGCCTTTGTCTACATATGATGAATCTAGCATGGGACCCCTTTCTGAAACACGAGTTGTAATTCAATTGGCAGACAGATCATTGGCATATCCACTTGGTGTTCTTGAAAATGTGCTAGTTAAGGTGAATGAATTCATATATCCTGCAGATTTTTATGTTCTTGACACAGGAAAAAATTATGATAAAAAATCTGCAGTTTTATTGTTGGGAAGACCATTTTTAAAGACTGTGAAAGCCCAAATTAATATGGATAAAGGAACCTTAACTTGTGAATTCAATGGGGAGTTTTTGACCTTTAATATTTATGATGCTATGAAACACTCCCATGATATTGAAAATTGTAATGTCGTTGATATTTTTCAACCAATTGTCCAAGATCATCTTGAGACGAATTTTATGCAGGATAAATTAGAGCAAGTCGTCACAGCAACTTTTGAGGCAAAAGAAAAGCATGACGATGAGATAAAGAATGCAATAAAATCATTGCATTCATTGGATAAATTTTTTATTAAAACAGATTCGTCTCAATCGCCCAAGCGTAAGCCGCCTGATAAATTGCTGCATTCTAGTATGGAGCTTCCGATGTTGGACAGTGGTTGAAATCATCTTATGCAACGCATTTAGTCTAGCCAAAGACTTTAAACAAAAGCGCTGATTGGGAGGCAACCCAATGATTATTATTTTTTTAGTTATTTTCATTGTTTTGAATTTTTAGTTTTATTTTTCCAATTTTATTTTTTTTCTTGTTTCAGAGTACAAGTGTTTAATTGCTGAATAAAGGTTCCATTTACCCAAACGGAAGTCAGGGATAGTCAAAACCATATCCAAATCTATCCTCCAATTGTTCCAAATCTGAAATCCAAAAGAAGTCACTACTATGTCATGCTTCAATTTCTGCAACACTATTTTCATCGAGGACAAAAGTCATAAAAAGGGCAGTATTTGTTTCATTCCCTTGCTAGAGTTTTTGTTGTTTTAGTTTTGTGGGTTACGTGTTGAAACCTTGTTCATACGTTTACTTTTGCTTGGGACAAGCAAAGTTTAAGTGTGGGGAGGTGGATTATATGTGTTTATGTGTTTTATTAAATGTTTTAATTGTGAGTTTTTTTTTTTTTTAAATAATAATAATAAATTTTTTTTCCTTGATTTATGTGTTTTGACAAGAATCTAGTTTTAAATATTAATCATGATAATCGAGTATCGTTGAAAGATGAGGAATCCTTGTATTTGGAGTTCAAATATATCCTTGTATGTTTCAAAAAATGATAAAATGCAAGAATGAATTTTACTTACCTACCTAAAGTGAGGATTGAGCCTAAGCATGCAAAACCACTTTTTGGTGCTTGAATGATTTTTTTTATTGTTGAGTGAAAAGAATGTACATTGATGATCTTACAAATTTTGCATTGTTGTGCACATGGAATCATTGATGTTGGAATTATTATTACATGAAAATGATAAAGGCATTTAGGTTAACCAATTTTGGCTTTAGTTTCTTTCCTACCTTACAGTAAATCTTTAGTTAACCCTTTTGAAGCTTGAAACTTTTTCTTTGATATGTTAACCCATTTACAATACACCTCAACCTTTTAACTTTCTATTTTCCTTTTTCTTCAAGGTGCTTATAGCAAAATGAATAATGTTTGAAATAATCCTTTTAGGTTGGTATAGAAGAAATCAAATACAATTTGAAAGTGTGAAGAACTAAGTGTTCTTATGTTGAAAAGAGAAAAAGAAAGAAAGAGAAGAAAAAGAAAAAATGTTCTGTTTGATCAAACAAGAACATAAAGAAGAAAAATAAAGAAGAATAAGAGAAAAAGGAATATATATTTGCTTGTTTGAAGTTGATGCAAAAGACCTAGTGTGGGGATTATTTGCTTCTTCGTGATTGAAAGCACCTTAAGTTTATTTTTAGCCATTTCATTCTTCTTTTCTATCCTACCTGTTTACCTTAGCCCCAATACAACCAATAAAAGTCCTTTTGATTCATGTATTTGATTTTGGCAAGATATGGTTGAAATGTGATATATTTGCAAAATTATGGTAAGAAGTCTTGTATAATTCTGTTTGAGTGGATTACCTAAATGAGAGATCTTGAGTGCTTAGTTGAAGCCTAACTGATATTTATGAGAGTATTCATTCTTGTAATTTTTAATTTTGAAGAAAAGGATATTTTGTGTCTTTAATACAAGGATTGGGATTGTGGAATGAAGGTATAACTCGATTTGAATGAGAGATATTTAATTTTTGGATTTCTTGTGAATAAAGTGTCTTGAATAAGCTTGAGGACAAGCATAGTTCTAGTGTGGGGAAATTGATAAGTATAATTTTTAGGTTTTATTATTTAATATCTTAAGTTATTTTATTAGCAATAATAAGCGTATTTTGTGCAGGTTTTATGGAGATTATCAGGAAAAAACATTTACTGTGGTAAATGATGAAACCTGGAGTAGAAGTTGCTGATAAGAACCTGTGAAGTAGTCAAGTCAAATTTGTTGAGACGAGTGAAGCTTTTCAGGGATTATCAAATTTGTTCCTTGAAATATTGGACGATTTGATTTTGGAGTTTAAGCAGGAATACGATTGAAGATTTTTAGGATTTTTGGTTTTGTGTTTTTGCCTATAAATAGAAGGGATAGATTAGTTTGAAATTTACCCCATCCCGATTCCATCTTTTGAATTCTGTCAATTTTATTTCAAGTTTAGTTTTTAAATTAGTTCGAATTTAAGTTTGAAGTTTTTATGCTTTGAAGTTTGTTTTAATTCAGTATTTGATTCTAATAGAATTCTTTTCCATTTACATTGAATTATTTTCGGTTAAATCCATTAAGGAATTATTCAATTTTGAGTTTAATCTCATATTCAGATTTATTTAAGCACTGCATATTTGAAGTATTTTTATTTTTAAGAACTCAGACGTGCAAGTTCCGTATATTAATGAAATGATCAGATTGAATTTGTGAATGTTAAGTTACTGGATTAATACCATTGAATTTTTGTCCAGAGCCTAGAAGTTATTATCATTAAAAGTCTTCTTTTTGAGGTTTAATCATTGTCTTAAAGTTTCTTAAGAAGTCCGAGTCAAAATCTTAAGTAGATAATGTTCCATAATTTCGTTTCCTTGCCGAATGCATTTTCTACAATGTTAAGTCATGTTTCCATTTTAATTCATTAGTCGTTTAGTGTTTCAATAAATCATTTTTCTTAAGTTAAGTATATCTTATTAAATAAGATACCAATCCAGTTCATAATTAAGGGAGCAATCTGTTGTGGATTAACATTGGAAAAGGGTGGAGTCCATCTTGGAGTTCAACCAGTATCCAGTTACATCAATTGGTTCTCATCCATCCAAAGAAATAAGTTTTCTTCTACCTTCTCTCTTTTATTTTACTTTAATTTTATATTCAGTAATTAGTTTAATTGTTTCTTTAATTATGGTGATAGCTTAAGTTTATTTTCCAGCATTAATAATGAAGTGCTAATTAAAATATGATCGTGAGACCAAAATACTTTTATTAAATTAACTTGGATAAATTCTGGAAATTCCCTGTGTTTAATGAATATGTTGAGATTAAATTAATCTTGATCACGTTTCTTTAATCAACGCAATGTCAAATTAATTTCCTATTAATTATCTGTAATTAATTAGTTAATTAATTAAGTGGTAAAACTACCATCAGGTAGGAGGGAATTAAAAGTTAGTAAATTATGACATACTGTTGATGATTATAATTTACTAAAATTGGGTTTTTCTAATTACTAATGCAATTAAATCTTTAAATTTAGTGTTGGCTGATTCCAGCTAAATTAAGATATTATTAGGGGTAATTAATTTATAGCTTATTCTTGTTAATTACCTATTAATTAAGGAAAAATTGGATTATGTCAGAGCTGATTCTCGGTAATCTATAACCAATTGGTTTGTAAAAGTTAATTTATCTGTGAGTCTAGGATCGATCTAAAGTTGATTAGTATGGATTTATTAATTGCCAGATTTTTCTTATTTGCCAGATTATAATTTTTGTAATTTTCTTTTAATTGTTTTTATGAATTTTTTAAGTTTCTTTAAGTTGACACTCTGAAATTAAATTGTGACATTGTTGAATTATCTAAAATCAATTGTATTCCCGTTCCTCGAGGGATCGACCCTACTTCCATGTGCTAATTATATTCTTTGAAGTAGGAATTTAATTTGGTACAAAACGACGTACCAATTATTAATTTTGTGTAAAAAATTCATTGCTTTTCTTTGTTTGTTTGGCAGGGAGACAGTATTGAAGTACTCTGAAGCTATTTATGGACTTGGAAAAAAGGTTGGCAGCAAGATGATGGAAGGCATTGGGATGGGCATTGGAGAGGCTTTCAAAGATTGGGTTTGCCAACTACAAATGAACAAGTACAATTACAGCCAAGAAAGTATAGGATCAACTAGTGCTGTAATGCATTCAGACCTAGATTCATCACAATCTTGCAGGATGATCAAATTGTTAATGGCTTGGAAATTGTGAACAGATTCACTTGGGAATGGGTTTCAGTTGATCCTCATCCAGGCATTCTTGTTATCAACTTGTGAAGCTCTCGAGTTGTTAAGAGACACTAATTAATTATATGCACACATTCACATAGTTGTTGTTTATAAAACTTATATTGATAATCATTATCATCAGCCTTTTCTTTTCTGGATTGGAATTGATTGGACTATAGGCTATTATATGCATGTAATATATACCATCCATTTATTCTTGCAATAAAACTCAGATTTGTTCTTCTTACTTGTTGCAACTATATCTATATAAAATCTCTTAAGGCATACACGAAACGGATAACTAATGCTTGTTGACATTGTTATTCTAATTTAATGTCACTTTTATATATGAACCTATTTAAGAAAGAAACCACCTAATCTCTAAAATTCAATTTCATTTGAAGCATACAAATGTTTGCATATATAATTTTTGCCTTTTCCCATGAAAAAAAAAGTGTGTGGGGGCTCTGGAATTTGTCACATAAGATTTTTCACCAGCATTAATTCTAGCTTTGCCATAACCTCTTGTGAATTTTTTGCACAGAAAGCCAAATAAATCAACTTAGTACATCGTAAATGCGTAAGCAATTCCATATTTAAGCAAAAAAAAAAAGAAAAGAATAAGAATAAAGAAAAACAGCAATCCCTTGATACATATAGGTCTGATTTAGATTCTTAGAATATCTACTAATAGGGAACAATTGAACTTGATTTCAAAATCTATTGCTACTGATTTGACAATTAGTGTTTTGTAATTAGTCTTTCACACCAAACTGGAGATTCCAGCCTTGATAGTTGAGGGTTATGGCCTTTGGAATTTTACTATTCTCATGCATGGCTATAATTTAGTTTGTACATTAATGCACAGTTGAGGCTGCTACATGTACCAACCTTTCCCCAGCTAATCTTTCTTGAAATTCTGTCACCAAAAAATCTACAGTGTAGTTGTAGTTTGGAGAGTTAAGGTAGCTGCATTTTGCCTAACCCTTTATCAAATTAAACATTTATACTTTGTAGCATCCAGTCTTGTCCAATAGGATTCTGGATTATCATGCACAATGAAAAGGTTTATGATGAGTGAGCAGGGCAAAACCAATTGGGATGCCATGGCCTTAAATTTAAAGTACAGTATTGAACATTTCACTATCAACTTCTAGTCTGCAATATATAGAAGAGAGAAAAGCATCAGAAATTTGATGCTCTTGAATGTTTTAACTTAAATACAACAGGAATATTCATTTTCTTGATATTTGATCTAAGACTGATATGCTGCCTCATCCAATAAAATATTGAAAACCAAAAATATGATGCACAACTTGTACCTGGCTAAGTAATATGATCCTAAAAAATGAGTCAGAATTCCCAGAATCTATATGTTACAATTTACAAAGTTTGGGAAGGTCCAGTTCTAGTGTCATTCCTATATGTTACATGAACGCCGTGGGTATGGAAACCTAAGTAGATGATATGCTGACCCTTTTTGAATTCTTTCCTCTCAATACCCTGGTAAGAGGTTCAGGTGGCATAAAGTATTCCACAACAGAGCCCTTCTGTTCTGAAAAAATCTTGTCTGGGCCTTGCAAGTTGAAAACATATTACATGCTAGAGTTTTCTGAGGTGGATACCCTGACGCATACATGTTACCAAATATTGCTTGCATCTGTGTAGTCCACAGTACTGAAAGAGTCCCTTGTACTCTCGGTGGTAAAAGATGCTTCATCTGAGCTGGTGAAAAGAGACCAATCACTGGATGTAGGATCTGAAAACTCGGTCCTTATTGACTGAGCATATTTCTCTACAAGATGTCTATTCCCATTTGCACTCCTGAGGCCTGATGTGTAATGGGTGGAGCCGATTCCCTTGCTATGGTCTGAAGGAGGATTTGCATCAGCAACACAGTTATGCAATCTGATTTGTTTTGGCCTTGAAGATTTGTGAGTTCTTGCTGGCCAATGCTTCAGTATCACGGGATTTTGCTGGCAGATAGTTTTCCTTGTGCAAGCCCTTGATGGGCGAGGTGATGACCTAGACAAAATGTATTTATGTTTGAGAAGAGTTGTTTGAAGAAATTTAATCAATACTTAAGTGCATCAATGGGTTCATTACAATGTTGAGAAAAGAACAATGGAAAAGGAAATGCTGAACATTTCTCATTTCATCAGCACAAAGTACCTTTCCTGCCTCAGGAGCTCTGGCAGTTTTTGGTGCCACAATGCAATATGAAAAGACAATCAAGTTGTGCATAGTATTGATTTAGAGAAAAAATCCAATGATTAAACGATGCTAAATTGCCAACACTGGGTATTAAAAGGAAACTTTTAAGTCGTTTTCATATTTATTGTTTGTTCTTCCATATCATAAATACTGTTTCATAACAGGAAAAATCCTTATACTTCTGACTCCACTTTTAGTTGCATTTATCATCATAACAGCCCTTATCTTACAATGGCCAAACTAACTTCAAAGTTCCAAATGTAGAATAATGCTTACCTCATGTAAAATAATATATATGCTCCTTCTGACATCACCTAGCTCATTTGTACATGCTGTACCTGCCATTAGCCCATATCTTACAGCATATGGATTGCATTGACGCCACAAGGAGCCTGGGAAACCAGACATAAGATGAATATTAATGTAAAGTTCGAACCCACATGTTACATCATTCAACAATCTTCCCACGAGTTTATTCTGAGACAAAAATACAATAACCATACGCAGATTAATCAAGACTGACTGTAGAAACTCATGAGCATCTTCTTGACTTCTATCACCTATCTGGCAATTGATACTAAGCATGTGTGAAAGAATTCTTCTCGGAGAAAGTGGACCTCCACCTTCTCTTAACATTATCACATGTTGTCCAAGTTCACACATGAGGCACCAATCTCTCACACAACCTGGCATTTGTGCAACATATCAATGAGGCAGTTCTTCAACCCCAAAAAGGAACACAACCATACATATATGTTTATCTACATTGTGCACATATATATCCTGAGACTGTATAGTAGGGGGTGGAGAGAGATTCAATTATAGGTGGCAACTAAGAGAATAGAGAAATTATAAATAAATTACAAGATCTAGAATGTGATCGTGGAAGCAGAAAAACAGTAAGAGGCTTCGTGCAGCTCAAACACTGCAATACTGCATTGGCATAACAACTGCAAAGCAAAGCAAACGTCAACATAGGGGAAACTAACAAATAATTGAAAAACAATAAATTTACCTGAGTGGACCTTTTACATAGAAAAGTAGCAAAAGTTCTTACAATACCTGTTCCCACAGTTCAAAAGACCTCTAGGAGACATGTTGAATACTTCATATTGAAATTACTTCACAAAATCTTCACAGGGAAATAGCATCTGTGAATTAGACAAGAAAACTAATACATAAAACTTCCATAATATGTTTATGCATAGAATAACCAACCCGATTCACCAATAAAGTAACTTCGGCACAATAAAATAAATTCTCAGCAGAAATGTCCAAAACAGCTACTTTCATTTTATTTAGTTGTTTTGTTCCATCTAAATCATGATATTCATTGTAGAAAGATACATACACTCTACCAGGTTTATCCAAGACATCAACTACAAATCCAAGAAGCATAATGAAGCAGATGGATGCTAACGCCGCGTTTGTACTCCAGAAGCCACTTTCAATTTAAAATGACAAATTGTTAGATTCCTGATTGTTGTGAGGTAGACATAGCTGAAATTGTACAATAAGACAATAGTACAAACTAAAAATGTTATATTACTGTAAAACAACACACAGTAATAAATGGATCCAGTTATCGATGAATAAAAGAACACACAGCAACAAAACAACACACAGTAATAAATGGTATATTACTATAAAACAACACAAAGTAACAAAACAACTGCACGTAGGGAACAAAGTTAGAAAGAAACCAACATAAGCATATAAATGGATCCAGTTATCGATGAATAAAAGAATACCTTGTAACCATTTAGACTCTTCATGCTGTTTTCTGGTAAAGTTTTAGGGAACCATTCCCCCTAATGACCATGTATCAGTGGCCACATTACGCCCCAAGAAAGAACCGCTCCAAAGAGCAAAGACAAATTGGTAACAAATCATTCCTGCCCCAATATAAGTCATGCTGAAATCAAAATAAAATCTGCAAATTACATTTTATCTACATCAATGATATGATTGGACAACAATTTTAAATCACAATAGTTGAAAACTACTACTAAAAGTGAAAAAGTACATGCGATTGTCTTCAAGCTTTCAACCCAAAGGTTTGGAAGTTAAAAAAACCGCATTGGCTTCCACCTGTGAAGAACCATTGAATAATAGTTATAAAGAAATTATACATTTGGTTTGCAAAAAACAATACTGATTGAGTTTGGATAATAACAGTATCACATTGAGAAAACAAAATTTTCCTACCTAGATTTTTCACCAGTGAAATCAGAACCATGCCTTCCAACATTGTAATGCTGGTCGGAATGAAGTTCCCACAGAGCCAGTTTCCCAAGCTGTGGCTGGAAATGTACCAAAAACCTGAAAAACAATTGCAGCAACACGCAGAAAGCCAATTGAGGAAGAACCTTTAAGTCAATGACAAATCATCTGAAATAGATTGTAATCAAATTCATTTTATTGGCAATCAAATTCATGTTATTGGCTTCTATTGCCGAAGAAGAAGAAAAAAGGGTAGAAATCTATAAGAGTATGCAAAAGTTCATGGATACCATAAACTTTAAGGTGCCTCGTTTCTCGTCAAAGAAACAACAGCGGGCAACGGTCAGAAGACATTTCACGTACACATTAATTGACTCTTGTTTCTCACCATCCATTGCCGTTAAAAAGTTCTAAAGAACTCCTGGGATTGTGTTGCTGCTCTCCATTGACCTCTTCTCTCTGAGAATCTCTATTTAGTACCATAACCGCGCAAGGATAGAAAATTGATGTCAATAGTCCAAGAAACCAACAAATTTATATTGAAGCTTAATTATTAACTATCAATCTGTTGTTACAGTATTTTACTGTAAAGAAAATGTTAAGAAAAAGAAATAAGAAATAAAATGTATCACAAACAGAGAACACATTTCCAATGTGTGCAAGCCAGTTTGAGGTCAGTAAAAGATAAGGCAAATTTAGCTTCAGAGAATCAAATAATTATAGTTTGTTATGAACCTAAAAATATGTTAATTGCTCATGCACCTTATCGATGCATATTATTAAAGTAAACCCATATTCATTAAGCATCTTTCCCTTATAGGCAACTTTAGAGTTTTGAACATCAACATTCCAGAACTTTTTTAGGGGATCTTTAGATATGGTTATTGGTTTAATGAACCATCCTTTCTGTACTACTCACAAAACAATAGACCAATAGAGGCATAAGAATTCATAGGCACCAACAGGGTATTGATCAAGAAATCAGTTCATACTTTAAGCAGAAGAAACCAGTTTTATACTATTCCATTTTGTATATCATAATGAAACATATCTTAATTTTTACCTTCTTATGAGTTGGAGAACAACAATACTGTAGTGCAAGAGTGTCACCCATGTCCTCATAGCTTTTCATTAAGTTGTCAGGCAAAGAGGAATCCATATCAATAGTAGATACATCTAAAAATCTGAAAGCAAAAAGTTAACGGCCAAGAGCAACTAGCCCATAGGCCAAGAGCCACATTTGTGCGATCCAAGCAGTCTATGCAAATTGTTCTCAGGACACCGTTTAGAAGCATCATAGGCTTCTAAAAATAACATCCACCTGCATTACTGCTATTGTCATGAACTTCAGCTAATGCAGTCTTCCTACTATAGACTTCCTTCTCAGTGTATTCCCAGTTTTTATTACTGCATCAAATCATGAGAGCCACGTACAAATTGATAGCTAATATCAACAGGTGAGTGCATAAAAGGTTAATTCAACATATATCAAATATTAGTCCTCTCTTCTTTGTCCATTACAAATGTGAATAAAGGCAGTCAAAAATAACCAAACCCATGAAAAGTTAGACTAACACCAAACAAAAAACAAAACCCATTCTTTAGAAATATTTTGGCAATAAATGCATTGGTAAAACAATTCTGAAAACTCATATGACCATCTGATGAGAGAAGTCGAGCATCAACAATTTTCTTTAGATCCTGTTGCAACTGTCTATTGAAGTCTTTGAACATGGTCGATCCTCCAGATAAAACAATATTCTGGCATACATATTTAAGATATTTACATTTACATGATTAATAACCAAACATAATAGGAACATATAAGCCACTGCACCACGCAATAAGAATCTAAATATAAATTGCAGATGCAAATTAATACTTCAAATTCTCACAGTTAACAAATGCACATTCAGAATTGAGGTTTCGTGTTCAGAGAAGCCTATAAATAATGGCAGCTGCAAGTGCGTCAAATCTGCAATAATTTTGGCAGAATTCTGACACATTTTCTTTGACTACCTCTTTAGTCTACCTGTATACTTAAAATGCATCACCTCTCTGCAGCAAAAGTATATTATACAGTTTTTTTAATCACTAATTAACAGTTTTATCATCAAGTGAAGGCCTGACAACTGAGAACATAAAATGGAAGAAAGCTTGCTAAACATTTTCAATAAAAAAATTTGAGATGTAAAGGTGCAACATTTATACAGATTCAAAGCAGAATATCAAAACTGAATATAATGAGGATCTGAAAGGTTTCAAGCAAAATACAGCATATTTCGACCACCCGAGGTGAGACTCACCAGTTCCAAAGAAGTGTCAAATAGTGGAAAATGTTGAATATTAGCTTTTGAACATCTATTCATATACCAGATGCAGGTAAGACTCTTTAAATCATCAATTAGAAAAGAACAATTTTCACAAGTTCAAAGTCCATTTCACCTTATACAAAGCCCTCCTCGTGTATATTTGAGCATACTGGATACATTTGTCTATGACATCTGGTAAAGGGGTTGCAAAATCACTACGGTAAATCTCGGGACTAAAGAAAACCTGCATGGCAAAAAGCAAAATGTCAGTAGAAAAGTCAAATGTCAACCTTCTCATTAACAACTCATCTTAATTCTCATTAGCATGATGGTATGCTTGTTTAAGGAATGGTTCCAAAGAAATGAATGCCAAAATGCAGTAACCTAATGTTTGGAACTGAAAACAAAGAAAGAAGAAAGTAATAAAGCCAAATATTGTGTACAATTTTAGCATGTTGTACTTTCAAACATTGCCACTAAAATGTCAAATTATCAAGAGCCTTGAAGCAAGGAAAAAGCAAACCTCCGGGCAAATAAATCTTTAATAACCAATGTCACATGTGTAAGGTGCTCCTGTCTGGAGACAATCGTATGTTATATCATCCACTCCTCTATGGTTCGCGTGCAGTTTCTCTGTAAAAAGACACAAAAAAAATTCAACCAAACAATGAGTTCTTAAAAAAAAGACACAAAAATTCTCCAAAGAAATCACCTAACGAACTTGTTTACTGACAAAACACAAAGCTAAGACTATGAGCTAAGAAAGAATTAAACTTGCGTAGAAATTTAAAATAAAAAACGTACTCACAAGCGCACACACAGACATAGAATTGAGAATTGAGATTGAGATTGGGATTTGGGATCTCTTTATCAACAATAGTAAACAGTAATCCAAATCATATAAATATTAGACCATGTGCCTAGTGGGAATAAGACCTGTGCCGAGGATGCATAAAAAATCAGAAGTAGAAGAAGAAGAAAGAGGAGGAAGGAAGAAGAAGAAGAAGAGAAGAAGGGTTTAGAAAGAGAAAGCTCAGTATCCGCTTAGAGAAAAAATGAGGGCGAGCGGCAAAGGCGAATAAAGAAACATAGAGATGAAACCCTAAGCCATAACGACGTCGTTTGGCAAGAAGGCGGTTTTGCATTGGAGATGCTCACGTGATCGTAGCCTGGGCATGTGCCATGGTCATCTATATTAGCGCTCTTATTACTTTATCTTAACAAAATTTAAAATGCCAAGGTTACAACTTTTCAATAACATGCTTGTTAAAAATCACAACAGCATATGTATAGACGCAAGTCTGAACAATTTGTGGAATAAACACAATCACGTCTCTGTGCTGAATTTGACGGTCGAGTACAAAATAATTCCAATTTTCTGTTAAAGTATTTTTTTGTAGTGCGACAGTATAATTTTTCTCTCCAACGACCAAAGTGATATTCTGGAAATATTTTTCAAGAAGTATTGACTTCTTAATAGGCGGCAATTCCCAAAAATTACAAATTTTGTGTTAAAAAATATAAATGCAAAAAATTAAAATTTAGAAGATAATACTAACCATCATAGTTTGATTTGATGATTTAAACGTCAAATAAAAACAACACTTCAAATCAATATCATGACTGAACATTGGATGGATTGAAGAGGAAATGATTTGTTGAGTATTATCACCAGGTTGTTTGCCTATAAAACACAAGTAACAAACGAAATTTTATTTGAGGAAAAAGGCAACGATGTGAATATTTATTATATATCTTACCCTTTCTTGCTATGTTACTAACTTATCTTATATAGGAATAAAATTTTTGTATTAGTGATTATAAATATGTATTGAGTATAATATTAGAGAATAATATAATTGTGATTTGGTTAAGTTTAAGTAAACAACCTAAAAAATGATAATAAATTATAATTTAATAATGAGTTATTAGCATTCTACATTAAATGTTAAACAACGAAAGTGTGTGACAAAGTAGTGAACTGTATACGTACGCATAAAAATTTATAGTTTGTGAAAAATTGTTTAATAGCTGTAAAAATGTATAGTGTGCATAGTATGCGCTAATATTCATAGTATAAAAGAAATTTGTGAACTGTGTATAAATATATATGGTGTACGAAAATATATGAAGTATGTTAAGTATATGTAAAGTATACGTGAATACGCAATTTATATATATATGTGTGTGTGTGTGTGTGTAAAGTATATGTAAATATGTATATTATTTGAAAATATGTATATTATGAATAAATATGAATAATGTGTCAGGTAAATCCAAAAATATATAGTGTGTGAAATGTGATTAGTATACGTAAAATGTAAATTGTGTGAAAATATATGCAATAAGTATAAATATGTATAATGTGAAAAAACACATTTAGTATGTATAAATATATGGAGTGCGTGAAAATTGTGTAATATGTGTAAATACGTGTTTATTGACTCTAAATAGGTATAGTAGGTGAAAAAGTGTGTAGTATATATAAATAAGTATATGTTTGGAATTTTGTGTTGAATGTGTAATATGTATAGTGCGTAAAAATATGTAAATATGTATAGTGCGTAAAATGTTTAAATATTTATCGTGTGTGAATATGTATAAGGTATGTATACATATGAATATTGTGCAAAAATGTGTATAGCATCTATAATAAAAATGTATAATTTATGAAGTATAGGTAAATATGTATGGTGTGCGAAAATTGGTATAGTATGCGTAACATGTATAGCATATGAAAATATGAGTAATATATAACATGCATGCCAATGCGTGTAATATGTATAAATATGTACACATAGTGCACATGTTTTCACAAACAACATATATTTATACATATTACACATATGCAATGCATAAAAGTGTATATTTAAAAAGTGTATAATACGTGTAAATATATAAAATATGTCAAAATGTGTAAATATGCATACTATGTGAAAATATATATTGTGTTATAATGTGTAATGTATGTGTTTGAAAATGTAAGTCATATGTGTAAATATGTATAAAAATGTATAGTTGACAAAAATGTTTTAAATGTATAGGGTTTGAAAATGCGCGTAGTAAGTATAAATATATATATAGTATGCGAAAACGTATGTAGTATGTATAAATATATATAGTGTGTAAAAAAGTATGTAGTATATGTTAATATGTATAGGGTATGAAAATGTCTAAATATGTGTAATGCGTGTGAAATGTGCGTTGTAATTATAAATATGTATAATGTGTAAAAATGTGCGTAGTATGTATAAATATATATAACGTGTGAAAAATTGTGTAGTGTGTATAAAATTATATAGTGTGTGTGAAAATGCATAAAATATAAATATTATATGAAAATGTGTATAATATATATAAAGTGTGAAGTACATGTAAATATGTATAGTGCATGAGGTATGTATAAATATGTATAGTGCATGACAACGTGTGTAAAATGTATAGTGTGTGAAAATGTGTTTAATAAGTACATATATATATGTATATATAGCTTGTGAAAAGCGTGTAGTATGCTTAAATATGTATATTGTGCGAAAAGTGTAACATATGTGCAAATGTGAATAGTGTTTGAAAATGTGTATAATATGTATTTGTATAGTGTTCAAAAATGTGAATAATATATATAAATTTGTATTATTGGTGAAGAAGTGTAAATGTATATAGTGTGAGAAAATGTGTATAGTATATATCAAAATGTGTATAGTAAATATAAATAGGGAGAATTGCCAAAATAGTCACTGACATTACACAAAAAAATTTATTTTGTCATCCACATTAAAAATGATACATTCTAGTCACTGACATTTTAAAAACACACCAAATTAGTCACTCAACCAAACTATATTAAGTATTTTAACAGAAAAAATACACATTCACATCTCGAAGGACTTAATGAAAAAGTAAAAGTTGAAGCTCGATTTATTCTTCCAACAAAATACTTCAAT
Organism: Ophiorrhiza pumila; assembly: GCA_016586305.1. NCBI lineage: Eukaryota > Viridiplantae > Streptophyta > Magnoliopsida > Gentianales > Rubiaceae > Ophiorrhiza > Ophiorrhiza pumila. Next base: position 21,394,231 of record BLIW01000007.1, on the reverse strand, counting down.
AAAATGATTTATTCATTATTCGCCACCTTCTATAGTTGGGCGGTTTCTGCATTAGCGACAAAATATAAATAAATCATGAAGAATTTTGTTTGAAAAATAAATTGATTCACTATTTTACCCATTTATAAAATGGTACATGATGTGAATGTGCATTTTTTTTTTGGCAGAACCTCTCCTTCGAAGTGGGGCGCCACTCCCTGTTTATTAGCTAATTTTTTGAGTGATGAATTTACCCTAAAATCACTCGTATACCAAAAGACCCTTCTTGATCGCAATCCCATTTACAAGCTTAAAGCCAAATGGGAAAGTGATCAAGAAGGTTACCAAAGTAAATGAGGAGGACTCTTTCTTTTACAACCAAGCTATACTAGTCTATTCTAATTATGAGCAAAAAACAGCTATCCTGTAAAAAATTCACTAGAAGTGATAAGGTGTGAGTCTTTATAGAGCTTCAGTTCTTGGTTTGGGATATTCCAAGTTCAGGTTCGAGCTAGATGGGTTGAGGTTGCAGGAAACAGGTGTCCAGCTGCCTTAAGAGACTGTTGTTCCTTTGAGTAAGCAGTGTGTGCTGCTGCTGAAGTGCAGATGCTGATTCTCCTTCAGTTCAGGATAGTAGAGAGCCTTAGCTTGTTCTCAGCAGATGGTTGTAGCTCCTGGATTCCATTTCTTGATGTCGAGCTCTGCAGGATCCTTGGCCCTCTCTGATTGTCATGCCTTCTCGCACCTCTGCTCCTGTACCTGTCAATTTTGGTGGCAAACAGCCCTAACAGCAGCAGGCTGTGGCCCAACACTAGGCCACCCAGCCCTCACTTCAGCAGGCTGGTGCCACATTGTGCTAATAAAAGGTGGGATTATGTGTTTTTACCTTGCTCCCTTTGTTCTTACCTTTCCAGCACCTTTTTGAGCCTACCTGGGGATGTTTATCAGAGTCCCTCATACACGTTCTCCCTGCTGTCCATGACATATTCATTGCTTCTTTTCCTTAGAATGTAGGGCAGGTTCAGCTTCTCTAAGTGGATTAGTTTATGTAGGTGTGTTGTTTCCTTGCCATCAGATTCTACATAGGATCTTGCAGGCTGATTACCCTCTTTAGAAATTTTGTTGAAGCTAGTCTGCACTTTGATCTCTCTAGCCAAGTGACCAAAGTGCCTGAATTTCCATGTTTGGTCACTCCAAATACCTTGTAAAGTTTCTGAGTCTGATTCTATTGTAACCTGAGTATGGCCTTGACTCTTACAGTAGTCAATATACCAGCTGCAGACTAAGAGTTCCACCTGCACTTTAGGAGTAGTTAGCTCATAAGATAAAACAGGTATAAGACATACAATGCTCCCCTCATGGTTTCTGGCTAACCCTCATGCTCTCCATTTCTGGTGTAACTTTAGGACCGCAATGTTGATCTTTATGGAGTGAGGATCTGGGGGGAGCCATCTGAAAAGTATCAGTTTGACTTTCCTTTTAAGCAGCCAAATAGTTGTCCAGAATTGGTTCCAGTCAAGGTTCACCAGGTTACCTTTTTGGAATTTTTGCTGAGCTGAATGCTTTAGTATTTGAAAAATCTCAAGAATAATGTGATCAAAGTCAGGCTTAGCATTGTTGAATATGATATTTTTTCTCATTTTCCACAAACACCAGCAGATCAAAAGAGGTATAATTTTCAAAAGAAAGAGTTAACTTTTGCCTTTTCAGGCCTTAACCACCAAGACCTAAGAGTTCATACAAAAGAGTGGTCTTGAGGAATCCCTACTTCAGCACCTAGCAGTCTCCAAACCTTAGAAGCAAAATTACAAATTCCAAAGATGTGGCAGCTTGTGTTCTCACTGACTAGGCATAAGGGACAGAACGAAGGCCTATGTGACCTATCTTATACAGGTTCTGCCCAACTGGAATCCTGTTTCTAATCAGTCTTAGCATGGAAAATGACATCTTTATGGGAATGCAGCTATCCCAAAGTTGGGAAGTGTACAAACAAATGGGAGGGTTGGCATCTCTAATGTGCTGAAAAGCTGATTTCAGGGAGAAATGGTCATTGTCATTCAAGGTCCATAACATCTTATCTGGGCTGCTTCTTTCATTAATGGAAACTTCAGTGAAGAAGGAATTCTGAACCTGAGGGGCTAATTGTGAGGTTTTTTCTATTTCCCAGCCATGTTCCCCCATTACATCTCTCACCTTTTGCTGGCCTTGAGCTTGCATCAGCTCCGCAATTCTCCCTCTACTATTCCACTTATCCCAGAACAAACTACACTCTCCTTTCCCAATCTTGAACAGAATGTGCTCATCTGCTTGCCAAGCAATCTTGAGCATTCTTTTCCAAGTGTTTGAGTCTCCTCTATGTGGCTGAAGTTCTAAGGGATGTTTGTCTCTACAGTATTTACACCATAAGAATTTAGCCCACAAATTCTCCTTAAGCCTAAATCTCCACCACAGCTTAGCTTACTGTGCCTTGACTATATGTTTCAGTTCCCTAATCCTAACCCCCTTTCTTCATAGGGCAAGCACAGGTGAGACCACTTGATCCAGTGGTATTTCCCTCCGTTATTAGATCCTGACCACAGGAAATAGGCAAGCATGGCCTCTAATTGGTTCAGGACTTTTTTTGGAGGGTTAACATTCATGGTAGTGTAGACAGGGATGGATGTAAGAACACTCGTAATGAGTGTGATCCTCCCCCCCATTGTCAAGAATTTTGTGCTCCATCCCGCAATCAAATGTTCTATTTTGTGCATCATGCCATCAAAATGGGCAGCTGGGATTCTCTTAAAGTGTAGGGGTATGCCTAAGTACTGTGTTGGGAGGCTGCCATTTGTGAATTTAGTGATTCGCCCTATCATATGTTTCCTTTCCATGGGAGCCTTTTCTCAGATCAGGAAACAGCTTTTGGCTGCATTAACTTTTTGTCCAGAAACAGCCTCATAGTGAGCCAATTTCTCCATTATTTCCTTTAGGACTTGTGGTCTAGAAGAAGCAAACAAGATAATGTCATCGGCGTAGGCTAAGTGGGAGATCCTTGGGCAGCCCCTTGACACACAAAAGTCTCCTTTCTTAGGGTGACTATTAAGGTCCCGAGATAAGTACTCAGCCCCTAAGACAAATAAAAGAGGGGAGATAGGGTCTCCTTGCCTTAGACCCCTTGTGGTTTTGAACCATCCCTTTGGAGTTCCATTGATAAGGACAGTCATCCATATGTTGGAGAGAAGTCTCCATATTAGGTCTATCCAAATTTCTCCAAACCCCATTAAACTACGTATTTTCAGTAGGAAAAGCCAATGAACCATGTCATATGCCTTTTCCATATCCAATTTTAGTGACGCCACATTATCTTCCTTTCTTTTCCTATTAATAGAAGACATCAGTTCGCTAGCAAAGAGATAGTTATCAGAAATCATTCTACCGTACTTAACATAGGCATGGTAGAACTTCGTATTTCTGTCTTAACATAGGCATGCCTCTACTTAACATAGGCATGGTAGAACTTCGTATTTCTGTCTCCCTCTTTATTCCACATGATATTAGCCTTTTGAGCCCAAAATTGCTCTTCTAAACCTAAGTGAAGCTTCACCTTTGCTTCAGCCTTTTTCAGTAGTTCTCTAGGGACCGAACTGAGCTCATCCTGCTGTTCTAGTTTACGAAGGTCTTCTTCAGCTGCAACAGAGTTGGGAAACAAATTCCTAAGTGCTGTTTTATTCCATAGCTTTAGAGCATTTTTAACAAGCTTCATCTTTTCACGAAAGACTCTTAAGGGGTTTCCTGTCATAGGGGTGGACCAGGCATTGCTAATCACTAATGAGCATTCAGCATGGTTCAGCCAGAACCCTTGGAATCGAAAGATCTTAGCTTGATCACGCTTTTCTTTCCTAATGGTGAGTTGTAGAGGGGCATGGTCCGATGGGGATCTAGCTAAATGAGTGATGTGCACTTGCAGATTTTTCCTATGGAGTTCCATATTAATTATCCCCCTATCTAATTTTTTCCACTCTTGCCCTTCCCTCCCTATTGTTACACCACGTAAACTTAGCACCCGAAGTTTTAATCTCTGCAAGACTTTCAGCATCAATAAACTCATTCATTTCATTAGCCTCTGATAACTGAAAGTTTTTCCCCCCTTTTTTCTCCTCCCTTGATCTTATACATTTCCAATCCCCCCACGCCATCCATGGACTGTTGTAAGGATTGCAACATGCAAGAGATTCCCATAGCTCTTTTCTTTCCCTCACCGTGCATTTAGCATAAATGTTGGATACTATAATTGGGAAAGGCAGGCTAGGATGGCTCAGGTTAACAGTGATATGCCGAGTGTGTGTCACTAAAACAGAACAAGAAATAGGCCTCTTATACATTATCCAGATGGAATTGTTCAAATTAGGAAAGGCAAAGTCGAATTTCAATTTCCTTTCCAGGGTTTCAAGCTTTATGCTACTAGTGTATGGCTCTGAGATGGCTAAAAATTCACAGTGATTATTCAAGACAATTTTTTTTAATTTACAAAAATTAGGCTTTTTGGAGATGCTCCTAATATTCCAATAAAGGCAATTAATCATTAAACTTATTTGGGATTAGGAATACTTGGATTCTGGCTTCTCAGAAGCCTTTGTGCTGAGAGATTGACCCTAGGGGTTTGGGTGTTGGCCTTCTTCTCACTTCCCCTGGCCTACCCTCCTTCTCCTTCTGTTCATTCTCTATTCGTTTACCTCCTCCCCTCTGTTCTTTTCCCTGGATTCCCCCTTCATAGATGCTTTTTTATAGGCTGGAGCATCATCTACATGAGCCCCTCTTGAGGCTGGCAGGCAGTTCCGGGGGTTCAGTTCCTCCTGCTCTGTGCCACTTGATTCTTCCAGGGCCACTTTTGGCGGTAGTTCCGCCTGCATCAAGACAGGGGATGCAACTTTAGAACCAGAATTGACTTGATTAGGTGTTGAGTCTACCTGAGTTGTGGCATTTGGGCTGGCCCCTGTGGAGTGGGATTGATGCTCAAGAGCTGGAGGACCATGCCGTATAGCTAAATCTCCATTCCCCATTGAATTATTAGTAGTATCTCCGGACTGTAAGACCATGTTGTCATTGTCCACATAGCAATTATTTAAGATGGTTTCTGAATTCTCATTCTCAATCCCTTGGTGTTTAGCCAATTCAGCTCTCTCTGTGTCTTTTCTATGGACATCCTGGGGAAGTGAGGCACCGTCTGATGTTGAAGGGATGTCCTGATATGGGTCTCCTGCCCTTGCCAAAGGTTCAGGGAGGTCTTTCCCAGCAACCTCTGCACTTAGCTCCATTGGTTCTTTACCCTTTTGAATCCGAGCCAAGCCGGCATCTTCCTGAGTGGTCCCATTGCGAGTGGGAGGATCTTTGTTCCTTTTAACCACAGTCCATTCTTGAGATTGTTGGGATCTTCCCTGTTCTTCAGTTCTTGCTAGCTTCTTGCCACCTGCATTAGTCACCTTCAAGATATGTTTTTGGGGGTTGCAATTCTTTAGTTCGTGACCTAGCTTCCTGCATCTGGAGCAATAGGCAGGTTTGTCTTCAACTTCCAGCTGTTGCCATCTTCCTTTTTCCTTGGAGCCTATCCAAATTCTTGCTGGGACGTCCTTGGTGACATCCATTTCAATGCACACCCTAGCTTCACTAGGGCGGGTGAGATGAGAACCAGAAGCGGTGGCAGCATCCAGCTTCAACGGCCTTCCTGCTACAGATGCCAGAGCAAACAAATGGTTCTTATTGAACAAGTGCAGAGGTAGCCATGGGAAACGTATCCATACTGGGGCTGTTGAAGGCTCTATTGAGGGGTCAAACTCTTTTGTCCACTTGAAGATCCGAGCGGGGAATCGATTAAAGTGCCAGGTCTTTCTTAGCCAGAGTCTCTGAAAGTCTTGCTCATTTTCAAATTTGAATAGGACATGTCGTGAATCCAGTAGTCCAACCTGACATTCTCCCAAAAATGCCACTTCTAGGACCTCTTTCCTTATGCTCACCACTGATGGTCTTCCCCATGAGAATTTTCCAACTAAAGTCCAGCAAAAGGCTTCTCCAAAAAATGTGCATTTTATTTGTTAAAAAAGTTAACAAAATTGGTTAGTGATTAATTTCGTGTATTTTTTTAATGTCAGTGACTAAAATGCATCATTTTTAATGTGTGTAGTATGTGTAATTATACGTAGTGTGGAAAAATGTGTCTAATATTTGTATTATACGTAGTATGCAAAATTGTGTCTAATATTTGTAATTATACATAATGTGCAAAAACATGTCTAATATTTGTAAAGTATAGTGTGTAAAAATCTGTGTAGTATTATATATATATGTATAATGTGTCAAAATGTATTTAACATGTATGAATATGTATAATGTGTAAAATAGGTGTAATATATATAATTGCATAACATTTTTTCAATTTTTAATTTTTTTAATAAAATAGAATTTATTGGTGAAATTCCCAAGCACATTTGGAGAAGATGAGGTAAAGGTTTATCCCATTATTATTATTATATAAGATTTAAGTTTTTTTTTGGATTTATTCTAATTTTATCTTCATGTTTACTGCACATTAAGAATTAAATGATGCATATGAGGATATGGATGATGAGATTTTTAAAAAAATTTATCTTTTTCTTTTGACCATTGTTATAATTTTTGCACTGGGTTTCAAGTATTAAATATAGCATGCATTTTGAAAAAGATTCACAATTTTTTAATTTCATGAATGTTTTCCATTTTATTGAATTATTAGAATTTTAGTGAATTACTCAATCCTAAATATGAAAATAAATGTACTGGTTGGTTGAAGTTGTCACATCATAATCCCCCTTCAAATTGTTCACTGCATTTTAGCCCCCAACTTGAAGTTTCGTGAAGACTACCAAACACTTTAAACTGGCTTTCTCTCTTTTATATATATATATCATCAGACAAATTCAATCAAACAGACAAATGGAGAAACTCTGTTCTCTTCTATAAACATCAAAACTCCGACAGGACAAAACAAGTGTCGAATTTGTAAAGAATAGTATGGATACATTGCATAGATGCAATTCAAAAAATGAACAGCTTGTGCAGTTGAAATTCTAGGTCAGCATTATATTGTTAACCCTCAACATTCTATCATTAATGATCACTAACCATTCAGTGATTAATAAATAAAATTCTACCATTATCAGGCACTGAAATGGTCAGCACTAAAATGTTTAGAAATTAATGAATGAAATTGTACCACATCAATGCCTAAACGACAACATTATATAGTTAGCTCAAGAACTACAAAGAAATTATATGGTATCAATCACTTTCCATGGGCTCACATTAAAGAATTAGCTATTTCATATGTAAACATAAACTGCTTATACAATGCTGAAAATACAAGAGCTTCATGCATAATATTTCCCATAAATTTTTCGTAACATTAGATTTCTCTCATTTTCCATGCACGAACTTAATTCGGCATAAAATACATGGAATTCATTACAATCTCAATATACACTAATTAAAACAAAAAATATTGAACAAATTCAAAGCCTCTTAAGCAAATCTTCGGCACTTATAACATTAAAAGCCACTAAAACAGGAAAGACCCTTTATAAGAAAGTACCGAATCTTCAGCAAGCTACCTTATTTGCACCAGCAGTAACCATCCTGAGGATTTGTGCAATTGATTCTCTTCCCACATTTGAAAAGACTAAAGGTAGAAGAATTAACCTAGAAGAATTGTCTTCCTGAGTAATAAATAAGCTTTAAATGCGTTAAAAGTTGATTACAGATTTCATATTGCATTTGAAGGCATGAAGATAAAAATAATATTACATTAAAAAATGAACCAAGTATGGGACGAACCACTTTCCACCTAAACTCACTCCAACACACAATGGTTGTAAAACTCAATTTCTTGAGATTGCTTTTGTTGATACAATTCAAGCAAGATAAGAAGGTGCCTAGCAAAAAATAATCCAAGGAACATATAATGTCCCCTTTACCAGAACAACTGAAGGATCCCATTGAAGTTGTTTCTAGCTTGAGAATATAATTACAGTAAGAGGTGTGTTTTCTATATAAGTTGCCGAGTGCAGCAGAGGAATCCCCTAAAATTTTCACATAATGACCAACTAACAAAGCCTCCTAACAGAAGGAAGATTTCATGTAGTTATCATCCACAAGTTTAAGACTAGATACCAGAAATGATACTACAAAAAAAAAGCTAGAATCTATTCCTCACAACAGGTATTAAAAGAGAAAGATCAAAAGAGTGGGTAAGAGGTCATCTTGATAGTGGGTCACAAATTATTGAAAGATCATATTGCACTTAACCCCTGAACTTTGTAATGAAAAATGATTAGTACTAGGTCACAAACACAAGTTTTCAAAATGTTATAATTCCTATTAGCAAAAAATGAAAGAAAAAGTACCAAAATTCAGTCAATTAAGATATCTCTCAATTTACCAAAATTTGTGAAGAATAAAAAATTAAAAGACAAAAAAGAATCAAAAGTCTTCCCAGAAGCTCAAGTCCTCAAATAATATTTATCAAAACCAATCAACCAACCCAAAAAAATTAATAATAAAGCCATCCAATCAAATCATTAAACAAGCTCCCTCATTTCAGTAGCACCAAAACCAATGAATCCCAAAGAAAAAATACAGCCTGAAGGGAAAAGCAAAAATTATACAAAAACACACATACCAATCCAGTTATGCCCAAAAGAAAGATGTAAAAAGATTATTCATTTAAATACTAAAGGATTAAGTCAAATTTTGAGCATGTATATGAAAATGTCCAGTCCATGACGTTGCTTCTTGCACATGTTAATCAATATGTGTGCTTCTGCTCATTAAATGCAAGCCCAGTCTAAAGAATTAAATTGATGGTTCATACTATCACTGCTGCCATCCCTTTTTTTTTCATGCATGGATAAAAAAAGGCTCAAGTTTGAACATGATCTAAGCTTACACAAATCAACGACAAATTAATTTCGACTCCAAACCCTTGTCAAAATATAAGCTATCCAAGCAAACTGCACCAAATACATAATGATTTACATTCAATAGCTATACAAAAGAGATAGTATAAAATATTCAAACCATGTAGAGAATGAATTTCATTATCTTATCACCTGCTGCTTTTGCCACAACTGTCTCAACAAAAGTGATACCAAAATAGAAGCCTTCTATTTCTACAGGATCAATAAAGTACAAGGAATGTAAAACCAATAGTGTAATCTTCAGACTACAATTCTTACAAACTCCTCTAAAAAAAATTAAAAAGCAAACAGAGCTGAAAGCTAAAAAACCTTTGAAAGAGAAAACAAACCAGAAATGCTCCATGAAGAAAGAACAACAACTAAATTATCCTAGAAGCTCATTTTATAAGTATGAAAAAAGAGTAAAGTTCAAAACTTTTTTGGTTCAAGAAAGTATTTGCAAAATTTTGAAATGGCACCTGCGGCTAAATTATTATAGAAGTTCACAATTTGAATGGATATCACTTGAATTCATAGAAGTTAGCACACGTAGGAGGTTATTTACTTCTAAAGTTACATAAAGATAAACTACAGAACTAAGAACTCTTTTTAACTTAACTTTTTCAGTTTAAGTAGGGGTGCAGCTCAACAATGTGCTGCTTGAGATGTTTGCAAAATTCTAAATTCAAGTTAAAGGCAACATCAGAACATGCGCATCATGAAAATAGAATTTTCTGCTAGATACCATCTAAATAATGTGTAGAATTTCCCATTATGAATATCCGGCTTCAAACTTAAATGCCAATTTAGTGTTAAATGTAATTTCAGCACGCCAAAACAAAAAATCGTAGAATTTCCCCTTTTCTTGATGTTTCATATAATCAATTTTCTTTTCAATTTTCATATCAGATAGTTGTACTCTGTCCAGAGGACTGCAAAAATAAAATTATGCATGAATTTCACCAAAACATAACAAGTACCTTTCGGTTAGATTCAGTACATATAACAATTTAAAGCTAGTTATGCTCAAAGCACTTTTAGCTTCTAATAATAACAGTTATTTCTCAAGTTGAACCTCATTACATTTCATCTACCATGAAACCATGAAGTTCTTCGGCAAGCAATATAAGCCCTTATTTGCAATTCATACTAAATGAAAACAGATTCCCTTTGTTATGCTATTCATACTTGTATTCTTTGTCAATTAGAAGAATGTTTCCACCAAGTTCACATTGTAGGTAAACTCATAAATCTATGCATAAACATCTATTCAAATAATGACAAACAATTCAGCATTCCAATCAGGACATGTCCAGAATTACCAACAGTCATATATACTTTCCTACACTCTGTCTAATTATTATTTTCAGGTCACATTTGCAAAGTAATTCTTAGGGAAAAGACATATAATTAAATATATGTGAGAAGAACTGGCTCACCTCTGCTATGCCAAAGAATCACAGCAATCCTAAGGTTGGTTCTAGTAAAGTACTTGCAGAAAGCAAGCCTTCAACTTCAGAAGTTACCAAACTGAAATGAACCTTCGTTGCACTAATTAGAACAATTAAATTATACAACTTACAAAGTTAATCCACTTGCTTAGGGTAAGATCTTAGCACATAACACTCATATTTATGAAAATTCAATCAAATAATGTTTTTAAGAGTTTGATTAGACCTGTTGGAATAATTGTATATGGTTTGACATAAAAGTAACCAACAAACTCAGCACACATACATTTGTTTGCTAAATATCTCAGTTACTTAAGATCCTCAATTAGATTATTAAAAGTAAACAACGAACTTTATCAAACAAATTATTTAAAAGAACTATAAATAGCTACCTTAAAACAGTTCAGGCTCATGTTATTCAATACTAAAATAATGCAATTACAACCAACAATCCCACATCACGAGGAAACAAACTTTCATAACACCCAACAAAGTAAATCAGCAACACAAAAATGAACAATGACAGATTTGAGTAAGTAAATTAGTAAACCCCTCATAAAAAAGGTAGTAAGAATTTCCACAATCATCAATGGACAATATACCATCAGTTTCAAAATCCTAGCTATGGATCATGCCTTTGCTTTGTCAGGGTTGTAAATAAAACATTATTTACCCATCAAATTCATTGGCACAAATCACATTAAAAATTAATCAAAAGAATGTTTATAGCTAAAAAATTTTGGAATTTTGTTTAGGGAGTTTCTTACGAAATCAAGACATGCAAATTAAATATGACTGAAGAAAGAAAAAAAAATAACTGAAAAAATAAAAAATATCTAACCTTTCTTTTGTTGCTTAGTTCGGACTATGCAAACATGAGGAGCATTATCAACTTCAACAATTTAAACAAAAAAAATCATTAGACCGCAAAAACAAAAAATATAAACAGGAAAAATCAGTGAGAAATAAGCTAACTCTTCGGTCGGCCGGAATTTTAGGAGAAATTTATAGCAGTCCCAAACTAAGCCAAGCCGAGCTGAGCATCTCCCATACTCCTTTGTCCTCTAAAAGATAAAAGGCAAGTACATTTATAGACAAACACCAAATGTGATCTGGAAGATATGAATTTATTATACAAGAAATCATAGACACATTTACTTCTAGATTTAGCCTGCCATCCTTTGGCAAAAGAAAAATCCAACGGATCAAAATGTCTGCAGTAAAATACCATAAGCAAAAGCAATGCACCAGAGCATCAGAGACAGATCAACAAAGATTATTTCTCAGCTGAACTGAAGTAACAAACACAGAACCGTTAGTCTAGACCAATTCTTCCGAGCAATATTAAGTTCATGAACCATTTCAACTAATACAGACCACCTCTGCTCTGCAAACTAACATATATCACGCCATTTTAACTAGACTGGAATCAAAAGGCACATAAGCCTTCGATTTTACTCCAAACTCGAGCGGCATTTCTCTTAAACTCTACTTTCCCGATTATAATTATCTTAAAGCCAAGTTGCTTAACATGACACCAAGTTTGCAGTTCAACATGAATTAAAATCAAAGATCAAAATACCTAGTCATAAGGATTGCGATTTCGGTGCTAATTTAATATACACTGCAATTATTATAATGGTTCATCCAACTAAAAATATACTTTAAAGAAAATAGAAAAATATTAAAAAAACTTGCATTTCTCAGCAGAAAAAGGCTTCATTTTAAAAATTCAGGCAACAAGCACTCAATACATCAACTTCCCAGAAAATCATTTTTCCCACCTTTAATTTCCATTTGTACTATCATTCACCAAGCAACAGAATGCTCATCCAATTTGCTGGTAAAAGTACAATTAGAAAGATTGAATCTTGAACTATAACTCAAAGGTGCAGGCTTGCCAATTGACCAAAGATTAACAATTTGATCATCTCCACTAGTTATAAATTGTCAACAATTCTTCTTTCCAATCTTTAAACAATTTACACAGCTGAAATTCGCAAAAAACTCATATTTTTCAATTTCAGTCAAAAACACCCAAATTGTCATAACAATCATTACAATTAAGAAAAAAAATCTGTCAAATGAAAAATTTTAACACAGAAATATAGTAAAAATCAGTAATTTCATAACTTCTTAGCTCACTTCGATTGGGAGATTAATCAATATTCAAGAAGTATAATGATCATGGGTCGATTATTATCACACCGTTTAATGTAGACTATCATTGGCTTGCCTTGCCAAGACTGACTAAGCTTAGTGATATTTGATTGATGTTTTGGCTCATTCAGGTACATGCAACATACCTAATCTGAAAGAAAGCATCAACAGCAAATATAGAATCCATAATGATCTCAGTTTCTGTTCCTGCAATTTGATTGATTATTGTAGATGGTAAACCATAAAGTTCAAGAAAGTTTGAAGAAAACTTCCTTCTTGAGAAACATTGACAAGTTAACCAAAATCCAAGTTTACAAGACACATATTCTGTGTTATCTAGTCTAAGCAAACATGAAGTAATTAGTGATCCAAAAATAAAGTCACCTTCTTGAGCATATCATATGGCAGCCTTAATGTCCAATCTTTCTGTTTACGGCTCATTGGCCTTCCTTTAGCTGCAGGGTCTAGATTTTCCTTCACATCAGCCAACTTCCAAATGCAGCATCCTGATTCAATATCATTTGAGTCGAGCAGGAAGACTCCATCCTCTTCTGGGCATTGCACGTCCAGATTTTTTATGTAGCTAATTCGCATAGGCATGTCTTGGAACCTAAACAAGTCATCTGGTACTTTCAGTAGCCACTCAGCACCATGTGATGATATATTGAGAAAAGGAAAATGAAGTTACACATAAAGTTCTAATGTATGAGCTATTTCCAATCATGCAAAAAGATAACCATAACAGCAACAAGTCACCAAATGCCACAGGCGACATTTGAAGATAAAAAAGATGAGGGAAGGAATTCACTAGCATTCTCAGAACTTAGTAATTACTTCAACACCGAGATCATCTGAGATATCTCCAGTAGCTCCTATTTTGCCTAGCTTTGTCTTGTACTGTCTATTGAAAGATTCCATCTCATCCATGCTGGGACATCCATATTTGAAGATAGAGACAGTCAGCTAAACACAAATTCTTATATACAACCCAAAGAATAATACATATGAAACGTTTAGTTTCAAGTAGGGAAGACCGCTAAAATGGCATTTGGAAAGAATTAGTACATCCTTTATTAGTTAATACCTAAGGAACAAAAATCAAATTGAGTTCTTGAAAATGCTAATAAAATATTTGATATTATAAATTAACGTGGCAATCAAACTAAACCCATTAAGACTCACAAAAGTAACAATGGTGGCTCTTGAAGGCACTAACTCCCTTGAAGCACATTAACACTGAGCGAGTCCAAGAGAATTCATAAAAACAACAAAAACTTTTACAGAATGATAAAACTACAGTGAGGTAAAAAAAACAAAACCATCTTGATGAAGTAATTAAAAAAAATAGTACTTATTGAATTCCATTACATTATTCATAGCTAGCCACACCGCAGAAATGAAAAAAAAAATAGACCGGCCAACAAAAATAGTATAACTCCATGGGCCTTGTCGAGGGAGAATCAACAGTGATCAACAAACAAAACAACTTCTCAGCACCCTCATATAGCTTTCTGTACAAAAAGATATTGACCGAACTCTCCAAACTCTTCACAAAAAAATAAGAAATAAATATATTTATCTGTTGAAAAATAGAGTAGTTGCAACATGAAAATCCAAGAAATTCAAAATCTCCAATATCTTCACCATAAACCTCGAAAAGTAAAAGAATATAAACAAGAAGATCATCCGGTAAAGCCTCAAAAAAATCGCACTCTTCAATCCCACCTCCAACAGTAGCAACAGTAACGACATCTTTGGACAAAGACAAGAACAACTTAGGCCTTTTATCTCGACCATCCGTTTGTTCTCCAAGAACCCCATCTCTTCTTCTTCTATTGGATGATATTCTTAGGCGAAAACAATCTTGTTCATCAGAACACGTGTTCACAATAAAAGATATAAAAAATGAAGAATATGGAAATTACAAACAAAAATTAGCTTCAATGTAAACAAAATATTGCCTGAACCATGTGAGTACATAAATCGATTATGATGCATCTTCTAATAGAGAGAGCGACAGAAGAAAAAATTGGAGAGAAAAAAAAGAGAGAGCGGCAGAAGGCGTTGAAGCAAAAAAGAAGAAAAAGGCAGCGGCAGAGAAAACTAAAAGCAAGAAAAAAGCAAGAAAAAAGCAAAACCTAAAGCAAAAACTCACGAACTAACGACAATCCTTATGCCACGTCATCTGAGGCCACCATCAGGGACACACATCAGTCACGTCAGCAGTGGTGAGCAGCTGTCCAGCGAACGATGAAGGACGACGAAAGTGTGAGGGTCGCACTTAATAGGAATACTTCTAAAGGAGTACCCCTTATATTAGATGATGAACCATGTGAATACATAAATCGATTATGATGCATCTTCTAATAGAGAGAGCGGCAGAATAAAAAATTGGAGAGAAAAAAAAGAGAGAGAGGCAGAAGGCGTTAAAGCGAAAGAGAAGAAAAAGGCAGCGGCAGAGAAAAGTAAAAGCAAGAAAAAAGAAAACCCTAAAGCAAAAACTCACGAGACGAACTAACGACAATCCTTATGCCACGTCATCCGAGGACACCATCAGGGAACACACATCTGTCACGTCAGCAGTGGTGAGCAGCTGTCCAGCGAACGATGAAGGACGACGAAAGTGTGAGGGTCGCACTTAATAGGAATACTTCTAAATGAGTACCCTTTATATTAGATGACTAGTTGGCGAAAACCGCGCCAGCGCGGTGTATTATATGTAATAATAACCTTTTGTAATTTTAATTTAGTGTAATAGATATAAATAATATAATATTTGTTGCAAAAAAATTATATAAGCTTGTCATATTACCATAAGCTTGTCATTTACTTTATGTGCTATACATGTATGAACATATTTAAAGAGTTTCATAATATATATGATTGGCAATTATTGTATACACACATTGATACATATACATATATTTATATACTATATGTAATTTTGTATATTTCCATATATTAGATTTATTTTGATATTATTGCACATAATGTGGACAATACGTATTCACTCATACTATATATATTACCACACATTATAAAAATCAGCAATGTTTTGTTATATTTGCACACATTACAATGTATATGAATTACACATTAACACATTTGGTAATCCTATAGTAATTTTCATATTAGAAAATTTTAGCGCGTTATTTCTATTTTGCATATTACATATATACCTGACTATATATTTTATTTATCAAATATTTATTAACACACACCAATGTCTGTTAATGCATATTACATGCCTTGTCATATAATTTGAATAGTTATATACATTATATTGATTTACACAAATTATATATTATATTAATTAACATGGGAATCATTTCATAAATTCAAAACAATGAGAGGAAAGTAGATATATTTATACACGCGAATCAGTTTACATATTAAATGCGGTTAGTTTACATATTAATTGCACAAAATTTGCTAAAGCAAGAGTCTCTTTCTTCCAAAAGCTACAATAAGAGTGCTGCAAAATATTTTACAAAATAAGCATACTTATAGATGATTTGTTTAAATAGAATAATACTACAATGCCTCAATGACAATAGTTCCCTATTAAGATTCGTCGTTCGAAGAAATATGGACATCCATAGCAAATTTCTTTGGGCTGTCATCAGCAGCTTGAAACTCACATATGTCTCCAACTTGGATTCCATTATCAATGACGAACTGTCTCCATCCACCAGCGAAGACAAAGCATTTCTCTTTCACAAGATAATTAATCGTCCATTGTTTGTCATTAGTCCTGAGAAAAATTTTCTGCGACTTTTTTGGCATGTACATACGTGCCTATTGGGATTTCAAAGTCTGCACTTGGATAAAACAATT
This sequence comes from Ophiorrhiza pumila, assembly GCA_016586305.1. Lineage (NCBI taxonomy): Eukaryota > Viridiplantae > Streptophyta > Magnoliopsida > Gentianales > Rubiaceae > Ophiorrhiza > Ophiorrhiza pumila. The sequence continues at coordinate 21,377,841 of BLIW01000007.1, read as the reverse complement.
TTAGTGGTATAATATTAAAAACAGTCAACACAAATACTATCATGTAGCGATTAGTGTTTGATGATAGCAACCAGCTAATTGCAAACTTGCTTATTCAGAAGTTCGGTAAAAAATAAGTATAAATATTATAATAATGGAATAAGAATCAGATAATTAACATTTTGGCCAAACAATATAATCAATCTATACTAAACAATATATGAAATAGCATGTGTATCTAGGCATATAAAATTACCAACGTAAACCCAGCCGATACATATGCCTTGGACATAACGATGATCATATTGTGGTTGCTTTCTTCGCGAAAATTTGTAGTGTCATTCGTCAGTGATCCTGTCTTTGGAAGTTTCGTTACCATTGGTGCAATGTTTCCCTCCTCATAAACTTAGACATAAAAACATGAAATCAAGGTAAATGAGTTAAATTGAATGTAAAGAGCACATAATAGAGAATAAACTAATTGAGGATTATATACATTATACAATATGACTAATGTAGTAAGACTTATTATTAAGAAATTAATAACTTAAAATAAACTGAAATAGAAGGATTACCATTGTCATTTGTACGAATTCGACTAAGGATTGATCTCTTTCTTTTTGTCGCATTGGCATCTATATTGTCTGCGTTCCGCACTTTATTTAGCTCAAATGTGCAATCTTTCGGAGTATCAGGATGATGAAGATGAAGAGGCTGTCCATCTTCATTAGCTTGTGAGTTCGTAGGGTTACTCTTGAATTGACTGAAAGAAGGGCATTTTTTTGTGTACACACCAGTGCTAGTTCGAGAATCAATAAAGTAACTTGACTCTTTCTCACATGATGTTTCACCCCTGAATACTATTGTGCAGATAGCCTGATGTTTTGGGTATTCGAAAGTAATTAAATCTCCTTCTTTAAGTTGATAGTCTTTGACAAAACCATCCCATTCTCTAGCTAAATACAAGACATTTGAAGACTCGACGACATCGAATTTCCACGATAGCATTCCAGAGTGGGTCACAGTAACAGTAGATGGAAAAGTTTGTTTTGCAACAAGGGAAAAATATTCGGGAATAGGCTGCATTTCAAATTTTCAATTTCAATTTTGTTTATAAATGTATATGCAAAATATGCAATCAGAGTTCATCTGACTATGCTTTTAACAATTATTATACTAAAATGGCATACAAAATGTAACATTTAATTGATAAGTATGGTTAATAAATGTAAATAGCATTTGCAAACTACTCACGTTTCTGTCAAATTTTATGAGCACCCAATTATTCCAGAACAACAACAAAGGACAAAAATAAGTTGATCATTAAACATTGTTTTTTATTGTAGAAATAAGTTGATCACAACGAAGAAATAATTGTAGCAGAAAATTGAATTGTTAACAGGAAACTGCAGTAAAAAGGTATATTCTAGAAAGATGTTCACGTCACTGAATAACTGTAAATTTGATTTTAAAAGTGATATAATGTTGCTAGTTAAAATAAGACGATTGAAAGAAACCTTTGTAGGCTATTCTTTTGGGTTTAAATCATCTAAGAATGTTCAAATTCGATGCACATAAATACTCGAAAGAACATAAGTAAATACGATTGAAGTTCGGTTAAACCAATTTGAAGCAGAAGAGGTAAATAATGTAGAGTGGACACTAAAGAAGAGATTGATGCCTTTTTTTCTTGAATTCGGCTTCCAATGTGACGGAATCCTTGAGAAATATTCGAATTGATATCACCTATTGAAGTTAGAAGAGGAAATAGAGATAATCGGGATACAAGGAGAAGATGATGACAATTAGGTTTTAGTGTAATAATTTCTGGGTTTTCTAAATGAGATGGTTAATTTTTTTAATTCATATGGACCTATTACAAAAGCCCTTTTGTCATATGCGGGTCTTTGTTATTAATTTAATCCACATGGATCTAATATAAAAGGGCTTTTCTAGTTTGCTGCTTTTTGTTGTGCAATATAGAGTAGATGGGTTTCTTCAATTCCCAATTGTTACATGATAAAAGACATAATGGCTTGAAAGGTGAAACTTAAAAAAGCCTGCAAAGAATAGCGCTGAAAGGTGCTACACAGGTCCGATATTATCATGAATTTCTCGAAGCAATAGAGTGGGGAGAAATCATGCAGTTTAAATTTTGCAGCTATAATTAGTTGTTTTCCCAAAATTTAATAGACTGAAATAACTTAAATCAAAACACCTCACTACTTATAATAAGAATACGTATTATGTTTTTTTTTTCTAAATGAATATAAATATCAAACTCTCATTAGTTGTTGATAGAAATGGTAAACATAGAAATAGGAAAACATTAATAATTTATGAAAAAAGACATCATATTTATATGAGTAATATTGAATTTACCCCCATGAGAGATGATATTTAATAGCTTTGTTCCCATAAAAAAATTGTATTAGTACTTTGCATTGATAAGCTAATTTTGGTACTATACGGAATTGTTTTTGTAATATTTTAGGATATTTTACCATTAAGTTTAATGGTCAAAATATGACCTTACTTGATGGTATTTTTTTTTTTGGTTTAGCTTCACATTTACTTTAATAATTTAATTTTGCCATCATTATTCTAAATAATATAATAGTATATATAATGTAACTAAAAAATTAAATTATGTAAATGCTTTGCTATTTTTTAACATTTGTAACTCAATTTTATTGTGCTTGGTTAATAAAAAATTCATATGAACAATTTAAAAGTGTTACTTAAAATTGTCACTTTAAATTAATAATGAACGATGTTTAGAATTAACATATTTAATTGATAGTAAACGGTGGAAAGTATTAATAAGACTTTTTTATAGGGGTAAAAGTGATTTAAGCCTATCTTTCATAGAGGTAAATTAAAGATAACCCTAGTTATATTTATCATATTTATATTCATTCATAAATTTGGTAAAGCTAGAAATATTAATCTATCACTAAAGCTTGCATGCATGTAATACATTGATGCATCTGTTTTCAGTTATTAAGATGTATGCAAAATTTTAAACATCATAACATTATATATGAAATAGTTATAATTTTATAAGCTGAAATAATTGTTTTGGACTGGCAAATCAGCATTATATAATTCATCATCTAAATACTGTGGCCGATAGTTTTCATCAATCATTTTTAGTCTAGAGTCATTGGAAAATATAAATACAATGTACTATGAAAGGCTTCATGTTTCACGTAGTAGGCAGCAGACTATTTGTCAGCAACGGAAATGAAGAGCAAAAATAACGTAATTCTTCATATGTGAACCAGTTCTCCTGCATCTATAATAGTGATAAAATGTGAAAACAAATGAATCAATACTTTGAAAATAAATAAAGAAATAAAGAAATATATATATATATATTATATCACACATAGTATGTTCAACAAAGAGTGTATAAACAGCAATCAAGATGGACCTGAAGTGTATAAACAGCAGGATGTATTTCACTTAATTTGAAGGAGAAAATCCTCCACATTGCTTCGGGAGGCCCAATCCACCTTCTATCTTGGAAGTTCTTAATCTCATCAACGGGTTGCTCATCATTCTGGCCGACAATATTATAACTAACAAGATCATGTCCTTTATAAACATATTTATAAATATACTTTACCATTTTGACATTTGCACAAATTTCCAAGTTCATATGACAGTCAAAAAGAGCCAACAAATAAGAATTATAAGGAACCACCCATCTATTATCTAATTCATGACATCGTACGATAGCCCTCCTACCATTATCCCGTCTACGATATTGCGGGTAGCCATCATCAACATGCGATGTATAAGGCACAAATTCTTTAGGATATTTGTTTTTACACTGGCCATTTCTCATGCATGGGTTTTGCCTATTCAAATGTCCACATGGACCATGCATCATATGTTTAACTACAACATAATACAAATGCGGGTCCTTATTAGAATCAGGTATTTCAGCAGAAACAATACGATCGTAAGCTTCGGAATTTAAAGCTTTAAATCAAGGTTTTAAAATTAACAGCACAAGAGCATGAGGCATGCCCCTCTTTTGAAATTCTATACTATAAACAAATGCAGCAACGTGCAAAAAAAAAATTTCTGGACAATTTCAACTTTAAGAAGCTCAAATTTAGCTCTAAAAACCCTAGCCAGCAAATCAGGACGATCATAAGCATTCTGATAAGATTGTAAGTTATCCTGAATTGCCTTCCAGTTTGGATTACAAGTCATAGTTAAGAAAAGATCTGGTTTACCATATTGCTGAACCAAGGACATTGCATCCAAATATCTTCTACGCATATCCCTAGGACCACCTATAAAAGATGAAGGCAAATAGACCCTACGGCCAATGTTTTTTCCATCACATTCACCAACAACAACGCTGTCCACTATGCCATTCAACATTTCAGACCTAATATGACTTTGGTTTTTTCTAATAAAATCTAATCTTGTCGTTTCTATTTTTATATACATATCCACAACAAATTGCTGCAAAAGCCTACCAAAATTCAGAAGCATTGATCGATCATTTTGCCTTATCTGAAGTTTGTAACAATAGTAATCCCTTGCAGATATACAGTGCTTAACATTACTCTCCCGAAGAGCAACTACAACAAGAAAAAAATAGTAATCAGTAATTCCCTTCATGATCATTAAAACATAATAAAGGAAAGAATAAATTGTGTGTACTTGTATAAAAGATAATCACCTTGCTATTCTGAATACAGCAACTCAGCAGGATCTCGTACGAGGGACGGATCAATGGCCACATTTGCCTCACAAGTACGTGACTCCCGGTGTCGATTCTGTTTGAGTAATTTCTTAATGCCAAAAAACCAGCCCGACTCTCCCTGGGGAAACAAGAGCGGGTATTGAAGACTGTCATAACAGGCATAATAATGTTGGATTTTATGAGACACATTTGTGTGACTATAATCTCGTATATGGGCAGTTCTAGTATTACTTTCGAGCAGCTCTTCTCGGAAAAATAGCAGAAACTTGTGAAACAGAAGGCAGGTTGTAGACACGCTGATCTAAACCTGGATACCCATTCAAGACTATAGTATGTTGTTCTACATCTGAAACATGCCTAAGATCCTTGAAAAAGTTTGAGTAAGGGTTATCACGAAGAACATCAACAAGCGTCCGTAACGTATCCTTACGAAATCTATCTGAAGAACTGAGCCTCCTATCGATTTCCTCTTCAGTATCATAGAAATAAAACTGCACACGACTTAACCTGTCGTCATCTGAGACTAAACTACCTAAAAAGTGGTAAACCTGACCTTGCACATGGAACATGTATATACTAGATTTGTTCTTGGTTAGCTCCCTATCATATTTCACCCCTAAAGACGTAAAAGCGAAGTTATTATTATAGGTCCTAATATGTTTCCTAAACTGAACAGGCTACTCATTGCCCCCCTCTAACAAATCCCGGAGTAGATAAGGCAAAGGTGTAATAACTAAAGAAACAGCCCCTTCAGAACAACAAAAGCTAGGGGGTTCCAAATAAAACCTGGCAGCACCACAATGTTCACAGTCAATGGCAGGGGGCAGGGCCAAACTTTCTGTACGTATTTTTTTCCTATTCAGAGGACATTTTTCTGCAACAAAAAGGCCACAATTAAAACCTCACCAAGTACAATGTAGAAAAACATGGTCTATAGATTCTTTCGGATGTCATTATAAAAAAGTATAACAAGTAAAAGGATGGTGCATCACTTGGTTTATTATGTTCATATAAATAGACACAATATAAAGTGAAGTCCGGTAAGCACTTGTAGCAATCTGTTGGTGATATGTATGTAAAAATATGATGACAAGAGCTGATTCCATTAAGAGGGGGGAAAATGAACTGTACATTGTTTTGAATGCAACTTAAAAAAAGTGTAACAAGTAAAAGGACGGTGCATCGTTTGCTATGAACAATATTCTAAAAGAAAAGCATTTTGAAAAAAACAGTACGAGAGGTCTTTAATTTCTGAGCGAAACCTGCCAGGAGCTAATTATGGTGAATGAGTTCGTACACATAGCATGAAAGGCATATACTCGGAGAAGTCATTTTTGCTGCAGAACCACGCTCTGTAAGATTGGATGGCAAATATTATTAACTAATTATATCAGAAGATGGTGAAATTTATCCAAGTGAATCCTAAACTGAGTTACCTTGGAAATTCTGCAGAGGTGATATAATTGCCCGACTAATTCCTACATCCCCCACATTAAGACCATCACTGGAGCTAATAGACAATGCAACAGCTGCACCGCCAAACAGATTTTTTTTGCCTATTAAGTGAAAGATTAATTTGTTGTGTTGGAAAAGCGACCAGTTAACACGTGAAGAAGTGGGAAAAGGATAGGTATATGAGTTGGCATGCTGCATGAGAAATGAACAGCCGCATTTCTCACCCTGCATATCCAAACCATGAGCATCACAAGCAGGAGAATCACTGGTCCTGTTTGTAGTGCAAGACAAATTACTTGCTTCACTAGCTGGCTTCTATTTTTTTAACATCCTCAGATTCTTACGGCGTTCGAGCATTCTTTTTTTTGTCCCTGCGGTATTCGTGCATATTGCTGACGCCGCAGTTCATTTTTATCCATCTAATAGGAACAGTTGAGGCTGCACGATTAGCCACTAAGAAGCAAGCAAACAAAATGTAACACATCAAGAAGACACATAGAGGCTTTTGGGCACTACTACAGAGAGGCCGAAAACAGTTGGGGCAGACATTATATGAAACGGCAAGCACCAAAAACATGTATATAAACAACAGGGAAAAAGAGGATGAGCATCATGGCAAGCAAGGCTAACAACTCCATAAAACTAACACCACACATCAGCAAAGATACCTACATCATTACAACAAGAGGTTTTATTTCCTATTGGCAACGCCACAATTATTTCTTATCCATATAACAAAAACAGCAGATAAACAATGTACACGCAAGTTGTGGGGCAAAAACAGGAGGAAAAAAATAGTTGAGACAGCCGGATACGAAATCACATGCACACATTACATAGGAGGAAATCAGAGGCCTAAATTTTAAAAACCAGAGAGAATGCAAATCATAACAAAAGAGAAGGAGAAGAGTAACAAAACTTTGATGAGAAAGATAAATAGAAAGAATAGAACTTCCCATAGTTTGATTTGTGATAAGTTGGATTTATACAACCTTATATGTGTTATATCTATCGGCTTTTGCCTTGAATTTCATGCAAATTGTGTAGTGATTTGTGCCATTTTATACATGCATGTGGTTTGCAATTTGGAAATGTTCAAGTATGCAAAAAGTGCAAAAATGATGATGAAATGGAGTAATATATGTCTAGATGGAAAATTAAGGAAACCCTAAAAATTACTTAAATGCTTATTCTGTTGAATTACGGTTTTGGGCAGAATTGGTGTGCAACTTGTTTTGAGTGTAACTCCTTCACTTCCAATCCAAATGAGGAGATCTTGGATGTTCTGGAAAGATATTTGAGTTTACTTCATTTCTCATGTTTGACTTGTTTCTAATTCTGTGTGTAACTATGAGAAACGAGGGCTTTTTTATGATTGTTGCTTCAAGGGTTTTCGTTGTTGGAATCTTTGCTATAATTTGTTAAAATGTGAATATCTTGAGCCACATATATCCAATGGTGCTGATTCTTGAACAAATGGAAAGCTAAGAGGAAGAGCTAAAACTCCTACGTGCATCACCAAGTTCAATTCAGAGGCTAAGACACACATAGTGTGCCTAGAAGTAGATTGTTTTGCTTGAATGGTCACTCACACACTCACGCACACACCCATGCACAGCTGCGCGCACATACGCACAGCACTCACCGCACACATGCTCACATCTCTCGCACCTCGCCGTACACCTATGCGGCGAGCTCACACACACATGCACACCTCGCCGTATGGGTGCGGTGAGCTCTCGCCATCACGCATGCCTTGCCACATGAATATGCGGCGAGTTCTCACTATCACACTCACCTTGCACACACTTGCACAACATCGCACACTTGCACACATGCACATATATTGCATTACACATTACTCTCAACACTTATACTCATTTTCACCACAACATAATTTCATTCTTCAACGTACTTCATTCATTCATTTCTTCACAACAACTCATGCTACACTTCACTTCACTTTCACACACTCACTTCTCGCCTCACACACAAGATGCACGGCGAGACCTCTCGCCCTACAAACAACACACATGGCGAGACCTCGTCGCGAGGTCTCGCCACTCACGCTTGCACAAGGCGAGACCTCACCGCGAGGTCTCGCCTTACACCAACAATGAACGGTGAGGTCTCGCCTAGAGACCTCGCCATGAAAACAACTGTTGGCTGATGAAAGATCTTCTAAGTTCTGAGACGTTTGGTTGTGCGTACAGATAGCAGTGAAAGCGTGGTAGCTGAAGGCTCGAAGGCTTGCAGGGGTTGTGAGAGGCGTGGGAACTGCTGAATTGAAGGCGCAATAGGGTTGAAGGAGGCGTGAAGCTTCGAGGAAGTAAAGTCGTGGAATGGTCTTGTGCATAAGCGGTTGTTGAGCATTGTTGATATGTGTTGTGGCATTTTTGTAATTCTGTGTTCATTTTACGTGTGCGTATTATTTACGTTTTGTAACCTCTATAAATAGAGGATTTAGTTAGATTTTATGGGAGAGAACATTCTAGAGTACAAAAAACCGACTTTTGATTTTTTATAGCGGGAATTTTCTCTCTCGTTTTCTTTTTCTCTATCTAGTTTCTCTCTCTAGATTTCCTTCTCCGATTTCATTTTTGATCGTGACTTTGTACCGGAGATTATATATTGAACTGAATCGAAGGTGCATTTGACATTCCTCTACACTTTAATCGGTGAAATCTTCCAATTTGTTGGAATTGAACTGTTTAATGCTGGAATTTGATGCATATGAGTTGAATATGGAATTTTCTGGCTGATTGTGTGACATCTTAGCGTTCTAAAAGGATGAATACATGATTTAGGAGATTTGATACTATGTAATTGATGTAATTGATAAAGATTGAAATCGGACTTGAAGCAAAATAAAAGCAAAAGCATTAGATACAACAGCTACAATGCATGGAGCAAGATCAGTATGAACAAGCATTAAATACAGGTTGGATACAAAGACAAACCCACGACGATAATAAATAGAACGAAAGAAAGAGGCGACCAAGAAAGCACGAACGTAATCAGTAGTCGAAAATAAGCAAAAAACTCAAAACGAAGCCTCATTACATTAGTGTTAATTCTATTATATTACAAATTAATTTAAATTAATAAATAAGTAACAGAATAAGCAAAAAACGGAATAAGCAGACGTATATACAGTTTCTTGAGGAAGTAATATAACAAAGCAGCAGGGAAGAAAGCATTCGACGTAACGCAGAAGACAACAAACCAAACCAGTAAGTTAGAGATTAATCTGCCGAAGATAGGAGGCGGGAACGGCAATTTATTTATAAGCAGTAATATTTATGAAATCTGAAGAAGCACAGCCGCAGCAAAACACAGTTAAACACAATGACAACGGGGACAAAAAATGCAGTGGAGGAAATCAGAGGCCGAAATTTTAAAAACCAGAGAGAATGCAAATCATAACAAAAGAGAAAGAGAAAAGTAACAAAACTTTGATGAGATAGATAAATAGAAAGAATAGAACTTCCCATAGTTTGATTTGTGATAAGTTGGTTTTATACAACCTTATATGTGTTATATCTATCGGCTTTTGCCTTGAATTTCATGCAAATTGTGTAGTGATTTGTGCCATTTTATACATGCATGTGGTTTGCAATTTGGAAATGTTCAAGTGTGCAAAAAGGGCAAAAATGATGATGAAATGGAGTAATATATGTCTAGATGGAAAATTAAGGAAACCCTAAAAATTACTTAAATGCTTATTCTGTTGAATTACGATTTTGGGCAGAATTGGTGTGCAACTTGTTTTGAGTGTAACTCCTTCACTTCCAATCCAAATGAGGAGATCTTGGATGTTCTGGAAAGATATTTGAGTTTACTTCATTTCTCATGTTTGACTTGTTTCTAATTCTGTGTGTAACTATGAGAAACGAGGGCTTTTTTATGATTGTTGCTTCAAGGGTTTTCGTTGTTGGAATCTTTGCTATAGTTTGGTAAAATGTGAATATCTTGAGCCACATATATCCAATGGTGCTGATTCTTGAACAAATGGAAAGCTAAGAGGAAGAGCTAAAACTCCTACGTGCATCACCAAGTTCAATTCAGAGGCTAAGACACACATATTGTGCCTAGAAGTAGATTGTTTTGCTTGAATGGTCACTCACACACTCACGCACACACCCATGCACAGCTGCGCGCACATACGCACAGCACTCACCGCACACATGCTCACATCTCTCGCACCTCGCCGTACACCTGTGCGGCGAGTTCACACACACATGCACACCTCGCCGCATGGATGCGGTGAGCTCTCGCCATCACGCACGCCTTGCCACATGAATATGCGGCGAGTTCTCACTATCACACTCACCTTGCACACACTTGCACAACATCGCACACTTGCACACATGCACATATATTGCATTACACATTACACTCAACACTTATACTCATTTTCACCACATCATAATTTCATTCTTCAACGTACTTCATTCATTCATTTCTTCACAACAACTCATGCTACACTTCACTTCACTTTCACACACTCACTTCTCGCCTCACACACACGATGCACGGCGAGACCTCTTGCCCTACAAAAAACACACATGGCGAGACCTCGCCACTCATGCACGCACACGGCGAGACCTCGCCGCGAGGTCTCGCCTTACACCAACAATGCACGGTGAGGTCTCGCCTAGAGACCTCGCCATGAAAACAGATGTTGGCTGATGAAAAATTTTCTAAGTGCTGAGACGTTTGGTTGTGCGTACAGATAGCAGTGAAAGCGTGGTAGCTGAAGGCTCGAAGGCGTGCAGGGGTTGTGAGAGGCGTGGGAACTGCTGAATTGAAGGCGCAATAGGGTTGAAGGAGGCGTGAAGCTTCGAGGAAGTAAAGTCGTGGAATGGTCTTGTGCATAAGCGGTTGTTGAGTATTGTTGATATGTGTGGTGGCATTTTTGTAATTCTGTGTTCATTTTACGTGTGCCTATCATTTACGTTTTGTAACCTCTATAAATAGAGGATTTAGTTAGATTTTATGGGAGAGAACATTCTAGAGTACAAAAAACCGACTTTTGATTTTTTAGAGCGGGAATTTTCTCTCTCGTTTTCTTTTTCTCTATCTAGTTTCTCTCTCTAGATTTTCTTCTCCGATTTCATTTCCGATCGTGACTTTGTACCGGAGATTATTTATTGAACTGAATCGAAGGTTCATTTGACATTCCTCTACACTTTAATCGGTGAAATCTTCCAATTTGATGGAATTGAACTGTTTAATGCTGGAATTTGATGCATATGAGTTGAATATGGAATTTTCTGGCTGATTGTGTGACATCTTAGGGTTCTAAAAGGTTGAATACATGATTTAGGAGATTTGATGCTATGTAATTGATGTAATTGATAAAGATTGAAATCGGACTTGAAGCAAAATAAAAGCAAAAGCATTAGATACAACAGCAACAATGCATTGAGCAAGATCAGTATGAACAAGCATTAAATACAGGTTGGATACAAAGACAAACCCACGACGATAATAAATAGAACGAAAGAAAGAGGCGACCAAGAAAGCCCGAACGTAATCAGTAGTCGAAAATAAGTAAAAATCTCAAAACGAAGCCTCATTACATTAGTGTTAATTCTATTATATTACAAATTAATTTAAATGAATAAATAAGTAACTGAATAAGAAAAAAATGGAATAAGCAGACGTATATACAGTTTCTTGAGGAAGTAATATAACAAAGCAGCAGGGAAGAAAGCATTCGACGTAACGCAGAAGACAACATACCAAACCAGTAAGTTAGTGATTAATCTGCCGAAGTTAGGAGGCGGGAACGGCAATTTCTTTATAAGCAGTAATATATATGAAATCTGAAGAAGCACAGCCGTAGCAAAACACAGTTAAACACAATGACAACGGGGACAAAAAATGCAGTGGAGGAAATCAGAGGCCGAAATTTTAAAAACCAGAGAGAATGCAAATCATAACAAAAAAGAAGGAGAAGAGTAACAAAACTTTGATGAGAAAGATAAATACAAAGAATAGAACTTCCCATAGTTTGATTTGTGATAAGTTGGTTTTATACCAACTTATATGTGTTATATCTCTCGGCTTTTGCCTTGAATTTCATGCAAATTGTGTAGTGATTTGTGCAATTTTATACATGTATGTGGTTTGCAATTTGGAAATGTTCAAGTGTGCAAAAAGGGCAAAAATGATGATGAAATGGAGTAATATATGTCTAGATGGAAAATTAAGGAAACCCTAAAAATTACTTAAATGCTTATTCTGTTGAATTACGGTTTTGGGCAGAATTGGTGTGCAACTTGTTTTGAGTGTAACTCCTTCACTTCCAATCCAAATGAGGAGATCTTGGATGTTCTGGAAAGATATATGAGTTTACTTCATTTCTCATGTTTTGACTTGTTTCTAATTCTGCGTGTAACTATGAGAAACGAGGACTTTTTTATGATTGTTGCTTCTAGGGTTTTCGTTGTTGGAATCTTTGCCATAGTTTGGTAATATGTGAATATCCTGAGCCACATATATCCAATGGTGCTGATTCTTGAACAAATGGAAACCTAAGAGGAAGAGCTAAAACTCCTATATGCATCACCAAATTCAATTCAGAGGCTAAGACACACATAGTGTGCCTAGAAGTAGATTGTTTTGCTTGAATGGTCACTCACACACTCACGCACACACACATGCACAGCTGCGCGCACATACGCACAGCACTCACCGCACACATGCTCACATCTCTCGCACCTCGCCGTACACCTGTGCGGCGAGTTCACACACACATGCACACCTCGCCGCATGGATGCGGTGTGCTCTCGCCATCACGCACGCCTTGCTACATGAATATGCGGCGAGTTCTCACTATCACACTCACCTTGCACACACTTGCACAACATCGCACACTTGCACACATGCACATATATTGCATTACACATTACACTCAACACTTATACTCATTTTCACCACATCATAATTTCATTCTTCAACGTACTTCATTCATTCATTTCTTCACAACAACTCATGCTACACTTCACTTCACTTTCACACACTCACTTCTCGCCTCACACACACGATGCACGGCGAGACCTCTTGCCCTACAAAAAACACACATGCGGCGAGGTCTCGCCACTCACGCACGCACACGTCGAGACCTCGCCGCGAGGTCTCGCTCTACACCAACAATGCACGGTGAGGTCTCGCCTAGAGACCTCGCCATGAAAACAGCTGTTGGCTGATGAAAAATCTTCTAAGTGCTGAGACGTTTGGTTGTGCGTACAGATAGCAGTGAAAGCGTTGTAGCTGAAGGCTCGAAGGCGTGCAGGGGTTGTGAGAGGCGTGGGAATTGCTGAATTGAAGGCGCAATAGGGTTGAAGGAGGCGTGAAGCTTCGAGGAAGTAAAGTCGTGGAATGGTCTTGTGCATAAGCGGTTGTTGAGCATTGTTGATTTGTGTTGTGGCATTTTTGTAATTCTGTGTTCATTTTACGTGTGCCTATCATTTACGTTTTGTAACCTCTATAAATAGAGGATTTAGTTAGATTTTATGGGAGAGAACATTCTAGAGTACAAAAGACCGACGTTTGATTTTTTAGAGCGGGAATTTTCTCTCTCGTTTTCTTTTTCTCTATCTAGTTTCTCTCTCTAGATTTTCTTCTCCGATTTCATTTCCGATCGTGACTTTGTACCGGAGATTATATATTCAACTGAATCGAAGGTTCATTTGACATTCCTCTACACTTTAATCGGTGAAATCTTCCAATTTGATGGAATTGAACTGTTTAATGCTGGAATTTGATGCATATGAGTTGAATATGGAATTTTCTGGCTGATTGTGTGACATCATAGGGTTCTAATAGGTTGAATACATGATTTAGGAGATTTGATGCTATGTAATTGATGTAATTGATAAAGATTGAAATCGGACTTGAAGCAAAATAAAAGCAAAAGCATTAGATACAACAGCAACAATGCATTGAGCAAGATCAGGATGAACAAGCATTAAATACAGGTTGGATACAAAGACAAACCCACGACGATAATAAATAGAACGAAAAAAAGAGGCGACCAAGAAAGCCCGAACGTAATCAGTAGTCGAAAATAAGTAAAAATCTCAAAACGAAGCCTCATTACATTAGTGTTAATTCTATTATATTACAAATTAATTTAAATGAATAAATAAGTAACTGAATACGCAAAAAACGGAATAAGAAGATGTATATACAGTTTCTTGAGGAAGTAATATAACAAAGCAGCAGGGAAGAAAGCATTCGACGTAACGCAGAAGACATCAAACCAAACCAGTAAGTTAGAGATTAATCTGCCGAAGTTAGGAGGCGGGAACGGCAATTTATTTATAAGCAGTAATATTTATGAAATCTGAAGAAGCACAGCCGTAGCAAAACACAGTTAAACACAATGACAACGGGGACAAAAAATGCAGTGGAAGAAATCAGAGGCCGAAATTTTAAAAACCAGAGAGAATGCAAATCATAACAAAAAAGAAGGAGAAGAGTAACAAAACTTTGATGAGAAAAATAAATACAAAGAATAGAACTTCCCATAGTTTGATTTGTGATAAGTTGGTTTTATACCAACTTATATGTGTTATATCTCTCGGCTTTTGCCTTGAATTTCATGCAAATTGTGTAGTGATTTGTGCAATTTTATACATGTATGTGGTTTGCAATTTGGAAATGTTCAAGTGTGCAAAAAGGGCAAAAATGATGATGAAATGGAGTAATATATGTCTAGATGGAAAATTAAGGAAACCCTAAAAATTACTTAAATGCTTATTCTGTTGAATTACGGTTTTGGGCAGAATTGGTGTGCAACTTGTTTTGAGTGTAACTCCTTCACTTCCAATCCAAATGAGGAGATCTTGGATGTTCTGGAAAGATATATGAGTTTACTTCATTTCTCATGTTTTGACTTGTTTCTAATTCTGCGTGTAACTATGAGAAACGAGGACTTTTTTATGATTGTTGCTTCTAGGGTTTTCGTTGTTGGAATCTTTGCCATAGTTTGGTAAAATGTGAATATCCTGAGCCACATATATCCAATGGTGCTGATTCTTGAACAAATGGAAACCTAAGAGGAAGAGCTAAAACTCCTATGTGCATCACCAAATTCAATTCAGAGGCTAAGACACACATAGTGTGCCTAGAAGTAGATTGTTTTGCTTGAATGGTCACTCACACACTCACGCACACACACATGCACACCTGCGCGCACATACGCACAGCACTCACCGCACACATGCTCACATCTCTCGCACCTCGCCGTACACCTGTGCGGCGAGTTCACACACACATGCACACCTCGCCGCATGGATGCGGTGTGCTCTTGCCATCACGCACGCCTTGCCACATGAATATGCGGCGAGTTCTCACTATCACACTCACCTTGCACACACTTGCACAACATCGCACACTTGCACACATGCACATATATTGCATTACACATTACACTCAACACTTATACTCATTTTCACCACATCAGAATTTCATTCTTCAACGTACTTCATTCATTCATTTCTTCACAACAACTCATGCTACACTTCACTTCACTTTCACACACTCACTTCTCGCCTCACACACACGATGCACGGCGAGACCTCTTGCCCTACAAAAAACACACATGCGGCGAGGTCTCGCCACTCACGCACGCACACGTCGAGACCTCGCCGCGAGGTCTCGCCTTACACCAACAATGCACGGTGAGGTCTCGCCTAGAGACCTCGCCGTGAAAACAGCTGTTGGCTGATGAAAAATCTTCTAAGTGCTGAGACGTTTGGTTGTGCTTACAGATAGCAGTGAAAGCGTTGTAGCTGAAGGCTCGAAGGCGTGCAGGGGTTGTGAGAGGCGTGGGAACTGCTGAATTGAAGGCGCAATAGGGTTGAAGGAGGCGTGAAGCTTCGAGGAAGTAAAGTCGTGGAATGGTCTTGTGCATAAGCGGTTGTTGAGCATTGTTGATTTGTGTTGTGGCATTTTTGTAATTCTGTGTTCATTTTACGTGTGCCTATCATTTACGTTTTGTAACCTCTATAAATAGAGGATTTAGTTAGATTTTATGGGAGAGAACATTCTAGAGTACAAAAGACCGACGTTTGATTTTTTAGAGCGGGAATTTTCTCTCTCGTTTTCTTTTTCTCTATCTAGTTTCTCTCTCTAGATTTTCTTCTCCGATTTCATTTCCGATCGTGACTTTGTACCGGAGATTATATATTCAACTGAATCGAAGGTTCATTTGACATTCCTCTACACTTTAATCGGTGAAATCTTCCAATTTGATGGAATTGAACTGTTTAATGCTGGAATTTGATGCATATGAGTTGAATATGGAATTTTCTGGCTGATTGTGTGACATCATAGGGTTCTAATAGGTTGAATACATGATTTAGGAGATTTGATGCTATGTAATTGATGTAATTGATAAAGATTGAAATCGGACTTGAAGCAAAATAAAAGCAAAAGCATTAGATACAACAGCAACAATGCATTGAGCAAGATCAGCATGAACAAGCATTAAATACAGGTTGGATACAAAGACAAACCCACGACGATAATAAATAGAACGAAAGAAAGAGGCGACCAAGAAAGCCCGAACGTAATCAGTAGTCGAAAATAAGTAAAAATCTCAAAACGAAGCCTCATTACATTAGTGTTAATTCTATTATATTACAAATTAATTTAAATGAATAAATAAGTAACTGAATAAGAAAAAAATGGAATAAGCAGACGTATATACAGTTTCTTGAGGAAGTAATATAACAAAGCAGCAGGGAAGAAAGCATTCGACGTAACGCAGAAGACAACATACCAAACCAGTAAGTTAGTGATTAATCTGCCGAAGTTCGGAGGCGGGAACGGCAATTTATTTATAAGCAGTAATATATATGAAATCTGAAGAAGCACAGCCGTAGCAAAACACAGTTAAACACAATGACAACGGGGACAAAAAATGCAGTGGAGGAAATCAGAGGCCGAAATTTTAAAAACCAAAGAGAATGCAAATCATAACAAAAAAGAAGGAGAAGAGTAACAAAACTTTGATGAGAAAGACAAATACAAAGAATAGAACTTCCCATAGTTTGATTTCTGATAAGTTGGTTTTATACCAACTTATATGTGTTATATCTCTCGGCTTTTGCCTTGAATTTCATGCAAATTGTGTAGTGATTTGTGCCATTTTATACATGTATGTGGTTTGCAATTTGGAAATTTTCAAGTGTGCAAAAAGGGCAAAAATGATGATGAAATGGAGTAATATATGTCTAGATGGAAAATTAAGGAAACCCTAAAAATTACTTAAATGCTTATTCGGTTGAATTACGGTTTTGGGCAAAATTGGTGTGCAACTTGTTTTGAGTGTAACTCCTTCACTTCCAATCCAAATGAGGAGATCTTGGATGTTCTGGAAAGATATTTGAGTTTACTTCATTTCTCATGTTTGACTTGTTTCTAATTCTGTATGTAACTATGAGAAACGAGGGCTTTTTTATGATTGTTGCTTCAAGGGTTTTCGTTGTTGGAATCTTTGCTATAATTTGGTAAAATGTGAATATCTTGAGCCACATATATCCAATGGTGCTGATTCTTGAACAAATGGAAAGCTAAGAGGAAGAGCTAAAACTCCTACGTGCATCACCAAGTTCAATTCAGAGGCTAAGACACACATAGTGTGCCTAGAAGTAGATTGTTTTGCTTGAATGGTCACTCACACACTCACGCACACACCCATGCACAGCTGCGCGCACATACGCACAGCACTCACCGCACACATGCTCACATCTCTCGCACCTCGCCGTACACCTGTGCAGCGAGCTCACACACACATGCACACCTCGCCGCATGGATGCGGTGAGCTCTCGCCATCACGCAGGCCTTGCCTTATGAATATGCGGCGAGTTCTCACTATCACACTCACCTTGCACACACTTGCACAACATCGCACACTTGCACACATGCACATATATTGCATTACACATTACACTCAACACTTGTACTCATTTTCACCACATCATAATTTCATTCTTCAACGTACTTCATTCATTCATTTCTTCACAACAACTCATGCTACACTTCACTTCACTTTCACACACTCACTTCTCGCCTCACACACATGGCGAGACCTCTCGCCCTACAAACAACAAGGTCTCGCCACTCACGCACGCACACGTCGAGACCTCGCCGCAAGGTCTCGCCTTACACCAACAATGCACGGTGAGGTTCGCCATGAAAACAGCTGTTGGCTGATGAAAAATCTTCTAAGTGCTGATACGTTTGGTTGTGCGTACAGATAGCAGTGAAAGCGTGGTAGCTGAAGGCTCGAAGGCGTGCAGGGGTTGTGAGAGGCGTGGGAACTGTTGAATTGAAGGCGCAACAGGGTTGAAGGAGGCGTGAAGCTTCGAGGAAGTAAAGTCGTGGAATGGTCTTGTGCATAAGCGGTTGTTGAGCATTGTTGATATGTGTTGTGGCATTTTTGTAATTCTGTGTTCATTTTACGTGTGCCTATCATTTACGTTTTGTAACCTCTATAAATAGAGGATTTAGTTAGATTTTATGGGAGAGAACATTCTAGAGTACAAAAAACCGACTTTTGATTTTTTAGAGCGGGAATTTTCTCTCTCGTTTTCTTTTTCTCTATCTAGTTTCTCTCTCTAGATTTTCTTCTCCGATTTCATTTCCGATCGTGACTTTGTACCGGAGATTATATATTGAACTAAATCGAAGGTGCATTTGACATTCCTCTACACTTTAATCGGTGAAATCTTCCAATTTGATGGAATTGAACTGTTTAATGCTGGAATTTGATGCATATGAGTTGAATATGGAATTTTCTGGCTGATTGTGTGACATCTTCGGGTTCTAAAAGGATGAATACATGATTTAGGAGATTTGATGCTATGTAATTGATGTAATTGATAAAGATTGAAATCGGACTTGAATTTATTACTTGAAATCTGTTTAATTTCATATCTCTGCACTAATTTTGAATGGATCGAGCTTCGATTGTGGCCGCCATGCTAAGTTGAGGTTTGATTTACCAAAATTAGTGAAGATGCATGAGATGGGAACTAAAGTGTGATTCCCGAGACTTTACACTTGCTTACATTATTATTTCAGTTCTGAGATTCGGGCCTCGCCGCCATGGGAAGCTTTGATGAATTGAAACATTAGGAAAAGTGTTAAAGAAGCTCTCTGTGTTAATAAACGAAGACATTCACGCTTAGGTCGGGCCTCGCCATGGGATTTCCTAGGGTTTGCATGTTAAAGTAGTTAGCTTGGAGAGTTGAGACGTTGCGGAGTGAATTCCACCATTCTCAGGCCTCGCCATGGGAGATGATGGTGTTAGGAAGTACAGGGAGTGGTGTGGTTGCCATGCTAACCACAACTTGAGCTTCTAGGCAACTTAGGTCTCCTTGAGATTTGTTTGCTAGTTGATTACATAGCATATATTGGCTAGGTCTGTGTTCAACCGATACAAGAATCCTAGGATATCTGTTTTATCTGATAGTTGTTTCCTTTTGTCCCTTTATTCCTTTGTTCTTGTTTCCTTTTGTGTACTCACTTCACTTCGTGACCTACTTTCGTGACAATTCTTATAACAAAAGTTGAATTCTTGAAACCAATCCCTTCCCTGTGGATTCGATACCCTACTCACTTCTTCTGCATTAGGTTAGGGTTAAAATTTCAAGTACACCACACGTTTGTCAATTTGACAGAGAACACTGCTGCTGGGCCTGGAAGCATCCGATTTGACAAAGACCATTACAAAGGCAAAATATCCCATCTGCAAGCAGCCAGTACAAATGCATAGTTGACAGGACCAATGTTAATGCGGCGGAGAGCAGCACATTAATCTGATTATTTATCTGATTATTTAATTCATAAGAAAAGAGAAGGAGAGAAGAGGTGAAAGATGAGAAGATGCGACCATTGAGCCGCGGAACGCATGTGGGGCTAGAGTAGAGGTTAGAGATGAGAGATAAGGTGAAAGATGAGGGATGAGTGAAGAAGAGGTCAGACTTAAGTGGAATGATGAAAAGGAGCAGGGAGTGGAGAAAAGCTGAGAGAGAAGAGGTGGATTGGAGCGTAGGTGCGAGGTGAGAGATGAGGAGTGGTTAGAGAAGCATTGATTAGATGGTGACCATTTTTCACCTGTCCTAAGAGATGGTTTCGGCGGAACAGGCGAGGATTTATTAGCAAAGCAGGCGAGCATTTATGAGGAGTTGACAGGATGAGAGTATGAAGATCGCAGCTGAGTTGTGGCCAAACGGTCTTAAGAACGACGTTGTTTTTAAGAAGGGGGAATCCTCCTTTCAATCAGACACGTGACCAAAGCCTGGGAAGCCTCCTTTGAAGAGCGCACGCGACCAAAGCGGGGGAAGCGTGCGATGGTCGTAACTTCCTTGGTGGTTATTCTCTTATCTAGATAAGTGGGTGATTTGGGGTCTATCAAAGTGAATCTAAGGAAATGATTAAATGATAGTGATCGAATGATAGTGATTACCCTTTACCAAATGGCTACTTAGTAGTTAATAGAAGTTTGTCATAGGAGCCATTAATGTTTAAGTCGGAAAAAAGTAGTTGTATTAATATGAAATGAGCTAATTATATCAAAGTTTAAATTTTACTTAGTAAATTAAAGTTATGTCATCGATACAATTAAAATATCTCATCATAAATATTATGCTTTAGAAATATTGGATTCTTAATTAAATTGCACCCATATGATTATATTTGTTATTTTATAAATTGTACATTAATAATGTTTTACTATATTATACACTATGAATGTGATAATTTATAACTGTTCAAATTTATGGAAAGTCTAATCTAATAAGTTGAATAGTTTAGATAATGCATAAAATATATGTTGCTATAGAAGCAATTGTATAACAAAATGGCCTAAAAAGAATAAATAATAAATGAGCCATTTAAACGCTGAAGTATATAAAAGTCAATAATATGTTGACTAATTTTGAAAATCAAAATATCAGCGGTTATTAGAATATAATAGAATATTACATGCTTTGAGAATGCAAAAAGTCTAATTAGCAACAGTATGGAAAATTATAATATGCAATCTAAGATGTTCAATATTTAAGGAGAGCAGAGAATTAGAAAATAATACAAGTTCAAAATATCCTTTCCAATCTTCGTGTTCTTCAATATGTCCATATGCAGTGCAAATTTGTTCGGATCATTATCAGCAACATGAAAGATGCAAACATCCTTCACTTTCAAGCTATTATCCAATGCAAATTTGTGCCATCCTCTAACAAATATGTAACAATTATTTCTTATATGAAATTTGACATTCCAGTCATTACCATCTATTTGAAGAGCAATAGTTGGACTATTATTGAGCATGTACTTGCGAGCCACCAATCAAACTTAATTGTCTAAAAGTACACAAACAATGCAATAGTATCAATTAATAAATCACACGTATAATAATTTAAATAAAAATAATAACATGAAATTAGGATATGATATTAATCTGACTTTATATTATGTCATAGGTAATAAAGTATTTACCATACAAAACCCTTTTGATATGTATGAGCGCCTCATAATCATGACAAACTCTTCAGTTGTTTCCTCTTCCTATGTCTTCTTTTTTACAAAGGTGCTTGAAGAATGTATAAATAAATTAAATTTCTTACATTTAATTGAAGGATGGAAAATGAACATGTTTATGATATATAATAATTGCTCAAACAATAATCTATTTTGTATGTGTATTATGTATATAAGTTAAAAAATGAATATTAGATATAATAAACTATTCTAAATTATATTTTAATGGAAGAGAAAGTGTTATTAATTACCTCATTCTTTAGTCTGAATATTATTTGGCAGCAAAGTATTCACATCAAATGTAGTTGGAGAAACTGTTGTGTTTTGAACTGGATATTTTTATAGACCGTGCAAATGGTTAATAGGTGTCTTTGGTTGATCCATGGCAAAATTAGCATTTCTTAAGATAAAGTAATAAGCAGGAAGGATTGATGACCACGGCACATGACCCAGGCTAAGGTCATGTGCGATCTTCAAGGGGATGTCCCCGTACTTGGCAAACGATGTCGTTTTGGCCCTCTTGATATACTATTGCTTTAGGGTTTCATCTCTATCTTTCTTTCTTTGTCTTTGCCTTCGCCCTCATTAAGTATATAGTATAACAGGCTTGTTGTCGTTCTCACGGATATGCTCGCATGGGTGAATTTACTCTGTTTTCCCTATTTTTCCCTTTTATTTCTCTTTCTTTCGCTTTGAAGATAGCTGGTTATGACGATTATAATGGGGTTTTTGGAATCTTCCCCAAACATATCATTCTACCTGTTTGGCCCTTCTCGCTTTTCTCCTTTTCACCTTCAGAAGCTGGTAAATCCCACGAATTCCATGGCCATTTGTACAACTAAAATTCTACAGCTCCCCCCTTCATCGTGCAATGCGCGCCCTTGTTATTGCTTGCACAATTCAATTAATGCGTTTCCTTTTTTGACGTTTCCCCAAAAATATTTTTTTCCAAATTCACCCTTCTGCTCTTCACGATTTAGCCTTTGAAAACTCATCATCTTCAGGATTTGCATGACCTTCTGGACAATTTAAATTTGAAAACTCCAATTTTGTACCCAGCTTAATTAATTCCTCTCAGATTTGTCTGAAGGAATACAGCAGCAGTGCCTTTGTCTAAATATGTGTGTGTCCTTTCTTTCATTTTTCCACTCTTTTCTCTCTCCAATTCAGCATTTAATGCAGTTCAATCACGTTCTGTAATTTTTTCCATTCTTCCCATATTCATTGCTCTCTCTGAGTTTAGGACAGCTTTTTCTCATGAAAACAGCTATACCGCATTCAATGATTTTCAATCAACCTCTAAAAGTTGTTGTCTTCATTTGCCCTCAAATAATCCAAGTCTCTACTCATTTTGGACTTTTACAACGAAAACATCACACAGTCACACAAATCAATGAGGAATTCATTGAAACACTAAAAAAAATATGTGTTTTAATACCAAAATTACTTCTTAAATGCCTAATTCTTCGTCTTTGCTTCACTAAAATGACTGATTTTCATTCCTTTCTGACACTGATGATGATAAAGCACTAGATGAATTACTTTCACAGGCAGTGGATCAATGTGTTCTTCAACAGGTTGCAGTTATAAATTGCTCTGGATTCACTGATTCAGACCTCTCCACCCACTTAGAAACACGGTTTCAAAAGCTTAAATCTTTCCCATCAGCAAAACCCAAGCCTAAGTCTTCAGCTCACAGTCAAAGTGACTGCTGCTTCTTCAGTGTTCAGGAGCTCAAATGAAGAGAAATCTTTGTCAATTTTCTACTTTCATGTCCAGAATGATGACAAAAATAATGCTTTTCAAATGGATTTTGAGAAGAATTCAGTTGATGAAGAGGACGCAAAAGGGAATTCAAAATCAAGGTTTAGTTCAACCCTTTGAAATCGTTGATTTTTTCAAGTAAAGATGAGATCTTTTCACTTTTTGAGAATAATCCAAATTGGATGAAAGGTCTAAGGGCAAACTCCAAATCTGAGAGAGGGACGCGAAGATCAATTAGAGAAGAAAAAAAAGGGAGGTTGACGAATAGACAACGCCGTCAAGCTTAGAAGGAGTGAGAAGCTCAGATTTTGTGTTCACGGCATTAAAATCAGGTTGGCATTGTGTTCAGCTCGCTCAGTTTTGTCTTCGTAACGATTTTCCTTCTTTTTTTTCGACAAAATGAAAAAGCAGAGAGAGGAACGGAATATGACTACTTTTTAGGTTTAGATATGGAATTTGAAGAATATTTCGCAAAATGATTTTGAATTTCTTTTTGTGTAATGGATCGCGGCCATTTTTGTTACTTTGCTCGTTGTTTTTTGCGTATAAATAAGCTTATGAAGTTACACTTTTGATAATTTTGTTCGCTTTTGTTTTTTGAAAATGTATATGTTTGAAATTTGATGTTTTGAATTATTTGAATACAATTTTGAGAGATCGAACTCGCGATGCTGGGGGTTTTAAGGCAAAAAACTGCTTCTGATGCCTCTTCTGCTTTGGTACGGTACCTTAATTTTTCTTATGCTAGCATATTAATTCATTTTATAAATACTTTGATGCGTTTAATTACACGATAATGCAGTTTTTTTTTTCTGTAGTTAGTGAAAGCGAATGGAGATTTTATATGCATTTCAGCTTTTAAATTCTACTTGGAAAAAGAATATAAAATACTGCGTGATCTTTGTAGTTGATGTTAATGAGGACGTATAAGTTGATAAAGTTAAAGTAAAATCTAAGAATAAGTTTCATATTCTAAACAAACAGAGATTCTAGGTGCATCAAGTGAAGAAATGCTAATATATTTTATGTTTCTGACCAGATTTTAAGGAAAGCATGGCGTAGGTGTCAGCTAGGAGTTTCTAAGCCTAGAGTTTGTAGTGCTACAGCAGAAGAGGTAAAAATATGCTTTCCTTTTCCATTTGCTATTGCTGTTAGGCAATTGCAAGATTAGTTAAATATGCTAGGATACACTATGAAAGTATGAATTGATTGTTCTTTAGATGAAAATTGTATTATATGGA
Source organism: Ophiorrhiza pumila (assembly GCA_016586305.1). Taxonomy (NCBI): domain Eukaryota; kingdom Viridiplantae; phylum Streptophyta; class Magnoliopsida; order Gentianales; family Rubiaceae; genus Ophiorrhiza; species Ophiorrhiza pumila. The sequence goes on along the minus strand of BLIW01000007.1, from coordinate 21,353,109 downwards.
TTTCCTTTTTTATTCCGTTCAATATATCTTGTGGATACTTATTGAATATTGATCTTTTAGTTTAATCGAGGTTGATTTGGCAAGCTAACAGTTTAGATTGGCTAAATGATAATTTGCCTGGTCTATATGGAATTTACATTCTCTCATGTGACTGCCTCTAATTTTCTTCAAAGATACGGATTCACAAATTATTGTTGTAATACATCCTCTGGAAGACGTTTCTCAAATAATATAGGAGGTATTGATTCTTTTTCAGACAAAAGTTGTTTGGCAATCTTAGATGATGGAATGCAGGTAGTACCTTGGTAATTGGCATCGACAATAGAAGGAATATTCATGTTTTTCAGTTTGAATTTCAGTAGAATAGCATGAAGCAAAGTTTCTCATATGCATGATTCAGAGTGTAGTCTATTTCCTCATGAGTCTTTTTCTATGATTAAAAGGACTCTTTTAGAATCACATTCATGAGATTAAATTGGTCACATGAGTTAGATTTACTCTTGTTTGTTACTAATTTTCATGTTTGGAAAACAGCATGTGTGCTTGTGTCGTGATCTAGAGATTATGATGGTGAACGCATTCATGGCATGGTGAAATTGTCAGTTAATTCCTTTTGGACCATTAAAGGAGCCTTTGACTACACTTCAAAGAGCAGATATTGTTGTAGTTCATCATGCAGACTTGGTATGAAACAATTGATCTCTTCTTGTTTGTTTTTCAGTCTTTTACAATAATAAAAAGGTTATTGTAAATTGGTCGTCCCATTTAGCTGATGAAAAAGGATAACATACACAATTGAGTTTAATGCAGGGGAATCATACAGGTGGCTAAACAAGATATCAAGGCCATTGAATCAACAATTCGAAAAGTTAAAAACTCCCTTCCCGTATTCCTCACGAAAATGGCTTCTTCATAATTCTTTAAAGCAGCCAACACTTCGTGTATATTTTCTCTGACTGTAGCATATGATCAATCAGCACTATGTGTTTCTGCAATTGGTTTTGCAGAGTCCTTTATGCAGACTATCATGCAGGTAGGGATTTTGAAATTTCTGGTTTTCGTTTCTTCTTGAAAATCTTATAAGTTTAGCTTTTGGTATGTTATTCCTTTGTTCAATTTCTATTCATTTAAGTACGATAATGATGTGTTATACACGGAGAACTCTCAGGGCCTTTGTGATTTTTTCATTTTGTAATGCCACCATCTCTGATCTACATTCACTTCTAAAAGATGGTCTCTATGTCATGGCTGTTGCAGATAGGCCCAAAGTTGTTCAATTTCTGTTCTTTTAAGTACGATAATGATGTGTTATACACGGAGACCTCTTAGGGCCTTTGTGATTTTTTTTCAATTTGTAATGCTACCATCAGTGATCTACATTCACTTCTAAAAGATGGTCTCTATGTCATGGCCGTTGCAGATATGCCCAAAGCACGCTGATCGACTAGATTTTAGTGATCATCATTTGTTTCAAACTAAGGTACATCTGAGTTCTTATCTTACTTCTTCGCCTGGTTTTACTGTCATTCATTTGTATAGTCAGCTATTTGGATAGAATGAATAGGTTTTTGTTGTTCTCAGCATTCCAGTCCAAAAATATTTATTACTTTGTGTCCTGGATTTGAACCTAATGACATTTTCTGTTATGCTGCTGAAACTGATAAAGTGAAGTATAACAAGTTGATCTCTTTTGTGTTTTTTTCCCCTTAGTTTCACATTTCTGAAAATATGTTGCCTTTCTTTATCTTCTTGTCATATTTGATACCTGTGGATTAAAATGATGTTTGATGGTTATTTTCTTCTTGTCTACAATTTTAGGACATTAATGTCATTCGAACGAGGTTTAAAGAATTTGAATCACAGTATTCTCTGAAACCAATTATTGTTGTAACTGAAAAGGTTAGTAGTTGAACTACATTATTTAAATGACCTAGATTTCCCTTAATCTTTATTAAATGATCATAATACCAAAGGATCTGTTTTTGTAACATTTGCTCTTTCTGCTGAATAGAACTGGCATCCCATCTTTCTTAATTTCATTTAAGTTTTTCTTAAAACGAAAGTCATTATTCAAGTACCTGCTTAAAAAAAATTCCTGGGGACTCAAATGTGATTGTTGCGCTGCTGTTTTGGAAAAGATGTTGCTTTGTAATATTTTTGAATTTTGTTCTTTTGCTTCAAGAACTGGATTTTGTGGCTTTTTAACGTTTCTGGTGTTTCTGATTTTTGTTGTTTCATGTTGAGGGGAATGAAGTTTTATCTGCAATTTCTTCGTGTTTCTCATTTTAATAAAATTTATATATCATGAGTAGCATCTTTTGTCTACCAAGGATTGGTAAGAATTGTTTGTTATTTTTCTTTACAAGATAACGAAAAACCTTGAATGCTATCTATGCCCCTGTTTTAATCCTCGGGAGAATCCCGTTAAATGAGAAACTCAGGTTTTACTTATTTCGTTAATTGATATCAATGAACACTTTAATATGCCTTAGATTTTTTTTTAAAATATTGGTCCTTTCTCTGTGTTGACAGAGTTTGTGCCAAGAGGTATTCAAATTAAAGGCCAAATATGAATAAGTTCAATGATTTCAAAGGTCATGGCAGTTCTGTCCTTGTTAAATGCAAATTATATTCGTTCTTGTTTCTGCAGTCTCAATACTATTTTCCTTTCTTAACTCTAGAATCTCTTTCTTGCTCACTAAATTTGTGTATTGGCCTTTAATGCTCTATGAACTATTTTAAAAACCCAGAAGTCATTTACCATTCGTTAAAGTTGTTTAAACGAGTTGAAGTGAATTAAGTTCTGCTTTAGGCACAAATTTATTATGTGTAAATTCTGAAATCAGTGGTCCTCAATTAGGAATATGCTGGATGATTGAGTTATATAAATGTGTACAGTTTATCAAGTTTTGCTTAAGCACATACTTGTTGATCTGGTCCATTATTAGATTTAAGAATTGTTTGAGTTTTGTCAATTTCTTCATTCAAGCTGAAGAGGTAGAAAGTTCTTTGTTGCAAATTTTTTTCCTGTAGTGTTTACAACTCTATATTGCTTTCGTACTTTTGTTGCTACTATACTGTGTATTTTGCATGAAACTTTATTCCCTCTATTCTGACTAACATTCTTTATGTCCAGATAGCAGATTTCTTACACTCATCCATTAACACTATTTTCACTTTAACATACCTACACAAAGGTGCAAGAAGAACAATCATAATGTTGGAGAAGGCTGCAGAAGCTTTCATGCAAAGATCCTTTGCTGATCAGGTAGTATTTGCTGTTCTATATGGCCGCTGCTCAAAACACTTTGTAAAGAAGCCCGAGGTATAAAACATTTCAATTGATCCCTCTAAATCTGACAAATTCAAATTGAGAACCCATAATAAGGAAAGAGATAAAATAGGAATGCAATTTATATTGAAGGAATCTATAATTTTCATTTGGATAATCCAAGTTATTTAATCTTTAGCATTTGTTTAACATAGTTTTTAGGCCATGGGAGTTTGACTTTTTTTTGTAAAAAGTTTGACAAGCTATTTTGTTCTTGATGCTTTGGCCATGGTTACAATCTTTTAGGGGGTTTGTCGTACTGCTGAAGTACCAAAATCATATGTAGTTTAAACATACAGAAAAGTAAGTCAACCAAACTTTCTCTTGCACACTTCTTAGTATGCTTGTGTAGTATAGGAACACAAAGGATGATTTTTTCTTAGAGATTATTGGTTTGACTTCTATGAGGTGATTTATTTTATTGCAGTTTCTGAGGGAGAGGCAGAGTCCAAATGTTTTGCAGATTCTTGAAGCTATGAACGAGTAAATACTATTTCTTAGAGTGTTATTTCATAGGACATTTCGCTTGTCTGTTTTTGAGTGCAATTTTATTAGATTTAAGTTTGTCTTGAGTATGTATAGAATAAGAAGGAAGAGATTCTTATGATGGCTTCTGTTGCTATCGACTATCATTTTTATCTTGCATATACTGTATATCGATTATTTTTTCGTTATTTGAAGGAAATAATGCCGTCTTGATTTCAATCTGCTAAAAATCAAACTTTGTAATGTGATTTGCATAATAATCCAGTTGATCCATCATTCTTGTTGGTGTTGTATTGGGATGCTAAAATTGTATGTCAAAGTGGAATGCATGTGACTATTTTTTTTGGAATCCATATTCAAAAGTGGAATTGTGGATTTGTGATTAAATAAAAGAAGTAGAATATTCGAGCAACTGGATCGAAGTTGGTGTTCTCTTTTTTATTTCTTGAGGCACCTTTATTCAGAATATTGTTGTTAAAATTTATAAGGAACATCTTCAAGAACCTCACTGCAAAGGTCTTCCCTTTTTTATTCTTTCTTTTGATAATTGGATGTAAATTGAGTAATCTGCATGTGCATGGAATTGATAAATTTTATGTACTTAATTATTTGTATGTTGACATGTGTGTTTAAGTTGGTGAATTAGTAGAGGACCATAATCATGGGAGAATGAGAAAGCATTGTTGATGGAAAGTGGAGTCAAATTGCACACCACTGCTTATCTCAGGTAACAATGCCTTTCTCTCTCTATTTCAGGTAACTACCTTATGGCTATTTCCATAAGCACCATTAGAGTTTGATTTTTGATCCTCTCAAATCATCCTCCTATAAAGTAATTTACCTTTATAGTTCTGAATATGAGTCAAGTTGCTGTCATTATAGTATTGAAATCTATTCTTCAGAAATTAGATTTTGGAAGTTGTTTGATAATCGCATTGTTTTAGATTAAGGAATTAAATTGTCCATTAATTTTTCCAAAGGGATTGGCCTGAACGGTGTAATTTACTAGGCTTCATTTGGTTGCAAAAGTTCTTTGTGATTTGATGTTTCTAAAGAATATGTGAAGACTCTATCAATGCCTACAAATGGATTGCGTAAGCACTGCAACTCATAGTTTGTGGAGTCTTGTGGATATTTATATTATGTCGAGTATCGAAAGTCATAATGTTATGTTCATCAGATAGACGAGAGTTGTTGTGAGTGGTTTCTTAAGTATATTGTTGATGTCAATATAGTTGTGATTGCATCTTCTTCAGTGGAATTATATTTATTTGTATATGTATATATTTTACAAATTCAATAAATTAATATTTTTCAAAATTATCGTTATAAAATTCAGTCAAAACAATTTCTTAAAACCATGGGCATAAATCAACGCGCGTTGCGCGTTAAACACACACTAGTTTTTTCTCTAAGTGGCTACTGCGCTCTCTTCCCCTTCTTCTTCTCCTTTTTCTTCTCCTTCTCCTTCTCCTTCTTCTTCTTCTTCTTCTTTTTAGGTTAATTTTCGTGTCTCTGGGTTTATTTAAATGGGGAACTAATCCACAATTGAGGCCTATTTGAAGTCAAAGGTTGAGTCTCTTTAGATGTGGATGATTTGGAGGGTGCTTTGGATGAGATGAGGTATGTTATCTGGGTTAATGAACTTTTTGAGGGACTGTTTTCATCCAAGAACAAATTGATACGTTCACTTAGGTTCAGATACATGCGGTCGTCAAGATGGGCTCTTGTGGTACTTTTCAATGGCTGCAATTCAGGCAAATAATTTGTTTGCTTGAGGATTATAGTCAACTTGAATGGGGTCATTTGCTTGCATGATTCTGGACCTTATGGTACATTTGTGGGAATTTATGATGGCCATGGTGGCCCTGAGATATCTCGGTTCATAAATGATCACCTTTTTCAGCATCTCAAGAGTAATTATGAAATATTATAGAGCAGCCTCTTAGTTAATTTTCATTTTTATCAAACGAGCTCTTAAGATTTAGAATGTGTATTTATCAAATAATTTTTATTGATTTATGTTTTAATTAATTAATTTTCCAATTTGAATTGGTGATGTCAATCATGCTCATAGATTGAAAAAGACACGCTTATTAAAGTACAAATATGCAGTACACATGGATAACAACATGTTTACACATACTACCATTCTTTCAACTTAAGAAGCATTTGATTCTTAAAAAACTGATATTTTATTTTTAGATTCCAATCGCTGTGCAACAGTGCAAGAGGTCGTCGCCGTCGCCGCCACTGGAACATAGAGAAGATTCAAAATTTTGAATGAGCTAATTTTACCAAAAGAGCACAACTCTTTTGCATATTCTTCCGTCAGTTCGCAACAGCATCAACAACATCGCTAAGAGCAGCTCAACCTTCGAACTTGTAAGAGATTGCTTATTTTTTTTTTTACTTTTTTATCTTAATTCGAACTTCTGATCCCAAAGAGAAAATAGCCCAGCAGCTGGACCAGTTTGTTCTTTTTTTTTCACTTTTTCTGTTTTGTTGCTTTTGTTTCTAGAGTCTAATTTATGACAATAATTGGTTGCCCTTATTTTCCAGACATTTGTGGAAGGTAATTAAATGAGAAACGTTTGGCTTCTCTATGATCTACACGATTGAATTTCGAATCATTTTCAAGGCGCGAGCTGGAATAACTGAAGTTCACTTCCTTCCTTTCAATCCAACTGATAAAAGGGCTGCCCTTACCTATTATGACAGTGCTGAGAAAATGCACAGAGTGAGCAAAGGGGCACCTAAACAGGTACTGAATTCATCACTTATGAACTGTGAATTTTGATATTTGGACCATACAATTATTAGAAAACATGCGTTTTCACTTTGTACTTTTGTGATGAATCATACATGCTTGAAATCATGTACTTTTTAACCTTGAAAAAGTGTCAGCATAAATTTCCAGCTAAAGTTCGTTTTAATGCTTTGTTCCTTCATAATGTAACTGCCAGATTCTCAACCTGTCCTGCAACAAATCTGAGATAGAAAAGAGAGTGCACTTAGTGATTGATAAATTTGCTGAACGTGGACTTTGATCCCTGCAGTTGCTCGCCAAGTTTGTGAACTATGTCTTTGACAGTTGTTTTGATGCTTTTGTACTGGGATGGTAAGTTATTGTTTGCTAAAACAATTGCAGGAAGTACCTGAATGTACCAAAGAGAGTCTTGGTGGACCTTGGGAATTTGTTGGTCTGCTCCCTCTATTTGGTCCACCACGGCATGACAGTGCAGAGACTATTAGAAGGGCTTTAGATCTTGGTGTTAGTGTCAAGATGATTATAGGTGAACTTCTGACATTTTAAGGATTTATCTATTGATTTATCCAGATTCTTCTGTTCTTCTGAGTGTTGGTGAATTGATTTTATCAGGCTGGATCCATGTCCATATATTTAATATGCTCTATTATGTGCAACATCTTTCAGGTGATCAATTAGCAATTTTGATTGGGAATTTTTTGTGGGTTTCGGCAAGTTGAAATTAAGAGTACTAAATTAACTTGCGGTTATTTGTTCTGCAGAATAAGCTTAATGATCTTACTGGGAAGCATTTTGATGTGCTCGAAAGCTTGTCTCCTACTGTCAAGAAGCGAGTTGATGTTCTTAGGGAGATTCAGGCTTGTGATTGAAGCCATTATTATCGAATTTGAATTTGATATACAAAGTTTAGTTTTTTATGTTTTATGTAATGTTATCCAGAAAAAAAATAAAAAAATGTAATGTTATCCAGCATTTTCTTGTGGCTTTTACGATGCTATCTCAGCTTTAACTTCAACTACATGATGATTCATGTTGTGTTCCAGTTAATTAGTGACGTTGTATAGCTATATATGGGGGAAAATTAGAAAAAAAGTATGGCTATTATGAAATAAGGTGATTATTCAATTGCTATTTTTTTTGTCATAAACTGTCTTATTCGGAACAGACACTGCTGTGATAGCAAGTTTCAAACTTGCTGGCCCTAATTGGGTTTCACACCTCTGGTATGAAATGAGAGTGTGCATGGAGTGCACAACAGATTTGTATGTTTGTGTGTGCTTTTAATGTATTGTGGGGTTCAATTAGAAGATCCCAGACAACATGAATATTTAGATTTTGTTGTGTTATAATTAATAGGCTTATAAGTGTCCTTGAGGAAATTAGGTTCTACCAATACCTCCTTCCAATGTGAAATCCAGAGTGGGGGATGGGGGGTATGGCTGCTCCCCCAAGACTTAAAAATTTATACGTTTTCCTATGAAAAATTAAAACTTTTCAATTAAATCCTTTAGAAAATTAGAATTTTACCCCCTTAAAAATTAAAACAGTGCTTCTATTAGCGATGTTATACATTTTGCTCTCCCAGGCTCTACTTTATGTATCTGTCGCTCTCTCCTTCAAATGGAAAAAAAAAGAATATCTTTTATTTCATAGTGAAAAGTTGCACATCCAATGCATTTGTCTACACTTCTTTTGTCTGCACATCTCAAAATTTATAGGACTTGCTTGTAGGTAGATTGGAATCTGATTTTTTTTCTTTAATTGCTTAGACTTCTAAGTTGACCTAGCCAAGCCTTCTGAATGAACATTTAGATTGTTTTACTTGCTAATGTTTGTCGCGCTACCACGTCTCCTTTCTGATTGTTGATTCTATGTACTGCCTTTCTAAATGTTGAATTTGTAATGTTTGTTCTTCATATTTGTTTTGAACAAATTCACAGACTAAACATGATAAATTAGAGGCAAAATTTTTTGAGGAGAGAGCAACACTTGAAGCCAAGTACCAGAAGCTGTATCAACCACTTTATGCTAAGGTAGGCTATGCTTCTGGTTTACATCTTTGTATACTAGGTTCCATTTTTCATACTTAGTATAGTTACTTTTGGATGTCATGATATGAGATTCCATTATATGCAGCGATATGATATTGTTAATGGAGTTGTTGAAGTTGAAGGCGTTGCAACTAAATCAACTGAGGTTGCCAAGGAGGAGGAGAAAACTGCAGAGGGTAATTATGAAGCTAACTCTAGAATTTGTTTGGTTGTCCATTATGTTATTTTATGTATGCTAACTCCGAATTTGTTATTTGGTTGTCCATTATTTTGCTTGACATCTGCATTTTATGCAGAGAAAGGTGTTCCTAATTTCTGGAATGAAGAATAACGAGGTCATAGTTGAGGAGGTTAGTCATTCAAGTTTCTTACATTCTTTACTTCATTTCACTTTTTTTGTCCTGTTGTATTCAGCTTTTGACTTGTTGAACATGACCCAGGTTTCTGAACACGACGAGGCAGCTCTCAAATATATCAAAGATATCAAGTGGACTAGGATTGATAATCTAAAGGGTTTCAAGCTTGAGTTCTTCTTTGACTCCATACTTCAAGAACTCTATTTTGACAAAAATATATCACATGATTGATGAGGATGAACCTATTCTAGAGAAAGCAATAGGGTAAGTTGGAATATACCTTGCAACTGACTGATGTTTTTCAATCTAAGTGTTATTGTGACATTTTTCCCACTTCTCTTTAACTTCTGTATGTTCTCTTCAGGATGGAGATAGAATGGTACCCAGGAAAATGTTTAACTTAAACTTCTTGAGAGGCTGTTACATAAAACTTTAGAGTTGGGGAGGGGGAGGGGGGAGGGCTAAAGTTTTAATTACGATAATAGAATACATCCCCAAGCTAAACGACCGCCGCACATGCTCCCCGAGCTTTGGTCACATGCGAGCTTCAATTGAACTTTTGGAATATGTAGGACTTAATTATGCTGAGGCAGTCAATTTTGCTCCTGCTGATTGGCTGTCCCATGGTGGTTTTGTAGCAGACCTATACCAACTTTATCATAAACTTGCTATTTTGTCCTATGAGGAACTTCTATGTGTGGTAGCAAAGGTGCAATTCTTCCCCCTTTTTTATATCCTCACTCTTTAGGCCCTGTTGTCTATAGTCTTTCTTAAATGAGAAAAAGTTCAATTCTTACTGTGCGATTTTATTATCCGAGTCATCTGTACTGTGTGTTACGGTGATCCAAAAAGTGGGTTGGGCGCTGTCATATTATGGTTATTTTTTCTTTAAATTGATATTGATCTTTCAGCTTATTTTTCTTTTTATGGTTTTTATCAGCTTTTACTTGAATTAGGTAACTCATTCTAATGGTGTTTCTGTGCCATTCTGCGGTTACATTTTTTCTTGCATTCTTCGTTATGGGGCATTCTGGAAATGTTTGTCAGCAGAAATATCCCTTGTAGCTTATGAAGAGACTTTCTTTGGCAGATACAGTTGAGTGAGCAATTTGCTTTGTTTCCATTGATTATTTTATGGTAGGGCCTTATGTGTGATGATTTACTTCATGGATGAGGTTTGTGGTTTAAGTCCTGGATGACCTTGCACTAGCAAAAGGGCTAGAAAAGTGTTTTGACTACTTCGTTTTTGCTTCTAGTATGTTTCTTTCAAGTTTCCACATTAGCTAATTTTTTTTCACTACTGATTTCTTCTAAATAAGCATTGTCTTAGAAACAAGGTCATCCTTTGGTTTCATGATGTGAATTGCGAAACTTTTTGTTGCTATTACTCGGCAACATTCCATGATTTTTTTAGTAGTTCAGTAAGCTTGTATTCCCAACTGTCTTTAACCTGACAATCAGATTTGTATTACTCTGTTATGCTGTGGTATTCTGTGAATAGCTGATTTGGTTTCATGATGTGAATATCTGTGGTAAAATTGCATCATTAGGATTTTAGTTTTACAACCTCATTTACCATATACTCATTACATGCTACACTTATTGAAAAGCTTTATTCATTGCACTTGTGTAGTTTTTCGGTTGCATTTACTCATCTATTGCCACTGCTATTGTAGACTGGTTTTGATAAGAGAGCATCAGTCTACTTGAGAAAGGAACTGCTTAGGATATATGAGAAGGAGAAGACTTGGAGGGAGCAGCTTTGGAGAAATGGTATCATTGGTTCTTCTCATATGACACCTCAGAAGCATCCTGAACATGTTTGTACTAAAGAGGTATTTCTGTAACTTATTTCTGGTTGATTGAAAATTAATAGTTTCTGTAAGAAAATTCATTGAATTTGATGCCTCAACTATTTTTTGAGATTGTCATATTGAAATAATTTATTTCTGGTGGATGAAATGAATCTACACTTGTTATTATTACAATGTTGAATTTACTATGTGTGTTATTATCTTTCATTTAAAGAAGTAAACTGCTTCATTTTGTCTTACTTTCCCTTACTCCAAGTAATCTTTCATAATTGCTACATCAGGTAGCTAAATGGGATACTTTGTACTTGAATAATCCTGACTCACCTATCTATGTGAAAGAAAGTGAGAAATTATTCCACAAGTTGTCTTCAGTAAAGGTACTTTACTGATATTTTGAATGTCTGTGTGATTATGTAATATTAGGAAACATTACTCAAGATGCTTTGTGTTTGGACATCTTAAATCACAAAAGATGTGTACTTTGTCCTTATTGGTTGCCCATATGCATGCACAAAGAGTTAACTATTTATATTCTAAAGATTCTTGTCTGATTTGTCTTTACTCTTCTTTAACTATTTATATTCTAAAGATTCTTGTTTGATTTGTCTTTACTCTTCTCTCTACTACTAATTTTTTACTTGGGCTCGAATGTTCTGTGCTGCAATTTCAACTCAGATCAGCATGGACCATGTAATTACTGATAATTTGAATTTCAATATAACTTTTGGAAAGGAAATTTATTTAGAAATAAGGTCTACTAAAGTTGACTTTTTCAATAATCTTATGAATTATTTTGTCTATCAGCTTGGGAAAGGGTGAAGGTCAAATTATATCCAGATGTCTTTGATATTATATAGCCTGCTTCTGTAATTCTTGTATTCCATATCTTCAGGTTGACCAATTTTATAGTGGTTAGAACACTGCACCTGGTTTTTCTATAACTATTTAAAGCTTTTTAGAGAAGGTGATACTTTAAATGATTTTCAGAGAATGTATAGTAGTTTTACAAAATTTGTTTTATGAAATGTTATTGGTTAGTTTAAGCTCTTATTCTTATACTGGATCTAAGTGGATACCTCTTTTATATCTTAAGCTATGGAAATTATTTTACTTCATTGTCAATTGTGTGTGATATTTGATTTTAAGGGGCCCTATGAAAAAAGACCATAGTACTGTAGGTGATTCGAGGACGAATCCTTTCAAGGAGGGAGGGAATGATAGCAATCCGCCCATGTCCATGGTGCCAAGACCGAGTTCGCATGATCCATTGGAGAATCTTGATTTACCAATGACAAGATCAAGGATTAAAAGGATGAAGGCAGCCTTGCACAACTTATTGTCAACACATTGTGAAGCTTTTGGAGATTTTCATCACATGGAGGCCGAACCATCTCAAAATGGAGTTTTATGGCATGTTTCTTCAATAACAATTCATGGAGATGTTTCTAAGAGTTCTACATTGGAACTTAAGGAAATTCCACCTTGAAGAAATTCACATGGCTGAATGGAAGACCAAGAAGACGTGAACTTGGGCTTTACATTGTTGGATCATGCCATTGTTTAATAATTAGGATTTATTATTATGTTCTTTAATTAAGTCCAATAACATTTTCATGGGCTTAATCCTTTGCTTTTTAATTGTTAATTAAGTTAATTACTTCGCCCAATTATCTTGCATGATAATGGAAAGTAATTTACATAGGAAAGTCATTATTTTTAGAAAGCAAAATTGTGTTTTGCTTCTAAAGGGGAATACTGACTCTTGCTTTGTTAGTTGGTTTAGGAAACTAGTATGTTAGTTAGCTAGTTAAGTCAAGTTATACTTGATTACCATTAGGGTTTCATGCTTTTGTAGCCTATTTATAGGTAAGTGTTTCGTGAAAATAAGATAGAGAATTTTGAGAATTTTGGGTTTGCTAATTCCGATTAACAGTTTGTGTTGTCAAAACCTTGAAGTTCAAATTTGCTCTTCATTTTAATTTTGCAAACCTTTAGCGTGACCTTTAGGTGAGCTTAATCAAGTTCTTGATTTTAAGAACAAGCCAAATCAATTTAGTTTAACTCATGATTTACACGGGTTGAGCCAAATTATTTGTAAAAGGCGTAAGGGTTTGATTGCTTCAAGTCATTCCTTTTCGTTTTTCATACTTTATTGTTCTTGTTTGTTATTTCCGCTTGTATTGTTTTGAGTCTTGTTCGAGTTTTGCTAACAACGATCCAAAGAAGTGTGGTTTCGGAGATCCAGGACATCAAGCCTCGATCTACATCCGTATCACACATAGTTTTGCATATCACATATTGGAGACCAATCTTGAGTTGTTCTTTAACCTTTGATGATGCACTTTTTAGTTTTATTATACAAATTATGTTATCAAGTCTAATGCTATTTTCAAATTTATATATTTATTAGTTTGTATAATATTCTCTTATATCTTGTTTATTTCTTTTATTAAGATACAAAAGAAAAATGTTATTCGCAGGATAATTAAATTATTTATTTAAATGCAAAATTTATAATAATTATAAAAAAGAATTTATATATAGAGAATAGGTATACTGAGTATTAGTAAAGAAATTATAAATAAAAGATAAATATATTAAAACAATAAGGTTATTCCAATAATAAGCATGTTATTAATATAAAAAATACGAAATTAATATGATAATTTTATTTAAAATAGTAGTCACAATTTAATTAAAATATAGGGTTTATATATAAAGAGGATTATGAAGGATTAATATTGGAAAATAAGTATATGTGAAGAGTATTTTGCAAGTTTTTCAAAATTTGTTACTATATATTGTGTGAAGAAATGTATGTACTATGGATAAATTAATGTAATGTACACAAATGAGTTAATATGTAAGAGAATGAATAATGTGAAATATATGTAAATATATATAGTTTTCGTAAATATGTATAGTTTGTGAAATATATATATAATATGTGTACATAAATATAATGCATATAAATATTCAAAGTGTGTGACAATGCATGTAATATGTATTAAAAGATATATTGGCGTATGTTAATAATATTGTGGTATATGAAATATGTATTAATTGTATATATATAGTCTGCAAAATATGCACAACGTGTTAAAAATCTATAATATGAACATAACTATAGGATGAGCAAATGTATGAAGGTATGTATAGTGTATATATAATGTGTAATAGCACAACTTGAAGAAGATGACCTTATCCTTTTCATAATAGTGGACAGCAAACTAGAAAATAGTCTCTTCAAAGTGAAAACTTAAAAAAAACACCAATGTATACAGATATTCACTTTACAAAGAACTATTGGTGGAATAAGTCTATAATCATATATGAAAAAGTGATATCATTCAAAGTCAAAATGTGATATCATTCAATGTCAAAAAGTGATATTTCTATGGACTTCGTATTACCTAGGTCATGCACTGGTCATGATAGCATTTTTGTGGTAGTTGATCGATTTAGTAAAATGGCACATTTCATTACATGTCCAAAACTAATGATGCTACACATATTGCTGATTTATTCTTTAACGAAGGTGTTAGATTGCATGGAATTCAACAAAGTATTGTTAGTGATAGGGATGTTAAATTCTTGTCTCATTTTCGGTGAACTTTATGGAATAATTTAGGCACTAAATTGTTGTTTTCTACTGTTGCACATCCACGAACTGATGGACAAACTAAAGTAGTTAATCGCACTTTATCTACCTTGCTACGAGCCATTATTCAAAAGAACTTAAATAATTGGGAAAGTTGTCTTCCTCATATTGAGTTTGCATATAATAGGACTTTTCATAGTTCTACTAATTGCTCCCCTTTTGAAGTTGTGTATGGTTTTAATCCTTTAACTCCACTTGATATTTTGCCTTTTCCTATTAATGAGTTTGTTAATGTCGAAGGTAAAAAGAAAGCTGATTTTGTTAAGGAGTTACATGAAAGGGTTTGAAACACGATTGAGAAGTGTAATGAACAATATGCTAAGCAAGCCAATAAGGGTAGGAAGCAAGTGATTTTCGAACCAGGAGATTGGGTTTGGATTCACTTAAGGAAATAGAGGTTTCCCAAAAGAAGGAAACCTAAACTTCATCAAAGAGGAGATGGTCCTTTTCGAGTTTTGGAGAGGATTGGCGACAATGCTTACAAAATCAAACTTCCAAGTGAGTATGTCAATGTCTCATCTACATTTAATGTTTTTGATTTATCTTTGTATGATGTAGGTGATTCGAGGACGAATCCTTTCAAGGAGGGAGGGAATGATAGCAATCCGCCCATGTCCATGGTGCCAAGGCCGAGTTCGCATGATCCATTGGAGAATCTTGATTTACCAATGACAAGATCAAGGATTAAAAGGACGAAGGCAGCCTTGCACAACTTATTGTCAACACATTGTGAAGCTTTTGGAGATTTTCATCACATGGAGGCCGAACCATCTCAACATGGAGTTATATGGCATGTTTCTTCAATAACAATTCATGGAGATGTTTCTAAGAGTTATACATTGGAACTTAAGGAAATTCCACCTTGAAGAAATTTACATGGCCGAATGGAAGACCAAGAAGGCGTGAACTTGGGCTTTACATTGTTGGATCATGCCATTGTTTAATAATTAGGGTTTTATTATTATGTTCTTTAATTAAGTCCAATAACATATTCATAGGCTTAATCCTTTGCTTTTTAATTGTTAATTAAGTTAATTACTTCGCCCAATTATCTTGCATGATAATGGAAAGTAATTTAGATAAGAAAGTCATTGTTTTTAGAGAGCAAAATTGTGTTTTGCTTCTAAAGGGGAAAACTGACTCTTGCTTTGTTAGTTGGTTTAGGAAACTAGTATGTTAGTTAGCTAGTTAAGTCAAGTTGTACTTCATCACCATTAGGGTTTCATGTTTTTGTAGCCTATTTATAGGTAAGTGTTTCGTGAAAATAAGATAGAGAATTTTGAGAATTTTAGCTTTGCTAATTCCGATTAACAGTTTGTGTTGTCAAAACCTTGAAGTTCAAATTTGCACTTCATTGTAATTTTGCAAAACTTTAGCGTGACCTTTAGGTGACCTTAATCAAGTTCTTGATTTTAAGAACAAGCCAAATCAATTTAGTTTAACTCATGATTTACACGAGCCAAATTCTTTGTAAAAGGCGTAGGGGTTTGATTGCTTCAAGTCATTCATTTTCGTTTTTCATATCTTTATTGTTCTTGTTTGTTATTTCCGCTTGTATTGTTCTGTGTCTTGTTCGAGTTTTGCTAACAACGATCCAAAGAAGTGTGGTTTCGGAGATCCAGGACATCAAGCCTCGATCTACATCCGTATCACACATAGTTTTGCATATCACATATTGGAGACCAATCTTGAGTTGTTCTTTAACCTTTGATGATGCACTTTTTAGTTTTATTATACAAATTATGTTATCAAGTCTAATGCTATTTTCAAATTTATATATTTATTAGTTTGTATAATATTCTCTTATATCTTGTTTATTTCTTTTATTAAGATACAAAAGAAAAATGTTATTCGCAGGATATTTAAATTATTTATTTAAATGAAAAATTGATAATAATTGTAAAAAAGAATTTATATATAGAGAATAGGTATACTGAGTATTAGTAAAGAAATTATAAATAAAAAATAAATATATTAAAACAATAAGGATATTCCAATAATAAGCATGTTATTAATATAAAAAATACGAAATTAATATGATAATATTATTTAAAATAGTAGTCACAATTTATTAAAAATATAGGGTTTTTATATAAAGAGGATTATGAAGGATTCATATTGGAAAATAAGTATATGTGAAGAGTATTTTGCAAGTATTTCAAAATTTGTTACTATATATTGTGTGAAGAAATGTATGTACTATGGATAAATTAATGTAATGTACACAAATGAGTTAATATGTAAGAGAATGCATAATGTGACATATATGTAAATATATATAGTTTTCGTAAATATGTATAGTTTGTGAAATATATATATAATATGTGTACATAAATATAATGCATATAAATATTCAAAGTGTGTGACAATGCATGTAATATGTATTAAAAGATATATTGGCGCATGTTAATAATATTGTGGTATATGAAATATGTATTAATTGTATATATATAGTCTGCAAAATATGCACTACGTGTTAAAAATCTATAATATGACATAACTATAGGATGAGCAAATGTATGAAGGTATGTATAGTGTATATATAATGTGTAATATGCACAACTTGAAGAAGATGACCTTATCCTTTTCATAATAGTGGACATCAAACTAGAAAATAGTCTCTTCAAAGTGAAAACTTAAAAAAAACACCAATGTATACAGATATTCACTTTACAAGGAACTATTGGTGGAATAAGTCTATAATCATATATGAAAAAGTGATATCATTCAATGTCAAAATGTGTGGTTGCCTATCCATTTTAGTTTTAGTTCTTTACAATGGATATGATATTCTTTATATAATATTCATATTATTTAAAAATTGTATAACTTTTATTAATGCATATTTTTGACGAATTGAAATAATGTTATGAACAAAAGTATTTGGTACTATTCTAATTAAAGTGTGTAAAAATATGGGAACCACGTGTTAATATGTGTGAAAAATATGTGTAAAATGTGTGGAAGTATGTATTGTGTATAAATATATGTGCATTATGAATAAGTGTGTCTACAAGTATGTGTAAATATGTGCACATATGAAAGATGTTAAAATGTAAGAAGAATGTGTAAATATTTAAAGTATGTGCAAATGTAAATATATGCAATATATGTAGCATCGAAAATATGTGAAAAATAAGTAAAAAGTTTTAGTGTGATAAATAATTAAATATGTGTCAATATATAAAAATATGTTTAGTATATACATATATGCGTAGTATGTATAAGTGTGTGTATAAATATGTATAATATGTGTAGTATCTAACACATATACATTGTAATGTGTGCATATGTAAGAAGAATTTGCAAATATTTACAATGTGTGAGAATGTATATAGTATATGTACATACATAGTGTGCACATTATGTGCAAAATGTGTACAAATCTATAATGTCAAAATAAGTGTAATATATGCAAAAATACGAAAGTGCGTATAGTATATACATATATATGTATATGTATAAGTGTGTGTACAAGTATTGGCAACCATGTATCTTATGAAAATGTTTAAATATGTATAAACATGTATAGCGAGTGAAGTTATGGGTAGGTTTGTGGAAATATTAACCGTAAATGTTAGTACATGTATTGTGCCACAAATATTATATTATTTATATCTATTATACTGAATTAAAATTATAACAGGAAATAACATATAATTACAGCGCTCTGGCCCGCAATTGCCAACTAGTTGGAGTATACATGTCACCATTAAAATGGTTATGAATGAAGTATGAGGAATCCTCACATAAAGTGTGACTATAAACAATCAAAAGCATCTCCTTTATTGTACTTAAATATAAGAAGGCCACCTTCTTGCAAGCATTGATCTTTCACAAAATTCTCCATTGTTCAGCAAAATACAATACATTGGCAATTTTAATGATTGCAGTTTCTAGGAAAGCAAATATGAATGATGCACATTTACTTGTTGTGGCAAAATGTATTTCAATCTTTTTGAAAAACGCTTTGGGATAGGTTGTAAAATCGAATACATTTTAAAAATCATCTCATAAATATACATAAGTCAATGAAATACAATAACAATATACTTCCATATTCATTTAGAATCTGTTTGGATAGTGTATTTTTTTGCTTTTATACGGGAATATTTTTTCTTGGTATTTATTATAGAAGGGAATATTTTAAGAATATTTGGATTAATAAGTTTATTTTGGGGGGAATTTATAGTGAAGAATTTTTTATTAAAAAATTTTAAAATTCAAATTTGAATTAATATTTTATAAGTTTGTTTGATGGGAAATTGTATTAGGAAGAATTATTTAGTAATAAAAACTAAAAATTTAAATTCAAATTTAATATTTTATATATTAATAATATAAAAATTATTGCAGAAAAAATTATTACTCTATTATTATTTTTATTTTTAGAAATTTTAGTTGAAAAAATAGACAAAACAAATAATTCAATTGATTTTGTTAAATAAAGCACTAATTTACTATCAAACAAATAGGGCCTTAAAAATTATAGTATGTTGCATTTATATAGGTTCTAAGAATAAGCGTGGCTTCAACTTTTCAATCTTAGATGCGGTCGTCCTCCTATATGCGAGTCACGTGTTTTTTTTCCTTTTACCCTAAACGACGTCGTTTACATTTTTAATGTTTAGGTTTTCACCTATTTTCATTTCTTCTTCCGCTCTCCAGATCCCCTATTCCTCAAAACCTATCCTGTCTGATGAGAATGAACCGTGTCCATGTCCAAGGTGTCAAAGACAAATTTTATGTGCCGAAAGATTTTGCCAGAGTTTGGTATTCTTGACATATCGCTTTCGATATAACTCGGAATTTGGTGATTCAAGAAGCTCTGAAACGATAAGAGATAGAGCTACAACGTTTATGTTTTACGTTTTGTGAGATTCGGACGTTATCATCGTCAAACGTGCATACAAAATTGAGTGACGTGATTCTCACAGATTACCGTCGCGAAGTTCATGGACTACATTGAAGACCAAGACTTGCGTGCTTGGACTCTGTGTTTTGGATCACGTCATTTTGGGTTAATCTTAGGATTTATTTATGTTATTTTAATTAAGTCCAATTTACATTTTTAATGGACTTAATTGTGGCATTTTTATTTAAGTGTTAAGTTAATTACTTGGCCCAATTATCTTGCATGATAATTAGGAAAGTAATCTTTTAGGAAAGTTGGTGTTTTTGGAAAGCAAATTTGCACTTTGCTTCCTCACCAAAATCGTTTCTTTGTTTCCTTTTAGGGTTAGGAAACTAGTTTGTTAGTTTGTTAGTAGGATTAGGAAACATGATTGGCAATTATCCCACATTGGAAAAATACCAATCATTGACACTTTTTGTAGCCTATTTAAAGGGCCTTTCTCTTAACGTTTTATACAATGAATGAATTACAAAATTTATCTTTGCTAAAAAGAAATTTACAGCCTCGAAAAGTTGTAAGACGTGAGTTATTCTTCTAATTTTAGTTGAATATTCATAAGACTCACGAAGCCTATAGTGAGGAGCTTTAGGTGAGCTTACCCGTTCTAGATTTATAGAACACGCCAAACTGATAGGTTTAACTTTTGATTTACATTAGTTGAGCTGATTCTTTTTGTCTTAACGTTGGGGTTTGGTTGCTTCAGTCTTTGATACCAATTGATACGAGATGACCTAGGAAACATCCTTGATCACACGAATCTCCGCACACTTAGGACCGTTGTTACACCAAAAACACAAACAAGACACGAACAAAGAACTCAATGCGGAATTGTAAAGGAACAAAAAGGATTGATTGAAGCAACCAAACCCCAATGTTAACACAAAAAGAATCAGCTCAACTAATGAAAATCAAAAGTTAAACTTATCAGTTTGGCGTATTCTATAAATCTAGAATGGGTAAGCTCGCCTAAAGCTCCTCACTATAGGCTTCGCGGGTCTTATGAATATTCAACTAAAATTAGAAGAATAACTCACGTCTTACAACTTTTCAAGGCTGTAAATTTCTTTTTAGCAAAGCTAAATTTTGTAATTCATTCATTGTATAAAACGTTAAGAGAAAGGCCCTTTAAATAGGCTACAGAAAGTGTCAATGATTGGTATTTTTTCAATGTGGGATAATTGCCAATCATGTTTCCTAATCCTACTAACAAACTAACAAACTAGTTTCCTAATCCTAAAGGAAACAAAGAAACGATTTTGGTGAGGAAGCAAAGTGCAAATTTGCTTTCCAAAAACACCAACTTTCCTAAAAGATTACTTTCCTAATTATCATGCAAGATAATTGGGCCAAGTAATTAACTTAACACTTAAATAAAAATGCCACAATTATGCCCATTAAAAACGTTAATTGGAGTTAATTAAAATAACATAAATAAATCCTAAGATTAACTCAAAATGGCGTGATCAAAAACACAAAGTCCAAGCACGCCAAGTCTTGGTCTTCAATGTAGTCCATGAACTTCGCGACGGTAATCTGTCAGAATCATGTCACTCAACTTTTTATGCACGGTTGACGATGATAACGTCCGAATCTCGCAAAACGTAAAACATAAATGTTGTAGCTCTATCTCTTATTGTTCCAGAGCTTCTTGAATCACCAAATTTTGAGTTATATCGAAAGAGATATGTCAAGAATACCAAGCAAACTGCAGCAACTAATTTGTGCACATATCAACGACAAAACATAGATCTAAGCTTACACAAATCAACGACATATCGAAAGAGATATGTCTAAAAAAGGCTCAAGTCTGAACATGATCTAAGCTTACACAAATCAACGACAAATTAATTTCGACTCCAAACCCGTGTCAAAATATATGCTATCCAAGCAAACTGTAGCAAATACATAATGATTTACATTCAATAGCTATACAAAAGAGATAGTATAAAATATTCAAACCATGTAGAGAATGAATTTCATTATCTTTTCACCTGCTGCTTTTGCCACAACTGTCTCAACAAAAGTGATACCAACATAGAAGCCTTCTATTTCTACAGGATCAATAAAGAACAAGGAATGTAAAACCAATAGTGTAATCTTCAGATTACAATTCTTACAAACTCCTCTAAAAATAATTAAAAAGCAAACAGAGCTGAAAGCTAAAAAAACTTTGAAAGAGAAAACAAACCAGAAATGCTCCATGAAGATAGAACAACAACTAAATTATCCTAGAAGCTCATTTAATAAGTATGAAAAAAGAGTAAAGTTCAAAACTTTTTTGGTTCAAGAAAGTATTTGCAAAATTTTGAAATGGCACCTGCGGCTAAATTATTATAGAAGTTCACAATTTGAATGGATATCACTTGAATTCATAGAAGTTAGCACACGTAGGAGGTTATTTACTTCTAAAGTTACATAAAGATAAACTACAGAACTAAGAACTCTTTTTAACTTAACTTTTTCAGTTTAAGTAGGGGTGCAGCTCAACAATGTGCTGCTTGAGATGTTTGCAAAATTCTAAATTCAAGTTCAAGGCAACATCAGAACATGTGCATCATGAAAATAGAATTTTCTGCCAGATACCATCAAAATAATGTGTAGAATTTCCCATTATGAATATCAGGCTTCAAACTTCAATGCCAATTTAGTGTTAAATGTAATTTTACCACGCCAAAACAAAAAATCGTAGAATTTCCCCTTTTCTTGATGTTTCATATAATCAATTTTCTTTTCAATTTTCATATCAGATAGCTGTACTCTGTCCAGAGGACTGCAAAAATAAAATTATGCATGAATTTCACCAAAACATATCAAGTACCTTTCGGTTAGATTCAGTACATATAACAATTTAAAGCTAGTTATGCTCAAAGCACTTTTAGCTTCTAATAATAACAGTTATTTCTCAAGTTGAACCTCATTACATTTCATCTACCATGAAACCATGAAGTTCCTCGGCAAGCAATATAAGCCCTTATTTGCAATTCATACTAAATGAAAACAGATTCCCTTTGTTATGCTATTCATACTTGTATTCTTTCTCAATTAGAAGAATGTTTCCACCAAGTTCACATTGTAGGTCAACTCATAAATCTATGCATAAACATCTATTCAAATAATGACAAACAATTCAGCATTCCAATCAGGACATGTCCAGAATTACCAACAGTCATATATACTTTCCTACACTCTGTCTAATTATTATTTTCAGGTCACATTTGCAAAGTAATTCTTAGGGAAAAGTCATATAAGTAAATATATGTGAGAAAAACTGGCTCACCTCTGCTATGCCAAAGAATCACAGCAATCCTAAGGTTGGTTCTAGTAAAGTACTTGCAGAAAGCAAGCCTTCAACTTCAGAAGTTACCAAACTGAAATGAACCTTCGTTGCACTAATTAGAACAATTAAATTATACAACTTACAAAGTTAATCCACTTGCTTAGGGTAAGATCTTAGCACATAACACTCATATTTATGAAAATTAAATCAAATAATGATTTTAAGAGTTTGATTAGACCAGTTGGAATAATTGTATATGGTTTGACATAAAAGTAACCAACAAACTCAGCACACATACATTTGTTTGCTAAATATCTCAGTTACTTAAGATCCTCAATTAGATTATTAAAAGTAAACAACGAACTTTATCAAATAAATTATTTAAAAGAACTATAAATAGCTACCTTAAAACAGTTCAGGCTCATGTTATTCAATACTAAAATCATGCAATTACAACCAACAATCCCATATCACGAGGAAACAAACTTTCATAACACCCAACAAAGTAAATCAGCAACACAAAAATGAACAATGACAGATTTGAGTAAGTAAATTAGTAAACCCCTCATAAAAAAGGTAGTAAGAATTTCCACAATCATCAATGGACCATATACCATCAGTTTCAAAAACCTAGCTATGGATCATGCCTTTTCTTCGTCAGGGTTGTAAATAAAACATTATTTACCCATCAAATTCATTGGCACAAATCACATTAAAAATTAATCAAAAGAATGTTTATAGCTAAAAAATTTTGGAATCTTGTTTAGGGGGTTTCCTATGAAATCAAGACATGCAAATTAAATATGACTGAAGAAAGAAAAAAAAATAACTAAAAAAACAAAAAATATCTAACCTTTCTTTTGTTGCTTAGTTCGGACTATGCAAACATGAGGAGCATTATCAACTTCAACAATTTAAACAAAAAAAATCATTAGACCGCAAAAACAAAAAATATAAACAGGAAAAATCAGTGAGAAATAAGCTAACTCTTCAGTCGGCCAGAATTTTAGGAGAAATTTATAGCAGTCCCAAACTAAGCCAAGCCGAACTGAGCATCTCTCACACTCCTTTGTCCTCTAAAAGATAAAATGCAAGTACATTTATAGACAAACACCAAATGTGATCTTGAAGATATGAATTTATTATACAAGAAATCATAGACATATTTACTTCTAGATTTAACCTGCTATCCTTTGGCAAAAGAAAAATCCAACGGATCAAAATGTCTGCAGTAAAACACCATAAGCAAAAGTAATGCACCAGAGCATCAGAGACAGATCAACTAAGATTATTTCTCAGCTGAACTGAAGTAACAAACACAGAACCGTTAGTCTAGACCAATTCTTCCGAGCAATATTAAGTTCATGAACCATTTCAACTAATACAGACCACCTCTGCTCTGCAAAATAACATATATCACGCCATTTTAACTTTTCCGGAATCAAAAGGCACATAAGCTTTCGATTTTACTCCAAACTCGAGCGACATTTCTCTTAAACTCTACTTTCCCGATTATAATTATCTTAAAGCCAAGTTGCTTAACATGACACCAAGTTTGCAGTTCAACATGAATTAAAATCAAAGATCAAAATACCTAGTCGTAAGGATTGCGATTTCGGTGCTAATTTAATATACACTGCAATTAATTATAATGGTTCATCCAACTAAAAATATACTTTAAAGAAAATAGAAAAATATTAAAAAGCATGCATTTCTCAGCAGAAAAAGGCTTCATTTTAAAAATTCAAGCAACAATCACTCAATACATCAACTTCCCAGAAAATCATTTTTCCCACCTTTAATTTCCATTTGTACTATCATTCACCAAGCAACAGAATGCTCATCCAATTTGCTGGTAAAAGTACAATTAGAAAGATTGAATCTTGAACTATACCTCAAAGGTGTAGGCTTGCCAATTGACCAAAGATTGACAATTTGATCATCTCCACTAGTTATAAATTGTCAACAATTCTTCTTTCCAATCTTTAAACAATTTACACAGCTGAAATTCGCAAAAAACTCACATTTTTTCAATTTCAGTCAAAAACACCCAAATTGTCATAACAATCATTACAATTAAGAAAAAACATCTGTCAAATGAAAAATTTTAACACAAAAATCTAGTAAAAATCAGTAATATCATAACTTCTTAGCTCACTTCAATTGGGAGATTAATCAATATTCAAGAAGTATAATGATCATGGGTCCAAAGAAGAAAGATGTTCTTATCACACCGTTTAATGTGGACTATCATTGGCTTGCCTTGCCAAGACTGACTAAGCTTAGTGATATTTGATTGATGTTTTGGCTCATTCAGGTACATGCAACATACCTAATCTGAAAGAAAGCATCAGCAGCAACTATAGAATCCATAATGATCTCGGTTTCTATTTCTGCAATTTGATTGATTATTGTAGATGGTAAACCATAAAGTTCAAGGAAGTTTGAAGAAAAGTTCCTTCTTGAGAAACTTTGACAAGTTAACCAAAATCCAAGTTTACAAGACACATATTCTGTGTTATCTAGTCTAAGCAAACATGAAGTAATTAGTGATCCAAAAATAAAGTCACCTTCTTGAGCATATCATATGGCAGCCTTAATGTCCAATCTTTCTGTCTACGGCTCATTGGCCTTCCTTTAGCTGCAGGGTCTAGATTTTCCTTCACATCAGCCAACTTCCAAATGCAGCATCCTGATTCAATATCATTTGAGTCGAGCAGGAAGACTCCATCCTCTTCTGGGCATTGCACGTCCAGATTTTTTACGTAGCTAATTCGCATAGGCATGTCTTGGAACCTAAACAAGTCATCTGGTACTTTCAGTAGCCACTCAGCACCAGGTGATGATATATTGAGAAAAGGAAAATGAAGTTACACATAAAGTTCTAATGTATGAGCTATTTCCAATCATGCAAAAAGATAACCATAACAGCAACAAGTCACCATATGCCACAGGCGACATTCGAAGATAAAAAAGATGAGGGAAGGAATTCACTAGCATTCTCAGAACTTAGTAATTACTTCAACACCGAGATCATATGAGATATCTCCAGTAGCTCCTATTTTGTCTAGCTTTGTCTTGTACTATCTATTGAAAGATTCCATCTCATCCATGCTGGGACATCCATATCTGAATATAGAGACAGTCAACTAAACACAAATTCTTATACACAACCCAAAGAATAATACATATGAAATGTTTAGTTTCAAGTAGGGAAGACCGCTAAAATGGCATTTGGAAAGAATTAGTACATCCTTTATTAGTTAATACCTAAGGAACAAAAATTGAATTGAGTTCTTGAAAATGCTAATAAAATATTTTATATTATAAATTAACGTGGCAATCAAACTAAACCCATTAAGACTCACAAAAGTAACAATGGTGGCTCTTGAAGGCACTAACTCCCTTGAAGCACATTAACACTGAGCGAGTCCAAGAGAATTCATAAAAACAACAAAAACTTTTACGGAATGATAAAACTACAGCGAGGTAAAAAAAAACAAAATCATCTAGATGAAGTAATTAAAAAAAATAGTACTTATTGAATTCCATTACATTATTCATAGCTAGCCACACCGAAGAAATGAAAAAAAAATAGACCGGCCAACAAAAATAGTATAACTCCTCGGGCCTTGTTGAGGGAGAATCAACAGTGATCGACAAACAAAACAAGTTCTCAGCACCCTCATATAGCTTTCTGTACAAAAAGATATTGACCGAACTCTCCAAACTCTCCACAAAAAAATAAGAAATAAATATATTTATCTGTTGAAAAATAGAGTAGTTGCAACATGAAAATCCAAGAAATTCAAAATCTCCAATATCTTCACCATAAACCTCGAAAAGTAAAAGAATATAAACAATAAGATCATCCGGTAAAGCCTCAAAAAAATCGCACTCTTCAATCCCACCTCCAACAGTAGCAATAGTAACGACATCTTTGGACGAAGACAAGAACAACTTAGGCCTTTTATCTCGACCATTCGTTTGTTCTCCAAGAACCCCATCTCTGCTTCTTCTCTTGGATGATATTCTTAGGCGAAAACAATCTTGTTCATCAGAACACGTGTTCACAATAAAAGAGATAAAAAAGGAAGAATCAGGAAATTACCAAAAAAAATTAGCTTCAATGTAAACAAAATATTGCCTGAACCATGTGAGTACATAAATCGATTATGATGCAACTTCTAATAGAGAGAGCGACAGAAGAAAAAATTGGAGAGAAAAAAAAGAGAGAGCGGCATAAGGCGTTGAAGCAAAAGAGAAGAAAAAGGCAGCGGCAGAGAAAAGTAAAAGCAAGAAAAAAGCAAAATCAAAAGCAAAAACTCACGAACTAACGACAATCATTATGCCACGTCATCTGAGGCCACCATCAGGGAACACACATCAGTCACGTTAGCAGTGGTGAGCAGCTGTCCAGCGAACGATGAAGGACGATGAAAGTGTGAGGGTCGCACTTAATAGGAATACTTCTAAAGGAGTACCCCTTATCTTAGATGATGAACCATGTGAATACATAAATCGATTATGATGCATCTTCTAATAGAGAGAGCGGCAGAAGAAAAAATTGGAGAGAAAAAAAAGAGAGAGAGGCAGAAGGCGTTGAAGCAAAAGAGAAGAAAAAGGCAACGGCAGAGAAAAGTAAAAAGAAGAAAAAAGAAAACCCTAAAGCAAAAAGTCACGAGACGAACTAACGACAATCCTTATGCCACGTTATCCGAGGCCACCATCAGGGAACACACATCAGTCACGTCAGCAGTGGTGAGCAGCTGTCCAGCGAACGATGAAGGACGACGAAAGTGTGAGGGTCGCACTTAATAGGAATACTTCTAAAGGAGTGCCCCTTATATTAGATGATGAACCATGTGAATACATAAATCGATTATGATGCATCTTCTCATAGAGAGAGCGGCAGAATAAAAAATTGGAGAGATAAAAAAGAGAGAGAGGCAGAAGGCGTTGAATCGAAAGGGAAGAAAAAGGCAGCGGCAGAGAAAAGTAAAAGTAAGAAAAAAGAAAACCCTAAAGCAAAAACTCAAGAGACGAACTAACGACAATCCTTATGCCACGTCATCCGAGGCCACCATCAGGGAACACACATCAGTCACGTCAGCAGTGGTGAGCAGCTGTCCAGCGAACGATAAAGGACGACGAAAGTATGAGGGTCGCACTTAATAGGAATACTTCTAAAGGAGTGCCCCTTATATTAGATGATGAACCATGTGAATACATAAATCGATTATGATGCATCTTCTAATAGAGAGAGCGGCAGAATAAAAAATTGGAGAGAAAAAAGAGAGAGAGAGGCAGAAGGCGTTGAAGCGAAAGAGAAGAAAAAGGCAGCGGCAGAGAAAAGTAAAAGCAAGAAAAAAGAAAACCCTAAAGCAAAAACTCACGAGACGAACTAACGACAATTCTTATGCCACGTCATCCGAGGACACCATCAGGGAACACACATCAGTCACGTCAGCAGTGGTGAGCAGATGTCCAGCGAACGATGAAGGACGACGAAAGTGTGAGGGTCGCACTTAATAGGAATACTTCTAAAGGAGTACCCCTTATATTAGATGACTAGTTGGCGAAAACCACGCCAGCGCGGTGTATTATATGTAATAATAACCTTTTGTAATTTTAATTTAGTGTAATAGATATAAATAATATAATATTTGTTGCAAAAAAATTATATAAGTATATATATATATGTATAATATTTACGGTTCATATTACCATAAGCTTGTTATTTATTTTATGTGTTATACATGTATGTACATATTTAAAGAGTTTCATAATATATATGATTGGCAATTATTGTATACACACATTAATACATCTACATATATTTATATACTATATGTAATTTTGTATATTTTCATATATTAGATTTATTTTGATATTATTGCACATAATGTGGACAATACGTACTCACTCATACTATATATATTACCACACATTATAAAAATCAGCAATTTTTTTTTATATTTGCACACATTACAATGTATATGAATTACACATTAACACATTTGGTAATCCTATAGTAATTTTCATATTAGAAAATTTTTAACGCGTTATTTCTATTTGCATATTACATATATACCTGACTATATATTTTATTTATCAAATATTTATTAACACACACCAATGTCTGTTAATGCATATTACATGCATTGTCATATAATTTGAATACTTATATACATTATATTGATTTACACAAATTATATATTATATTAATTAACATGGGAATCATTTCATAAATTCAAAACAATGAGAGGAAAGTAGATATATTTATACACGCGAATCAGTTTACATATTAAATGCGGTTAGTTTACATATTAATTGCACAAAATTTGCTAAAGCAAGAGTCTCTTTCTTCCAAAAGCTACAATAAGAGTGCTGCAAAATATTTTACAAATTAAGCATACTTATAGATGATTTGTTTAAATAGAATAATACTACAATGCCTCAATGACAATAGTTCCCTATTAAGATTCGTCATTCGAAGAAATATGGACATCCATAGCAAATTTCTTTGGGATGTCATCAGCAGCTTGAAACTCACATATGTCTCCAACTTGTATTCCATTATCAATGACGAACTGTCTCCATCCACCAGCAAAGACAAAGCATTTCTCTTTCACAAGATAATTAATCGTCCATTGTTTGTCATTAGTACTTAGAAAAATTTTCTGTGACTTTTTTGGCATGTACATACGTGC
Organism: Ophiorrhiza pumila; assembly: GCA_016586305.1. NCBI lineage: Eukaryota > Viridiplantae > Streptophyta > Magnoliopsida > Gentianales > Rubiaceae > Ophiorrhiza > Ophiorrhiza pumila. The sequence continues at coordinate 21,323,735 of BLIW01000007.1, read as the reverse complement.
CTATTGGGATTTCAAATTCTGCACTTGGATAAAACATTTTTAGTGGTATAATATTAAAAACAGTCAACATAAATACTATCATGTAGCGATTAGTGTTTGATGATAGCAACCAGCTAATTGCAAACTTGCTTATTCAGAAGTCTGGTAAAAAATAAGTATAAATATTATAATAATGGATTAAGAATCAGATAATTAACATTTTGGCCAAACAATATAATCAATCTATACTAAACAATATATGAAATAGCATGTGTATCTAGGCATATAAAATTACCAATGTAAACCCAGCTGATACATATGCCTTGGACATAACGATGATCATATTGTGGTTGCTTTCTTCGCGAAAATTTGTAGTGTCATTCGTCAGTGATCCTGTCTTTGGAAGTTTCGTTACCATTGGTGCAATGTTTCCCTCCTCATAAACTTAGACATAAAAACATGAAATCAAGGTAAATGAGTTAAATTGAATGTAAAGAGCACATAATATAGAATAAACTAATTGAGGATTATATACATTATACAATATGACTAATGTAGTAAGACTTATTATTAAGAAATTAATAAATTAAAATAAACTGAAATAGAAGGATTACCATTGTCATTTGTACGAATTCGACTAAGGATTGATCTCTTTCTTTTTGCCGCATTGGCATCTATATTGTCTGCGTTCCGCACTTTATTTAGCTCAAATGTGCAATCTTTTGGAGTATCAGGATGATGAAGATGAAGAGGCTGTCCATCTTCATTAGCTTGTGAGTTCGTAGGGTTAATCTTGAATTGACTGAAAGAAGGGCATTTTTTTTGTGTACACACCAGTGCTAGTTCGAGAATCAATAAAGTAATTTGACTCTTTCTCACATGATGTTTCACCCCTAAATACTATTGTGCGGATAGCCTGATGTTTGGGTATTCGAAAGTAATTAAATCTCCTTCTTGAAGTTGATAGTCTTTGACAAAACCCTCCCATTCTCCAGCAAAATAGAAGACATTTGAAGACTCGACGACATCGAATTTCCACGATAGCATTCCAGAGTGGGACACAGTAACAGTAGATGGAAAAGTTTGTTTTGCAACAAGGGAAAAATATTCGGGAATATGCTGCATTTCAAATTTTCAATTTCAATTTTGTTTATAAATGTATATGCAAAATATGCAATCAGAGTTCATCTGACTATACTTTTAACAATTATTATACTAAAATGGCATACAAAATGTAACATTTAATTGATAAGTATGGTTAATAAATGTAAATAGAATTTGCAAACTACTCACGTTACTGTCAAATTTTATGAGCACCCAATTATTCCAGAACAACAACAAAGGACAAAAATAAGTTGATCATTATACTCTGTAACCGATTTTAAACATTGTTTTTTATTGTAGAAATAAGTTGATCACAACGAAGAAATAATTGTAGCAGAAAATTGAATTGTTAACAGGAAACTGCAGTAAAAAGGTATATTGTAGAAAGATGTCCACGTCACTGAATAACTGTAAATTTGATTTTAAAAGTGATATAATGTTGCTAGTTAAAATAAGACGATTGAAAGAAACGTTTGTAGGCTATTCTTTTGGGTTTAAATCATCTAAGAATGTTCAAATTTGATGCACATAAATACTCGAAAGAACATAAGTAAATACGATTGAAGTTCGGTTAAAAGAGGTAAATAATGTAGAGTGGACACTAAAGAAGAGAATGATACCTCTTTTTTCTTGAATTCAGCTTCCAATGTGACGGAATCCTTTAGAAATATTCGAATTGATATCACCTATTGAAGTTAGAAGAGGAAACAGAGATAATCGGGATACAAGGAGAAGATGATGACGATTAGGTTTTAGTGTAACTGTAAATTTTTTATATCGTTTTTTATTTCTTTCATTTCTATTTTTAATTCTTTTAAATCTTCTTGTTTATTTGATGTTCTAACACAAACTCCTGGAATTGATGAATATGAATATGTATTATATAGAGTAGTTAAATTAAATGCTTCAACAAATTCTGGTTTATTATCTTCTTGTATAATTAAATCTTTTAATTTAACTAAATATTCTCTCTGTTCTATAGGATCCTTTATTTTACTTATTATTTCAAATAAAATGTCTTTGTTATTCTTTTCTTCTGTAATAACATTAATACATTTACATGGTGATGTTTCATCTGAATAATATTCACTATCACTATCAGTTTGTAATTCATTGATATTTTGATCACTTTTTTCCGATTCATCTCTAATCATAAGTTTCATTAGTTTTTCTCTTAATTCTTTATCATTGTCATTACTAAATATTTCATTAATTCGTTTTTTTGTTTTGCAATTAGTTGCAATGTGGCCTGGTTTGCCACACTTATAGCAAACTAATTTCTTCTTTCTATATTTCTTTTTCTTATATTCCCTATTTGGTCTATATTCATTTTGATATATATGACATTGATTTAGTTTACGGTATCATTTCCTGAATTTTTTATGTGTAAGTAATTCTTTTATTATCTCTTGACGGAGCTCTTACACCTTGGATTCCAAAGGCTTCACAAAAAGATCCTAATTCTCTTCTTTCTGATCCATATTTGATTTGTAATTTTAATTCTTGACATAATTTTAATCCTTCTTCTTTTACTAAAGCAATTAAATGTCCAAATGTCCAGGTAGTGAAATTAATCTCTTCTTGTCCTGTTGATGCTTTTATAGCATTAAATATTCTTTGAGAAAATAAATTTGGTAATCCAGTAATGAATTTTTCTTTCCGAAAAGGTTGTAAACAATCTGGTCTTTTATATAAATAAGTAATGAACATATCTTTATACCATCTAAAATCAGTAAGGGTAGGACATTTTAAATTTGTTAAAAATATTTGAGAACTTTTTTGGTCTTGAGAAGGGTTTCCTAAAAAATGAACTGTTAGTGCAAATATTAAAAAATCCGCACAATCTGATACTTTTATTTTTCTTGGTTCTCCATTATCATTTTTTAATATATTTCCTAATACATCTTTTTCATCTTCTTCTTTTGTATGTTTCATGACATCTTCTCTATCTTGTGCAGTGAGTAAATTATCCCACCAATTTTTTAATTGTCCTGTAAATCCTGCAACAAATGCTCCAGCTGTTGTTTTTTGATCAAATCTTTGTTGTTTATATGCAGCTTTTGCCATTCCCATTTCTTGTAATACTCTTAAGATTTCGTATTCAGATTTACCATCTACATTCCATTCATATATTTCTCTTCCATCATATTCTGTTGCTCTAAATTTTCCTCTTTATTCTATTTGTAAATCTGGAGGTGTTAATTTTAGGTAATAGTTTTTTCTTTGATATGGTGCATATTTTATTTGATCATTATAGTATTTTTTCGACTTATAGGGTTTATACTGTTTTCTTATTCTATTTATTTCATTAAATTCATTTTCAATGTTATCTATTTGTTCATATATTTCTTCATTTTCTGAACTTAACTCTTTTTCACTATCTATTTCACTATCATTTTATTGCATTGGGTTTGTTAATTGAATATTTTGAATTTGACTTGTTTTACTTGTACTGGGATTGGTTTCTTCTAATTTTTTTAAAATCTTTTGTAATGTATCTTGTTCATTATTTGGGAATTGTAAATTTGAAAATACATCATTTACTTGAAAATGAGGTTTTGCTATTTCATTTGGAAAGTTTAAACTGCTATTTTTAAAAGGGTTTTTTATTATCGATTCTTTGTCTTTTATTTTTTCTTTTGGAATTGTTTTTTATTTTTGTATGAACTAAATCTACTTGATGTGCTATTGTTGATAGTATTTGATTTGAATAATTTAATTGTTGATTAATTTTTTTAATATTTTCGATTTCTACTACCCCTTTTTCTTCTCTAGCCTCTCTAAATGGAGTAGCTACTGCTTCTCCTTTTGTTGTTTGAATTTTTATATTTAAAAGAGGTGGATGTACTGAACTTTGTACTTCTCCCCCAATTATATTCCATTTTTTATATAAAGATGTTTGTACATTTATACTATCATTTATATATAATTTTTTACTTCCTATATTTTGTGTTTCATATTCTAACCATGAAAAGAAGGGAAAATTAAATATGTGCACATATGAAATATGTTAAAATATAAGAAGAACGTGCAAATATTTAAAGTATGTGAAAATGTAAATATATGCAATATATGTAGCGTCGAAAATATGTGAAAAATAAGTAAAAAAGTTTAGTGTGATAAATAATTAAATATGTGTCAATATATAAAAATATGTTTAGTATATACATATATGCGTAGTATGTATAAGTGTGTGTATAAATATGTATAATATGTGTAGTATCTAACACATATACATTGTAATGTGTGCAGATGTAAGAAGAATTTGCAAATATTTATAATGTGTGAGAATGTATATAGTATATGTATATACGTAGTGTGCACATTATGTGCAAAATGTGTACAAATCTATAATGTCAAAATAAGTGTAATATATGCAAAAATACGAAAGTGCGTATAGTGTATGCATATATATGTATATGTATAAGTGTGTGTACAAGTATTGGCAACCATGTATCTTATGAAAATGTTTAAATATGTATAAACATGTATAGCGAGTGAAGTTATGGGTAGGTTTGTGGAAATATTAACCATAAATGTTAGTACATGTATTGTGCAACAAATATTATATTATTTATATCTATTATACTGAATTAAAATTATAACGGGAAATAACATATAATTACAGCTTGCCAACTAGTTGGAGTATACATGTCACCATTAAAATGGTTATGAATGAAGTATGAGGAATCCTCACATAAAGTGTGACTATAAAAAATCAAAAGCATATCCATTATTGTACTTAAATATAAGAAGGCCACCTTCTTGCAAGCATTGATCTTTCACAAAATTCTCTATTGTTCAGCAAAATACAATACATTGGCAATTTTAATGATTGCAGTTTCTAGGAAAGCAAATCTGAATGATGCACATTTAGTTTTTGTGGCAAAATGTATTTCAATCTTTTTGAAAAATGCTTTGGGATAGGTTGTAAAATTGAATACATTTTAAAAATCATCTCATAAATACACATAAGTCAATGAAATACAATAAAAATATACTTCCATATTCATTTAGAATCTGTTTGGATAGTGTATTTTTTTGCTTTTATACGGGAATCTTTTTTCTTGGTATTTATTATAGAAGTGAACATTTTGAGAATATTTGGATTAATAAGTTTATTTTGGGGGGAATTTATAGTGAAGAATTTAATTAGTAAAATTTTAAAATTCAAATTATAATTAATATTTTATAAGTTTGTTTGATGGGAAATTGTATTAGAAAGAATTGTTCAGTAATAAAAACTAAAAATTTAAATTCAAATTTAATATTTTATTTATTAATAATATAAAAATTATTGCAGAAAAAATTATTACTTTATTATTGTTTTTATTTTAAGAAATTTTAGTTGAAAAATAGACAAAACAAATAATTCATTTTGATTTTGTTAAATAAAGCACTAATTTACTATCAAACAAATAGAGCCTTAAAAATTATAGTAGGTTGCATTTATATAGGTTCTAAGAATAAGCGTGGCTTCAACTTTTCAATCTTAGATGCTGTCGTCCTCATATATGCAAGTCACGTGTTTTTTTCCATTTACCCTAAACGACGTCGTTTTCATTTTTAATGTTTAGGTTTTCACCTATTTTCATTTCTTCTTCCGCTCTCCAGATCCCCTATCCCTCAAAACCCATCCTGTCTGATGAGAATGAACCGTGTCCATGTCCAAAGTGTCAAAGACAAATTTTATGTGCTGAAAGATTCTGCCAGAGTTTGGTATTCTTGACATATCTCTTTCGATATAACTCAGAATTTGGTGATTCAAGAAGCTCTGAAACGATAAGAGATAGAGCTACAACGTTTATGTTTTACGTTTTGTGAGATTCGGATGTTATCATCGTCAAACGTGCATACAAATTTGAGTTATGTGATTCTGACAGATTACCGTCGCGAAGTTCATGGACTACATTGAAGACCAAGACTTGGCGTGCTTGGACTCTGTGTTTTGGATCACGCCATTTTGGGTTAATCTTAGTATTTATTTATGTTATTTTAATTAATTCCAATTAACATTTTTAATGGGCTTAATTGTGGCAATTTTATTTAAGTGTTAAGTTAATTACTTGGCCCAATTATCTTGCATGATAATTAGGAAAGTAATCTTTTAGGAAAGTTGGTGTTTTTGAAAAGCAAATTTGCACTTTGCTTCCTCACCAAAATAGTTTCTTTGTTTCCTTTTAGGATTAGAAACTAGTTTGTTAGTTTGTTAGTAGGATTAGGAAACATGATTGGCAATTATCCCACATTGGAAAAATACCAATCATTGACACTTTTTGTAGCCTATTTAAAGGGCCTTTCTCTTAACGTTTTATACAATGAATGAATTACAAAATTTATCTTTGCTAAAAAGAAATTTACATCATTGAAAAGTTGTAAGACGTGAGTTATTCTTCTAATTTTAGTTGAATATTCATAAGACTCGCGAAGCCTATAGTGAGGAGCTTTAGGTGAGCTTACCCGTTCTAGATTTATAGAACACGCCAAACTGATAGGTTTAACTTTTGATTTACATTAGTTGAGCTGATTCTTTTTGTGTTAACGTTAGGGTTTGGTTGCTTCAATCTTTGATACCAATTGATACGAGATGACCTAGGAAAGATCCTTGATCACACGAATCTCCGCACACTTAGGACCGTTGTTACACCAAAAACACAAACAAGACACGAACAAAGAACTCAATGCAGAATTGTAAAGGAACAAAAAGGATTGATTGAAGCAACCAAACCCCAACGTTAACACAAAATGAATCAGCTCAACTAATGTAAATCAAAAGTTAAACCTATCAGTTTGGCGTATTATATAAATCTAGAACGGGTAAGCTCGCCTAAAGCTCCTCACTATAGGTTTCGCGGGTCTTATGAATATTCAACTAAAATTAGAAGAATAACTCACGTCTTACAACTTTTCAAGGCTGTAAATTTCTTTTTAGCAAAGCTAAATTTTGTAATTCATTCATTGTATAAAACGTTAAGAGAAAGGCCCTTTAAATAGGCTACAAAAAGTGTCAATGATTGGTAGTTTTTCAATGTGGGATAATTGCTAATCATGTTTCCTAATCCTACTAACAAACTAACAAACTAGTTTCCTAATCCAAAAGGAAACAAAGAAACGATTTTGGTGAGGAAGCAAAGTGCAAATTTGCTTTCCAAAAATACCAACTTTCCTAAAAGATTACTTTCCTAATTATCATGCAAGATAATTGGGCCAAGTAATTAACTTAACACTTAAATAAAAATGCCACAATTAAGCCCATTAAAAACGTTATTTGGACTTAATTAAAATAACTTAAATAAATCCTAAGATTAACTCAAAATGGCGTGATCCAAAACACAAAGTCCAAGCACGCCAAGTCTTGGTCTTCAATGTAGTCCATGAACTTCGCGACAGTAATCTGTCAGAATCACGTCACTCAACTTTGTATGCACGGTTGACGATGATAACGTCCGAATCTCGCAAAACATAAAACATAAATGTTGTAGCTCTATCTCTTATCGTTCCAGAGCTTCTTGAATCACCAAATTCCGAGTTATATGAAAAGCGATATGTCAAGAATACCAAACTCTGGCAGAATCTTTCGGCACATAAAATTTGTCTTTGACACCTTGGACATGGACACGGTTCATTCTCATCCATCCCTCCCTCCTCGAAAAGGATTCGTCCTCGAATCTTCAAATTGAGTTCCATGATCAAACACCAATATCACGAACTCATTGCAAACTCGAGCCAAGTAAAATTGGGAAGATGAAAGTCGCAGCCAACATGATTTTCTATTCTACAAGATCAAACCAAATGTATGAGTTAAAAGAAAATTCAACAATCTAAAACAAGACTTAAAATGATTGTCTTTCACTAAAAGAATGGATCGAGCAGAATATGTTTGCATGTGTGAATCACATAAGGCATGATTATTCTTAACAAGTTGTGCGAGATGTATATTGTTAAAATCATGAAAAACACAACATTGGAAAGAAAATTCATAACAATTATGCAAATATACATCATGTAATAAATGCAAATCAGAAATCCTATTACTAAATGCATCACGAAACAATATTAAAAATAACACTTCATATAAAAACACATGTAGTTTCGAGAATATGAAGATATTCAAGACAAACTTTTTAATAACATGCATAGACACATTAACGACTTTAATATGTAAAGTAAGAAAAAGACTCAAACATTTATTAATGTAATTACAAATATTATCCAAGGATCCATAAGAGTATTCATAGCAATTAAACATATATACATCCCGGATTAAATGTAAATCGCAATAAACAAGTTTTAAACTCTTTTCAAACATGCTAAAGTTATCAAATATGAAAATACAATTCTAAAGAATAAAAACAGAATGTAAACAATCTAATAAATAGATGTAAACATAATACTTTACCTTTTGTAATTTAGAAGAATTTAAGAACTTAGATAACTTATCATATAAGTGTTGAACAACCGGATTACCTCTTTGAACTTGATGGATTGGAATGTGTAACTTCACACCAAAATGTGCAAATTCACGAACCAAATAAGCAAAATAAATGTTATGCCAGCAAGTATAATCAACATAATCAACACTTTTATACTCAATGATTTGAGTAAGTTCAAAATGATAAACATTAAGATTAAAATATAATTCATGTATTAGATAAGCAACATAGCATGTTAAGAAACTATCCATAAACTCATTCAATATAAAATAGTTGAATTTCATAATTGAAGAATTTTGTGAATCAATATGCTTACCAAAACACAAATCATTGAACTCCAATACACATGTTATAAAATTTTGAACTAAAATTTCAAAAGTACGTGAAAAACTTTGAAATTGATTTAAAACAGAATGTAAACTTTGAAAATCAATAATATTGACGTTAACAAAGTTCTTGTCATATAAACTATTGAAATCAATCAATAAAATGCTTACATACTTACCTATCTTACCTTGCTTACCTTGTGGGAAACAAGCTAAGGCAGATTGGACTCCTTCCAATTGATAATGAGTTGTTTCTAACTCCATTAAACACTTAGGAACTCCATGAATCTGCAAAACAGATAAAACAACACTAGGCAAAGAAGCAAGGTTATCACTATCAACAATAAGTACAAAATCCTTGCGAATCATTAAATACAAGTGGTGCCCAACTAGTAATGCTCTTTTAATCTCGCTAGAAGAAGCAAAATAACAAGATTTTGAAACAAATAACTCTCAGCTATTACAAGATTTAGACTCATTCTTTTCGCCTGAGCTAGCTATTACATTGTTCTTCTCTTGAACTTTCTTCTCTTTTGCGGCATTCATATCTTTACAAGCTTGAACAATTTTAGCTTGATCTTCAAAAACTTGAAATGGAGTTAAAGCTCGAAGATTATACCTTTTACCCTTAAAATTAAAGCTGTAGTAATTCTTTTTGGCATGATAAAATACATCACGATCAAATTGCCAAGGTCTACCAAGTAAAATATGACTAGCTTCCATTGGAACAACATCACATACAACTTGATCAACATATTTTCCAATGGTAAAAGTAAACTTTACTTGTTTAGTAACACGAGTTTCTGCTGAATTATTTAGCCATTGAAGTCTATACAGCTTGGGATGTTTCATGCAAGACAAATTCAGCTTATTAACAAGTAAGGTGCTAGCCACATTCGTACAACTTCCACTATCAATGATCACACTACATATCTAATTTTGAACCATGCATCTAGTGTGAAAAATATTATCTCTATGCATCAAATCATCATTGAATTGTGGATGTACATTAAGAACTCGCCGAGCAACTAAAGAATAAGCACCAACCTCATATGTTTCAAGATCTTCACTTCCTTCACTTTGGTAATTTTCTTCAAGAGGTGGCATATCGGCACATTCCTCATCATTTTCAACCTCTCCTTTATCATTTACGAACATCAATTTCCTAGTTGGACAGTCAGATTGAATGTGTCCAAAACCTTGACATTTATAACAACGGATATCCCTAAACCTTTGGGCAGGTTGTGTCGTCGATTTTGGGGCTGTTTCAGTTACCTTTGGGACTGATTTTGGGATTCTTGATGTTGCACTTGAAGATGGATTTGAAGTGAATTGGCGTGGCTTCGTCGATGGAGTGGAGGGAGCCACATTCGGTTTCGAATTTCTTTGCCAAGGTGGAGTTGGTTATGTGAACAAAATTTTACCTTTCATGTGCCTTTCAATCTTAATAGCTTTATGAACAATCTCATTAATATCAACATAACTTTGCAAATCCACATGATAAGCCAAATCAGAATTCATACCTCGAAGGAACTTCTCAATGGTTGATTCGGAATCCTCTTGAACATTGGCTTTAATCATTAGAGCTTCCATCTCATGGTAGTACTCCTCCACGGTTCTACTTCCTTGCACAAGAGAGTGCAATTTTCTGTTGAGTTCTCGATGGTAATGTGAGGGAACATATTTCTTCCTCATGAGGGCTTTCATTTGGTTCCATGTCTTGACCGGAGTCTCACCATCTTGGCGTCTATTTTTCATTACCTCATCCCACCATAAAATGGCATAATTTTTGAGATGCATGAAGGCTAGTCGATATCTTTTCTCCTCGGGATAACTATTTCCTTCAAAGAAGTGTTCAAGTTCTCGAACCCAATCAAAGTATGCTTCGGGATCTGCTTTACCATGGAAAGTAGGCAATGTTAATTTGACAGAACCAATAGCAATGTCAGACTTTTTACCAGATCTTGTAGAACCAACAAACTCCTCCTCCTCCTCCTCATCATCGGATAGAACTTCCTCAAAATTGATATGTCGTGAGGTGGAACTCTTAGTATGGCGTTTTGGATTGGAAACAAAACTATCCATTTGCATTTGTAGTTTTTGAATCATATCAAAAAGTACCGCCATTTCTGATTTATGTTCTCCTTGAGACACATTTTTATCACCGTCCATTGTACCTGCAAGTTAGTGAAAACAAGAAGAAAACAAGTGTAATCATCACGGGTTCTCACTATATGGTGAGTAAATGCTCTCCCTTCTAGTACAAAGGATTTTCTCGTGTATACCCTAACTAACTCTCAACGATAAATCTATCAACTAATTGAGGCTTACTGTTTGTCGATTTTAAGAACAAGCCTCAACTGATTAGTTCAAACAAGTTAATTCATACAAGTAAAGCCAAAGAAGTTTGAAGAAAAAATCACGTCACTAGAGTAATTTAAAGATCATGTATGGGGTATAACCTGATTAACTCCAGAAACTAAAAAAAATAGAAAATATACTAAAAAAGAAGAAGATGGGTTTTTGAATCACTCAATTACAATTAAAAATGAGCAAGATATGGCACTTTCAATATTGGTGATATTCAAAGAACAAAACAAGAACTTTTAGTTCCTTTCTTGGGCTGCTTTTTTTTTGTATATGGTCTGAATTTTTTTTTTCTGAATTGGGCCTCTTTTTTTTATATATATTCGACCTTTTTTTTTTGTTCGGACAAAAACCTTGTACAATTCAAAAGGTTTTTAAGACAAGATTCTAAGATGTTAAGGTTGCTGTCTTGTCTTTAAGGTTGTCTAACCTTATTTTCCTCAAAAATTTCAGCCAACAAGAATTGTAAATATTTCACAAAATATAATGAATTTCAAGATGCCACTTTAACAAGATATCCAAGATTCAAGGTAAGGATCAAGAATCAAGCTCAAGAATCAAATTTTAGCTCTTTCGAAATTTCAAGAAATTCAAGATTTTCAAGAAACTGTACAAGAACTTGTCTTTTTGACTTGTGGTAAAAGTTTGATCGAAACACACTTTAATAAGAATAGAATTATGGAACTAACACAAAAGAAAGATCAAGAATTGAATAAGAAACAAGGAAGTTATGAAATTTCTACCGAAACCCTAGTTTTGACAACCCTAATTGTTTGGACGTGTAAACAGCAATGAAAACTCAAGAATTACACACTATGATGATAAACAAAACAATGCAGAATAGACATGAAAAAAAAAACTGCAGCAAAATGCTAAAGAAAACAGCTCAAGATCGACACAACAATATGCAAAAATCTCTCATAAGACTAGTATGATTTTGGGCAGAATTTAGCACGAATTTTGCATGCGATTTTTGGGCAGAATATTAACGAATTTAAGACTGAATTAAGACACAAATTTACTGCAGTATATTGATTCAAGAACAGCAGTAAAAAGACGCATAAACAGCAGCACAAAAAGATGCGAAAAACAACAAGCAAAAACAATAACGATTTGGACAAAATTCAGCAAGAATTTTCATGCAATTTTGGGCAGAATAAAAACGAATTGAAAAGTTGAATTTATCACGATCTAAGACAACGATATAGACTCCATAACAGAAAGGAAAAGACGCACACAATCTGCAGAATAACGACGCAAAAACAAACAGCAAGAACGACGCAAATTCAAGAACAAAAACCGAAACAAGAAACAAGACTCAATAGAAAGATGAAACCTGAATTCTATGGAACAACCTAGCTCTGATACCAATTGATACGAGACGACCTAGGAAAGATCCTTGATCACACGAATCTCCACACACTTAGGACCGTTGTTACACCAAACACACGAACAAGACACGAACAAAGAACTCAATGCGGAATTGTAATGGAACGAAAAGGATTGATTGAAGCAACCAAACCCCAACGTTAACACAAAAAGAATCAGCTCGACTAATGTAAATCAAAAGTTAAACCTATCAGTTTGGCGTGTTCTATAAATCTAGAACGGGTAAGCTCGCCTAAAGCTCCTCACTACAGGCTTCACGGGTCTTATGAATATTCAACTAAATTTAGAAGAATAACTCACGTCTTACAACTTTTCAAGGATGTAAATTTCTTTTTAGCAAAGCTAAATTTTGTAATTCATTCATTGTATAAAACGTTAAGAGAAAGACCCTTTAAATAGGCTACAAAAAGTGTCAATGATTGTTATTTTTTCAATGTGGGATAATTGCCAATCATGTTTCCTAATCTTACTAACAAACTAACAAACTAGTTTCCTAATCCTAAAAGGAAACAAAGAAACGGTTTTGGTGAGGAAGCAAAGTGCAAATTTGCTTTCCAAAAACACCAACTTTCCTAAAAGATTACTTTCCTAATTATCATGCAAGATAATTGGGCCAAGTAAAAATGCCAAAATTAAGCACATTAAAAACGTTAATTGGACTTAATTGAAATAACATAAATAAGTCCTAAGATTAACCCAAAATGGCGTGATCCAAAACACAAAGTCCAAGCACGCCAAGTCTTGGTCTTCATTGTAGTCCATGAACTTTGCGACGGTAATCTGCCAGAACCACATCACTCAACTTTGTATGCACGTTTGACAATGATAACCTCCGAATCTCGCAAAACGTAAAACATAACAGTTGTAGCTCTATCTCTTATCGTTCCAGAGCTTCTTGAATCACCAAATTCCCAGTTATATCGAAAGATATATGTGAAGAATACCAATCTCTGGCAGAATCTTTCAGCACATAAAATTTGTCTTTGACACCTTGGACATGGACACAGTTCATTCTCATCACTGTCTATCCTCTCTACTCCATCTCCATCATCCTATGTTTTTCTCAACTCAATGAATTTAAATTATCAAGGGAAGGTGACAATGTTGGAGTCAACATCAAAACTATTGAATCATGATACATAATAAGGATCAAATTAAAGAGTATTAACAATGATGATATAAACTCTTATTTCTCATTGTGTACCAACCTTTGATCTTTGAGAATAATAAAATGGAAAATTAGTCTTTGTATTCTTCATTTGATCAATCTCAATCTCAGTCATCCATATCGTCCCTTTCACCATCCTTCATGATTGGTGATGGCTCTTTTAATGAACCTCGGTATCATTATACTGTTGGTGATGAAAAATGATGATTGATAAAAATTAGGGTGAATTAAGCCTCAAACTTTATAGATTAAACGAATCAATCCTATAAATTGACACCTTGGATAGAGTTATTTTAAGTCTCAAGTAGATCCCATGAAGGCTCGAGACTCCAAGAAGGGTTAACATAGAAGAACACGTCAAAAAGCGACAAAGAATAGATACTAAGAAAATCTGCCATGCTTTAGTATTTAGGTCAGATCTCTCATAGTTTAAGTTTGAATTGAGTGATTCAAGGGCATTGGCAATCAAGGATAGAGCTACAAATTTTATGTTTTTGATTTTTCTAATTCTATCAGGATAATAGAGACAAATGGACACGAAGGTGGATGTTGCGATGTGCAACTTCTCATGTCGCAATGTGGATCTATGTTTTGTGAAAATTTTCCTAAATTTTATGGACGTCACAACTTGGGATAATGCACACTGTGGTGTTCGGAGCATAAACAACATAAATAATTTTATTGTTTTTGGGTTTTAAAGATTTTTAAGTTGTCTTTTTGTCATGGTTGTTTCCTAACTTTTTCCTTACATGTTAGGGCTAAAAAATATGTCATATGGGCAATTTTTAGTAGGGTTTCAAGTTGTTTCCTATATAAGTCCATCTATTATGTAATTTTGAAGGGGGATCATAGAGGAGGTCATAGTTTAGAATAGAATAAAAGTTTTTCTCTCTCTTTTTAGGGTTTCTTTTGTTATTCATTTGTAGAGAGAGATCCTTGAGATACCTCAAGGGTTTTGATCGTAGTTTTGCATAAAAGACATCAATCTTTCAAAGGAAACCATACTTTGTTTTTAATTCATCAAAGGAGACCTCTTTATTGTTCTTCAATTAAGGTGTTTTCTTTCCCTTTAAAGTTTACAATTTCTTTACTACTTTTAATTCTTATATTGATGTTGATCTAGCCATGTTATAATAGACTTGTTGTGCTCTTTAAATTTGACATGGGTTTTTGTACTTAAAAGATTGGTCCGGGTTTATTGATTAAGTTAATTATAACGAGTTTTACTTGTAATGTTCTTAATTAATTATGCATGATATTTCGCAAGTGTTATGTATAACCAATATGTTTTGTTTTATGTAGTAAATTACTGGAGATAATTTACCTTTAATTTTGCCTCTCGTCACATTGGGGATTAGCGTATATTGTTTGAAATTTCTCGTGGATTGGTTGTGAATTTGTTCAGCTTATTTTTTCTTAACTCTTGCATCTCGCCACATAGCGGGAGTTTGGGTGGATTAGCATGACATTATCGTGACTTGATTTACCATTGTCTCTCGCCACATAGGAGTGGTTAAATTAGAATGTTGCTTGTTGGTAGTCAACAAGAGATTCTAGGTAAATAGGAGAAGTAAACCTTACATCTCGCCATTTAGGGGGGGTTAATTAACTTATTAACATTAAGTAGGTAAATGCCTTTACTATCCCTTTTCTCTTGCCATATAGAACATGGTGAGCTAGGTTTGTTTGAGCAGGTTGGGTGCTCGGTAAAGAGACCTAAATTATGAGGAATTGTTTACCCTTAATTATAATATTCTCATAATATTAAATTCCTACCCACGATCATTGTAATTCTAGTCATTGTCCTCAACAGTACTTATCACTTAATTACATTAGTTGATTCTTAGCTCTTGAGTAGGATTAATTGTCTAACATCTCTTCTCTTTTTTTTATTTCATATTTTAGTAGTTTGCATATTTAGTTAATTGTCTGATAATTGGTTTTTTGTCACTACTATTTTTGAAGACCTAGGGTATTAATCTTTCTTATTTTGATGTTTAACAAATAATTATGTTTATGCTAATGGTTCAAAAAGCGTTTCAATGTGATAGATATTCAAAAGAAGCCAATCATGGAGCTTTATTGCATGAAGAAAGAATTCGAAGTGCAAAAGATAAAAAAGTTGGTAAATTAGGTCATTTCCCAATCCTAAACCCTAATTGTGTAAATAGCTCAAGAAATTATTTTACTCCTTTTAAGGCTCAAGTGAAAATGATTTCAAAATGATTAGTAGTATTCAAATGCATCTCAAAATGTGAGAAACATACTTGGACAAAGTCACACATAGTTGTACAAATGTTTTGGAAAACGAAAATTGAAAACAAGTTTGAGAAAAATAGGTTCGGACGCTGAGGGCTGAGTTTCGGCCGTCCGAAAGATAGGTTCGGACGACCCTCTTTGCTCAGCTGACCGTCCTAAACTTTGGTGAAAAATGAAGCTCTCAGAAGTTTAGGTTCGTACGATGCAGGGGAGTTTCGGCCGTCCGAAACTCAGTTTTTAACTTAACGGCTAGTTTTTTAAATGTCAAACATTTACGTTTTTTGTCATCTTTTGAGAGAGTATTTATACATGCTAAAGCATGAAAAAATAGCAAGACACTACACTTGATTCCCTAAGCTCTCAATCTGAAAGACACTCTCTACAACTCTTGCACTTCACTTTGATTTTTCAAGAAACAAAAAAATTTCATGAGCCTTTCTTGAGTATTTCACTTCATTCTTGAGCTATATAGTTTGAGTTGTAATTTTTATTGTAGGAATTATACTGTGAGCTTCACTTCATTTTATCCACCCTAATTGAGAACTGTTGCTTCTTTTCTAAACAAACATTGTAAGGATTTGTAAAAGGTTTCTCAAGTGAGAGTAAAAACCTAGAACTCATAGCTTGGGATAGCTAGTGAGAAGGTTGTACCTTGTTTGGTTGTAAAAGTGGCTCTTTTGATTTCACTACTGAAAGGAGATCATATCATAGTGAAAAGGTTTGAAATCCTAAGTTGGGAAACTTAGGTATCGGATGTAGAGTACTCCAAGGGGGAGTCTTGAACCACTATAAATCGATTGTGTCTCTGTTTTCCTTGCTTTCATTCTTGCCATTATATTATCTTGTTTATGCTTTGATTTGGTGGAACTGAGATTGGAATATTGACTCATTGTGTTTTCTGGTTCATTATTACTACATATTACACTTGCTGCAAACTCACACTACTCACTTCTTATTGTTGAATTTTGAATTGATTAGTTTATAGAATTTTTGAAACCTAATTCACCCCCCCTCTTAGGTTGCCTTAGAGCTTACAATTGGTATCAGAGCTTAGACTCTATTTGCTTAGCCTTATCAACCTTAGAGTAAAAGATTATGGCAACAAACAATGTTATGTTTATGGAGGGACAATCTATTTCTAGGCCTCCAATGTTCAATGGAACCAACTATAGCTGTTGGAGGGATAGGATGGAAATTTATCTTAAATCCATTGATATTGAGATGTGGTATAATGTTAAGGAAGGACCATATAAAGCTGAGATAACTATAGGGGATGAAACTAGAGAAAAGAAGAGGAGTGAACTTAATGAAACCGATAGGAAAAACCTCACTCTAAATGCTAAGGCCACAAATGCCTTATATAACTCACTAGATGTAAATAAATCCAGTAGAGTTAAGGGATGTAAAAATGCTCATGACATGTGGAAGAAACTTAGGGAAATACATGAAGGAACCGAAGATGTTAAAGAAGAGAAGAAATCATTATTAGTAACACAATATGAAAGCTTTAAAATGGATAGTAATGAATCTATAGACAAGATGTTTTGTAGATTCAATAGCATAATTAAAGATTTGGAGAACTTAGGAAAAGTTTATCCCTTAGGTGAGCAAAATAGAAAAATCTTAAATTCATTACCTAAGGAATGGGAGTCAAAAGCAATAGCAATTGAAGAAGCTAAAAATCTGAGAGAACTACCCATAGATCAACTAATTAGTTCTCTTATGTCATATGAGCTGAAGATTAAGTCAAAAACTCAAAAAGAAGAAGATACTAAAGCTAGAAAGAACATAGCACTTAAAGTGTCAAAGAATGAGAATGATGATAAGGAAGATGAGGAAAATATAAATGAACAAGATAATGATGATCTTGTATTTCTTACTAGAAAACTATCTAGGATGATCCAAAGTAGGAAAAACAAGTTTAACAAAGGAAAAAACTTTAGGAGCAAAGATTGGATGGAAGAAAAGGGGGAAACATGAAAAATCAACAAATGTTTTGAATGTAACCAACCTGGACATTTTATTGCAGATTGTCCAAGAAGAAAGAAGGAGTTCAAACAAGACAAGAAAGGCAAATGAAGAAGCTTCAAGGTCACATGGGATGATGACCAATCCGAAAAGGAAACCGAAGGAGAAGAAGAAGGAGTTGCTAACATGTGCTTCATTGGAATTGAAGACCATGAGGTAAGTATCTCTTCTAGTGATGATGATGATGATAATTGCAATGATCAAGATGAACTTGAGCTGTACATTGCTAGGTTAGTAGATGAGTTAAAGAAATCCAAGACTCAAAACAAGAAGTTTAAAGCAATAGTTGAAGAAATCACTACATATAATCAAGAGTTAACCTCTAAACTTGATAGTGTAGAAAAAGAAAACTGTATATTAAAAACTGAGAATGAAAAATTAAAAATAGAAAACAATAAGGTTAGGGAAAAAGCTAAAAAATATGATAAAATTAAGCAAGAACATATAGGATTAAGAAAGAGAATTGAAGACCTTAGTGATTGTTTAGTAAAATTCACTCAAGGAAAGGATAATCTAGAGAAACTCTTAGGAAGTCAAAGAATGGGAAATAGTAAGTATCGATTAGGATATTCACATGATGTAGGTCAAAGCTCCAACTCCAAACCGGTGAAAATTACTCATTTATCACATAATCATGAGAAAGGAGTGAAGAATTTTAGAACTAGACCTCACCAACACTATAGGTATGGAATGCATAACTCACATAACCAAAGTCATGTATATGAAAGATATAACTTGGAACCTAGGTTTATCAATGCTAGGCCTTATCCTTAATATAAGACTTCAAATTCTTTTAAATATCATGTAATATGTGATTATTGTTGTAAAAAGGGACACACCTCAACAAAATGTTTTGCTAGACTGGAAGTAAACAATGGATCAAAAACATGGATAAGGAAAGATATCAATGTTATGAAAGCTTGAGTGGTTAAAGTCACACATTGATTCTTGAATGTAGGTATGTTTAAAAAATACAATTTTGGATACAAAATGGTTCCTTGATAGTGGATGCTCAAGACACATGACCGGTAATCCCTCATTGCTTAATAACTTGGAAACAAGAAATAAAGGTCATGTTACTTTTGACAATGATAAAAAGGGGAAGATTATTGGTATTGGTAATGTAGCCAATAATAATAGCAATGTGATTGAAAATGTGCTTTTGATTGATGACTTGAAATTCAATTTGATTAGCATAAGTCAAATATGTGATAAATATCTTGATGTGTTGTTTAAACGTGAAAAATGTGTTGTTATTGATCCAATAGATGGTAAAATAGTTCTTACCAGATCTAGGCATAACAATGTGTATATGCTTCATTTGTGTGATATTATGGAACAAGAAATGAAATGTCTTAGTGTGGTACAAGACACAACTTGGTTGTGGCATAGGAGGCTAGCTCATGTGGGAATAGATCACATAAATAATCTAGTAGCAAAAGAACTAGTTAGAGGCTTACCTACACAGAAATATGAGAAAGATAAAGTATGTGATTCATGTCAATATAAAAAACAAACTAAGAGTACATTCAAACCTAAAAACATGGTTACTACTTCAAAACCCTTGGAATTAATACATATGGATTTGTTTGGACCTTCACAAACTTCAAGTTTAGGTGGCAGAAGATATGCTTTTGTGATCGTAGATGACTATTCTAGGTACACATGGGTAATATTCTTGGCACATAAAAGTGATACATTTAAAGAATATGCTAGACTGTTTAAAAGGATTCAAAATGAGTTAAGTTTGAATGTGGTGAAAATAAGAAGTGACAATGGAACCGAATTTGTAAATGAAAGCTTTATAAATCATTGTGATGAAAATGGTATTACACATAACTTTTCAGTAGTTAAATCACCTCAACAAAATGGAGTATTTGAAAGAAAGAATATAACACTTCAAGAAATGGCTAGAACTATGCTTTGTGAAAATAAATTGCCAAAATATTTTTGGGCTAAAGCGGTTAACACCACATGTTATGTCATGAATCTTGCTTTAATTAGACCAATGCTGAAGAAAACTCCATATGAATTGATCTATAAAAAAACTCCAAATGTAGGATACTTTAAAGTTTTTGGTTGTAAGTGCTTCATTCTAAATGTAAATGACACCTTAGGAAAATTTGATAAGAAATCGGATGAAGGAGTATTCTTAGGATATTTAGAAATTAGAAAAGCATATAGGGTATACAACAAAAGAACTTTAATAGTAGAAGAAGCAATTCATGTAAACTTTGATAAAGGTAATACAAGTAAAAATCATGAAGAAAGTGATGAAGAAATAGGAATAGAAGAAAATCCATCAAATAAACTAGATAAAAATGAAATAGAAAACAATCCATCTAAACAAATGAACCCTCCTCAAAATGATGATACTCAAACTTTAGATGAAAGTTCACAAAAGAATGATCTTCCAAAAGCTTGGAAGTTTATCTGTAATTATCCTAAAGAATTAATCATATGAAGTCCCTCTAGAGGAGTCAACACTAGGTCATCATTGCATTTAGATAATAACTTCGTCTTCCTCTCACAAATTGAGCCAAATAATATAAATGAAGCCTTAAAAGATGATAATTGGATCGTAGCTATGCAAGAAGAATTAAACCAATTTGAAAGAAGTAAAGTATGGAATCTAGTAGAACGGCCTAAAGACACTTCAATTATAGGAACTAAATGGTGTTTTAGGAATAAACTAAATGAAGTAGGAAATATAGTAAGAAACAAAGCTAGATTGGTGGCTCAAGGGTATAGGCAAGAGGAAGGTATAGACTATGATGAAACTTTTGCTCCCGTAGGAAGGCTTGAGTCTATCCTCATGTTACTTGCATATGCCTGTTTCAAAGGGTATAACTTTTTCAAATGGATGTTAAAAGTGCTTTCTTAAATGGATTTATTCAAGAAGAAGTATATGTAGAACAACCTCCTGGATTTGAAAGTAATAAATTTCCTAATCATGTATATAAATTGGTCAAGGCATTGTATGGACTAAAACAAGCTCCTAGAGCGTGGTATGAAGGACTTAGTGGATTTCTAATAGAAAAGAACTTTCATAAAGGCATAATTGACACTACTTTGTTTACTAAGTATTGTGATATTGATTTGCTAATTGTACAAATATATGTTGATGATATAATATTTGGTGCTTCAAATGAAACATTATGTGAAGAATTTTCAAATTTGATGAAAGACGAATTTGAAATGAGTATGATGGGAGAACTAACATTCTTTCTTGGGTTACAATTAAAAAATGGATGATGGCATTTTCATAAGTCAAGAAAAATATACTAAATAGTTACTTAAAAAATATGGCATGGAAGACTCAAAACCTAATGGAACACCTATAATCACTTCTACTAAATTAGACAAAGATGAAGATGGTGTAAAAGTTGATAAAACACAATATAGGGGAATGATAGGAAGTTTACTTTATTTGACGGCTAGTAGGCCGGATATTATGTATGCTTTGTGCTTATATGCTAGATTTCAATCATGTGCTAAACAATCACACTTGTTGGCTGTAAAAAGAATACTTAGATATCTCAAAGGAACGATAGATCATGGATTATGGTACCCTAGGACGAACACATTTGAATTAGTAGGGTTTACCGATGCCGACTTTTTCGGATGTAGGGTTGATAAGAACAGCACGAGTGGGACGTGTCAATTCCTAGGAAAAACTCTTGTGTCATGGTCTAGTAGAAAACAAGCTTCCGCATCCTTATCAACGGCGGATGCTGAATACATAGCTGCCGGAAGTTGTTCTTCTCAAATCCTTTGGATGAAGCACATTCTTCTTGATTTTGGTTTAGATTTTGGGTGTGTATCCATTAAATGTGATAACACTAGTGCCATTAATCTAACCAAGAATCCCATTCAACACTCTAGGTCAAAACACATTGACATTAAACATCACTTCATTCATGATCTTGTTCAAAATAAGGAAATTCATATAGAATATATTTCCACTAAAGAACAATTGGCGGATATCTTCACCAAACCACTCCCGGAGGACCAATTTTCTCTCTTAAGAGGTAACATTGGTGTAGTACAACTCAAGTGATCCGAAAACATCGATTTTATTTCTCAAAAATGAATTCTAAAAATTCATAAAAGTTTCGGACGCTAGCTTCGGACGCACAGAGCCGTCCGAACCTAATGTTCAGTAAGGAGTAAAATTTTTCAGAAGTTTCGAACCCTGGTTCGGACGCACTAGACCGTCCGAACCTAAACTTCTGAGAAGGCTGAATTTTTCTGGAGTTTCGGACGCTAGTTTCAGACGCCTTTCCAAGTTTCGGCCGTCCGAAACTATCGTATCATGCTTAAAAATCCTGATTTTCAAACACTTTTCCAAAATTCTTCCAAACGCTTCAAACCCTTGTTTTCGCGCCTCTCAAACTCAATACTGAGTTCTCACCGATTATTTTCAAAATTGTTACATTAGAATCATTCCTTGTCATCTAAAGAACACTTTCACCGATTCCAAACACACAATTTCCCAACAAATATCATCAAATTACTTCATACCCTAGAATTTGGGTGAATATCAATTTGTCTAAATTTGGCGTTGTTTGATTGAATTTCTTCAATCAAAGTGTGCTCTCCTCCTCCACTCAAGAATTTCACACGCCGTAAGTCATCAACATAAGTTCCTCAAGGTACATCCACATATTCAACACGGTACATCCACTACATCCAATCCTCCATCTCCTTTTATCAATAACGAATGTGCAGCCAAGTATAATAGCTATGTTAAGAAACAAAAGAAAATTATCATGCCTAGGGTTGTTAGAGAAGAGGACATTGGTAGTTTTTCAAATAGTTTAGACTTATTTGATTACCAAGATTGGAAGGAAGTGTTATTTGCCAACAAACCTATTTATACCCCACTAGTTTATGAGTTCTTTGCTAGGGCAAGTGAGGCTCCTGTCAAAAATTTGAATCCTCAACATCGTGTCTTACTTCATATCCTCACAAAGGTAGTTATTCCCAATCATGGTCACAAAGGGGGAAAAGAATACTAGAGAAAAATAAAGCATGTAATGCAAAGGGGAGAAGAATATTAGAGAAAAATAAAGCATGTAATGCAAAGGGAGAAGAATATTTGAGAAAAATAAAAAAATATAAGGGGGAGAAAAATAAAAATAAAAGGGAAGTATACACATACGGGGAGTATGCATTATTTTTCGTTAAAAAGTAAATTATTGCATTTGTTATTTATTCAATCACATAATTTGTTAGTCATCATCAAAAAGGGGGAGATTGTGAAGACCTAGGGTCTTAATCTTACTTATTTTGATGTTTAACAAACAATTATGTTTATGCTAATGGTTCAAAAAGCGTTTCAATGTGATAGATATTCAAAAGAAGCCAAGCATGGAGGTTTATTGCATGAAGAAAGAATTGGAAGTGTAAAAGATACAAAAGTTGGTAAATTAGGTCATTTCCCAATCCGAAACCCTAATTGTGTAAATAGCTCAAGAAATTGTTTTACTCCTTTAAGGCTCAAGTGAAAATGATTTCAAAAAGATTAGTAGTATTCCAATACATCTCAAAAAGTGACAAACATACTTGCACAAAGTCACACATAGTTGTACAAATGTTTTGGAAAACGAAAATTGAAAACAAGTTTGAGAAAAATAGGTTCGGACACTGAGGGATGAGTTTCAGCCGTCCAAAAGATAGGTTCGGACGACCCTCTTTGGTCAGCTGACCGTCCGAAACTTTGGTGAAAAATGAAGCTCTCAGAAGTTTAGGTTCGGACGATGTAGGGGTCCGAAACGTAGGTTCGGATGCCCCGTTGAGGTTTCGGCCGTCCGAAAGTGTCGCGATAAGGTTTTTCATGCTTTCAGATGAGTAGGTTCGGACGACCCCCAGGGTCTAAAAGTACCGTCCGAAACTCAGTTTTTAACATAACGGCTAGTTTTTTAAATGTCAAACAGATACATTTTTTTGTCATCTTTTGAGAGAGTATTTATACAAGCTACAACATGAACAAATAGCAATACAGTACACTTGATTCCCTAAGCTCTTAATATGAAAGACACTTTCTACAACTCTTGTACTTTACTTTGATTTTTCAAGAAAAAAAAAAAGTTCATAAGCCTTTCTTGAGTATTTCACTTCATTCTTGAGCTATATAGTTTGAGTTGTAATTTTTATTGTAGGAATCATATTGTGAGCTTCACTTCATTTTATCCACTCTAATTGAGGGCTGTTGCTTCTTTTCTAAACAAACATTGTAAGGATTTGTAAAAGGTTTCTCAACTGAGAGTAAAAACCTAGAACTCATAGCTTGGGATAGTTAGTGAGAAGGTTGTACCTTGTTTGGTTATAAAAGTGGCTCTTTTGATCTCACCACTGAAAGGAGATCATATCATAGTGAAAAGGATTGAAATCCTAAGTTGGGAAACTTAGGTATTGGATGTAGAGCACTCCAAGGGGGAGTTTTGAACCATTATAAATCGATTGTGTCTCTTTTTTCCTTTCTTTCATTCTTACCATTATATTATCTTGTTTATGCTTTGATTTGCTGGAACTGAGATTGGAATATTGACTCATTGTGTTTTCTGGTTCATTATTACTACATATTACACTTGCTGCAAACTCACACTACTCACTTCTTATTGTTGAATTTTGAATTGATTAGTTTACAGAATTTTTGAATCCTAATTCACCCCCCCTCTTAGGTAGCCTTAGAGCTTACACTATTTAATCGTAATTCTCTCATTTCCTGTGGGATTGACTCCTACTCCATACTTGCTATTCATGTCAGTGTCCTGATGCACATTAAATTTGTGAGCAATTAGGATTTTTATAAATATTTTTGATCCGGTTAAGTAACTGTTGTTAAGCCTCAATTTATCCAAGGCTGTATCGAACATCAAATTGGCGCCATTGTCGGGGAAGGGCAATAACGCTAGATTTTTGGGTTTTGTATGAGTGGTAGTTTTAAATATTTTGTTCATTTTTTTAAATAGTCTTGTTTTTATTTTTTCTTTGTTGTGTTTTTTTTAGTTGTAACTTCTAACTAAGTATGTCTAAGATGTTTGGAAATTCCTTTGAAATTAATTTTGACCCACCACATGGAGTGGATGATAAACAACTAAACTCTAGATTATTTGGAGATTTTCACCATTTATGATATGGGAACTTTTGTTGCTGGCAAAGGGCAAAGCTATCACTTTGGGAGATTTCTTCCAGCCGTAATATTTATTTCCAGCTATGAACAGAAGACCTCCCCCTGATATCCACACACAATTACCGGCTTTGCACTGGAGAACCTAGAGGACTGCACCCCCAGCCCTCAGTGGAATCCGGCCAAGGTCAATATTTCCCAACAGAATCAGAGGCTTGAATTGGGATCATGTGCCCAGGATGCAACACCTAAGGACGCTGATTTCCCACCACTCCCTCACCGGGCAGAGTCTAGGGCAGCGATAGGGGCGGGTTCGTCTGCCCCCTCTCCGACCTCTTCCCCTCAGCCCCCCCTCTAAATCATTCCGGGAAGCGGTGTCAGCTTCATGGGGATAGTCCATCGATGTATCCCTCCCATCGGAATCGGCCTTAGCGATTTCATCCTACATGGGTGAACCAGCTCTGATTATTTCAGAGGAGGATGAACTGAGGTTAGCTAAATCTTTCCAGTTTGGCCTCATTGGCAAATTCACCCGGGGAAGGCCTTCAATGGCCTCAATTCGAAAATCCATCATTGCTGCTGGCTTTAAGGGTGAATGTCACATAGGGCTTATCGACTTCAGACATATAGTGTTTCAATTTCAACTGCAATAGGACTTTCACAGATTTTGGTTGAGGAAAACCTGGTCTGTTGTGGGATTTTCTGCAAAGATTTTCAGGTGGACTCCAGATTTCAGCCCTGAAAAGAGCCATCTATTGAGCCAGTCTGGAAAAACTTTCCACTACTGCCGATCCATCTCTGCAAGAAGGACGTGCTCTACACACTTGGATCGATAGTGGGAACTCCTCTGAAACTGGATTTAGCTACTGCGACTATGGATAGAGTTCTCCGGCCGAGTGAAGCCAGGGTTTGTATTGAGGTAGATCTTCTCAAGCCTTTACCTCACCGGGTATGGGTTGGAAAGGAAGGCAAAGGTAAATGGCAATCCATACAATATGAAAATCTTCCTGCTTTCTGCACCAAGTGTTCTACGATGGGACACTCGATTTCTTCTTGTAAGACTCAACATTCAGTTCCCATAACTAAGGTTTGGGTTCCAAAGAGGCCCCCTGCAGGGGAAGTAACTGATCGGGAGGCAAACTCAACTTCTGCAAGCCAGGAGGCGAAGCAGGGTGAGATTCAAGGTGAAAACTGCGCTGGGAGGGATAAGGAGATAAGGGCAGATAATGAGAAGAATGAGCAGCAAATAAACCAAAGCAGTGGCTCATTGGCCATGGTTGAGTATAATGCAGCAACCATGATGAGGCAAGAAGGCCTGATTGGCGGTAATCAGCAAACCAAGGTTATGACTGAACCTCCCTCTAAGCAAATAGAGAATAATATAGAACAGTTTCTATGTAATCTTGGCCAATTCCTCGACCTCATAAACGCTCAAGACAGGAAAAGCAAGAACAATAATGCTGTCACCCTAGCCTTGGATTTCCCCAAAACAGCAACAATTGAAGCAGAGTTGGAGCTTGATAAAGGTGAGAAGCAGGGGGGGGGATCAATGTAACGATAAACTGGGATGAAGGGGAATCTTCAAACTCGCATCA
The DNA here is from genome assembly GCA_016586305.1 of Ophiorrhiza pumila. Taxonomy (NCBI): domain Eukaryota; kingdom Viridiplantae; phylum Streptophyta; class Magnoliopsida; order Gentianales; family Rubiaceae; genus Ophiorrhiza; species Ophiorrhiza pumila. Next base: position 21,296,952 of record BLIW01000007.1, on the reverse strand, counting down.
AGGTGCTATGATGACGGAGAGAGAAATCTTGGCAAACATGCCAACCTACGTGATAGACAAACATGAAGTATCAAGAATGCTCAAAGGATGCCCTACAATGGACTTGACTTGCTTACGGTCCATCCAAACTGACTATGATCCTGTAGATCAAGAGGGGGAAAGATGGGACCAAGAGGAGGATAAATGGACGGAGAATAGTTTTGAGGAAGAACCGCAAGATATCCTGGATTCCTTCCTTGATAAAATGGAGAAAGTCCACAAGCCCCCTAAGCTATCCAAGCAAGTAGACGCTTTGATCAGTCCTAAGGCCAGTATGTCCTCGGGAAGGAAACTAAGGGACCGTAATCCCTTTCTTTGCTATTCCGAAGGCAAAAGACGGAACTTCAGGTAAATAGCTCTTTTAGCCTGTGTTAGACTAATATCGAATTGAAAATTGCTATACTGTTCAGAGTGATAGCAGAAGTGATGGTATTGGTATGTTATAGTGGCCTCAGCCTGTCGATGTTAGGGCTGTTTGCCTCAAGTTCTGTGCTCTTTTAGAAGAATGTGCAGTTTGTTGGTGTGTGGAAGGTTTTTGTGGGGATATGCTGCCAAAACCTATTGGCTTGAGTGGATTCCTGTTATTGCCTGATGATTAGGGAGGGGAGTTTGAAAGTTTGATTAAGATACTGAGATACTGCATCTAGTGCATATCTGTTAAGCTACCTTGGTTAGAGGATTGTTACTCTGTGGTGTCTGCTAGTAATTGTGTTTTGACAAGATGGAAATTGTTTGGTTTGGTGGAATATTAAGGTGGAAATTAAACAATCAAGTGCTGGACTCCTTCATTGTGTTTTGGACTGTGCTTATGCTGGTTGTATCCTTGATAATTTCTTACTACTGTTCTGAGATTGTGTCAAGTTGTGGCTTATCGATACATCTTGATTGCTGATACTACATTTGAAGACTGAACGCTGTGCTGGCTGATTGATAATGTTGCATCCAGATATTGCTAGATTGGTATTCTGTTGTTGGAGTTGATTGGGGGCATGGTTGTGGCTTGACTATGAAAATTTGCTAAGGGTTTGGGAGTGTATGTACAGGTGAGTGAAGTGGGAGTGGGTAGGGTTGATTGGTTGGAAGTTTGGGTAACTGTTGAGTTCGTTCGCAAAGGGATTTGGGTCTCTAATATGATCTGTGAAGGGATGTTGTAATCTGGGCGGTATGACTTTTCTTTTCATATATGGAAGTCGACAATTACCTCCACATGTGACTCATGACCCGATTGTAAAGCGGTTTTTTTGATGGAGTGTAGGATAGCTGTTTTAATTACTGCGGGAATGAAGCCGATTCTTGGACTAAAAAACTTTCTATCTTTTCTTTTGCTAGTTGCTTAAGGGAGTTTTGTGATGTAAACTTTTGTTGTAAATGGAGAAATGCTCCACACTTAGTTCTTTATGATTTACAATCTTAGTTTGGAAGATAGAAAGGTATTATTTTTGGATTGGCGAAAATAATGCTTTTATTTTTTCCTTTACATATATCACTAGGATTTCATGTAATGGAGCCGGACTCCAATTTCCCCCGCACTTTGTAACGGCTTGCGTGGGTATATCCAGCGCCGTCTTTTGAATTTCTATATATTAAGATCTGTTATAAAAAAAATGATATGGGAAAACCAATGAATGGGCCGATAGTGAACCTTAATATTATTTATCTCTATCTTGTTTGGTGGATCCAATGAAAAATTTGACCTTGTCGATGATATATAATGTACTTTGAGAATAAATGTTATTTCTTGTAGGTTGTGCCAAGGAGAACATCCCACTAATCATTGCCTATTTCAATTTGGAGATGTATGCAATTATCAAGGTGATGGTGAACCATATTTGAGGGAGCAAAAATCTTGCACGTGGGGAAATAACAATCACTTTGGCCAACACTCTTTATCTCATTCTCAAGTAGAATTTGGATATTATTCGGGTTATAATGAGGAGTGGTCAATTGAAGAACAAAGCAAAAAAATGTGTCTTAAGGACGAAATGGGAGCGCTATTAGAGGACATGCTCTATCAACTCATAAAGAGATTAGATAAAATCTTAGAGGTGGAATATCAAAGATGTGCTCAATTGGAGACATTTATAAAGAGGCAAAATGACTTATTGAGAGGGCATGCTGCCACAATAAAAATATGGAGGTACATGTAGAAAAATTAATTGCAAATATATACCATAAACCCCAAGAGTGTTCATCTAATGTAACCTTGACCAATAGTGAGGTACAACTTGTCCAATTACCTCATATCTCATCTTCTATCTCACAACATGATTCATTATATCATAGTGTCCCAACTTTTATGGATTGTGATTTTGAGTTTAATAATTCTCATGTTGAATGTATTTCAAAGTGTTCTAAGAAGTTGGAATCTTTGCATGTTGTAGATAATTTAGAGAAATGCATTATTGGTGAACCAGTATTGAATAAATCCAATGTTATTTGTCTTGATAATGTATAAACCTCCCATATTGACCCTTTTGTTGGTTTATGTGATGAAGACATGTCTATTTGCAATAAAATAATTGACATAGTGAATTCTTGTGTCATTTTGACATCTTACGTAGAACTTCATGGTTTAAATGATATGATAGATTTTATTAAAATAATATACACTGAGACACCTTCAATAGATGAAAATGTTGTCCAGTGTGTCGATAATGTGGAGGTGCTGATAAAGTGAATTTATTCACCTTTGATTTAGTATTTTGCGCTTAATTCTTTAGTTGTTCTTGTTCTATTTGAATTGTTTTAGTGTGTTATTGTAGGTTTGTCAACCATAACGGAGGAGAAAAGTCATAGAGAAGTCAAATCGAGTGCAGATTGGAGAAAAAGAAGAAGAAACTTCATGATGAAGAGATGCAAGTCACCATGTCGCGAAATCAGGATGGTGGACCATGCACGTCGTGACGTTAGGATGGTCCCACTTTGCGAGGTGCGACTATACACGTCACGATGTGGGGGAAAAGGAAACAAAAATTATTGATTTGCAAACAGTGAACCACGTCTCGACATCGGGGGTCTCCCACGTCGTGATATGTGACCCTGAACATCATGATATTGGGTCAGAGGAGATTTTTGGTAATTAACTTTTCCAAAATTGCATTTTTGGTTCGTTTCAAAACTTTGCATCCGAGGAGGATTTTGTGGAAGCCCTATTTACGAATATTATTGCAAATTTACTATAAATAGGCTTAGGGTTTCATATGTTTGGTTACGTGACAATTCATAGAGCTTTTGAGTAAGGGTTTTCTCTTTGTAATAGCTAGGGTTTCTTCTTTGGCTATTGTATGGAGATTGTAGCTCTATGGATTGGAACATCATTGTTATTGGATTCATTGAATTCAAGTTTTCTTCTAAGGATTTTACAATTCAAGGTGTTATCTTTCTTTTTAAGCCATGTTTTCCATTATGTGCTTAATTGTTAATATTATGGTATTCAGTTTAGCCATGCTCGGCTAAATCAATTGTGCTCCCGAGGTTATGAATATGAGTTTTTGTGTTTAATTTACATATTTTATGTTATATTCCATAATATTTGTTTAATTATTTTTACTGCCATATTCTAGTTATGCATGATTTACACGCGAATTGTGTGTAATGAATATGCTTACTTCAGGGCGATACATTATTAGGGATAATTTGCCTTAATTTTGCCTCTCACCACATAGGGGGAATATGGTAGATTGTTTTAGAATTCTTGTGTATTTTTTGGGAATTTGTTATTCTTGTTTTACCTTTACTCTTGCCTCTCACCACATAGAGGGAGTTTGGGTGGATAAGGGTAGCATTAGTGTGGCTTGATTGGCCGTTGTCTCTCACCATATAAGAGCGGTTGAATTAGAGGGTTGAAGTAGTCAACAAGAAATTTTAGGTTAATTAGTGAAGTAAACCTTGCCTCTCACCACATAGGGGGGTTTAGTAAATTAATTAATATCCGATAAGTAAACATCTTTATCACCCCTAGCCTCTCACAATATAGAAGGGGGTGTGATGGGTTTTCATGAACAGTTTGGGCGCTCGGCATAGAGATCTAGACAGTTAGTGATTGTTCATCCTTATTTGCATGAATGTAGATAGAATTTACTTGTGCTTTTTATGAACCCTAAATATAATCTCGGGAGTACACTTGCTTAATTGTTATTTTCATTAAAAGTCATTGTCATATTTATTTTGCTTTGTTCTTTACATTAATGTTTTTAGTTTAATGAATAAAAATTCAAAAATATTTTCTTAATTTTTCAACATTGTCATTTCTCTGTGGGAACAAACTTTGCTATATTATCACGATTAAGTGGTTGTTTAGCATATTTTTGATAAGGGGTAGATAGCAGCTACGAGCATATTTTATATATATATATATTTAGCCTTATCAAATTTTTGGCGCCGTTATCGGGAAAAACAATCATGTTGAAATTTTATTTGATTTTATTTGTTGTTATTTTTTTTTTCTTTTATTCTTCTTGCTTTTCTTTCTGTGGTCTTCACTTTTCATTTATGGTTTATTTTAGGAAGTTTCATTTTGGGTAAACTAATTGTATGACTAGAACGAGATTGTTTGGAAAATTGGAGTACGAATTAAACCCCGAACTTGCAAAGACTTTGCGAATTAAGAAGAAGTTAGAATTTGAGAAAATGTCTGTTCAAAGAGATCCATCACTGTTGATAAGTCGGGTTTGTACCGACTTATTCATTTAACTTGTTTGATCTTTTGTATCAATTCTCTGTAAAAATTATGATAGATGAACAAGTATGTGTTGAAATGGTACAATCCGATGAAATGTTGAGAATTGGCTAAGTGTAGCATTTTTGTTATGAAAGTAATCATTTTTTAGCTATGAAGCACACTTGGTCACGCACCACACCAAATCCCACCCGCACAGCACAAACACAACACACACACACTATACACTATGGCGCCCGCACACTCACACACACACTATGCACTGTGCGGGCGCCAAGCACACACGCACACAAGCTGTACGGGCGCCAGGCGCCCGCACAGCCACACACCGCGCACAACTGTGCGGGTGCCTGCCATACACGCACGCACACTGTGGGGGCGCCAGGCGCCCGTACAGCCCACTCACGCACGCACACACGCGGGCGCCTATGCGCCCGCACTGCCACTCACACACTTGCACATTTCTTTTTGCACATTTCCACCCGCGCACTTGTACACACTATTATTCTCACACTTAGGTAGATAAATTGCTTTGAGTCTCACCCCACTCATGCTCCCTAGCTGCACTCGCACAGGCATATTTAAAGCCAAGCATGCACACCCATTTGAAGGCACCAACTGTTTGATAATTTGCGCATTCAATGTTTATCAGTTGACCTCACTACTTTTGTTGACTGAACTTTTTCAGACACTTGGCATTCCCCCAAAGGAAGGAAGAAGTATCCAGGAAGCAATAACGGACACGTGTCACTCTCCCCGCGGAAGGAGGAAATTTCCAAGAAACATCATCAACATTTCTACGGGGAGAAATGTATAAAAGACGGAGGAAACCACAAAGAAATGGAGACTTTTAGAGAGGCAGAAGCAGGAAGCAAAAGAAGAAATACAGAGAGAGAGGAGATTAGGGTTTGAAGAGGAAATCAAAGTGACAATCGTTTACACTAATCTTTTTGTGCTAGCCATGTTTGATCAAGCTTTGTTAAACTCATTTTCAAAGCCGATCAACATGATCGGCTAAACATTCTGGATGTTGCCTTGAGGGATTAAGTGTAATGACTTTGAGAAAACCGATTGGATACATTTGAATCGCTTATTATGTGTTTGATTTTTGTCTAATGTCTTTTGATGATTCATTTCAATGCTTACACACACACGCTTATGCACTTAATTTGATTTGCAGTGCCCACTGAAATCAGTTTCTAGTTGTTAATGGAAATAGGAATATCATCACTGGAACATTGAACAAACATGTGTGAGTCCTAGGATCTATGCATAATTGAGACATTGATTGTGCGGTGCCCACTGACAATCGAGGTCAACTTGAATAGGAAGAGACTTAGGATTGCTTGAGTATGAGTCTTTAATCTCCAATTCGATTCACTGTCCTACCAAGGAAGGGAATTAGAGAGGGAATTAGGGGGTAAGTACCAAGTAGGGATTCGAGAATTGGGAAGCCGAGCCTAGGTCCTGCCCTGCCAAGGGAGGATAGAGGAGAATTGTGAATTAGAACAGTGAGAACTGCCAAGTTAATCTGTTCTAAGCCACTAGGAGGTGAATCCCCTCATACATGCAGTTGCACTAGTCAAGGATAATCGGAAAAAGTCATTGACACTAGCCCCCTCAAGGCAACACCAGTCCCCTCTCTGATTGTTTAAACCACTTGCAATTGTTTAGAGTCAACACCTGTTTCTGTTACTATCACTCATTCACACCTTGATAACAATCCTCTCTCTGTTGGATACGATCCCACTTACCACTCCTACATTCTTAAAGTGATTTTGGGTAAAATTGCAGGGTAGCGACAATACCTGTCAATTTTTGGCGCCGTTGCCAGGGTGAGGCAGAGTGTCAAGTTTGTTTTTTGTGATAGTTTCACTTTGTTGTTGATTTACGAATTCTTATTTGAAATTGTTGATCTGTTTGTTTTATTGAAATCTTAGTTCATTATTGTCTCTGTTGATTTTGTTCTACTGATATTTTGTCTAGTGCTATTTCTTTTTCTCGTGAGAATTTCCAGTTTATGCTACCTAGATCAAGGCTACGAGGGGAAGCTCCGGAATTTGCTCTTGACTTAGAATTGCAAATGACTTTAAGGCAGAGGAGAAGGGTAATAGAAATGGCGGAACAGAATGAGGAAAGACCTCAACCCCAACCACCTCGGTTTGGGGACCATTTTGCGGTTAATTTCGAGCGAAGAAACACTCACCAGGGGATCGACGTTGAAAGTTATCAAATCCCGACACAAATTGTGTCCATGATCACCCAAGGGCAGATCTTTCAAGGCTTAAGCAACGAGGACCCTAATGAGCATCTCGACTGGTTCTTGGGGCTATGCAACACATTCAAGATGCAGAGAGTGACTCCAGATGATGTGAGAAGAGTGCTATTCCTACTATCCTTGAAAGGGAAGGCTAAACATTGGTTTAATTCAATTGGAGGTCCAGCTATACCTACATTTGAGGAACTTGAGCGGAAGTTCTTAGCTAAGTATTTCCCTCTAGCCAAGTTAGAGCGAATGAGGTTGGAAATCCGCAACTTTCAGCAGCAAGATGGTGAGACCTTCAAGGAAGCCTGGGATCGATTCAACGACCTGCTCCGCCAATGCCCAAATAATGACCTTGGGGAGGTCAGGGAGCTCAACATATTCTTCAAAGGTCTATCACCTGAATCCTCACTGATGGTCAAGGCCAGTGCAAATGGGGCCTTGAAGGATAAAAGTATCCCTGAGGTTCGAGAACTCTTTGACTCGATAGAAGACGACGAATACCTCTTTCCAGAAACTAGGAAGATGCCTGTGCGGAAGCAGCGAGGAGTGCTAGAGCTGGATGAGGAAACGTCCTTGGAAGCGAAAATTGAGGCCCTCACAAGACAAATTCAAAACCTAAAGGCTGCCAAGGTGTCCCCCGTGTTGATATGTGGATTGTGTAAGGGAGAGCGTCATACGGATGAGTGCGAGCTCACGCAGGAGTCAGTGCAATATGTAACCAACTACAACAACCGCCAACAATACGGAGGATATCGAAATCAGTCAGGCCAAGGCAATTGGGGGCAGAGTAATCAGGGAAATCAGCAAAGGCAATACTATCAGAGTTGGGAGTCAAGCAACTGGGAACAAAAAAGATCAACCGATGACTTGCTCCATGAAATTCTGGGAAAAATGGACATGTACGAGAAGAGGACCTCGGCACTGGAAACTCAAGCGAAAAACGTGGAGGCCTCTATCAAAAACATGGAGATGCAGATGGGACAGTTGGCTAAGGCAAACCATCAAAGACCTCAAGGTGCCCTCCCAAGTGATACAGAACCGAACCCGAAAGGAAAAGGGCCAGAGGTATGCAACGCTATCACGTTGAGATGTGGAAAAGAGCTTGGTGGTACCAAGAGAAAAGAGGGAGAAGAAGACCCTGAGAAAGAGGTCCTAGAGGAAACCCCATTAGAGGGGGAGGAATATCAAGACAAGGAAGGAAACGTAGAGGCTCAAGAGAGTAAAAGAAAGAAGGGAGCTCCAAGCCCCTCTGAGGACTCCCCATACGCACCACCCCCACCTTTCCCCCAAAGACTTCGACCTCCACCAAAAAAGGGAGTTCAATTCACAAGATTCCTGGATATGGTAAAAAATATCAACGTGAATGTCCCTCTGCTGGATTTAGTTACAGCGGTACCGAGGTATGCAAAATTTTTTAAAGACTTGATTGCGAACAAGGAGCAGATCCTCCAATGTGAGGTACCCATCCCACTCACCAAGGAGAGCCAAGCCTGGATCAACAACGAGCTGCCCCCTAAGCTCAAGGACCCTGGTAGCTGTAAGGTACCATGCTCAATCGGTGGAAGATTTTTTAGCAAGGCCTTATGTGATCTTGGAGCAGGCATAAACCTAATGCCTTTATCTATTGCCGAGAGTATAGGAATGGGAAAAAGGATCAAACCGGTGGCAGTTATGCTCCAGTTGGCAGATAGATCATTGGTTCAACCAATGGGGATGATAGAGGATGTTCTGGTCTCTGTGGATAAATTTGTGCTTCCGGTGGATTTTATAGTGTTAGATATGGAAGAGGATCCAGAAGTGCCACTCATTTTCGGTAGGCCATTCCTAGCTACAGGAGATGCTCTCATTGGGGTTAAAGGAAAAACCATAACATTCAGAGTTAATGGAGAGGATGTAGTATTCAATGTGGACTACGCAATGAAGCACCCTCATTCCATAGAGCAGTGCTGCTTGGCAAGCTTGGTGGAGGGTAATCTCCAACCTTTGAACTTTGAACATGAACGTAAGCCTTCTCGTGCAATTCATGATTACTGTGATGATGACATGTTTGAAAATTTTGAGACTGTGTTAACCATTGAAGAGGATGATATTTTGCATGAGTTGAATCCTTGGGATACTGAAATTGATTCACCTGTGAACAAAATGAATGTCGCATGTGAAATTGATGAAAGCTGTGAAAGTAATGAGAATTTGAGCAAAATGAAAAATGAGCCAAGAAATCAAACCAAAATTTGGAATTGAATGTGATAACCAACGAAATTGATGAAAATTTTGCATTATGTGAAAAATTGTCAAATTCTATTGTTGATACTGATGAAATGGTGAAAGTTGAGCCCACCGAGGTGATGCCTAGAAAAACCCTTGTCAGAGACGGTACTTCAAAACTTCCGAATGGGAAGCTGCCCAAGAGAAAGCAACCACCCTTACTCAGATATCTCCAGCGAGTGCTCTGGAAAGAAAAAGGAAAAATGCCAGAAAACCCACCACCCAAAAAGGTGGGAGTGGGGACCCCAGGTGCCAAGCGAAAAGCTAAGGGACTTAATGGGCACATGGCCAAATCAACTTTGGAGAACACGGGGCACACCCAGTATCTAGACCTCCCAATTCTTTGACAGCAACCCTGCTATGTCTGGCTGAGGACAATAAACCAAGCGCTGTGTTGGGAGGCAACCCAACATTTTTTTTAGATTTTTTTTGTCTTGCTTTGTCTTGTTTTTAGCAGTTACGTTTAATCCCAACAAATAATTGAAACTCTCGAATCTCTCAGGTACTAAAAGGGGAAATCGATGGGCCAAAAAGGAACAGTGTAGAATATTCTCTGCACTGACACAAGGTGAGAATAAAATCCCGGGTATGACACCAAACCCAGTTCGGAAATATTGATTCTGCTGAACCTATGATTAGCGAAATTTCCCACCAATTGGTAAGGCTTAAATTTGGAAGACTGGGCAAAAATCAAATCAACACTGGAAAAGGGTGAATCATATAATGTGCACAAAAGCAAAACAATGTCACTCACACACGCAAGCATCACTGCACTGCATTATCACTGGTGATGTGAGGGATGATAGCCAAAAGGTGGAGAAGAATCGGCTAAAGGTTGATGAAAATTGGAAAAAGATGACAACATGTGATAAAGTGGGGGCCAAGAGTTTTGTTTGATAGCAAGTTTACATCCAAGTGGCCGAATAGTGCAAGAAAAGTGGTGATTAGATTGAACACATTTACTTTGTTGCATTTCGTCATCTAGTGTGTTGTCTCCTAGTACATTCACATGCATTTGTTTTCTAGCTTCCAAATAGCCGAATTCATGCATGCATTTTGTCTATAAAAACCATGAATCATGTATTGGCATCCATGCATTGTGGAGTTCACCCGACGGAAGAAAAATACGAAGGAGCCATAGTTTCTCTTGAGTGGAGGCTGCACGAAGTTCTTTCATAATTTACATTTAGCTTTGCCTAAATCAACCAAGGTATGTCCTCGGTCCGTGCTTAATTCTAGAAGCCAGGATTAATTGTTTATCAATTGATAAAAACATAATGGCAAAAATATGAAATCCTTCCATGTTTAATGCATAAAGTTGTTGCCAAGTTTTGATTGGTATTCCTCAAAATTATTGGTACAGGAGAATTGTGATTAGAGCTTATATGTTAAACGACATGCATGATGTATATGTATGGTTACCTTCTTGATAATTTTGGTGGGAAACAGAGAAGATTGGTGCTTCGTGGAAATTATGAATTGACGTGAAAAACAACTCACACATAGTTGTAATTTTTTGTTAGGTACCATGGCACCGAAGAAGCCCAGCAATGCTCCAACCTCTAACAAGAAAGGGCGAGCTCCAAAGGAAAAGGCAAAACAGTTGTGCCTCCCTCACCATCAGATGACTCCGATTCAGACGAAGAATACATGCCCGAAGACTACGAAATGCAAGAACCGGGGGTGCCCAACAAAAAGAAGAGGAAGGGACCACCACAAGCTGCAGGGCAGCGGCGGTTTCTAAGTGACAAGGCCATCGAGAAATTCTGCGAGTTCGCAATTCGGCCAATCAATGTGGAGCGAAAATTCTACATCACGGAAAAATCATATTGGGACATGATAGAATTCTACAAATGGGGAGTCCTCATAGAAGGCCCAGAGACCTGCAACGTGGCCATCGCGAAGGAATTCTACTCCAACGCCTCCGCAGCTAATGCAGACGAACTTAATGAAAAAGGGGCATATGTGAGGGGAAAATACTTAAAAATCACCAGCCAAGCTGTTAACGAGCATTACGGTCTCCCAGATTTTTAGGTGGATGAGTACACGGAATTTCTCAGAGTAGGTAACCCTGATACAGTGGCCCAGTCATTGGCACTCCCAGGAGAAGACTGGACAAGGAATTCATGGGGGGATCCACTTCATATGTTCCTTAAGCAGTTAACTGCAGAAACCAAGATATGGCTTTTATTCCTAAATTCTAGGTTGATGCCCACCACCCATAACACCAAGATTCTGAAGGAAAGGATGTTCTTAGTTTACGCCGTAAAGAACCGACTGACAGTGGATGCGGGAAAAGTCATCACCTCATACATTAATCAAGCCGTGAATGAGGAGCATTTGACCATATACTTCCCCCACTTTTTACTGGAGTTTGCGATCCAAAAAGGGGTCAAGGTATCCATGGGAGAAGAAAGTCGAATTTCCGTGGGACCCATCCATGACAAGCAGCTGCGGAAGTATAAGAGGCAAGAACACGCTGACCGAAATGCCTAGAGCAAGAGGCACGAGCGAATGCTAAAAGGATACAACAAGCTGCAGAAGGACTAAATCAGAACGATCCTTTTCCGGGAAAAGAGAAACCACAGGGAGCCGACCCCCCAGTAGAACCCCAACCACCCAATAACTTCAACATGCAACAGATGTTGGAAAACATTCAAGCATCATTTCAAGATCAACAAAATGCCCTTACACAACATATGAGCGAAATGGAAGGGAGATGGACTGGGCTGCACGGTTGCATAGGGATAATAGGGGACAGAACACTCGCTGGGCAACGATGAATGATCGACTGAATCAATGTCAATTAGGAATCCACAACCTGAACTTAATGATGATCCACCACCACCAGTCTAGGGGACCAAACACATTTTTTCCCCCACTAGAGGAGATGGCCACTCAGACACAACAAATGATCGTAGACACCTCCAGCCGAAGAGTGGTACTGAGTCAAGGGATGAATATTCACCCTAGTTTGAGTGCAATGACATTCAGAGGAGCTAATCCCAGTTTTCCGGGATTCTCTCGATTTTCCAGCCAACCGCCTCCTCCTGGAACATAAAATGGGTAGACTCTTTCCTTTTACACAATGGGGACCATTGCTAATTTTAAGTGTGGGGGGAGGCCTGGCCATGATAAAGTTGATGCTTGTGTGAATGTGCCTCGGTTGTATTATTCTGAATGTGTGTTAATTTTCTTATGCCTTGTGTGATGTGTTGCAGGGTGCAGTGGTGGTGTTTAGTATATTAGTAATAGGTGGTGTATTTTTTTTAATTAATTGTTTTCGTTTCTTTTTTTTAGTGTTGTTTGTGGAAATGAAAAATAAGGCAGTGACTAGCACTGACCTTATGGTGTGCTTTAAGTTCTCAGTTGCGATGTAGTGTGTGTGGTGTGCTTTAAGGTTCAATGTGAAAAGTGTTGTTGTGTTGTGCCAAATTTGCCGATATCCACTCATCACACGCGCACGTCCAATTTACACTCACACTCAAAGACTTCATCAGCAAATCCATAAATGTTACCCTTGTGATGTATGCAAAAATATTTTTCGCAAGTTAGCAGTTTTCAAGTATTGCGTGAAATTTGCTGAGTAAAGTGCGATGTTAAAGTAAGATAGAAGCTCCAGCAAAATTTTGACATAGGAGGGCCTTTATGATTCTTTACGAGTATGTGCATTCTACTCGTAAACACTTATTCTTGTATTTTGATTATATAGTCTATTGAAGACACACACGAACACGAATTTTTGTTGAAATTGTGCAATTGTGAAGAAAAAGCCAATGGGCAAATAAAGGGAAAAAATAGCCACAAAACCCTGGGCAGCCAAGCACCAATGTGCGGCATGAAATACAAATAAGCACCAATGTGCGAAATAGTTTCTTTACAATGTTTATATTTAAGTGTTCGTGTGTGTGGACAAAAGGACTGTAGTGCAAGAATTTCTGATTAAGTGTTTACTTGAGCACTTTGCATAGACAGCGTAGGGATCATAAGTAACCCTCAGCACACACTTGCACGCTGACGGTTTGGTCTTTATTTGTTTCCCTTTACTCGACAAATTGTGTAATGAAGTAAACTGTAAGCTCGCCCGTACATATATTTCCCTATGCATTCGAAAATGTTTATACTGGATAGCTGATGATGTTGCGAGTGTTGAATGTAGAGAGGGTAATCACTAGGTATTGTGTGCTACTTTGCTAGGGACTAGCAAAGATTTAAGTGTGGGGGGATGAAAAGTCGGGTTTGTACCGACTTATTCGTTTAACCTGTTTGATCTTTTGTATAAATTCTCTGTAAAAATTATGATAGATGAACAAGTATGTGTTGAAATGGTACAATCCGATGAAATGTTGAGAATTGGCTAAGTGTAGCATTTTTGTTATGAAAGTAATCATTTTTGAGCTATGAAGCACACTTGGTCACGCACCACACCAAATCCCACCCGCACAGCACAAACACAACACACTAACACTATACACTATGCGGGCGCCTATGCGCCCGCACACTCACACACACACTATGCACTATGCGGGCGCCAGGCGTCCGCACAAGCACACACGCACACAAGCTGTGCGGGCGCCAGGTGCCCGCACAGCCACACACCGCGCACAACTGGCGCCCGCACAGCCATACACACACGCACACTGTACGGGCCCCAGGCGCCCGCACAACACACACGCACGCACGACACACGCACGCACACACGCGGGCGCCTATGCGCCCGCACCGCCACTCGCACACTTGAACATTTCTTTTTGCACATTTCCACCCGCGCACTTGTACACACTGTTATTCTCATACTTAGGCAGATAAATTGCTTTGAGTCTCACCCCACTCATGCTCCTAAGCTGCACTCGCACAGGCATATTTAAAGCCAATTATGCACACCCATTTGAAGGCTCCAACTTTTTGATAATTTGCACATTCAATGTTTATCAGTTGACCTCACTACTTTTGTTGACTGAACTTTTTCAGACACTTGGCATTCCCCCATAGGAAGGAAGAAGTTTCCAGGAAGCAACAACGGACACGTGTCACTCTCTCCGCGGAAGGAGGAAATTTCCAAGAAACATCATCAACATTTCCACGGGGAGAAATGTATAAAAGGCGGAGGAAACCACAAAGAAAGGGAGACTTTTAGAGAGGCGGAAGCAGGAAGCAAAAGAAGAAATACAGAGAGAGAGGATATTAGGGTTTCAAGAGGAAATCAAAGTGACAATCGTTTACACTAATCTTTTTGTGCTAGCCATGTTTGATCAAGCTTTGTTAAACTCATTTTCAAAGCCGATCATGTGAATGTTTGCCTTGAGGGATTAAGTGTAATGACTTTGAGAAAACCGATTGGAGACATTTGAATCGCTTATTATGTGTTTGATTTTTGTCCAATGTCTTTTGATGATTCATTTCAATGCTTACACACACACGCTTATGCACGTAATTTGATTTGCAGTGCCCACTGAAATCAGTTTCGAGCTGTTAATGGAAATTGGAATATCATCACTGGAACATTGAACAAACATGTGTGAGTCCTAGTATCTATGCATAATTGAGACATTGATTGTGCGGTGCCCACTGACAATCGAGGTCAACTTGAATAGGAAGATACTTAGGATTGCTTGAGTATGAGACTTTAATCTCCAGTTCGATTCACTGTCCTACCAGGGAAGGGAATTAGAGAGGGAATTAGGGGGTAAGTACCAAGTATGGATTCGAGAATTGGGAAGCCGAGCCAAGGTCCTGCCCTGCCAAGGGAGGATAGAGGAGAATTGTGAATTAGAACAGTGAGAACTGCCAAGTTAATCCGTTCTAAGCCACTAGGAGGTGAATCCCCTCATACATGCATTTGCACTTGTCAAGGATAATCGGGAAAAGTCATTGACACTAGCCCCTCAAGGCAACACCTGTCCGCTCTCTGATTGTTTAAACCACATGCAATTGTTTAGTGTCAACACTTGTTTCTGTTACTATCACTCATTCACACCTTGATAACAATCCTCTCCCTATTGGATACGATCCCACTTACCACTCCTACATTCTTAAATTGATATTGGGTAAAATTGCAGGGTAGCGACAACACCTGTCAACTGTTGGAGATAGTTCCTCTAGGGAACCTTTCAATAATTCCTCAGGATATCAGCAGCACTGGGGCGTCGTTATGGCAATCATTATGCGTCCAGGATGGATAACTTGGATAATACTTGTATTATTATTGCGAAAAACTATCAAACCACCTTCTTTGATAACTTTGGTTCAGCATGGGCAAATATTCTTGGGTTTGAGTTTTGAAG
Source organism: Ophiorrhiza pumila (assembly GCA_016586305.1). Lineage (NCBI taxonomy): Eukaryota > Viridiplantae > Streptophyta > Magnoliopsida > Gentianales > Rubiaceae > Ophiorrhiza > Ophiorrhiza pumila. Next base: position 21,281,420 of record BLIW01000007.1, on the reverse strand, counting down.
ATCTACATACTCATTTAAGGTTATTCCTTAAGTTGTGCAATACTTGCAAGCTCAATCATATCCCTTACGATATTATGAAGAGAGTGTTGTTCCCTTTCTTGCTTCAAAGGGTAGCCGAGAGTTGGTATGACTCTATTAATAGGGAAAGTGATGCAAATATAGCAACACACAGAAAGGATCCATTGGTTCACATTGATGGTACAATGACTAAAGCGAGATCCAAAAAGGTTAAGGAAGCTTTGATGTCTTTCTTCACCTACCACATTGGTGATTTTGAAGAATTCTTCTTACCTAATCCGAGGAGTGGAGTCATTTGGAACATATCTTCCATTATGGTTTATAAAGAGGGTTCACAAGGTTCACACGTGGAGATTGAGGACTTGTTTTTGCAAAATAAAGTTGAAAGCTACGAAGTTTACGAAGAATCCTCAACGTTGCGATGTCTAGGTCTCCACATCGCGACATCAAGGTCTCCACGTCACGATGTCAGGGATTTTGTCAGAATAATATTTTTACAAATTTTTACATTATTGTTTTGATTAAGTTTTCATTAAATAAGTGTTGTCCAATTGTTCTTGCATGAACTTTGGTCAATTGTTTGATGTCATTTCACATGGTCAAGACATGTGTTAATTACGTGTTTAATTTTTAGTGTTTGAGTCAAAATAGGAAACTTCCTAATAAGCTAGGGTTTTGTTGGCTTTTAGACTTTGACCTATTTAATGCTTTTGTAAGCTACAAATTTTATTAACTTTGAATGAAAAAGAAACCCTTCTAGCAAGATTGCTTGAAAACCTTGAAGATTGTCTTCAATTCCGCAAACCTTTAGGGAGGACTTTTAGGTGAGCCTTTCTGTTCTGAGTACAAAACAAGCCAAACTATAAGGTTGGGATCGTGAGTACTCGAACTGGGTGGATCAATTCGCATAATGTGGGGGGTTTAGATCAACATCAAATCCAAGTAATCACGTTCTTATCTTTATTGTGTTATTGTCTTTACGTTATTTATCACGTCTTTTTGTGGTTGTGTGTTGAATAGATCCGTGACTTGTGAGCATACGTGTTATTATTTGGTGTGAGCACATACCTTGCAACCAATATGGTATCAATTGGTATCAAAGAAACAAGTTTCACACACAATTTTTATTTTTGTTAAAATATAAAAATTATTATTCAGGTTATTCCTTTTGTTCTACTCTTCTTGCTATTTTCTTGTTCTTTTCTTGGTATTGGTTCTTTTTTGCAAGTGATTATTGTCTTATTGAGGTAGTTATTGTGTGAATCTTGAAGTTACTTTGATTTCTTGATTCTTGAAGGTGATATTGGAAATCAAATTTGAAAACCCTAAATCCGTGAAAAGGATTGTAGTTGCTTCACATTATTAAACAAACTAAGTGTTTGTTGTAAAAAAATCGTACAAAATTAAAAAAGAATTGGACAAAATCAAAATTAAGCAGCAAATTGAATTTTGGGTTACTTTTGAATCACCTATTCATTGAATTTGATACTACCTTATTAAATCCTTGTATTCTTAGATTTTTCTTCTTATTGTCGATATCTTGTTATACCCCTTACATGTTCTAAATTTTTGTTCTTTATTGATTGATTGAATTTCTTCATTCTGGGTATTTGTGTGATCAAATGTGCGGTGACTCTTGTTCCATATTCAGAATAGAAAAGGTTCTTAGATTGAGAGTAATTTTGAAATTAACCTTTGATTAGGTATAATAGATAGTTGAGAAAATACTACCCAAATAGAGTGGTGGGTATCTACTTCCCATAGTGAGAACTCGCAAGGAAGTATTAAGTTGTTATATTTTCTTGTTTGCTTTTACTAACTCTTGCAGGTGTAATGGATGGAGATAATATATCTCAGGCTCCCCAAGAGTCTAAACTGATGATGGACTCACTCTTTAACATGATCCAAAAGATCAATATCCGATTGGAAAATATTGAGTCATCAACCAAATCAGCCTTAAAAGCTTCGATTTCTAAGAAGCTCAGATATGAAGAAGAAGAAGAGGTAGATTCTGAGTCTGAAGATGGGGTTGCTTATGAACAATCCCGAAGTGGTAAAAAGTCCATAATTGCTATTGGCGCTCCTAAGGTTGCCATTCTAACATTTCATGACAACTCGGACCCGAGCTATATTTTGACTGGGTACTAGAGTTGGACGACATCTTTGAGGGAAGTAACTATCCTGAAGATCAAAGATTCTGATTAGCATATATGCATCTCAAGGATTATGCTAGTTTCTTGTCAAATCAAGTGCGAAGTGCTAGACGAAAGGAAGAAAAGCGACCAATCTAGACTTTAACTGAATTGAAAATACTTATGAGAAAGAAGTATGTTCACATTATGGCCACGAGTTAAATCTCAAGTTGCACCAACTGGTACAAGGAAATAAACCTGTGGGGGAGTATTATGAAGAGATGCAAATTCTCATGGCTAAGGTTGGAATTGAAGAGAGTGTTGACACAACAATTGGGCGGTTCCTTCGAGGAATGAACCAAGAATTGGCTTACTATGTTGAACTTCAAAGTATGTGGACATGGACGAACTGGTTCTCAAAGCAATCAAAATTGAGAAACACATATATAATAGAAGCTGATATCTAGTTCCACAACTAGCATTGAGGAAGGATAGCAAGCCGGTTCAATCTAATCTACAAGTGACTCCCAAGGCAAAGGCATTTTAGTCTCAGAATAATGTGAATTCAGCACCCAAATTCACTCCAAAGGGTGTTGAAAATGGCGCATCTACTCAAGGCAAACTAGGAGGAAGATTGCAAGATGTGAGATATTTTAATTGTCAAGGATGCGGGCACATTGAAGCTGATTATCTAACAAGGAAATTAATGTACATTCTTGACAATGGAGAAGTGACAAGTGACCAATCCGATGAAGATGAAATGCCTGACTTAGAAGAAGCTTTTGATGGAGATAAGGAAGTTGAGCATATGACCAGATTGAATGATAAGTTGACTTTGTTGACAAGATGGATTTTACAAGTACAACCCAAGATCGAGTTTGAAAATATTCATCGAGATAATATCTTCCATACACATTGTCTCATTAATAGGAAGGTATGTAGTTTGGTTATTGATAGTGAGAGTTGTACTAATGTCGCCAGTATTTTGCTTATTCATAAATTAGAGTTATCTTTTGTTAAACACCCTAAGCCCTACTGACTTCAGTGGTTGAATAATTCTGGAGAATTGCGAGTCACAAAGCAAGTGAAAGTGCAGTTTTCTATTATAGATTATTGTGATGAAGCATGGTGTGATATAGTTCCAATAGAAGCAAGTTATTTATTGCTTGGAAGGCCGTGGTAATTTGATTGTGATGTGATTTATAATGCCAAGAAGAATTATTACAACCTTGCTTTCAAGGGTAATAAGTTTAACATTGCAGCTCTTAAGTCTTGGCAAGCCTATAAAAATCAAGCTAGTATTGCTAAGGATTGTCACGAGATGATGATAAAAGATGCAAAGAATGAGGTTGTGAAGAAAGGAGAATCTAGTTCTAGTACAGAACATATAGATGATCTCAATGTAAAGGGTTGTTGCTTTGCATCTAAAAGTTAACTAAAGAAGACATTTCTAGATAGGGAACCAATGTACTTAATGATCCAAAAGTAATTATACTTGATTGATAGTGATCACGTTATTTCCTTGCCTAGTGTTGTTTAGTCTTTATTGCAGGAATATGGAGATTTGTTTCTCGAGGATTTACCTATTGGGTTGCCACCAAATTAAGGTATTGAGCATCAAATTGATTTCATACCTGGATCCAGTATTCCAAATCGGCTAGCTTGTAGAGCAAATCCTAAAGAAACCAATGAAATACAAAGGCAAGAGAATGAACTCCTAGCCACAGGTATTGTTCGAGAATCCTTGAGTTTTTGTTCAGTTCCTGTGATTTTAGTTCCAAAGATAGATACATCTTGGCGAATGTGTGTTGATTGTCGAGCCATTAATAAAATCACCATTAAGCATATGCATTATATTCCTAGATTAGATGACATGCTTTATGAATTTTATGGTTCTCGAATTTTCTCCAAGATAGATCTAAAAAGTGGTTACTGCCAAATTAGAATTAAAGAATGTGATGAATTGAAAACTGCATTTAAGCCTAAATATAGATTGTAGGAGTGGTCGGTAATGCCTTTTGGTTTAACTATTGCACCTAGTACATTTATGCATCTTATGAATCATGTATTTCGTTCTTACATTGGTAAATTTTTGGTACTCTACTTCGATGACAATCTCATATACAGTAAAACATTAGAAGAGCATGTTGAACATCTTAATTGTGTTTTTGCTATTTTAAGAGAACAAAAGTTATATTCCAACCTTAAAAAGTGTGCTTTTTTGCATGGAATCAATAATCTTTTTAGGGTTTGTGGTTAGCTCTCAAGGTATTGCTGTTGATGAGTCAAAAGTTAAGGTAATTAATGTATGGCATACACCTAAAAATGCTAGTGAAGTTAGATCCTTTCTTGCCTAAGCAAGTTTTTATAGGAGATTTGTTAAGGATTTTAGTTCTATTACGACTTCCCTTAATGAACTTGTCAAAAAAGAATGTAGTTTTTGAATGGAAAACTGAGCATGAAAAGGCATTTAATTCATTGAAGGATAAATTGACTCATGCCCCCTTACTTATTTTACCTAATTTTTCTCAACCTTTTGAGATATAGTGTGATGCCTCCAGAATTGGTATTGGTGCTGTTTTGATGTAGGAATCAAAGCTGGTGGCATACTTTAGTGAGAAACTCACTGGGGCAACTTTGAAGTATGCGACTTATAACAAGGAGTTGTATGTGTTAGTAAGGTAATTGAAGGTATGACAACATTACTTATGGCCAAAAGAATTTATTATACATTTTGATCATGAAAGCCTTAAGTACTTGAAAACACAAGGTAAATTGAATAAAAGGCATGATAAATGGTTAGAATTTATAAAAACTTTTCCATATGTAATTAAACCTAAAGCTGGCAAAGAGAATGTGGTAGTTGATGCATTGTCTAGAAGCTACTCTTTATTGACATTTTTACATGCAAAGTTGTTAGGATTTGATTTGATTAAGTCTTTATATAAAGAAGATCCCAATTTCTCTTCCACGTATGACCAATGATGGTTTAAACCGGATGGAGAATTTTACTTGCATGATGACTTTCTTTTTCATAAAGATAAGTTGTGTATTCCATTATTCCATTCGTGAATTGCTTGTCAAAGAAATCTATGGGGGTGGGTTAATGGGGCATTTTGGGGTTGTTAAAATACTTGATATTTTGAATGAACATTTTTATTGGCCTCACATGATTAAAGATGTTAGAAGTGTTTGTGATAAATGCATTGTGTGTAGACAATCCAAGTTTAAAATTTTGCCTCATGGTCATCCTTGGGTTGAAATTTCTATGGATTTTGTGCTTGGGTTACCTAGGTCTAGCAATGGGAAAGATAGCATTTTTGTTGTGGCTGATAGGTTTAGTAAGACGGCTTATTTTATTGCATGTACTAAAACTAATGATGCACAACATATTGCTGACTTGTTCTTTAAGAAAGTGGTTAGATTGCATTACATTCCACGTAGTATAATTAGTGATAGAGATTTTAAGTTTTTATCTTATTTTTGGCATGCTTTGTGGAATAAGCTTGGTACAAAGTTATTGTTTTCTACAATTGCATACCCACAAGCTAATGGGCAAACTGAAGTAGTAAATAGGACTTTGTCTATCTTACTTCATGCCATTATACATAAAAACTTAAAGAATTGGGAGAATTGTTTACCTCATATAGAGTTTGCGTATAATTGAACTGTGCATAGTTCTACTTCTTGTTCTCCTTTTTAGGTTGTTTATGGTTTTATAACTATAACTCCTTTTGAAATTTTGCCTTTGCCATCTAATGAGTTTGTTAATGTTGAGGGTAAAACAAAAGCAGATTTTGTTATGGAGTTGCATAGTAAGGTTTGTGTTTCTATTGAAAAGAATAATAAAGTGTATGCACATAAGGCAAATAGGGGTGGGCGACAAGTGATCTTTGACCCGGGAGGTTGGTTTTGGGTTCACTTGCATAAGGAGCTATTTCTTGAAAAGAGGAGTTCTAAACTTCTTCCACGAGGAGATGGTCCATTTTGTGTTCTTCAAAGAATTAGCAATAATGCTTATAAGATTGAGCTTCCAAGTGAGTATGGAAGTGTTTCCTCTACATTTAATATTTTTGACTTGTCCTTGTTTGATGTAGGTGAATCGATGACAAATCTTTCTGAGGAGGGAGGGAATGATGCAAATGTAGCAGGACACTTGAAGGATCAATTGTTTTGCATTGATGGTCCAATGACTAGAGTGAGATTTAAAAAGGTTAAGGAAGCTTTGACGTCTTTGTTCACCAAACATATTAGTAATTTTGAAGAATTCTCCTTACCTAAAACGGGGAATAGAGTCATTTGGAACATATCTTCCATTATAGTTCATGAAGATGCTCTCCAAGGTTCACACATGGAGACTGAGGACTTTTATTTGCAAAACAAAGTTAAAAAGTTGAAAAAGAATCCTCCACGTCACAATATTCAGGCCTCCATGCCACAATGTCTATCCACGTCGCGATGTCCAACTGCTCCCAAGTCACGACGCCACTCATTGGAATTCGAATGAATTTTGGCGATTAAAGAAAATTTGGCGGTGACAGATTATTCCACATGTGGCGTCGTCCAGACCTCTACATTGCACGACGTTGACTAATTTAATCCTGCACGTCGCGACGTGACACCTCATGTCGATGTCAGGGATTTTGTTAGAATAATATTTTTACAAATTTTTACATTATTGTTTTGATTAAGTTTTCATTGAATAACTGTTGTCCCATTGTTCTTGTATGAACTTTGGTCAATTGTTTGATGTCTGATGAGGTGAATTTATTCACCGATTATGTACGGTTTATACTTAATTCTTTGGACGTTCTTGTTCGTTTTTATTCGTTTCAGTGTTTTAATTATAGGTTTGTTGACCATGGTGTATTCATGGAAGAGGAGAATCATACGGAAGTCAAATCGGATGCAAAGTGGAAGAAAAGCGGAACAAAGATCGCAAAAACATTGATGAGCAAACCCAACGTCGCGACGTCAGTAGCCTTCACGTCGCGACGTGGGTGCACGTCGTGGTTATACCCTTCACGTCGCGACGTTAAAAATGCGATTTTTGCTCGGATTTTTTGACGAATTTTGAGAAATTTCCAGAGAGTTACGTCGCGACGTCGGGACCCCTCCCACGTCGCGACGTGCCTCGTCGTCTTGACGCGTGATCATGGATGTCGAGACGTCGAGAAATACGCAGGTTTACGACCTAATTTTTGGAAATTTACGATTTTGGCCCACTTTGAGTTTCCTTTTCTGACAGGACTTTCGTGAAGGACTTATTAGCAAATATCTTCATAGAATTACTATAAATAAGGCTAGAGTTTACAGATTTTAGGGTGTGACAACTTTGAGAGAGATTAAGCAAGGGTTTTACTTCTTTGTAATAGCTAGAGTTTCATTCTTTTAGCTATTTACGGAGAATTGAAGCTGTACGGATTGGGAACATTGTTGATTATTGATTTCATCAATTTAGAGACAAAGATTTCATCTACGGATTCTCAATTCAAGGTGTTATCTTTTTTTTAATTTATGTTGTCAATATTGTGCTTAATTAACATTAATATGATGATGTTTGGTTTAGCCTTGCTTGGCTAAATCTATTGTGCTCCTGGGATTATGAATAAAGGTTCTTGTGCTTAATTTACATGCTAAGTTCTATCTTATGGTCTTTGTGGAATAAGTTTTGCTGTGTTCTTCATAATTATGCATGATATGTCGCGCGAGTATTATGTATGATGAATACTTGGGTTAAGTGCAGTAAATTATTTAGAGATAACTTGCTTTAATCTTACCTCTTACCACATAGGAGGATTAGAGTGGGTTGTTTGGAATCTTTTGTGGGTTGGTTGTGAATTGGTTAGATTGATTTTACCTTAGCTCTTGCCTCTTACCACATAGGAGGAGTTAGGGAGGGTTAATTTAGCACTAGCGTGACTGGTTCGGGCGTTGCCTCTTACCACATAAGAGCGGTTGAACTTGAGTGTTTGGTTAAGTTGGTTAGTTGCATTAGATTCCGGGTTAATTAAGGAAGTAAACTTTGCCTCTTACGACATAGGAGGGTTTAACAAATTAGTTAATATCTAAATAGGTAAGTGCCTAAATCATTCCTTGTCTCTTACCACATAGGAGGGTGTGAGTTATGTTATTTACCCTTGTTTTGCATGACTATAGATAGGATGTAAATATGTGCTTTTTATATAACCCTAAAATATAATCTCGAGAGTACACTTGCTTAATTTGAAGTTTTAATCAAATCGCCATTTCAGTTTTAGTTCTTGTTATTATTTTCTTAGCTTTAGTTTGATAATATAAAAAAACCCCAAGAATATTTTCTTTAGAATTTCAACACAATCCTTTCCCTGAGAGAACGAACTCGCTTTACTATCACCTTCACAGGGGTTGTTTAGCCTTATTTTTGAGTAGGGGTGAATAGCAACCACGATCGCAATTTTATTACACATATCTGCTCCACATCAAATTTTGGTGCCGTTGCCGGGGAGAGCAGTCGTGTTGAAATTTTATTTTATTTTATTGTGTTAGTTTTAGTTTTAATTTTCTTACGTCCTTTTAGTACTGTTGCTATTCTTTTCTTTGCATGCCCAGGACAAGATCTCTTGGTCTAGCGAAATTTCATTACGACCCGAAACTTTCACAGACTTTGCTTGTTAAGAAGAAATTGGAATTTGAAGCAATGGCTGCACATGGTAATCAGCACAATGTGGGTGATGTAGATCCTCCAGCGGGGGACCCTCCCAGAATTTCACAAGCACAACCAGTGGTACCGCGGCGTCGGTATGGTGATCATTATGAGCCTCGAATGGATAACTTGGATTCACCTTTTATTGACACTGGAGAGCACTTTCAAATTGCGCTGGTTGTCATAAATTTGATTGAAAATGGTCAGGTTTTCCATGGATTGAGTACTGAAGATCCACAAGCACATTTAAGAACATTCCTTAAAGTGTGTAACACGAGCAATCTTCTACATATTCCACATGATGCTTTAAAGAGAATGTTGTTTCCTTTTTCTCTTCAAGGAGCAGCTGAGAGATGGTATGACTCTATTAATGGGGCGAGAATTGAAAATTTTGATGAGGTTGCGAAGAGTTTCAAGACTAAATACTTTTCTCCATCACGAATGGACAAAATTCGGATGGATTTCATGTAGTTTCATCAAGGAGAAAATCAGTCATTCACTGAAGCATGGGATAGATTTCGGGAGCTTTTTAATAAATGCCCAAACAGTGGGTTGGAGCCGGGAAGAGAGCTAAATTTATTTTGCAATGGACTCAATTTTGATACTATGCATATGGTAAATCTTTCAGCTGGAGGAAATTTGCGTGATAAATCACCAGAAGAAGTTGAAGAGATTTTCGAGCGTATAGTAAGTAATGAGCTGATGTTGCCCACTGCAAGAAGTAACCATGGAAGACGGCAAATTGGAATGTTAGAGTTGGATAAAACAGCCAACTTTGAAGCACAAATGACAGCCATGCAGAGCCAACTTGCTAGTATTCATGAATCCTTGACAAACAAAGTCATGCCATCTTGTGGATTATGGCAAGGAGCGCATCATATGGATGAATGCCCCCAAGCCACTAATGAGCCAGTCCAGTATGTCAATTACAACTGAAATACTAATTCAAATCAATGAAAACCAACCGGTGGAAATCAGTGGTCTCAAGGAGGACAAAATTGCACAAGTATAATTCATCAAGACCAACTTATCCGCCTGGCTATGGAAATCAACAACACACACAAGGTGGTAATTAACAAGCAACTATTGATGATGTTATAACTATGTTGGGGGCCAAGATGGAAAAGCTTTTTGGAGAATGTCAATAGCAACAAGCCAATGTGTAGAAAATAATGGAGGTATATGATGGAATGTTCAGGGAATATAAAGCTCTCATTAAGAATATGGAGACTCAAATAGGCCAACTCGTAAATGAAGTGCATAATAGACCAGCAGGATGATACTTTCCCCAATCCAAAGGGAAAAGAGCAATGCCATGCGGTTACACTTCGAAGTGGTAAGGAATTGTCATCTCCAATTCTTAATGAAGAAAAATCTCCAAAAGCTGATCAAGAAGCTGTCAAGGTTCACATTGAGGAAGAAGATTTATCCAAGCAAGCTGAACATAAGGAAGTTAGTGCAAGTAAAGAGAGAAAGAAAAATCATCCCAGTGCCTTCAATTTTCCAGAATGTGCTCCACCACCACCCTTCCCTTAAAGGATTCAACCATCAAAGAAGAAGATCTTGTTCAGTAAATTTGCTGAGATGATTAAGCAGCTCCATGTAGAAATACCTTTGTTGGATTTGGTGAAGACAGTGCCTACTTATATGAAATTCTTAAAGGATCTAATTTCAAATAAGGAGCAGATTTTACAATGTGAGGAGGTAATCCAATTGAATGCGGTTGGGCAATGCTTAATGAAGACAAATCTTCCTCCTAAGCTAAAAGATTCAGGAAGCTGCACAATCCCATGTAGAATTAGCGCAAGATATTTTGCTAATGCATTGTGTGATTTGGGAGCTGGTATTAACTTGATGCCTTATTCCATTGCTGTCAGTGTGGAAATGGGTGAGCAAATCAAACCAGTGGCTATAACTCTTCAGCTAGCTGATAGATCAATTATCACTCCTATGGGTATCATTGAAGAAGTTTTGGTAGTAGTTGATAAGTTGACAATCCCGGTGGACTTTATTATCTTGGACATGGAGGAGGATGAAGAGGTTCCTCTCATATTTGGACGACCATTCTTGGCAACTGGAGATGCTTTAATAGGCGTACGCAGCAAGACAATCACTTTTCGTGTCAATGGTGAAGAGGTAACATTTAATGTGAATTACGCTATGAAGCATCTTAGAGATATTAATACTTGTTTTTTCATGGATGTGGTTGAAACTTCAGTTATTGCATGCAATCCCATGAAAACATGTAGTAGATAATGACTCTTTAATGTATATGTCTAATTCTGAGTTGCTTTTGATTGATGAAAATATAGCATTAGAGTTACAAAGTATGGTTGATAATGTTTATCTTGATGCTTCCATTTATGAGCTAACTGATACTGTTTGTGAGGAGCCCATTGAGGTGAGGCCAATTGAAGTCATTGATTGCAGTGAAAATAGGTTAAAACCTTCAATTGAAGAACCTCCAAAATTGGAGCTCAAGCCACTTCCTTCACATCACAAATATGCCTTCTTGGGGGAAAATAATGCTTTGCCAGTAGTGATTTCAGCTACATTGGAACCATGGCAAGAAGAGAAGCTTATTATGGCGCTGATAATGTATCAAGGAGCAATTGGGTGGACTATTGCTGACATTAAGGGAATTAGTCCATCAATTTGCATGCATAAAATTCTTTTGGAAGATGATGCAATTCTAGTACGTGATAGGCAACGTCGCTTAAATCCAGCAATGATGGATGTGGTAAAAAAGGAGGTGATCAAACTCTTGGAATTTGGGATGATTTATGCTATATCTGATAGTGAATGGGTAAGTCCAGTCCAATGTGTACCAAAGAAGAGTGGGGTGATAGTGGTCAAGACTGATAATGATGAGTTGTTGGCAACCCGTATCATTAATGCATGGTGAGTTTGTATGGATTATCGCAAGCTCAATAAGGCAACCCGCAAAGATCATTTTCCTCTACCATCTCTTGATCAAGTTTTGGATAGAATTGCTGGGTATCTATTTTATTGCTTCTTGGATGGTTACTCCGGGTATAATCAGATCACTATTGACCCAAAGGATCAGGACAAGACAATATTCACTTGTCCTTTTGGTACCTTCGCATTTAAGAGGATGCCTTTTGGGTTATGCAATGCACCCGCAACATTTCAAAGGTGTATGATGGCTATCTTCCATGACATGGTAGAAGATATTATTGAGGTATTCATGGATGATTTCTCAATATTTGGCCATTCTTTTGATCGGTGTTTGGATAATTTGGCTAAGGTTCTTGAAAGATGCGGGACACTAATTTGGTTTTGAATTGGGAGAAATGCCAATTGATGGTGCAAGAAGGAATTGTCCTTGGCCTTAAGATCTCAGCTAAAGGCATGGAAGTGGATAAAGTAAAATTGGATCTCATTGCGAAGCTACTATATCCTATAAATGTCAAGGGAGGAAGAAGTTTTTCGGGCCACGCCGGGTTCTACCGCAGATTCATTCGGGATTTCTCTAAAATCACTAAGCCCTTGTGTCATCTCTTGGAGAAAGATGCGGTATTTAATTTTAATGATGACTGTAAAGCAGCATTTGATTTTCTTAAAGGCCAACTTGTAGCAGCTCCGGTCATTAAACCTCCCAATTGGGGAGCCCCCTTAGAGATTATGTGTGATGCGAGTGATTTTGCTGTGGGGGCAGTTCTTGGTCAAAGGACAGACAGAATTTTCCATACTAATCATTATGCCAGCCGTCTAATCGATCCAGCTCAGTGTAATTACACTACAACCGAAAAGGAGATGTTGGCAGTTGTATTTGCTGTGGATAGATTCCGTTTTTATTTGCTGGGAGCCAAAGTGATTATTTACACTGATCATGCAGCAATTCGTTACTTAATGGCCATGAAGGATGCAAAACCAAGGTTGATTTGATGGGTTCTACTTCTACAGGAGTTTGACTTGGAAATCCATGATAAGAAGGGAGCTGTGGTGTGTCGTTTTGTACCAAATTAAATTACTTACTCTCAAACAATAAATCAAGTAAAGTGTGAGTAAGGTCGATCCCACGAGGAACAACACTATTTTCTAATTCAATTAATTTTGCCAAAAGTAACCACAAATTAATCAATGATTTAAAACAATTAAATTAAAGAAATCAATTACGGAACAAGCAAATAACAAAACAATAAAATGCAGAAATTAATTAATCAAAAGAAAGATCCAGCTGTAAATAAATCCACACTAATCAATTCTTAATTATTCATCGACTCAAAGATAACAATCTCTATTTAACCAGTTAGTTATAGATTACCGAGAAACTGCTCTGACATAATCCAATTCTTCCTTAATTATTCGTTAATTGACAAGTATTGGCTTGACTCAATTAATTCCCTATTTATAACACAACCCAGCCGGAATCAGCAGAACACCGGATTTAATGTTATAAAAGCATTACGAAGTGAAGAACCCAACTCTAACAAACCATATCATGAATCAGCATGCAACAATTTGTTAACCAATTATTTCCGTTTACCGAGACAGTAGCTTCGCCACTAATTAATCTTACTTATCAAATCCAGTGACTTAATAAGGAATTAATTGGCTCTACCTAATTAGATTAAAGGTGGCCAATCTTTAATTAAATTAGATAATTAACTTTAGGCTTAGAAAACTTTTGGAACTAAATATGAGAAAGTTTATGAAGAACAATTAGATCTCACAATTTATGCATCGATTAGTGTTTCATTATCTACAACCAGACAAAAAACTACTCACTAAACATAATTAAAATAATACAAGAGTAATATTTAATAAAGAAAACTAAATTAAAATATGAAAATTATCAAACCAGTCGCCAGTCGTACGGGCATACGACAAGCTCTGCAATTCTGGGTTGCAGAAATTCTGCAAACCCAGTTACTGTTGCTAACTTCAGAATGTAAAAACTAAAGCTGTAAAGCAAAAATCGAATACCTAAAATCCTAAATAATCTTCTCCTTATATAGGAGAAGAGAATAAGACTTCCTAAACAACTCAAAATAAGGAATCTTCCTTGTTTCCAAAATCATTAAAACCGCATGCGGCAATAGTAAGTAAACTTCCTAATTGCTTCAAACACCAATTTGGAAATTGCCAATACTACTTTTTCTTCCAAATCTCTCCATCTTTATCTCCAAGTCTTTGATCTAGAAAACTCCAAATTAGTTATCTTTCCTCACGGCAATCTCCTCCATGGAATCTTCCAAATCTGCACAAGTTAACGCCATTAAGCACCAAATTTACCCCAACTAAGCACATAAAAGCACATACAAATAAATAACTATTTCGTGCTTATCAAGATCCCCACACTTAAACTATTCTGGTCCCTCAGCATTCAAACAGAAAATAACTTACACATGACAACTGATGAGAATGAGCCCGTGTTCACGTCCATGGTGTTAAGTCAATTTTTCATCCTGAAAGTTTCTGTCACGTTTTGATATTCTTGGCATAACTCTTTCGATATAATTCGGAATTGCACCATTCAAGAGGCCCTGGAACGATAAGCGATAGAGCTACAACTGTCATGTTTTAAGTGTTCCAAGATTTTGACTTTATCACCGTCGGAAATGCCTTCCAAAATTGATGACGGGATTCTGGCCAGATTTTCATCTCAAATTTCATGGACTACATTGAAGACCAAGATGGCGTGCTTGGGCTTTGCTATGTTGGATCACGCCATTTGATAATTATTTAGTTTTCTTTTGAGTTGTAATAATTAAGTCCATTAAACATTTAATTATGGGCTTAAGTCTTTATGTTTTAATTGTGGGCTAAGTAATTACTTGATCCAATTGCCTTGCATGGTAATTAGGAAAGTAATCTCCTACTTTTTAGGATAATTTAGGAAAGTAAGAGTTCAAATCGGTTTTGACTTCCTTGTAACCAATTTTACAAGTTTAGGAAACTTAAAGTTTGTCTTTTAGTTAATGGTTTCCTTTTCCAATATGGAAACTAAGTTGTAATAGGATTAAGCTAGGGTTTCATGTTTTTGTAGCCTATTTATAGGTGAGTTTTTCACATGAAATAATAAGATGAATTTTGATAAAATTAAGCATTGCTTAAGCCTTCTTCCAGCCGTGAAAAGTTGAAAGAAAAACGTGAGGATTCAATTGATTTCAATTGTGTTTTCATAAGACCCGCGAAGCCTTAGTGAGGAGCTATAGGTTAGCTTACCCGTTCTTGATTTAAAGAACTCGCTAAACTGAAGATATTTAACTTTTGATTTACATTAGTTAAGTTAATTCTTTTTGTTATAACGTTGGGGTGTAGATTGCTTCAATCTTTGTCCTTGCGTTTCATCTTGTTCCTTCCGCTTTGTTTTTGTGTTCCTTGTTCGTGATTGTGTTGAGTTTGGTATACAACGATCCAAAGGTTTGTGGAAAAATACGTGAGATCAAGGTCCTTCCTAGGTCAACTCGTACAAACAACACAAACGAACAACGAAACCGTTTCACTAAATAAACACCATTCCAGCCAAACCGAAAAGAAATTGTTTTAGAAAATGTATGCTCAGTCCAAGTAAGAAGTTTATGCACCATCAAGTCCTCTAAGTCAAAATACAAGATTCTGAGTAACTCTCCAAGATCACTCTAAGCACTCAAAGATGTATACAGTTTAGGGTTCTACCACTCATTAAATTGCACATAGAAGACTTACAATGAACTTGCAAATATGTCAACAGATAATCATAACATTGAAACTAAACGAGAATCAAAAGGCCTTTCAAAAGGGTTGTAATGAGGCTAGGCTAAACAAGGTATGGTTTAAGATAGTCTAAAAGGCTTAAAAAGAAAACAAACAAAGGTGTAAGCAACACACTCTAAGTACATCCCCACACTTGTATTGCTCCAAGTCTCACAATCAATAAAATCTCAAAGTAACTTCAGCACAGCAAATACTTTTCATTCATTCTCTGCTTTTTTCACATAATTTTTTTTCTCCTTTTGTTTCCATCAGCAGATCACATTTTTTTATTTCTGCTGTTCTTCCTCTTCCTTGCCACTGTTTAGGCAAACAACACAGAAAAAATTCTTCAAATTTTTTTCATTTTTTTTCTCTTTCTGTCCAAGTGATGTTCGGGAAAACAATGGACTTCAAAATCTCAATTCAATCAGAACAAACTGAAATAACTTCCTCATAGAGACTTAATCATGCAATTCTCTTCTCTTTCAATCAAGGGGAAAAAATCATACACAAGTTACTTATACCTTAGAGGCCAAAAGAAAGCAAAAAAGGTCTTAGGTGAAAATGTTTAGTGGTGTAATACAAAGAAAAGGTTCAAGGCTCAAAGAGGTTTAACTAAGGGTCAAATTAAGAGTAGGAATTAAAATTAAAGTCAAAAAGGGTGAAATCCTAAGTGCCTTTATCATTTTCAAGTTCAATTTCAACACATGATATCCATGCACAACAAAGCAAACTCCATAAGTCAACCATGCACAATTTTCACTCATCAAATAATTGATCATTTAAGAACCAACAAAGTGGTTATTGCGTGCTTAGGCTCAAAATCCTCACTCTTAGTGGGCAAATACAAACTCAGAAATTGCATTCGTCATCCTTGGAGTCATTCAAAATCATGCAAAAACCATCACAATAAACTAAGCACATTTTAATACATTCAGTTCGGCCAGACGTTGCTCATAAGAGTGAAACAGTTCAAAACATCCTACAAAACTGAAACAAAACTAAACAGTTTTTTGTGAAAATTTTCATGCTTTTCTAATGTTTTGGGTGTTTTTGTTTTTGTAAAAATAAAACATAACAAGTAACACAACACATAACAATTTCCCCCACACTTAAACATTAACATGTCCTCATGTGAAAAAGGAAAACAACTAAAACAGAAGAAAAACAAAAACAAAGAAAACAAAGAGAAAAGGGACAGCCTGATCATTGTGGGGGTTGCTGTAGGGGCAAACAACGACTGCAGAACTTAAACAACCCACTTGGTCAAATCGTCTAAACTCAGCCCATTACTGAAAATAATCGTTAGAATCACTACGGGGGAGCTTGTAATGGAACCTTACTCAGCCACAAGTGTTTAATGAACCTGGAACAAAAGCAAATTTATTAAAACTATTGCAAGAAAATAAAAAGTAAACTAGTAAAAGTAAACTAAAAAGGAAAGAAAATATTGGGTTGCCTCCCAACAAGCGCCATGGTTTTAAGTCCTAGACTAGACATACGTCACCGAATCAGTAGGTTGGTATAGAAAGCTGAAACTCCTTTACCACTGTAGATGACTCAGATTCTTAGTATGGTTCAACCTTTTCCCAAGGAACCTTAAAAATCTTCACAGTGTTAATTCCTTTAATTTCAATGGTCCCTTTCGAGCAATCAACAATCACATGAAAATGTCGAATCCCCTTGGACTGCAATTTTCTCTCCATCAAATGCAACTTAGACCTCTTACTATTCGATTTTGGGAGAATGAAATCTACTTCAAGCAACCCGAGTATTTCCTTGAGAACTACTTCATTCTTCTTCGGGTTGAGTTTTCTTCCAACTTGGGTATCAGCAAGGGTCCACCCAATTCCTTTCTTATGTTCTTGAAGAATTCGGAGCAATTTTTCCTCTTGGGTTTGTGTGAGTTGCTTATGAATGACAATAGGAAATGTCTTTCCAACACCTGAATCCGCTAAAGAATGTAAGGATGTAATGGCATCTTGCACTTCATTATTCTCTAGATCTTTGACCTCAGTTTCAGCAACGCTTCTTATGATAACAGCCGCCAATTTATCCTACACATATTCAGTCTCAAGATGCTATTGGACTAAGGACTCAAACACATCAATTGAATTAACATTTTCTATATCACTTGGATGTTGCATGGCATCAAAAATTTTAAAAGTTACATAATCTCCATTGAATTCACATGTCAGTGTTCATTTATCCACATCAATCGTAGTTTTGGCAGTTTTCATGAATGGTCTACCCAACAATAATACATCCAGTTTCCTTTCATGAGACTTTCCCATGTCTAATACATAAAAATCAGCTGGGTATACGAAATTATTGACTTTAACCAAAACATTTTCATGAACCCCCAATGGGTAAGATAAGGACCTATCAGCTAATTGGATAACAACTTGTGTTCCGGCTAATGGTCCTATATTCAAACCTTGATATGTGGAGAGTGGCATGACATTAATGGAGGCACCTAAATCCAACATGCATTTTTCAATTTCTTTATCTCTAATAACACAAGGGATAGAAAACATACCTGGGTCCTTGCATTTGGGAGGAAGTTTTTGTTGTATTACAGCCGAAACAGTTTTGTCCACAATGACTTTTTCCTTTTTCGGATGCTGAACGTTTTTTGCAATAAAATCCTTCAAGAATTTGGCATACTTTGGCATCCTTCTAATAGCATCTAGGAATGGCATATTGATTTCGATTTTGCTAAAAATGGTCAAGATGTCATCCAACTCCTCATTCTTGGCATTCTTCTTCAACGTGTTTGGAAAAGGGGGAGGTATTTTAATATCAGATGTTGAAAAATTCAATTTAGGACTTACCTATGATTTCTGCCCAGTCGTCGTATGGTCGAACGACGGGGTCTGATTTTTGTGTTCTTCAGCCTTTGCCTTGTTGACTGGTTCTTCGAGTTGCTTTCCACTCCTCAAGGTGATTTTACTTACGTTTTCTCGTGGGTTAATCTGCACTTGAGAGGGCAACTTTCCTTGAGATCCTTGTATTTCATTGAAATGTTTCGCCATCTGGGTCATTTGGGTACTCAACCCACTTATGGCTGCTCTTGTTTATTGTTGAAACTTGTGAAAGTCTCCCTGATGTTGGGTTTGCGTGTTCTGCATCAAAGTAACAGAAGTTGCTAAATTAAGAAGCATATCTTCAAGAGGAATTCCTGACCTTGTGATAGCTACAAACCTAGGATTTAATTGGGTTGCTGGGGTAGGCTATTGAGCTTGTTGTTGCGTTGGCTGTTGGGGAACATTTTGTTGAGGTGCGCGAGGTCTGTAGCTCGGATTCGGATGGTCTTGCCAACCTGGATTGTAGGTATTTGCATTAGGATCATAGCGCTTTTGTTGATATCCTCCCATTGCACTTACTTGGGCATCTAACTCCTCTTGAGTCATTTGACATACATCTGCAGAATGGTTTGGACTTTTGCAAATCTCACAAACATTTTCCATATGAGCTATAACCCCTTCCATTGATCAATTTCTCAACACTTGCTGTCAAAGCTTCCAGTTTACTTTCAATTGAAGAGTTGGAAATTTCACCAACTTGCTTAGCCGATCGACGTAACGGTTGATACTGTTGACGTGATTCACATGTTCTAGCTATCAAGTTCGTGGCTTGGGTTGTGCTATTATCCATGAAAGCTCCACCACTTGCCGCATCAAGAGTTCTTTTCTCCTCTGGCTGCAAACCTTCATAAAAGTATTGAATTAAGAGTTCGTCAGAAATTTGGTGTTGAGGACAACTCTCACACAATCTTTTAAATCGATTCCAATAAGCAGTCAAGGATTCATCATATTCTTGTTTAATTCCTACTATTTCCTTCCTACCAAATGCAATCTTAGAAGCTGGGAAATAATTCATCAAAAATGTTCTTTGCATACCTTCCCATGATGTAATTGACCTAGGAGTGATAGTTTTAAACCAAGCACTAGCTTGTCCAGTTAAAGACCATGAAAAATTAGCTAGTTTTATGTATTCTTGTGTGACTCCTCGGTTATATACTGTTTCACAAACCTTAATAAAATCATGCAAAAAACTATGTGGGTCTTCACCTACATCCCCATTAAATTTAGGTAATAAATTCAAAAATGATGCTTTCAACTCATAGTCAATTGCAAGTTCAAGCAAGACAATGCAAGAAGGTCTATAATTAACAATTGGGTTAGTAGACTCCCTTAGAGGTCGATCTTGTATTGGAAGTGGAACTGGAATCTGAACTCCTGGAATAACGACATGTCCTGGTGGCTGTTGGTTGCCTCTAGGTGGTGGCTCGTTAACTACAGCTTGCTGGTTCCCCGGTGGAAGATTGGCCATCGAAGTTTCTTCAAGCAGAAATTCTGATTCAATTGGGTCTTCAATTCTGCTGGTCGTCGTTTGGGCAAATAGCGAGTCTGCTACTGAACCAGAATTGGTTCTTTTGCGTTGTTCTTTCGTCTCTTTCTTCAATCTACGCGTTGTCTTTTCGATGTCTGAATCAAAAAGTAAATCAAGTTTAGACGATCTGGACATAAACCAAAGAACAAAAACAAATTAATTAAAAAGAAAATTATGCCGTTCCCCGGCAACGGCGCCAAAATTTGGTGTGTCGTTTTGTACCAAATTAAATTACTTACTCTCAAACAATAAATCAAGTAAAGTGTGAGTAAGGTAGATCCCACGAGGAACAACACTATTTTCTAATTCAATTAATTTGCCAAAAGTAACCACAATTTAATAAATGATTTAAAACAATTAAATTAAAGAAATCAATTACGGAACAAGCAAATAACAAAATAATAAAATCCAGAAATTAATTAATCAAAAGAAAGATCCAGCTATAAATAAATCCACAATAATCAATTATTAATTGTTCATCGACTCAAAGATAACAATCTCTATTTAACCAGTTAGTTATAGATTACCGAGAATCGGCTCTGACATAATCCAATTCTTCCTTAATTATTCGTTAATTGACAAGTATCGGCTTGACTCAATTAATTCCCTATTTATAACACAACCCGGCCGAAATCAACCGAACACCGGATTTAATGTTATAAAAGCATTACGAAGTGAAGAACCCAACTCTAACAAACCATATCATGAATCAGCATGCAACAATTTGTTAACCAATTATTTCCGTCTACCGAGACAGTAGCTTCGCCACTAATTAATCTTACTTATCAAATCCAGTGACTTAATAAGGGATTAATTGGCTCTACCTAATTAGATTAAAGGTGGCCAATCTTTAATTAAATTAGATAATTAACTTTAGGCTTAGAAAACTTTTGGAACTAAATATGAGAAAGTTTATGAAGAACAATTAGATCTCACAATTTATGCATCGATTAGTGTTTCATTATCTACAACCAGACAAAAAACTACTCACTAAACATAATTAAAATAAGACAAGAGTAATATTTAATAAAGAAAACTAAATTAAAAACTGAAAATTAACAAACCAGTCGCCAGTCGTATGGGCATACGACAAGCTCTAAAATTCTGGGCTGCAGAAATTCTGCAAACCCAGTTATTGTTGCTAACTTCAGAATGTAAAAACTAAAGCTGTAAACCAAAAATCGAATACCTAAAACCCTAAATAATCTTCTACTTATATAGGAGAAGAGAATAAGACTTCCTAAACAACTTAAAATAAGGAATCTTCATTGTTTCCAAAATCATTAAAACCGCATGCGGCAGTAGAAAGTAAACTTCCTAATTGCTTCAAACACCAATTTGGCAATTGCCAAGACTACTTTTTCTTCCAAATCTCTCCATCTTTATCTCCAAGTCTTTGATCTTCTAGAAAACTCCAAATTAGTTATCTTTCCTCACGGCAATCTCCTCCATGGAATCTTCCAAATCTGCACAAGTTAACGCCATTAAGCACCAAATTTACCCCAACTAAGCACATAAAAGCACTTACAAATAAAGTACTATTTCGTGCTTATCAAGCTGAAAATCATGTTGCCGACCACCTTTCTCGTTTGGAAAAGCATGAGCATTTGGAAGAAGACAGTAATGTTCAAATAAAGGATATATTCCCGGATGAGCAATCGTTTCAAGTGGAAGAAGCTGAAAAGGTTCCATGGTACGCTGACATTGCAAATTATGTGGTTTCACAACAAATTCCACCCAATTTCTCTATCCAACAAAGGAAAAACTCATCCACGATGCAAGCTACTACTATTGGGATGAGCCTTATCTTTTCAAGGTATGCAGTGACCAAGCTATTCGAAGATGTGTTCCTGAGGAGTATCAAAAAGAAATCCTTTGGTCATGCCTTGAATCTAATTATGGAGGACATTTTGGGGGGCGAAGAACAGCTTACAAAGTGTTGCAGTCGGGGTATTATTGGCCAAAACTATTCCATGACACTCAAGAGTGGATCAAACATTGTGATGAATGCCAAAGGACAGGAAATATTTCATGGAGGAATGAGATGCCTTTAAACAATATTATGGAGGTGGAAATTTTCGACGTCTGGGGTATAGATTTCATGGGACCATTCCCAAAATCTAATGGTCAATCTTACATTCTTGCGGCTGTGGATTATGTTTCTAAATGGATAGAAGCAATTGCTTTGCTGATTTGTGATGCAAACAATGTGGTGGGGTTCATCAAGAAGTACATTTTCACTCGTTATGGAACCCCAAAGGCTATCATTTTTGCAACAAGGCGTTTCAAGCCTTATTGACCAAATATGGAGTCCGGCATAAAGTGGCAACCCCTTACCATCCTCAAACAAGTGAACAAGTGGAGATATCAAATCGGGAGAGCAAGAGAATTTTTGAAAAGGTTGTGAAACCTTCTCGGAAGGATTGGGCAACAAAACTGGATGATTCTCTGTGGGCTTACCGCACAGCTTTCAAACCCCAATTGGTACATCTCCAAATCGCATGGTTTTTGGTAAAGCTTGTCATTTACCAATTGAGCTTGAGTACAAGACTTTTTGGGCATTAAAGGAGCTAAAAATGGATTATGGGAAGGCAGTTGAGCAACGGTTGTTGGAATTCAATGATTTGGATGAGTTTAGGTTTGATGCATACCAAAGTGCATCTCTCTACAAAGAGAGAACCAAAAAGTGGCATGATAAACGCATCCTTCATAAAAAGTTCGAACTCGGGCAACTCATTTTACTTTATAATTCTAAGTTAAAACTCTTTCCAGGAAAGCTTAAGTCAAGATGGTATGGTCCTTATAGGGTGAAGACAGTTTTTCCTTAAGGCACAGCTGAGCTTCTAAATGATAGGGCGGGAAATTCATGTATCGTCAATGGGCATAGGTTGAAGATTTATCTTTCTCAAGGCGAAAAGGTTATCAGCAATGTTGAAGAGGTGACTCTTCAAGGGAAGAATAAGCAACAGGTGTCGAGCTTTCGACGATAAATAAAGCGCTTCTTGGGAGGCAACCCAAGTTTATATTTTATATATTTAAGTTTCATTTAAGTTTCTATAGAATTTTAGGCTAAAAATTCCATTAAGTAATAGTCTTTTTGTGCAAATATTTCATTTTGTAGGTCGGAGAATGGATTAAGGGAGATTTGGAGGATGAAATGTGCAAAAACGTGGAAAAATTCTCCAACGTCGCGACGTGAACGATCGCACGTCACAACGTCCAGGTATGTTTAATAAAACCCTAGGTTTCACCCACGTCGCGACGTCCAACTGCTATACGTCGCGACGTCGGGCAAAAATTTGGTTTTAAACTGAAGGACATAAGCTGTTCTTCACCGAAATATCCAAACACCCAAAAATTCTCTCTAACCAATATTTTTTTCTCTCGTTTTTTTGCAATTTCACTCCACATTCGTCATCTAGGTTGAGTAAGGATCCAGTTAACATCAACACCACACAGATTTACCGATTCAAACTTCAGAAATCATCAAATTTTGAAATTTTTCCCAAAACCCACAACATTCAAAATCCGAATTTCAAGTGAAATTCGTTAGTGTTAGAGAGTTCTAATTCATTCTTGTAGTCATTGGGAAGGTGTAGAAGGTTCAACATCATCACAAGACACACAAATTTTGCATTTTGATTTTTGGTCTTCAAGAGATATGGCACCCAAGAGGACACGCCGCACTACAGCTTAGGATGCACAGCCACCTGCTCCACCACAGCCACGCCCAATCCGACGGGGTTTGATAATTTCCGGTTTATGTGCTTGGAGGCGGAGAAATTCCATAATGAGCATCTGGCAATCAAGGTTATGGTAGAGGAGCGCGGTATCCAGGTCACAGCCGTACCGATTGCGACTCAGATCAGGAACTGTCAATGGCAACAATTTTGCCATCAACCGATAGGCGGCAATGCTACTTTGGTGTGGGAGTTCTACGCAAACTACCCTTATGCACAGCAGGTATTTTGCGCATGCATGGAGTAAATGTGCCCGTCAGTCGCCCAAGATCCAACAAGTACTACAGATTGAGCGACATAGAGGCCAGTGCATACCGCACCTTGTATGACCACGAAAATCCTCGTCAACAGGTATTGTCCACTATCATAGCTTAACCACTTGCTCAAGTCGCACGGACGCACCGGATATCTGAGCTCAAGTTAGCTCAAATGACCAAGGTCACCAAAGCTTGGCATTATTTCATCATCGGCAAGCTCATCCCCAGTATCCATCAAGCCTCCTGCGATGACGACAAGGCTATTTTGAATTACGCTATTCAGGCAGGGTTCTCCATAGATACTGGGGAGATTATGGACATTGAGATCAGGAAGACACGTCGGTTTGTACGGACAGGATTATACTACCCGTCTGCGATCACAGCCATTTGCTATGCTGCTGGGGTGCCATCATTGGGCAAGGATGAAATGTGTGGAGTGTGTGATGTCATCACCACTTCCCAGTATAATGCATGTAGGATTAGCTCCTATGAGAGACCAAGACAACCTCCAGTGCCATCGCCGCAGCAACAGCCACAACAAGAACAAGAGCAGGAGCAGGGCCAGGAGCAGCAGCAACAGGATGAGAAGCCCTTTCCTCCGCCCCCACCTCGCCGTGTAATGAACATTGCGGGCCTCCATACACGCATGGATGACATGGAGGCTATGATGGCGCAGCAGGCGATGCACTTTGATGAGCGGTTTGACCAGATGAAGATGGCATATGCCAACTTATCGCATCAGATGTCGGAGATTTCTGATATGGTCCGTCAGATGAGCTGGCAGTGGCAGATTTCCAGAGGCGAGGGAACTTGTTCGTAGCCTCCTCCATGTAACGACATGCAGCAGGATTAGGTGGTGTTTCTCCTTGCCCACATTGAGGACAATGTGGATTTTAAGTGTGGGGGGGTTATGCTTTTTTGTTTTTCTATTTTTTCTATTTGTTTTGTTCTTTTATTGTGATGTTATTTAGTTGTTATTTGGATGTTATTTTTCTTTTCTTTCGTTGTTTTCATTTTGATGTTTTTATTGTTATTTTGCATCAAATTAAGACAATTATGTTAATGGAATTAGGATTTAATTTAAATTTTAATTATGTCTTTAATTATGTCCCATTCGTATTAGTTATTCCTTGAGTTAACCTTAGCTCGTAAATAAGTAAGTCGGTAATGATAACTCTTTGAATAATTACACCATGGTTTTAGGTATTTTTGTGTAGTATCCAAATTTTTGAAATTTTGATCTTAT
Source organism: Ophiorrhiza pumila (assembly GCA_016586305.1). Taxonomy (NCBI): domain Eukaryota; kingdom Viridiplantae; phylum Streptophyta; class Magnoliopsida; order Gentianales; family Rubiaceae; genus Ophiorrhiza; species Ophiorrhiza pumila. The sequence continues at coordinate 21,256,245 of BLIW01000007.1, read as the reverse complement.
TGTGATAAATGTTATGTTGCCAATGATTGGATTGTATCGAAAGATTCGATGTGGGATAGGAAAATAATATACTATCTAGAGGGAATTGGGTCTTTGATGGAAAGTTTAGCATTTTGAGTCGACCATTTTTATGCACTCAGGGGAACTACTGAGGGAATTGACGAGTTTGTAATCATTAAGTAGGTTGGAGTGTTTTTAACGATTTGTTTAGTTGAAACTTATATAACTCGCTTAAAACGTGTACTTTAATAAATGTGCTTGCAGAATTGTTTGCACTTAATGCTTTTGCATTTTTAAGCTTGTTTTGCTCATGCTATCATCCCTCTATGAGATTGCTTTTAATAATAACCCTAAGAGAACTCATATGGATGGTAACGGAGATTAGAAGCCGTAAGACTCTGGCTTCATATTGCCACTCCTCTGCGAGACTGCTCTTAAATGAAAAGTTAAAGGAGAACTTGCATGAGTGGGAATGGGTCTAAAACCCGAATGTGAGACAGTAATACAGGTGGATGTCACGGGATTTCTAATGAAATACCCTAATTATGTGTGACGATCTGGTGGAACGAGTGTTTTATTTATGAACCTAAAGGTTTGCCGAGTGAATCCTCATTTATATGAGCTTAATAATGAATTGTTAATATGTTGGTGAGGAAAAATTGAGACGAAGACTTAGTTGTTGGAACCTTGATTTATGGCGTGATTGTAGATGAGTTATGAACTGAGGTGGAACCTATCGCACACACACACATGGTTGGCTCAACGTGTCTAAATGAGTACGTTAATGTACTTTTATAACTTTTGGAGACGTATATTATGTGTACTTGACATTTTAATACTTGAGAGTATGAGGCATTTATATGACATTTATTCTTAGATCGAATTGATGAAGTTGGATGCGTTTTGTGTTATGTGTTAGAATTGGTTTAGGTTTTTTGTGTTAGACTTTTGTTTAGGTTTGTTGTTTTAAGTTTAGTTTGTTCGGGGACGAACAAATGTTGAGTGTGGGGGAAATTGATGAGGTGAATTTATTCACCGATTATGCAGGGTTTATACTTAATTCTTTGGACGTTCTTTTTCATTTTTATTCGTTTCAGTGTTTTAATTGTAGGTTTGTTGACCCTGGTGTATTCTTGGAAGAGGAGAATCATACTGAAGTCAAATTGGATGCAAAGTGGAAGAAAAACGGAAGAAAGATCGCAAAAACATTGAAGAGCAATCCCCACGTCGCGACGTCAATACCCTTCACGTCGTGACGTGGGTGCACGTCGTGGTTAGACCCTTCACGTCGCGCGACGTTATAAATGCGATTTTTGGTTGGATTTTTGGACGAATTTTGAGAAATTTCCAGAGAGTTACGTTGCGACGTCGGGACCCCTCCCACGTCACGATGTGCCGCGACGTCGCGCGATGTCAGACCCTCCACGTCGCGCGACATGCGTGGATTTTTTGATGCGCGATCATGGACATCGTGACGTCGGGAAATACGCAGGTTTACGACATAATTTTTGGAAATTTACGATTTTGGCCCATTTTGAGTTTCCTTTTCCGACAAGACTTTCGTGAAGGACTTGTTAGCAAATATCTTCATAGAATTACTATAAATAAGGCTAGGGTTTTCAGATTTTAGTGTGTGACAACTTTGAGAGAGATTAAGCAAGGGTTTTACTTCTTTGTAATAGCTAGGGTTTCATTCTTTTAGCTATTTACACAGAATTGAAGCTGTACGGATTGGGAACATTGTTGAGTATTGATTTCATCAATTTAGAGACAAAGATTTCATCTACGGATTCTCAATTCAAGATGTTATCTTTCTTTTTAATTTATGTTGTCGATATTGTGCTTAATTAACATTAATATGATGATGTTTGATTTAGCCATGCTTGGCTAAATCTATTGTGCTCCCGGGATTATGAATAAGAGTTTTTGTGCTTAATTTACATGCTAAGTTCTATCTTATGGTCTTTGTGGAATAAGTTTTGCTGTGTTCTTCATAATTATGCATGATATGTCGCGAGTATTATGTATGATTAATACTTGGGTTAAGTGCAGTAAATTATTTAGAAATAACTTGCTTTAATCTTACCTCTTACCATATAGCAGGATTAGAGTGGGTTGTTTGGAATCTTTTGTGGGTTGGTTGTGAATTGGTTAGATTGATTTTACCTTAGCTCTTGCCTCTTACCACATAGGAGGAGTTAGGGAGGGTTAATTTATCATTAGCGTGACTAGTTCGGCCGTTGCCTCTTACCACGTAGGAGCGGTTGAACTTGAGTGTTTGGTTGAGTTGGTTAGTTGCATTAGATTTAGGGTTAATTAAGTAAACATTGCGTCTTACCACATAGGAGGGTTTAACGAATTAGTTAATATCTAAATAGGTAAGTGCCTAAATCATTCATTGCCTCTTACCACATAGGAGGGTGTGAGTTATGTTATTTACCCTTGTTTTGTATGACCATAGACAGGATGTAAATATGTGCTTTTTATATAACCCTAAAATATAATCTCGGGAGTACACTTGCTTAATTTGACGTTTTTATCAAATCGCCATTTCAATTTTAGTTCTTGTTATTATTTTCTTAGCTTTAGTTTGATAATATAAAAAAAAACCAAAAATATTTTCTTTAGAATTTCAACACAGTCCTTTCCCTGAGAGAACGAACTCGCTTTACTATCACCTTCACAGGGGTTGTTTAGCATTATTTTTGAGTAGGGGTGAATAGCAACCACGATCGCAATTTTATTAGATATATTTGCTCCACATCAATGTCATTTCACATGGTCTAACATCTTGAATGGTCAAGACATGTGTTATTTACATGTTTAAATTTTAGTATTTGAGTCAAAATAGGAAACTTCCTAATAAGCTAGGATGTTGTTGCCTTTTAGCCTTTGGCCTATTTATGGCTTTTGTAAGCTACGAATTTTATTATTTTTGAATTAGAAATAAACCTTTCTAGCAAGATTGCTTGAAAACACTGAAGATTGCTTCAAATTTGCAAACCTTTAGAGAGGACCTTTAGGTGAGCCTTTTCGTTTTGAGTACAGAACAAGCTGAACTGCAAGCTTAGGATCGTGAGTACACAGACTGGATGGATCAATTTGTATAATGTGGGAGTTTGGATCGGCATCGAATCCAAGTAATCACGTTTTTATCTTTGTTGTGTTGTTGTATTTGCGTGATTTATCATGTCTTGTTGTGGTTGTGTGTTGAATAGATCCAGGACTTGTGAACATACATGTTATTGTTTGGTGTGAGTACATACCTTGCAACCAATATCATATAAGGAAGGATCAATACTTTTGATAATGTTGTAAAATGGATTGTGACCAAATACTTTTCTCCATCTTGAATGGACAAGATCCAAGTATAATAGGTTTCGTGAAGTCAATAATGAGTCATTCACGGAGGTTTGGGATATGTTTATGAGATGTTTTGCAAGTGCCCAAATAGTGGGTTGTAGCCAAGATGGGAGCTAAATTTCTTTTGCAATGGGCTAAATTGGGAGACTATACATTTGGTTAACCTCACAAGTTGAGGAAATTTGCATGATAAATCATCAGAAGAAGTTGAAGAGGTTTTTGAATGCATAGTAAGCAATGAGATCATGCTTCCTTGTGCAATGAGTAATCAAGGAAGAAGGCAAGTGGGTAACCTTGAGGTGCAAATGGCAACCATGCAGAATACTTTGGCCACAATGGTGTGGTTGGGGTTGAAAACCATACCAGCATGTAGTTTATGTCAAGGAGCACATTATATGGATGAGTCTCCTCAAATTACTAACGAGCCTATGCAATATGTCAACTACAACCGGAATTCTAATCCAAATCAGTGGAAAGGGCAAGTTAGTAACCAATGGTATCAATGAGGTTAGAATAGACAACAGTATAATGCACCACCAAGGCCGAGTTATCCACTGCGTTTTGGTGAACAACAAGGCACAAAGAATGAAAGTCAACAACCTACTATGGAAGATGTGATAATGGTGTTAGGAGCTAAAATAGACAAGCTTTTTACATCAGCTGAACAACGATGTGCAGCTGTGGAGGAAATAGTGGAAACACGTAATGGTATTTTAAGGGAGCATGGTGCTACCCATAAAATTCTTGATACTAAAATAGGCCAAATGGCTAATTTATTGCATAATAGATCCACTGGGTCTTTACCGAGTGATACTTTTCCCAACCCAAAGGGAAAAGAGCAATTCCATGTAGTTACACTTCGAAGTGTGATAAGTTGGTAAATCACCAACTTATTGGCATTATTTTATATTCAATTTGCTTTAGTTCTAAAGAAATTATAGTTGTTAATGTTGATATATGTGTTGATTTAGGTAGAAGGACACAATGGAGGCTAAGAGAAGAAGAAAGAGTGAAAAGATTCAAAAAGAGACACAAATTCAGAAATAAAACCAGTTTGTGTAACTTCAATGAAGCTGTGCCATGAAATATCAAAGGACTAAAGCACAGTGCAACCTCACGTATATCATGACAATCAGAGCTCTACTAGAGCACAGGCAGTCTCGCGTGGCACCCTGAAAGCCACGTCATGAGGAGAAAATGAGCTTGCAGTTCAAGCGCAACCATGTGTAGCCCACGCCATGAAGAGAAACTACCAGAAGAGAGTTCAGCAGTGCCTCGCACAACATGAACTATCCTACGCGAGACTTCAGTAGGGGAGTTGTGTAACGCTTTGCTAGCTACGCAAAGCAGGAGTAAGAGCAAAGATCACTAAAGAAAGATTTTGCGTAGCTAAACACATGCAAAGCACAAAACCAGTGAAAGTAGACAAGCATGACCTCGTCAAGCATACACTTTGTGCCATAAAGAGAAGAACCATCACGTGGTCAAAGCTTACTTACGACGAACTGCAGAATCACTGAAGGAAAAAGTTGCGTGGCTAATTGCAAGTTACACTGCATACGCTGTGGCAAGATTTACAAGGTGCAACCTATACTAGCCTACGCAAGCTGACGTTTCAGTATACTTTGTTTACTTTTTACAGTTTTTTACATTTGTGGTCATCCTCTCACCTACTTTTGGGGTCTAACATGTATTCTTAAATTTCTTAGACGTCAATATACGAATTGTAGAACCAAAAAGTAGCTAGAAAAGGGGACTAACTTTGTAAATAGTACAAGAACCATAGATTGAGCAACAAAACTTGGAGAGAAAACTTCTTCTTCTACAAGCAAAAACTACACTAGAGCTCCAAGGTTTTTAGAGCAACTTTTAATAGAAAAAGCTAGACCTTTGAACAAAATTGCAAGAGAAGCTTTCATCTTTTACTAAGGGCGACATCCTTCTTATTTTTTATGAATTTTATATCAATTTTCTATATGCTTATTTTACTTGAAGCTGCTATGAGTGGCTAAACCTTAAAGGGTTGCTAGGGAATGACTAGTCGGTGAAGTATTGACCTGATATTGTGATGAATGTTGTCTTGGTGAAGTATTGACTTGAGGGCTAGGGGGTAGTTTTTAGTAAGCTATTCACTCTTGAGTCATGCACATTGAGGTGTTGCTATATGTCTTAGTAACTCATTGCCTCCAATGAAAAACTTCTAGAACTTAGCATCCAAGGCAAATAAGTAGTCTAGATGTCGGTATGAAGCACACAAGTCACCACTTGGTACCCATATTTTTTCTACATGTTTTTATTTAGTATTCTACTTTGCATTCCAATTACTGAAACACCAATTGCTTCACAACACTTGAATTCTTCTACTTTCTCAATTATATTTGCTTGCATCTTGACAATCAAAGAATCCCTCCCTCTAGGAATGATCCTTATACTATACTAGGGTGATAGTCCAAGATTATCAACTAGAGCACTTGAGGTTTAACTTGTTGATTAGACCACTTACCTATTTTGAGGAACTGGTTTGAGATTAATTGTGGTGTTTGTGTGATTCTCTTAGAGGATAAATCTATAGCTACACACACACACACACACGTTGAGGTTGGTAATTAATCGTGAACAAGTTTTTGGCGCCATTGCTGGAGAGGGCAATTGGTGTTTAAAAGTAGCTTGAGAGTAGTAGTTTTGTTTAGAGTAAATTATTTTTCTTTGCGTGTTGTTGGTAAATTTGTTTTGTAAGTTTAGTTACTTTTTTTTGCTTTTTTAGGTTTCCTTAATAGTTTGTATTCATTTTTTTATGCAAAGGAAAACAAGACCAAGTGGAGTGATTGAGTACGAATTGGATTAAGAATTGGAGAGTTTTCTGTTTCAATGGGTTATTGTCCGATTAGGACTTTCCGGCAACAGGGGAGATGGTTGATGGAGAAGCTTTTATCGGTGGTTCCAATACATATTGTTTCCTTGATTTTGAAATTTAGGTTTTGTGCAGTGTCGAAGCCATATTGGCTTTTGGAATCTGGGGGCGGTTTCTCGGTGGCTTCGGCGTATTTGCTGTTTAGTGGTCATAAGGAGAAACATCATTTCTTAGCCCATTTGTGGGGTAAAAGAGTGACTATTAAGATCTCTATCTTTATGATACGTTTGTGGTGGGATCGTTTGCCTTTGTTGCACTGGTTGACGATGATTGGTATGTATGGTTCTTTTCCGTGCTGTTTGTGCGAGGAGGAAGAGGAGTCTAGTGAACATCTGTTTGGTGGTTGTACTTTTACTTCCCGTGTTTAGAGATTTTTTGGGGATGAGATAGGTGTGCGTCATGGGGCTGGTGATTGGAGGGGTTGGTGCCTTTCTTGGTGGAACTGGGGAGATACCAAATGTGCGTGCTTTGTCGGTCGAAGTCTGCCACTCCTTATTTGCTGGCATGTATGGAAGCTACGTAATTCTACTCTTTTTGATGGAGCTAATGTGTGTTTTGAGGGGCTGTTACAGTTGATATTGAGAGATATTCAGGTGCTATTGACAATCCATTTTTGTGTTGAGTTTCCTCGGGACAATTGGCGGGACATTGTGGATTTTGTTATGTGCGCCAGTCGTCATTTTGTCCTGTTTCTGTGTGCTGGCAGCCACCCATTGTGGGCTGCTGTAAGCTTAATGTTATGGGTATTGTTCGGCGTACTGATGGACATGGGGGTGGAGGATTTATTGTCCGGTCCTCGGAAGGAGAGTTTATGGGGGCAGTTGCACTGGGAGGGCGGGAGTGCTCGAGTCTACAAGCAGAGGGGGAGGCATTGCTCGAAGGACTTCGGTTTTGTGCAAGGTGGTCGACCGTCGACATTGAGGTGGAGTTGAATTCTATGTTATTGGTTCAGATTTTGAATGGTGGGGCTGTGGTTCCGTGGCGAATTCTGGGATTGATTGAGGATATTTGGCAACTGAAGGGCAAGAATTTTTCGTTTGTTCCTATTGTAGGCAACCGGCCGGCTTGTGAGATTGCGGGGATTGGATTGTGATTTGGATATAGAAAGGAATTTTTACAAGTACGTATGCTTTCTACCAGATTGAGGGGCCTGGTTCATTTGGACCGGATTCGTTTGCCTAGTTTTAGGTTCCGTTGATAACATTATGTAAGGGGATAGTATCCGTTTTGGCCTTCTTTTTGAATTTTATATTGTAACGAATCTTGTGGTTATTAATAAAACTTCTGGGATTGGCACTCCCAGCCCGCGGAGAGGGACCTTGCCATAAAAAAAAAAAGAGAACCTCATTGGCTGAAAGAAGGCTAAGAGAAAGAATGGTGGATAGGTAAGAAAAACCACCTCCACCTCATTTAGGTGATTACTATGAGCCACTGATGCAAAATGTCAACAATCACTTTGAGATTGAAGTTGAGAGCTTCCAAATACCACTCAAATTATGGCTATGATTAGTCAAAGATCTATATTTCAATGAAAAGAGCATGAAGACCCCCATGATCACTTGGAGTCATTTCTTGAATTGTGCAGTACATTTAAGCTACCTTGAATTCCCCAAGATGCGGTTAGATATGTGTTATTTCCATTTTTCTTGAGAGGAATGGTGAAATAATGGTATAACTTCATTTGTGAAGCAGGCATAAAGTTATATGATGACCTCCAAAAATGATTTCTAGTCAAATACTTCCCACCTTCTAAACTGGAGTGCAAGAGGATAGAGATTATAAATTTTAGGCAACATGATGGGGAGACTTTCAAGAAAGCATTGGAACAATTCCATGACTTGATCCATGCTTGTCCCAACAACGATTTAGAAGATTTGAGGGCCATGAACATATTTCTTCAAGGGCTGAATGCCGAATCAATTGTCATGGCGCAAGCAAGTGCCTAAGGAGCAGTCAAGGAGAATATGGTACTTGAAATTTAGTCATTGTTTGAGAAGATAGCTGCAGATGGATGTATTTTGTCGGATATTAGGCGACAATCATCAAAGAAACAAGTTAGGATACTTCAATTAGATGAAGGCTCATTGGTCAATACAAGGCTTGATGTACTTACAAAGTTCATCATAGACATGGAAGTAAAGAAAAAAACCAAGCAAGCATTAGTGTGTGGTTTATGCAAGAAAGATCATTATACTGATGAATGTTGTCTCACAATGGAGTCGGTACAGTTTGTGAACAACTTCAAAAGGCCCTATAATGACAATGGTAATTGGAAAAAGAAAGGAGGAAATTGGCAAGGTAACTAACAAAGGCAATGTTACTATCAACAAGCTCAAAGGCAGCACCAATTCGAACAAGGGCAGAGAAAAGAAATTGTTACCACAATAGCAATATATCCACCGGGGTTCCAAAATATGCAACCAGTTGAAGAGGACAATAATCGCAAGGCACTTGCAGATGATGCATTGAGTATAATCATAGAGAACCATGACAAGAGTGACATGGAAGGTGAGAAACGGCTGAATCGTTTAGAGGCAATGCTGAAAGACAAAGATTCCATGTGGTCACAAAGTTTAGCTATGATAAAGAATTTGGAGATGCAATTTGGGCAATTGGCCAAAAGCTTAAAACTCAAGGATGCAAGGATCACTCCCAAGTTGTATCGTTCCAAACCCTAGGGGCAAGGAATGACAAGCGTGTCGTTATCCTTGCAATTTTAACCCTAAACTAATGTAATAGCAACGAGTAGGGTATCGTATCCACAGGGAAGGGGTTGGTTCAGGAAACCTGATTTAAGTTGCTCTGATCATGACCAGATGAGAATGAGGAGCTAGTAGAGAAATGTAACACAAATGCAACTAAAATAACAACACACACAAGAATGAAGTCAAGAGGTTAAAAAAGATGTCCCGGGATTCAAATATCAGATGATTGCTAATTGAACTCTAGTGCTATGCTCCCGACTCCATGCAAAACACTTTAAGAGGAGACAATAGCTGCCTAGGAGTCCATAGAATACTCGGCATGTCGACCACAGTATCCTTTATATCCCTTACATCCTACCTTTCCCATGGCGCGAGGCCTAGGAAAGAAGATTTAAGTACCGCAACGTCTCAACTATCTAACACTAGTTAGTAATCGTGTATAATCTTAAGTCTCCCATGGCGAGGCTTGACCTAAGTTCCTTAACTCTAACTAGCATCAAATAATCTTCCTTACTTGATTCTTATAACTCAATGACCTTTAATTGGCATGGCGACCACATCTCTGATCATGAACAATAGCAAATAAGCAAAGGAACTCCACACTCGTATATCTGATCCTCGTTTATGTGATTTATGCTTCTAAAGAGAAATTAAACCTCAATCTAGCATGGCGACCTCCATTAAAGTTCAATACTCCCAGTAAATGCATAATTTTCACAATCTTTGGTAGAATTAAGCAATTGTGAACAAATACGATATCTCTCGTGGAAGATGAGTCAATAGCATAACTTTCACAGTCTAATTATACAATCATCTGTATCAAACCCTAGGACATCTCACGATCTAGCCAGAAATCTCCATTTCAAGTTCACGATCAACAATTCTCAACATTAAGCAATTCATAATAAGTAATTGAAAAGATTGTACCGATTAAATTGCTTCGGAAGCTTCAATTCTCAAGAGGATTACAAGGTTCGGATCAAGTTCTCAATCGGAATTGAAATTGGAGATCGATCGGAGAAGATGAACGAAAATGAGAAATATCCCGACTCTCGAAAATCAAAAGTCTGTTTTTTTTCCAAAATTCTTGAATATCCCTAAAATCTATTAAATCCTCTGTTTATATAGGTTACAAAACGTAAATGATACGCATACGTAAAATGAATGACTTATTACAAAAAATGCCATTGAAAAATATCACATGTCCACAAAACAACTTTATCAACACATCGCTTCGCGCCTTTAGTTCGTAGATTTCTGCACCTTCATCATAACCCCCACGCCTTTGAGCCTTCTTTGATCACGCCACCATCTTCCTTCATGTCTTCATGACCATGGCAACCACGCTTTAGAGCCTATACCCTCCACGCCTTTCCAAATTTCTGCACATGTGAAGAGCAAAATCGACACTTAGAAAAATTATGGACAACAAATTTCTCATGCCATTCAAGTGTTTCATGGCGAGGTCTCTCGGCGAGACCTCACCGAGAAACTTATTTGTGTGGCAAGACCTCTCGGCGAGGTCTCGCCGTGCAACTGTGTGCATGGCGAGGTTTCTCGGCGAGACCTCGCCACTTGTTGTGTATGTATGGAGTGACCTCGCGGCGAGGTCTCGCCGTGTGTGCGAGAGTGGCGAATGAAAAATGTAATGAAATGGTGAGGTAAAAAATGTTGTGAGATATGCTCGTGTGTTGAAGTGTGGAAAATGAGTGAGAGTGAAAACGATGTATGAACAAAGAGTGTTATGAAGATGGTAAGTTAGAGGTGCTGTGAAAATGCGTTGTGAAATGCATTGAAAATGCATGAAAAAGAATGCAAATGTAATGTATTGAAATATGAAAATGTAATGTAACGAAAGCGAGTGTGCGAGACAGTGACGTGTTTGAGCGTGTTTGTGCGAGCTCGCCGCACAGCGAGGTATGAGCAGTCCTAGAACTCGCCGCACAGCTTGTGCAGGGAGGTGTACATGGTGAGGTGCAGGTGTGTGAGTGTCGCGTGAGTACAAGAGATGGGAAGGCTCACCGCATGATGCATGCGGCGAGGTATGAGTGTGTGCGGGACTTCGCCGCATGCTCATGCGGCGAAGTGCGAGCGGTGTGCGAGAATTCGCCGCATGCTTATGCGGCGAAGTGTGAGTGGTGTGCGAGACTTCGCCGCATGCTCATGCGGCGAAGTGTGGAATTGCTGCACGGTGCATGCAAGGTATGCGCATGTGGTGTGTGCGATGAACTTACAAATGCTGTGCAAAATGTGTACATGTGGTGCATTTCCACACACATAAACAAGTACCCTAACACAACCAATCCGCACTTAGGTATATAAAATTTCAACCTTCTTCCACCTAACACACCATTACCAATTTCTTCACACAGATCACCATAAACACTTCAACATGCTTCCATTCCACAAATGCCTAAGTCACACAACACCTTATTCTTTTGGTGTTAGATTCACTCCCATGAACAACATCCAAGTCAACACACTTAACACCTTTTCCAGCTGTTTTAAATCAAAGATTGCTTCACATCATCCTTTATATAGACTCAACACTTTCAACATTAATACCACAAAAAGTGTACTAAAGAACCACAAAAGCCAAGAAAAAACTATACAATTAAGTCAGTATAAAACTGACTTATCAATTTTCCCCACACTTGATCTTTTGCCTGTCCTCAAGCAAAAGTTTCATTTCATGTACGTTAATCACTTCAGCACTAGACCTTGCTCCCTTGTCCAACTTGCTCTCCTCTGAGTTCATCAAAATAATTTTTTCACGCACAAAACTCACAAAAGGTCCTCAACTCCAAACCATCAAATTTCAGGACAAATAATCAACCAAGGCACGATGAATAAAGACCAAAATGTCATGCGTGCAAGTGTGTGCTGAGGAATTCCTGTCCACCTATTCTTATGCATGCATTCCCCCTTTTGTTCCAAGAACATCTCAATGCGTAAACAATCACCATATCTACACACAAGAACTTATAATCACACGAGATCAATGGTCGCACATTAGTGCTTCTATCAATTGATTCATTTTTTATTCTCTATTTTTTCTTTTTTGCAATTTGGTGCATTTCGCTTATCACACACATTGGTGTGTTCGCCTGGGACTTATGGCTTCTTTTTCTTTTTAACTGCCTTTGTTTTATGGCCTTTTCTTCCCGTAAGCTTGCCAAGGGTATTTCGGCTTTTCACTCCCAATTGCCAAAGGTTTTTCCTCCATATCCCTTCCTGTGTGACTAAAAGTTCTTGGATGTCTTTAAGGGACTATATATGCAAGAGCACCCAAAACACCGAGGTCATGCATATCAACAAGAACAAAGTGAACCAGATTCCTCCTATGTCCAAGAATGATTTTACATGGTATATCTATCTTACTTTAATATGATGCCTTGATTAACAAAATATACTGATCTTATCATGTTTGGAATCAAATAACAAAAAAAAAACAATTTCGCATGCAATAAAAAGATAGAACTTGATGAACTACAAATTTGAACATAGCTTAACAAGAGAACATCGGCATAGTACATAGAGTTTTATACTTTTACTTCCACTTATTACTCACAACCATTCACTCACATTCTAAACATTTATTCAACCCCTACATACAAGACTCAATACCACCAAGGTAAAAAATTTTTTTTTTACCAAATTCAGCACACCACATCCTCCTAACAACAAATCCCAATAACCAGAACAGCAAACAAGCACGGCACTTCCTCAAACATAAGGCTAATCATCAAGCACAATACACACCATCCAAATAACATCATCTTCCATCCCCCACACTTGAAGCATACATTGCCCCCAATGTAAAAGATTAAGAATGAGGGGCTCCCTGGGAAGACGACGGTGCTGAGGAAGAAGGGGACGGGAATGATGCCGTCGTGGAAAATGAAGGACTACTAAAAGGCTATGCCACCCAATGGAAAAGGGCAACAGTAGGTCCTTGAAGAGGCTGTCCCGAACTGATCATCAGAATCCTTGTATGAAGCATAAACTCAGAATCTACCCTAAAAGTACGGGTGGGAGGCATGGGTGGTATATGTCCAAATGTAGGCAATGGGTTAAGCGAAGACATTGAGGGCACCCCTGGTGGCAGCTTATGAATGGCACCACTGGTGACATCTCTTGACAAATTCGGGATTCGATATCCAGCCAACTGAGCAGATGTTGGTGTTGGTTTAGGAGGACCAGGTTCAGAGTGATAATACACAGCCATCTTGTTACAATGGTCCAACTCCATTTATATCTTCAATTACCTGTGGTACAAAACCTCAAAATGTTGTTGTGCAATAGAAGACATATCATCCTTTCCCAGCATATTAGACAAATGCGAAGTCCAATCCTGATGCATATCATTCATCTGTTCATGCATGCCTTCAAGCCTTTCGTCCAACTGCTGAAAACGAGTATCCACAGATTGTTGGAATTCTTGTAGTGCTCCTTGCAAAGAATAAAAATCATATGGATGTTGTTCTTCACTTGATTCACAAGGTAAAGGACCAGCTTTATCCCGAATTGATTTAAACTTTGCTCCCTTTGCTTTCTTCATCTCCTTCTCCACTTGAAGATATTTGATATACAATGGTGTACCAATCGAGCCCGGATTCCTTCGCCATTCCCTATCTTCAGTATCAACACCTTGAGCCATACAGATTTCCTCAATCAAGATCGAAAAGTAAAGAGCTGCATTATCAGTGTCAATACCAGATTTTAAGCTAGAAAGAATTATACACCCAACATCAATCGATCTCCGCCCACAAATGGCTGATATCAAGTATAACCGATCGCTAAACACTTCAGTCGATTGAGAACTTGGCATAAGACGCGACAAGACAAACATAGGCCATATCTTAACATCACTTCGTAACTATTCTCCACGAAGATGCTTACGTTCAGCCCGTGTGTTTAGTTTCCATTTAGCTCCTGGTAAAGCTAGCTCCTTCGTTAAACCTTGGTCACACCCATCATCTTCCGAAAATGGCAAAGGATCCTGAGGAAAACTGGGAGTACCAAGATGAGTGTTAATGATTTCACTTGTAAATTGTACCAATTTTTCTCTCACATAGTATGCTCCATCCGAATTTGGAAACTTGGCATTGGCATAAAACTCCCTTGCAAGACTGGCATTACAAAATCCCGGTGCACTCAAGAGCTTCTGATCAAAACGGTGGAACTCCATCATTTCCTGAAACGGGCCACCTTCCACAGCGAATGCTCTTTCCAGATGTAACTTTTTCATACTTATCCCTCATTCCCAACGTTGTTGAGCTTCCTTACTTTTAAACACTGATCGTTCCGAAAGTTGTTCTGAGGAACCCTTCCTTTCTTTCAGAGTTGTCGCTTGTATCATAAATGTCGGGGGATCCTCAAAAAGTGGTAAGTCCTCCTCGGGATGATAGTCAGAGTCAGAGTCTTGAAGAGATTTCTGTGCTTTGCCTTTCCCCTTCTTTGAAGTGGCTGCTTTCTGTGAAGTAGAGTCCATTTTAGGCGCGCCATGTCTGCCAACAACAACCAAAAAAAATAGCTAAACTTCTCTGTACTCCTTTTACACAACATAGCAAAAATAATCCAAGATTGTAAACATCTAGACCAAATTCGAAAAGAACTATTTGTACACTAGAAACTTCAAACATTGAAATTGATCATATTATCACAACATCCATTGTTCTCCAGTAAAGCACTTACTATATAGCTCTTCATCCATAAAACATAAAAGCAAAACATAACAACCAGAAACTCCTCATCTAATGCATATATGGACACTTTCACTTCCACGAATAGACTTATGGCAAAACAGAAATCATTGCTTCAAACAAAATTCCAGTTTCATAATTTCCACTTAATCGAGACAAAATTTAGCCAAACAGGTGGATTTAGTGGACATTCAGCACATTAAAGTTGAAGAACTGAACCTTGGCTAAATCTAGGAATTGGAATCACTCACATTAGACAAGAAATGACCAATTGAATATCGCAATACTACACTAAGACAAAGTTAGCAGCAAAAATTGTCTAATTTCAGCTTGAATCCTCATGAAGATATGCAGGAAAACATACTAAACAAATCGATTCAACCAAAACCTAAAAATTCAAAGTTCCAGAGCATGCTCTTATCTAAATGTGGGTACAAGAATCACTCAATTTGGACCAAAAATGAGCAAGTTATGTCCAAAAAACCGAGACGTGATAATCAGGGCAAATCCAGAATTTCTCAAACATGAACACTGCTTTGTCTTCGAAAATAGACCACATTCCAGTCACATTCGGCAAAAGTGCCCAACATGAACATTGTAGCCCAACCTCTTAGCGACATTTTCCAACTGGAATCAACGCATTTGGACAACCCATTCTCAAATTATGATCAAACTACAGAAACCTACCCAAGCTGAAACTAATTGAATTCATTTAAACCTTTCCCCCACACTTAACATGCATCTAATCTTAAGCATCCACTAATTCATTATTTCATGAAAACACCTATCTTCTAACCTTTCAACTCTTGGCCAATGAGTATATAAGTACTTACCAACATAAGAACACTTAGCAAAAATAAAAAATGGGAATTACGATGCATACCTTCTTGCTGAGCTAAACCGAGAAGGAATGAGGCAAGAACTTTGATGTTCACGGAAGCTCTTCAACAGAAAAAACGTCTTGAGCAAGTGCTAAATACTTAGCAAATACACTAGTTATGATCTTGTATAGTGAAAAAGAGTAGGCATTTATAGAACCCTTATGGACACATACAAGTTCGGTCAACTCATGAATGTTCCCAATCAAACATCAAAGACATTAACAACAAGACACAAGTGGGGCCATTTCCATTCAATTCATGTGAAATCATGATATCTACCGTCTGACAACCAAAAATAATGCGTTCACATTTCACAAGAAGCCAAAATTGAATTCATCATATGTAATTCATTCATTTCACGCCAAAAACAAACAAGCCAATTTTTCATTCGGTTTAACGATTCTCCAAACAAATCATACCCAGCTCTCTTAATTATATTTCAAGATCACCAAGTCATTTTTAGAACCCTTACCAAACCTTACCATTCCATGAGTAATGCCCACTCTAAGTCACATGCACACATGCTCATGACTAATAAAAGAAACAATGAAATTTGGCAACATTTCTCAACAATCAATAAGGCACAAATTGCACTTTGTTCATCAATACAAAACATCCCAACAACCTGTCTATCATAATGGCATAATCACCATGGAAAACTCCGAAATTACACAAACTCATGTAATAAAAGTTGGACAACAACCTTAACTCTACATCATTCAATTTGTGAGCAGCGTTTTAGAACATTAAATCATGAATAGAGAAAATGGAATTCAATACCCGCACTTCTTCATTCAAATCTATAACGGCAAAATGCAATCATGCTCATTACACACAAACATACACATTACATTATTAACTAATAAACTCAAACACAAAAAAAAAACAACCTCAACCCTTCACAACCTCGAACTAATCTCATGAAAGCTATCATGACCACACACTACTCACACACTACTACTAAGTTCATTATGGCAACAGCAATTAGCACAATCTTCAAATTCAAATCAAATATCCCCCCACAATGGCATAAAGTCACGGTCCCCGGGGTAGAAAAAATATCAATAAAGGAACCTTGCCTATGACAATCCTCGGGAGAGTCTTGCTACCCGTTCTTCCTCCAGAAATGCAGGTCATTGAGGTGTCCCCATAAGACCGAGAGAATGTTGAGGATTATCGTGCGAAGAAATGTCAACTCCCTTATCTCGAGCCATTGCAGTTAACAGAGCGGGAAAAAACATCGGGACAAATTCGTTTCGTTGTGCCCGCCTAATGTATCCAAGCATGAGTTTTCCAATGTCAATAGAGAAGTCATGCTGAATAGCATAAATCAAGAGAACACACTCCCGTGATGCAATATTGGTGCGGCGAGTAGGGAGGAGATTAGAGTTGATAAATAACAACCACATCTTTGCCTCCGCTGTCAGCTCACTCGTGGGTACATGTAATGCTTCATTCCTGGCATTTCGCACCCAGGTAGCACCAGGCAATGCCACAGTAGCCAATAAATGATATTTGTTTTCCGCCCTCACCAACCGGCTATATGTATCACTAGGATAATCGGGAAAAAGATAATGCAAGTTAATACTATGGCTATAGACTTTCAAATACTTTCCTCGCATAAACACTGAATGGACGCTGTCAGCAGTGAATTGGCATAGAACTCTAGAACTATCTCCTTATTCACAACAACAGATGCTCTTGCGAAATGAGCCCAAGTGTGCCCCATAATCAACTCTACAAATCGACGGGAAGGGTCTGCAAAAGGTCGTTCAATGATGAATGCTCTGTTGACTGATCCATTGTAAAAACTCTCCGGTTTAGCATTGACAAACTTCACTTTTTGTAGAAAATGTGAAATCCATCTTACCCCAATCCATATAATCCACCTGCTTGTCATTTATCACCATAATCCATGTGATAAGCTACAAAAGCCAGTAACAATTATAAGGTTGTGCCATGAATTGTCAGTACACACTACACAAAATAAGAGCAAAAGTAAAAATAAACAAAACAAACAAAAAAAAACGAAGAATGAAAAATTTGGGTTGCCTCCTATGAGCACTTGGTTTACGGTCAACAGCCCGACCATACTTATTGTCTCATTGTGAATTTAAAGGATCATCCAAGAACAATTCATGTGGAGCTCATTCTAACTCTACGATACCCGTTTTCTGAGTAGTCAAATATGGTTTTAGCCTATGACCATTTACTTGCCATTTGCTACCATTTTTGTCGTTCTGAATCTCCACAACACCATATGGCTTGACATCGACAACTCGAAAAGGACCACTCCATCGTGACCTTAATTTTCCAGGGAAAAGTCTTAAGCGGGAATTGTACAATAGAACCAGCTGTCCTGGAGCAAAACCTTTTGATTGGATTTTGGCATCATGAAGTCTATTTGTCCTCTCCTTATACAGCTTAGAACTTGTATAAGCATTGAATCGAAATTCGTCCAAATTATTCAACTCCAGCATCCTTTTTTACTGAGCTCCATTTAAATCCATGTTCAACGTCTGAATTGCCTTACTCCTTATGCTCCAACTCTATCTGGAGATGACACTCTTTCCCAAATACAAGCCAAAATGGAGAAGCACCGATAGGAGTTTTGTATGCTATTCTATACGCCCACAATTCATCATCCAGCTTCATGGCCCAATCCTTTCGTCCTGGGTTAACAACTTTTTCCAACACTCTCTTAATTTTCCGATTTGAAACTTCTGCCTGGCCGCTAGTTTGAGGATGGTATGCCATGGATACTTTATATTTCACTCCATACTTAGCCAAAAGAGCTTCAAAAATCTTATTGCAAAAATGAGTGCCTCCATCAGTTATGATTGCTCTGGGGCTCCAAACCGTTTAAAATGTGTTTCTTCAACAAGGCAGCCACACTCTTAGCATCATTGTGAGCGAGAGCTACGGCCTCGACCCATTTAGAAGCGTAGTCAACTGCCACCAAGATATATTCTATGCCTCGTGATTTAGAAGAATGATCCATGAAATCTATTCCCCAAACATCGAATATTTCCACTTCAAGAATGTTGTTCAGAGGCATTTTATTCCTTGAAGAAATGTTCCCTGTCATTTGGTATCGATCACATTTACCAACACAAATCCTTGCATCCAAGAAAATATAAGGCCAATAGAAACCACATTGTAACACTTTGAATCCAGTTCTTGCAGATCCAAAATGTCCACCACAAGGTCCTTCATGGCATGCTCTCAGAATGTCTTTCTTCTCTTCCTATTTGATGCACTTTCTTATGATTTGATCACTACAAATTTTGTACAAAGCATTGTCCTCCCAGAAATAATACTTTGCATCACTTCTCAATTTCTTCTTTTGGTCACTAGAGAAATAAGAGGGTACTTGCCCAGCCACAACAAAATTGGCTATCTCTGCATGCCAAGGCAATGTCTTCTCATCTACTCTAAGTACTTGCTCGTCTGGGAAATGCTCTTTTACCAAAATAGTTGATCCCTCTTGAGCTCCTGACTCCAACCTTGAGAGATGATCAGCTACCACATTTTCTTACCCTTTCCTATCTTTGATTTCAACATCAAACTCTTGGAGTAACAATACCCATCGAATCAATCTTGGCTTGGCTTCTTTCTTTGCTAGCAAATACTTTAAAGCTGCATGATCTGTATGTACAATCACCCTTGATCCCAGCAAATATGCTCTGAACTTGTCAAAAGCAAAAACAACAGCCAACATTTCTTTCTCCGTGGTTGTATAATTCAATTGAGCTTCATTTAGCATTTTACTGGCATAATAGATTGTGTGAAAAATTTTATCCCTTCTTTGGGCAAGAACAGCTCCAAGTGCATAATCACTTGCATCACACATTATCTCAAATGGCTCACCCCAATGAGGAGTGACTATAATCGGTGCTTCCACAAGCTTAGCTTTCAAAGTCTCAAAAGCTTTAATGCATTCTGTGCCAAATTCAAACTTGACATCTTTCTCCAATAGACTACACAATGGCCTAGTAATTTTAGAAAAATCTCTAATGAATCGCCTATAAAAGCCTGCATGCCCAAGAAAACTCCTGATTCCCTTCACATTTGTTGGAGGAGGAAGCTTTGCAATAACATCAATTTTGGCCCTATCAACTTCAATTCCTTTGTGAGAAATCTTGTGTCCTAGCACTATCCCTTCTTGGACCATAAACTGGCACTTCTCCCAATTCATCACAAGATTAGTTTCCTCGCATCGCTTCAGCACTTTGGCTAAGTTCTCTAAGCAGCCATCAAAAGTCATCCCAAAGACTGAGAAGTCATCCATGAAAATTTCAGTTATTGATTCCACTATGTCATGTAAAATCGCCATCATACATCGCTGGAATGTGGCCGGGGCATTGCACAAGCCAAATGGCATTCTTTTGTAAGCAAATGTGCCAAAGGGATAGGTAAATGTGGTCTTATCTTGGTCCTTGGGGTCGATAGCTATCTGATTGTAACCAGAATATCCATCCAAGAAGCAGTAGAATAGATAACCAGCAATTCGGTCCAACAACTGCTCCAAAAAAGGATGTGGAAAATGATCCTTTCTTGTTACATTGTTGAGCTGATAAGTTGGTTTTATACAAACTTATATGTGTTAATTTACATGGCTTTTGTTGTGATTTCCATGCTATTGTGTGGTGTTTCATGCGGTTTAATGTGTAAATGTGATATGATAGATGATAATGTGCAAATGGTGCAAAAAGTGCAAAAATGATGGTAAATGGAGTGAAATGTGTCTAGGTTGGAAATGAAGAATTAAAACATGTTTAAATGGCCAAATTAGGGTTTGGACAGTTTTGATATGAAAATTCATTTGTGTATAATTCTTTCAATACGTATCCAAATGATGTGATCTTGGATGTTCTGGAAAGCCCTATGCGTTGTCTGCATTTCTTATGTTTTAACTTTCTTCTAATTCTGTGTGTAAATATGAGAATCGAAAGCATCTTGATGATTGCTACTTCAGAATTTAGTTATGAAGTTCATATTGCCACAGTTTGGTAGATTGTTAATAACTTGAGCTACAGACCTCCAATTAAGGTCATTCTTGATCCATTGGAAAGCCAAGAGATAGACCTCGAATCTTATGTTTACCATCAAGTCCAATTCAGATGTTAAGACACACGAATTTTGTGTGGAAGTTGATTGTTATTCTGAAATGGTGTCATCACACACTAAGCACTAACAAAGATTTCACGAGCACTTTCACAAACACCTCACGGGCACTCACTTCACTCTACACTCTCGCACATCACTCTCGCACACCTCCGCACTCACAACGCACAACATTCATGCGGCGAGGCCACCTCGCCGCATGAACTACGCACACACCTCACATGACCTCGCCGCACAACACTCCCGCACAACACTCGCACACATGCACACTACTCTCTCGCACTCACTGTACACTACACGCACATCTTCATTGCACACACGCAACACTTTCATCGCACGCACTTGCGCAATCTCGCACACACCGCACGAGCACACTCGCACATACCACATGCACTCTCGCATCACTCGCACAACACTCGCACTACACTAGCATCACTCATGCACGCACATCATGCGGCGAGGTAACCTTGCCGCATGCATACACAATCACACTACTCATCTCATGTTTCACACATCTGCACACAACAATTCCTTTGTATTTCACTTCAAGCTTTGAGCATGAATTCTACACTGCATCACATAGACTTGAATGAAAGCAAACATTCATACTATAAATTTTCATTTCATCCATTTTCATTTCATTATGAACATCACATTAACCTAACGTTCCATGAGTTTTCAACACAATCATATTCTCATTCCATTTTCAATTCTTTGGGTCATTCTTGGTTTAACATTGCTTACACATTTCTTCACCATTCTCACATTATCACACTCAAGCTCACCAACAGTTTCACATTCATAACAACACTAATTTACATTCACAATTCACAAATACTTCACTTCACCGAAACACACAAATACTCGCACAAACACATTCATACTCCACAACATTCACACTTGTTCTCTACAAACTGTAGCTTTCATGTTCTTCTCATAACACTCATTTTTCAGCACATACACCTCACATTCACTCACAAATCATAACCATCACACTTCACTTTTGTTCACTCCTCATCTTACAAAACACACACTTGCACAATGTGTGGCGAGGTCTCGCCGCGAGACCTCACCAGATTAATGCTTTTGGATTTTAGTTCAGCAACTGAAAATGGCTAACTGCTGGGAATTTGTTCTCTCTCTTGTGCAGGTGCGAGGAGGCATGGTCGTGGAAGGTTTGAAGGTGCACAGATAGTGAGTCTAAAAAGGGAGGCTGAAGTGGTGAGCCCGAAGGCGTGTTTTGCCTCACCTATGAAGGCGTGATGATGACTGAACAATGAAGGAGCTATGGATTGAAACTGGAAGCGTGTTTCTGGTCAGATGGAAGGCGCCAGAACTCTATTGAAGGCGCTGGAAATTTAAACAGAAGGCGTGGGATGACAACTTGAGAATTCATATACTTGTTTTTTTGAGACATTTTTTTGAGCACTTATGTAAACTCTTAGTTGCTTTACATTTGCGTATCATTTACGATTCTCGTAACCTCTATATATAGAGGAATAGTCAACATTTTAAAGGATCCGATTCATTATTCACTACACACATTTTCCTCATCTGCTTTGATTGTATGTTAGTAATACTGCATGTATGAGAAGTTGCATTCACCCGGAAGTAGCCTAGATTATCAGCTTAATTTTCTTGAGAACTTTGCTTTTACTTCTCTGAGTCTTACTTATGTGTTCATTTCAATTCGTAATTGTGTGGAGTTCAACCATTTTACTTTCTGTTAAATTTTGTATTTAGTGTTCCTTTAATCTAGTTATATTTTGGTGACATAACCGAGCATATCAAACTCCTTGAATCGACTATTTCCCTGATGAATGAAACCTAGCTCACTGCTACTATATTCAGTGAAATTAGGATAAATTGACGAGCTGCGACACTCGACATCAATTTTTGGCTCCGTTACTGGGGAACTAGGCACGGTTCTTGGAATTTGTTGTTGTTCTGTTCTTAGTTTGTGTGTTTTATTGCTTTGATTTAGTTACTTTGTTTCTTTACTGTGTGTTGATTCTATTACTTTTACCATCTAGTATTGGTTTGTTTTTCAGATTGATCCATTTGTTCTCTTGATATCATTTGCTGTTCCTGTTTGTGTATGCCCAGGTCTGTAAGATCTAGAGGAAAACCTGAATTTGAATTGGACCTTGAATTGGAAAGAAATCTAAGGATTCAAGCAAAGTAGAGAGCTATGGCAGCACAAGGAGTACAAGCACCGAGGTTTGGAGACCACTATGCAGTAAATTTTGACAATCGATTTGGTCATCAGGACATCGATGTGGAAAGTTACCACATTCCTCCACAAATTGTTTCAATGATCACCCAGGGCCAATTCTCCCAAGGTCTTGACAATGAGGATCCCAAGGACCACCTTGATTGGTTTCTCGGGTTATGTAGCACTTTCAAGTTGCCAAGGGTCGATAGGGGTGTGGTTCACAGAATTTTGTTCCCATTATCTCTGTGTGGAAAGGCTAAACATTGGTTCAAAAGTATTGGGGGAGCAAATGCTGGAATGTCATTTGATGATCTACAGAAAAGGTTCTTGTCTAAGTACTTCCCTCCAGCTAAGCTTGAAAAGAGAAGGTTGGAAATTATGAACTCCCAACAGCAAGACAGTGAGTCATTTAGGGAAGCTTGGGAGAGATTCAACGATTTGATTAGGCAATGCCCCAACCATGACTTGGGCGAGATTAGGGAATTAAATACCTTCTTCAAGGGCCTAACTCCTGAATCCTCTTTGATGGTTAAAGCTTGTGCTAATGGCGCACTTAAGGACAAATCTGTGCCTGAGGTGCGTGAACTGTTTAACCAGATAGCTGAGGATGAATACCTTTTCCCAGAGACTAGAAAGCCGCATGTCAGAAGACAAAGAGGAATTCTTGATGTAGATGAGGAGACTTCACTTAGTGCTAAGTTTGAAGCATTGGCCAAGCAGGTGCAGACTTTAAAGGCGACTCAAACCAAAGCCCCAGTACTTTCATGTGGACTATGCAAAGGGGAACATCACACGGATGAATGTGCAATCACTACTGAATCCATTCAGTATGTGAACAATTACAGTAACAAACCCCAATATGGTGGGAACTATTCTGGGAATAATTACAATGGAGGCAACAGACAATATGGTGAAAACCAAGGCAACTGGAATCAACATCAGAACCAAGGAGAAAATTACTATCAAGGTAATGACTCAAGGAGAGCAATGAATCAACCACCTCCTGGTTTTGATAATCAGGCTAGAACATCAGAACAAAAGAAGCCAACTGTGGAAGATATGTTTCAAAAGCTGATGGAAAAGATGGATAAGAACGAACAGAGATTTGGAGGTTTGGAGTTCACTGTGAAGCATCATGAAGCTACTCTGAAGAATATCGAGATGCAACTTGGTCAGCTGGCTAATGCTGTTCACCAGAGGCCAAAATGAGCTCTTCCTAGTGACACAGTACCAAATCCCAAGGTAAGAGAAACATGCAATGCTATTACTTTGAGGAGTGGAAAATTGTTGCCTGGAAGCAAACATGCAGAAGACAAAAGTGATGGCTTGGAGGAGGACCAAAAAGATGAAGCTGAGGAAGTTTTGGAACCTGAGAAGAATGGTGAGCAAGAGGAAAATAAGTATAATAGGAAGGAAATATCAGCAAGGGTGGGGATTGAGATTACCAGGAATTCCAATCCTTATAACTTCCCAGATTATGCTCCAAAAGCTCCATTTCCAGAAAAGAAGAAACTTCCACCTAAAAAGGGCCCTCAATTCAATCGTTTCTTGTATGTACTCAAGCAAGTGAACGTGAATCTTCCTTTGATGGATTTAGTGACATCAATGCCAAAATATGCCAAATATCTCAAGGATCTCATTTCCAACAAAGAACAAATCTTGAGATGTGATGTTCCCATGACGGTTTCTGAGTGAACTCAAGCTTGGATGGTTCATGATCTTCCTCCGAAGCTTAAGGATCCTGGGAGTTGCACTATCCCATGTAAAATAGGCACAAGGCATTTTGCAAAGGCGTTGTGTGACTTGGGTGCCGGAATCAACTTAATGCCATTATCCATTGCTATCAATGTTGGATTGGAAAGCCGGATCCGCCCAGTTGCAGTAACTCTCCAATTGGTAGATAGATCATTGGTAACTCCCACTGGTTTGGTAGAAGATGTTTTGGTAAGAATAGATAAATTTACATTACCAGTTGATTTTATTGTGCTTGACATGGAAGAGGACCCTGAGGTTCCTCTCATTTTTGGTCGTCCCTTCTTAGCCACTGGTGATGCTTTAATTGGTGTGAGAAACAAAACAGTCACGTTTAGGATTAGCGATGAGGAAGTGGTTTTTGATGTAAACTATGCTATGAAGCAACCTCTTAATATGGAGTCTTGTTTTGCTATCAAAGCCATAACATGTTCTTCTTTGAATGATTTGAACAATATGCATGATTTCTCTGTTGTTGATGAGTTAAGTGTTTATTAGGATGATTTTGATGGAATTGACTTAGATGATGAGGACAAGAAAATTATTTCTGAAATTGAGGATATTATTGAATGTTGCTATTTGGAAGAATCGATTTGTGAAATGCAAAGTGATGTTGTGGAAGTTAAAATGCATGAAACTGTGAAGGACAATGAACATGATTCGTTCATGTTGTCAAATGTTTTGACTAATGAGATTTGCAATCCCACTGAGGTGAGGAAGGAAGAATTTCTTTGCAGGAATGAAAAGCTTTTACCTTCCATTGTGGTGGCACCAAAGCTTGAGTTAAAACCACTTCCACCTTATCTCAAATATGCTTTCTTGGGAGAAAATGAGACATTGCCAGTTGTTATATCTTCAAAGCTTGAAGGTTGGCAAGAGGAAAAGCTTGTGGAAGTTTTGAGGAGGCATAAGTTGGCTATTGGATGGACAATTGCTGATATAAAAGGCATAAGTCCAGGTTTATATATGCACAAGATTTTGCTTGAGGAAAATACTGTGCCAGTACGGGATAGACAGAGAAGACTAAATCCCCAGATGACGGAAGTTGTGAAGAAAGAGGTTATCAAATTGCTTGACTTTGGGATGATTTTTCCAATTTCAGACAGTGAGTGGGTTAGTCCTGTTTAATGCGTTCCAAAAAAAAGAGGGGTCACGCTTATAAAGAATGAGGCTAATGAACTTCTAGCAACAAGAGTGGTCAGTGCCTGGAGAGTTTGCATGGATTACAGGAAGCTAAATAAGGCAACTAGAAAAGACGATTTTCCTCTTCCATTTTTGGAACAATTGTTGGATAGAATTGCTGGCTACCTTTTCTATTGTTTTCTAGATGGATATTCTGGGTACAATCAGATTGCAATTGATCCCAAAGACCAGGATAAGACAACTTTCACTTGTCCTTTTGGCACATTCGCTTATAAAAGAATGCCATTTGGTCTATGCAACGCCCCTGCTACATTCCAGAGATGTATGATGGCAATATTCCATGACATGGTGGAATCAATAATTGAAATATTCATGGACGACTTCTCTGTGTTTGGAATGACATTCGATGGTTGTTTGGAGAACTTGGAAAGGTTTTGAAGAGATGTGAAGAAACGAACCTGGTGTTGAATTGGGAAAAATGTCAATTCATGGTTCAAGAAGGGATTGTGCTAGGCCATAAAATTTCTCATGCTGGGATGGAGGTAGATCGGGCGAAGATAGATGTCATTGCTAAACTTCCTCCACCTACCAACGTTAAGGGTATCAGAAGCTTTCTCGGACATGCTGGGTTTTATAGAAGGTTTATAAAGGATTTTTCAAAGATAGCTAGACCCTTGTGTAGCCTTTTAGAAAAAGATGTCAAGTTTGAGTTTGGAACAAAATGTGTTGAGGCATTTGAAACTTTGAAAATGAAATTGGTGAAAGCCCCTGTGATAGTCACTCCTCATTGGGGTGAACCCTTTGAAATTATGTGCGATGCCAGTGATTATGCTTTAGGAACAATCCTTGGCCATAGAAGAGACAAGATCTTTCATGCTATCTATTATGCTAACAGATTGCTCAATGAGGCTCAAATGAATTATACAACTACTGAAAAGGAAATGTTAGCAGTGGTCTTTGCATTTGATAAATTCCGTGCTTACCTTTTGGGGTCAAAGGTCATTGTTCATACAGACCATGCTGCATTGAAGTATCTACTTGCAAAGAAGGAAGCAAAACCACGTTTGATTAGGTGGGTGAAGGAGCATTTCCCTGATGAGCAGGTGTTCAAAGTGGTTGAAAGGACATTGCCTTGGTACGCTGAGATTGCAAATTTTGTTGTTGCTGGCAAAATTCCATCTTATTACTCCAGTGATCAGAAAAAAAGATTGAGAAGTGATGCTAATTATTACTTCTGGGAAGACAATTCTCTATATAAAATATGCAGTGATCAGGTGATAAGAAAGTGTGTTAAGGAAGAAGAAAATGAGGATATCTTAATGGCATGTCATGAAGGACCCTGTGGTGGTCATTTTGGATCAACTAGGACTGGCTTCAAACTCTTGCAATGTGGGTTTTATTGGCCACATATCTTCATGGATGCCAGAATCTGGGTTGGAAAATGTGATCGTTGTCAACGAACTGGTAACATCTCTTCAAGAAATGAGATGCCCTTGAACAATATCCTGGAGGTAGAGATTTTTTATGTATGGGGGATTGACTTCATGGGGCCATTCCCTAAGTCGAGAGGAATGGAGTACATCCTGGTGGCAGTGGATTATGTTTCCAAATGGGTGGAAGCTGTGGCTTAGGCTCACAACGATGCAAAAAGTGTAACTGCCTTCTTGAAGAAATACATCTTTAATAGGTTTGGAGCTCCCTGGGCTATAATTAGTGATGGAGGGACTCATTTCTGTAACAAGCTTTTCGAGTCTTTGTTGGCCAAATATGGTGTTACTCACAAAGTTTCAACAGCTTGCCATCCACAGACTTCTGGGCAAGCTGAAATTTCCAATCGGGAAATAAAGAGGGTTCTTGAAAAAGTGATAAATCCAGGAAGGAAAGATTGGTCTTTGAAGCTAGATGATGCATTGTGGGCATACAGAACAGCTTACAAAACCCCAATTGGAGCTTCTCCTTTTCGATTGGTTTTTGGTAAAGAGTGTCACTTGCCAGTGGAACTCGAACATAAGGCGTATTGGGCTATTCAAACATTGAACATGAATTTGTCTGAGGCTCAATCAAAAAGAATTTTGGAATTGAATGAACTGGATGAATTTCAATTCAATGCTTACATGAGTGCCAAGATGTACAAGGAGAGGACTAAAAGAATTCATGATGCCAAGATTCAATCAAAGATTTTTGTTCCAGGGCAATTGGTATTACTTTATAACTCTAAACTCAGACTGTTTCCTGGAAAATTGAAATCAAGGTGGAGTGGTCCTTTTAGAGTTGTTGATGTAAAACCTTATGGGGTAGTGGAAATCAAGAATGAAAAGAATGGCAATGTGTGGAAAGTGAATGGTCATCGTCTAAAGCCTTACTTAATTTCCCAGGACAAGGATAGCACTAATGTGGAACGAGATTCACATGAGCTATACCTTGATGATCCTATCATCGCTAATTGAGCTTTGAGGCATGGTCGGGCTGTGGACTGTAAACCAAGCGCTCCTGGGAGGCAACCCAGTGTTTCTTTCTATTGTTTCTTTTATTTTGTTTGATTGAAATTATTTTTCTTTGTTAATTTTTAGTTTCTGTCGATTTTTGTTTCAAATTGTGGCAAAATCTTCGAACATAACTCAGGGTTATCCTTTGGCAGATTTGCATGAGGATGATGATGGGCTTTATTGCTAAAAGCAGGAAATGAATCTTTGGTTTTTTTCTATTCATTTGGGTACATGAGTGTATTTTTCTACAACTCAAGTATAAGTTCTGATGGTAAGAATTGAATCTAGTCCCGTGAACTTGAGAGCATTATTGATGCATTGCTGTTTTGGATGGTTTCAATAATAGAATAATGCGGACAATAAGCTCAGACATGTAGGCTCTCATTTTTCAGAATCATTCACATGTGTTTGTTGGGTAGCTAGATGGCAATTCTATATATTGAATATCGTTCTTTTGCATGCTCATTACCCTTCTTTACATTGTTGCTCTTATTAGACATTTCCATTTCTTTATCATGGCTGATTATTCTCCTCATCAGAATCCTTATGAATATGCTATCTTTATTGAAGATCCAGGAACTACTTCATCATCTTCTTCCTCTTCCAATGATGATGCGGTGGTGCTTGATGTTGAACCAGCTAACTTTCCTCATTTTATTAATGCTAATGCTGAGAATTTGTATCGTGGTTTAGCAATAGAGCTGTTATGATTGAGAAGACATTCGAGGTCCCTTCCAGGAGATTTGAGGATGTGATCTTCAGGCAATCGTGGTCTCATTTTGCACGAGCTTCAATTGTAATGAATATGGACATAGTTAGATAATTCTATGCTAATTCACGGGCTAATGGAGTTCACTCAGTGTTTGTAAGAGGGAAGTATTTGAGGGTCACCCGACATAGTATCAATATGCTTTATCTTCTTGATGAGTTTCCTCGTAGTACTTATTGTAGGTTGCTTCGGGCTGACGACACTGATCACTTGTTGGCTTCAGTGACTGTACCTGGTGCTAGAAGGGTGAGGAATGCTCGACGCGAGGCTTTAGATGTACCTACCAGTGCACTTACAGCCGAGGCAAAATTATGGTTAATGTTTATCAATTCCAGGCTTTTACCTACTAACCGTGCAGATATCGCATCTAGAGAACGCGTTCTTTTGATTTATGCTATTTTACATGATTTCTCTATTGATGTTGGGAAGTTGGTGTTAGAGTTCATCAGGCGAGCACAAAGAAGTGAGTTTGGACCAATGTACTTTCCAGCTTTGATAACAGCCATGGCTCGTGAGAAGGGTGTTGATATCACTTCAGCTGATAATCTTCAACATCCTCTTGGTCTTTTGGGACCTCCTCAGTGGCCTGTTTTACAAAAGGAGGAAAGACTTGCCAGACTTTCTCGTGGCTTGTAGAAAGCAGAAGGTCAGGTTCCTTTGTCTTGATTGTTTCTTTTATCTCACGGGGACCGTGTCTTATGCAAGTGTGGGGGGAGATTTTTCCAAGATATCTTGATTATGGGTGTGGTTGGAACATGTATGGGTACCATGATTATGTTTAATGAGATTAATTGCCATGATTGAATCGAGTATAGTATTACTAGTATTAGCCTTTTGGTGATTTTGTTACTAGATAGGTTGTGATGTCTAAATTTTTTGTTGTTTTTTGGTATTTCGTGTTAATAAAATTTCTTTGTTGTGATGTTCGGTTTTATGCACACAAGCATTGATGAAGAGAATATCTGCATTTCTGAACCCTTCTGAACATGAATTTAATTTTCTGAAAAGCTGATAAAAATTGACATAGAGATTGGATTGATATTGAGTCATGAATAGGAAATGGATATGAAATGAAAGGAAAAAGGCTGACATTTTGTTGGACGTGTATAAGTGTTGTAGGATAATTTCACATGCAAAATGCAGAAGTTGTTGGTTTTGTTTTGTTGTTCATGATGTTTGAGAAGTGAACGGTTTAATTGAATAGAGTGAGTGCAGCTTGGGGTTGTTGTCTTGTGTGGTGTGATTGCATGTCGTGTGATGGGCAGAGAAAGATATCAGAGTTCACATGCTTGAGTTGAATTCACATGTCTTTAAAAGAGAGGGGGCCCACCTTTGAGTAACTAGAGTGCTTGGTAGTGTTTGGTGGGAATATTTACTCTACTTGTTTGACCAATTTCTCTTTACTTCATGTTTCTATAAATGCAACGCCTGTTGTTGTTGTTATTTCAAGTCATCACATTTTATAAACACACGTTGGCAATCAGAAGGTCATAGTGCTTACATTTGGAGTCTTCATCATTTCTCTTCCAAGAC
Organism: Ophiorrhiza pumila; assembly: GCA_016586305.1. Lineage (NCBI taxonomy): Eukaryota > Viridiplantae > Streptophyta > Magnoliopsida > Gentianales > Rubiaceae > Ophiorrhiza > Ophiorrhiza pumila. The sequence continues at coordinate 21,225,655 of BLIW01000007.1, read as the reverse complement.
TTAAGGCTAGTTTACCACAAGTTCTCCACTAAGGTATGTTTCAAGTTGTCCTTAAAGCTTTGTGAATTATTGTTGTTCAGTTCAAGTAATGAAAGTGAAGGCATGATTTTGATTATGTCGTTGCTAGAAAATGTATTGATAAACATGGAAAACATGACGTTGATAGCCAAATGACAATGCATGTTAAGTGTGGAGGCGGAATGATTAAAAATGTTGATTTTCAAGAATTCCAGCTTAGCCACGTTTCTGGTTATAATTTCCTCAATTCAATTCCAAATGGAATGAGACCAATTGCAGATTTTAGCCTACAGGATAACCTACAATGTTTGTGTTTACCACTTTGGCTAATTGAAATGGGAAGATAGGCTAATGAATAGAGGAAAGTAGAGCTGAAGCTAGGGAATAATGATATGAATACTGAAATAGCCCAGTTTGGTAGCCTTTGGTATTTTGGCCGTAATTTGCTCATATTAAGTACAAATGGGTTGATTTTTGTCCACATTATTAGCTCAAATCATGCTTGCTAACTTTTATGTTTGAAGTATTGTCTAATTCTTCATGCTTAACATGGTATTCATTCGGGTTTCAATGAGTGTAAGCTGAAAATTTCATTTGAGAAAACCTATCCAATACTGTCACTTGTTGTTGATGGTTTATACATTCTGAGCTAACTCTTTAAAAATGTCAGGTTATGATTTGAATTGTCTAAAAATGTTGCTATAATATTCATGGTGTTTGTTATTCTTACAGATATGGCCCCAAAGAAGTACTCAATTTCTCAAAAGAGTAAGGCTTCCAAGAAGGTAGCATCAACTCAAAAGGGTGAAAGTTCTAAGAAGGGAAAAGCTAAAAAGCCTTTAGTTGAGGATTCAGATTCTGATTACTGCCCTGATGTTGATTTGCCACTCTTCGAGGATCCACCTGAATACACAGTACAATCCACCACTCCAAAGCAAAGGAAAGGAGCATCAAGCCAGGAGCCATCTATATTTGTTAATGAGCAAGCTCAACAAATATGGGAAGAAGGGATAGGCCTGAAAAAATTGCATTTGGAAAGGGCGTTTGCAGTTGAAGGAGGGCCATTTTCAGAATTAATGGAATTCCATTGTTTTGACAAGAAGCTGACCAGTGCTCCGGGGTTATGCAATGCAAGTTTAGCACGGGAGTTTTATGCTAATGCCAGATTTCCAAATAAAGATGGTGCATATTATGTTCGAGGGAAATGGGTGCATATTTCGAGTGAGATAATCAACAGTCATCTGGGGACACCCAGTTTTTCTCATGATCCCTTGCCAATTACAGAAGACGATGAATATGATTTTGCATTATCAACAGAACTTGCCCTGCCAGGAGCAAAATGGGAGATGAATACAAGGGGGGGGGGCGTAAGCATATACGAGGGGAGTGGCTGAGGAGTGATGTTAAGATATGGCTGATGTTTGTATTATCTCGGCTTATGCCCAGCTCCCAATCCACCGAGGTGCTTCGAAGTAGATTGCATTTGATTTCAGCAATTCGAGGAAGAAAGCCAATTGATGTGGGGAGAAAGATTTATTCTCTTATTCAATCTGGAATTGCAATGGACAGTGCTGCTCTATATTTTCCGGTATTGCTTGAGGAACTCTGTATGGCTCAGGGAGTGGACACTGTAGCTAAGGGTTGGCGAAGGAATCCGGGACCGATTGGAACATCCTTGTATATCAAGTATCAAGGTGAAAAGAGGGAGCTGCGAAAAGCGAAGCAAGTGGGCACCAAGAAATCAAAGAACAAATCTGGATCTACACCTACTGAGGTGGATGAGGGATCTCAGATGTATGACTTTGGGACATGGCAAGGAGCAATTCAGGATTTTCAGCAGTCAATGGAAAATCGTTTCGAGAACATGGATGGGAGGCTACAAACTATTGAACATCGCTTCATGAACATAGATGAAAGGATGGAAAGGATTCACAAGGGCATAGAGACTATGCATCAGGAATGGACAACTCATGCCTCGAGCATGGATCACAGATTGGATGACATGACAACAGTAGTCCAGCAGCAATTTGAAGTGCTTTATCATAGGCAATGGTGCATGCAGCAGGAGATCGACAGGAGCAATAAGATGATGGTCTATTATCATTCGGATGCAGGAGCTCCTAAACCAACTCCAACTTCGGTACAGTTAGCTGCGATGCCATCCCTTCCGTCATTACCCACATTTGGTAGAATTCCTTCTATGCCTTATACTCCCACATTCCTACCAAATCCGCGGTTTACACCTGCTACAAGGTTTCCATTGTTAGCAACTGACCAAATTATTGAAGGACCAACTCACGGCCCTTTTCAGTATGTGCATCAGCCCGTTGTTGGTCCTACATTTCCTACAGCATCATTGTCATCTACAGCGGCATTTGAATTCCCTTCTTCCTTTGCTCCATCATCGTTTGGTACTTCCTCATTTGTTACAGCACCATTGGATGGACAGTCTTTGCCATGTACAACTGCGTTTGGATCTCCTTCTTCCGCAGCTCAATCATCATTTTCTCAGGGAGTTTCTCCTCCATCTTAGCCTATTACATTGACGACAATGTTTAAATCAAGTGTGGGGGAGGGAAATTGTGTGATGTGTGTTGTGTGCTGTGTTTGTTATGTTGGTTGATATTCTGTGTGATGATTGAAAATTTGAAAAAAAAAAATTTATGCATGTGGGTGCTTAATAGTGTTGAAAGGGGGGATACGGAGATATTTGGACTTCATGTTGATTGAGATGTTCTGAGTTGAAGTGAAGAATTTTGTGAAGTTGAAGTTTGGAATTTTTTCTGCCTTGATGAATTGTGAAGTGGTGCCTTGCTGAAATTTGAAGTGTTCTTTGGAAGATTGTTGCTATGATGATTAGCTCGTACCATGAAGATTGAATCGTTAAGAGCTTTTGTGATGTTTTCTTTGTGGAGTTCGAAAGTGAAAGTGTGTGAAGCGAAGTCAAGAATTTATGTGTGATGTTGGAAGTCTTGTTTGAATTTGTGTCTAAGGAGAGAATGCTTTGTACTAGACTTTAGCTCTTTGGAAGTCTTGTTTGAATTTGTGGTTCATCATGTGCTATTTTCATAAGTTGCATGCGAAAGATGTTTTGATGTCCTTAACTCGAATCTTGATGAAATTGGTACATTTTGTTGATTAAGGCCCGATGTTAATATAAGATAGATATGCCATGCAAAATTCAATTGACATAGGAGGTAATGTGTATGGATTCGTTTCCTTTTGTTATGCATTTATCGGGTGTCTCCAAAATTCGTGCATGTTTAGTCAAATTGAGATTCTTATGAACATGTGCTTGCACAAGAAATGATATGGGAGAAAAAGCCATATTGGCAACTGGGAAGGAAAAAGCCATAAGAACCTGGCATTCAAATTTGGAGAAAAAAGCCATAAAACCCAGGCATTATTTCAGTCATCAATATGTGCACCAATGTGCAGCACTAATGTGCAGAATAAGGGCAATGTCCCATAGAGTACCAATGTACGCATAGGTACCATTGATCTTGTGATTGCATGTTCATAAGGGTGTACAAGGAGATTGGCATGTATTGAATGGTATGTGAGACCAGCTAGATGGTGTATAGCAAGGGAATAAATGAAGTGCATGTTCCTCAGCACACACTTGCAAGCATGACATTTTGGTCTTTATTCATTGTGCCTTGGTTGATAATTTGTGCTGAAAGTTGATAGGTTGGAATTGAGGATATGTTAAGAGTTTTTGATATTGCATGAAAAATCTGTTTTGATGAACTCAAATAAGAACAAGGTTTACAGAAGAGTGAGGTCTAGTGCAAAGTGGTTTTGAAATGTGAGTTTTGTGTTTTGTCTTCGCTTGAGGACAAGCAAAAGTTCAAGTGTGGGGGAATTTGATAAGTTGTTTTTATACCAACTTATATGTGTTAATTTACGTGGCCTTTGTTGTGATTTTCATGCTATTGTGTGGTATTTCATGCAGTTTAATGTGTAAATGTGATATGATAGATGATATTGTGTAAATGGTGCAAAAAGTGCAAAAATGATGGTAAATGAAGTGAAATGTGTCTAGGTTGGAAATGAAGAATTAAAACATGTTTAAATGGCCAAATTAGGGTTTGGACAGTTTTGATATGAAAATTCATTTGTGTATAATTCTTTCAATACTTATCCACATGATGAGATCTTGGATGTTCTGGAAAGCCCATTGAGTTGTCTTCATTTCTTATGTTTTAACTTTGTCCTAATTCTGTGTGTAAATATGAGAATCGAAAGCATCTTGATGATTGCTACTTCAGAATTTAGTTATGAAGTTCATATTGCCACAGTTTGGTAGATTGTTAATAACTTGCGCTACTGACCTCCAATTAAGGTGATTCATGATCCATTGGAAAGCCAAGGGATAGACCTAGAACTCTTATGTTTACCATCAAGTCCAATTCAGATGTTAAGACACACCAATTATGTGTGGAAGTTGATTGCTATTCTGAAATGGTGTCATCACACACTAAGCACTCACAAAGATTTCACGAGCATTTTCACAAACACCTCACGGGCACTCACTTCACTCTACACTCTCGCACATCACACTCGCACACCTCCGCACTCACAAAGCACAACACTCATGCGGCGAGGTGGCTCATGCAGCGAGGCCACCTCGCCGCATGAACCACGCACACACCTCACATGCGGCGAGATCACCTCGCCGCACAACACTCGCACACATGCACACTACTCTCTCGCACTCACTGCACACTACACGCACATCTTCACTGCACACACGCAACACTCTCATCGCACGCACTTGCGCAATCTCGCACACACCGCACGAGCACACTCGCACATACCACATGCACTCTCGCATCACTCGCACAGCACTCGCACTACACTAGCATCACTCATGCACGCAGATCATGCGGCGAGGTCACCTCGCCGCATGCATACACAATCACACTACTCATCTCATGTTTCACACATCTGCACACAAAACTTCCTTTGTATTTCACTTCAAACTTTGAGCATGAATTCTACACTGCATCACATAGACCTGAATAAAAGCAAACATTCATACTATAAATTTTCATTTCATCCATTTTCATTTCATTATGAACATCACATTAACCTAGCGTTCCATGAGTTTTCAACACAATCATATTCTCAACACCAGATTTAATGTTAAACCAACATTAAAAAATAGAGAAACACAATTCTAACAAATTGTAATCACGATCAGCATGTCACAATTTATTAACCTAATATTCCCGTCTATCTAGATAGTAGCTTCGCCACTAATTAATCCTATTTACTAGATCCAGTGAAATAATAGGAGATTAATTGGCACTATTTAGATTAATTAAACATGGTCAGTATTTAAAGAATCCAAAAAATTAAAGCTATGCAAAGAGAACTTTCAGAACTCATAAAGAATTAATTATATTAAAACAATTAGGTCTCACGAGTAAATAACAGTTAAAGCTTCATTACTTATTTGTCGGATAAACAAACTACTCAAGAAACATAATTTAAAATGAAATTAAATTAAAGAAAAAAAAGTAAGAAATACAATAATGTTTGGAATTAACCACCATCATTTACCGAACGACGGCTGAGTCTGGAACAACAAAATAACGAACGAATTAAAACCTAAACTACTGTTATAAACTACAACTATTATCTACTTACCTACAAATTTACTTCTAACAAATTGCTATCCTATACAGAAAAAACAAACTTTATTCTCAAGTAATAAAAGCAACTAAAACTTCTAAAAGTTTAATAAAGCAATAACTCTTTTGTTTCCAAATAAACATGCAACATGTCGGCCAATAATTAAGGCATGCAAACCTTTTCCTTCTAGTTTCCTAATTGCTTTTCCTCCAAATTGGCAAAGGAAAAGAATTCTTAATCTTCCAAAAGTCTTCATTATTTCCAAATTAGATTAAGGAAATTTTTTATTCCAAGTTTTGCTCTATTGACACCAAAACAGCCCAAAAGCTTCCAAATTCATATTATTTATTTCTTTCTATGTAGATTGTCCCAATATTCTAATTACCTTAATTCCTACACATAATTATTCAATTAAGTGTAAATATACTCAAATTATACCACAATAAACCCACAATATATAAGACAAATATGTGTTCATCAGTACTCAAGTATCTCATGACAAAGAAAGAAGCAAAACCGAGAACTATTCGATGGGTACTTCTCTTCCAAGAGTTCAACGTAGAATTTGTTTATAGAAAAGAGATGGAGAACCAAGTAGCAGATCACTTGTCAAGGTTGGAGAAAGTACAAGAATGTGAAGAAGAAGATTGATAAGGGAGGTAACAGATTGCATGTGCATTCATTCATTCATGAAATCATTGACATATTGCACAAGCACCTCTAGAAAGTAGTGACCAAACTTCATGATCATGATGTAAGTGCAAGATAGCTACATAACTTGAGAAGATTTTAGTCAAAACCTTTGAGGAGTCAAGTGTAACTAGATGTTAGTTAAACTTGTCTATTTCATAGTGGAAATCAGGATGAAAATATGATTTCGCATGACTAATAGTGAAATTAGTCTTTAGTCAAGTGATTCAAAAAATACCAGGAAACATGGCATAGCTACACATTGGCTACGCTAGTTTTGATTTATGAAAGAAAGTATCGCAGAGTAGCTTACTCAATGCCACACAAGAAATCAATTTCAGAGGGGAAGAGGAAATGCTCTTCAAAAACGTCAAAAAATTCACTCTTCCTAAGTCTCGCGTAGGCTTCCTGAAGCTACACCGTTGTAAAATTTTCTAACATTTTCAAACTTCTGAAAGTTAAATTTTCTGATTTTTATGGCGCAACCAACTAGAAAGGCACGTCTGTAAAATTTCTTATAGAACTCACACAACACTTTAAGATTTTTGCATAGTGTGGTTGACTCATAATCACGCTGTATTAAAGGATAAGTGTGGGGGAGCTGCAAGATATACAAAGTAATATGATCTGAACTACACGAATTGTATATCTCAAAAATCTCACGTAGGCTCACTCAAGCTATGCCAGAACAAAAATTCAGAAAATAGGAAATTAAAAGTGAAAAATTGCTATCTTCGGAAAAAGTGAAAATATTACGTAGGCAACATTGGGCCACACTAACTCATTTTTGTGAAGGTTTCCAGAGTTGAGAAAATCTCTAACACGCACAACCAAGTGAAAATCTACGCGAGAGAAATTGTGCCTAAAGGAAGAGTTCAGTATTATTGTAGCGTAGCATGCATAATGCTATGCCTATTGCGTAAGTGTAGCCTTTCCAAGGAAAATTTACCACTGTGTGGGATGTCCCTTACCATGCCAAAAGTTATACATCACTGGACAAAATGTTTTCCTTGATTTCTACTTGAAATTCAACTACTACTATAAATTTTGAAAGTATTTTTCTCGCGTAACCTAGCTTATGCCACACCATGCTACTGATTGTGAAAGATTCGAGAGTCAGCAAAACCCTTAGCATGGCGTAACCAAGGAAAAGTCTACGTTGTATGAAATTATGTGAGGTGTAACTTGGCGCAGGTTACGCAAAAACTTGGCGAAGCAAAGAAAATCTTCTCAAGTGAATTGTTGTAGCTTGACTGCACCCATGCTATGAACATGTATATTTTTGCATCAAACTCAAAATTTTCTTAAGTGTTGAAGTAATATCACAAAAGAATTATTCGCGTGACCGGTGGCACCTTACGCCACAGAGCAAAAATGATTTTTAAGGAAATTTCCCAAGTGTAAACTTCTTATGGCGTGTCGTGACAGAGGCTACGCGAATAGAGGAATCAGAGTTGTTACCCTGAGACAAATAAACTCGCATAACCTGTAAGAGCCCACGCCGTTATGATATTTACACTACATTTGAAACTGTGAATTTTTGCTTACATGGCGCAACTAACCTACATCCCATGCCATGTGATCTGGGTTGGCCATCAGTTTGCAAAAATTCTCTAAACCACATATCGCGTGGGTTGAAACAACCTACGCAATAATGTATACATGCTATTTTTACATAGTGTAGGTACCGTTAGGTCACCCCAAGGCACATCTATAAGTACAAACACTTAGAAAAAATTTCAAATTTTTTCATTTTACTTCCTATCAAGAACAACATAGTCTTAGGCCAGTCGCGCTGTGTTCAATCCATTACATCCACTACACTAATCCAAGAAGTTTGGCATAAATCCATCTGTAGAAGCCTGCATACGCATCACACACACATTTTGTACCAAATCATCACACCAGAAAACATCAAGGAATCACTGCATTCATCAAAACCCTAATTTTTGCATAAAAATGTTTGATTCTTCATTCTCTAGTTGTTGTATGCTAAATTGAGTTTTATAAAATGTTTTTTATGCTAGATAATGCTTGTTTGAAGCTAATTTGGCATGTTTAACACCTAGAGAATAAGAAATGAAGTTTGTGCATTACTGATTTATTGTCCTTGGTGAAATGTAATATTGTAATTTCTTCTTTGTACATTGGTGTTATAGTTCATTTCTACATGATTAAGAGATATTATTCTGAGTGTTAAGGTATGAAAAACATACAATTGGTTAGGATTGGAAATTTTGGGCACTCTAAAATCATAGTGCTTTGAGGGCAAGTTTTCTGAAGTTTCTTATTATCCCCATGAATAACTTCGTGTAGTTTTTTGTTTACCTATGATGAAAAGGGTTATTTCTCTGTGTGCAATTGGTTGAAGAGAAAAATAGATCATGAGAATTGAATCTCTGAGCATGTACCTTAACTTTCCATGATTGTATAAATGTCATTGCCTTCTTGAATTATGCAAAGCATTTGGCTTAAATACTTGTGATGCCTGATTTGAGAATGAACAAAACTTCATTTAGGTGATAGAATACAGTGTGTTCATTTTCATGGTGAAATTTGTGGATACAACATTCATGAGCATACCCTCATATTCTATGAGACACATAAAAAGCATAATGTTGAAAATGAAAAATTGAATGTAAGAGTAGGCTAGGGGCCTATAAGTGAGGTGTTACTTTACTGAAAGTTTTTGCCCTGTTTTGAATTGTCATTTTGTGGAGAGCTTAGTTCAAATACCTAAGAAGGAATTAACCATGCTTGCTTAAACATTCCTAGTAGTGATTGATTTTTTTATGCCTATTATTTGTAGGTATACATCTATGGTAAGGGCAGGGGAAAGACTTTGTTAAAGAGGCAACAAGATATAGCCATCTCTAGGAGCCAAACTTCACATGAACTGTCACCAACAAAGGAAGCCACACCTCTACCTCTAGTAGGAGCTTCACCCTACTTGGAAGATGTCAATGAGAATACTATCAAATTGGTAAGGTTGATGAACCCCGTCTAGTGGTGCAAATCAAGGACTTCAATGACATCATAAAATTTCACAAGGGGAAAAAGTTAGTAGCCCAGCCAATCCAAGAGATGAATATTTCAATAGTGAAGGAATTTAATTGCAATTTGATAGTGGCCGAGGAGGGGCAAGTAATAGTGAGAGGAAAGACAGTCCCAATCTAGAGGAATATCATCTACAAGCACTATAGACTGTCCACCATCAAGTTTGATTAGTATCACAACACTGATTTTTCTGACAAGGCAATAAAGATAATTGATATTGCAATAAGGCCATGAAAAGAGTGCAAATTGAATCAATAAGGAGAGTTGATCAATGTGAAGCAACAATTTCTCAATCTTCCAACCAAGGTATGGCAGAAGTTAGTACTGGCAAGCTTGTACCAAGGTCAACATGAGAGCACTTTGAGCCTTCTTGATCTACTACATCCACCAGAAGCTGACCGTTGATGTGGGCAAGCTCATTCTAATGCAGATCTAATTGGTGCCCAAGTTAGAAGAAGCATGGCTATTTTTCCCTTGTTTGATCACATTTTTGTGCTTGGAAACTAATTGCACACAAGAGAAGGAAGATGTGATCATGAAGCTTACTGGAGCTATCATAAATTCCATAGAGAATAAGCTCCAAGCTACCATCATAGCTATAAAAGCTAAGGAGAAGGCAATTGAGCAAGGAATCTTGACAAGCCCTTTGGCTCTATCAATTGGAGAAGCTAGGTTGGAAGACATGGAGAAAAAGGTGGATTTTATGGATAAGGATGTAAAAGATATCAAGGATGAAGTCAATGAAATCAAGAAAGAAGCCAGAGAGATGAAGAAAGCACTAGCCACTTTTATGGCTTTGATGGGGCAACATGTAAGAGGAGATATTGGATAGAAAATGGAGGCAATAATCCCTGCCAAATCACAGAAGGACATTCCCTTCACATCTCAAGAGCAAGATCAGAAATCAAGTCATGAAGTGATCGTAGTGGAGGTGGCCATACCTAATCAAATGGCAAGTGAAGTCCACCCCATACAAGTACAAGAGAAAGATGAGGAGCAAGCTCACCCTACAACAGAGCCAAATCAAGAAGACCACCAACATGATCCCAAGAACTTGAAATTAATGGTGTTCTAACCTCCAATTGATCCCACAAGGGTAGTGCAAGAAGTGCTCCAAAGTATTGGTGAAGACATGGTTGAGCCTCCTAGCATTAGAGAACCATTGCCACATGATGAGGATCAATTGTTGGAAGAAGAAATTGAGCTGGATATACAAGAGACCTTGATTGCTATGTCCAAGGAAGAAAAGGAGGGAAAATCAGAGGCAATTAAGCCCAAGAAAAGAAAGAAAGAAAACAAGCTTCCTGAGAGTTTTGAGAAGGTGAAGAAGAAGAAAAATAAGAAGGTTAAGCATACAAGAGAAACTATTGAGAAAGAAGAGATGGCTGCATTAGTCAAGGCACAACAGGCTCACGAATCTAAAGAAGAAGAGGAATTGGAGTAACAACAAGACACAGAAACAGCAACAAAGTATATGGATCAACAACACTCCACATGAGGGGGTCTTTTCTATTCCCTTAATCAAAAAGTGCTTGAGGACAAGCACCTCATTAAGTGTGGGAGCATGACTTTTATTTTGAAATTTTTCTTAAATATTTTTGTTGAAGATTGTGCAATTGTTAATCTTGGTGAATTGGTGATGAATTGGTTGTGTTGAATGGTTGAGTTGTTGTGTGTTGAGATGAAAGTCATGATTTGTATGATTTGAATTTGATGTGGTGATTTGTATGATTTGAATTTGCTATGGATTGAATGAGAAAGTGTTGTTAGTTTCTTTTGTATTTATAGGTTTTTCTTTAGTTTTAGTAGAAAATAGCTATTTTGGGATAAATATGTATGTTGTATCCCAAACTTGTTTTGAAAATTTTGTGCTTTGATTGATTAATGAATATACAAGTTATTGTGTTGAATGGTAAATCTATGATAAAAATGTTGGTAAAATTATGAGTGGGTAGCGAATAGAAATCTATTTGGTTGCACACCTTTGTACTAAAAGATATGATATGGAGAGCATATTGGAGAAAATGGACTATGAAAAGCACAAGTTGTTGAATAAGTCATTTTTTAAATTTTAATAAAGCTCAATTTTAGCTAGTATGCATTTGAGAACTATGGTGTGAACATACCTGCGTTGAAGAAACGATGTGAACGATAGTCATTTGTATGCTTAATGTTGCTCTAAAGAGTGCAAACTTCCAGTTCAAGAACAAGACTGCCTTGCAAACGTGTGAGAAATGTTTGAATTATATGATGAACTTATTTCATTGGAAGTGAGATATAAAAAGCCATAAGACCCTTGGCATATGTCTTTATTGCTTAATGTTTGCCCTCCTCTATGAAATTGCCTAATGAATGGAAATTACATTTGCTTATGAAATTTATATGATTGGGTAGAGGTAAAAAGATGCCAAAAGCCTGAGGCATATTGATTTGCTTGATTATGTAGGGAATAAGGTTCAGTGATCTTCAAAAACGCATGAGTGCAAGAATGCTACGGGACTTGAGAGACATTAGTTAAAGGAAGATGCTAGTTTTTTAACCTAAATTGATACTTGCTCCCACCTCCCTTGATTAGTGAAAGTTTTGAATATATGGTATCCATGAACAAACAGTTGAACAAAAGGGATGCAACATTATAGTTATTGGAATTGATGCACTCTAATCATGGTGACCTTGGTTTTGAGATTGACAATTTAACTATCAACTTGTTTTCACATTAAATTATGAAGTTTGAGATTAATATGAGCACATATTATGCAATGAAGGATGAATCTTTATTTCGATGTTCATCTCAACTTCTTTGGATGTAGTTTTTGTGGTATTGCTTGAGGACAAGTAATGTTTTAAGTGTAGGGGGTTTGATAAGTTGGTAAATCACCAACTTATTGGACTTATTTTATCATGAATTTTATTATGTTCTCAAGCACTTATAGTTGTTAATAATGATATATGTGTTGATTTAGGTGGAAGGGCACAAAATAGGCTAAGAGAAGAAGAAAGAGTGAAAAGATTCAAAAAGTGACAAATTCAAAAATAAGAGCAGTTGGTGTAACTTTGATGAAGCTATGCCATGTAATATCAAAGGACCAAGCACAGTACAACCTCGAGCATATCATGCCAATCAGAGATCTGCAGGAGCAAAGGCAACTCTCGCGTGGCACCATGCAAGCCACACCGTGAGAAGAAAATGAGCTTGCAGTACAAGCACAACCATGAGCCTACGCCATAAAGAGAAGCTACTAAAAGAGAGTTCAACAGTGCCTTGCATAGCATGAGCTATCCTACGCGAAACTTCTACAGGGGAATGGTGTAAAGCTTGCTAGCTACGCGAGTAGGACTCAGAGCAAAGATCACTGAAGGAAGATTTTGAGTAGCTAAAGCTTGCTCATGGAAAGCACAAAATCAACGAAAATAGACAAGGGCGACCTCATCAAGCTTATGCTTTGCGCAGCAAAGAGAAGAACCATCGCATGGTTAGAGCTTACCCACGCCAAATTTGATATGAAATCATATTGCGATGCAAAATTCAAGAAATTTAAGGTGTTTATCCCATTTTCATATGATGAATCTTATATATGGAGGTATGGGATATCTTGGAAATCATGCCTTAAGTTGATCTCATGAAGGTCCGAGACTCTAACAAGGATTAACAAATCGAGATACGAATAGAGGCGTCAAACATTAAATGCTGAGAGATTCTATCATGTTTTGGTATTCTTGTTATATCTCTCTCCATGTAACTCGGAATTTTGTGATTCAAGCAGCCTTAGAAAGCTATGAGCCTAGGCTAAAACTTTCATGTTTAAGTTTTTCAAAATTCTGCTTTAATCATTGTGAATCGAGGCCACAAAGATGAATGTCGTGATTCTAGAAGATTACCATCGCGAATTTTAGCATTTTTACATTTTACTAAATTTTTATCTAATTTTGGTCTCATATGGTTAATAATCATTGCATGGAATTAATGTGTGAATTATTAGTAGTTTCCATTTTTATTTATCTTAATTTAAGTGAATAAGTTGTTTCCAAATAGGAAATTTTCCTAATTTGGATTAGTTAAGTGTTAGTTACCTTTTCCAATCAGGCTACTTGGTTAACCAGTTTGGGTTAAGCTTGTAGCCTATTTATGGGCATCTTAAATTTATTTTTAATTATAGAACAATTTTGAAAAGTTGTTTTTATTTGTTAGCATAACCCTAAATCGGTTCCATTGATTGAATTGAAGGCATAACCCATAAAATTGATTTTTGTTCTTAATTGAGAACATGCTATATAGTTTGTTTAATTCAAGAGTTCTTGAATTAAATTAATTATCTATAATAACGTAGAGGTCTTGGATTTAATATATCCAAGGTTGCTCATTACATATCTCTTTCTCGCAATTTTTATTATTGTTTTTGGTTGGGAATTTACTTATCTATAATAACGTAGAGGTCTTGCATTTTATTTTTTCTAAATAGTTAATGGATTAGTGTATGGTTTTGAATACTAAGTTTTTAATATTTACGTTTAAGAGTATATAATTGCTGACAAAATTGATATTGATTGACTCTTTTTGTTGTAATTGTAAAATTTAATACACATTTTAATAATTTGTTTTTATTTAAGTTAAAATAATTAAATCATTTAAAAAGTTTAATTTACAATTGAATTTATATTTTTATAGTGTTCAATATGTACAAAGTATAAAATGTTTTCAATCAAAATGGCATGATAAATTGAGTAATGTACTATTATGAAATCTATTTAGCAATCAAAAATTTTAGAGATATAATTTGCAGTTTACTTTTTTAGATATCATATTTAATGCAAAATACTTCTAGAATTTTATATATCATAACTATGGGACATGAGACCTTTATGTAATACTTTTTATTATTTAAAAATTTTAAACTTTTATATGAAAATTTTAATTTTTAATTATTTTTACTATCAAATAATTAAAAATATAGTTTGTTATATACATGAGTAATGTTTATGTAAACAATCTTTAGGAACTTGATTGCTCAATTTTATGTAAACAAATAACGATTGCATAAATATAATAAAAAATGATTAATCTCCAAGTTATTAAAGGGTAACGAATTCGATATGAATAATTTAACACGAATATATATTTGGCAAAAAATATTACTAAATATAAAATAAAATATATTTATCTCATAGAAAAGGCGCACAAGGAAATTAAAAGCACTCCAAACAAAATAACTCATAAACACTTGAACAAAATTTCAACTTCCTAAACCCACCCCGCTACTCAACACCCTAGTCATTGCACCCTTACTATCCTTCAAATTTTTCGTCGCCGAACTCGTCTGGGTAAAAGTGAGGAAGGAATAAAATCGATCAGGTGAACTTCAAATCGAAGGAAGGATAAACAATCGTGCATTTCGACCATTAATTTTTTTTGGATACTTTGAAATATAGTATATATTGTAGATTTGTGTGTTTCGCCTAAAATATGTGTTTTGCAATATAATATATATTGTCAATTGAAAATGATCCCAAAAAAAATCACTCAATTACATCTTTTATATTTGTAATCGGATTCTGATGACACTTTTTTGTGTGTTCATGTATATGACTTGTTTCAATCTGTTTGCCTTTGGCTTCTCTAGGTAACATTTCTTCTGGGTTAAAAGCTAAGAATTAAATTAACGCCTCACACATGCACTCACTATGATAAATAAAGATGTCCTATTTTTTGGGTTTTTTTGTTTGAAAATGATGAGTTGGTTTTATACCAACCATTTTGTGCTAAATCTCTTAGCTTTTGTCTTGTGTTGGATGCAAATGTGTGGTGATTTATGTTGCTTTGTGCACATATGTGATTTGCTAGTTGGTAATGTGTAAATGGTCAAAAAGGGTAAAAATGATGGTAAATGAAGTGATGTGTGCCTAGGTTGGAAATGAAGGAACTTAAAGTGAGTTATTCGGCTAAAATTAGGGTTTTGGCAGCTTGGATATGCAATTTATTTTGTGTATAACGCTTTCAATTCTAATCCGAATGATGAAATTTTGGTTTCTATGGAAAGGTCTTTGTGTGTACTTTAATTGTCATGTTTTAACTTTCTTCAAATTCTGTCTGCAATCATGAGAAACAAAAGCTTCTTTGTTGTGATTGGATTAGGGTTTTTCGGGTTTGATCTTCTTGTTACCGTTTGGTAGATTAACAATATCTTGAGCTACAGACTTCTAATTTTGGTGATTCGTGATCCAATAGAAAGCCAAGAAATATATCTAGAACTTCTATGTTCATCATCAAGTCTAATTCATAGACTAAGGAACATTTATTTGGCATGGAAATAGAGCATTGTGATGAAATGTACACTTAGTCATCTCGATGTTCTTGCATTTGAACTCACTTTGCATTTTATTGTGTATGGTATTTACACTCACCGCACACAAACACTCACCTCTCGCAGCACTCATGCACACACTCACGCTAGGCCTACATTTAACTCTCGCACGCTACTCACACATCGCTGTATGCACCATGCAGCGAAGTCTCACACATTCCATGCGACGAGATGACCTCGTCGCATGCACTACGCACACACACCATGCAGCGAGGCCACCTCGCCACACAAGAATTGCACACACGCACGCACACACCATGCGACGAGGCCACTTGGAGCTTCATCTTGGCAGAAAAGTTTTTCTAAGTGTTGAGACATTTTGTGGTGTGTTTAGGTAGCTGTGAAGGCGTGAGGGCAATTGGCTCAGAGGCGCACAAATGCTGAGTTCAGAAGGAGATGTGGGAGCTAGAAGCAAAAAGGCGTGAGTTGCCTAGGAAGAAAAGGCATGAAGAAGCTGAACACTCGAGGGTTTTGCGAGATAGATTGGAGGCATGATTTCCAGAGGCTTGAAGGCACAGCAAGGGAGCTGAAGGCGTGTTGTTGATAAGCTCAAAGGCGCTGGAGTTGTGATGAAGGCGCAAATATGCTGGCTCGAAGGCTCTGAGATTAGACTTGAGTTTTTCCCACTTCGGACTTACACTTTTGTTGAGAAAATCTTGGATCATTCTTTTATCTTCGCTTGAGTGTTACTATTATCCATTAATTCGTGAGAACTAATTTTGAGAAATTCTTGGAGCAAATTATTAACATTTTAGTAACCAAATCCTTCCCTGAGGATACGATCCCTACTTCCACTACTACAGTAGTTTCTAGGGTTAAATTGAAGAGTAAGGGACATACCTGTCAATTTTGTGAAAAATTTTCTCCCCGGCAACGGCTCCAATAATTGACAGGTATGTCGCGTCTTCGAGCCAGCATATTTGCGCCTTCATCACATCTCCAGTACCTTTGAGCTTATCAACAATACGCCTTCAGCTCCCTTGTTGCACCTTCAAGCCTCTGGAAATCACGCCTCCAATCTATCTTGCAAAACCCTTGAGTGTTCAGCTTCTTCACGCGTTTACTTCCTAGGCAACTCACGCCTTCATGCTTCCAACTCCCACATCTCCTTCTGAACTCAGCTTTTGTGCGCCTCTGTGCCAATTGCCCTCACGCCTTCACAGCTACCTAAACAC
Organism: Ophiorrhiza pumila; assembly: GCA_016586305.1. Classification (NCBI taxonomy): domain Eukaryota; kingdom Viridiplantae; phylum Streptophyta; class Magnoliopsida; order Gentianales; family Rubiaceae; genus Ophiorrhiza; species Ophiorrhiza pumila. The sequence goes on along the minus strand of BLIW01000007.1, from coordinate 21,208,716 downwards.
ACCACAAAATTTCTCAACACTTAGAAAACATTTTCTGCCAAGATGAAGCTCCAAAGGGCGAGGTCTCGTGGCGAGACCTCGCCGTGTAAAGTTTTGTGGGCGAGATCTCGCGGCGAGGTCTCGCCGTGTAAAGTTTTGTGGGCGAGACCTCGCGGCGAGGTCTCGCCGTGCAAAGTTGTGTGGGCGAGGTCTCTCGGCGAGACCTCGTCATGTAAATTATTTGTGGGCGAGACCTCGCGAGTGTGTGAGAATTTTAGGTGTAGTGCAATTGTGAAGTGAAGTGTAAGTGGCATGAAGTGAATGGGAAGTGTTTGTGAGTTGTGAGTGAAAAAACAAATGTTGTGTTGTGGACTATCTTTCAATTGAATGCAAATAAAGTGTGCTATTGATATGATGAAACTGATTGAAGAGAAATTAAATGGCAAAAAAATAAAATGGTGAAGTAAAAAATTACATCCAAATGTGCGTCCAACAAGTTGTGAAAGACGAAAAAAATGCATCCCTCACAAAACATGTTTCAACTAATTATGTGTGTGAGGAATGCATGTAAGGAAAGTACCAATGCCTTGTGAAATGAGATGTGTGAAAAATCTAAATGAGATGTTGAATCATGAAAGCAAAACAAATGAAGTATGCTTAAAGAATGAGAGTGCAAATGCAAGAACATCGAGATGACTAAGTGTACATTTCATCACAATGCTCTATTTCTAGGCCAAATAAATGTGCCTTAGTCTATGAATTAGACTTGATGATGAACATAGAAGTTCTAGATCTATTTCTTGGCTTTCTATGGGATCAAGAATCACCAAAATTATAGGTCTGTAGCTCTAGATATTGTCAATCTACCAAATGGTAACAAGAAGATCAAACCCGAAAAACCCTAATCCAAGCACAATAAAGAAGCTTTTGTTTCTCATGATTGCATACAGAATTTGAAGAAAGTTAAAACATGACAATTAAAGTACACACAAAGACCTTTCCATAGCAACCAAACTTTCATCATTCGGATTAGAATTGAAAGAGTTATAGACAAAACAAATTGCACATCCAAGGTGCCAAAACCCTAATTTTAGCCGAATAACTCACTTTAAGTTCCTTCATTTCCAACCTAGGCACACGTCACTTCATTTACCATCATTTTTACCCTTTTTCAGCATTTACACATTACCAACTAGCAAACAATATATCTGCACAAAGTAACATAAATCACCACACATTTGCATCCAACACAAGACAAAAGCTAAGAGATTTAGCACAAAATGGTTGGTATAAAACCAACTCATCAAATTCCCTCACACTTGAGCTTTTGCTTGCCCCCAAGCAAACTTACACCCCACAACACTTAGCACTAAACTTCTCTCCCTTGTCCAAATTTTTCTTCCATCGAGTTCATCCAAACAAATTTTTTTTTCATGCATAAAACTCATAACAAATCCTTAACTCCAAACCATCAAATTTTTAGCACAAATTATCAAACAAGGCACGATGAATAAAGACCAAAATGTCATACGTGCCCGTGTTTGCTGTGGAATACTGAACCATCTATTCTTATGCATACATTACCTATTTTGCTCCAAAACCATTCCTTTGCATAAACAATCACAATATCGACATAGAAGAACTCAAAATCACACAAGATCAATGGTCGCACATTGGTGCTTCTCTTAATTGATTTCGGATCTCATTTGCTTTTGCACTTTAGTGCTTTTTTTTTTTACACACATTGGTGTGCTTACCTAGGTCTTTTGGCTATTTTTTCCCACTTATGCTTGCCAAGGGTATTTCGGCTCTTCATTCCTAATTGCCAAAGGCTTTTTCTCCCATATCATCTATTGCGTGACTAAAAGTTCCTGGATGTCTTTAAAGGACTATCTATGCTAGAGCATCCAAAACAACCGAAGTAATGCATAACATTAAGAAAAAATTGAGAAAAGTTTCCTCCTATGTCCAGAACATGTTTGCATGGCATATCTATCTTACTTTAACATGATGCCTTGATTAACAAAATACACTGATTTTATCAAGATTGGAAACAAGGAAAACAAATGTACAAAGTGTCCCACAAAGGAGCAGAAGCAAAGATGGATGAACTTCACATTTTAGAGGATTCAAAATGAACAAGTTATGCCTAAAATACCGAGAGTCACCAAACTGGGGCAGATTCAGCATTTAGAACACTAACAACTTAACTTCAACTTTGCCTTCCTTTACTCATTGCTCTATGTTCCAGTCACAATTAGCAAAAAGCATAAACATGAACATTGTAGGTTAAAATGTTATCTAAATTCTGCAACTGGAATCACCTCAATTGGTGCAAACATGAACAAGTTATAGCAAGAAAACCGAGAGGTATCAAAACTGGACAATTCAGCAATTTCACAAACCATAATTCATAACATGAACACGCATTGTCCTCCAAATTAGACTGTGTTCCAGGTAGAACTAGAAAAAGTGTATAACATAAGAAATGTAGCCATTCTCTTAACTAAATTTCCCAACTGGAATCAACTCATTTGGACATTCCATGCTAAAGTTATGGCCGATGTACAGAAACATGTAAAAGCTAAAAAAAATCTGAAAATCCAAAATCTAAACCCCCTCCCCCCCCACTTAGCATGTTTTTACTTTTGAGCAATAACAAAATATTCCATGTAGTCATCATATCCTCTACTTAACAACATGCAAATCATACTCATACAATCATCCACATTCCTTCTTACAAAGTATAGAATCTATAATAAGAACTTCAAGGTTACCAAAAACGTACCTTTTTGTGGAGAATGCAAAGCAAGAGGCTGGAGGAAAGTATTAGAAAATGGAAAGAACTATTGTTGAGGGAAAAAGGCTTTGAACAAATGCCAATCTTGTACTGCTCTTGATGATCTTGAAATGAATACAATAATAAAAATTTATAGAGCCAAAATTGACTGCATGTATTTTCTGTCAATCACTACATAAATGTTCCCACCAACTATAAAATCCATTAATATCAAGACACAGGTGAACCATTCTCATTCATGATATTAACAACAAGACATAAGTGGGAACATCTTTATTCATTACATGTGAATCTCATCTCTCTCCTGCCAAGCTATAATGATGCACTCACATGCCGTAAAGACAAAACAAGCCTAGGAAAGTACAAAAACTTGAAATCGGCCAAAGCTCATGCCTTTCATTTCACTTCCAAACTCTATTCATTGTAATGTTGTCTCCAGATTTAAAGTCTTTATTTCCCAGCTTTTCAGATATATTATGCATGTTCAAGAGAGGTAGGTTTCGCAGTCATCAAAAGTCATTAATCATGTTCAATTCGGCACACAACAAGGTATTTCATTAACATACTAACAATTTTCAACGAAACTAAAAAAAACTAAATGAACATACGACTTAATCAGAAATTCTGAAATCCTTCATGGCATATTATCTTATCAAATTACCAGAGCAGCAATAACACTCATCACCAAATTGTCTAACAATAATGCACATCAAAACATTAAAACATCATAAAAGAAATAATGGTGCCGAATTTAATGAGTTTCTTTTGGAATATAATCCTTTTGTGGGGTTTTCTCATTAAGGGTGACTCTGTTCAGTCTGTTGGCCATGAGCCAAATTACAATTTCATTTTTTTGGAATATGGATAGTGGGATTGAGAGGTTGATTATTGGTGGAAAAACATTAAAAGAATGGGAGACAATGAGCTGTAATGAATTAAATGAAATTGGTTGTTAGATTCTACCTGAGGTGTTGGGGGCAAGGGAGGGAAAAAAATGAAGATATTGTGATATTTTAGTGCTAGTAGTTCGATATTTAAGTTTATAACAGACATTTGAACCCACTTTGGAATTTGGACAACTCAAATTATACTCTCCTAATAATAACTTTGAATAAATTTATTATTATTATTATTCAAAGTCGCACAAAAAAAATGACTCAGGACTGTAACAAAGTGTACAAAAATGCACTTTTGCATCCTAATCTTAAGGCAAGACATATTTAATACAAAGCAAATTGAATTGTGGGGGAACGTCTTTCCCTTTTAGGCAGTATGTTCAGTAGTTTAGAACACTGATGTGGGAAAAAACTTGTCTTGTTCTTCTACGATCTTTAATCAAACATCATCAGATAGTATTCTCTTTCTTCATCTAGCTTATACTTGGTGTTCAAATTAGAAGTTTTTCTGATTTTTTCTATTTTCTTATGGGATATCAAACTGTAGATAGTGTTAGTGAAATAGAGGTGCTGCATGAATTGTTTAATAAAATCAGCAGTGCTGTGATTGGTGCTTTTGGGGTCCCTTCTCTTATATGGGAAATACTCAATTAGTTCATAATATATATATATATATGTGTGTGTGTGTGTGTGTTTGTTGTGATCTTTGGGATAAATGTTGACATACTTTTCATTTATTGTGAACCAAATGCATTTTATTATCGTCAAATGTTGATATAATTTCCTTGATGATTGATTGTGTTGCTATAATATTAGTTTAGTATTGTGATTCAAATGAACATGTGGTCATAAAAGTGTCCACTAACTTTTATTACTTACAAACTATGGTACTACAAATTAAGGCACTGAATAGCAAAATAAGTTCTTCTTGTCTAAAATAAGGGGATATCCCTTAGAAGATATCCTATTAAGAGCCACTGCCCAAATTTCGTCGTTGCTGGATACTTGGCCACCGCTGTTGACGTGGCACGCGGCTGACGTGGATAATGACAAGAATGTGTGGCTGCTTAAACGGCCACGTCGCTATTACTGTGTGTTCTTACTCAAACCCTAGCCGCCGCTTTCTTTTTCTCTTCTCTCTTCTCTGTTGTTGGATGTGGCCATTTTCTTTCAAAATTTTTTTTCAAAACATCATTTTTCCTCATTTTTCTTAGTGTAATCGTACATCAGCTTCTTGAACAACATCGAAGCTCCATAGACAGCACAGCTCGGAGTCAAATCTGCTGCCTCTCTCCTCTTCTCGCAGAAGCAGATCTGAAGAGCCCGGATCATCACCGATCCTCTTCACCAGATGGACCTGGCGATCCGGAGTCGGGAACTGCTGCTGACATCCTCTTCTCGAAGAAGAGGATCTGAAGACGACCAGGGCTTGTGTTCTCCGGTCACAAATCGAGCTTCGTATGAGCTGGAGCTTCTGAGAAAACAGCTGACTTTGACGGTAGCTGCTTAAGAGAAGACCGATTTCAACCGATTTGTGACCATCCACTCTAGGGAGCATAGGGTGGATCTAAACGAAGAAGATAGGATGAACCTTTTTGGCTTGAGTCATGTAGCCATCAAAGGATGCAAACTTCCACAATTCATCTTTTGTGTTACTCTGAGAACAAGATAAAAAAGGATTGTTGATTGTTTGGATAAGAGCTTTTGGGAGTTCTAATCATCATCAAATTCTTTGATTTGTGGTATTTCTTATTCACAGTAATGGGATGTAATACTTTATATTATTATCACTTCATATTACTCATTACCTAATATAAGTAAAACACCAAAAAGAAAATGATTTCATGTTGAAGTATCAAAAGTTCATGAAGCTTATTTGTGTTGTAGAAATGTGTCTAAGCATGCATTAACTAGCAATAATCCTTGAACAGAGCAAGATGGGCGTCAGTGGTCTTTGTCCAAAGAAATTTAGTACATTGAGACATAAAGAGTTAATATCTATTATGTGCGGTTTGATGTGAAAATCAGAGTAATTTCTGTTATTTGTGGTCTGATGTGCAAATCCCACTATGCTTGTTTGCTCTCGTGATATGCTACTCATTTGTTCACTTTTTGGAAAGTTTGTAGAAGTGGGCTCATATTGTTTTGAGTTATTATAGATCCTTGGTTATACAAATTAGTTTCTTTTTTTTTTCTAATTTTAGTTTTTTGGGGTTTTTACACTCAATCATATGTCTGTTGTGTTCAATAACTACTACCATTGTTCTTTACGCATATCACAATTTCCACACCTAAAATATTGCCTAAATTTGTAAGTAAATCTTAAAGAGATGTACCTGAACTTGTAGTGGGTATTCCAATGTTTTGGCCAAAAGAAACCATTGATAATTGTTGTTCCCATGTCCATGGCGATGGCTGTTTCTGCACCTTATCTCCATCAATGTAGTTTGGGTAATTCCACCACTCTGAATTGTATTTATTAGAATAAGGGCTGTGATGATGTTGTGGATAAAACCTCCCAATTGAATTGAATTGTGCCCTTAGATACTCTTGAACAAATTGACACCTAGCTGTTGGATGTCCAAGATTTCTGCGTATTCCACATGGTCTTTTCTATTGAACAGCACCTAAACCTGCAACTAATTTTTTCCAGTGAAGAGATCAGTGCATCTAATTTATTTTCCATTGAAAACATGTTTACCTCTTCACCCGTTTGGGCAGACGGCGACTATTCAGAACCAGAAATTATTTCTTGGCATATTTCCTTCAATTCTTTCCTCAACATGTGTGCTTGTTTTCAGTATCTAAAGATAAACAGATTGAAGTTAGAAAATCTGGAATTAAACTAAAGAAAAAAAAACAAATTAACTAAAAAGAAAATAATGTTATTCCCTGGCAACGGCGCCAAAATTTGGTGTGTCGTTTTTGCACCAAAATTAATTCTTACTCTAAAATATTTAAAATAGTCTAATGGGAGTAAGGTCGATCCTATGAGGAACAACAAATTCTCTAAATTAGTTAATTTGCAATCGTCACAACAATGAAAATTATAAATATCAATTATGGAACCAAATAAATTACTAATAAAAAATAACCATAAACCCAAATACCAAATTAAATTACTTAAGATAAAATTCTGGAAAATAAGTAATACACACTAATCTTTATCAGTAGTTCATTGACGCAAGGATAATAATTTCCATTTTCAATCAGTCAGTTATAGGACACCGAGAATCGGCTCTGACGTGTCCCAATCATTCCTTACTTATTCGATAGTGAACAAGAATCAGCTTAATCCACTATTTCCCTATTCCTAACATAACTAGGCCGGAATCAGCCGTTCACCCAATTCAATGTTAAGAAAGCATTAATTCTTAGAAGGACCTAACTCTAACAAATTATACTATGATCAGCATACAATAACTTGTTAACTAATTGTCTCCGTCTACCTAGACAGTAGCTTTGTCACTAATTAATCATACTAATTCAATCCAGTGATTTAATTAGAGATTAATTGACTCTACCTAACTTTATTAGAGTTGATCAGGCTTTAATCCAATTAGGTAATGAACGCTATTCACAGAAAATGTTTGGAATCAAATACAAAATTATTGATTAACACAATTTTGTCTCACAACTTAATCATAATTAGTGCTTCTTACTTATTTACCAGATAAAAGGACTACTTACGCTGCATAATTAAAAACAAGCACAATAATAAATTTAAAGGAATTTAAATTAAACTAAAAATGTCAAACCAGGAAGTCCGTCGTTCGACCGAACGACGAACTGCAGTTCTTGTTCTAAAATCTGGGCTGCTGCAATTCTGCAAACCCTGCTAGTGTCAAAACTTCTAAAACGTAAAATAAGCTGTCAAAAGATAAAAGATGATCAAAGATCAAAAGATCCAAGATGTTTAGCCCTCAGTATTCTTCTCCCTTTAATAGAAGAGAAAAATATAACAAATCTCCTGGTTTTCATAAATCTCTCAACCATATGCGGTTGTAACAAAATAGCTTTCAAATCAGACTTATCCACCATTGGTAACTGCCAACAAATCTTTTCTCTTTTGGTAGCTTCCAAAGAAACTCCTCTTGCTTTTAATTCTTTACTCCTACCTTCAGCTCTTGAAATACTCCAAAAATCTCTCTATTCCATCTTTATCTCCTCTTCATACCTTGCACTGGAATCTCCTAAATTCTGTAAATAAATAAACCCATTAAGTGCAGATTTCACCCTATCAAACACATTAAAGCATACATAAAAATATGAATTATTCTATGCTCATCATGTATCCCCACACTTGAATGATGCTGGTCCCTCAGCATTTACACATAAAATAACAAATAACAAATACAAACGAACGACTAAACCGTTTCACTAAATAAGCACCAGTCTAGCCAAACCGAAAAAACTATTCCAAAAAATACATGCTCAGTTCAAATACAGGCTTATGCACATTCCAGTCCTCCAAGTCAAAATACAACAATCCGAGCAACTCTCCAAGATCACTCCAAGCACTCAGAAGATTTATAAAATTAGGTACAACCACTCAATTAAATCGCGCATGAAAAACTTACAATGAGTTCGCAAATATGTCAAAAGATAATTATAGTATCAAAACTAAACATGAATCAATAGGTCTTTCAATTGGGTTTGAATGGGGCTAGGGCTTACAAGGTAGGATATAAGATGAAATAAAGGATAAAAATAAAACCAAGGTGTAAGCAACCCAAAATAAAACATCCCCACACTTATCTTGCATCAAGTCTCAACTTTTCATTTTCAAAACTCATCAAGTAATTTCAGCACAACATGTACTTTTTTTTCTTGTTTTTTCACATATTTTTCTTTCATTTTTCTTTTTTTTACTGCTGCAGTTTAGGCAGACTGCACAAACAAAATTCTGCAGATTTTTCTTTTTCTCTGTCCAGTGCTGTTTGGTCAAATGACAGATTTCAGCAGCACGAACTGAAACTTCTTAATGCACAAAAACATAAAAGATGCATTTTTTTCTCTGTTAGTCAAGCAAGGGGAAACAATTTAAAGCTACTTACACCTTAGTAGGCCAAAGAAAGCTAAAAAGGTTTAAGGTTCAATTTTTTTTAGTTAATCAGAAAGAAAAGGTTTAAGGCTCAAAGAGGCTAACTAAGGGTCAAATCAAGGTAGGAATGAAAATTAAAGTGAAAAATGGATAAATCCTAACTGCCTTTATCACATTCAAGTTCAATTTTAACACTATAGCATCCATGTACAACAAAGCAAATCCAATAAGTTCCCACGCACAATTCACACTATTTCAAAGAATTAATTCAATTAAGCACCAGCAAAGTGGTTATTGTGTGCTTGGCTCAAATCCTCACTTTTAAGTAGGTAAAAATAAACTCAGAACTTATATTTTTCATCCTAGGAGTCATTCAATATTATGCAAAAATAATCACATTAAACTAAGCAAGTTTTAATAACATTTGGTTCGATCAGACAGTGCTCATAAAAGTGAAATAGTTCAAAACAACCTACAACAAATAACAAACTGAAATCGAAACTAACTGTTTTTGTGAAAAAATTTTTAATTTTCTGATTTTTTTTATATACAATCAAATAAACAAATAAACACAACACATAATAGTCTCCCCACACTTGAACATTAACATGTCCTCATGTGAAAAAGGTAAACAACTAAAACAGAAGAAAAACAAAAAAACAAAAAATAAAGAGAAAAGGGACAGCCTGATCATTGTGGGGGTTGCTGTGGGGGCAAACGACAACTACAGAATTGGAGTAATGCAAATTTTGAAACTGCACTGCTGCAATTTAGAGGAATTTTAGCGGCCATGTCAGTCATCAAGAAACGTGATCCATCACCTCCTTGCGAATATCAAAAATACCTACAAAAGAGATATGGCTCGAAGGAGGATCCATCGACTCACAAAACTTAAAAGCATCAAGAACATCAGTCAAATTCAAACAAAAAAATTGCAAGCACAACAAGGCAATTTGCTAACTTTACAAATATTATGCCAAAGAGATCTCAAAGAAATATTATAGTGTTAAACAAAGATCAAGTGACATAGAAAATAGGAAACCACCAAGTGATTATGGTAAAAAGAAAGAATTTTTTAACAACCCACTTGGTCAGATTATGTAAAATCTGTCAAATATTGAAAATAATCGTGGGAATCACTGCGGAGGCAAGTAGTTGTTGGTGTGGAGTCTCTTTCATGGTGTGTGGGCTGTATGTTCGGTGAAGATTGCTCCAGTGAAGTTGAAGATTTCGGTGGGGAAGATGAAGCAAACTTCATATTCACCAATGTGGAAGGGTGGTGATGGCCATTCTAATTTGGTAAGGAAGATGATGGTGACGATTGTGGGGTTTAGCAAAAAGACAAATGTGTGAATTGGGACCACTTTGAGTTGGTAATATAAAAGTAGTGGGCCTTTGCAATATCATAAGTGAAAGAATGTACTAGGCCTTTATCCCATGGAAAAGGACCTGGCTCCACTCCTTGTAATAAATCCACTAACTCCATGTCTGCAACTAGAATAACTTCACTTTGTAAGCCATGATTTCGAATATAATCTGAAACAAGAAGATATATTATTAACTGACAGAAAAGCTAATAAAATAAATAAGACAAGAGAGAAAAAGTGCAAAAATAATTTTAAAATGGGTTGCCTCCAAACAAGCGCCTTTGTTTAAAGTCCTTGGCTAGACCAAGCATGTGTCGAACTCAGTAGACCATTGGAGGAGGCTCCGGAGGTGGTCTTGGAAAAGGTACATCTTGTGTGCAAGTCAAAGTTTCTCTTACAATTTCCTTGTAGCTTTTTTGGTTCCAAATCAATTCGATCCAAGAGCTTTGAGTATGATTCTTGTTGTTGACAGTAGGCTACATCTTTTCCTCACTCAAAAACACAAATTTCAGAGGTTTAATCAATGATATAAATTGCAGAACTAGAACTTGCAAAATATAAGAAAACCTTGTATCAACCGGGTCTCGTTTGGGCAAACGGGAACTTTCTGGGTTGCTTGAAATCACTTGTATCAGATTCAATGACATTGTTTCATCTCCAATTTCTTCATCCTTCAATTCATTAATGTTAGAATCTGGTTCTTTATATTTATGTGGCAGTGTATCCTCAAGAACAACAGGCATATCATCACATTCCACCACCATCTCCTCTTTTAGATGTTGGGTTCTCTTGGGAAAAAAATCTTTTTCAAAATTTACAAGCTTTGGCATTTTTCTAATTGCTTCAAGGAAAGCGTCGGTAATCTCCACCTTGTTGAAGAAGGTTAAGATATCACTCATTCCATCATCCTTCACATCCCTTGTTAGCCTGCCAGGAAAAGGAGGAGGAATTTTAAATTCTGAAGTAGGCAAATTCAATTTAGAATGTACCTCAGATTTTTGCGCGTGCGTTGTTTGGTCGAATGACGCGGACAGAATTTCTAGGCTGATGGGTTGTTGAATTTTGATCTTTGCCTCTGGTTCTTCAATCTTTTGTCCACTACTTAACATCATTTGATTGACGTCTTCCCCTGAACTAACCAACACTTGGGATGTGATTTTTCCTTGATTAGTTATCCAGTTGGTTATTTGTGTATCTAATTCAGTAATTTGGTTACTCAATTCTTTAAAACTTGCCATTGTGGCTTCTCTTTCTGTTTGCATCACATTCAGGTGTGGAACGAATGGAACCATCTCTTGTTGCCCTATATCATCTTGTATTGGCACATTGTCTTTCTGCATAGTGTTAACTGAGTTAGCTAAATTTGCAAGTAAATCTTTAACAGATGTACATGAACCTGTAGTGGGTATTCCAATGTTTTGGCCAAAAGAAACCATTGATTGTTGTTGTTCCCATGTCCATGGTGATGGCTGTTGCTGCACCTTATCTCCATCAATGTAGTTTGGGTAATTCCACCACTCCGAATTATATTCATTAGAATAAGGGCTGTAATGATGTTGTGGATAAAAACTCCCAATTGAATTGAATTGTGCCCTTGGATACTCTTGAACGAATTGACACCTAGTTGTTGGATGTCCAAAATTTCTGCGTATTCCACATGGTCTTTTCTGTTGAACAGCACCTAAACCTGCAACTAATTTTTTCAGTGAATAGATCAGTGCATGTAATTTATTTTCCATTGAAAACATGTTTACCTCTTCACCCGTTTGGGCAGACGGCGACTGTTCAGAACTAGAAATTATTTCTTGGCATATTTCCTTCAATTCTTTCCTCAACCTGTGCGCTTGTTTTCAGTATCTAAAGATAAACAGATTGAAGTTAGAAAATCTGGAAATAAACCAAAGAAAAAAAAAACAAATTAACTAAAAAGAAAATAATGTTATTCCTGGGCAACGGTGCCAAAATTTGGTGTGTCGTTTTTGCACCAAAATTAATTCTTACTCTAAAAAATTTAAAATAGACTAATGGGAGTAACGTCGATCCCATGAGGAACAACAAATTCTCTAAATTAGTTAATTTGCAATCGTCACAACAATGAATATTATAAATATCAATTAGGGAACCAAATAAATTACTAATAAAAAATAACCAATAAACCAAAATACCGAATTAAATTACTTAAGATAAAATTCTGGAAAATAAGCAATCCACATTAATCTTTATCAGTTGTTCATTGACGCAAGGATAATAATTTCCATTTTCAATCAGTCAGTTATAGGACACCGAGAATAGGCTCTGACGTGTCCCAATCTGATATAGATCTCACCACGCTCCTCACGTAGATCGATAGATGTTGCGGAATATTGGTCACGATCTTTTCGTAAATCAGTTTGGACAGGTAGAATCAATCTATCTCCGTAGATTGACAGTATGCTCAATTAATTGAATGCTCCTCACATACAATTAACACGACAGACACGTAAAGAAAGCTCCCTCCTCAGGAAAATTCTTCACAAAGTAAATCAAAATCCCTCCTCAGGAAATCAACTCACTTAAAAGAAACAACTCTGTGTTCTTATTTCAAAATTCAACTCTCCATATTACAACTGATAAAAGTGCCAATTTATAGGCTTATTACAAACCCTAAACGAAATAACACTTAAAAGGAAACATTAAATAACTTAAAACCCTAGTTTCTAAAAGCTGAAAAATAATTATCGCCTAAAATTCCCGCACTTCGCGACGTGGGGCAGCCCGACGTCGTGACGTCGAGTAACAAACCCTAAAAATAAAAATCCTATCGCTGATAGATGTAGCGACGCACGACAATGGACGTCGCGACGTGGGTGGACGTCTCGACATCGGAGCCTCTCCACGTCGCGACGTAGATTACTGTCCACGTTGTTTTCTTCAATTCCTGGTCTCCAAATGAATGACTCGTCTTTTACAACTGGTATGAGCACTTTGAATTCAACGAACTTGACGTATGACCTTGATCTCGTATCATTCCCTCCCACTTAAAAAAGATTTGTCCTCAAATCTTGTTGAATGGTAACAAGGAAAGCCGGTACAAAATCTGTAAAATGATCAAGACGAAAAGACAAAATATATGGAAATTCACACTCATTATTTTTCTCCTCGTTCCGTTTTTCTACAAACCTCACCTCAAGGCTTTTTCCATTCAAATCACGAATCAATTCACTTGCTTGCTTATCATGATAAACATCATTAATAACAATGAAATTACAATCATTTAAAGAAATAAAAGGAATTAAATCTTCACAAGATTGTTCCTCAAGCACATCATGTGATACCTCCACCATAGGTGATTTAACTTCCTGCAAAGAAGCTTCATATTCCTTGGATTCATTCTCCTCAATTGCTTCATTTTCATGAGCTTGCCCCATCTCCAATGGACGTAATTCAATATCCCCATGATTTTCAACACATTCCAACAATGGTACAGTAACAACTTTGACAGCTGGATCTTCCTTTGGAGGTTCAACATACAAATCATACCATCTTGGACAACTAACAGAATTATGACCTATAGCCATACATATAGCACATCGGATTGGTTTTGGCTTAGACTCTTTCAACCCCTCAACCCAAGGATTCTTAGACAGAGTTCTCTTTGGAATACATGATCTAGATCTCGACTCTAACTGTTCAATCCGCTGCCTATGCTGTTGATTATCAGCTGATAACTGTCGTAACTGTTCACTGATAATAGCAAGTATACCTTCTAAATTTTTGTTAACACTAGTACCTTCTGCCTGTTTACTCATGTTGAAAATTAACCAAATTCCAACTGAATATCCACAAAATTACTTCAGCAACAATTACCCAAAAATATCCAAAATAATCAAACCAACAAACAGTCACCAATTCAGCCAGATCACTTCACACAATACCAATAAATCAAAAAGAAAAGATATAATTGTTGTAACCTGAACACAATAACCAAATCGTGAAAGGCTGCGAATAACAACAATTTTGGGTTTCAATTTTAAGGAAAAATGAAAAACATGATTTCGAAAATCCCTTGATCTCTGATACCACTTGATAAACGATCTCTCCACGCTCCTCACGTAGATCGATAGTTGTTGCGGAATATTGGTCACGATCTTTTCGTAAATCAGTTTGGACAGGTAGAATCAATCTATCTCCGTAGATTGACAGTATGCTCAATTAATTGAATGCTCCTCACATACAATTAACACGACAGTCACGTAAAGAAAGCTCCCTCCTCAGGAAAATTCTTCACAAAGTAAATCAAAATCCCTCCTCAGGAAATCAACTCACGTAAAAGAAACAAATCTGTGTTCTTATTTCAAAATTCAACTCTCCATATTACAACTGATAAAAGTGCCTATTTATAGGCTTATTACAAACCCTAAACGAAATAACACATAAAAGGAAACATTAAATAACTTAAAATCCTAGTTTCTAAAAGCTGAAAAATAATTATCGCCTAAAATTCCTGCACGTCGCGACGTGGGGGAGCCCGACGTCGCGACGTCGGGTAACAAACCCTAAAAATAAAAATCCTATCGCTGATGGACGTCGCGACGAGCGACAATGGACGTCGCGACGTGGGTGGACGTCACTACGTCGGAGCCTCTCCACGTCGCGACGTAGATTACTGTCCACGTCGTTTTTTTCAATTCCTGGTCTCCAAATGAATGACTCGTCTTTTACAACTGGTATGAGCACTTTGAATTCAACGAACTTGACGTATGACCTTGATCTCGTTTCACAATCCTTCCTTACTTATTCGATAGTGAACAATAATCAGCTTAATCCACTATTTCCCTATTCCTAACATAACCAAGCCGGAATCAGCCGTTCACCCAATTCAATGTTAAGAAAGCATTAATTCTTAGAAGGACCTAACTCTAACAAATTATACTATGATCAGCATACAATAACTTGTTAACCAATTGTCTCCGTCTACCTAGACAGTAGCTTTGTCACTAATTAATCATACTAATTCAATCTAGTGATTTAATTAGAGATTAATTGACTCTGCCTAACTTTATTAAAGTTGATCAGGCTTTAATCCAATTAGGTAATGAACGCTATTCACATAAAACTTTTGGAATCAAATACAAAATTATTGATTAACACAATTTTTGGAATCAAATCATAATTAGTGCTTCTTACTTATTTACCAGATAAAAGGACTACTTACGCTGCATAATTAAAAACAAGCACAATAATAAATTTAAAGGAAATTAAATTAAACTAAAAATGTCAAACCAGGAAGTCCGTCGTTCGACCGAACGACGAACTTCAGTTCTTGTTCTAAAATCTGGGCTGCTGCAATTCTGCAAACCCAGCTGCGGTCAAAACTTCTATAGCGTAAAATAAGCTGTCAAAAGATAAAAGATGATCAAAGATCAAAAGATCCAAGATGTTTAGCCCTCAGTATTCTTCTCCCTTTAATAGAAGAGAAAAATATAACAAATCTTCTGGTTTCCACAAATCTCTCAACCATATGCGGTTGTAACAAAATATCTTCCAAATTAGACTTATCCACCATTGGTAACTGCCAACAAATCTTTTCTCTTTTGGTATCTTCCAAAGAAACTCCTCTTGCTTTTAATTCTTCAGTCCTACCTTCAGCTCTTAAAATACTCCAAAAATCTCTCTATTCCATCTTTTTCTCCTCTTCATACCTTGTACTGGAATCTCCTAAATTCTGCAAATAAATAAACACATTAAGTGCAGATTTCACCCTATCAAACACATTAAGCATACATAAAAATATGAATTATTCTATGCTCATCAGTGTGCAAATCCCACTGTGCTTGTTTGCTCTCGTGATATGCTACTCATTGGTTCACTTTTTGGAAAGTTTGTAGAAGTGTGCTTATATTGTTTTGAGTTATTATATATCCTTGGTTATACAAATTAGTTTCTTTTTTTTCTAATTTTTTTTGGGTTTTTCCACTCAATCATATGTCTTTGTGTTCAATAACTACTACCATTGTTCTTTACGCAGATCACAATTTGCACGCCTAAAATATTGTGGGTTCTACACTATAATGTTGGAGAAAGATGACATTCTGATGTCTATAACATCAATTTGGTAACTATTTTTACATCTTCTTTCCTGTCTAGGAACTGTTAGTCTTGGTTTGGCCAATATCATTACACTGCTTCATGGCCCTAAAATATCTTTGCCTGCAGAAAGGTTTTGCCAATATGGCTTGGTTTGGTTAAATTTTTTGGTATGGCCTATATGTCCTCTACTGTTGCCAATTAAGTTTAGTGAGGATGAACAAGAATTTATTGCTAAGGGTTCTAAAGTGATTCAAGTCTTGTGCTACTGCTCTAGACTTCAAAGTAATTGGTGAATTTTATGGGACAACCTGAAGAATTATTATCCTCAATAAGAAAGATGTTTTAACAATTACATTAATTTACTCCTGGCTTTCACTCTTAAGTAAGTTTCTATATGGGTACGCCTGGTGTTGGCATTTTAGAATCAGAATAATTGTATATGTTATTTGGTCCATTACTGTTGTTTAGTTTGTTCCTGGATTTAATGGAATTACAAATCTTGAGGATGTTAAACTTCATTCCATTCATATGCTTGATATCTAAAAACCAACTTCAACATTTTCCCGTATTACACTCTGCTCTAAGATTGTTTCGAATATATTTATTTAACTTCTTTCTGGGCCTTATTCTGTGTATGGTTTTTGAAAGTGTTTTCATTCTTGATTAATGAATTATTTGCTTTATTTCTAAGAAGATTTTGTTTCTAGCCATGTTTTGCAATATTGCTTACTGTGCTAATTTTTTTAAGGAGATGCATTTAATCATAGGTTTTAATTCAGGATACACAAAGTAACAGTTGCAGAGATGCCACTTATTGAAACATGCAGCAAGTATTGTTTCCAGGGCATGTGTTGCCGCCTTTTTAATTCTATTGAAAAAGTAAGATACTATTTGTTTTTCTTGACTTTGATCCATAAGGAATCTATTTTCTTAGGCATATTAAAGAAATAAAAGGGATTTCCAAGGAAGGTTATAATGTGGCCTTATCCTTAATTGATGGGAAATAACCTTCAGCCTTTAGAACCTCATGAAGTTCTAGTGTGTTATGCACTTCTTATTCTCCATATATTTTTTTATTGTAGTTACTAGCATTAATAGAAAATCTTTTCTCTTGAATGGCTGGAAAAAGAAATAAAGGTTGTTAAAGTTTCCTACATATGCCAGCAATCTGATCATATTATAGGGAATAATGAATTCTTTTTGCTTTTATTGTTTTATTGAATAACTTTCTTATTCATTGCTTCCCTATTAGTGTACCTAGGATCAACCACTGTGACCTAGATTAACAACATTATATTGTGGTTTGTTCAAATGTTTTTATGATTCTTGCTCCACATCTACTATGTGAAAGTTCACAAAATTGTCTTTATTATTAGTTAATGGAAGCTGAATTTTGTGCCTCTAGATACTAAAATCCCTCAAGATTTAGAAACTCGTTATATCTCCCATTCCTCGTCTTGTGGAGACTTGGACTGAAGGCTTTGGCTTTAAGCCCTTGGAAGATCATAAGAAATGAGGTCTAAGCAATATTAACCTTATGGTATTTCCTAGAACCATATGGCTGAAGAAGCCTTTATGTGAGAATCATACCTTAGATGAAAAGCCAAGTAAATGTTGTCTCCAATTTTGAGCAACATTTTTTAGCTTCCCATGATTTCTTGAAATGAAGTAAGTTTTGTTAACTGGTTGAGTGGTGAGTGGTATGGGAAAATGGCTGATGACAAGCAGTATGTATTACTTCCATTAAGATTTGTATTGTTGATAACCACTCTTCTTCTGCATTTGACCAGACTTTCATTTCTGAATGCCTTCTTTTAATGTTTGGTTGGGGTTTATTTTTTAAGTGCTGATATGTTTTTTTTGTTTTTCTTCTCCGCTGGAATGAGAAAAAAATTTGATTACTCTTGTGTTGTTTTTCTCATTTCAGTTTGCTGTTTTCATTGGATTTGTGAATAGGACTAAACAAAGTTTTGATTTTTTTGCCCTTTTTATCTGTCCCTTTTTTGCAGTTGAATTTGACAATATATAATAGTTTATGTTCTTAATTTCTTCAGGTGACTTTGTTTTGTGATATTTCGGTTGTTATTTTTGTGGACGAGACTCTTATTACAATGAGTGTGTGTTGCATCATGCTGCTGCAAACTTAATTCCTTCAGTATTGGAGTATTATGGCTTATGTTTTTTTTTTAATTTTTTTAATCATCAACATGGTTAAAAGTTTAAAGGAAAAGGTTTTAAATTTCTTTTTGATTTTTTCTTCCGATTCTTTTCTTATTCTATAGTACTTTATATTTGTGTATTGATGAGTATGCCTACAAAAATTTAAATATCCGTATAAGCACTCTATGGAACTGTACAATATGATTGGTGTAACGAGTATTTTGTTCTGTTGAAGGTCATTTTTTTGGGTATAGTCATAAATGTTGGATTGGTATTGACATCAAAGGAAGTTTGGATCAACTGACTGCTGAGTACTTTAAATTCGATAATTCAGAATCCCTTTGCTTGGTGAGTTTTTAGTTATGGTTTCTTATCAGGTACTTCGATTTCAAGTCGAATATCATCTGGGATTCGATTGATTTCGTAAAAGAGATGCCTTTATGCACTACGTTATGTAATGATGGGTATAGTGTGAGGACTGTTAAGCACTTGCTCTCTGCTCTTGAGGCCACTTGGGTTAATAATTGCCGCATTGAAATTTACAGCTTCAATTCTGATGATGCATCGGTTGAGGTTATTATTCTATTTGGATTTCAGTTATCACAATTTTATTTAATATTTTACGTGTGGTTTTTTGTATACATGTGTGAATTGTTTGCTATTCGAATATGTATGATTTATAAATGGAAATACGGTTATAAATGATATGCTTTTGTATAATAGGTCGTTAGTTTGTGGCAAATTTCGAACTTTAATGGTTTAACTTATATGCACTTGGATCCATAATGGTTTAACTTTAATGGTTTGATGAAAAATGATTCTTAGTAACTGACGAAGGTTCTAATTTTGTTGGGTGAATTATATGTACACAATGCCAGAGTTCCTAATTTTGGTGGTTGAATTTTCATGTAGATATGTATGTAGTGCATGTTGTTTAAATGAAAATGAATGCTTTGTCGAGTACATGTAGTCATAAGAAATGTTCTCGTAGTTTTATTCCAAATGATTTCTTGTTAATGAAAAAGTTAAACAGGTCCCTATTTTTGATTGTTCAGCAAGGGAATGGGTCAATGGAATTGAAGCAGTTGGGCTGAAGGTGGCTATAGATCGTGATGGTAAAAGCCATGAAAAATTGGTTCCTTTTCTTAATGAACCTGTTTATGTATCAAAGAATGATTCTTTTGTAGCGGCATTCCCTTACCCAACGATTAAGATTAGATGTGGAATTGTTTTTCCAAAGGTAGCTTTCTTTTAGCTATAGCTTGTATCTTTGCTTCGTTTTATTTTTATCCAAGTGGGATTGATTTAGATGCAGTGCAATTAAATGTTCTTGTTTTCTAACACTAACACTGGTATGAATTTTAGCCTAAACTGAATTGGAAAGTAGCAGAAATTGCTTCCGATTTTCTCTGGACTCTTGATACTCAGAATTTATACTTCTCCCACCCGCAATAGGCACACTTTTGAATGACTGCCGCCATCCTATCTGTGATATAAAGTTTGAAGAGAAGATTGAGTGAGAGAAGGCAGACAATTAGTGATTGTAGAGTGCAGGTCATACCTTGCTGCATTCTTGCATGGTTGAGATAAGACTGGTACTGGGTAGAATGATTTTCTTTGTTTTGTAGGACTCCCCAGTGTCTTAAGAAGATGTTTGCCGCAGTTTCTAAGAGTGAAAGGAACGGTCCTGTGTTCCGTTTTTTCATGGATCTCAGTGATGCAGGTATAATACTAATGGCTAAAAACTTAAAATGCCACAATAACCTTTAGCAGTAATTGTGTGTGAAATTAGATGCAAACTATAGCTTTTCAAAGAAATCACTATGTATAGGTTAAGTTCAGTTTATTTGATTTGTAATAGGCTCCTTGGTTGTTTTACTTGTATTTACAGGAATATTCTCTTCAATTGATTCGATTTCTTTTCTTTTTAAAGTTTGTTTGATGCTTTCTTTTTTATTTGCCAATCAATTTCATAGGGCATTCTGAGTATGCATCTTTGGGTTTTTCACTTCTTCCTTCACTCGTATGTAATTTTGATGACATATTGAACTTAGAATACTGAATTGCTGTTATAAAATTCTCATATTATAGTTGGTGGTGTTTCAGTTTCTTATGTCAAACGGCTGAATATTCCAAGTGGGAAGGTTGGTGCTTGTCGTCTTGATTTAGCATTTGAGCATTTCAAGGTACTGGCTTGCTTATTTTTAGAGAACAGATTTTTTTTTATACCTAAAACGGTGTTGCTTCCTTTTGGTGCGTAGCTGTTTGTGCTTCAAATTTTCTTTACCTCTGATTTTTGTTGTTTTCTGAAGAGCTTAAACTTTTGTTGATTTTTTTCTTACACTTGATTCTATTCTCTGTATTTGATGTTTAGCCGCATGTAATATTTCTTTTCCGCAAAACAGATTGGCTAGGATGTTCCAGAGGGCCGAGAAACAATTTATATTTCTTTAGGATTGGATGAAAGGTGTTGTTATAAGAAGTAAGAAATGTCATTAGAAAAGATGTTTGACGTGTCTTTGATGAATTTGGTCATTAAAATGCAATGATCAACTACTATGCTTAGAAACAATTAACATTATGATTTTGGGCTTTGATTTTTTTTCCCCTTTATTGAGTTTCTATCCATGTTTTACATCTTAAAGCAACCTATCCTTGGAGGGTCATTTGTGAGGAAGTATGAATCAGATTTACAGAGTTGCTTCTTCTTAATTTGCATTTCTGTTGCAAGTAAAAACCCTCTTTGACTCAAAATTATCTTCTTCCAGCTGTTATCCACTACTGATATATGTTATGTAGGTTTTGTTTAATTTATCCTACAGCTCTCCTGCATCACAGTTTTTTTGCAATTAACAAAATGATGCGGGGAAATTTAACGTCATTCTGATGCAGTTGCTACTATTTTATGCAGGACAAGCCTCACTTATTCCAATTTGTTCCAAACAAGAAACTGGTCTGATATAGCCTTAATCTCATTTTCAAAAACTTTGCTAATCCCTGATAGGCGTGAAGAATTAAACTTTAATTCCTGGCACCAATTTGATAGTGGTTTTGGAGCTAGGGTTAAAAGCTAAGGCTTAACCGAATCAAATAAATTTATAACCCTAATCCTCACGACATTTAATGTTCATCAAGAAACTGAAGTTTGTGTGGCAAAGAGGAAGTAGGGGTCGAACCCACATGGAGGGGATAAGTTTATGAAATTAGTGTAAACGTGTCTGAAGTAGTGAAAGTATAAACACGTAAAGGAAATAAACTAAACTACAAACTAAAGAATAGAACAAAAACGAGGAAGAAATGTATCTAGGATAAAGAAATCATGTAATGAAGTGTACCCTTGGAGTATTGGTTTTCCCTAACGATAGTGCTTTATGTGATTTACAAGAACGAGCTACGAATTAATATTGTGACAACATAAATCAAGTTCCACTTTTATGGCGGAAGCTAGAACTTAATAACTTTGACACCTACGGGAAATTGACTTCCTAGCTAATCCCCACTTTATGGCGGAGGCAAGGATTGCCAATAGGTCAACCAAGAGCCCGATGTCCCCCAAGCTTGTCACACTTCAGCTCGGCTCCTCCTTTATGGGGGAAGCAAGAGCCTCACCAAGTCATTCTTACGGATGTCACTCCCTAACCTATTCCTTCCTTTATGGTGGAGGCAAGGTCTAAGTCGGTTTGAGCTACCCGAATTCACCAATCCCTAACATCGGTCTCTCAATGTCCTAACCGATTCCCCCTTTATGGCGGAGGCAAGAAAAGGCTAGAATACCACCACTAATCTACTATCCACATACTAATCTACCCTAAGCATTACTAGTATGGAATGTTAGACTAGCTTGTAGTTCCTAATTCTTCATTATCCACAACTTAATTACACATAAAAGCACAACAATTTAACACAATAACCAATCTCGAAAGGCACTAGCAATTTAGCACACCAAAGCTACTAAGAACATCACAATAATGAATTAAAGCAATGGAATTCAACAAATATATACATAGAGTAGTACTCCCTTTTGAAGATTCAAGCCCAAGCTCCAAGCTTCCACAATCAAAACAAGTCCTTAGAGCAATACTTTACATGAATTCCCTCTCCTCTAGATGTTATTTACACCAAGAACACACACTAGTTGTGTGTTCTTGTGGAGAAGATAGAGATCAAAGATTACAAAACAAACTAAAACTAACAAAAACTAAACTAACTAATCTAATAAGAAAATGGCAAATTCTCTTCTCTTCTCCTTCTCCCCTTTTTGCAGCCTTCACAATGATATATAGATTAAATTAGGGCTGCAATGTGTTTCTTAAACATTGCCCAAAATGCCCTTTAAGTTTTCTGAAAATAGAGGGCAAAATCGTGAAATTTAGGCTGTCCCGATCACCAGCGGCGCGCCGGTAAGTTCTCCGGCGCGCCCGAGAGCCAGCATTGTCAACAATGTTATTTTGTGAGCCATTTTTCTATATGATCCATAATGAATTAGGAAGAATCTAAAACATGAAAGTTGTAGTTCTGTCTCTTATTTCCAATGGCACTAGAATCAGTCCAATCGGACGTAAATTAAGCGAGATATGAGCAAAATGCTAAACCCTGGCAGCCACCGGCGTGCCGGAGACGTTTCTCTCCGGCGCGCCATAGAGCACTGGAAGTTGCATTTCTTGATCCTTTTAAAAGTTGATTTTTTGGCGCGCCGGAGAAGCCGCTGGGCTTTTTTTTAGCTTCCGACGTGCTTCAAAACGTGCTCTTTTCATCGTTCTTTGCTCCGTTGCTCATCCCATGCCATAATGTCCTACAAAACTTATAAAAACACGTAAAAAAGACATAAAGCACGTTACAAGGACGCTCAATAGTTAAGTAAAACGAATCCAATAAGGTGAAAAATATCACCTTATCAATACCATAAGAGTCAAATCAGAATATAAAATACTTACGGATTGTAGTGTACTCTTACTTTGCTGTACTATCTTGGTTCTCCAGGTCAAAGAAGCCAACAAACTCCTCAAGAGCATGCCATAGAAAAACGGAAGTAAAAAGGTGGAAGGTGTTCCTGTTTTCAGTGCTCAAAACTTGGACATTGCTATAGCAACCACTGATGGTATTAGATGGTAAGTTTATTTGTTGCATGCTTATTATTTCAGGCCATCATTTTCAGCCAAATCTATCATATGAGATTGAAAATGTTGGTTAGTTGTTACTTTTGTTGCTTGGAAAGATTATATATAACCTGATTCTTTTCACTTATCTTCTCCTTTTTGTTAGGTACACCCCGTACTTCTTTGACAAAAGTACATTAGACAACATTCTTGAAGAATCTGTTGATCAACATTTCCATTCATTGATCGAAACATGAGACATGCAGTGTAGACGGGAGATTGTTGATGACAACTTAGCAGCCGAAGTGGTTGAAGAAATGGGAGATAACATGTGGGAGCCTCCAGAGGTAGAGAAATCAGTTATTAGAATGAAAGTGATGGTAGTTGACTGACTAAATGAGGTCACAAGTAAATTGAGGATGTTATTTTCCCTATTGATTTGATGAGTGAATGAGCAGAACATGCTTAAAAAAGCAGCATTCTGTGTTTGGAACCTCTATACTGGGTAGAGGGTGCCAGAGTGGAGAGATATTTTTTTGCTTTATCTTTGTTGCAATGTGTGTTCAGATACCAAATAAGTTCAATAACACATTACATATAAAAAAACTATTGAAACTAGAATTTGTGAATAGTTCATTGTTTCTGACACTTCAAACCCCCTAGATTATTACTGGACAGGTTCAGGAAGTGGTAGATGAAATGGGCAATCCCGGGATACCTTTGAGTGACCTATCTAAAGCTGCTGAAATTCAGCTTCTCTATGATGTTGACAAGGTTCTTCTTGGTAACAGGTGGTTACGGAAAGCGACGGTAATTCAACCAAAATTTCCTTACATGGTGGGTTCATTTGAGAGAAGGTACTCTATCATCGGAATTCAACCAAAATGTCCCAATGCAAGAGGAATCAATACCAGAACATAAATTGTTAGATTTACGCACTATACATATTTACATATTTTAATCAACACGATAAATATTTAAACATTTTATGCACTATACATATTTAAATATTTTTACGCACTATACATAATACACATTCAACACAAAATTTCAAACATATACATATTTATATATACTACACACTTTTTCACCTACTATACCTATTTAGATTCAATAAACACGTATTCACACATATTACACAATTTTCACGCACTCCATATATTTATACATACTAAATGTGTTTTTTCACATTATACATATTTATACTTATTGCGTATATTTTCACACAGTTTACATTTTACATATACTATTCACATTTCACACACTATGCATTTTTGGATTTACCTCACACATTATTCATATTTATTCATAATATACACATTTTCAAATAATATACATATTTACATATACTTTACACACACACACACACACACACACATATATATATATATGTAAATTGCGTATTCACATATACTTTACATACTTTATATATTTTCGCACACCATATATATTTATACACAGTTCACAAATTTCTTTTATACTATGTATATTGGCTTATACTATGCATACTATACATTTTTACAGCTATTAAACAATTTTTCACAAACTATACATTTTTATGCGTACGTATACAATTCACTACATTATCACGCACTTTCGTTGTTTAACACTTAATGTAGAATGCTAATAACTCATTATTAAATTATAATTTACTATCATTTTTTATGTTGTTTACTTAAACTTAATCAAATCACAATTATATTATTCTCTAATATTATACTCAATACATATTTATAATCTATAATACAAAAAATTTATTCCTATATATGATAAGTTAGTAACATAGCAAGAAAGGGTAAGATATATAATAAATATTCACATCTTTGCCTTGTTACTTGTGTTTTATAGGCAAGCAACTTGGTGATAATACCCAACAAATCATTTCCTCTTCAATCTATTCAATGTTCAATCATGATATTCATTTGAAGTGTTGTTTTTATGTGAAGTTTAGATCATCAAATCAAACTATGATGGTTAGTATTATTTTCTCAATTTTAATTTTTTGCATTTATATTTTTTAACACAAAATTTGTATTTTTTAGGAATTTCCGTCTATTATGAAGTCAATACTTCCTGAAAAAGATTTCCAAAATTTCACTTTGATCATTGGAGAGAAAAATTATACTGCCGCACTACAAAAAAAATACTTTAACGGAAAATTGAAATTATTTTGTACTCGACCATCAAATTCAGCACAGAGATGTGATTGTGTTTATTCCACAAATTGTTCAGACTTGCGTCTATACCTATGCTGTTGTGACTTTTAACAAGCATGGTATTGAAAAGTTGTACCCTTGGCATTTTAAATTTTGTACAATTGTATGAGACAATATAATATTTCCATCTCTTTCTCATTGTTAAAATACATAATTTATAATTACGAATTTATGTTCTCTTTCATTTATCCTAATAATTATATATGGTCACCTATTCTTCTTTCAACAAACTTTGTATATTTATATATCACAAAAAAAATTTGCACAATAATATTCCATTTTGCTTTAATTACAAATTTCATACATCTCACTTATAAAATTATAATCATCAATAACTATACATATTCAATTCAAAACATTTTTTTATTCGACTAATGATCATCAATAACTATACATTTACACAATCAAAGCAAAATTCCAAACATGTGCATATTTATATTTTATTTATATATACTACACAATTTTCCACCCATTATACATATTTACAGTCGCTATTTATACTTATTTATGGATACAGCACAATTTTGACACGCTCTAAATATTTTTACATATTTATACTTACTTCCTACATTTTCACACAATTTACATATTATAGATACTATTCACATTTCATACATTATATATATATATATATATATATTATTTCACAGATTATTCATATTTTCATATTATACACATTTTCATATTTTCACATTAGCACATACTATGCATAGGGTATATTTTCACAACACTATTTTTCTTTACATACTACACATATTTTTATATACGCAAACAATTAAATATTTTTTCATATGAACACAGTTCGTTAGATTATGAAACATATTTGTACTTAACATTTACTGTCAAATTTTGATAATTCATTATTAAATCATTATTTATTATCAATTTTAAGGTTGCTTATTAAAACTTAATCATTTCTAATGACTCATGCAATTTTTGTTTAGGGCAAATCACACCGCAGCGCGGTGTTATCTACTACTTTTTGATATACAATGAAAGATTATCGCAGTTAACTAAAAAATCTTAATGTGCTTTTTTTTATAGGAATTTTGACACTTTCAAGTATCATGGCATTTTAAAATTTGTTGTTTAAATGTAATTTTTGTACAGTAACAAAAAAGTACCATGGTAGTAGTGAAAGGAGAAAATAGGGTAAGTGGAGAATTTGTTGTCATGAGTTTTTACTTTATTTAGTGTATACTAAAAATATAGTTTGCCTAATGACACAGAGATGTCTTTGTAGCTTTTATTTCTCTGCATCCTCCAAAACTACTTTTTTAGTTTTGCAAGATTGGGACATGGCATAAATTTGGAATTATCGTGTGATTGATGTGGTTTTTAATTGATGTTGCATGGCCTTTTAAATTTGTAAATTTGATAGAATTTGTACTCTTATATTAAAAGAGTAAATATCTCATCGGAATTGTAGGCCATTGAGAATTGTTTTTTACTAATTAAGTTAATTTTTGTAAGTATTTTAAAATATTTCAATACTTTCACTACAATAAAATTGGCTTTTGATGACACTTAAAAATTCCTTGATAAATTAGTTATTAAAACCCTTTACCTTATAAGGCACTTCCTAAAAGTCTCTTCTATTCTAATGAATAGGTATTAAGAGACTCTAGAGTGTCTTAATAAATAGGCATTAAGGCACTCTAATTGTGCTGTTAAAGTTATTTTTAAGCCACTTCCAAAAGAAAAATAAAATGACTACTTAGCAGTATTATAGTCTTCACAAAAAGTACAAGCACCAAGTCGAGTTTGATAAATTCAACTTGGCATCATACAAAATAAAAAGACAAAGATCACAATAAGAACATGTCTTAAAGTATGATATGAATTGTAAATATCAAAAATAAAACATAATTGATTCCACCAGGCCAAAGTCCTCAAGTATACGAACAACATAAATCTTAATCCATTGAAATACAAAAATTTCCAATATAGGCTAAAACAAAAATTCCCAGTTCAGTTCACAAATCATAACTTCCCTATTCCAATTTTTCCAAAAAGTAAAGCTTAAAGCTTAAGTGATCACATTAAACAACTTAAAACAATAATAAAAGGGTGAAAAGTAAAATAAAACACTCATTTTTTGGTCAAATTATATCTCACCACCATAAACTATTTAGGACAAATCCATTAACATAAAAAACTCAAGCCAATTACCATGTTTTTCATCCTTTCTCTAGGACAGAAAAAAAAACTTCAAAATTTTAGAATTAATGTTATGCTTACTTAAAAAAGTGTCACTATTACTTTCTTTCCCTCAAAGTGTGAATGTCGAGAATGAAGCATTCAGAAACTATACAAACCTCAAGGCTTTTCACATTTTTTGACAATGGAATGCATGAAAAACCTCTCTCACTAAAGCAAATTCTCCTTCTTCTCACTAAAAGTCAGAAAATATCCAAAAAGAGAAACGGCCAATTGCAGCTCACCCTCACATCTGGCTCAGGCCTTTCAGCCGGAGGCTGAAAGGCCTGATGACCTAACCCTAACGAAGCTATTAGTCGACTTAGATCTTATAGTCAAATGGTAAGATCTAAAGATCAAAAGATGGCAGATTACAAATTTAGTTCTTACAGAGGTGAACAAAAAATTTTCCTCTCCACGGATGAAGAAACTAGATTAGTTGCTCCCTTGAAAAATATGTTGATAGCTAGATTTGTGAAGAACTGTCCAAACTTGGAGAATGTAAGGCAATTCTTCAACAGTGGAAAATTAATAGGAGAATTTCATATCGAAAGGCTGAGCAAACGGGCTTTCTTAATCGGATATTCATCTACTGAAGACCTTATTCGCCTAAGGATTAAAGAAACATGGTTCATTGATGGCTATAGAGTGAGATCCTCCCTCTACTCACTAGAAAACTATAAGAATCAGGAGATTACCACAACTCCAATTTGGGTAGAATTACCTATTCTTCCAATCCAATTTTCCAATGTTGACTTCCTGTTCTCCATTGCACGCAAGATTGGTGATCCAATCTCCATTGATAGAGCAATTTTGTTGCTATCTAGAACATCATGTGCTCACCACTATGTGGAGGTAAACCTGGGACAGCCTCTGATAAATCGTGTGTGGATGGAAGGCCCTAATGGCATTTTTGGCAACAAATTTTATGCGAAAAGATTCCTGTTTTCTGTCATATCTGTACAAAATTAGGTCATTTCTTCAAGGATTATAGGAGAAAGTCTGAAAGGGTGTCGGGAGAAACACCGAAAAAAGGGAGACTGAAACCATGCCCTCTGCAATGATGATGATTGCCACTAGAAATCAAGAATCAAACTCTAATATGAAAACACTAGATTCTGACCTATCATGTATTCCTAATTGTCCTGAGATGGAGTCTTTAGTAGACTCTGTCATTGAATCCCCTGCACTTGAGAAAGAATTGCCAGTGGACAAAAAGATTGAACCGAAGAACTTGGGAAGCAATAATATTGAGACCTTGCTCCAGGAACATGATCATTCCACGTCCTCCACCGCTGTTTTTGAGGAACCAATCACTCATTTGAAGGAGAACTCTCAGGGCTCCCAATTATAATCCCATAGGACAAAAGCGTCCACATCTAATAGAAAATAGATGCACACAAGCAATGGCCTAAGTTGGGGAAGAAAGAGATCAAAGAATCAGTGAAAGAAACCTACTTGAGTCGTGGCACAATTTCTCTGGCTACGAAGGATATGTTGAGCAAACATTTTTTCAAACCTCATAAATGCAATCCAAAACTGCTTTGCAAGGTGACTGCATTCATATACGGGGTCCCAAAATACACCATCACAAAGGATTATCCCCCATAAATGGTATTGGTTTTTTTTTGGGAAGTGTGGGAGTACTAAGCTGTGCTGTAGACTTTGCTGAGGTAAAGGAGAAATATGGAAAGGCTATTGGTTTTTTAACTGTTTTAATGTGTGGTGTCTGTTTTTCAGTCATTTTGATTTGTAGGAGGACTATATTGTGAATGTTTGTTAGTTTTTGGGTAAACTAATTGTTAGTAAGTAGTTTGTTGGCTTAAACATTTTTGTGGTTGATAGCTTGGGTAATATGAATCAATGGCTTGAATGTTTGATTCTGTATAAAAGACTCTTAGGTCATGATTCTGGTGATTTGATAGTGTTTGGGAGATATTGTGGTGTATTGATAGAAGTTTGGCTTTGTGTACCCTGAACTTCTGAGATAACTGAATAGGATATGTGTGGAGTGAAGTAATCACTAAACTAACTGTTAATTGCTGGTCATGCTTAGGCAATTATTATGTACTACTGATTACTACGTGAAGCCCTGTGGTGGCAATATCTAGATTGAGAATTGGGATACCTCAATCTGGTGGGAGGGAGAGAATAAGCTATGGCTTAATGCTTGCATATTGTTTGAGGTCCTCTTCATGGTAGCTTCTGAAATATTAACCAGAATTAGAGATAGAGGTTTTGGTGATGGTAATGCTTTAAGGAGTGGATTATGCATGCAGAAATGCTAACATGGTTTGATACACACCTAGAGTATAAGAGAGTGATTTGGACATGATAGATTGTGTTTTGCCTTTTAGATACATATTCTACTAGAAAGGATTTAGCTTTGAGACAATATGAAAAACTGTTAGGAGAGAGGAAGTCATCTATTTGTTAATGAATTAAGTGTCAACAATGACATTCATACTTTGACCATATACTTATGTATTAAATCCTATTGTAGCGCAATTTGTTTCGAGATTTAGAAACCCATACTTTAGGCCGTACGATTCAAAGTAGATGGTTTCTTAATCCCTTCATGCATATATCTAATAGGAACATGTAATGGAGTAGTACTCCAAATTTAATAGTTTTACTTTTGTAACAGTGTATTTGAGTATATCCAACACCATATTTTGTTCAATATTAATATAATTGCGGTTCTCTTAAAAAATAAACTATACAAAACTTGCAAAATATAGCATGGTAAACCATAAGGAATAAACTGTGCTCCTTGCTTGATTTCTTTCAATGTGATATCTTTCCAAACAAAAAAATATATATTAACTTCCCTTAAATGTTCTAAAACTTATATCACATTATTTTATACAAATGATAAACACATTTGAGCATTTTAGATCTAAGTTGGCTATAATTGATGGTTGTGAGAAGGAAACTGGTGTTAGGGAATATTAGGTGACTAGTGCTCTTATTTGGTTATGAAATGACTCTATTCTTTTGGATGATTTATTATCTTTACTTATATTATTGTTAGAATATGCTTTGTTTTCAAAATTAAATAACTAATGATGATTGTAAATTATTCCTATATTTTAATAGGTCATAAAAAAATATTGGATGAATAAAAGAAATAGAAATGGACATGTGTATAGAAATGGAGTATATGAGTTTCTAAACTTTGCATATAGGCAAAAAGACAAGAATAGCAAAATTTCGTGTCTGTGCAAACTTTGTTACAAATTTCGTGACCAACCAAAAGAAATAGTTAGAGGTCATTTGATTAAGACTGGAATTCGCGTGAGTTATGTTAAATAGATATATGATGCGTTCATTGCGTGCATATCAATTTATCTCTAATTAACAATAGTAGTGGTGATAGGGTTTCGTTCCACAAAGAGGGTGGTTTCAAGGAATTCCAAAAGTTACTCTAAACGTTGCCTCAAGAACAAAGTAAACATGAATAGTAATTAAAATGATAATGCAAATGGAGAGAAGGTGACATTCTAGAGTTCCTTCGCTGGATAAATGCTCGCCTATACAACTCATAACGGGGCAATTGACATATGTGCAAAACCAGAGGAGATATAGTTGCCTGGAAACCTGACCTACAGCCAGCATGTCGACCGCACTATAACCTAGAATTCCTGTCATCATTTTTTTTCCATGGAAAGGCCTAAGAATAATGTATTCACACCGCAACTTCTCAATTCCTTGTTTCTAACTACTCTAGCAATTAACTCCTAAAGACTTCCCATGGCGAGGCCTGAATTTAGGTTCTTAGGTCTACATTAGAACTAGAGAATTTCTTTATACTTTGATCTCAAGAATTCCGTGATCCAAAATCAGCATGGCTACCGCATTTTAGAAAACGAACAAGTAAAGCAAGTGCAGAGGCTCTTATCATACTCCAGTTCTCATTTCACAAATTCTCAAAAAGCATTGGTAAATTAGCTTCAATTAAGCATGTCAACCACAACTAAAGTTAAATTCAACAATACCAGTGCAAATTCAAGAAATTTAACTAAATTCATATAGCAAAACATAGTATGATTTTATTTCTTCATAGGTTACGTTAATTGCATCACATATAGTTGACTAGCTTATGCATTCATCCATCGAAACCCTAGAACATCACGAGTTTAGCTGGAGGAACTCATTCTCATCTTGTAATCATCAAAGTACAGTAATGAACAATTCATCTTCATTAAATTGGAAGAATTTACCAATTAAAATGCCTCAAAAAGCTCCAAATCACAATAGAATTATTCAAAGCTTCCTTAATCGAGAGTTGAATTCTAACGACCAGTCCAAACGTTTGATCGAAATCACGAACGGAGATCAAATTCTAGAGAGAAATTTTTAGAGAGAGAATTTCCCACTCACTAGTTTCTAGATTAATCTCTCGATCTCCTTCAAATGATGACAAAAATCCCCTATTTATAGAGGTCTAAAGCTTAATCTACTTGCAAACATAAACTAAGCACTTAATTATAGAAATGGCACTATGAGGACAATTATCCAAAATATACACATGCACTATGCTCCATGTCAGCAACACACTATAGCATCTCACGCCTTTGAGCCCACCCACTTCACATTTACACTTTGCATTTCACATCCCAGAGCCACACTCCCCGTGCCTTCAAAATATGCATAATCAAAAGGAAAGTTTCAATAATTAAAAAAAATTTCGTCAAAGAAGAATCACAAATACACAGTGTTGTTGCCCCGGGCAACCGTACAATGTAAATTTTTGAACACCGTACAATTGCACCGTGTAATTATTTTCACGGTGCTGTTTTACCGTGCAATTGTATCGTGTAATTATTTTCACGGTGCTGTTGCATCGGGTAACCGTACCGTGCCAAATTCGTGCATGCAAATGTCTAAGTGCTTGAAGTGTGTTTTGGTGTTGTGTAAGTGTGATAGTGTGCAAGTGCTCATGCAAGTGTTGGTGCATCCATTGGTGCAAGTGTGCATGAGGTGAAGAATGTGCATGTGCCTAGCAAACATTATGCAACAAGTGTGTGCTAATGATGTGCCTTAATATGCATGTTGCGTGTCTACGGTGCCCTTGAGTGTGTGTGTGCATGCTTGCACTTTGTGTGGCGAAGCGTGTGCTAGGTGAACCTTAGAGTGCATGTTAGAGTTGGTGCATATGTGCACTTAAGCCATGCATTGTGGTGTGCATTGTGGTGCATGTGTGTGCCTTTGTGTTCTGTATGTAATGTTGGTGAAGTGGTGAGAGTGTGCATAGGCATAGAAAATGTTATGCAACAATTGTGTGCTAAAGTATGCATGGAATGTGCCTAAGTGTAGTGCATGTAGTGTAGCAAGAGTGTGCAGCAAATGCAAGTGTTGTGTGCCATGCCAGGCATGGAAGTGCTGTTACGCGCACAGGCATGCAGGCCAGGTGCGAGTGCCCGTGTGCAGGTGAGCGGGCTGTGCGCTTGTTGCCGCGTACATGCGCAAGCGGCTGGTGCCAAACTGTTGCGTCGTGCGTGCGGGCTGTGTGCGAGGGAGTGTATATATATGGCCTAAATGTGCCCCAAATGTGCAAAGTGTTCTGTATAACATGTGGGCATCAACTTGTGTAAGATAGGTAACAAATGTGTGCATCAAATTCAGCTCAAAGATGGAAGGAAAACACAAGCATGTATTATAAATATACGAGATTGGAACATTTCACCTCTAGAGCTTAAAAAATAACAAATCGTCCTCTTTCAACAGCAATATGGCCAGATGCTGTTCGCTTGCTGCCGCGTGCGCATGCGCGCGGCTAGTACCAAACTACTGCACCGTGCGCGGAGCAGAGTGTTCTGCCTGCGCGCATGCGTGCGAGGGTGCTACACGCACTGTGCGCGAAGCTTTCTAGTGTGGTGTACGAGGGCTACGTGCACCATGCGCACAGCCCGTATGCATGGATGTGCCATGCTGCGAGCGGTGTGCGCGCAGCATGCATGGGTGCAGTGCATGTGCATGTGTGCACATATGGCCCAAATATGGCCCAAATGTGCCCCAAATGTGCAAAGTGTTGTGTATAACATGTGGGCATCAACTTGTGTAAGATAAGTAACAAATGTGTGCATCAAATCCAGCTCAAAGATGGAAGGAAAACACAAGCACATATTATAAAGATACGAGATTGGAACTTTTCACCTCTAGCTTCAAAAATATTAAACCGTCCTCTTGCAATAGCAATATGGCCCATATGCGTTTTGAATTCGGCAAAACCCAAAACATACATTTTGTATCCCTACATCTTTGCTATCCACAGCTTTTTTAATCACTTGATTTGAAGCTTGGAAGAAAAACGTTATGGTCAAAATACAGAACTGCACCGAGAAAGAAATTTCATAGTACGGCCGTACCGTGCAATTTTCACTTTTCAGCATGATGTTCCACTTCAATAGTATGTCTTTGCTTCCGAATTGGATCTTGGGTTAAACATAAGAGTTTTAGATCTGGTGTTGATTTGTTTTCTTATGAAAATCTTTTGAAATCTAGTAATTTAAAGTGCTTTGAGACAAAATCAACTCAGGATACAAGGAAAGGAAAGAAAGTAAATAAGATTAAGAAATAAAAAAAATAAATAGTACCTTTGAATGTTAAACTAAAAGTAATGAAACGATAAGGAAATGAAATAATGAAAATCTGAGAGTGAATGCAAAGTGAAAGATTTTATTTCTCAAAAAAAATAAAAAATTTGATCATGAATAAAATTTTTCTAATACATTTATAGAAAAAAACTTAACACTATATTGAATACATTTTTGAAATCCAAATCTTCTTTTTCTTGAATGACTACTATAATTGCTGCTTTCTTCTTGAGTGGATGTTCTTTATTGAGTAGATGTCTTCTTTAAGTCAATTCCACCTTTATGTCTTCTTCATCTTTTTCTTTTGTTTTGGAGTACTTTTTCACGTGAATCCATTTGTAGAGTTGTAATGAAAATTCTAATAATTGCTTTCTACTTTTGTGTTGTTAGTAAGACCACTATTTTTGAATATTATTTTCCTTTTCTAATTGCTTTGAAGTGGATTTCAAAATGATTGAGTCCTGTCCTTCTTGTCGTATTATGACTAGATTGGGTCCTCCTATTTCACGATTTTGTAATAACTTGCAAATGTTGACTGGTAGCTTTTCCCATTTTTTGAAATTCATCAATGTTGTCTTCTCAGTAAAAACCTGAAAATTAAAATCAAAATCATTTTATACTTTTTTTTAATATTCGAAGGGATCCTGAGCCATAGGGCCTCCAAAGAAATCATCTTGAGTAGGGCTCTGTGTAGAGCCTGTTGAAATTGAGGTTCTTGTTGTGGTTTGTTGATATTGTGGCTCTTGCTATAATGTTTATTCTTTTTCAATGCTAAGAGTTGTAAAAGTTCTTCCATTTCGTCATTTGACTGTTGATTAGGAGAAAAGGCTGAAGTTGTTTTAGTGCTTGGAACTTGATTTACTTGAGTATTTGTTGGATTTTGAGTATTTGTTGGACTTTGCTGAGTTCCTTGTTGATTGACCAATGTCCTTTTTCCTGTTGTCGAATAGGTTGTCATAGCTTGTGGTCAACAGACATTTGCTTGATAGGAATCCCACCATTTGACTTTATATTGCCTAATGAGAGACATTGGCTTATGTTTCTGCTTAACTTGAATTACTTGAAAATGTCAACACCAAATCCAAGGGACTTTTAGTGCTGCATGCCATTGAATCTCTTTGATAAATTCTTGCATGTTGGTATCACCTTTGAATTTTAATAATCCTTCTCTGGCGAAAGATGGTAAAATAGTTTCTTGGGAACCATGATTCTCCCACTATTCGTAAAACCAAAGAGGAAAATCATTCTGACACTCTTTGTTGAATGTGAAGAACCATGAATAATCAAATGGCCAAATGTAAAAGGCTTTTAACCAGACCTGCTTATAATCTTCGTAATAATAACCTTGTGGAATTAAAGTAATGGAAAATGATTTTTGAGTGTGAGAAGTTCGCCACTCTTTTGGATGAAACACTTTTTAATGATACATTTTGAATGAGTAATACGACCTGATTCATCTTTATTATGAACAATATCTACTGAATCAGAATCAACTAAAATGAATTCATAAAAATTTTGATTTTTTGTTGAATCGGCAGAAAACCAAAAGAAATCTGGAGTGAAAAACTTTCGAGTATATGCTCTAAATGTTGGAATATCATGAGCTTCTTTGAATCTTGTTAATATGAGATATTCAAATTGTTCTTTAAGAACATATGGAGATCTTGAATTGGAAGTGGTTGGAGTATTATTTTGAATATGTAAAGGAGTCATAGCTCTTGAAGTATGAGATGGAATTAATTTAGTTTTTGTTTGCAGTTGGATTTTTGCTGAAGTAGTTGATGCTACTTGTACATAAGGTAAGGCAGGAAAATCATCTAGAGTGATGAATTGGTTGCTTGTTTGAATAATAGGCGATAAAGGCTTCAGAATCATTACCTTAGAACCATAATCTTCTGGACTTTGCATTTTTTGATTATTCAATGATTGTACTGGTTTCTTAGACATCTTTGTGTGTACCTTTAAGAAATTCACGCGTCAGAAAATCTGGTAATGAATTTAATCACCTTTTATGTACTTAATATCAAAATCAAATACGGAAAGAATTCCTTGCCATGTAGCGAAGATTTGCTTTGAAACCAAATTTTGAACATCTTTTTGCAATATTTCTTTAGCTGATTTACAATCGACTCGTAATAAAAACTTTTTATTATACAAATCATCTTGGAATTTAGAAATACACAAAACAATAGAAAGAATTTCTTTTTTAATTGTTGAATAATTCTTTTGTGATCCTACCCAACTTTTGAAGTAAATCTAACTAACTGTTCTTTATTATCTAACTTTTGTTTTAGAATACCTCCATATCCCACTTCAGAGGCATCGGTTTCTACTATTTGGAAATTTTTCTCCAAATTCTAAAGCTCTATTAATTGGTTTAATTGTTCCTTGATATATATCATGACCTAAAAATCTAATTTTACTTTGAAATAACTTCATCTTAGGAGCTGACATTACTAATTCATTTCTATTGACTGCTTTTAAAAATATATTCAAATGCCTAAAATGTTTTTCTATAGATTTTGAAAATACTAATACATCATCTATACATACAATCATGAATGTGTACATGGAAAATATATTATTCATTATATTTTGAAATTCTGAGGGTGAATTTTTTAATCCAAATGGCATTACATTCCATTCATAATGTCCAAACGAAACTGTAAACGTTGTTTTGTATTTATCTTCCTCCGCTATTTGTATTTGCCAATATCCTGATTTAAGATCAAATTTTTAATAAATTTTTGCATTATACAATCTATCAAGCAAATCATATTTATTTGGAATATGATATCTTATCCATTGTAATACCTTATTGAGAGGCTTATAATTTATTACTAATCTAGGAACTCCTCTTTCTTTTTCTGCTTGTTTGTTCACATAAAATGCGGAACAAGTCCATGGTGATTTATAATGAATTTGTGAACTTGTAATTGGTACTTCTGAATATAATTCTGGATTATTACTAATATTAGTATATTGATTAAAAGTTCTTCTAATATTTGAAATATCAAAAGTTAAATATCTTGAATTTTGAGTTTGTATATATAAATCTAATAAATCTATTTTATTAGATCCATACCTATCAGATCTTATATTATTAAAATGTATTGTAATAATTCCACCCTCTTGTTTATTAAATTGATTTGGGTTTGTTTTATGTATATTTCTTGATTTTTGAGGAGGCAGTGATGTAAATGTTTCAGGAATTGTTATATGTTTCCATTTAAGAGTTCTAGGAATATAGATTGATGATTTTGTAGCATCTTCCTCAAACAATATGGTGATTTATAATGCGGAACAAGTTCATGGTGATTATAAACTATCATGAATGTATATCCTGCAAATATTTCATTCATGATGTTTAGAAATTCAGATGGTGCATTTTTTAATCCAAATGGCATAACATTCAATTCATAGTGCCCAAATGGAAATGTGAATGTAGTTTTATATTTATCCTTTTCGGCTATTTGAATCTGCCAATATCCTGATTTAAATCATATTTTGAATATATTTTTGCTTCATACAACCTATTGAGTAAATCATTTTTATTTGGTATTGGATATTTTATCCATTGTAATACTTTATTTAATGGTTTATAATTAATGACTAATCTTAGAACTCCATTTTCTTTTTCTGCTTGATTATTAACATAAAATGTTGAACAACTCCAAGGTGATTTAGATTTCCTAATTAATTGTTTACTTAATAATTCTTGAATTTTCTTCTTACAATGTTCTAATAATTATGAATTCATTTGAATTGGTCTAGCTTTAGTTAGAATATTTTTTTCATTAAAATCTTTTTCGTACGGTAATTCCACTATATGAGTTTTTCTATTCCAAAATGCTCTTGGATGATCAAAACATATTTCTTCTTTAAATTGTTTTTATAATTCTTAAATATTTTTTAATTACCTCTATTCTATTTAATTGTAATTCTACCTTATTGTAATTTATTTCTTCTTTTATAAAATTAATTTGAGTTTGTTTTCTTGTTATACAATTAATTATTTTTTCTTTATTACAAATAGAATTTGATTGAAGTAAATCTAATTCTTTTTGTTTTACTGGAGTTATGAATTTAAATGTAATCTTATTTTCCATTATTTTTAAACATATTCCATCTTTACTTTTTTTGAATGGTGTTATTTGATATAAAAATGGATTTCCTAAAATAACATCTTGAGTAAGATCTTCTATAATAATAAATGAATGTTTAAAACAATAATTTTGATTACGTATGAATCCATTGGATAGTTTATATTTAACCTACAAAGGGCTACCATTTGCAGTTAATAATCTTTCATTAGTTTTTGAATAATATTTTAATGGAATTATCCCTGATCTTATACAACTTTGATTTATACAACTTGTAGTAAAATTTTGGACTTATATTGTTATGATTGCGTACCATTTCTCTATATTGACTTTATCTATATTGTTTAAATATTTATCATCTTTTACAATGTCTTCATTAATTTGTATTCCTTTACCTAAATTCTTTCATGAAGTTTCTGGTATATCTAATACTATTTGTTGAGTTTGATTGTTTAATGCTAGTTTTGTTTCTACTTCTAAATTTTTTGTCTTCAATTCTTTTATTTCATCTTTTAATCTTTTAATATCAGATTTTAATTGTTTTACTTCCTTATGTAAATACATTGAACTGCTTAATTTTGTATTAATTATTCCTGGAATGTCTGTGTTACTAGAATATTTATCTAAAAATTTTGATAAACTGAATGGTTGTATAATTTCTACTTCTTTTGAATCGCTTAATGTTAACTCTTTTAATCTATGTAAGTATTCTTTCTGATCTTTTGGATTTTCTATTTTACTAATTATATCAAATAAATTTTTTTTATCTTTTTGTTTGCTACTAGATATCATATTAATAGTTTTATACTCTCCACACTTG
Source organism: Ophiorrhiza pumila (assembly GCA_016586305.1). Classification (NCBI taxonomy): domain Eukaryota; kingdom Viridiplantae; phylum Streptophyta; class Magnoliopsida; order Gentianales; family Rubiaceae; genus Ophiorrhiza; species Ophiorrhiza pumila. The sequence goes on along the minus strand of BLIW01000007.1, from coordinate 21,169,368 downwards.
TTTTCCACGCATTTCAACAGCGATTCCCCATTCATATAAGCAAGCCTCAACAAATCTGCCCAAAGCATATGACCATTCTTAATCCAAAGCCGTATTTTCCAGATTCCATGGACTAAATAACATTGCACATTTATTGCATATTATATGTACTGGACTTAGTTTGCATCAGTATGAGTAAACCAAAGCAGAACAAATTTAATCCAATCCACAAAAATCTAGAGAGCATCAAGAGTTCTAAATCATCCCCTACAATATTTGGGAGTGCAGGATTGACATTCCACACTAAGTATATTCTTAATCAGCATCGGAATTAGTTCAACTATAGCTACCAAATTGCAGAATCTGGTATAGAATTTCCAGCCTTAAGTTTAAGCTAGAGCTCCAAAGAATAATTTCAGCCGGTCATGCAATTATGACCAAGTGCTTCAAGCTGGGCTTTAGCCAGCAATAAAGCCCAACGAAGCATTAACGAACCAATTAAGAACAAAAGCCATTCAGGCATGTAAACAGTGACTAACAACCTAAGTCATCAACCTCCAACAGTGTGAAATGAAAGGCTTTTGAGCATATGTACACATATTCCACACTGAAAAATTACACCTGCATTGCTGAAATTCTTGCCTCATAATGAATATGAATATGTCATAGGAAGCCCAAGCAATACAAAAACAATCAACCAAAATCAGGAGATATAAAGAATTCTGTTTCCATGTCTCAAAATCCACGTATCATCAAGGTAGGTTTCCACTTCACTTCAGTAATCCACATTCCTACCAAGGAAACAAACCATTTCAGCATATCATTCGCCCCAAAGCATATATGATTAATTGGAAGTGTAGAAGTAAAAGTCCACACAATTTATATATAACAACAACTAATGTTTTGGATAGCGAAGAACCACCAATAAATAGAGAATTCCACATCAAAGTTCAGAAATCCCTACTGCCCCTCCGGCAAAGTATTTGTTGCGTTTTTCAGCCACACTCTTCCTTCCTAGTTTGTCCTCTAATCTCAGGGAAAGGACAGCTTCATACCATCCCGATTCAATGTCAAAAGGTGTCTCAGATTCCTCCCACCAGCAAAGGAATGACCAAAATAGCTTAGTAACTTTCTCACCTCCATTGTGGTCTATGGGTAAAGATCTTCTTAGTTTGGACCAGCTGGAATGCTTTACAATCATTTAATAATCAAAAAATGCAATGTCCAGAGGATTATGCTTCTAAGGTAATGATTCCAAAACCATTATCGCCTACTATTCAAGCAAGCAACAAATTGATCACTCTAGATGATTTTCCTGCCTTACCTTATGTACAATTAGCATCAACTCCTTCAGTAAAAATCCAACACAAACAAAAACTCAATTAATTCCATCTCATACTCCAAGAGCTATGACTCCTTTACCTATTCAAAATAATAATCAAACCTCTTCCAATTCAAGATCTCCATATGTTCTTAAAAAACAATTTGAACATCTCATATTAACAAGATTCAAAGAAGCTCCTGATATTCCAACATTGAGAGCATATACTCAAAAGTTTTTCACTCCAGATTTCTTTTGGTTTTCTGCTGATTCAACAAAAAATCAAAATTTTTATGAATTCATTTTAGTTGATTATGGTTCAGTAGATATTGTTAATAATAAAGATGAATCAGGTCATATTACTCATTCAAAATGTATCATTAAAAAAGTGTTTCATCCAAAAGAGTGGTGAACTGCTCACACTCAAAAATCATTTTCCATTAATTTTATTCCACAAAGTTATTATTACGAAGATTATAAGCAGGCCTGGTTAAAAGCCATTTATATTAGGCTATTTGATCATTCATGGTTCTTCAAATTCAACAAGGAGTGTCAGAATGATTTTCCTCTTTGGTTTTGTGAATTGTGGGAGACTCAATGGCATCCCAAGAAACAATTTTACCATCTTTGGCCAAAGAAGGATTATTAAAATTCAAGAGAGATACCAACATGCAAGAATTTATCAAAGAGGTTAAATGGCATGCAGCATTAAAAGTCCCTTGGATTTGGTGTTGGTATTTTCAAGTAATTCAAGTTAAGCAGAAACCTAATCCAATGTCTCTCGTTAGGCAATATAAAGTCACATGGTGGGATTCATGTCAAGCAAATGTCTGTTGGCCACAAACTGTGACAACCTATTTGACAACAAGCAAAACGACATGGGTCAATCAACAAGGAACTCAGCAAAGTCCAACAACTACTCAAAATCCAACAAATACTCAAGCAAATCAAGTTCCAAGCACTACAACAACTCCAGCCTTTTTTCCTAATCAACAGTTAAATGATGAAATGGAAGAATTTTTACAGTTCTTAGCATTGAAAAAGAATAAAATACTGTAGCAAGAGACACTATATCAACAACCACAACAAGAACCTCAATTTTTAACAGGCTCTACATAGAGCCCTTGATATGAGTGAGCGAGGCTTGAAAGTCCTAGACCACCAATCCACACACTTCAGATCATTGATGACACACAAAATTCGAACAACACAACAAGTAACAATGCGGAATAGAGATATGAAACGAAAAGGTTGATGTTAAGCCAATCAAACCCCAATGTTATTACAAATTAATTAACCTAGCTTGAATAAATCAAGAGCTAACATAATTAGTTTGACTTGTTCCTGACTCAAGAACGGGTAGGCTAATCCTATAGCTCCTCACTAAAGGCTTCACTGGAATTTAAAAACACAAAGTGCATTCAACTTTTGCAAGGCAAAATTGTTATTATTCAACTTACTAAAAAAAACGTACAAATCATGCCTTTAAATAGGCTAAAAAACGTGAAAAATAAATCCTAGTGAAGAAGTCAATTTCGAATTGAACTTCACTAACTAATCCAATCCTAATTTAGGAAACTTTCCAAATTGGAATAAGAAACTATTAACTAATATACTTTCCCTAAAAGATAGGAAGCTCCTAAAATGTAGGAACACTCCTATAAAGTAGGACCACTCCTAAAAAGTAGGACAAAGCCTTAACCCTAAAATATATGACACGGTTTTGGCTTACTATAAAATATGACTCTACTTTCCTAAATCCATTACTTGCCTTTATCATGCAAGATAATTGGGCCAAGTAACTAACTTATTAAATAACAAAATTAATAAACCCATACTCATGTTTTGGACTTAATTTATTAAAATAAAAATAAATCCTAATAAATTAAAGGTGGCGTGATCCAAGATGATATAGCCCAAGCACGCCTTCTTAGTCTTCAAAAGGTCCATGAAATTCGTGACAGTAATCTGTTAGAATCACGTCATTCATCTTGGTAGGCACAGTTAACGATGATAACGTCAGAATCTCTTAAACCTTAAAATATAAAAGTTTTAGCTCTATCCCTTAGCTTTCCAGGGTCGCTTCAATCACGAAATTCCGAATTATACTGAGAGATATATGTCAAGAATACCAAAACGTGACAGAATCTTTCAGCATTTAATGTTTGACTTTGGCACCATGGACATGATGCACACGGCTCATTCTCATCAATCCCTCCCTCCTCGAAAAGGATTCGTCCTCGAATATTGAAATTGAGCTCCTGGATCAAACACCAATATGATGAACTCCACAAGAATCAAGTCTAGTTGGAAGGTAACACCTTGCGAGTAATAACACTTTATTTCCCTCTAGAACAAAATAAATCTATTAGTCCAAGGAACAAATTTATTAGTAATAAACATAAATGTATATGGACTAATATATGCTCTTATATAAGAGAAAATTGCATCAATGTCAAAATAATTCACAAGTGTGGATAATGCATACAATGTGTCATAATAGCTATCTCTAAATGCACTATGACAAAAATGTAAATCAATTTGAAACAATAAAGAGCAAAGATTTTTAGTTAACCAATTTGATATGATGAATTCACATGAACATACAAATTCAATGGTTAACTTTCCCAACTTAAACTCGTCAATTAACCAACTTAAATTATTTTTACATTGAGAATATATGGTTAATCTTAAAAATTTATCATTCTTTAGAGTAACAACAATTAAGAAAAATCAGAATGTAAATAATCTAAATCATCATGAATTACCTTTTGTGTTGAAAAACTCATTAGAGAACAAGATAACTTACCAATCAAGTGTTGGACTACCAAAGTACCTCTTTGAACTTGATGAATTTGGAAGTGTAATGAATTGAAATCAGAATGTATAAAGTCATGAACCAAATCATCAAAACAAAAGTTATTCCAATAAGTCTAACCAACATAATTAACACTTTGATTAGTGCACAAGAGGGTTTGGTTTGGTTCGAAATTATAATCATAAAATTCAGATTTTAACTCATGTAATAAATAAGGAACATAACACACTAACAAGCTATACATAGATTCATTCAATTCAAAGTAATTTGATGTAACCATTGATGAATTATGTAATTCTATTTGCTTATTAAAACACTTGATTTTAGACTCTAAAACACAATTTACAAAATTTTGAATGATTTGTTGAAAAGTATAAGGAAGTTTTTGAAATTGATTAAAAACATATTGAAAACTTTGGAACTCAATCGAATTGATAATAACAAAGTTCTTAATAGTTTTAAGATCAAAATCAATTGAAAACTGACCTAACTTACCTTGCTTACCTTGCGAAAAACAAGTCATGGCATATTGAATTCCTTCAATTGCATATTGAGTTGTTTTCAACTCCATTAGATGTCTAGGAACTCCATAAATTGGCAAAACAAAATTTCTAGGCAACGAACAATGTAAATCGTGATAACTAGAATTCATAAGTACAAGATGTTGTTGCTTAGCTCTCAATGAACTTTCATTCTCACTCTTTCTATTACATTTATTTTGCTCACAACCTATGCTACCTATATCACCCTTTTGACTTTCTTTTTCACTCCTTTTATTTGCTTCTTGATCTCTCATATCACTACAAGCTTTAGCAAGTCTTTCATGGTGTTCAAAGACTTGGGACTGATGTAAGGCTTTAATGTTGAACTTTTTGCCTTGATGCTCAAAACTGTAGTAATTCTTCGTCGCATGATATAACACATCTCTATCAAATTGCCAAGGTCTTCCAAGAAGGATGTGACCGGCCTCCATTGGAACAACATCACAAAAGACTTCATCAACATATTTACTAATTTTGAATGGCACCATCACTTGCTTAGTGACTCTAGTCTCTGCGGAATTGTTAAGCCATTGAAGTCGATATGGCTTTGGATGTTTTAAACAAAGATAAATTCATCCCCTTGACAAGTAGAGTACTTGGCACATTATTGCAACTCCCAATATCAATGATCACACTACAAACTTTATCTTTAACCATAAAATGTGTGTGAAAGATATTATCTCGTTGCATAGATCATCATCAACTTGTGGTTGTGCATTAAGAACCCTTGAGTTCACCATTGTACCTGCAATTTAGTGAAAAACACAAGGAAATATATATATACCTCACAGGTTTTCTCACTTTTGTGAGTAGGTACACACCACTCATTAGAAGAAGCTTTTCTCTTATATACCCTAACTTCACTCTTATTATTGAATCACCTAATCTATATTAGTCCTATTAGTTTGTTGACAAGAGGAACAAGTCTCAACTAACAAGTCCAAGCAACAAAACTTACACAAGACAAGTCAATAGAATATTTAGGTAATAACTTCAAAGAGTATTTAAATTAAGGGGTATAATTTTATTTAGCTACAGAAACTAAGATAATCAAAATCTAGACACAAAGATAAGAATTTGGCAACTTGAATCAATTAAATCAGAGTTGTAACGAAAAAGATATGGCAATTTCAATTTTGGTGGTTTTCGAAGAAAACAACTTAGAACACTTCGTTCTCTTGGTCTACGAATTTTTTTTGTATTGAATGGTTCAATTTTTTTTGTATTGGGCCTTTTTTTTATGTTGAGCCTTTTTTTTAAACGTCAAGCCCCTTTTTTATTTAGACTGACAGGATTATCGTGTACCTTACAATTTTACCCTATTCACTAATGTAGATGTGGTGAGAAGGATCGTATCCACAGGGAAGGGGATGGTTCAAGAATTCAATTGTTTGTTCTGCTAATTGCCACGGAAATAAAATTGCAAAGACAAGAACTATAATAACAAGGACTCAAGAAACGAGAAATTCACAAGAAATAAAGTCTAAATGCAATAGTAGAAAAGGTGATGCCCTACAGTTCCATAGCTGGATGAATACACATTTAGATCACTCTTTCGGTGCAGCTAAACATACATGCTAAACAAGAGGGGAACTTCGTTGCCTAGAGTATTAAGCCACAACTGGCATGTCGACTACTCTATGTCTTAATTCTCTTGACACCTTCCTATCCCATAGCGAGGCCTGAGGTCGGTGATTTCTTCCCGCAACATCCCAATCCACTATTCCTAACAAGTTTAACACTCAACTCGTAGCAACTTCCCATGGCGAGGCCTGAAACTAAAGTCTAATGCACTTGTTAACAACAAAGGATTACTTTTTTTCACTCCAATTTTATGATCTCATAATCTATGACCGACATGGAGATCGCATCCTAGAAAACAAGCTTGCAAAATGAGTTAAAAGACTCAATTCATCTTATATGTTCTCATTCCACAGATTTCACAACAATACTAGATGAAATAATGATAAGTTCGTTTTATACCAACTAATATGTGTTAAAATGCTTGGCTTTTGTTGTGTGTTTTATGTGCATATGTGATGTTTTGAAAGGTTTTAGGCATTTATATGTTTACAATATGAAAATGATCAAATGGTGCAAAAAGAGAAAAAATGGTGATAATTGAAGTGAAAATTGTCAAAAGGCAAATGGAGGAACCGAAAATGCATATTTGGCCAAATTAGGGTTTTGGCAGCTTTGAGTGTGAATTTGTTTTGAGCATAACTTCTTCAATACTAATCCACATGATGCGTTCTTGGATGTTCTGGAAAGCTATTTGCGTGTACTTCATTTCTTATGTTTTAACTGTCTTCTAATTCTGTGTGTAAATATGAGAATCGAAAGCATCTTGACGATTGCTACTTCATAATTTAGTTATTGAATTCATATTGCCACAGTTTGGTAGATTGTTAATAACTTGAGCTACCGACCTCGAAATAAGGTAATTCTTGATCCCTTGGAAAGCCATGAGATAGACCTAGAACGCTTATGTTTACCATCAAGTCCAATTGAGGCGTTACGTCACCGGAATTTGGTGTAGAAGTTGGGTTCTAAAGCTGAAACAAGCACTCAGCCACAATGAAGGCTTACATGCACAATATTGTTTCGGGCATTTTCACAAACACCTCACGAGCACTCACTTTGCACTACACTCTTGCACAGCTACACACACCTCACATGCGGCGAGGTCACCTCGCCGCACAAGCACTCCACACACCTCGCACGATTCACTCGCACACCACGCACACGAGCTGTGCAACGAGGTCACCTCGTCGCACGCAGCTCTCGCACTTTCACGCACGCACACCATGCTACGAGCTCAGCTCGTCGCATGCATCACGCACACACTATGTGCGGCGAGATCACCTCGCCGAACAAGTTCACTCGCACATCCTCACAACACTCTCGCACCACATGCACTACACTCGCACTCTAGCACTACACTCTCACCGCAATACTCCACACATATGATTTTCACTTCTTAATTTTCGCTTTGGATTTTGCTTATTATGTGTACATTTGGGAGGTCATGATTAATTGATTCTTTACAACAATTCTACTTCATGAAAGCTTATATCTTGCAATTCAAATGCTGTTGTGTGTTAGGTGATACATTTCACTTCTCACTTGCAACTCACGGTTTTTATCCTCATATCACACTTCTCAACTCATTCACTTCACTCATTCACACACCACTCTCAGTTTACACTTTCATTTCTTAGCTCACACAATTCTCACGAATTCACTCAGATTTCATAAACATTTCACGACTACACTTCACTCCACAAGATTCACAAACACGCACATTTACACTTTACTGCACTTTACCTCACAACATTCACATTCCATTTCACTACACCATGTTATTGCCTTACCATTACACCCACCTTCACTTCACATTCATTCATTTCACAAAGACCTCGCGGCGAGGTCTAGCCAGCAAAACGCACACAATTGACGGTGAGACCTCGCCGCGAGGTCTCGCTAGCATAATTATTTCGGAGGTGCATCATTGGTGAAGTAAGAGAAATGGTAAAGTGTGGAAGGTTTGTTTCATGAAATCTCCAGCTTTGTGCACTAAAATGATTGGGTTGTAACTCCTTCGTCTGAGCTCCGAATTGGGTGATTTCGATGGCTGTGGAAAGCTTAGACAAAGGGTTACAACTTTCATGCTTTAAGTTTTCTCTAATTCACAGGGCATCGTGACCAAATCTTGGTGGGAAGTTGCTGCCATGAAACTTGTTGTGTTTGAGTTTTTGGAAAAACGGCTAAGTGTTTAACTTCTGAATTTCTGAAATTTTAGACAGCTGAAGACGTGGTTTTATTTGGCAGGAAGACGTGAATTTCAAAACGCTGGATTCTTGAAGGCTCGCTGAGTTGCTGAAGGCGTGATTGGATGAGGCCTGAAGGCGTGATTCGACTCTGATTTCTTCACTTGGAAGTCAGAAGCAGCGAAGGCGTGACAACTTAAGCCTGAAGGCGCGCGGCCCGAGGCTGAGTTACAGAAGGCGCGATTTGCACAAGCCAGAAGGCGCTAGAGTGCTGAATACTTCTTCAAACTTGGAATTTTTATTTCTTTGGGCTGATTTTTGGTTTTCTCTATTCAAGGGCATTTTTGTAACACTTTGTACATTCTATGTTGCGTATTAGTTACGTTTTCCCAACTCTATATATAGGGAAAGTAGCTAAAATGTAATGGGAATTTTGGGGATTTTTGGAGGAGAGATTTTTTAGAGAATATTCTAGAGTTTAGAATTATCATTTTGAATTTCTCATTTTCTCTCTCTAAATCTACTTTCTCTCACTAAACATTTCTTCTCAGATCTCAATTCCGATTGTAAATTTGGTTTGGATTCAACTTTCTTATTCTCAATTGACAAAGGAATCGACAATTCTCTCGATTTAATCGGTAAATTCTTCCTATTAAGTGAGAATGAGCTTATCAATGTTGGAATTTGTTGATTTGGGAATGAGAAAGATGTTTTCTGGATAAATTTATGATATCTTAGGATTCTTAACGGATGAATACGTGTTTTAGTAGATTATATGCTATGCAATTGATCTAATTGTTGAAGTATTAAAATCACATTTGAATTGAGCATAAACATATGTTGAATTTCATAATTCCTAGCTAATCTTGAATAGATCAAACCTCAATTGTGGTTGACATGCTAAATTGAGGAGTGATTAATCAAAGTTAGCGAAGATGCATGAATTGAGAACTAAATTGTGATTGTATAAGCCTTTGTACTTGTTTTCTGTAATCGAATCAATTCTAAAACTGAGGCCTCGCCATAGGAAGTGTTAATGAATTGAATCCTTAGGAAAAGTGTCAAATGAGCTTTCTGTGTTAACAACAATTATATGTGAACCCTAGAATGGGCCTCGCCATGGGAGTTCTTAGGACTTTGCATATTAGAGTAGTTAACTGGGAGAGTTGAGACTTTGCGGAGCTTCTTCCACCATTCTCGGGCCTCGCCATGGGAGAGAATGGTGATTTGGGGGTACAAGCAGTGGTGTGGTCGCCATGCTGACCACAGCTTGGACTTCTAGGCAATTTAGGTCTCCATTGCATTTAATTGTTAACTGATTGCATAGCATAGATTTACTAAGCCTATGTTCATCCAATTTAATAATCCTGAGATATCTGTTTCATCCTTGCTTGTTGCTATATTTTGCATCCTTGTTTTCGTTCTTTTGTGTTGAATTTTCCTCTTTCTAGTACTTAGATTCTGTGACAGGACTTTTAGAACAATAAGCTCAATTTTCTTGACCTACGCATTCCCTGTGGATTACGATCCCTACTTACGCTACTACATTAGTGTTTAGGGTAAAATTGACGAGGTGCGACAACTCGCCTATCAATTTTTGGCGCTGTTGCCAGGGAAGGCAATCGGTTCTGGAATTTTGTGAATTGTTCTTGATTTTTACTTGTTCTACTTTGTGTTTGTTTGTGGCATTTACCGTAGCTTTCATTTTGTGTTGTTTTCTGTTCGTGTTGAGAATTGTGATCTGTTTCTGTGTTGCATATTTGAAGTTCTTGTTTCTTTGTTATTACACTTCACTATTTTGTGTTGTGTATGCCAAGGTCAAGCAGGTTTGCAGGAGAACCACAATTCTTATTGGATCTTGAGTTGGAGAAAACTTTGAGAGCACATTTGAAGCAGCAGAGAGAAATGGCAGCTCAAGGAGCACAAGCACCTAGGTTCGGAGACCATTATGCAGTAAATTTTGACAATCGTTTTGGTCATCAGGGCATCGATGTGGAAAGTTACCACATTCCTCCACAAATTGTTTCCATGATTATCCAGGGCCAATTCTTCCAAGGTCTTGACAATGAGGATCCCAACGACCACCTTGATTGGTTTCTCGGGTTATGTAGCACTTTCAAGTTACCAAGGGTTGACAGGGGTGAAGTTCACAAGATTTTGTTTCCTTTATCTTTGCGTGGAAAGGCTAAACATTGGTTCAAGAGCATTGGGGGAACAAATGCTGGAATGTCATTTGATGATCTACAGAAGAGGTTCTTGTCCAAATACTTCCCTCCAGCTAAGCTTGAAAGGGAAGGTTGGAAATTATGAACTTTCAGCAACAAGAAGGTGAGACATTTAGAGAAGCTTGGGAAAGATTCAACGACCTAATCAGACAATGCCCCAATCACGACTTAGGAGAGATCAGGGAACTAAACATTTTCTTCAAAGGCTTAACTCCTGAATCCTCTTTGATGGTTAAGGCATGTGCTAACGGGGCACTCAAAGACAAGTCTGTGCCTGAAGTACGGGAGCTATTTAATCAAATTGCTGAGGATGAGTATATCTTCCCAGAGATCCGAAAGCCACATGTTAGAAAACAAAGGGGGGTACTTCATGTAGATGAGGAGACTTCTCTTAGTGCAAAGTTTGAAGCATTGGCCAAGCAGGTGTAGACTCTTAAGGCAACACAAACAAAAGCTCCACTTCTCTCTTGTGGATTATGCAAGGGTGAACACTATACTGATGAGTTCCCAGTCACCACTGAGTCCATTCAATATGTGAATAACTATGGCAACAGGCCACAGTACTCTGAAAATTACTCAGGAGGCAACAACAGAGGATATGAAGAATTGGTCAATTGGCTAATGATGTGCATCAGAGGCAAAAATGAGCATTACCAAGTGACACTGTTCCGAATCCAAAAGGAACTAAAGCATGCAATGCCATAACCTTGAGGAATGGAAAACTTTTGCCTGGGAAGAAACCGTCAGAAGTTAAGGATGATTGTGCAGAGGAAGAAGACCAGGAAAATGAAGCTGAGGAAGTTTTGGAGCTTAAGAAGCATAATGAGCAAGAGGATGATAGAGCTGTGAAGAAAGAGATACCAACTAGAATGGGTAATGAGATCACCAAGAACTTCAATCCTTTCAACTACCCTGAGTATGCTCCTAAGCCTCCTTTTCCAGAGAGGAAGAAACCACCTCCTCAAAATGGCCCTCAGTTCAAGAGGTTTCTGGAGGTACTCAAGCAAGTGAATGTGAATCTTCCCCTGATGGATTTAGTGACTTCAATGCCAAAATATGCTAAGTATCTCAAGGATCTTATCTCCAACAAAGAGCAAATCTTGAGATGTGAGGTTCCCATGATGGTTTCTGAGTGTACTCAAGCTTGGATGTTTCATGATCTCCCTCCAAATCTTAAGGATCCTGGGAGCTGTACTATTCCATGCAAAATAGGCACAAGGCATTTTGCAAAGGCTTTATGTGATTTGGGTGCTGGGATCAATTTAATGCCATTGTCCATAGCTATCAGTGTTGGATTGGAAAGCAGGATTCGCCCCGTGGCAGTAACACTCCAATTGGCAGATAGGTCTTTGGTAACTCCTACAGGTTTGGTTGAAGACGTTCTGTTAAGAGTTGATAAATTCACTTTGCCTGTTGATTTCATTGTACTTGATATGGAGGAGGACCCCGAGGTACCTTTAATTTTTGGTAGACCATTTTTAGCTACGGGTGATGCTTTAATTGGAGTTCGAAACAAAACTGTCACCTTTAGAATTAATAATGAGGAAGTAGTTTTTGACGTGAATTATGCAATGAAACAACCTATGCATTTAGAATCTTTGTGTTCCTTTCAGGTTGTTGAATATTCTCCTACTTTCGTTGATGAGGGTGTTAAGCATGACTATATTTCTGTTGATGAAATTGTGGATGATGAAGAAATTGATTGTGATGAGCTTGATGTAGAAGATAGCATGTTTTCATTAGAGAGTGCACGCATAGAAGAATGTGGTTTCATAGATGTGTCAAACTTTGAAATGCCAAGTCAATCTTTGGTAGATCATACCTCGCAGGAAGCATGTGTCAAGAATTGTTCAAATGATAGTGATGAACATGTTTTACTTGATGATGATGAAGAATGTTCTTTTCTTGATACTTTGATAAGTTGCATAGAGTCATATTTTGAAGGACATTGTGATACCAAAAATCATGTTAATGTGGAAATTGGTACTTTTGAAACTGAGAAGAAATCTGAGTGTGCAATTGGTACTTCATCTCCAGTGCATAATGAGAAATTTTTGTTAAGAAATGACAATGTTGTTTGTGAGGATAATTTTGAGAAAGTTTGTGGAGTAAAAAACGTTTGTTTTAAGGATAAAAATGTTAACATTTTGAATGACAATGATAATATGGTGAACAATTGTGAATTTGAGACATTTACTTTTGAAATTTCTGATGAGTTGATTGAGACCATGGATGTGCATTCCTTGGTTGAGCATTGCAGGACTACTGTGGATAGTGTGGTACAAGAGGGCTATGATGTGGTTCAAACGAATTTGATATTTGGAGAAATTTTTTCTCATGATCCTATGGTTACACATCTCATCAACACTCCAGTGTCTTTTGGGAAAAAGGAGCATGCTTACGAGAGTTCATCTTTTGTGTGGTGCAGAGATGGATTTACTGAGTTCTTTTCATGAACAAGACATACGTTGTGGATGAATAAAGTCTAGCTGGAGACTATCTAAATCCAGAACTACTTCTTTTCCTTTAGCTTTAATAAGTAGTTTGTTTTCTTCTTTTTGTTTTGTCTTTGCGTTTCTTTCATTTTGGAATTCATTCATCAAAACCACTCATGTTAAAGGTGTTTGACCAGGAAGGACATTGCAAGAGATTAGCCATGCACTCAAGAGGGTAAGTGTGGGGGAGTGATGCCAAAGAATTTTTCTCATGAGAAAGATGGACTAAGAAATCTCTACCAAGCAAACATTGGAATTCATGACAATATCAATACCAGGGAGCTCCTAAACCTATCTTTTATTTACATTGAAGACAATGTATGTTTCAAGTGTTAGGGAGTGTATGTTTGCTATGGTTTGTATCTCTTGAATTTTGGATGCTTATTTGCCTTGCATGAGTGATGAAATCTTTTGTGAAGTTTTGTGCTATATGCAAAATTTTTTAACTTTTGTGGTGAATTTTGAGTGTGAGCATATAACGTCTAGTTATTTGTGATGTTTTTCATGTTTTGTGGTGTTTTTCATGTTTTGTAGAAAAATCAACTTTTGGTGAAATTTTGAAATTTTTGTGAATAAATGTTGATCTCGTCTATACATGGTGTAATGTGGTGCTGATGTCCAAATGAAATGCAAAAGTGCAAGTAATGGAATGAAAAGAAAAGAGATGTAGTGACAGTGAGAGCAATGGAATGAATGTTGACACTTTGTGTTATGCTTTGTTCTTTTGTTAAGCTATGTTCAAAATTTAAGTTCATCCAATTTCTACTAATGCTTTGCATGCAAAATTGATTTAATGTCTTTGATTCCAATCTTGATGAAATTGGTACATTTTACTGACTAAGGCCTGATGTTATTGTAAGATAGATATGCCATGCAAAACTCAAATGACATAGGAGGTAATGTGTATGGATTCGTTTCTTTTTGTTATGCATTTATCTGGTGTCTCCAAAATTCGTGCATGTTTAGTCAATTTGGGATTCTTATGAACATGTGCTTGCACAAGAAATGGTATGGGAGAAAAAGCCATATTGGCAACTGGGAAGGAAAAAGCCATAAGAACCTGGCATTCAAATTTGGAGAAAAAAGCCATAAAACCCAGGCATATTTTCAGTCATCAATATATGCACCAATGTGCAGCACTAATGTGCAGAATAAGGGCAATGTCCCATAGAGTACCAATGTACGCATAGGTACCATTGATCTTGTGATTGCATGTTCATAAGGGTGTACAAGGAGATTGGAATGTATTGAATGGTATGTGAGACCAGCTAGATGGTATATAGCAAGGGAATAGATGAAGTGCATGTTCCTCAGCACAAACTTGCACGCATGACATTTTGGTCTTTATTCATTGTGCCTTGGTTGATAATTTGTGCTGAAAGTTGATAGGTTGGAATTGAGGATATATTAAGTGTTTTTGATATTGCATGAAAAATCTGTTTTGATGAACTCAAATAAGAACAAGGTTTACAGAAGAGTGAGGTCTAGTGCAAAGTGGTTTTGAAATGTGAGTTTCGTGTTTTGTGTTTGCTTGAGGACAAGCAAAAGTTCAAGTGTGGGGGAATTTGATAAGTTGGTTTTATACCAACAAATATGTGTTAAAATGCTTGGCTTTTGTTGTGTGTTTTATGTGCATCTGTGTTGTTTTGAAAGGTTTTAGACATTTATATGTTTGCAAAATGAAAATGATCAAATGGTGCAAAAAGAGTAAAAATGGTGATAATTGAAGTGAAAATTGTCAAAAGGCAAATGGATGAGCCGAAAATGCATATTTGGCCAAATTAGGGTTTTGGCGGCTTTGAGTGTGAATTTGTTTTGAGCATAACATCTTCAATACTATTCCAAATAATGAGATCTGGGATGTTCTGGAAAGCTATTTGAGTGTACTTCATTTCGTATGTTTTAATGTTCTTCTAATTCTGTGTGTAAATATGAGAATCGAAAGCATCTTGATGATTGCTACTTCATAATTTAGTTATTGAATTCATATTGCCACAGTTTGGTATATTGTTAATAACGTGAGTTACAGACCTCCAAATAAGGTGATTCTTTTTCCATTGGAAAGCCATGAGATAGACCTAGAACTCTTATGTTTACCATCAAGTCCAATTCATGAGTTAAGTCACCCGAATGTGGTATAGAAGTTGGGTTCTAAAGCTGAAACAAGCACTCAGCCACAATGAAGGCTCACGTGCACAATATTGTTTCGGGCATTTTCACAAACACCTCACGAGCACTCACTTTGCACTACACTCTTGCACAGCTGCACACACCTCACATGCGGCGAGGTCACCTCGCCGCAGAAGCACTCCACACAACTCGCACGATTCACTCGTACACCACGCACACGAGCTGTGCGACGAGGTCACCTCGTCGCACGCAGCTCTCGCACTTTCACGCATGCACACCATGCGACGAGCTCAGCTCGTCGCATGCATCACGCACACACTATCTGCGGCGAGATCACCTCGCCGCACAAGTTCACTCGCACATCCTCACAACACTCTCGCACCACATGCACTACACTCGCACACTGTCACTACACTCTCACCGCAATACTCCACACATATGATTTTCACTTCTTAATTTTCACTTTGTATTTTGCTTATTATGTGTACATTTGGGAGGTCATGATTAATTGATTCTTTACAACATTTCTACTTCATGAAAGCTTATATCTTGCAATTCAAATGGTGTTGTGTGCTAGGTGATACATTTCACTTCTCACTTGCAGCTCACGGTTTTCATCCTCATATCACACTTCTCAACTCATTCACTTCACTCCTTCACACACCACTCTCAGTTTACACTTTCATTTCTTAGCTCACACAATTCTCACGAATTCACTCAGATTTCATACACATTTCACAACTACACTTCACTCGACAAGATTCACAAACACGCACATTTACACTTTACTTCACTTTACCTCACAACATTCACATTCCATTTCACTACACCATGTTATTGCCTTACCATTACACCCACCTTCACTTCACATTCATTCACTTCACAAACACTCACACTCTTTAAACACCTCACACCAACTCTCACACTCGCACATGCACGGCGAGGTCTCGCCACGAGACCTCGCCATTAAAATCATTGCATGGGCGAGACCTCGCGGCGAGGTCCGGCCAGCAAACGCACTCACGGGCAAGACCTCGCCGCGAGGTTTCGCCACACACACACAATTCACTGGCGAGACCTCGCTGCGAGGTCTCGCCAGCATAATTATTTCGGAGGTGCGTCATTGGTGAAGTAAGAGAAATGGTAAGTGTGGAAGGTTTGTTCCATGAAATTCCAGCTTTGTGCACTAAAATGATTGGGTTTGTAACTCCTTCGTCTGAGCTTCCGAATTGGGTGATTTGGATGGCTATGGAAAGCTTAGACAAAGGGTTACAACTTTTCATGCTTTAAGTTTTCTCTAATTCACAGGCATCATGATGCAAATCTTGGGTGGGGAAATTGCAGCCATTAACTTGTTGTGTTTGAGTTTTTGGAAAAATGGCTAAGTGTTTAACTTCTGAATTTCTGAAATTTCAGACAGCTGAAGGTGTGGTTTTATTTGCAGGAAGACGTGAATTTCAAAACGCTGGATTCTTGAAGGCTCGCTGAGTTGCTGAAGGCGTGATTGGATGAGGCCTGAGGCGTGATTCAACTCTGATTTCTTCACTTGGAAGTCAGAAGCAGCGAAGGCGTGACAGCTTAAGCCTGAAGGCGCGTGGCTCGTGGCTGAGTTAACAGAAGGCGCGATTTGCACAAGCCAGAAGGCGCTGGAGTGCCGAATACTTCTTCAAACTTGGAATTTTTGATTCCTTTGGGCTGATTTTCGGTTTTTCTCTATTCAAGGGCATTTTTGTAACACTTTGTACATTTTATGTTGCGTATTAGTTACGTTTCCCAACTCTATATATAGGGAAAGTAGCTAACATGTAATGGGAATTTAGGGGATTTTCGGAGTAGAGTATTTTAGAAGATATTCTAGAGTTTAGAATTATCATTTGAATTTCTCATTTTTCTCTCTCGTAGATCTTACTTTCTCTCACTAAACATTTCTTCTCCGATCTCAACTCCGATTGTGAATTTGGTTTGGATTCATCTTTCTTTTCTCAATTGATAAAGGAATCGACAATTCTCTCGATTTAATCGGTAAATTCTTCCAATTAAGTGAGAATGAGCTTATCAATGTTGGAATTTGTTGATTTTGGAATGAGTAAGATGTTTTCTGGCTAAATCTATGAGTATCTTACGGATTCTTAACGGATGAATACGTGTTTTAGTAGATTATAAGCTATGCAATTGATCTAATTGTTGAAGTATTGAAATCACATTTGAATTGAGCATAAACATATGTTGAATTTCATAATTTCTAGCTAATCTTGAATAGATCAAACCTCAATTGTGGTCGACATGCCAAATTGAGGAGTGATTAATCAAAGTTAGCGAAGATGCAAGAATTAGGAACCAAATTGTGATTGTATAAGCCTTTGTACTTGTTTTCTGTAATCGAATCAATTCTGAAACTCATGCCTCGCCATAGGAAGTGTTAATGAACTGAATCCTTAGAAAAAGTGTCAAAGGAGCTTTCTGTGTTAACAACAATGATATGTGAACCCTAGGATGGGCCTCGCCATGGGAGTTCATAGGACTTTGCATATTAGAGTAGTTAACTGGGAGAGTTGAGACTTTGCGGAGCTTCTTCCACCATTCTCGGGCCTCGCCATAGGAGAGGATGGTGATTTGGGGGTACAAGCAGTGGTGTGGTCGCCATGCTGACCACATCTTGGACTTCTAGGCAATTTAGGTCTCTATTGCATTTAATTGTTAACTGATTTCATAGCATAGATTTACTAAGCCTGTGTTAATCCAATTTAAGAATCCTGAGATATCTGTTTCATCCTTGCTTGTTGCTATATTTTGCATCCTTGTTTTTGTTCTTTTGTGTTGAATTTTCCTCTTTCTAGTACTTAGATTCTGTGACAGGACTTTTAGAACAATTTGCTCAATTTTTTTAACCTACGCCTTCCCTGTGGATTACGATCCCTACTTACGCTACTACATTAGTGTTTAGGGTAAAATTGACAAGGTGCGACAACTCGCCTATCAATTTTTGTCGCCGTTGCCGGGGAAGGCAATCGGTTCTGGAATTTTGTGAATTGTTCTTGATTTTTACTTGTTCTACTTTGTGTTTGTTTGTGGCATTTACCGTTGCTTACATTTTGTGTTGTTTTCTGATCGTGTTGAGAATTGTGATATGTTTCTGTGTTGCATATTTGAAGTTCTTGTTTCTTTGTTATTACACTTCACTACTTTGTGCTGTGTATGCCAAGGTCTAGCAGGTTTGCAGGAGAACCACAATTCTTATTGGATCTTGAGTTGGAGAAAACTTTGAGAGCACATTTGAAGCAGCAGAGAGAAATGGCAGCTCAAGGAGCACAAGCACCTAGGTTCGGAGACCATTATGCAGTAAATTTTGAATTAATAATGAGGAAGTAGTTTTTGATGTGAATTATGCAATGAAACAACCTATGCATTTAGAATCTTTGTGTTCCTTTCAGGTTGTTGAATGTTCTCCTACATTCGTTGATGAGGGTGTTAAGCATGACTATATTTCTGTTGTTGAAATTTTGGATGATGAAGAAATTGATTGTGATGAGCTTGATGTAGAAGATAGCATGTTTTCATTAGAGAGTGCACGCATAGAAGAATGTGGTTTCATAGATGTGTCAAACTTTGAAATGCCAAGTCAATCTTTGGTAGATCATACCTCACAGGAAGCATGTGTCAAGAATTGTTCAAATGATAGTGATGAACATGTTTTACTTGATGATGATGAAGAATGTTCTTTTCTTGATACTTTGATAAGTTGCATAGAGTCATATTTTGAAGGACATTGTGATACCAAAAATCATGTTAATGTGGAAATTGGTACTTTTGAAACTGAGAAGAAATCTGAGTGTGCAATTGGTACTTCATCTCCAGTGCATAATGAGAAATTTTTGATAAGAAATGACAATGTTGTTTGTGAGGATAATTTTGAGAAAGTTTGTGGAGTCAAAAACGTTTGTTTTAAGGATAAAAATGTTAACATTTTGAATGACAATGATAATATGGTGAACAATTGTGAATTTGAGACATTTACTTTCGAAATTTCTGATGAGTTGATAGAGACCATGGATGTGCATTCCTTGGTTGAGCCTTGCAGGACTACTGTGGATAGTGTGGTACAAGAGGGCTACGATGTGGTTCAAACGAATTTGATATTTGGAGAGAGTTTTTCTCATCATCCTGTGGTTACACATCACCTCAACACTCTAGTGTCTTCTGGGAAAAAGGAGCATGCTTACGAGAGTTCATCTTCTGTGTGGTGCAGAGATGGATTTACTGAGTTCTTTTCATGAACAAGACATACGTTGTGGATGAATAAAGTCGAGCTGGAGACTATCTAAATCCAGAACTACTTCTTTTCCTTTAGCTTTAATAAGTAGTTTGTTTTCTTCTTTTTGTTTTGTCTTTGCGTTTCTTTCATTTTGGAATTCATTCATCAAAACCACTCATGTTAAAGGTGTTTGACCAGGAAGGACATTGCAAGAGATTAGCCATGCACTCAAGAGGCTAAGTGTGGGGGAGTGAAGCCAAAGAATTTTTCTCATGAGAAAGATGGACTAAGAAATCTCTACCAAGCAAACATTGGAATTCATGACAATATCAATACCAGGGAGCTCCTAAACCTATCTTTTATTTACATTGAGGACAATGTATGTTTCAAGTGTGGGGGAGTGTATGTTTGCTATAGTTTGTATCTCTTGAATTTTGGATGCTTATTTGCCTTGCATGAGTGATGAAATCTTTTGTGAAGTTTTGTGCTATATGCAAAATTTTTTATGTTTTGTGGTGAATTTTGAGTGTGAGCATATAACGTCTAGTTATTTGTGATGTTTTTCATGTTTTGTGGCGTTTTTCATGTTTTGTAAAAAAATCAACTTTTGGTGAAATTTTGAAATTTTTGTGAATAAATGTTGATCTTGTCTATACATGGTGTAATGTGGTGCTGATGTCCAAATGAAATGCAAAAGTGCAAGTAATGGAATGAAAAGAAAAGAGCTGTAGTGACAGTGAGAGCAATGGAATGAATGTGACACTTTGTGTTATGTTTTGTTCTTTTGTTAAGCTATGTTCAAAATTTAAGTTCATCCAATTTCTACTAATGCTTTGCATGCGAAATTGATTTAATGTCTTTGATTCCAATCTCGATGAAATTGGTACATTTTACTGACTAAGGCCCGATGTTAATGTAAGATAGATATGCCATGCAAAACTCAAATGACATAGGAGGTAATGTGTATGGATTCGTTTCTTTTTGTTATGCATTTATCTGGTGTCTCCAAAATTCGTGCATGTTTAGTCAATTTGGGATTCTTATGAACATGTGCTTGCACAAGAAATGGTATGGGAGAAAAAGCCATATTGGCAACTGGGAAGGAAAAAGCCATAAGAACCTGGCATTCAAATTTGGAGAAAAAAGCCATAAAACCCAGGCATATTTTCAGTCATCAATATATGCACCAATGTGCAGCACTAATGTGCAGAATAAGGGCAATGTCCCATAGAGTACCAATGTACGCATAGGTACCATTGATCTTGTGATTGCATGTTCATAAGGGTGTACAAGGAGATTGGAATGTATTGAATGGTATGTTTGACCAGCTAGATGGTGTATAGCAAGGGAATAGATGAAGTGCATGTTCCTCAGCGCACACTTGCACGCATGACATCTTGGTCTTTATTCATTGTGCCTTGGTTGATAATTTGTGCTGGAAGTTGATAGGTTGGAATTGAGGATATATTAAGAGTTTTTGATATTGCATGAAAAATCTGTTTTGATGAACTCAAATAAGAACAAGGTTTACAGACGAGTGAGGTCTAGTGCAAAGTGGTTTTGAAATGTGAGTTTCGTGTTTTGTGTTTGCTTGAGGACAAGCAAAAGTTCAAGTGTGGGGGAATTTGATAAGTTGGTTTTATACCAACAAATATGTGTTAAAATGCTTGGCTTTTGTTGAGTGTTTTATGTGCATATGTGTTGTTTTGAAAGGTTTTAGGCATTTATATGTTTGCAATGTGAAAATGAGCAAATGGTGTAAAAAGAGCAAAAATGGTGATAATTGAAGTGAAAATTGTCAAAAGGTAAATGGAGGAACCGAAAATGCATATTTGGCCAAATTAGGGTTTTGGCAGCTTTGAGTGTGAATTTGTTTTTAGCATAACGTCTTCAATACTAATCCAAATGATGAGTTCTTGGATGTTCTGGAAAGCTATTTGAGTGTACTTCATTTCGTATGTTTTAATGTTCTTCTATTTCTGTGTGTAAATATGAGAATCGAAAGCATCTTGATGATTGCTACTTCATAATTTAGTTATTGAATTCATATTGCCACTGTTTGGTAGATTGTTAATAACGTGAGTAACAGACCTCCAAATAAGGTGATTCTTGTTCCATTGGAAAGCCATGAGATAGACCTAGAACTCTTATGTTTACCATCAAGTCCAATTCAGGAGTTAAGTCACCCGAATTTGGTGTAGATGTTGGGTTCTAAAGCTGAAACAAGCCCTCAGCCACAATGAAGGCTCACGTGCACAATATTGTTTCGGACATTTTCACAAACACCTCACGAGCACTCACTTTGCACTACACTCTTGCACAGCTGCACACACCTCACATTCGGCGAGGTCACCTCGCCGCACAAGCACTCCACACACCTCGCACGATTCACTCGTACACCACGCACACGAGCTGTGCGACGAGGTCACCTCGTCGCACGCAGCTCTCGCACTTTCACGCACGCACACCATGCGACGAGCTCAGCTCGTCGCATGCATCACGCACACACTATGTGCGGCAAGATCATCTCGCCGCACAAGTTCACTCGCACATCCTCACAACACCCTCGCACCACATGCACTACACTCGCACACTGGCACTACACTCTCACCGCAATACTCCACACATATGATTTTCACTTCTTAATTTTCACTTTGGATTTTGCTTATTATGTGTACATTTGGGAGGTCATGATTAATTGATTCTTTACAACATTTCTACTTCATGAAAGCTTATATCTTGCAATTCAAATGGTGTTGTGTGCTAGGTGATACATTTCACTTCTCACTTGCAGCTCACGGTTTTCATCCTCATATCACACTTCTCAACTCATTCACTTCACTCCTTCACACACCACTCTCAGTTTACACTTTCATTTCTTAGCTCACACAATTCTCACGAATTCACTCAGATTTCATACACATTTCACAACTACACTTCACTCGACAAGATTCACAAACACGCACATTTACACTTTACTTCACTTTACCTCACAACATTCACATTCCATTTCACTACACCATGTTATTGCCTTACCATTACACCCACCTTCACTTCACATTCATTCACTTCACAAACACTCACACTCTTTAAACACCTCACACCAACTCTCACACTCGCACATGCACGGCGAGGTCTCGCCACGAGACCTCGCCATTAAAATCATTGCATGGCGAGACCTCGCGGCAAGGTCTCGCCAGCAAAACGCACACACGGCGAGACCTCGCCGCGAGGTCTCGCCAGACACACACAATTCACTGCGAGACCTCGCTGCGAGGTCTCGCCAGCATAATTATTTCGGAGGTGCGTCATTGGTGAAGTAAGAGAAACGGTAAAGTGAGGAAGGTTTGTTCCATGAAATCTCCAGCTTTGTGCACTAAAATGATTGGGTTGTAACTCCTTCGTCTGAGCTCCGAATTGGGTGATTTCGATGGCTATGGAAAGCTTAGACAAAGGGTTACAACTTTCATGCTTTAAGTTTTCTCTAATTCACAGAGCATCATGATCAAAGCTTGGTGGGAAATTGCAGCCATTAAACTTGTTGTGTTTGAGTTTTTGGAAAAATGGCTAAGTGTTTAACTTCTGAATTTCTGAAATTTCAGACAGCTGAAGGTGTGGTTTTATTGGGCAAGAAGACGTGAATTTCAAAACGCCGGATTCTTGAAGGCTCGCTGAGTTGCTGAAGGCGTGATTGGATGAGGCCTGAAGGCGTGATTCAACTCTGATTTCTTCACTTGGAAGTCAGAAGCAGCGAAGGCGTGACAGCTTAAGCCTGAAGGCGCGCGGCTCGTGGCTGAGTTACAGAAGGCGCGATTTGCACAAGCCAGAAGGCACTGGAGTGCTGAATACTTCTTCAAACTTGGAATTTTTATTTCTTTTAGCTGATTTTCGGTTTTCTCTATTCAAGGGCATTTTTGTAACACTTTGTACATTTTATGTTGCGTATTAGTTACGTTTTCCCAACTCTATATATAGGGAAAGTAGCTAACATGTAATGGGAATTTTGGGGATTTTCGGAGGAGAGAATTTTCAGAGAATATTCTAGAGTTTAGAATTCTCATTTTGAATTTCTCATTTTCTCTCTCTAGATCTACTTTCTCTCACTAAACATTTCTTCTCCGATCTCAACTCCGATTGTGAATTTGGTTTGGATTCATCTTCCTTATTCTCAATTGATAAAGGAATCGACAATTCTCTCGGTTTAATCGGTAAATTCTTCCAATTAAGTGAGAATGAGCTTATCAATGTTGGAATTTGTTGATTTTGGAATGAGAAAGATGTTTTCTGGCTAAATCTATGATATCTTAGGATTCTTAACAGATGAATACGTGTTTTAGTAGATTATAAGCTATGCAATTGATCTAATTGTTGAAGTATTGAAATCACATTTGAATTGAGCATAAACATATGTTGAATTTCATAATTCCTAGCTAATCTTGAATAGATCAAACCTCAATTGTGGTCGACATGCTAAATTGAGGAGTGATTAATCAAAGTTAGCGAAGATGCATGAATTGGGAACTAAATTGTGATTGTATAAGCCTTTGTACTTGTTTTCTGTAATCGAATCAATTCTGAAACTCATGCCTCGCCATAGGAAGTGTTAATGAACTGAATCCTTAGGAAAAGTGTCAAAGGAGCTTTCTGTGTTAACAACAATGATATGTGAACCCTAGGATGGGCCTCGCCATGGGAGTTCTTAGGACTTTGCATATTAGAGTAGTTAACTGGGAGAGTTGAGACTTTGCGGAGCTTCTTCCACCATTCTCGGGCCTCGCCATGGGAGATGATGGTGATTTGGGGGTACAAGCAGTGGTGTGGTCGCCATGCTGACCACATCTTGGACTTCTAGGCAATTTAGGTCTCCATTGCATTTAATTGTTAACTGATTGCATAGCATAGATTTACTAAGCCTGTGTTCATCCAATTTAAGAATCCTGAGATATCTGTTTCATCCTTGCTTGTTGCTATATTTTGCATCCTTGTTTTCGTTCTTTTGTGTTGAATTTTCCTCTTTCTAGTACTTAGATTCTGTGACAGGACTTTTAGAACAATTTGCTCAATTTTCTTAACCTACGTCTTCCCTGTGGATTACGATCCCTACTTACGCTATTACATTAGTGTTTAGGGTAAAATTGACAAGGTGCGACAACTCGCCTATCAATTTTTGTCGCCGTTGCCGGGGAAGGCAATCGGTTCTGGAATTTTGTGAATTGTTCTTGATTTTTACTTGCTCTACTTTGTGTTTGTTTGTGGCATTTACCGTAGCTTTCATTTTGTGTTGTTTTCTGTTCGTGTTGAAAATTGTGATCTGTTTCTGTGTTGCATATTTGAAGTTCTTGTTTCTTTGTTATTACACTTCACTACTTTGTGATGTGTATGCCAAGGTCTAGCAGGTTTGCAGGAGAACCACAATTCTTATTGGATATTGAGTTGGAGAAAACTTTGAGAGCACATTTGAAGCAGCAGAGAGAAATGGCAGCTCAAGGAGCACAAGCATCTAGGTTCGGAGACCATTATGAAGTAAATTTTGACAATCGTTTTGGTCATCAGGGTATCGATGTGGAAAGTTACCAGATTCCTCCACAAATTGTTTCCATGATTATCCAGGGCCAATTCTTCCAAGGTCTTGACAATGAGGATCCCAACGACCACCTTTATTGGTTTTTCGGGTTATGTAGCACTTTCAAGTTACCAAGGGTTGACAGGGGTGAAGTTCACAAGATTTTGTTTCCTTTATCTTTGCGTGGAAAGGCTAAACATTGGTTCAAGAGCATTGGGGGAACAAATGCTGGAATGTCATTTGATGATCTATAGAAGAGGTTCTTGTCCAAATACTTCCCTCCAGCTAAGCTTGAAAAGAGAAGGTTGGAAATTATGAACTTTCAGCAACAAGAAGGTGAGACATTTAGAGAAGCTTGGGAAAGATTCAACGACCTAATCAGACAATGCCCCAATCATGACTTAGGAGAGATCAGGGAACTAAACACTTTCTTCAAAGGCTTAACTCCTGAATCCTCTTTGATGGTTAAGGCATGTGCTAACGGGGCACTCAAAGACAAGTCTGTGCCTGAAGTACGGGAGCTATTTAATCAAATTGCTGAGGATGAGTATATCTTCCCAGAGATCCGAAAGCTACATGTTAGAAAACAAAGGGGGGTACTTGATGTAGATGAGGAGACTTCTCTTAGTGCAAAGTTCGAAGCATTGGCCAAGCAGGTGTAGACTCTTAAGGCAACACAAACAAAAGCTTCACTTCTCTCTTGTGGATTATGCAAGGGTGAACTCTATACTGATGAGTGCCCAGTCACCACTGAGTCCATTCAATATGTGAATAACTATGGCAACAGGCCACAGTACTCTGGAAATTACTCAGGAGGCAACAACAGAGGATATGGAGGAAATCAAGGAACTTGGGGACAACAAAACCAAAGCCAGGGAAGCCAATATACTCAAGGGAATGAGCAAAGGAGAAATACCAATTCTCCACCAGGTTTTGATCACCAAGCTAGTTCATCAGCACAAGAACAAGGGAAGCCATATGTGGAAGGTATGTTTCAAAAGCTGTTGGTGAGGTTGGACAAGAATGATCAGAGGTTTGAGCAAAGGTTTGGAAGTTTGGAATCAAGTGTTAAACATCATGAAGCTATTTGGAAGAATATTGAGATGCAGATTGGTCAATTGGCTAATGATGTGCATCTGAGGCAAAAAGGAGCATTACCAAGTGACACTGTTCCGAATCCAAAAGGAAGGGAAGCATGCAATGCCATAACCTTGAGGAATGGAAAACATTTGCCTGGAAAGAAACCGTCAGAAGTTAAGGATGATTTTGCAGAGGAAGAAGACCAGGAAAATGAAGCTGAGGAACTTTTGGAGCTTAAGAAGCATAATGAGCAAGAGGATGATAGAGCTGTGAAGAAAGAGATACCAACTAGAATGGGTAATGAGATCACCAAGAACTCCAATCCTTACAACTACCCTGAGTATGCTCCTAAGCCTCCTTTTCCAGAGAGGAAGAAACCACCTCCTCAAAAAGGCCCTCAGTTCAAGAGGTTTCTGGAGGTACTCAAGCAAGTGAATGTGAATCTTCCCCTGATGGATTTAGTGACTTCAATGCCAAAATATGCTAAGTATCTCAAGGATCTTATCTCAAACAAAGAGCAAATCTTGAGATGTGAGGTTCCCATGATGGTTTCTGAGTGTACTCAAGCTTGGATGTTTCATGATCTCCCTCCAAAGCTTAAGGATCCTGGGAGCTGTACTATTCCATGAAAAATAGGCACAAGGCATTTTGCAAAGGCTTTATGTGATTTGGGTGATGGGATCAATTTAATGCCATTGTCCATAACTATCAGTGTTGGATTGGAAAGCAGGATTCGCCCTGTGGCAGTAACACTCCAATTGGCAGATAGGTCTTTGGTAACTCCTACAGGTTTGGTTGAAGACGTTCTGTTAAGAGATGATAAATTCACTTTGCCTGTTGATTTCATTGTACTTTATATGGAGGAGGACCCCGAGGTACCTTTAATTTTTGGTAGACCATTTTTAGCTACGGGTGATGCATTAATTGGAGTTCGAAACAAAACTGTCACCTTTAGAATTAATAATGAGGAAATAGTTTTTGACGTGAATTATGCAATGAAACAACCTATGCATTTAGAATCTTTGTGTTCCTTTCAGGTTGTTGAATGTTCTCCTACTTTCGTTGATGAGGGTGTTAAGCATGACTATATTTCTGTTGATGAAATTGTGGATGATGAAAAAATTGATTGTGATGAGCTTGATGTAGAAGATAGCATGTTTTCATTAGAGAGTGCACGCATAGAAGAATGTGGTTTCATAGACGTGTCAAACTTTGAAATGCCAAGTCAATCTTTGGTAGATCATACCTCACATGAAGCATGTGTCAAGAATTGTTCAAATGATAGTGATGAACATGTTTTACTTGATGATGATGAAGAATGTTCTTTTCTTGATACTTTGATAAGTTGCATAGAGTCACATTTTGAAGGACATTGTGATACCAAAAATCATGTTAATGTGGAAATTGGTACTTTTGAAACTGAGAAGAAATCTGAGTGTGCAATTGGTACTTCATCTCCAGTGCATAATGAGAAATTTTTGTTAAGAAATGACAATGTTGTTTGTGAGGATAATTTTGAGAAAGTTTTGTGGAGTCAAAAACGTTTGTTTTAAGGATAAAAATGTTAACATTTTGAATGACAATGATAATATGGTGAACAATTGTGAATTTGAGACATTTACTTTTGAAATTTCTGATGAGTTGATTGAGACCATGGATGTGCATTCCTTGGTTGAGCCTTGCTGGACTACTGTGGATAGTGTGGTACTAGAGGGCTATGATGTGGTTCAAACGAATTTGATATTTGGAGAAAGTTTTTCTCATGATCCTGTGGTTACACATCTCCTCAACACTCTAGTGTCTTCTGGGAAAAATGAGCATGCTTACGAGAGTTCATCTTTTGTGTGGTGCAGAGATGGATTTACTGAGTTCTTTTCATGAACAAGACATACGTTGTGGATGAATAAAGTCTAGCTGGAGACTATCTAAATCCAGAACTACATCTTTTCCTTTAGCTTTAATAAGTAGTTTGTTTTCTTCGTTTTGTTTTGTCTCTGCGTTTCTTTCACTTTGGAATTCATTCATCAAAACCACTCATGTTAAAGGTGTTTGACCAGGAAGGACATTGCAAGAGATTAGCCATGCACTCAAGAGGCTAAGTGTGGGGGAGTGAAGCCAAAGAATTTTTCTCATGAGAAAGATGGACTAAGAAATCTCTACCAAGCAAACATTGGAATTCATGACAATATCAATACCAGGGAGCTCCTAAACCTATCTTTTATTTACATTGAGGACAATGTATGTTTCAAGTGTGGGGGAGTGTATGTTTGCTGTGGTTTGTATCTCTTGAATTTTGGATGCTTATTTGCCTTGCATGTGTGATGAAATCTTTTGTGAAGTTTTGTGCTATATGCAAAATTTCTTAAGTTTTGTGGTGAATTTTGAGTGTGAGCATATAACGTCTAGTTAATTGTGATGTTTTTCATGTTTTGTGGTGTTTTTCATGTTTTGTAAAAAAATCAACTTTTGGTGAAATTTTGAAATTTTTGTGAATAAATGTTGATCTTGTCTATACATGGTGTAATGTGGTGCTGATGTCCAAATGAAATGCAGAAGTGCAAGTAATGGAATGTAAAGAAAAGAGCTGTAGTGACAGTGAGAGCAATGGAATGAATGTTGACACTTTGTGTTATGCTTTGTTCTTTTGTTAAGCTATGTTCAAAATTTAAGTTCATCCAATTTCTACTAATGCTTTGCATGCGAAATTGATTTAATGTCTTTGATTCCAATCTTGATGAAATTGGTACATTTTACTTACTAAGGCCCGATGTTAATGTAAGATAGATATGCCATGCAAAACTCAAATGACATAGGAGGTAATGTGTATGGATTCCTTTTTTTTTGTTATGCATTTATCTGGTGTCTCCAAAATTCGTGCATGTTTAGTCAATTTGGGATTCTTATGAACATGTGCTTGCACAAGAAATGGTATGGGAGAAAAAGCCATATTGGCAACTGGGAAGGAAAAAGCCATAAGAACCTGGCATTCAAATTTGGAGAAAAAAGCCATAAAACCCATGCATAGTTTCAGTCATCAATGTATGCACGAATGTGCAGCACTAATGTGCAGAATAAGGGCAATGTCCCATAGAGTACCAATGTACGCATAGGTACCATTGATCTTGTGATTGCATGTTCATAAGGGTGTACAAGGAGATTGGAATGTATTGAATGGTATGTGAGACCAGCTAGATGGTGTATAGCAGGGGAATAGATGAAGTGCATGTTACTCAGCACACACTTGCACGCATGACATTTTGTCTTTATTCATTGTGCCTTGGTTGATAATTTGTGCTGGAAGTTGATAGGTTGGAATTGAGGATATATTAAGAGTTTTTGATATTGCATGAAAAATCTGTTTTGATGAACTCAAATAAGAAAAGGTTTACAGAAGAGTGAGGTCTAGTGCAAAGTGGTTTTGAAATGTGAGTTTCGTGTTTTGTGTTTGCTTGAGGACAAGCAAAAGTTCAAGTGTGGGGGAATTTGATAAGTTGGTTTTATACCAACTAATATGTGTTAAAATGCTTGGATTTTGTTGTGTGTTTTATGTGCATATGTGATGTTTTGAAAGGTTTTAGGCATTTATATGTTTGCAATATGAAAATGATCAAATGGTGCAAAAAGAGCAAAAATAGTGATAATTGAAGTGAAAATTGTCAAAAGGCAAATGGAGGAACCGAAAATGCATATTTGGCCAAATTAGGGTTATGGCAGCTTTGAGTGTGAATTTGTTTTGAGCATAACGTCTTCAATACTAATCCAAATGATGCGTTCGCGGATGTTCTGGAAAGATATTTGAGTGTACTTCATTTCTTATGTTTTAACTTTCTTCTAATTCTGTGTGTAAATATGATAATCGAAAGCATCTTGATGATTGCTACTTCATAATTTAGTTATTGAATTCATATTGCCACAGTTTGGTAGATTGTTAATAACTTGAGCTACAGACCTCCAAATAAGGTGATTCTTGATCCATTGGAAAGCCAAGAGATAGACCTAGAACTCTTGTGTTTACCATCAAGTCCAATTCAGGAGTTAAGTCACCCGACGTTGGTGTAGAAGTTGGGTTCTAAAGCTGAAACAGGCACTCAGCCACAACGAAGGCTCACATGCACAATATTGTTTCGGGCATTTTCACAAACACCTCACGAGCACTCACTTTGCACTACACTCTTGCACAGCTCCACACACCTCACAAGCGGCGAAGTCACCTTGCCGCACAAGCACTCCACACACCTCGCACGATTCACTCGCACACCACGCACACGAGCTGTGCGACGAGGTCACCTCGTCGTACGCAGCTCTCGCGCTTTCACGCACGCACACCATGCGACGAGCTCAGCTCGTCGCATGCATGACGCACACACTATGTGCGGCGAGATCACCTCGCCGCACAAGTTCACTCGCACATCCTCACAACACTCTCGCACCACATGCACTACACTCGCACACTTGTACTACACTCTCACCGCAATACTCCACACATATGATTTTCACTTCTTAATTTTCACTTTGGATTTTGCTTATTATGTGTACATTTTGGAGGTCATGATTAATTGATTCTTTACAACATTTCTACTTCATGAAAGCTTATATCTTGCAATTGAAATGGTGTTGTGTGTTAGCTGATACATTTCACTTCTTACTTGCAGCTCACGGTTTTCATCCTCATATCACACTTCTCAACTCATTAACTTCACTCATTCACACACCACTCTCAGTGATAGGAATGAGCCCGAGTCCACATTGCCAAATCCAGCTTCCCATGATCCATTAGCAAATCTTGGTGGTCCAATGACAATATCAAGGAGCAAGAGGATGAAAGAAGCATTACAAGCATTGTTATCAACACATTGTGAGTTGATGGCCAATGTTCAAAGGAGTTCGACACAACCATCTCAAGATGAAGTACTTTGGCATATTTCTTCAATAACAATTTATGATCCACCTTGAAGAAATAATGTGAAGGCCGAAATATTAAAGTCCAAGAAGAAGGCGTGTTTTGGGCTTTGAAATGGATCACGCCCTTTTTAATATATTTTAGGGTTTATTATGTTGTTTTTAATTAAGTCCACTTAACGATTTTATGGGCTTAATTGGCGTTTTTTTATTAAGTGTTAATAAGGTATTACTTGGCCCAATTATCTTGCATGATAATTAGGAAAGTAAAGTTTTAGAAAGTAAAATCGAATTTTGCTTCCCCACGGCAAAACCGATTTTAGTCTTTGTTTAAGTTTAGGAAACAAAGGAAGCCAAATTGTGTTTGGCCACCTTTAGGAAGAAAACATGAGACACCAATCCTTTTTGGAAAAAGATTAGCTTATGTGTGTCACAAATCCTTTTTGGAAAAGGATTAGTATGTTAGTTAGTTTAGGAGTCAAGTTAGGGTTTTATTTCCTTTTCCTTTTAGAAAAGCCGAAACTACTCCCTATAAAAGGGAAAGCTATGTAACGTTTTTAAGCATGTTGAATTGAAAGAATTTTGGCTTTGCTAAATTAAATTTGACATCATCAACGCGAGTTATTCTTGAATAATTCATAAGACCCGCCAAACATTAAGTGAGGAACTTTAGGTAAAGCTTACAAGTTCTAGATTTATAGAACCGGCCAAACTGATAGGTTTAATTAATTGATTTACAATTGTTAAACTGAATCAATTTGTGATAACGTTGGTGTTAGGTTAACTATAATCTTACCTTTGCGTTTCATACTTTCTTTTCCGCCAATTTGTTCTTGTCGTGATTAAATTTGGTGCACAACGATCTCAAGTATTGTGGAAAATTCGTGTGGATTGGGACTTCCTCCTACTCCATTCGTATCAATTGGTATCAAAGCAGCCAGGTTGTTCATCAAATTCGGTAATCAAATCTTTTATTTGAGTCTTGTCCTTGTTTTCTCTTCTTGGATCTTGTCCTTCTTTTGGCGTCCTTTTTGTTGTCTTGTTGCGTCAATTTCTGCAGTTTTTGTGCTGTCTTTTTGTTGCTGTTTTCGTGTCTTTATTGCTGTCCAAGGTCGTCATAGTTCATTACGTCAAAATCGCATGCAATTTGTTTGCTAAAATCTGTCCAATTCGTGTTCATATCTTGCTCGGATTTTTGCTATTTTTGTTGTGTTGTTCTTGCTGTTTTGTGATGTGTTTTGCTGCTGTTTTTCTTCATAATTCTGCATTGTTTTTGTTCTTCATCATAGTGTGAAATTCTTGAGTCATTATTGCTGAAATCACGTCCAAAGAATTAGGGTTTGTCAAACTAGGGTTTGTGAAATTAGGGTTTCTTATTCAAAATTTCATAACTTCCTTGTTTCTCATCCTTTTCTTGATCTTTCTTTTGTGTTATCTTCATCATTCTATTGCCATTAAAGTGTGTTTCGATCAAACTTTTTCACCATCTCAAAAAGACGAGTTCTTGACCACTTTCTTGAAATCCGAAAGTGCTCATATTTGAATCTTGAAGACATATTCTTGCTCTTTGTGATATTTCTTGAATCTTTGGTAAAAGTGGTATCTTCAAAATCCGAAATTTTGTTGACTTCTTGATACATTGAAGTGGTTGAAAATTTAGGGTTCATCAACAACCTCAAAAACCCTAGTTAAGCTTTTTGTCAAAAAAAAAAAAAGAGGCCATTAAAAAAAAAATTAAAAAAAAGAGGCCATTACAAAAAAAAAAGACCAAGTAAAAATCAGCCCAAAGGCATTTGGTCTAAAGTGAAAAAAAAAACAAAAAAAAACAAAATTTTTTTTTTTTTTTTTCGTATTTAATTTTATAGTTTCGGACGCCACTTTCGGACCCCTTACCCGTCCGAAACTACCGTCCGAACCTCGACAGAGAAGTCACAACTTTTCACAAGATTTCGGACGCCACTTTCGGACCCCTGATCTGTCCGAAACTACCGTCCGATCCTCCACAGATATTTGAAATTTTTTTAACAAAGTTTCAGACGCCACATTCGGCCGTCCGAACCTTTGACCTACCGTCCGAAACTCGGCAGAGAGGCTATATACACTATATCTTCAAACCTTCATAACTTTCTCATTTTTAATCGGAATTGAGTGATTCAAAAAACACATCTTCTTGTTATCTTCTCTAGTTTCTGAATTCGTAGCTTTCTGAAGTCAATCTGTTTATACCCCATACGTGATCTTAAAATCTTCTTGTGACGTGAATTTTTCTTTTCAAACTTCTTTGGTTTTGCTTTTGTGAATTGATTTGTTTGAACTAATTGGTTGAGACTTGTTCTTAAAATCGACAAACAGTAAGCTTCAATTAGTTTGAGAGATTCATTGAGAGTATTTAGATAGGGTATACACCTAGAAAAGCCATTACACTAGAGAGGAGAGTATTACTCACCAAAAGTTAGAACCCGAGAGGTTTTTATTTTGCTATCTTTTGTTGTTTTTACTAACTTGCAGGAACAATTGAGGGAGATGATAAAACACCTCAAGGACAACCCCAAACGAATCAAAAATATGTTAATGATGTTCTATTTGACATGATCCGAAAACTCAATCTAAAGATTGATAATTTAACTATTTTTCCTTCACCAAAAAAAGGTTCTACTTCCCGGCAGAATAAACATGAAGAAGCCGAGCCTAGTGATGAGGAGAAGGAGGAGTTCATGGATTCTCCTAAAGATGGTAAGAAATCTGATTTGTCAATTAGTGGAGTTAAACTAACATTGCCTACTTTCCATGGTAAAGCAGATCCGGAAGCTTATTTTGATTGGGTTCGTGAGCTTGAACACTTCTTTGAAGGTAATAGCTATCCCGAACATAAGAGGTATCGCCTAGCCTTCATGCACCTCAAGGATTATGCAAGTTTGTGGTGGGATAAGGTAATGAGATCTAGACGTGAAGATGACGAACCACCTATTCAAACTTGGAAGCAAATGAAAGCGCTCATGAGGAAGAAGTATGTTCCATCACATTATAGCCGAGAGCTCAACAGAAAATTACACTCCCTTGTGCAAGGAAACAAAACCGTGGAGGAATACTACCATGAGATGGAAGCTCTCATGATCAAGGCCAATGTTCGTGAAGATCCCGATTCAACAATTGAAAGATTTCTTAGAGGTATGAATTCTGAATTGTCTTATGATGTTGATTTACAATCTTATGTTGATATTAATGAGTTTGTTCATAAAGCTATTAAGATTGAAAGGCACATGAAAGGTAAGAACATGTTCACACAACAGAATCCACCATGGCAAAGGGATTTGAAACCTAAATCAGCCCCTTTCACTCCACCAACAAAACCGAGGCAATTTATCTCAAACTAGCCATCTAGTGCGCCTCCTTATGTCCCAAAATCAGTCCCCAAAGCTGCTGATCCAACACCTAAATTGGCGCCAACTTCTGCTCCAAGATTGAGGGATATTAGATGTTTTAAATGTCAAGGCTATGGTCACTTGCAAGCCAATTGTCCTACTGCCCGGCTCATGATTACTTTAGATACTGGAGAAGTGGTAAGTGATGATGATTGTGCCGACATGCCACCTCTTGAAGAAAAGTACCAAGATGATCAAAGTGATGAGGGTGAAAAGCTTGATGAGCCGACCTATTCAGTTGGTAACTTTTCTTTAGTTTCTCGCTGTGTTCTTAATGCTCAACCTTTGGAAGATAATGATTTGATGCAACGTGATAACATATTTCACACACGCTGTTTAGTGCAAAACATGGTTTGTAGTGTGATTATTGATAGTGGTAGTTGCACAAATGTGGCGAGCACCTTACTTGTTAACAAACTGAATTTGAATTGCATGAAACATCCAAAACCATATAGGCTTCAATGGTTAAATAATTCAGTTGAAACTCGTGTCACTAAACAAGTAAAGTTTTCTTTCACCATTGGTAAATATGTTGATACTGTTTTATGTGATGTTGTTCTAATGGAGACTAGTCATATTTTACTTGGTAGACCTTGGCAATTTGATTATGATGTGCTTTATCATGCCAAGAAAATTTTTTACAGTTTTGTGCATAATGGTAAAAAGTATAGTCTTCATGCTTTAACTCCTGCTCAAGTTTTTGAAGATCAAACTCGAATTGCACAAGCTTGTAAAGAAATAAATGAAGCTAAGAAGAAGAAGGAACTAGAAAAACAACAAAACGAAAAATCTAATTTAGGCCGAGAGGTAGTTAATAAGAAATCTTGTTGTTTTGCTTCTTCTAATGAGATTAAGAGAGCATTGATTAATAGGCAGTCCTTATACTTAATGTTTGGCAAGGAACTTATACTTGTTGTTGACAGTGAAACCTTGCTTCTTTGCCTAGTGCCGTGTACTCTCTTTTGCAGGAATATAGTGATGTGTTTCCCGAGGAGTTACCAATAGGTTTACCACCTATTCGTGGCATTGAGCACCAAATTGATTTCATCCCAGGAGCTCAAATTCCAAACCGACCATCTTATAGAGCAAATCTGGAGGAAACAAAAGAGATTCAACGTCAAGTGGATGAACTCCTTGACAAAGGTATTGTGCGTGAGTCTCTTAGTCCATGTTCAGTTCCTGTTATCTTAGTCCCTAAAAAGGATGATACTTGGCGAATGTGTGTAGATTGCCATGCTGTTAATAAGATTACCATTAAGTATAGACATCCAATTCCTAGATTAGATGATATGCTTGATAAATTGCATGGATCTTCCATATTTTCCAAAGTTGATTTGAAAAGTGGGTACTACCAAATACGAATGAAATAAGGAGATGAATAGAAAACTGCTTTTAAAACAAAGTATGGGTTGTATGAATGGTTAGTTATGCCTTTTGGTTTATCAAATGCACCTAGTACTTTCATGAGGCTTATGAACCATGTTTTTCGTCATTTCATTGGAAAGTTTGTGGTAGTCTACTTTGATGATATCTTGATATATAGCAAATCACTTGATGAGCATGTTGAACATTTAAAACTCGTGTTTGCTATATTGCGTGAGAACCAATTATATGCTAACCTTAAAAAGTGTTCTTTCTGTTTGGAATCTATTATATTTTTGGGTTATGTTGTAAGTTCTCAAGGCATTGCTGTTGATGAGTCCAAAGTCAAGGCAATCATAGATTGGCCGAGACCACAAAATGCTAGTGAGGTAAGAAGTTTTCATGGATTAGCAAGTTTTTATAGGAGATTTGTTAAAGACTTTAGTTCCATTGCTGCACCTTTAAATGAACTTGTTAAAAAGAATGTCACCTTTGCGTGGAATAAAGAACATGAAGACGCCTTTAACACTTTGAAGTATAAATTGACTCATGCCCCTTTACTTGCTTTGCCGAATTTTAATAAAGCTTTTGAGATCACTGTGATGCCTCCGGGATTGGTATTGGTGCTGTTCTTATGCAGGAATCAAGGCCCGTGGCTTATTTCAGTGAAAAGCTTAGTGGGGCATCTTTAAAGTATGCAACTTATGACAAGGAGTTGTATGCATTGGTAAGGTCATTGCAGTTTTGGCAACATTATTTGTGGCCAAAAGAATTCATAATCCATTCTGATCATGAAAGTCTCAAATTCTTAAAGACTCAAGGTAAGTTGAATAAGAGACATGCAAAATGGTTGGAATTCATTGAAACTTTTCCTTATGTGATTAAGTATAAATCTGGTCATGAGAATGTGGTAGCTGATGCTTTATCTAGGAGGTATGCTTTATTTACCTATTTACATGCAAAGCTACTTGGATTTGAATTGATTAAAGACTTGTATAAGGAAGATGTTGACTTTGCCGAATCTTATGATCTTTGTTCAATAAGGCCGAATGGTGATTATTTTGTGCATGATGGTTTCTTGTTTCGCAAGGATAAATTGTGCATTCCCTCATGTTCCATTCGTGATTTACTTGTTAAAGAAACCCATGGGGGAGGGTTAATGGGGCATTTAGGTATTGTTAAAACATTCTCTGTTTTGAATGAGCACTTTTATTGGCCTAACATGATTAAAGATGTTAAAAGTGTTTGTGAAAAATGTATTGTGTGTAAGCATGCTAAGTCCAAAGTAATGCCTCATGGTTTGTATCAACCTCTGCCTGTTCCTAGCAACCCTTGGATTGACATATCTATGGATTTTGTGTTAGGGTTACCTAGATCACGCACTGGTAATGATAGCATTTTTGTTGTAGTTGATAGATTTAGTAAAATGGCTCACTTCCTTGCATGTTCTAAATCTAATGATGCTACCAAAATTGCTGACCTTTTCTTTAAGGATATTGTACGTTTGCATGGAATTCCTAAGAGTATTGTCAGTGATAGAGATGTCAAGTTTTTGTCACATTTTTGGCGTACACTTTGGAATAAATTAGGCACAAAATTATTGTTTTCTACTGTTGCACATCCACAGACTGATGGTCAAACATAAGTAGTAAATCGTACATTGTCAAATTTGCTTCGTGCTATCATTCAGAAAAACTTAAAGAATTGGGAGAATTGTTTGCCACACATTGAATTTGCATATAACCGAACTGTTCATAGTTCTACTGGTTATTCACCTTTTGAAGTTGTGTATGGATTTAATCCTTTAACTCCCCTTGATATTTTGCCTCTTCCTATTAATGAGTTTGTTAATGTGGAAGGTAAAGCTAAAGCTGATTTTGTAAGGGAATTGCATGAAAAGGTTTACAAAAATATTCAAAGGCGTAATGAGCAATATGCAAAACAGGCCAATAAGGGCAGAAGACAAGTGATTTTCGAACCTGGAGATTGCGTTTGGATTCACTTGAGGAAGGAAAGGTTTCCTGAAAAGAGGAAATCTAAACTTCATCCAAGAGGAGATGGTCCTTTTCAAGTCTTGGAAAGGATTGGAGACAATGCATATAGAATCGAACTATCTAGTGAGTATGGTAATGTTTCATCTACATTCAATGTTTCTGATTTGTGTTTATATGATGTAGGTGATTCGAGGACGAATCCTTTCGAGGAGGGAGGGAATGATAGGAATGAGCCCGAGTCCACATTGCCAAATCCAGCTTCCCATGATCCATTAGCAAATCTTGGTGGTCCAATGACAAGATCAAGGAGCAAGAGGATGAAGGAAGCATTACAAGCATTGTTATCAACACATTGTGAGTTGATGGCCAATGTTCAAAGGAGTTCGACACAACCATCTCAAGATGAAGTACTTTGGCATATTTCTTCAATAACAATTTATGATCCACCTTGAAGAAATAATGTGAAGGCCGAAATATTAAAGTCCAAGAAGAAGGCGTGTTTTGGGCTTTGAAATGGATCACGCCCTTTTTAATATATTTTAGGGTTTATTATGTTGTTTTTAATTAAGTCCACTTAACGATTTTATGGGCTTAATTGGCGTTTTTTTATTAAGTGTTAATAAGGTATTACTTGGCCCAATTATCTTGCATGATAATTAGGAAAGTAAAGTTTTAGAAAGTAAAATCGAATTTTGCTTCTTCAAGGCAAAACCGATTTTAGTCTTTGTTTAAGTTTAGGAAACAAAGGAAGCCAAATTGTGTTTGGCCACCTTTAGGAAGAAAACGTGAGACACCAATCCTTTTTGGAAAAGGATTAGTATGTTAGTTAGTTTAGGAGTCAAGTTAGGGTTTTATTTCCTTTTCCTTTTAGAAAAGCCGAAACTACTCCCTATAAAAGGGAAAGCTATGTAACGTTTTTAAGCATGTTGAATTGAAAGAATTTTGGCTTTGCTAAATTAAATTTGACATCATCAACGTGAGTTATTCTTGAATAATTCATAAGACCCGCCAAACCTTAAGTGAGGAACTTTAGGTAAAGCTTACAAGTTCTAGATTTATAGAACCGGCCAAACTGATAGGTTTAATTAATTGATTTACAATTGTTAAACTGAATCAATTTGTGATAACGTTGGGGTTAGGTTAACTATAATCTTGCCTTTGCGTTTCATACTTTCTTTTCCGCCAATTTGTTCTTGTCGTGATTAAATTTGGTGCACAACGATCTCAAGTATTGTGGAAAATTTGTGTGGATTGGGACTTCCTCCTACTCCATTCGTATCACTCAGTTTACACTTTCATTTCTTAGCTCACACAATTCTCACGAATTCACTCAGATTTCATTCACATTTCACAACTACACTTCACTCCACAAGATTCACAAACACGCACATTTACACATTACTTCACTTTACCTCACAACATTCACATTCCATTTCACTGCACCATGTTATTGCCTTACCATTACACCCACCTTCACTTCACATTCATTCATTTCACAAACACTCACACTCTTTAAACACCTCACACCAACTCTCACACTCGCACATGCACGGCGAGGTCTCGCCACGAGGTCTCGCCAGCAAAACGCACACACGGCGAGACCTCGCCACTAGGTTTCGCCACACACACACAATTCACGGAGAGACCTCGCCGCGAGGTCTCGCCAGCATAATTATTTCGGAGGTGCATCTTTGGTGAAGTAAGAGAAATGGTAAAGTATGGAAGGTTTGTTCGATGAAATCTCCAGCTTTGTGCACTAAAATGATTGGGTTGTAACTCCTTCGTCTGATGTCCGAATTGGGTGATTTCGATGGCTATGGAAAGCTTAGACAAAGGGTTACAACTTTCAGTTTTCTCTAATTCATAGGGCATCATGATCAAATCTTGGTGGGAAGTTGCTGCCATGAAACTTGTTGTGTTTGAGTTTTTGGAAAAATGGCTAAGTGTTTAACTTCTGAATTTCTGAAATTTCAGACAGCTAAAGGCGTGGTTTTATTTGGCAGGAAGACGTGAATTTCAAAACGCTGGATTCTTGAAGGCTCGCTGAGTTGCTGAAGGCGTGATTGGATGAGGCCTGAAGGAGTGATTCGACTCTGATTTTTTCACTTGGAAGTCAGAAGCAGCGAAGGCGTGACAGCTTAAGCCTGAAGGCGCGCGGCTCGTGCTGAGTTACAGAAGGCGCGATTTGCTCAAGCAAGAAGGCGCTGGAGTGCTGAATACTTCTTCAAACTTGGAATTTTTATTTCTTTGGGCTGATTTTTGGTTTTCTCTATTCAAGGGCATTTTTGTAACACTTTGTAAATTTTATGTTGCGTATTAGTTACGTTTTCCCAACTCTATATATAGGGAAAGTAGCTAACATGTAATGGGAATTTTGGGGATTTTCGGAGGAGAGAATTTTTAGAGAATATTCTAGAGTTTAGAATTATCATTTTGAATTTCTCATTTTCTCTCTCTAGATCTACTTTCTCTCACTAAACATTTCTTCTCCGATCTCAACTCCGATTGTGAATTTGGTTTGGATTCATCTTTCTTATTCTCAATTGACAAAGGAATCGACAATTCTCTCGATTTAATCGGTAAATTCTTCCAATTAAGTGAGAATGAGCTTATCAATGTTGGAATTTGTTGATTTTGGAATGAGAAAGATGTTTTCTGGCTAAATCTATGATATCTTAGGATTCTTAACGGATGAATACGTGTTTTAGTAGATTATATGCTATGCAATTGATCTAATTGTTGAAGTATTGAAATCACATTTGAATTGAGCATAAACATATGTTGAATTTCATAATTCCTAGCTAATCTTGAATAGATCAAACCTCAATTGTGGTCGACATGCTAATTTGAGGAGTGATTAATCAAAGTTAGCGAAGATGCATGAATGGAGAACTAAATTGTGATTGTATAAACCATTGTACTTGTTTTCTGTAATCGAATCAGTTATGAAACTCAAGCCTCGCCATAGGAAGTGTTAATGAATTGAATCCTTAGGAAAAGTGTCAAAGGAGTTTTCTGTGTTAACAACAATGATATGTGAACCCTAGGATGGGCCTCGCCATGGGAGTTCTTAGGACATTTCATATTAGAGTAGTTAACTGGGACAGTTGAGACTTTGCGGAGCTTCTTCCACCATTCTCGGGCTTCGCCATGGGAGAGGATGGTGATTTGGGGGTACAAGCAGTGGTGTGGTCGCCATGCTGACCACAGCTTGGACTTCTAGGCAATTTAGGTCTCCATTGCATTTAATTGTTAACTGATTGCATAGCATAGATTTACTAAGCCTGTGTTCATCCAATTTAAGAATCCTGAGATATCTGTTTCATCCTTGCTTGTTGCTATATTTTGCATCCTTGTTTTCGTTCTTTTGTGTTGAATTTTCCTCTTGCTAGTACTTAGATTCTGTGACAAGACTTTTAGAACAATTTGCTCAATTTTCTTGACCTACGCCTTCCCTGTGGATTACGATCCCTACTTACGCTACTACATTAGTGTTTAGGGTAAAATTGACGAGGTGCGACAACTCCCTTACCAAATAAGCTCAGACTTAGTATGACGGCCGCCGTACAAGTTCATTTCAACAATTCCAGAGCGAATATGTGAAACTTAACTAATTATTCACAACCAAAGCAAGATATAAATCATTCCTTTTAAAGATTACGTTTAAAGCACCGAATCAAGCATCTAAATTGTATATTCATCCATTGGAATCCTAGGTCATCATGCGATTAGCCAGAAAACTCTTTCTTCATCTCAATTTCATCAAACTGTAACATTAACAAACTCATTTCCATTAAATTGGAGGATTTTACCAATTAGAGTACAGAGATTTGTCAATTCCTTTGTCAATTGAGAATAAGGAAGCACTTTCCAGTCCAAAACCGCGATCGGAATTAAGATCGGAGTTCAATTTGTAGAGAGAGAAAGTTTTAGTGAGAGAAATGTAGAGAGAGAAAAATTCCCTTACCAAAAATCAAAAATCTGTTAAGAGTCTAGAATGATCCATTTCCAAAAAGTCCTGACTAAATCGTCTATATATAGAGACTACAGAAAACGTAAACAATACGCAAACGTGAAATAACTACGTTATTACAGAAATGCCAATGCATTTATCAAATGTCTCAAATACTGCACATGCGACCAACTCAAGACCAACACCCAGCTCCAGGCCTTCGAACCTCGGTCCCAGCGCCTTCATCGCCATCAACACGTCTTCGAGGCCCCCATGATCACGCCTTCAAAACTTCTTGTACAAGAAGCAAAAAATCCCAACACTTAGCCAAAATCCCCGGCCGACTTATCAGATTACAGTTGCAATGTATTGTAGCCTAAATTCTTGTAAAGCTGTGACGCGTCGTAGCCAACCTCTCACAAGGCTTGCGACGCGTCTCAAGCCAACTTCTTGCGAAGCTGCGACGCGTCGCAAGCCAATAAACTAGTGTGAAGAGTGTTATAAGCTTCATGTGTCAGCCTAAATGTAGCTAGGAGTGTTGTGAAGTGTGTGCTATAGTGTGCATGTTGTTTGGTGGAATGCCAAAGTTAAGTGCATGTAGAAGAAATGTGCACAAAAATGTAGTAAGAGTGGGAATGTGTTGCTAAAGTTGTGTGAAAGAAGTGTGTTCTTGGTGCATAAGATGTGCATGAAGAGTGTGCTGTGATGTGCATGTGTGTGCACAAGTGATGCTATGAAGTGCTTCTGCTATGGCTGAGTGCTTGTGCATTGGTGTGCAATTGTGTGCATGTTTGTGCAGTAATTATGTGCAAACAAATGCACAAGTGTGCTGCAAGTGATTGCAAGTGATGTGCTGAAGTTGTGTGCATTGGTGTGCGTGGATGTGCACAAGTGCATGCTGTGATGTGCACAAGTGTGTAGCAAGTGAGTGCAAGTGATGTGCTGAAATTTTGTGCATGATTGATGCGGCGATCCCATGCTCTTGTGCAACTCTTGTGCGGCAATGTCATCAGCTTGTGCGGCGATGTGAAATGGTGGGCAGCAAGTGTTGTGCGTAAATGTGCAAATGTGCAGCATCTTCCAACCCAACTCTGACCCTGCTTCGTTGCGAAATTGGAAAACCTTAAAACATGAAAGTTGTAGCTCTATATCTTAGCTTTCCACAGATTTTTGAATCACCCAAATCGGAGCTCGGACAATAGAGTTATAGCCAAAACACCAAAGTGTGGCGAGGAACAAAAACAAAAAATATTACTTTGCGACGCGTCGCAAGCCTACTTCTCGAAAGGCTGTGACGCGTCACAGATTCTTTCTTCCGAATTAGAGCTTGAGGTCAACATAAGATTGTAGCACGTCCTCTTAGGTTTCCATAGGTTCCAGAATCAGCATCATTGGAAGTTTGTAGCTCAAGATATCAACAATCTACCAAACTGTGGCAGTGATGTCTACAATGAAAACCGTAGAGTATTGATTGCAAAGTTGCCCCCGTTTCTCATACTTACACACAGAACTAGAAGAAAGTTAAAACATAAGAATTTAAATACACTCAAAGAGCGTTCTAGAACATCCAAGATGTCATCATTTGGATTAGTATTGCGAAAGGTACACTCAAATGAAGTTACACTACCAAATCTGCCCAACTTCAAAGAAAGAAAAATAGGCATGTTTAGGTTTTCCTCGAATTCTTCGCACACCATTTAAGCACTTTTTAACTCTTTCCTTGTTCTTTAACATCAAACACACATTTGCCTCATTTAATCATCATTTTTGGTCTTTTTCACCATTTTCGCACACCAAGTTGCAAACTACAT
Organism: Ophiorrhiza pumila; assembly: GCA_016586305.1. NCBI lineage: Eukaryota > Viridiplantae > Streptophyta > Magnoliopsida > Gentianales > Rubiaceae > Ophiorrhiza > Ophiorrhiza pumila. Next base: position 21,125,753 of record BLIW01000007.1, on the reverse strand, counting down.
AAATGCACCAAATAACACATAACACCACATAAAATGTATGAAAAACAAGTCAAAAGCCAAGTGAAATATCACATATAAGTTGGTATAACACCAACTTATCACAGACAATTAGGGTTTAAGACAACCTAGGGTTTTAAGGTTGTTAAGACAAAACCTAAGGTTTTTGTTTTGTCTTATGTTGTCTTAACCTTTTAATTCAGCCACAAAATTTAATCAATAACTCATCAAATATTTTGAATTTTAATGTGCTACAAAAACAAGATCTTCAAGATTTATGCCAAAGAACAAGATTTTAGTTCTAGATTTCAATTTTGAGCAATTTCGAAGTTCAAGAAATTCAATAACTTCAAGAAAACATTCAAGAACTAATCTTTTTGATATGGAATTAATATGTGAATAAATATAATAAACTCTAGAAACAATATAGAAAAGATAGCAACAAGAATGAATCAAAACGGATTTGAAACAAGAAAGATAGGATTTTCGAACTAAAATTCGAAACCCTAACCCTAGAAATTGTAGCGTTTTGAATTCAATCCTAAAGCATGCAATTCCTATGCGGTTTCAGCAAACAATTTGGCACAAAATTGACAGAATAGAAGCAAGAACAAGACACCACAATTGACGGAACAAAATAGCAACAAAAACAACATGAATTTGAAGTAAAACAGCAACAACAATTATGACGATTTGGACGAATTTTCAGCACAAATTTTTAATCGATTTTGCTCAACAATTACTACTGAATTTAGAGCAGAATTAGACACGAATTACAGCAGCAAGAATGACTCTAACAGAGGCAAAAATAATGCAAGAACAGCAGAAAAGATTTGACACAAAAACAGCAAGAATTGCGCGACAACAAGAAAGTAAACTCAAGATGATTTCTTCGCAGGCCCTATGGCTCAGGATCCCTTCGAATATTAAAAAAAGTATAAAATGATTTTGATTTTAATTTTCAGGTTTTTACTAAGAAGACAACATTGATGAATTTGAAAAATTGGGAGAAGCCACCAGTCAACATTTGCAAGTTATTACAGAATCGTGAAATAAGAGGACCCAATCCAGTCACAATATGACAAGAAAGATAGGACTCAATCATTTCGATATCCACTTCAAAGCAATCAAAAAAGGCAAATAATTTTCAAAAATGGTGGTCTCACTATCAACACAAAAGCATAAAAAAATTATTAGAATTTTCAGTAAAACTCTACAAATGGATTCACATGAAAAAAGTATTCCAAAACAAAAGAAAAAGATGAAGAAGACATAAAAGTGGAATTGATATAAAGAAGACATCTAATCAATAAAGGACATCCACTCAAGAAGAAAGCAACAATTATAATAGTCATTCAAGAAAAAGAAGATTCGGATTTCAAAAATGTATTCAATCTAGTGTTAAGTTTCTTTCTATAAATGTATTAGAAAATTTTTATTCAAGGTCGAATGCTTTTTTTTTGGAGAAATAAAATCTTTCACTTTGCATTCAATCTCAGATTTTCATTATTTCATTTCCTTATTGTTTCATTACTTTTAGGTTAACATTCAAATGTACTATTTATTTTTTTTATTTCTTAATCTTATTTACCAAAATCTGATTTGAATTCTTATATCAATAATTAAATATAGTAAGATTAAGTTCTACTCCAAACTCAACACTAGCATTAAGTAGACAAGATACGTTTTCTGTTATGGATATTTTAGGAAATTATTTAGTAATTCTGGCTCAAATATTAAATCTACTCAAGATCACAATGAAATAGGACAAAGTCATGAAATTCAATTTGATATTACAACTAATACACTTAGTTCTGTTTATCAAATAGGTAGATTAAATTTCAATAACTCATGTGCCGTAAACATAAACAAGATATTAATTTTAGGGAGACATCTAGGACTATTAAATTATTATCAAGTATAGCAATAAACAAATATACGGAGCAAGGATATAGATATATTCAATGTGGATTAATCAAAGTACTGCTTAAACCAATGCATAGGAAAGGCATAGATAATACAATATTTATTTCTTTAGAAGATAATAGATTTATAGAATATCATGATTCATTATTAGCATTAATTCAAACTAATATTTGTTATGGTTCAATATCATTCAGTTATGTTCCTAATTTTGCTGTAAGTTTATATGATGATTTGATTCTAGATTCATTGATTAGGGATATTCAAATTGATCAAAATAAGATTAGTAAAAAAAAGTAGACATTTTGCAGTCTTTTACAAAGTCTGTTTTAAATTACTTAAAACATTCATTGATCCCCAATTAAAGTTAGAACAATCTGATCAAATAGAAACAATATTTTTTGAGGAAGATGCTACAAAATCATCAATATATATTCCAAGAACACTTAAATGGAAAGATATAACAATTCCTAATACATTTACATTACCGCATCCTCAACAATCAAGAAATATACATCAAACAAACCCAACTCAATTTAATAAACAAGAGGATGGAAGTATTACAATACATTTTAATGAGAAATGATAGGGGGAGTGAAATTCTGGAGTGAAATTCCATAGTGAATGACGTGGCAGTGATAAAAAGACAAACTTATCCCTTATCCATTAGGGTTCACTCATCATTTGGTTAGGGTATTAGTTTGTCTTTTTATCCCTGCCACGTCATTCACTATGGGATTTCACTCCAGAATTTCACTCCCCCTATCATTGCTCCATTTTAATAATATAAGGTCGGTATGGATCTAATAAAATAGATTTATTAGATTTATATACACAAATTCAAATTCAAGATATTCAACTTCTGATATTCTAAATATTAGAAGAACTTTTAGTCAATATATTAATATTAGTAATATGACAAGAAGGATAGGACTCAATCATTTTGATATCCACTTCAAAGTAATCAGAAAAGGCAAAGAATATTCAAAAATGGTGGTCTTACTTGATTTCGAGTGTCGTGGCTCGTCAATTTATCCTAATTTTCACTGAATATAGTAGCAGTGAGTTAGGTTTCGTTCCACAGGGAAATAGTCGATTCAAGGAGTTTGATATGCTCAGTTATATCACCAAAATTTAACAAGATTAAAAGTACACTAATTACAAAATTTAACAGGAAGTAAATTGGTTTAACTCCACACAATTACGAATTGAAATGAACACACAAGTAAGACTCAGAGAAGTAAAAGCAAAGTTCTCAAGAAAATAAAGCTGATAATCTAGGCTACTTCCGGGTGAATGCAACTTCTCATACATGCAGTATTACTAACATACAATCAAAGCAGATGAGGAGAATCACAATTGGAAACAGAAATAATAGTTAGCATGGTCACTACACTGCAATTTTAGTCTCCCGACACCATCCTATCCTATGATCGGGCCTAAGAATTGTGAAGTAAAACTGTGTCATCTCAATTCCCCACTCAAATTACTCAGGCATGAACACATAGATCTCCCATAGTGAGGCCCGATCCTAGCATGTAAATTCATCATTTGAGTCGGAGAATCTCTTATCACCTTGTTCTTAAGATTTTTACAGACTCTAAGCTTCCTATGGTGAGGTCTAGCCTTAAGATCTGAACAAATTCAAACAGGTTTAAGAACTCATGCATTATCAGGTTCTTATTCATGATTTTCATCCAAATCTTACAAAAGAAAACTCAATTCAGCATGACGACTGCAATCAAATCTCATTTTATCAAAATTCAGATCAAAAGCATGTAATTAATAAGTTTTACCAATTCATAGTTGAGAATTTCCATTTCTTATAATAGATTGTTAGTTCTACTGCACAATTACAATTTCAACCTAGCATTCACCCTCAGTATCCTAGATTATCATACAATTAGCCACGAATCTCCATTTCAGCTTCACAATCAACAAATTGGAAGATTAAACAGTTCATAATCATTAATTGGAAGAGTTTACCAATTAAGAGTCTTAAAAGCTTCCAAATGCCGAGAGAATTGTGGAATGCCTTCTCAAATGCAAGGAGGTTTACAATAATCGGAGCAAATCTTTGATCGGAGTCCAAAAATGAAGCAACAAACTTAGAGAGAGAAACTAGAGAGAGAAAGTAGATCTCAAGAACACTTCCCGCTCTTTAAAATCAAAAGTCGGTTACAATAGGAAAAAAATGTGAATAGTGAATAATCCCCCCCTTACATGTTAGCTACCTTTCCTATATATAGAGTTGGGAAAAACGTAACTAATACGCAACATAAAATGTATAAAGTATTACACAAAATGGCCTTCAAAGAAATGACTAAAACTTAGCCCAAGAAGTGAAATTCGAAGTTTGAAAACTTCCTTCAGCAATCCAGCGCTTTTAGTCTTCCTCGGAACACGCCTTCAACACCCTTGACGTCCACGGCACGCCTTCCAGCTTCCTCGCTTCACGCCTTCACCGCTTGGAGATCCAGCTGAAGAATCAGAGCCAAACCACGCCTTCGATCCTAGAGCTTCCACTCCTTCAGCTGCTCAGCGAGCTTCCAAGCAGGCCAGTCTTTAAAGATTCACGCCTTCTTGCCAACGAACACAACGCCTTCAGCTGCCTGGAATTTCAGAAAATCAGAAGTTAAACACTTAGCCATTTTTCTAGAACTCAACACAAAATACTTCATGGCAGCGATTTCCCACAAATATTTGATCGTGATGAACTATGAATTAGAGAAAACGTAAAACATGAAAGTCGTAACACTTTGTCTTAGCTATCCATAGCCATTTGAATCACCCAATTTGGAGCTAAAACAGAAAGTTATGACCAAACTACTGAAGTGTGACAAAGCTTAAATCCCATGAAGCAACTCTTCAACACTTTGCCATTTTTTAAGCAACCATCTAACAATTAGCCTACGACATGTCGTAGGCTAAATGCTCTTGTTCCAGAATTGGCCTACGACATGTCTTAGGCCAAAATTTCTCTTCCAAAATTTGCCCACGACAAATGTTTCCTTCAAGAAATGGCTTACGACATGTCGTAAGCCATTTGTTTCTTCTCCAAATTGTCGTAGGCCATTTTCCTTTCCTATGCCAAACTGATGCCTACTGAGTGTAGTAAGTTATGCTGAAGTGAGATATGCAAGTGTTTGTGCCAAATGATTTGAGCAAGTGTGCCAAGGTGCCAACGTTGCAAATGAAATGTATAAAAAATGAGTAAACGTGCCATGCACAAACTGTGTGATTGTGGTACTAATAAGCATATAGTTCGAGTGTTGTGAATGCTTGGTAGGATGAATGCATAAGTGTGGCAAAATATGGCCAAGTGTTTGACAAAGTATGTGGCAAGACTCGTCATCGTGCTTGGCAAGGTTGATGTGCCAAGTTGGCAAGGCTTGGCAAGATTGATTGGCAAGTCTTGGCACATTGGTTTGGCAAAGCTTGGCACTGTCTTGGCAAGGTCTTGGCACATTGGTTTGGCAAAGTTTGGCACGGTGTTGGCAAGGTGTTGGCACATTGGTTTGGCAAAGCTTGGCACGGTGTTGGCAAGGTGTTTGGCAAGACAAGTTAGCCGAGTTGGCAAAATGTTGGCAAAGTATCCATTCCAGCACAACACCCTACGTTCATGCCAAATAAATGTGTCTTAGCCTCTGAATCAGCCTTGATGGTAAACTTAAGAATTCTAGATCTCCCTCTTAGCTTTCCAATAAATCATGAAACAATCTGATCAGGTACCTGAAACTCAAGATATCATCAAAACACCAACCCGTGGCAGTCAGGTGAAACCCTAAAACCCTAAAAATGATATTCTGAAAAGAAACTCATATTTCATAGTCTTGCACACAATATTGGAAAATAGTTAAAACATAAGAAGTGTAATGCATTCGAAGAGCTTTTCAGAACACCAAAGAACTCACCAATTGGATTAATATCAAGAGAGTTATGCCCAGATGAATTTCACCAACCAAATCTGCCAAAACCCTAAATTTAGCTTACCAAATTCCTTTCGGTTTCATCCATTTTCTTAGTTATTTTGATCTTTCAACCTTGCCAATTAACATCAAGCACACAATTGCCTAAGTTCATCATCATTTTTGGTCTCTTTTAACCAATTTAGTAAAACCAATTGCTAACCACATAAATGCACCACAACAAACAAATCATTGCACTAACTTATAAAAAACAAGTCAAAAGCTAAGTGTATTAAGCCATTTAAGTTGGTATAAAACCAACTTATCAAATTCCCCCACACTTGAACTCTTGCTTGCCCTCAAGCAAAGATACACACAATTTAACCCTTTTCATCACCCGTATGCAAACAATTTGTTCATTCATCCACACTGACTACATCCAAATTCATCAAAACGTTTTTTCACACACAACTTTATACTTTGATGGTTCATGGTACCTAGCTCTCAGATTTCAATGCAAATTATCAACTAAGGCACAATGAATAAAGACCAAAATGTCATGCTTGCAAGTGTGTGCTGAGGAACGTGCACTTCATCTATTCCTTTGTTATACACCCTCTAGCTGGTCTCACATACCATTCAATACATGCCAATCTCTTTGTCCACTCTTATGAACATGCAATCACAAGATCAATGGTACCTATGCGTACATTGGTACTCTATGGGACATTGCCCTTATTCTGCACATTAGTGCTGCACATTGGTGCACATATTGATGACTGAAATAATGCCTTGGTTTTATGGCTTTTTTCTCCAAATTTGATTGCCAGGTTCTTATGGCTTTTTCCTTCCCAGTTGCCAATATGGCTTTTTCTCCCATATCATTTCTTGTGCAAGCACATGTTCATAAGAATCCCAAATTGACTAAACATGCAGGAATTCTGGAGACACCAGATAAATGCATAACAAACGAAAACGAATTCATACACATTACCTCCTATGTCAATTGAGATTTGCATGGCATATCTATCTTACATTAACATCGGGCCTTAGTCAGCAAAATGTACCAATTTCTCCAAACTTAGCACCACAAACCAAAAGTTTTCACATGCACGATTCAAAACAAGTATAGTGATGAACTTGGAATAAGGCAAAGTGGACTAAGAACAAAGTTTCACATACATGGTGATAACTCATTTCTCAATTTTAATTGCCCTTGTTCACTCTCTGCCATTCTTTTCTTTTTTTTCGCACAACACTTTCAACTTAGCTTAAGAAAATATCCGCATGCAAGATGATAAGCTCAACGCATCACCACATTGTTCTCTTTTCACACAAATTCACATCTCAATTCATACCTTGCACACAACACTACACACTACAATTTCATTAATGCCAAATGGTAAACACACAAAATTACAAACTTTCAACATGGCTGAGTACATTCTATCCCTCAACAAAACAAAACAAACTGCATACTAAACTCTAAACACTCAAACAACACTTTGCACACAAAACGATTCATGGCATTTCTTCATTCTTCATTTTCTTCAAAGTAAGACAGCTTGACTTCACACTATCATGGCAAACCATACTCCTCAATCCATCAAGAAACAACATCTTCACAAAATCCACTTAACATTCTTGCAAAGAATGAAAAACTTCATGCGTTAACAAGTCATCAAACTTCAAGACCCGCACCAACTAGCCACTTCAACTACCTTCTCGGAACCGAATAATATAACATGCTTGACATATCGGCTTCTCCATTCCAACAATATTTCATCAATACGAACACAACATATAAGCACAATTTTAGTTTCACCAAATAAAACACAGCACCAAACTAATTTCACAATTAGCACCAAAAGCATCAAGAAAATTTTTTAGTTTTTCTCCCCCCCACAGATAGAATAAACATTGTCCCCAATGTAAGAGGCTAAGATGAAGGAGGCACTCCATGAGAAACGATGATGGAGCTGAAGAAGAAGGAGATCCAAATACAGCTGCTGTAGAGAAAGACTGTCCTTCCAAAGAAGCCGGGGCAAATGAAGGAACACCAATTGACTGTGGAACATAATGAAAAGGTCCATGGACAGGGCCTTCAAGAGGTTGTCCCGAGGCTATTAATGGGAATCTTGCAGCAGATGTAAACTCTGGATTTGATATGAATGTAGAAGTGTGCGGCATAGGAGGTATACGACCAAATGTGGGTAACGGATGCAAAGAAAGGCTTGCAGTCTCTCCAGGTGGAAGCTCGTGCGTGGTACCACTAACCATATCACATGACAGATTTGGGATTCGATACCCCGCTAACTGTGCCGAAGTTGGAGTTGGCTTCGGGGGTCCTGAATCTGAATGGTAATAAACTGTCATCTTGTTACACCTATCGAGCTCTCGTTGCATGCACACTTTCCTGTGATATAATACTTCAAATTGCTGCTGAGCTACCGTGGATACATCATCAAATCTATGCTCCATGCGTACAGCTTGCGATGTCCACTCATGTTGCATATTATCAAAACCTTCATGCATTCGTTCCAACTGCTCATCTATGTTTGATAATCGTGCACCCATGTTTGTGAATTGCTCATCCATGTGGGAAAACCGATGCTCAACCGATTGCTGGAAACCTTGAATCGCGCGCCTTGAAAGGACTCAAAATTAAAAGGATGCTGCTCCTGACTCTCAACATACATCAGATTGGCACTTCCCCCATGAGATGCCTCCACACTCAAAGTCCTTGTCTGCTCCAATTCCTTGTCCTGTGCCAAGTATTTTAAGTATAGTTGTTCAGGAATAGGGGACTGCATCTTCTCCCAAGCACCAAGCTGATCATCCACACCTTGTGCCACACAGAGCTCCTGAATTAGTAAAGGAAAATAAAGTGCTTTACTGTTCTGGGCAGTCCCATCTTTGATGCTCGCAAGGATGATACGTCCCACGTCGATCTTGCGCTTCCTTCGGATTGCAGAAATTAAGAACAATCGGTTCCGAATCACCTCGGTTCTTTGTGAACTTGGCATGAGGCGAGACAGCACAAATAACAACCATATTTTCACGTCACTCTTCAAGTATTCATTCCGAATATGCTTATGCTCACCCTTTGAATTAAGCTCCCAAACTGCCCCAGGATGTGCCAACTCTTTTATCAAAGCTTCATCTAGTGCCTCATTGGTTGGAAATTTGATCGGATCATCAGGATAATCAGGTGTACCCAAATGTGCATTGATAATCTCGCTCGTGATTCGAACCCAAATGCCTCTCACATAGACAGCTCCATCATTCGGAGACCCTGCATTTGCGTAGTATTCCTGTGCAATGCTCACATTGCAAAACTCAGGAGCAACCGTAAGCCTCTCATGGAATTTGTAAAATTTCATCAACTTCTTAAACGGCCCTTTCTCCACACTGAACCCTCGTTCAAGGTGTATATATTTCATATTGAACCCTTGTTCCCAACGTCTCATGGCATCCTCATCAACGAACAGAGAAACCTCAGGGACTCCTTTCCGTTTCTTAGGTGTCGGAGCTGGCATCGCATATTGAGGAGGCTCCTCAAACATTTGCATATCATCTGGAAAATACTCCGGGTCAGAATCAGTTTCATCAAGTGCTTGAGCTTTTCCTTTTCCCTTCTTTGAAGTCGTGGCTTTTTTTGAAGTTGAATCTTTCTTTGGTACCATTTCTATTAAGAAAAGTTCAGCTTGTCACACAATACTCAAAGCAAAACAATTACATTAAGAACATTACTAAACACATGCATTTTCTTTTGTAAACACATTCCCAAAACTGAAAACCAGCATTATAAGATTGTAAAAATCATCTAGGAAGCAAGCAGAATTAGTTCACACAAAAAACATCGAAGTTGTAGTGCACTCTTTAATCGAAATTTGAGGACAAAAATCATCCCATCTGAAGTCAAAATGACCAAGTTATGGCTAAAATACCGACAGTCCCAAAACTGTTCAGATTCAGCATTTTCTCATACCATAATTCATAACGTGAGCACACATTGTCCTCAAAATTAGATCATGCTCCAGGCAGAATTATCAAAAGTGTACAACATAAGAAATGTAGCCCTTCCTCTTAGCTAAATTCTACCACTGGAATCAACATATTTGGACATTCCATTTGCAAGTTATACCCAAAATATCGAGACTTGGCAAACTTGGCAGATTCAAAATCTCAACATTCCTGATTTCACATGTACTTCACAATCTAAGCTTTTTTAGTCTACGTTCTAGCCACCATTAGCAAAATTGTACAACATAAACATCGAAGACCATCATGTTAGCTAAAGGATGCAACTGGAATCTCCTCATTTCATCATTCCTAACTCAAGTTATGCTTGAAAAACAGAAACATGGCAAAGCTGGAGTAATCAAAAATCTAAATTTGTAATCATGCTTCCCCACACTTAACATGCATTTGTCATTTGGCTATCAACATCATGTTTTCCATGTTCATCAATCCATTTTCTAACTACATCATAATCAAAATCAAGCCCCCATTTTCATGATTTGAACATTTCAACGTACATAAAAGGAATCACAAAGCTTCAAGAAGGTTTAAAAACATACCTTAGTGGAGAACTTTTGGAGAGCTAGAATCAACTCTTTGAATGAACGAAATTGAGAGGTTTAATGTGAGCACTAAGCTTAATTATCACCGCTCTTAGTTTTTCAACAATAGCCACCTTACCAAGACAAGCACTAGACGTTGCACTTTATAGACAAATGAGAAAAAAGCAAATCGGTCAAACAAGCTAAGCAAATGTGCCCACCAAACACTACCAAACAAGCAAGTCATTCAAAGGTGGGTCCCGATTCTTTTTCAATACATGTGCATGCTTCAGCTCAAGGCATGTGAGTTCTGATTCCTTCCTCTGCCCAACACAACTTCAGGCATTCATACCACACAAAACAACAACCCCATCTCCTAAAAGCTTCACGACTTAAATGGAACCATTTTACTTTAATGCATGCAACTATTTCTTCTGCCAATCTAAAGATAAAATTTATGACCATCCAGGCAAATATGTAAGACCTTCTTCATTCTTATCATGCCTTTATGACCGAACAATGACAATATCAACTTTCTCAGAATATCTATTCATGAATAGCCGAGAATAGCTTCCATTCAATTTTACCACATTTAACAAGCAACTAAAACTCTACTGTCTAATGACTCACACATAATCGAGACTACCTTAACACATAACCTCTAAACTAACAAGCTTACTTAATGAAAATAACATTACTCAAGTACGCTTACTACCACACTAAATTCATCAAAAGACATTAACAAAACAATAATTAGCATCATGGCACAATCCTCTTCTATTTGCACTACTAAGCTTCAATTCATGCATTCCCCCCACACTTAAATGATGGCACGGTCCCCGTGAGCAAAGACAAGACCAACAAGAGCAAAGGAACCTGGCCATCCACTTGTCTACAGGCCACGGGACATTCTTGCTAGTCTTTCCTCTTCTTGTAACCCAAACCATTGAGGAGTTCCCAGAAGTCCAAGAAGATTTTGAGGATTAGCATCTGAAGTAACATCAACTCCCTTGCTACGAGCCAAGGCTGTTATCAGAGCTGTGAAATACATGGGTGCAAACTCACTTCTTTGTGCTCGCCTGATGAACTCTAACACCAACTTCCCAACATCAATAGAGAAATCATGTAAAATAGCGTAAATCAAAAGAACACGTTCTCTAGATGGGATATCTGCACGGTTAGTAGGTAAAAGCCTGGAATTGGTAAACATTAACCATAATTTTGTCTCGGCAGTGAGTTCACTGGTAGGTACATATAAAGCCTCGCGTCGAGCATTCCTCACCCATCTAGCACCAGGTAAAGTCACTGAAGCCAACAAATGATCAGTGTCGTCAGCCCGAAGCAAACTACAATAAGTACTACGAGGAAAATCATCAAGAAGATAAAGCATATTGATACTGTGTCGGGTGACCCTCAAATACTTCCCTCTTACAAACACTGAGTGAACTCCATTAGCCCGTGAATTAGCATAGAATTCTTTAACTATGTCCATATTCACTACGATTGAAGCTCGTGCAAAATGAGACCACGATTGCTTGAAGATCACATCCTCAAATCTCCTGGAAGGGTCCTCGAATGGTCTCTCAATCATAACAGCTCTATCGCCAAAACCATGATACAAATTCTCAGCATTAGCATTAATAAAATGAGGAAAGCTAGCTGGTTCATCATCAAGCACCACCGCATCATCATTAGAAGAGGAAGAAGAGGAAGAAGTGGTTCCTGGATCTTCACTAAAGATAGCATATTCATAAGGATTTTGATGAGGAGAATAATCAGCCATGATCAAGAAATGAACAATGTCTAATACGAGCAACAATGTAAAGAAAGGTAATGAGCATGCAAAAGAACGATATTCAATATATAGCATTGCCATCTAGCTACCCAACAAACACATGTGAATGATTATGAAAATTGAAAGCCTGCAAGTCTGAGCTTATTGTCCGCATTATTCTATTATTGAAACCATCCAAAACAGCAATGCTTCAATAATGCTCTCAAGTTCACGGGACTAGATTCTATTCTTACCATCAGAACTTTTACCTGAGTGGTAGAAAATTACACTCATTTACCCAAATGAATAGAAAAAACCAAAGATTCATTTCCTTCTTTTAGCAATAATGCCCATCCTCATCCTCATGGAAATCTGCCAAAGAATAACCCTGAGTTATGTTCGAAGATTTTGCCACAATTTGAAACCAAAATCAACACAAACTAAAAATTAACAAAGAAAAACAATTCCAACCAAACAAAAGAAAATAAACAATGGAAAGAAACACTGGGTTGCCTCCCAGGAGCGCTTGGTTTACAGTCCACAGCCCGACCGTGCTTCACAGCTCAATTGGAGATGATAGGATCATCAAGGTATAGCTCATGTGGATCTCGTTCCACATTAGTGCTATCCTTGTCCTGATAAGTTAAGTAAGGCTTTAGACGATGACCATTCACTTTCCACACAATGCCATTCTTGTCATTCTTGATTTCTACTACCCCATAAGGTTTTACATCAACAACTCTAAAAGGACCACTCCACATTGATTTCAATTTTCCAGGAAACAATCTGAGTTTAGAGTTATAAAGCAATACCAATTGCCCTGGAACAAAAATGTTGGATTGAATCTTGGCATCATGAATTCTTTTAGTCCTCTCCTTGTACATCTTGGCACTCATGTATGCATTGAATCAAAATTCATCCAGTTCATTCAATTCCAACATTCTTTTTGATTGAGCCTCAGACAAATTCATGTTCAATGTTTGAATAGCCCAATACGCTTTATGTTCATGTTCCACTGGCAAGTGACACTCTTTACCAAAAACCAATCGAAAAGGAGAAGCTCCAATTGGGGTTATGTAAGCTGTTCTGTATGCCCACAATGCATCATCTAACTTCAAAGACCAATCTTTCCTGCCTGGATTTACCACTTTTTCAAGAACTCTCTTGATCTCCCGATTGGAAATTTCAGCTTGACCAGAAGTTTGTGGATGGTAAGCTGTTGAAACTTTGTGAGTAACACCATATTTAGCCAACAAAGATTCAAAGAGCTTGTTACGGAAATGAGTCCCTCCATCACTTATTGTAGCCCTGGGCGCTCAAAACCTATTAAAGATGTATTTCTTCAAGAAAGCAGTTACACTTTTTGCATCGTTATGAGCCAAAGCCACCGCTTCCTCCCATTTAGAAACGTAATCCACTGCCACCAGAATGTACTCCATACCTCTTGACTTAGGGAAAGGCCCCATGAAGTCAATCCCCCACACATAAAAAATCTCTACCTCCAAGTTGTTGTTCAAGGGCATCTCATTTCTGGAAGAGATGTTGCCAGTTCGTTGACATCGAACACATTTTCCAACCCAAATTCTGGCATCCATGAAGATATGTGGCCAATAAAACCCACATTGCAAAATTTTGAAGCCTGTCCTAGTTGATCCAAAATGACCACCACAGGGTCCTTCATGGCATGCCTTTAAGATGTCCCCCTTTTCTTCTTTCTTGACACACTTTCTTATCACTTGATCACTGTATATTTTATATAGAGAATTGTCTTCCCAGAAGTAATATTTAGCATCACTTCTCAATCTTTTCTTCTGATCACTGGAATAATAAGATGGCATCTGGCCAGCAACCACAAAATTTGCAATCTTAGCGTACCAAGGCAATGTCCTTTCAACCACTTTAAACACCTACTCATCAGGGAAATGCTCCTTAACCAAAATAATTGAATCATCTTGAGCCTCTGATTCCAATCTTGAGAGATGGTCAGCAACCACATTTTCAGAGCCCTTCCTATCTTTGATTTCCACATCGAATTCCTGGAGCAACAAAACCCACCTAATCAAACGTGGTTTTGCCTCTTTCTTTGTAAGCAGATATTTCAATGCAGCATGGTCTGTATGAACAATGACCTTTGATCCCAAAAAGTAGGCACAGAATTTATCAAATGGGAAAACCACTGCTAGCATTTCCTTTTCTGTAGTTGTATAATTCATTTGGGCCTCATTCAATAGCCTGCTAGCATAATAGATAGTGTGAAACACTTTGTCTCTTCTCTGGCCTAAGACAGCTCCTAAGGCATAATCACTGGCATCGCACATAATTTCAAAGGGTTCACCCCAATGGGGAGTGACTATCACAGGAGCTTCCACCAATTTTGTTTTCAAAGTTTCAAATGCCTCAACACATTCTGTTCCAAACTCAAACTTAACATCTTTTTCTAGGAGGCTGCACAACGGTCTAGCTATCTTTGAAAAATCCTTAATAAACCTTCTATAAAACCCATCATGTCCGAGAAAGCTTCTGATACCCTTAACATTAGTAGGTGGAGAAAGTTTGGCAATAACATCTATCTTAGCTCGATCTACCTCCATCCCAGCATGAGAAATTTTATGGCCTAGCACAAACCCTTCTTGAACCATGAATTGACATTTTTCCCAATTCAACACCAGGTTCGTTTCTTCACACCTCTTCAAAACCTTTGCCAAGTTCTCCAAACAACCATCGAATGTCATACCAAAGACAGAAAAATCATCCATGAATATTTCAATTATTGATTCCACCATGTCATGGAATATTGCCATCATGCACCTCTGAAAGGTAGCTGGGGCGTTGCAAAGACCAAATGGTATTCTTTTATAAGCAAATGTGCCAAAAGGACAAGTGAAAGTTTTCTTATCCTGGTCCTTGGGATCAATTGCAATCTGATTGTACCCAGAATATCCATCCAGAAAACAATAGAAAAGGTAGCCTGCAATTCTATCCAACAATTGTTCCAAGAATGGAAGAGGGAAATGGTCTTTTCTAGTTGCCTTATTTAGCTTCCTGTAATCCATACAAACTCTCCAGGCACTGACCACTCTTGTTGCCAGAAGTTCATTAGCCTCATTCTTTATAACCGTGACCCCTCCTTTTTTCGGAACGCATTGAACAGGACTAACCCACTCGTTGTTTGAAATTGGAAAAATCATCCCAAAGTCAAGCAATTTGATAACCTCTTTCTTCACAACTTCTATCATATTGGGATTTAATCTTCTCTGTCTATCCCATACTGGCACAGCATTTTCCTCAAGCAAAATCTTGTGCATACATAAACCTGGACTTATGCCTTTTATATCAGCAATTGTCCATCCAATAGCCAACTTATGTTTCCTCAAAACTTCCAAAAGCTTCTCCTCTTGCCAACCTTCAAGCTTTGAAGATATAACAACTGGCAATGTCTCATTTTCTCCCAAGAAAGCGTATTTGAGATAAGGTGGAAGTGATTTCAATTCCAGCTTTGGTGCCACCACAATGGAAGGTAAAAACTTTTCATTCCTGCAAAGAAATTCTTTCTTCCTCACCTCAGTGGGATTACAAATCTCATTAGTCAAAACATGTGACAACATAACCGAATCATGTTCATTGTCCTTCACAGTTTCATGCATTTTAACTTCCACAACATCACATTGCATTTCACAAATCGATTCTTCCAAATAGCAACATTCAATGATTTCCTCAATTTCAGAAAGAATTTTCTTGTCCTCATCATCTAAGTCTATTCCATCAAAATCATCCTCATAAACACTTAACTCATCAACAACTGAGAAATCATGTATATTGTTCAAATTATTCAAAGAAGAACATGTTATGGCTTTGATAGCAAAACAAGACTCCATATTTAGAGGTTGCTTCATAGCATAGTTTACATCAAAAACCACTTCCTCATTGTTAATCCTGAACGTGACTGTCTTGTTCGTCACACCAATCAAAGCATCACCAGTGGCTAAGAAGGGACGACCAAAAATGAGAGGAACCTCAGGGTCCTCTTCCATATCAAGTATAATGAAATCCACAGGCAAAGTAAATTTATCAATACTTGCCAACACGTCCTCCACCAAGCCCATAGGAGTCACCAAGGATCTATCTGCCAACTGTAGTGTCACTACAACTGGTCAAATCCTTCCACTCAAACCCATATTTATTGCAATGGATAATGGTATCAAGTTGATTCCAGCTCCAAGGTCACAGAGGGCCTTTGCAAAATATCTGGTTCCAATCTTACAAGGTATGGTACAGCTACCTGGATCCTTAAGCTTTGGAGGTAATTTGTGAACCATCCATGTTTTACTGCACACTGATAGCATCATTGGAACTTCACATCTCAAGATTTGCTCATTGTTTGAAATGAGATCCTTTAAATACTTAGCATATTTAGTCATGGCTGTAACCAAATCCAACAAAGGAACATTGACATTCACTTGTTTGATCATATCCAAGAAACGATTGAAT
Organism: Ophiorrhiza pumila; assembly: GCA_016586305.1. Lineage (NCBI taxonomy): Eukaryota > Viridiplantae > Streptophyta > Magnoliopsida > Gentianales > Rubiaceae > Ophiorrhiza > Ophiorrhiza pumila. Next base: position 21,109,098 of record BLIW01000007.1, on the reverse strand, counting down.
TGAGGCCCCTTCTTATGAGAAGGTTTCTTCCTTTCTGGAAATGGAGCTTTTGGAGCATAATCTGGGAAGTTATAAGGATTGGAATTTCTGGTGATTTCATTCCCCACCCTTTCTGGTATTTCCTTCCTCTTAGACTTATTTTCCTCTTGCTCAACATTCTTCTCAGGTTCCAAAACTTACCCAGCTTTATCTTTTTGGTCCTCTAAACCATCACTCTTGTCTTCTGCAGGTTTACTTCCAGGCAACAATTTTCCACTCCTCAAAGTTATAGCATTGCATGCTTCTCTCCCCTTGGGATTTGGTACTGTGTCACTACGAAGAGCTCATTTTGGCCTCTGGTGAACAGCACTGGCCAACTGACCAAGTTGCATCTCGATATTCTTCAGAGTAGCTTTGTGATGCTTCACAGTGGACTCCAAACCTCCAAATCTCTGTTCGTTCTTATCCATCTTTTCCATCAGCTTTTGAAACATATCTTCTATATTTGGCTTCTTTTGTTCTGATGTGCTAGCCTGATTATCAAAACCAGGAGGTGGTTGATTCATTGCTCTCCTTGGGTCATTACCTTGATAGTAATTTACTCCTTGGTTTTGTTGTTGATTCTAGTTGCCTTGGTTTCCACCATATTGTCTGTTGCCTCCATTATAGTTGCTCCCAGAATAGTTCCCACCATATTGGGGTTTGTTACTGTAATTGTTCACATACTGAATGGATTCAGTAGTGATTGCACATTCATCCGTGTGATGTTCTCCCTTGCATAGTCCACATGAAAGTAATGGGGCTTTGGTTTGAGTCGCCTTTAAAGTCTGCACTTGCTTAGCCAATGCTTCAAACTTAGCACTAAGTGAAGTCTCCTCATCTACATCAAGAATTCCTCTTTGTCTCCTGACATGTGGCTTTCTAGTCTCTGGAAAAAGGTATTCATCCTCAGCTATCTGGTTAAACAGTTCACGCACATCAGGCACAGATTTGTCTTTAAGTGCCCCATTCGCACAGGCTTTAGCCATCAAAGATGATTCAGGAGTTAGGCCTTTGAAGAAAGTATTTAATTCCCTAATCTCGCCCAAGTCATGATTGGGGCATTGCCTAATCAAATCGTTAAATCTCTCCCAGGCTTCCCTAAATGACTCACTATCTTGTTGTTGGAAGTTCATAATTTCCAACCTTCTCTTTTCAAGCTTAGCTGGATGGAAGTACTTAGACAAGAACCTTTTCTGTAGATCATCAAATGACATTCCAGCATTTGCTCCCCCATTACTCTTGAACCAATGTTTAGCCTTTCCACGCAGAGATAAGGGGAACAAAATTCTATGAACCTCACCCCTGTCGACCCTTGGCAAATTGAAAGTGCTACATAACCCGAGAAACCAATCAAGGTGGTCATTGAGATCCTCGTTGTCAAGACCTTGGAAGAATTGGCCCTGGGTAATCATTGAGACTATTTGTGGAGGAATGTGATAACTTTCCACATCGATGTCCTGATGACCAAATCGATTGTCAAAATTTACTGCATAATGGTCTCCGAACCTCGATGCTTGTACTCCTTGTGCAGCCATATATCTCTGCTTTGCTTGAATCCTTAGAGTTCTTTCTAATTCAAGGTCCAATTCAAATTCAGGTTTTCCTCTAGATCTTATAGACCTGGGCATACACAAATAGGAATAGCAAATGATATCAAGAGAACAAATGGATCAATCTGTAAACCAAACCAATACAAGATGGTAAAAGTAACAGAATCACACACAGTAAAGAAACAAGGTAACTAAATCAAAGCAATAAAACACACAACTAAGAACAGAACAACAACAAATTCCAAGAACCGTGCCTAGTTCCCCGGCAACGGCGCCAAAAATTCATATTGCTTTGAGTATTGTGTGACAAGGTGAACTTTTCTTAATAGAAATGGCACCAAAGAAAGATTCAACTTCAAAAAAAGCCACGACTTCAAAGAAGGGATAAAGAAAAGCTCAAGCACTTGATGAAACTGATTCTGACCCGGAGTATTTTCCGGATGATATGCAAATGTTTGGGGAGCCTCCTCAATATGCGATGCCAGCTCCGACACCTAAGAAACGGAAAGGAGTCCCTGAGGTTTCTCTGTTCGTTGATGAGGATGCCATGAGACGTTGGGAACAAGGGTTCAATATGAAATATATACACCTTGAACGCGGGTTCAGTGTGGAGAAAGGGCCGTTTAAGAAGTTGATGAAATTTTATAAATTCCATGAGATGCTTACAGTTGCCCCTGAGTTTTGCAATGTGAGCATTGCACAGGAATACTACGCAAATGCAGGGTCTCCGAAGGATGGAGCTGTCTATGTGAGAGGCATTTGGGTTCGAATCACGAGCGAGATTATCAATGCACATTTGGGTACACCTGATTATCCTGATGATCCGATCAAATTTCCAGCCAATGAGGCACTAGATGAAGCTTTGATAAAAGAGTTGGCACATCCTGTGGCAGTTTGGGAGCTTAATTCAAAGGGTGAGCATAAGCATATTCGAAATGAATACTTGAAGAGTGATGTAAAAATATGGTTGTTATTTGTGCTGTCTCGCCTCATGCCAAGTTCACAAAGAACCGAGGTGATTCGGAACCGGTTGTTCTTAATTTATGCAATCCGAAGGAAGCGCAAGAGCGACGTGGGACGTATCATCCTTGCGAGCATCAAAGATGGGACTGCCCAGAACAGTAAAGCACTTTATTTTCCTTTACTAATTTAGGAGAATTGTGTTGCACAAGGTGTGGATGATCAGCTTGGTGCTTGGGAGAAGATGCAGTCCCCTATTCCTGAACAACTCTACTTAAAATACTTGGCACAGGACAAGGAATTGGAGCAGACAAGGACTTTGAGTGTGGAGGCATCTCATGGGGGAAGTTCCAATCCGATATATGTTGAGAGTCAGGAGCAGCATCCTTTTAATTTTGAGTCCTTTCAAGGCGCGATTCAAGGTTTCCAGCAATCGGTTGAGCATCGGTTTTCCCACATGGATGAGCAATTCACAAACATGGGTGCACGATTATCAAACATGGATGAGCGGTTGGAACGAATGCATGAAGGTTTTGATAATATGCAACAGGAGTGGGCATCTCAAGCTGTACGCATGGAGCATAGATTTAATGATCTATCCACGGTAGCTCAGCAGCAATTTGAAGTATTATATCACAGGCAAGTGTGCATGCAGCGAGAGCTCGATAGGTGTAACAAGATGACAGTTTATTACCATTCAGATTCAGGACCCCCGAAGCAAACTCCAACTTCGGCACAGTTAGCGTGGTATCGAATCCCAAATCTGTCATGATATGGTTAGTGGTACCATGCACGAGCTTCCACCTGGTGTGACAGCAAGCCCTTCTTTGCATTCGTTACCCACATTTGGTCGTATACCTCCTATGCCGCACACTCCTACATTCATACCAAATCCAGAGTTTACACCTGCTGCAAGATTTCTATTAATAGCCTCGGGACAACCTCTTGAAGGCCCTGTCCATGGACCTTTTCATTATGTTCCACAGTCAATTGGTGTTCCTTCTTTTGCCATGGCTTCTTTGGAAGGACAGTCTTTCTCTACAGCAGCTGCATTTGGATCTCCTTCTTCTTCAGCTCCATCATCGTTTTCTCAGGGAGTGTCTCCTTCATCTTAGCCTCTTACATTGGGGACAATGTTTATTCTAAGTGTGGGGGGGAGAAAAACTAAAAAAATTTTCTTGATGCTCTTGGTGCTAATTGTGAAATTAGTTTTGTGCTGTGTTTTGCTTGGTGAAACTAAAATTGTGCTTATATGTTGAGTTCGTATTGATGAAATATTGTTGGAATTGAGAAGCCGATATGTCAAGCATGTTATATTATTCGGTTCCGAGAAGGTAGTTGAAGTGGCTAGTTGGTGCGGGTCTTGAAGTTTGATGACTTGTTAACGCATGAAGTTTTTCTTTCTTTGCAAGAATGTTAAGTGGATTTTGTGAAGATGTTGTTTCTTAATGGATTGAGGAGTATTGTTTGCCATGATAGTGTGAAGTCAAGCTGTCTTACTTTGAAGAAAATGAAGAATGAAGAAATGCCATGAATCGTTTTGTGTGCTAGTGTTGTTTGAGTGTTTAGAGTTTAGTATGCAGTTTGTTTTGTTTTGTTGAGGGATGGAATGTACTCAGCCATGTTGAAAGTTTGTAATTTTGTGTGTTTACCATTTGGCATTAATGAAATTGGAGTGTGTAGTGTTGTGTGCAAGATATGAATTGAGATGTGAATTTGTGTGAAAAGAGAACAATGTGGTGATGCGTTGAGCTTATCATCTTGCATGCGGATATTTTCTTAAGCTAAGTTGAAAGTGTTATGCGAAAAAAAAGAAAAGAATGGCTAAGAGTGAAATGGATAAAAAAAATAAAAAAAATGGAGCGAAAAGAGAGTGAACAAGGGCAATCAAAATTGAAAAATTAGTTATCACTATGTATGTGAAACTTTGTTCTTAGTCCACTTTGCCTTATTCCAAGTTCATCACTATACTTGTTTTGAATCGTGCATGTGAAAACTTTTGGTTTGTGGTGCTATGTTTGGAGAAATTGGTACATTTTGCTGACTAAGGCCCGATGTTAATGTAAGATAGATATGCCATGCAAAAATCAATTGACATAGGAGGTAATGTGTATGAATTCATTTTCATTTGTTATGCATTTATCTGGTGTCTCCAGAATTCGTGCATGTTTAGTCAATTTGGGATTCTTATGAACATGTGCTTGCACAAGAAATGATATGGGAGAAAAAGCCATATTGGCAACTGGGAAAGAAAAAGCCATAAGAACCTGGCAATCAAATTTGGAGAAAAAAGCCATAAAACCCAGGCATTATTTCAGTCATCAATATGTGCACCAATGTGCAGCACTAATGTGCAGAATAAGGGCAATGTCCCATAGAGTACCAATGTACGCATAGGTACCATTGATCTTGTGATTGCATGTTCACAAGAGTGGACAAAGAGATTGGCATGTATTGAATGGTATGTGAGACCAGCTAGAGGGTGTATAACAAAGGAATAGATGAAGTGCATGTTCCTCAGCACACACTTGCACGCATGACATTTTGGTCTTTATTCATTGTGCCTTAGTTGATAATTTGTATTGAAATCTGAGAGCTAGGTACCATGAACCATCAAAGTATAAAGTTATGTGTGTGAAAAAACTTTTTGATGAATTTGGATGTAGTCAGTGTGGATGAATGAACAAATTGTTTGCATACGGGTGATGAAAAGTGTTAAATTGTGTGTATCTTTGCTTGAGGGCAAGCAAGAGTTCAAGTGTGGGGGATTATTCACTATTCACATTTTTTTCCTATTGTAACCGACTTTTGATTTTAAAGAGCGGGAAGTGTTCTTGAGATCTACTTTCTCTATCTAGTTTCTCTCTCTAAGTTTGTTGCTTCATTTTTGGATTCCGATCAAAGATTTGCTCCGATTATTGTAAACCTCCTTGCATTTGAGAAGGCATTCCACAATCCTCTCGGCATTTGGAAGCTTTTAAGACTCTTAATTGGTAAACTTTTCCAATTAATGATTATGAACTGTTTAATCTTCCAATTTGTTGATTGTGAAGCTGAAATGGAGATTCGTGGCTAATTGTATGATAATTTAGGATACTGAGGGTGAATGCTAGGTTGAAATTGTAATTGTGCAGTAGAACTAACAATCTATTATAAGAAATGGAAATTCTCAACTATGAATTGGTAAAACTTATTAATTACATGCTTTTGATCTGAATTTTGATAAAATGAGATTTGATTGCGGTCGTCATGCTGAATTGAGTCTTCTTTTGTAAGATTTGGATGAAAATCATGAATAAGAACCTGAGAATGCATGAGTTCTTAAACCTGTTTGAATTTGTTCAGATCTTAAGGCTAGACCTCACCATAGGAAGCTTAGAGTCTATAAAAATCTTAAGAACAAGGTGATAAGAGATTCTCCGACTCAAATGATGAATTTGCATGCTAGGATCGGGCCTCACTATGGGAGATTCTAGGTGTTCATGCCTGAGTAATTTGAGTGGGGAATTGAGATGACAGAGTTTTACTTCACCATTCTTAGGCCCGGTCATAGGATAGGATGTGTCGGGAGACTAAAATTGTAGTGTAGTGACCATGCTAACTATTATTTCTGTTTCCAATTGTGATTCTCCTCATCTGCTTTGATTGTATGTTTGTAATACTGCATGTATGAGAAGTTGCATTCACCCGGAAGTAGCCTAGATTATCAGCTTTATTTTCTTGAGAACTTTGCTTTTACTTCTCTGAGTCTTACTTGTGTGTTCATTTCAATTCGTAATTGTGTGGAGTTAAACCAATTTACTTCCTGTTAAATTTTGTAATTAGTGTACTTTTAATCTTGTTAAATTTTGGTGACATAACTGAGCATATCAAACTCCTTGAATCGACTATTTTCCTGTGGAACGAAACCTAACTCACTGCTACTATATTCAGTGAAAATTAGGATAAATTGACGAGCCACGACACTCGAAATCAATTTTTGGCGCCGTTGCCGGGGACAATAATCATCAATAAGGGTGTTGTGCTGGAATGGATACTTTGCCAACATTTTGCCAACTCGGCTAACTTGTCTTGCCAAACACCTTGCCAACACCGTGCCAAGCTTTGCCAAACCAATGTGCCAACACCTTGCCAACAGCGTGCCAAACTTTGTCAAACCAATGTGCCAAGACCTTGCCAAGACCGTGCCAAGCTTTACCAAACCAATGTGCCAAGACTCGCCAATCAATCTTGCCAAGCCTTGCCAACTTGGCACATCAACCTTGCCAAGCACGATGCCGAGTCTTGCCACATACTTTGTCAAACACTTGGCCATGTATTCAATCTAGTGTTAAGTTTCACTTTGCATTCACTCTCAGATTTTCATTATTTCCTTTCCTGATCGTTACAATACTTTCAAGTTAACATTCAAAGGTACTATTTATTTTTTTTATTTCTTAATTTTATTTACCAAAATCTGATTTGAATTCTTATATCAATAATTAAATATAGTAAGATTAAGTTCTACTCCAAACTCAACACTAGCATTAAGCAGACAATGTACGTTTTCAGTTATGGATATTTTTAGTAAATTATTTAGTACTTCTTGCTCAAATATTAAATCTACTCAAGATCATAATGAAATAGGACAAAGTCATGAAATTCAATTTGATATTACAACTAATACACTTAGTTCTGTTTATCAAATAGGTAGATTAAATTTCAATAACTCATATGTTGTAAAATTACATAAATAAGATATTAATTTTAGAGAGACATCTAGGACTATTAAATTATTATCAAGTGTAGCAATAAACAAATATAAGAAGCAAGGATATAGATATATTCATTATGGATCACTCAAAGTAGTGGTTAAACCAATGCATAGGATAGGCATAGATAATCCTATATTCATTGCTTTACGAGATAATAGATTTATAGAATATCATGATTCATTATTAGCATTAATTCAAACTAATATTTGTGATGGTTCAATATCATTCAATTGTGTTCCTAATTTTGCTGTAAGTTTATATGATGATTTAATTCTAGATTCATTGATTATGGATATTCAAATTGATCAAAATAAGATTAGTAAAAAACGTAGAAGTTTTGCGGTCTTATACAAAGTCTGTTTTAAATTACTTAAACCATTCATTGATCCCCAATTAAAGTTAGAACAATATAATCAAATAGAAACAATATTGTTTGAGGAAGATGCTACAAAATCATCAATCTATATTCCTAGAATACTTAAATGGAAAGATATAGCAATTCCTGAAACATTTACACTACCGCCTCCTCAACAATTAAGAAATATACATCAAACAAACCCAGCTCAATTTAATAAACAAGAGGATGAAGTATTATAATACATTTTAATAATATAAGGTCTAATAGGTATGGATCTAATAAAATAGATTTATTAGATTTATATACACAAATTCAAAATTCAAGATATTCAACTTCTAATATTCCAAATATTAGAAGAACTTTTAGTCAATATACTAATATTAGTAATAATCCAGAATTATATTCAGAAGTACCAATTACAAGTTCACAAATTCATTATAAATCACCACTTCCAGAAATAATTACAAATTATTCGTCGGTTAAATCACCAACATATTATGAGATGAAACCAGATTCTATTAATGTAATTAGTAAAGTATTTGAACCCAATTATGTATACTTAGACGAAAATTTTAATGATCCAAAAAACTTAGAAAAAAGAAATTGGTATGAATTATTAACTATAGACTTTCAACAACTTTTGCAAGCAGAATGGCAAAATGATTTACAAAATAAAAAGTTTAATTTTCCTTTCTTTGTTTGGCTATAATCTGTTACTCAAAAAGAAGAAATTCAAAATATATATTCAACTCCTCAGATTAATGTACAAACTCAATTATATAAAAAAATGTCAAGTAGTAGGAGGAGAAGTAATTTTTTCAATACATCCACCTTTATTCAATTTACAAATAACAACTAGTGCAGGAGAAATAACAGCAACTCCATTTAGATTAGTTATATTAGATAATACACCTGTAGGAAAAGATGATATATTAAAAGTAAATCAACAATTAAATTATTCAAATGAGATTTTATCTACAATAACTCAACAAGTAGATTTAGTTTCAACAAAAATAGATACAATTCATAAACCTATTATAAAAAAATGATCAAATTAAATTTCCAAAAGAAGTAGCACAACCTCATTTTCAGACAAAAATGTTAGATGAATTAAAAAATTTTAACAAACATCCAGAAGTAGAAAATGATATGTTAAATAAAATATTATTAAAAATAAATCAATTAGATTCAAAATATCAACCTAGTGCTTCACAACAATTAAATTTTGGAAAACTCATAAAATTAATACAATTGATCAAATTAATTCAATGTCAGATGATCAATCTGAGTATTTTGAAAACTCAGAAATAGTATCAGATGATGAATTACTAAATCAAGTTAAATTAATTGAAGATGAATTTGATGATAATGAAGTAAACAGAACAAGAAGAAGAACACCAATAAGAAATATAAATAAGAATAAGTGGTTAATAGCTCAACCTGTAAAAAATTACTATCCTAGACCAACACCACCAGATGTCCAATTTGAAGAAAGATCTCAATTTATAGCAACACAATATTATGGAGCAGCAATACATGAATGGAATTTAGATAGAAAGTTTGAATCATAAATATTAAGAATGTTACAAGAAATGGGTATGGCTAGACCGGCTTATGGGACTAAAGGATATGATACTAAAACAGCAGCAGCAGCATTAGTAACAGGTTTTATGGGCCAGCTTAAAGGTTGGTGGGATAATATGTTAAGTTATGAACATAGGAATGAAATATTAGAGCATTCTTATAAAGAAGATGAATTAGATGCTCAAGGAAATGTTAAAAGGGATGAAAAAGGAAATATAAAAACAAAGAAAATAGATGATGCTGCATAATTCTTAATTTCAGTTATTTCAATGCATTTTGTAGGAAATACAAAAGAAAAATTAACTTCATCAAAAATATTTTTGACTAATTTAAGATGCCTAACATTGACAGACTTTCGGTGGTATAAAGATATGCTTTTAACATACTTATTAAAAAGACCAGATTGTCATGCACCATTTTGGAAGGAAAAATTTATTACAATATTACCTAGTTTATTGTCACAAAGGATAGCTAATAATCTTGAAAAAGAAATCGGTTTAGAATCATTAAGCAATATAGATATAACATTTGGTTAGTTATTTGCTTTTATTAAATCAGAAGGATTAAAATTATGTCAAGAATTAAAAATTCAAGCTAAATATGGTTTAGAAAAAAAGGAATTAAGATCTTTTTGTCAAGCATTTGGAATGACAGCAATTCAAGCACCATCATCAAAATATAAATCCATTAAAAAATCAAATACTTTTAGGAAAAGACGAAGTAATTATAGAAAACAAAACTATAATCAAGATTACCAATCTGAAAATTATAGAAAAAGGGATAGCAGAAAATATAATAAGCAATATAAGAAGAAATATAGAATACCAATTATATGTTGTAAATGTGGAAAACCTGGACATATAGCATCTAATTGTAGAACTCAAAGAAAAATTAATGAAATCTTCAGTGAAGAAAAAGAATTAGGAGAAAAGTTAATGGCTGTTATAATAAATGATTCAACAGATAGTGAAATGAAATACATCAAATAGAAGAATATGATTCTGATGATGAAATATATTCGGATCATTCATCACTATGTAAATGTAAATCTATTAATATGATATCAAGTACTAAAAATATAGATAAAGAATTTTTCTTTGATATTATCAGTAAAATTGAAAATCCAGTAGATCAAAAATAGTATTTAACACGATTAAAAGATTTAATATTAGAAGATAAAAAAAAGTTGAGATAATTCAACCATTTAGTTTATAAAAATTATTAGATAAATAATCTAATCATACAAATATTCCAGGGATAGTTAATACTAAATTCAATAGTTCAATAAACTTACATGAGGAAGTAAAAATTTTAAAAATGAATATTAAAAAATTAAAATAAGATATTGAAGAGTTAAAGGAAAAAGATTTAGAAATAGAAACAAAATTAGCATTAATTAATCAAAAACAAGTTATTTTAGATATACCAGAAAATTCTAAAAAAAATTCAGGTAAAGAAATTCAAATAAATAATAATATTTCAAAAGAAGATAAGGATTTAAATTTAATTGATAAAGTCAATATTGAAAAATGGTATTCAATAGTAACTTTAGGAACACAAGACTTTACGAAAACATGTATTGTAATGATAGATAGTGGAGTAGATTTATGTTATATAAAATCGGGAATAATACCTACTAAATATTGTTCTAGAACAAATGAGAGATTAATAACTGAAAATGGAAATTCTTTACATGTTCAATATAAATTGTCTAATGGATTCATATGTAATGATAATTATTGTTTTACACACTTATTTGCTATTGTTGAAGATTTAAATCAAGATGTTATTCTCGGAAATCCATTTTTATATGAAATAACTACATTAAAAAAAGAAAACTGATGGAATTAATTGAAAAATTATGGGTAATGAAATAATGTTTTAATTTATTAATTCAATAAAACAAAAAGAATTATACGTCATTCAGACAAATTCTATTTATAAGAAAATACAATTAATTGTATCTTAAGAAAACAGAATCAAATTAATTTGATAAAAGAAGAAATTACGTATAAACAAATAGAAATGCAATTACAAAAGGAAGAAATAAAAAGAAAAATAAATGAAATAAAAAAATAATTTAAAGAACAGATATGTGCTGATCATCCTTCAGCATTTTGGGAAAGAAATAAGCATATAGTAAAATTACCTTATGAAAAAGAATTCTTAAAAAAAATATTCCAACGAAAGCTAGACCAATTCAAATGAATTTTGAATTATTAGAGCATTGTAAAAAAGAAATTCAAGAATTAATGCAAAAACAATTAATTAGGAATTCTAAGTTATCATGGAGTTTTTCCGCATTTTATGTGAACAAACGAGCAGAAAAAGAAAGAGGAGTTCTTAGATTAGTAATAAATTATAAACCTCTCAATAGGGTATTACAATGGATAAGATATCCTATTCCAAATAAAAAGGATTTGCTTGATAGATTGTATAATGCAAAATTTTATTCAAAATTTGATCTTAAATCAGGATATTGACAAATACAAACAGCAGAGGAAGATAAGTACAAAACAACATTTACAGTTCTGTTTGGACATTATGAATGGAATGTAATGCCATTTGGATTAAAAAATGCACCCTCAGAATTCAAAATATAATGAATAATATATTTCCATGTACACATTCATGATTGTATATATAGATAATGTATTAGTATTTTCAAAATCTATAGAAAAACATTTTAGGCATTTGAATATATTTTTAAAACCAGTAAATAGAAATGGATTAGTAATATCAGCCCCTAAGATGAAGTTTTTTCAAAGTAAAATTAGATTTTTAGGTCATGATATATATCAAGGAACAATTAAACCAATTAATAGAGTTTTGGAATTTAGAGAAAAATTTCCAAATAAAATCAAAGGTAAAAATCAATTACAAAGATTCCTAGGATGTCTTAATTATATGGCAGATTTTTCCCTAAATTAAGAACACTTTGCGTACCTCTGTGTCAGAGATTAAAAAAAACCCATTACCATGGACATAAATTCATACTAAAATAGTTAAAGTAGCAAAAGAAAAGATTAAGTCTTTACCTTGTTTAGGAATTGAAAATCCTAAGGCATTCATGATAGTAGAAACGGATGCCTCTGAAGTGGGATATGGAGGTATTCTAAAACATAAATTAGATAATAAAAAACAGTTAGTTAGTTATACTTCAAAAGTTTGGGTAGGATCACAAAAGAATTATTTAACAATTAAAAAAGAAATTCTTTCTATTGTTTTGTGTATTTCTAAATTCCAATACGCTTTGTATAATAAAAAGCTTTTATTACGAGTCGATTGTAAATCAGCTAAAGAAATATTACAAAAAGATGTTCAAAATTTGGTTTCAAAGCAAATCTTTGCTAGATGACAAGGAGTTCTTTATGTATTTGATTTTGATATTGAGTGCATAAAAGGTGATAAAATTCATTACCAGATTTTCTGACGTGTGAATTTCTTACAGGTACACACAAAGATGTCTACAAAAAACCAGTACAACAATTCAATAATCAAAAAATGCAAAGTCCAGAAGATTATGTGATGAGAATCCATCCAAGCAATCTACTCCAAATCCTAATGGGAATATAATTTCTCAACTAAATCCTAATGAGACTAGGATACACAATCCTAATGGAATTAGGATTCACTTATTTATTACAAAGAGAGAGTCCTTATCATGGATTAAGAGCCTTGAAGAAGTGTTCATTGACGAAATTGAAGACCTAGATGGCGTGCTTGGGCTTTACCATTTATAGATAACGCAACTTTTAATTAAATAGGATTTATTTACTTAGTAATAAATTAAGTCCATTAAATATTAATTTGGGCTTATATTTTTGTTTGTTAGTTAATTAATTACTTGGGCCAATTATATTGCATGATAATGGAAAGTAATTGTTTTAAAAAGTAACTTCCTACTTTTTAGGAAAGTTTAGGAAAGTAAACTCCTATATTCTAGGAGCTTAGCTATGTCCTACTTTTTAGCTAGCAAAACACGATTTTGCTTTGCTTGATTTAGGAAACTAGTTAGTTAATTAGTTAGTTAAGAAGTCAAGTTGTAATTGGCTCTCACTAGGGTTTTCTTTTGACTTGGCCGATTTAATCCTTATTTAAGGAGGCCATCATAGTAACATTTTTCTTAGAAAATTAATGAAACCAGATTTTAGCATTGCTAAAGTTAAAAACACTTTCGGTTTTGAAAATCTCGCGAAGCCTTTATTGAGGAGCTATAGGATTTAGCCAACCCGTTCTTGATTTCAAGAACAAGCCAAACTTGTTTGTTTAGTCTCTTTATTACATTGGCTAAATTGATTTGTTTGTAATAACGTTGGGTTTTTTTTTTTAAAAAATAAACCATTGTTAGATAAGTAGTGAGCAAAATACCAATGCTGGGTATACGCAAACGCATTGTTACAAAAGAAAGCGATAAACATGGAGTACTACTCCATTACATGAGTCATAAGTAAATGATGAGATGGACTAAGAAAAATTCTACTCTAGAGCTTTCTAGAGTATGATTTTTTACGTCCCAATCAAGATTTCTATGAAATATCTGTGTTTGAACCCATCCAAGTACATGATTTCCTACCTTTGTTTTGACCATTAATGTCCAAAGCAGATGATGTAGCTCGCCAATTGTTTCTAATATGTGCATCAAGAGAATGTTCTTCACTGAGCCATAGTACCAAACACGTCATAAACGAGATAATGCGGCAGGACCACCTTATCTCACGAAGCACATGATTTCATAAGCAAGATTCAGTTCCAAGATTCCCATATCTAACCATAGATGAATCTATACACACAATCACCAAGTCAGAGCATACGTACGGTTCAAATCCAGAAATTCACCACATATGAATCTAATCACATGAAGTACACATTGCAGTTCAGGATCAGAGTGGAAATTAATCACACTTAGCAGGTGAGCAATTCAGCAAAAATTACCAAGTACATGAAAGGGTTATCATCATCAAGTGGGAAATGGGAGCTCTGCTCTTCCACATTCATTCGCATCAAAGGTTCAACATTCATTGAAGAAATACCAAGCAATTAATGAAGAGTATATGCCAGTTTCAATTCTCCAAATGAAAATTAACCAATGAGAACTATCCTCAAATGAACACACAGATACAAAAAAATTCCAAGTTCATTATTCAGAGCGTGTATCTCGTTCAAGTTCAAAGGGAGCAAATCCACCAAACGAACCTCAACGAAACAATGCAAAACAATACCTTTTTGTTTCCCTTGAATTCTTTCTGCTTTGTTTATGTTTTGTTTCGTTCTTGTTCGAGTTGAATTGTGCAACACAGTCTAAAGGAGTGGAGATTCGAGTGGTCCACGATTCCAAGCATCAGCTATCCTTATCAATTGGTATCAGATCTCACGTTAGTTGCATCAAAATTCAGGTAATCTTTTCCATTTTTTGTGTTTTCCATGTTTTCGCATTTTTTTGTTGAATTTTCTTGTTGTCAAGTTTGCTGCTGTTTTGCGTCTCTTTTGGTGCTGTTATAGAGTAATTCTTGCTGCTGTTCCTTCGTGTCAATTATGCACATTTCTTCGTAATATTGGTGCTGAATTTCGTTTAGTTTTCTTGCTGAAATTTCGTCAAAATCGTCACAAATTTGTTGCCAAAATTTTATGTCGTTTCTTGCTGTTTTTGCTTCATTCTTGTTGCGTCTTGTTCGTGTCTTGTTCTGCTCATTTTCTAGTGTCATTCTTTTTTTGAAACCGAATAGGATTGCATGCTTTAGGATTGAGTTACCAAACGTAAAAAAATATTTAGGGTTAGGGTTTCAAGTTTTAGACCTAAAATTCCAACTTTTTCTTGTCTGTTTTGCTTCATTCTTTTTGCAATTGTCCTTATTTTATTTCTATAATCGTATATCTTTCAGTCAAGTTTTGTTTCATCTCAAAAAGATAAGTTCTTGATCACTTTCTTGAAGTTCTTGATTTTCTTGAATTTCAAAGTTGCATAAAATCGAAATCTTGAACTATATCCTTGTTCCTTGGCATAAATCTTGAAGATTGTCTTTTGTGGCATATTCAAATTCCAATTGGTTTGTGAGTTCTTGTTTAATCTTTGCAGCTGAAAATTGTAAGGTTAAGACAACATAAGACAAAACAAAAACCCTATGTTTTGTCTTAACAACCTTAAAACACTAGGTTGTCTTAAACCCTAGCTTGTCCGAATAAAAAAATAGTGGGCCGATGTTAAAAAAACAAAAAAAGAGCAACATAAAAAAAAAGAAGAAGCCCAGTACAAAAAAAAAATCGGACCAATACAAAAAAAATCGCAGCCCAAAAGAACTAAGTGTTCTTGTTTGTCTCTTTAAAACCACCAAGATTGAAACTGTCATAACGTTTCCGTTACAACTCCGATTTGAGTGATTCAAGTTGCCAAATTCTTGAATTTCTGTCTTGTTTCTATTTTGCTTAGTTTTAGTAGCTAAATCAACTTATACCCCTACATGTTCTAAATACTCTTTTCGGTTTCTTGCCTAAAATAATCTAATTAATTTATCTTGTGTTTGTCTTTATTGATTGAACTTGTTAGTTGAGACTTGTTCCTTTTGTCAACGAATTGATAGGCCTTTATAGATTAGGTGATCCATTAATAAGAGTGTAGTTAGGGTATACATTAAAAGAGAAAAGCTACTTATAAAGAGTGGTGTGTACCTACTAACCAAAGTGAGAACCCGTGAGGAGATATATTGTTTTCTTGCTATTTTTCACTAACATTGCAAGTACAATGGAGGGTGGTGAACATAAAGTACCCCAAGGAGAACAAAAGTTCACTAATATAGTGATTCGAAGAATCCTTAATGCACAACCACAAGTTGATGATGATTTTATCCAGCTTGAAAATATCTTTCACACATGTTGTATGGTTAAAGATAAAATTTGTAATGTAATAATTGATAGTGGAAGTTGTACTAATGTGCCAATTACTCTACTTGTCAAGAGGATGAATTTGACTTGCAGGAAACATCCAAAGCCATACCGACTTCAATGGCTTAGTCAATCGTCCGAAATAAGAGTGACCAAGAAAGTAAATGTTCCATTGAAAATTGGTAATTATGTTGATGAAGTATTATGTGATGTTGTTCCAATGGAAGCCGGTCATATACTTCTTGGAAGATCTTGGCAATTTAATAGAGATGTTGTTTATCATGCCAAGAAGAGCTACTATGCCAAGAAGAGCTACTACAGCTTTAAACACAAAGGCAAAAAGTTCAACATTAGAGCCTTAAATCCGTCCCATGTCTTTGAAGACCAATCAAGAATTGCCAAAGCTTGTAGTGATATGAGTGATCAAGAAGCAAAAGAAAATAGTGAACAAGAGAAACAAAAGAAGGTAAATACTAGCTTAGGTCGAGAACTTGTAATTAAGAGTGAGAAAGGCCGAGAGTTAGTTAGTTTTAAAACTTGTTGTTTTGCTTCTACAAGTGAGATGGAGAGATTATTGAGAGCTAAGCAACAACATCTTGTACTTATGAATTATAGCGTTCACGATTTTTATTGCTTGTTGCCTAGTTGTTTTGTTTTGCATATTTATGGAGTTCCTAGACATCTAATGGAGTTGTCAACAATGGAAGGAGTCCAATCTGCCATGACTTGTTTCCCGCAAGGTAAGCAGGGTAACTTAGGTAAGTTATCAATTGATTTTGATCTTAAAACTGTTAATAATTTTGTTGCTATCAATTCGGTTGAGCTGCAAAGTTTTCAATCTGTTTTTAATCAATTTCAAAAGCTTTCCTACACTTTTCAACAATTGTTTTAAAATTTTGTAAATTGTGTTTTCGAGTCTAAACTCACATGTTTTCATTAGCAAAGTGACTTACATAATTCTTCAATGGTTACATCAAAATACTTTGATTTCAATGAATCTATGTATAGCTTGTTTTCATGTTATGTTGCTTATTTAGTACATGAGTTACAATATGAAATTCAAATTTATAATTTCGAACAAAACCAAACCCTTGTGTGTTCTAATCCAAGTGTTAAATATGTTGATTATACTTTCTGGAATAACCTTTGTTTTGATCATTTGGTTCGTGAATTTATTCAAATTGATCAAGATCAAAGAGGTACTTTAGTAGTTCAACACTTGTTTGGTAAGTTATCTAAGTTCCTAATTTCTTTTCGATTCCAAAAGGTAAAGTATTGCGTTTACTTCTATGTAATAGATAGTTTACATTCTGTCTCTAATATTTGGAATTGTATTTTCATATTTGATAACTTAAGCATGTTTGCAAAGAGTTTAAAACTTATTTATTGTGATTTACATTTAATCAGGGATGTATATATATTTAATTGCTATGAATATTCTTATGAATTCTTGGATAATATTTGTAATTACATTAATAAATGTTTGAGTCATTTTCTTACTTTACATACTAAGGTCGTTAATTTTTATGTTAGTGTTTGTGTGTCCATGCATGTTGTTTGGAAAATCATTTTGAATATTTTCGTATTGTCAAAAACACTATATTATCTTTACGAATTAAATTTTGTGATGCATATCGTAATAGGTTTTCTGATTTGCATTTATTACATGGTGTATATTTGCATAATTGTTATGAATTTTCTTTCCAATGTTGTGTTTTTCATGACTTTAACATTTTGTCTCATGCACAACTTGTTAAAAATAATGATTCCTTATGTGTATTAAGCATGAATATATATTCTGCCCGATCAATTCTTTTGGTGATAGAAATTCATGTAACGTATTGTTCTAGCTTATTGAATTTTTGACAAGCGTGTCGTTAACCTTGCAATTTTAACCCTAAACTAAGGTAGTAGCAATTAGTAGGGTATCGTATCCACAGGGAAGGTGAAGTGGTTTCAAGAATCCAGAAAATTGTTCTCATGTTGTCACAAAATTAAGTTCGCGCTAGTGTGAATTAAAAGAATGTAATTTCAAACACAAGGAATAAAGTGTAAATCAAACAAATGAAAGTGATGCTCTAGAGTTCCGGAGCTAGATGAAAAGGCATTTAGACACCTATACGGTACAACGAACATGCAAGCTGAACAAGAGGGGAACTAAGTCACCTAAAGTTTTAACCCGAAGTTAGCATGGCGACCACACTACAACTTAAGGCTCCTTACACCTTCCTCTCCTATAGCGAGGCCTGAGAATGGCGATTTCAAACCGCAACGTCCCAATCCGCTATTCCTAACAAGTTTAACATTCAATTCCTAGATTCTTCCCATGTCGAGGCCTGTACCTGGGGTCAAATGTACTCGTTAGCAACAAAGCATTTCTTTTGCACTTTTATCTCATGATTTCGTAACCTAAGATCGGCATGGTGACCGCATCCTAGAAGACTAGCTTACTAAGCAAATTAAAAGACTTGATTCAAAGAAGAAGTTCTCATTTCACAGAATTCACAACAAGATTCATAGTATTGATCTTATACTCAGTATGTCAGCCGCAGTTAAGTTCAATTCAACTATTCCAGAGTGATCGTGTGAAAATTCAACCAAATTGCACAATCAAAACAATATATGAATCATTTCTTCATAAATTATGTTCATTGCACCGTAGCAAGGCATCTAAAATGTATTATCATCCATCGGAACCCTAGATCATCAATCGATTAGGCAGAAAACAACTTTCTCATCTCAATTTCATCAATTCGCAACATTAACAAACTCAAATCCATTCAATTGGAGGATTTTACCGATCAAAGTGTAGAGAAATGTCAATTCCGTCGTCAATTGAGAATAAGAAAGCAATTTCACAGAAACGATCGTGATCGCTATTGGTTCACAATTCCTAGAGAGAGAAACTAGAGAGAGAAAAATGAAAAGAGAAAAATATTCCCGCTCAAAAGATCAAAAGTCAGTTTTTAGAATCTAGAATGATCTCTCCGTTCTAGTCTAACTAGATCCTCTATATATAGAGGATACAAAACGTAAATAGTATGCAAACGTAAAATAGATGCAAAATTACAAAATCGCTACTACAAAATATCTCATGTTCATACATCATCTTGATCATTGTACTGCCTCACGCCCTCAGTCCATGGCTCTCCATGCCTCTGTCAACATTACCATATCTCTGAGCCTTCCATGTCACGCCTTTGTAAAGCCCTGCAAAAGAAACATCACGTTCCAACACTTAGCCAAAATTGTCACCATGAAAATCAAAACAACCTTGCGATGCATCGCCAAGATGTATCGTAGTGTTGTTGCTTCATAACCACGATGCATCTAGGCGATGCATCATGGACAAGTCCTCACAAGCGCGATGCATCGCTAAGATGCATCGTGGACAATTCCATTTTCCTTGCGATGCATCGCCAAGATGCATTGGAAGGCAACCGTGCATGTGTGCAAATAGAGTGTTGTGTAGTGTGCTAAGAATGACTTGTGAAGTGCATGTGTTGTGTGAGGGAACTACGTTTGTGTAATGTATGAGCTGTGTTTTGTGAGTGAGGTGTGTGTTGTGAGTGAGATGTGTTTTGTGACTGAGAATGTGCATGAAATCGTGCACAAGTAGTGTGGCTAGTAATGTGAGTGATGCTAGAATAAACTGTGATTGTCAACCAACTTCTGGCCCTGATGCTTTGTGAATTTGGAAAGGTTCAAAACATGACAGTTGTAGCGCCAAGGCTTAGCTTTCCATAGCCCTTTGAATCACTCAAATCGGATCTCGATTAAAAATGTTACGCCCCGAATACCGAAGTGTGGCAAGGTAAGCGCGATGCATCGTGGGTTTAAAGACTAAGCTTGCGATGCATCGCCGAGTAGTTGCTTTCACAGCGATACATCGCCCACTTCACACTAGAATTATATCTTCGGGTCAAAATGAGAGTTGTAGAGCTTCCTTCTGTCTTTCCATAGGTTCAAGACTCAACATAGTTGAAAGTCTGTAGCTCAAGATATCAACAATCTCCCGACATGTAGTAGAAAGCTCAACATTCAAAACCCTAAAGAGGTGATCACTAGTTTGTCCCCGTTTCTCATATTTGCACCCAAAATTAGAAGTAAGTTAAAACATAAGGATTAAATTACACTCAACGAGTTTTCCAGAACACCTAGGATCTCATCATTCAGACTCGTATCGAAAGAGTTACACTCAACTGAAGTAGCACTACCATTCTGCCCAAAACCCAAATGAACATATTATGGCATTCTTCAAACTCCAATCACTTCATATCAAACTTTTTAAGTTCTTTTCTCGTTCTTAAACATCGACACACATTTTTAAGTTCTTTCCTCATTTAATCATCATTTTTTGTCTTTTTCACCATTTTAGCACGCCCAAGTTGCAAGCCACATAAATGCACACAATGGCACAAAGCACTACACAATTGCATGAAAAATAAGTCAAAAGACAAGTGAAATAACACATATAAGTTGGTATAAAACCAACTTATCAATTTCTCCCCCACTTGAACTCTTGCTTTCCCTCAAGGAAGATCCACACTTTGTATATGTTAATCACCTTTGCACTGGACCTTGCTCCCTTGTCCAACATGTTCTTGTCTGAGTTCATCAAAATATTTTCACACACACAAAACTTTGCAAAAGTTATTGTCTCCAAACTAACAAATTTCAACACAAATTATTAACCAAGGCACGATGAATAAAGACCAAAATGTCATGAGTGCAAGTGTGTGCCGAGGAATACCTATCCACTTATCCTTTTTGCATACATTCCCTCTTTGTTTCAAGAACATCTCATTGCATAAACAATCACTTTATCCACACATAAGAACTCTTAACACACAAGATCAATGGTCGCGCACATTGGTGCTACTATTGATTGATATCATTTCCTTTTGCACTTTGGTGCATTCGCTTATCACACAAATTGGTGTGTTTGCATGGGTCTTGTGGCTCTTTTTTCCCACTTGTCCGCCTGGGTTTTATGGCTATTTTTTCCCAATTAAGCTTGCCAAGGGCATTTCGACTTTTCATTCCCAATTGCCAAAGGCTTTTTCTCCATATCCTTTCTTGTGTGACTAAAAAGTTCCTAGATGTCTTTAAGGGACTATGTATGCACGAGCATCCAAAACACCGAAGTTATGCATATCATCAAGAACAAATTGAACCAGATTCCTCTTATGTCAGATAGTGATTTTTGCATGGCATATCTATCTTACTTTAACATGATGCCTTGCCCAACAAAATGTACCAATTTCTTCAAGTTTGGAATCACATAAAAAAAATTTCATGCAATATAAAGAAGAAAGTTGATGAACTCCAATTCGAACAAAGCACACAAAAGAGAAAAGGCGTAATACAAAGGACATATTTCATTAAACATACCCTGTTTTCTTCCATTACACATGACAACTTACTCATAACTCATTCAATTTCGCCCTCACATCTTAAACATTTATTCCAACATAACACTCACATTCAAGACTCAATCCTAACACACTAGACACATTAAAACATACCACACTCTCAAACTTGAATTCCATACTTCCAAACACTTCTCACAAAACACACTTCACAGAACTGCAACAATTTATATTAAACTTCAACGAAACTCGCCACAGACTTCAAAATCCAAACTCAGAATAACTCCACAGCACAATACATCTTTTAGGCTCAGGAAAATTTCTACACATTAGAAGAACTTCAAAAACCATAATCCCCCATAATCAACACAAGGCACCCGCATGCGAAAAAATTTCAGCCCAACTTTCAGCAAATCCCAACAATTGGAACAGCAAAAACAACACGGCAACTTCCTCAAACATTAAGCCAATCATAATGCAAAAACAAACCAACAAACAGCATCACCTTCCATCCCCCCACACTTGAAGCATACATTGCCCCCAATGTAAAAATTAAGAAGGAGGGGCTCCCTAGGAAGATGATGGTGCTGAGGAAGAAGGGGGCGAGAATAAAGCCGTTATGGAAAAAGAAGGACCGCTAAACGGCTGCGCCACCGAATGGAAAGGTCCATGAATTGGTCCTTGTAGGGATTCACCTGTTCCAAACATTGGAATCCTTGTATGTGGCATGAATTCAGGATCCATCCTGAAAGTAGGAGTGGGAGGCATCGATGGGATTTGACCAAATGTTGGCAATAGATTGAGAGAAAGAACATAAAAAAACCCCCGGTGGAAGCTCATGAATCGCGCCACTGATAACATCCCTCGTTAGATTAGAAATACGGTAGCTGGCTAATTGTGTAGACCATGGAGTTGGTTTGGGAGGTCCAGAGTCAGAATGACAATACACTGTCATCTTATTGCAGTGATCTAATTTCATCTGCATCTTCAGCTGCCTATGATACAATACTTCAAACTATTGCTGGGCAATGGAAGACATATCATCTAACTTTGTCACCATCGTCGAAGCATGTGACTCCCAACCATGTTGCATATTATTCATCATGTCGTGCATGCTGCCCAATCGCTCATCCAAAACTTTGAACAGAGTATCCACCGATTGCTGGAAGTTATTAAGGGAACTGTGGAATGAACTGAAATCATATGGGTAAGGTTGTTGCTCTGACTGGTTAACATGGATAGGAAGCTCAGACTCATCTCGGGAAACACCAGACTCAATGGCTTGAGCTTTTACCAGCTTACGATCAAGCTTCAAATATTTTTTATACAAATAAGGTGCAATAGGTAACTTAGTTTTCCTCCAGTCTCCTCCCATCACATCACTCACTCCCTGAGCTTTGCACAACTTCTCAAGAAGCACCGAAAAATAAATTGTAGAAGTGTCCTCCTCAATGCACACTTTAATGTAATGGAGAATGATTTGGCCAACATCAGTGGACCGTCGCCCCCTTATAGCTGAATCAGGTATAATCGTTTCCGCAGAACCTCGGTCACCTGAGAGCTAGGCATAAGTCTCGAAAGGACAAACATTAACCACAATTTGACGTCACAATGCAAAAACTGATGTCGAACATGTTTATGTCTGCCAAACTTGTTTACCACCCACTTAGCACCAGGATGTGCTAGCTCATTCAACAATTCTTGGTCAGCATCTTCATCCTCTGGTCATTGGAAAGGATCTGTGGGGAAGCTAGCATGTGCTCATTGATCAAATCACTTGTAATCATAACCCAGACTCCTCGAACATAAACAGCTCCGTCATCATTTGGAAACCTGCCATTCGCATAAAACTCCCGGGCAATACTCACATTGCAGAAGTCAAGTGCACTAGTTAACTTTTGGTCAAATTTATGAAACTGCATCAACTTCTTGAAAGGTCCTTTCTCAACCATAAAGGCGCGTTCCAAATGCAACTTCTTGACCGGTAACCCTTCCTCCTAAAGAGCCTGTGCCTTGGCATTAATCCATAATGAGGGTGTGGAGATGCCCTTTCGTTTATGGGGATTGGTGGTTGAATTGTGACTGCTGGAGGGTTCTCAAAAATGGGTAGATCCTCAGGAAAGTATTCTAAATCTGAATCCGTGTTCACCCGACCTTTGCCCTTGGCTTTCCCTTTTCCTTTTGAGCTCTCACCTTTTTTTCGGAGCCATATCTATAATAATCAACCATAAAAAAATTAATGTCTCGTTTAACAGCTTAGACAAAAACTCTAGACCTCAAAACCAAATTCAAATATTAGATCATATGCAAGAATAATGGTTGAATCCAAAATACTCAATCACCATCTAATTACATAAACATAACCCTTCATCCAAACTGTACATAACCGTTAAAACATCTCATGCCACCAACCTGTGACAACTAGAACAATTACCCAAAACAAAATTTCAGCTTCACCCCATCCACAAAACTGAGAAAATGACATGCAAAGCAGGAAGAATTAGCCAAAAGTTAAAGAATCGAAGTTGTAGAGCAAGATTCTAGCTGAATATAGGAACTAGAATCACCCAATGTGGACTACAAATGAGTTAATTATGCACAAAATACCGAGCAGTATCAACTGCGCAGATTCAGCAATTTCTCATACAACAATTTCCAGTATGCACATCACTTTGTCTTCTAAAATGGACCATGTTTTAATCACAACTAGAAACAGTGCACAACAGAAACATTGTAGGCCATCCTCTTAGCTAACTTCTCTCACTGGAATCAACTCATTTGGACATCCCATTTGCAAGTTATGACCAATTTACAGAGATATGTCAAAACTGAAACCTTTGATGAAATCATCTAAAGCTTTCCCCCACACTTAGCATGTACTTTACATTTGAACAAGCATCACTATATTCCATTGACTCATTATCTCTTTCAACTTAACAACATTATTTTCATGCTCATACACTCACCCACAATTCTTCATACAAAGAATTAAATCCATCAAATTGACATTTAAGGGAACCGAAAACGTACCTTGGTTGAGAGTACAAAGCAAGAACTTGAAGAAAGTAATAGAAAATGAAAAGAGACAATTAATGGTAAAGAGAGCTTGAGCATATTGCCGACTTGTAAGCTCTACTCGTGAAAAGTTTGCCTTTATAATTCACAAAGCTGGACTATCACAGCCACTTGGTCAAAGCATATTCAATATTAGCACCAACCAAACACAAGAAAACAAGCACAACACTCCAATTGTGGGACCCCACTTCATTCAATTGCATGAAATAAGCTCCCTTCACCATTAACACATGACACACTACCCTCACATTATATACAAAACAAAATATCCCCCACAGCCTTAAGTCAATTCATGCTCCCTTCAAAACTTCAACCGACACACCAAGATAATGTAGCTTTTACTACATTTCAACTTTTGAATCAATTTCAATAATGAACAGAATGGTAGCTCGGCTCATCATAAATGCATGTGTTTGAATGCCGAAATAATGCAAGCTCATATAATAAAGATTTAACAACCACCTCGTCTTGATATCCCTCATTTTAATTTGTGCTCAGCTTTTCAGAACAATTAATCATGATCAGAGAAGGTAGAATTCAACATCATCAATTCGTTTATGCAAATCCCTAATGCTGATTAGAATCATGCTCATTAAGCATAAACACACAAATTCCACCAATTAAAAAAAAACTAGTCTCATGAAAAAAAATATCATCACAACAAAAAAACTAGTCACATGAAAATATCATCACAACATGTTATCCTAACATCACTACTACATTAAACACTAAGTTCATCATGGAAATTGCAATTTCATATAGCATAATCTTCAAATCACACATCCCCCCCACACTTGCATAAAGTCACAGTCCCCGAGGCAGAAAAAAATCAGTAAAGGAACCTGGCCTTTTACAATCCTCGGGAGAGTCTTGCTGCCCTTTCTTCCTCCAAATAGTCAGGCCATTGAGGTGTTCCCATTAAGCCCAAGGACGGTGGAGGAGCTGCAGTGGAAGTGAGGTCAATACCCTTACCTCTGGCCATTTCGGTTAAAAGAACTGGGAAGAACATTGGTGCAAATTCAATTCATTGTGCACGTCGTATGAACCCAAGAATTAATTTACCAATGTCAATTGAGAAACCTTGCTGAATAGCATAAATCAAGAGAACTCTTTCCCGTGACGCTATGTTAACCCGGTGAGTAGGCAGGAGCTTGGAGTTGATAAAGAGCAACCACATCTTTGCCTCAGCAGTCAGATCACTTATGGGTACATATAATGCCTCATTTCTTGCGTTTCTTATCCAGGTAGTGCCCGGTAGAGCCACAGCTGCCAATAAGTGATCTGTGTTTTCCACCCTCACCAATCGGCTGTATGTATCACCGGGGTAGTCGGGCAGGAGATAATGCAAATTGATGCTGTGGCGATTCACCTTCAGATATTTTCCTCGCAAAAACACAGAGTAGATACTGTCGGCCTTTGAATTGACATAGAACTCGTGAACAGTCTCCATATTCACATCCGTGTGTGTCCTTGTGAAATGAGTCCAGTTATGCTCTCTAATTAACTCCTCAAACCTGCGGGAGGGGGCTTCAAATGTTCTTTCGACGATGACGTCTCTGTTGATCATTTGATAGTACAAACTCTCCGCACTAGCATTGATAAACTGTGGAGAATTAGCCTGGTCATAATCAATCACCATTGCCTCATCAGCCGAATAAGAAAAAGAGGAAGATGAGGTAGTTCCCAGATCCTCACTAAAGATTGCATATTCATAAGGATTCTAATGGGGAAAGTATGCCATCACTTACAGTGCAACCTCACACCGATTTGCATGCAAAGTAATGTTTCTCGGCTGAAAGGAAACACTATCATAGAATGCAGGCTAGTAAGCAAGGTGTAAGGTATTTGTAATGAAGATGTGATGCACAGGATAGTCCACAAGAGCTAAAAAACAAAAACATGTGATTGACACTAAAGGACAATATAAGACACAAATGTTGTTCGCATGCAAACAATCATTCACGGATGTACTTAGCTATCTAATCATATGAGTATTTTTCAAGGCAACCTCACGGGGTGTTCGTCTTTTACCTTAATTGCCAAAACTGCAATGTAAGCTTACCCCCTGCTGGATAGCCGAGTCTTCTTCGTATGAATAAAATGCCTGCTTCGTGACTAGCCTTCCACTGCAGCTGAAAAAAATACATTTAACACTTTCAATAAAAAGGTAGATGACATGAGCTGTCGTGGGCTCGTCAATTTAACTCAGACTCAATAACTCTTTAGAAGTAGTGAGTGGGGATCGTATCCTCAGGGAGAGTTGTGTGTGTCCTAAACTTGAAACTGATAGTAAACAACAAGGAAAATAGTGTGACAGAGACAGATGTAAGGAATTGAAATATCAACTACACAAAATCTGACCAAAAACAAATTAATTAATAGCAACAACTAAACTCAATTGTAATCAAGAAAGACTAAGCGTATTGCCTTGAGGGAGATTCATTCAATATGGATCTGTACTTGTCATCATCGATGTGTGTGGTTATGTGAGGAGACTTAGCTGCTAGTGATCTAGAATCGATCTACCGGGTGGTTCTCAAGATTTCTATTTCACAAAACCCTTGAGCTTCCCTTGGTAGGCCAAGCCTTCGGTACTCACTTAAATTCCCAGATCTCTATTATGTGAATTAACCCTAGTCCTATCCTCAAACCCCTCCCTTGGTAGGGTAGTTGTTTAATTCAAGCATTCAGATCTCATCACATTAATCATCTCAAGTCTTTCCATTAAATTGATTCCACTTGCCATAGGTTACTGCACAAACAAATTCACACAATAAGCATACCTTGAGACTTACATAAATTCAATTCCCGATTCAAATCATGTTATACCCAATTATCTTTGGTAGACCCACACCGATCTCAGTGGGTACCGCAGATCGAGTATGGATTTTGGTGATTTTGTAAAAGCCCATCAAATTAAACATGACGAAACAGATATTGAATAAATTCACAGATCAATCGTTACAAATATCTCAGACAAGTTAAGATCCACATCTATGAAATCCCGAAGACAATACTGTGAAATTAGCCGATCATGTTGATCGGCTTTAACCCACAAATTACAAAAAGTAGAATAGGTAATAAATCTATGGTGTTCTCTCTCTTCTTTGCAATTGTGCCTTTTTCTCTCGTGTTCTTTTGCAAAAATCTCTCTCGCTCAAATATCCTCCTCCTTGCTCTCCTGGTTAGGGCGGCTTCATTTTCTTTTATACGTTCCTCTCTTCTTGTAGCTTGATCTTGACCGCTCAGCTTTCTTTCTCGCTCTATGGTTTGTCCACTTGTCCCTGGAAAATGGCATTCAGATAATAAGTGAGATCGCGTGGTCAACCCATGACTTAAGCATTACGAATTATGGATGCAAAACTCAAACACCTAGTGCATATATAAATCTCTGTGGCTATGCCTAATGTTTCTTTGCGAATGTTTTGTGCTGTACCTTGTGTATACAAATGTGTGTGCGAATCCTGAGTGCAAGAGTGGGTGTGTGTGGAGTGTGTGTGTGTGCGTGGACGGGCGCTTGTGCCCGTCCGTGCATGGTGTGTGCATGTGTGTGGGGACGGGCGTGCGTGTATGTGAGAGGGATGTGTGCTAGTGAGTGAGTGATGTGCAAGAGTG
Source organism: Ophiorrhiza pumila (assembly GCA_016586305.1). Taxonomy (NCBI): domain Eukaryota; kingdom Viridiplantae; phylum Streptophyta; class Magnoliopsida; order Gentianales; family Rubiaceae; genus Ophiorrhiza; species Ophiorrhiza pumila. The sequence goes on along the minus strand of BLIW01000007.1, from coordinate 21,080,930 downwards.
TTGTGTGCTTGTGTGCTTATTTGGTGATGCATGATTAGTGTGTTCCGTTTTCCAGAAAATCAATAACACATTGAATGTATTGCACAATACTTGAAAACAACTAAGCAATTTCCATATCATGAACATCATGGCATACAAATTGTTCATCAAGTACCATTTTCACCAAAAGTACATACAAACGTTTAAGCAAAATGAAGCAATAAGTCGGTGAAACTATGACTTATCAACCCCCCACACTTAGACCTTTGCTAGTCCCGAGCAATGAATTTCAATTACACACTCTCATTCATTTTCACAATCAACACTTCCAATATCATCATTATTCCTCCATTCCATGAAATTTTAGCATGCAGAAGTAAAAACTCAGTAGCACAAGTTCGCCATCCATTGAGTCACATCAATTGAAGAATGAGGTGCAACGAATAAAGACCAAATCGCCAACGTGCTGTGTGTGCTGAGAGTTTCTCATGTCCCTTTATCGCATCTATGCAGAGAACTCAAGTAGACACTTAGTAAAGAACTTTTTGCACTACAATCTTGTTGTCCACACACACCAACACTTCAACATGAGAGCTACCATTTGTCTAAGCTAAGCTCACTAGGGTTTTCCCCTTGGGTTTCCCCCTTATTCACTACGCATTAGTGCTTATTGTTGATGTCGCACTTTGGTGCTTGGCTGCCAGGGTTTTGTGGCTATTTTTCCCTTTATTCCCATTTGGCTTTTCTTTCTGTTCCCATCTCAATTCTCAAACATTTCATGTTCGTGTGTGTCTTCAATAGACTATATATTCAAAATGCAAAAAGAAGTGTTTATGAGTAGAAGGCACATACACATCAAAAGATTCAAGAGCTCTCTCCTATGTCAAAGTGTTGGCGTTTCTATCTTACCTTGACATCGCGCACTTTATCAAACAATTGTTATGAAATAATCTGGATTATGGAACAGCAAAATTTTCACATGCATAAAATAAATAACATAACGATGGTATTGGAGGTGTTGGCTTGAGACTCCATTTCCACCTTTCAACAAACATCCCATATTCATTATAATTGAAAATGAACCACAGCTACATCCATGACAAGGCCACTGCCTTTCATACTTTCTCACCGACAACATTAAATCACACCAATTATATGATATCAGACATCTTTTCTAACCTCTCAACCAACAAGAACCACAGTAGAATAATTTCAAACAACATCACAAAGTCTCACAGACCCTTACCTCACACTTCTTCCATTGTAATTTTAAAGCATACAATACATCACACTTCCAGCATCATGAATTAAACACACACACACAAACATTACGAACTTACATAACCTTAGCATCAACTCAAAATAGAAATAGCTCACAACCTCAATAACTCAAAAAATGAACGGCATCAGTAACGCAGACTACAAACAGCACCTATAACCCTGAGAATCACAACCCAAAAATTAGACAGCATCAACAACCCAGAATTTAACCCTCCACACTCTTCACACTCCCCCCACACTTGTATTATGCAATGAAATCAATTGGGGATAAAAGGAAAAAAAACACTGCCCTGTTTAGGTGCCTGGTGGAGGCGGTGCAGTGGAAAACCGAGAAAAGCCAGGAAATGGAGCATTCATGCTTCCGATGTTGGGATTATTGTTGTAGTTGGATGTGTTGCTCCTCGGGTGCATATTGAAGTTGGAGGAGCTATTCCCTGGATGCACACTGCCTCCATGCATCACTACTCTCCTCGAGGTGTCCACGACCATCCTCTGCGTTTCCAACTCCTCCATTGACGGGAAATACGAATTAGGACCCCTTGATTGGTGGTGATAGACCATCATCAAATTTAGATTATGAACTCCCATTTGGCATTGATTCAGTCTATCCTCCATTTCTGACCATTGACTGTTATGTTCCTGTACCATCGAATCCAACTGAGTCTCCACACTCGTCTGAAAGTTGCCCCACCTTTCGTCCACGGCATCCAAGTGGCGGATCACTGAATTGTGCTGTGCTGTCACGGAAGCTTGAAGATCCGCCAGGGCATTTTGCGTTGGTGCGAAATTAGTGAAAACTTGGGCTGGTTGCATGTTGAGAGCTTGTTGTTTTGCCTCCTCTTCTATTTCCTCAATTTCTGGGTTTGCTTCTTGATTCTCTCTAGCTTCCTCTTCTCTCCTTTCTATTTCTGCTTTCTTCACTTGTTGATAATTTCTCAGGTGACCATCCCTAATTGGACCCATTGATGTTTTACAATCCTCACTTGGGGCGTTTCGTATTCCTTGCTTAACGGCATACTCATACAGAAAATGAGGGAAGAACATGGCTTGGTTGTCATCTGCTATGGCATGATTAATGTGACTTATGACAAACTTCCCAAAGTCCACTGTAAGCTTGTTCTTTATGGCATAGATTAGATACACTCTATCCCTGGCAATCTTTATGTTGTGAGTCATTGCATGATTCTAGAGTTAACGAACAGAAGCCATGTTTTTGCTTCGGCAGTCAAATTTTTTAGCATAACATGTTTCGGGTGACCGTGATGAGTTCTCACCCACTCCGATCCAGGAAGTGTCACTACTTTCAGTATTGTGTCTGGGTTTCCCACCTCGCTTAGCTCACTTAATTCATCTTTCTGATAATCCTTGAGGTCATAATGCTTGTTCACAATCTGACTCGACAGCTTAAAATACTTGCCCTGCACATACACACCTTTTGCCTTGATGTTTTTCGCATCCATTCCGGCTGCATTAGCATAAAATTCTCTTGCAATTGCCATATTACAATTCCGAGGAGCCACTGTCAACAACTGCCAACCGTAACTTATGATCGTGTCGGTGTAAGGCTTTTCTGTAATCGAGCATGGTCTTTCGATGTGTATGGGCCTTACAGCAAAGTCACAAAACTTATCTTGAGCTGCCTCATTGACAAAACGTGGTACAGGCGAAGTTTTCCTTTTTTTCTGTTCAGGGTCCAGTTCCTCTCCTCTTTTGATTTCGTCCGGGAAATATTTCTCATCAGAAGAGCTAGATTCATCTATCAAATGCGTGGGAACGATAATTTTTTCCTTTCCTTTTTGGCCTCTCTGAGCTGATGTTGAAGTTTGACCAACTTTCCTTGGAGGCATGGTACCTACAAAATAATATCCCATATCAATTGTTGGCATAAACATTTCATATCTCCTCAGAAACAGATCAACATTCATTTAGAACTCCTTCCACACTTAATCCATTCACTCGTGTATACTTGAAAGATACACTCACACTTTGTCTATCAACATAGTACGTGACTGCATTTCACTCATCACAATGAAGTTCCAACATTAAGACTCACGTTCAAAACACATTACACGGGGACATCATACATGGTTATGGAAGCTTGACATGAATTAAACATAGCAAATCGTTCCTTTTTCATGCTTAAGGATCATTTTCTTCGAAAGTGTTCAAATGGCCATTTTCATAGCATTGTAAATCGATTTGGACATTGTGCCAAGATATCTGCTTGCATGACCAATTTAAACACCAACAAATTCACAGGGGATGGAAATTTTGACATTTACACTTATTCACAATTTAACCCAAACAGTCGAGTATACTTAACCATTATACTTACAATTCATCATGAACATTCTCACAAACATTACTACTCACGTATTTCTCATTTATGCACTATCTACTCAACCGCTAATTCAAAGCCATTCACACACCATCAATTTCACTTTCAATTCCAAACCATCAAGACACGCCTAAAAAAATTCATGAATTTTCCAAGATAAAATCAACAAATGCACAAGATGGGGGGTCTTACTTGTTTGGAGATTAACCTACTAAAATGCAAAGCAAAAGGAATAAAGCTTGTGCAGCCCTTTGGTCTTTGAAATGGATTTCGTCCACTTCCTTGTTCTTCTCCCTTGGCCGAATTCTACTGGAAATCCATGCAAAAGATGTTGAATGTGTTCATGTATGTTCATGGCATTTAGAGATAAAATTCCCATGCAAGAATCGGCCATGCTTAGACTAGAAGACAAATGCCATGTGATTGCACTAGAAGACAAACGGCTAGGTTACGAAATGCATGCAAACAAAATTTGTTCAATCTAATCACTCATTTCCTTGCATTATTTGGCCGCTTGACTACTTTCACTAATAAACAAAATCGGTGGCCCACATTTCATCATCTTATCACCATTTTACAGAACCATTTTATGCATTGTTCATTTCCTCTACACAATTTTGGTAATGGCACTCAAATTGCAAGTGGGAATGTTGTGTGCAGTGATAAATGTATGCATGACTCATTTCCTATTTTTCTGCAGCTGTTTCTCCTCCGTGGATGATTTGATTCTTCACTGAAAGGCTCAAAGAAAATTAATCAGTACACGTTATCTGGAATCAAGATGGAAAATATATAAGCTTAGAGATTTGATGCTCAGAAGAATCAAATATTTTTCTCTGTATCACATCAAGCAGTTCATATCACGCAGTTCTGGATTTTTATTCTTGTCCTCTAGTGATGTAAAGAATATTCTTTGCATCTTTTACCTGTCAAGACCCGTGACATCTGGATGAAATATTTCCAGCTTCCTTGTAATTTTGCCTTCATTTTGTGCGCACTTTCACTTCAGTTGTTTCAGCTCCCACTTCTTGTTCACCAGCTTCCCTATACATGTTGAGAGATGAGAAGAGAGGTTCAACCATTTATTGGAGTAACGTAACTACTAAAAGAAAACGAAACATAGACAAGAATTAAAATGATTGGGTTGCCTCCCAACACAGCGCTTGGTTTACTGTCCTCAGCCAGACATAGAAAAGTTTCTGTCAAGATGATGGATCATCAAGGAACTGGGCGTGTCCCTTGTCCTCCACAGCAGATCTAAAGATTTTTACTCGATGTCCATTAACCTTCCAACATGCCCCAGAAGCTTCATTTTGCACCTCAACAACTCCATATGGGAATATCTTGGTGATGGCGAATGGTCCAACCCATCTGGATTTCAGCTTACCAGGGAACAATCTCAGCTTGGAGTCATATACTAGCACTTGTTGTCCCACTTCAAATTCCTACACCTTGATTTTGGCATCATGCCACCTTTTTGTTCTCTCCTTATAGAGGCTGGCACTGACATAAGAATTCTACCTAAATTCGTCCAATTCATTCAACATCATCAGTGACTCTTGAGCTTAATTTTTGTCCATGTTGAGTTTCTGTACTGCCCAATATGCTTTGTGTTCTAACTCAACTGGCAAGTGACATTCTTTCGCAAATACAAGTCTGAATGGTGAGGCTCCACAGTGCGTCATCCAGTTTCAAGGACCAATCCTTCCTTCCAGAGTTCACTACCTTCTCTAGTATCCTCTTAATCTCCCTGTTGGAGACTTCAGCCTGTCCATTTGCTTGCGGGTGGTATGCTGTAGAAACCTTATGTTATACCACGTATTTTGCCAAGAGAGTGTTAAAGATTTTGTTACAAAAATGGATTCCTCCATCACTGATGATGGCTCTTGGAGTTCCAAACCTATTAAAAATGTTTCTTTTAACAAATCTCAGTACACTTCGACTGTCATTGTGTGGCATTGCTGCAACTTCTACCCACTTAGACACATAATCAACAGCAACAAGTATGTATTCATTCCCACAAGATCGTGGGAATGGCCCCATGAAGTCCAACCCCAAACATCAAACAAGTCCACTTCCAATATGTTGTTGCGAGGCATCTCATCTCTACTGGATATGTTTCCCACACGTTGGCTGTTGATAGGCTAGTCGTATCACCTCAACAAATACCCTAACACTATTATAGTAGGTGAGAGGGAAAAAATGTGGTGTGCAAGTGAGTGCCATACCATGACCTTGGGTCATGGTGGTGTATAATATGTCCAGTTAATAGCACTTTGCCAACTCCCTCACACTTGGCATTTAAGAGGCCCTTGCTTGAGGCTCCTGCACACAAGAGACAACTAACTACATAAAAAAAACAGAAGCAAAAGTGACTAAAAACATCAAACATCAATTTATTCAAGGGAAGTGGATTAAGTAGTTCTGGATTTATTCAGTCTCCAGCTAGACTTTATTCATGAAGCCTCCTTCTTCAAGATTCGGAGTATCCATCTCTGTACCAGAAGAATCCTTTTTCATGAGCACTCATTTTTCTCCAGTATGGAACTGGACAAATATTTTCAGGAAAGAGGTGTTGGAGCTCATGCACCTGGGAAACAATCTCAATAAATTCCATTTTATACCATGTATGTTCCCCCATAGGAAACACCTCTTTCACTTCTTCCACCACCTTTGGCTTTGAAACCCTGCAAGGCTCAACCACAGATTGTGCATCCATAGTCTCAACAAATTCATCAGTAATTTCAAGAGTGGATGCATCAACAAAGCAATTTTCCACCATGTTAGCTATTTCCTTACAAAGCATCAAATCTTCATCATACACACTAACATGATAGCATTTTGAGCCTTTCCTTTGTTAGCAAAATCGAGTTCACTATGCACATCCATAAAAGGTATCTCAAGGTCCTCTATTTGTTGGTCACCATTCACAACTACAGATTCATGCATAATTTCAAGATTTGGTGGCTCAACAAAGTGCTGAATGATCATGTTGTCATTTTCATTAGCATGTGCAACATTAGTTTCATTCATGCTCAAATAAGGATTGATAAGAGTTGTCTCTGTACATCTCATAGACCATTTAAGGGAAGAAGGGGTGTCTAAAGAAAGTCTAACAGCATTATTTTGCTCATGGAAGTACCTCCCCATTTTGGCAGTAAGAAACCAAAAAGCCCTAAATTCCTCATAAGTAAACTCGTTACTAGAGACAACATTCTCATCAGAAGGACCCAAACATTCATGCACAAAAGATTCATCAATAGAGCATTCAGGTATAACATCTCCCACATTTATAGACACTGACTCCCTTGGACAGTTTAGACCACAATCAACATTTGCATTCACATTAAAAAAATTTTCCTCAAGAGTTGGTGATTCAGTAATGAGAGATATACCTTCTGAGTGGCCTAGAGTTTCTTCAACTGGTGTCTCAAGTTGTTCCATCATGTCGCTTATTGAGGAACTGATTCGATCAAGACTCTGTTCCAATTGAGCCATCCTTGTTTCCTCTTTATCAAGTCTGTTCAAAATTTGGGACAACAGCACTTTTTCATCTTCTTCAAAATAAGACTCATTGCTTTGTTGTTGGTCATGCCACGATTCATGGTATATTGGTGGGGAGAAGTTGCCAAATACTCCAGGTGTTGGTCGTGTGTCATCCATCCAATCTGGTGGGTAATCAGAGTAAAGCTCAACAAAGTCCCCAAACCACCTAGACATACTTGATCTATTGTGGTGTGCACAATTTAATTTCAATGAAATCCCAAATTACCAGCACTCACCACAACTGAAGGCAAGAGACTTGAAAACAAAACAAGAAATATAGAACTAACTAACACTCAAAAGCAACAACAGAATAAAAAAAGAAAACACACCATAAATAGCCAAATGACAAAAACACACGAACAAACAATTGAAGAGAAAATAATCCCCAACAACCGTGCCTTCCCCGGCAACGGCGCCATTTTGTTGGTATGCTAGTCATATCACCTGAACAAATACCCTAACACTACTATAGTAGCGGTGAGATGGATCGTATCCACAGGGAAGATTTGGTTGTTTAGAGACATGTTCACTCAACAATACATAAGCTTGAAATGAAATAAAGAAAACAAAGATAGATGCAAGCTACTATGAATGAATGCAAAATGAGAATGGATGCAAGGTTAGTATGCAAGCACTGCCTTGAGGGATTTCAACGTGTATGGATCTCTCCCTAAAATTATCGACTTGTGTAAACAAATGTGAGGGGACTTTTACTGCTAGTGAACTGGGATTGATCAACTTGGTAGTTCTCACAACCCAGACTCACAATACTCCCCGAACTTCCCTTGGTAGGGCAAGTCCTTGGCACGAGTCAGACTCTCCCAGATCCCAAATTCTTCTAACACAAATCTAATTCGGTTCCTGAATATCTCCCTTGGTAGGGCAGCTATCAAGTTCACAACTTCGACTCGCAGTACAAGAACTTTCTTAGACCTACGTGAAGGATTGATGTTAACTGTCAGTGGGTACCGCACAGTCAAGATCGCAAAGTCTCACAAGACCTAAGATTCACATATGCATGTTCACAATCTACTCATGTTATTATCAATTGCCAAAGGGATATTCACACAGACCTCAGTGGGTACCGCAGACCTAAATGTGAAGTTAATCTAGAGTGCAAATCATCAAACATAACAAGTGCAGAAATATGAACATGAATAACATAGATAAAATTCATGACAAATGTCTCAAATAAGTCGAGATCTGTACAGTTGAGCCCTCAAGACAGCAAAATGTATGAAAGGGAAAAGAATGAGAGAAACCTAATCTAAACTATGAACCCTAATCTAAGGATGCTATGCTCTGTGTGCGGCCGCCTCTCTTTTTTTTTTTTTTTTCCTTTTCCGCTCCTTTTATAGGTTTTCTCTAGTAACGTGGTCAAGTGAGCTTCCAGGAACTTTCCTTCCCTCACGGAGATCTCACCACGTGTTCTGCAGATATAAAACAACGCGGAAGTGAAGACACGTGTTTAATGAAAGACTTAACGAGTAAGGAAATTCATCGCAATTCATCAAACACTTAGGGCCCTTAGAAAAACATGTCAAATGTTTTGCTTGTGTTAGCTTAAGCTTGTGTGTGCTAAATGCCACTGTGGGACAAGGACTGAGTGAGTAGTGTTTGTGCAAGTGTGCAATTGAGAAGTGAGAAGGAATGTACAAAAAACATGAACAAATGAAAATGCATAAAACAAAGGGAAAATATGAAAATGAGCAGGTGTGTGTGGTGGGCGCCTTGTGCACCCTCCATGTGTGCATGTATGCACGGTGCGGGCACCTTGTGCGCCCGCACCGTGTGTGTATGTGTGTGGTGCAGACGCCTTGTGCGCCCGCACCATGTGTGTGCATGCATGGTATAGTGCAAGTGTGAGTGTGTGCATGTGTGCTGGGTGAGTTGTGTGCTGGGTGAGCTGTGCTGGGTGAGTTGTGTGCTGGGTGAGTTGTGTGCTGGGTGAGTTGTGACTCGTGAATAGTGATTTGTGACTTAAGTGAATAATGATTTGTGACTTGAAAGCACTAATGGCCGAGTGTGTGTCGTGCTTCTTGTATACAAATGCAACACTTTGTAACTAAATTCACAACACTCAAGCCAATCTCCATAACACACAATTGTAATCAATATAGCACATAAGTCATATAATCAAGCATCGATTCACCAGTTATTCCAGGAAAAAGACTAACAAAGTGGAGGATTTAAGTCGGTACAAGACCGACTTATCATTGGCATTTGTCACACTGGCTCACCCAAATCTTTGAATCCTTGAATATGTGTGGCCAATAGAACCCTGTCTGCAAGATCTTGTACCCAGTCGTTGTTCCTCCAAAATGCCCTCCAAAGGGTGATTCATGGCAAGTCTTAAGAATTCCTTCTTTCTCTTCCTCGGGGACACATCTTCTAATCACCTGATCACTACACCTCTTATATAGGTTACCACTTTCCCAAAAATAATTTTGAGCGTCATGCTTAAGCCTCTTCTTTTGATCACTAGAGAAGTGTGGTAGTATTTGTCCCGCGACAACATAATTGGCCAACTCAGCAAACCATGGTGGTACTCGAGTCTGAACCTTGAAGATTTGCTCGTCTGGGAAGTTTTCCTTGATCCACAACTATAGTTGGTCCTCACTCATGGCTCCCACTTCCAATCTAGATAAGTGGTATGCCACCACATTCTCACAACCTCTTCTATATCTGATCTCAACATCAAATTCCTGCAGTAATAAGACCCAACGGATGAGTCTTGGTTTGGCCTCTTTCTTTGCCATGAGGTATTTGAGAGCTGTATGATCTGTATGCACTACAACCTTGGATCCCAATAGATACGCCCTGAATTTATCAAAAGCATACACTACAGTCAACATCTCTTTTTCTGTAGTGGTGTAGTTCAGCTGTGCTCCATTCAACACCTTGCTGGCATAATAGACCGCATGAAAGATTTTGCCATTCTTCTGACCCAGCACAGCCCCTACTGCGTAGTCACTTGCATCACACATTATTTCAAAGGGTTCCCCTCACACTGGTGTAACTATCACAGGTGCCTCTACCAGTTTGGTCTTTAATAGCTCAAAGGCTTCTTTGCAATTCTCATCAAAAAGAAAGGGAACATCCTTCTCCTGCAATGCACATAATGGTTTGGCCACCTTTGAGAAATCCTTGATAAACCTTCTATAAAAGCCAGTAATGTCCTATGAAACTCCTTACCCCTTTCACATTGGTTGGGTCTGGGAGTTTGGCTATGACCTCCAACTTGGCTTTATCCACTTCCAATCCAGCTTGTGAAATTTTGTGTCTCAGCACAACCGCTTCATTCACCATAAACTCACACTTTTCCCAGTTCAAAACTAAGTTGGTGTCTACACACCTCTTAAGTACAAGAGACAAATTTTCCAAGCAACTCTCAAATGTCATTCCAAACATTGAAAAGTCATCCATGAAGATCTCTATGATATTTTCTACCATGTCTTGGAATATTGCCATCATGCAGCGTTGAAATGTGGCTGGTGCATTACACAGTCCAAATGGCATCCTCTTGTAAGCATAAGTTCCAAAGGGGCAGGTAAAAGTTGTTTTCTCCTGATCTTTTGGGTCAATGGCAATCTGATTATATCCGGAATACCTATCGAGAAAGCAGTAATAGAAAAACCCAGCTATGCGATCCAGAAGTTGCTCAAGAAAAGGCAGAGGGTAGTGATCCTTCCTGTTAGCTTTATTCAGCTTCCTGTAGTCCATGCATATTCTCCATGCATTAATGACCCTGGTAGCCAACATCTCATTTGCTTCATTGGTCACCACAGTCACCCCTTCTTTTTTGGGTACACATTGTACCGGGCTAACCCACTCACTATCTGAGATAGGAAATATCATCCCAAAATCAAGCAACTTGATGATTTCCTTTTTTACCATTTCCATCATTTGTGGGTTCAACCTTCTTTGTCTTTCTCTTGTTGGAATAGCCCCTTCTTCTAGTAAGATCTTATGCATACAGATGCTAGAGCTTATTCACTTTATGTCTGCTATGGTCCATCCTATTGCCTTTCTGTGCATTTTCAGAACTTTCAACAGTTTCTCTTCTTGACACTTTTCCAATGTAGATGATATAACGACAAGGAGAGTTTCATCTTCCCCAAGAAAGGCATACTTCAAATGGGAAGGCAGAGGTTTCAGCTCCAATTTATGTGGCCTCACAATGGAGGGTAGCAACTTCTCATTCCTGCACTCAAAATTTTCTTGCCTCACCTCAGTGGGCTTCAATACAACATATTCATCAGTTTCAATAACAGAATTTGTTGGCAGTTCACACGTTGCATCACTTTCAACATTTTCATCAAAAGCAGTCTCAAGATCCATTTCTGTAACAGACTCGTCTATCACACAACATTCAATCAAGTTTGACAGTTCATGCAATATCTCACTATCTTCATCATTCAAAGTAAATTCACTTGATTCATTGTTGTCTTGGTATGAGGAGTCAAGTAGAGCCAGAGAAAATTTATGCTTATGTTCCTATTCAAGGAGGTGAAAATTACCTTCCACGAGGTGTGCCGAGTAGCATTGCTCCACTGACTTAGGGTATTGCATTGCGTAGTCCACATTGAAGACCACCTGATCTCCATTCACTCTGAATGTGATGGTCTTACTCTTGACCCCTATGAGAGCATCCTCTGTGGCTAAGAAAGGTCTCCCAAAAATGAGAGGTACATCTAGGTCCTCTTCCATATCCAAAATGATGAAATCAACTGGAAGTACAAACTTATCAACTGATACCAACACATCTTCTACCACCCCTGTGGGTTGCACTAAAGATCTGTCAGCCAATTGGAGGAGCATGGCCACTGGTTTGATTTTTCCTCCCAATCCTACATTCTCAGCAATAGAGAGTGGCATCAAATTTATGCCTGCTCTAAGGTCACAAAGGGCCTTGTTAAAGAATCTGGTACCAATGGTGCACGGTATTGTGCAACTCCTGGGGTCTTTCAATTTTGGAGGCAGATTTTTGTTCAACCATGCCTGACTTTCATCTGTGAGTAGAACTGGGACATCGCACTGTAGGATTTGTTCCTTGTTGGCAATCAGGTCTTTCAAGAACTTTGCATATCTGGGCATAGCTATCACCAAGTCCAATAGTGGTACATTCACGTTCACATTTTTTACCATATCAAATAACCTTGTGAACTGGGCTCCTTTCTTGGCTTGAGGTGGAACTCTTCGAGGGTATGGGGGTAGTGGTGCATACTCTGTGTAATTGTAAGGACTGGGAGGTCCCCTATTCTTTTTAGTTTCTGGTGCCTTCCCACTTTCCCTTACAGTTTCCTTCTCTGGTTCATCCTCTTCAAGGGTTTCCACATTGGTCATTTCCATGGCTTCATCCACTGGATCCTCCTCAGTATGATCTCTCTTGTTTCCAGTCTGTTCATTTCCATATCTTAGAGTTATTGCATTACACACTTCCTTTCCCTTTGTATTTGGTTCAGTATCGCTTGGGAGAGTTCCATAGGGTCTATGATGTACTGCCTTGGCCATCTAGCCCATTTGCATCTCCAGGTTTTTTATAGCCACATCACAGTTTTTCACTTGAGATTTAGTATCCGATTGTTCGTTTTCATACATGTCCATTTGGTCCAAAATCTTTTGAAGCATAATCTCCTCATTGGTCCTCCTCGGTTCCCTGTTGCTTGATTCTCCACCTTGGAAGTACTGTCTCTGCTGATTGCCTTGATTGTTCTGTCCCCAAGTACCTTGACCCGAATGGTTTCTCTAGCCTCCATATTGTTGCCTGTTGTTGTAATTCTGAACATACTGAACAGACTCTTGTGTGAGCTCACATTCATTGTTGTGGTGTTCATCTTTACATAATCCACATGATAGCACTGGGCCTGTCTTTGCTTCTTTTAAGGTCTGAACTTGCCTGGTCAAAGCCTCTATCTTAGGTTCCAATGAAGTCTCCTTGTCCAAATCCAACACCCCTCGTTGCTTCCTCATAGGTGTCCTTCTGGCCTCTGGGAAAAATATTCGTCATCCGCTATTGAGTCGAAGAGCTCCCTAACCTCGAGCACACTTTTGTCTTTCAAGGCCCCATTGGCACAAGTCTTTACCATTAGCGAAGCTTCCGGAGACAACCCCTTGAAGAAGGTGTTGAGCTCTCTGACCTCTCCAAGGTCATTATTTGGACACTGTCGGAGTAAGTCATTGAACCTGTCCCATGCTTCCTTAAACGTCTCGCCATCTTGCTGTTGAAAGCTGCGAATCTCCATCCTCATCCGTTCTAATTTGGCTGGAGGGAAGTACTTGGCCAAAAACTTTCTTTCTAGTTCCTCAAAAGTGGCTATGGACAGTCCTCCGATTGAATTGAACCAGTGCTTCGCCTTCCCCTTGAGGGACAGTGGGAACAAAACTCTTCTCACGTCATCAGGCGTGACCCTCGGCAGTTTGAAAGTATTACAGAGTCCCAAGAACCAGTCTAAGTGCTCGTTCAGATCTTCATTGCTCAGGCCTTGGAAAATCTGCCCTTGAGTAATCATGGAGACGATTTGGGTTGGTATTTGATTGCTCTCTACGTCTATTCCTTGGCGATTATTCCTTCTCTCAAAGTTTAAAGCGAAATGGTCCCCAAACCTTGGAGGTTGGGGTCTAACTCTCTCTTCACCCTGTTCGGCCATGTCTAATGCCCTTCTCCTTTGCCTCAAAGTCTCTGTAATTCCAAATCGAGTTCAAACTCTGGTTTTTCTCCCCTACGTCTTGCACCCAGTTGCATAAACTAAGATTTCTCTGGAACCTACGTCTTGCACCCAGATAGATCAATAGCACCAAAATCGACAAGAATTTGCACGTAAAGGAACAACTCAATAACGTAAAATGAAGACTCAACAAAAATCAAAACAATCAAACAACATATACTCCAACACAAAATAGATACCAAAATAAATGAAAAGCACAAAACTATCACAATCAATCTCTAGCACTTAGCCTCTCCCCGGGAACGGCGCCAAAAACTGACATGAGCTGTCGTGGGCTCGTCAATTTAACCCAGACTCAATAACTCTGTAGAAGTAGTGAGTGGGGATCGTATCCTCAGGAAGAGGTGTGTGTGTCCTAAACTTGAAACGTGATAGTAAACAACAAGGAAAATAGTGTGAAAAAGACAGATGTAAGGAATTGAAATGTAAACTACACAAAATGTGACCAAAAATGAGGTAATTAAGGGCAACAACTAAACTCAAATGTAATCAAGAAAGACTAAGCGTATTGCCTTGAGGGAGATTCATTCAATATGGATCTGTATTTGTCATCATCGATTTGTGTGGTTATGTGAGGAGACTTAGATGCTAGTGATCTAGAATCGATCTACCGGGTGGTTCTCACGATTTCTATTTCACAAAACCCTTGAGCTTCCCTTGGTAGGGCAAGCCATCGGTACTCACTTAAATTCCCAGATCTCTATTATGTGAATTAACCCTAGTCCTATCCTCAAACCCCTCCCTTGGTAGGGTAGTTGTTTAATTCAAGCATTCAGATCTCATCACATTAATCATCTCAAGTCTTTCCATTAAATTGATTCCACTTGCCACAGGTTACTGCACAAACAAAATCACACAATAAGTAGACATTGAGAATCTCATAAATTCAATTCCCGATTCAAATCATGTTATACCCAATTATTTTTGGTAGACCCACACCGATCTCAGTGGGTACCGCATATCGAGTATGGATTTTGGTGATTTTGTAAAAGCCCATTAAATTAAACATGACGAAACAGATATTGAATAAATTCATAGATCAATCGTTACAAATATCTCAGACAAGTTAAGATCCACATCTATGAAATCCCCAAGACAATACTGTTAAATTAGCCGATCATGTTGATCGGCTTTAACCCACAAATTACAAAAAGTAGAATAGGTAATAAATCTATGGTGTTCTCTCTCTTCTTTGCAATTTTGGCTTTTTCTCTCGTGTTCTTTTGCAAAAATTTCTCTCGATCAAATATCCTCCCCCTTGCTCTCTTGGTTAGGGCGGCTTCCTTTTTCTTTTATATTTTCCTCTCCTCCTGTAGCTTGATCTTGACCGCTTAGCTTTCTTTCTCGCTCTGTGGTTTGTCCATGTGTCCTTGGAAAATGGCATTCAGATAATAAGTGAGATTGCGTGGTCAACCCATGACTTAAGCATTACGAATTAGGGATGCAAAACTACAAACACCTAGTGCACATATAAATCTCTGTGGCTATGCCTAATGTTTCTTTTTGAATGTTTTATGCTGTGCCTTGTGTATGCAAATGTGTGTGCGAATCATGAGTGCAAGAGTGGGTATGTGTGGAGTGTGTGTGTGGACGGGCGCTTGCGCCCGTCCGTGTGTGGTGTGGGAGGACGGGCGCAAGGTGTGTCCGTGTGTGTGAGAGGGATATGTGCTGGTGAGTGACTGATGTGCAAGAGTGTTGTGTGCTTATTTGGTGATGCATGATTAGTGTGTTCCGTTTTCCAAAAAATCAATAACACATTGAATGTATTGCTCAATACTTGAACACAACTATGTAATTTCCATATCATGGACATCATGGCATACAAATTGTTCATCAAGCACCATTTTCACCAAAAGTCTATACAAAAGTTTAAGCAAAATTAAGCAATAAGTCGGTGAAACTAAGACTTATCAGTAGACTAGACAATCAAGAAGGTGAAGAAGAAATGATGAACTCCAGTAAAAGAAAACTAAAAAGCAAATTGAAAGAAAAACACTAGGTTGCCTCCTAGGAGCGCTTGTGTTTAAGTCGACAGCCCGACATAGCTTCGATTCATTGGGAAATTATTGGATCATCTAAAAACAACTCATGTGGAGCTTGTGCCAAATCGGTAATGCCCTTCTCTTGAATTGTACAATATGGCTTGAGTCTGTGACTATTCACTTGCCTTGTGTTACCATTTTTCTCATTCTAGATTTCCACCACACCATATGGCATCACCTTAAGAACCCGAAAAGGACCATTCCAATGTGATCTCAATTTCTCAGGAAACAACCTCAAGCGGGAGTTGTACAATAAAACCAGTTTCCCTAGAGCAAAACTTTTTGATTGGATATTAGCATCATCAAGTTTCTTAGTCCTTTCTTTATAAAGCTTGGAGCTCATATATGCTTTGAATCTAAACTCATCTAACTCATTCAACTCCAACATCTTCTTTGATTGAGCTCCATGTAAATTCATGTTCAGCTTCTGGACTGCCCAGTAGGCCTTATGTTCCAACTCTATCAGGAGATGACACTCATTCCCAAACACAAGTCTAAATGGAGAAGCCCCGATTGGTGTCTTGTAAGCAGTCCTGTATGCCCACAGAACTTCATCCAACTTGGATGCCCAATCCTTTCTTCTCGGATTAACAACTTTCTCCAAGACCCTCTTAATTTTCCGATTTGATACTTCAACTTGACCACTCGTCTGGGGATGATATGCTGTAAAAACCTTTTGTCTCACCCCATACTTGGCCAAAAGAGCCTCAAAAATCTTATTACAAAAATGTGATCGTCCATCACTGATGATTGCACGAGGAGTTCTAAATCGGTTAAAGATGTGTTTCTTGAGAAATGCTGTAACACTTTTAGCATCATTATGCGGCAATGCTATAGCCTCAATCCATATGGACACATAGTCCACTGCAACAAGAATGTATTGCATTCCATATGACTTCTGGAAAGGACCCATAAAATCGATGCCCCAAACATCGAATATCTCCACTTCATGAATGTTGTTTAAAGGCATTTCATTTCTTGAAGAAATGTTCCCTATTCGCTGACATCTATCATAGTTCCTTACCCAAAATTTTGTGTCCACGAATACATGAGGCCAATAGAAACCACATTGTAACACTTTGAATCCTGTTCTGGTGGAACCAAAATGCCCTTCACAGGGACCTTCATGGCATGCTCTCAGAATGTCATTCTTCTCTTCCTCTTTGATGCACTTTCTTATGATTTGATCGCTACAAATTTTGTATAATGCATTATCCTCCCAAAAATAGTACTTCGCATCACTTCTCAATTTCTTCTTTTGTTCATGTGAAAAATTGGAAGGGATTTGCCCAGCTACGACGAAATTAGTGAGTTCAACATACCAAGGCAATGCTCCCTTGTCCACTTGGAACACTTGTTCATCGGGAAAGAATTCCTTTACCAAAATTGTTGATCCCTCGTGTCTCTGACTCCAACCTTGAGAGGTGATCAGCTACCACATTCTCAGAGCCCTTTCTATCCTTGATTTCAACATCAAACTCCTGGAGCAACAATACCCATTGAATTAGGCGTGGCTTAGCCTCTTTCCTTGCTAACAAATACTTTAGTGCATCATGGTCAGTATGTACAATAACTTTCGACCCCAAAAGATTGGCACGAAATTTATCAAAAGCGAAGACTACTGCCAACATCTCTTTCTCTGTGGTTGTATAATTCATTTGAGCCTCGTTCAATAACTTGCTAGCATAGTATATTGTATGAAACACCTTGTCCCTTCTCTGTCCAAGTACAGCACCTAATGCATAGTCACTCGCATCACACATAATTTCAAAAGGCTCCCCCCAGTGAGGAGTGGCTATAATCGGAGCTTCCACTAATTTAGCTTTCAATGTTTCAAATGCCTCAACACACTCGGCCCCAAACTCAAATTTGACATCTTTTTCCAAAAGACTACACAAAGGTCAAGCTATCTTTGAGAAGTCCTTAATAAACCTTCTGTAGAATCCAGCATGTCCCAAGAAGCTTCTGATTCCCTTCACATTTGTAGGTGGAGGAAGTTTGGCAATAACATCAATTTTAGCCATGTCAACTTCAATCCCTTTGTGAGAAATATTATGGCCTAGCACAATACCCTCTTGGACCATGAACTGGCACTTTTCCCATTTAAGCACCAAATTTGTCTCCTCACACCTTTTCAGCACCTTGGCTAAGTTTTCCAGACAACCTTCAAAAGTCATTCCGAACACCTAGAAATGGTCCATAAAAATTTCTAAATCGATTCAACCATGTCATGGAATGTTGGAAAGTCGCAGGAGCATTGCACAAGCCGAAAGGCATATGCTTGTAAGCGAATGTACTAAAGGGACAAGTGAAAGTTGTTTTCTCTTGGTCCTTGGGATCAATTGCGATTTGATTATAGCCAGAATATCCATCCTGGAAGCAGTAGAAGACAAAGCCCGCAATCCGATCCAGCAATTGTTCCAATAATGGAAGTGGGAAGTGATCCTTCCTGGTTGCCTTGTTAAGCTTCCTGTAATCCATACCAACCCTCCATGCACTAACAACTCTTGTTGTAAGAAGCTCGTTTGCATTATTCTTCACGACTGTAACTCCTCTCTTCTTTGGAACACATTGCACTGGGCTTACCCACTCACTATCTGAGATGGGAAAAATCATTCCAAAGTCTAGCAGCTTAATCACTTCCTTCTTCACAACCTCCATCATTTGTGGGTTTAATCTCCGTTGTCTATCACTTACTGGCACAGAATTGTCTTCCAAAAGAATCTTATGTATGTACAAGCTAGGACTTATGCCCTTGATATCTGCAATAGTCCATCCTATCGCTCTCTTGTATAATCTCAAAACCTCCAACAACTACACTTCTTGCCATTCTTCCAGTTTAGATGAAATCACTACTGTGAGTGCTTCATTTCCGCCCAGAAATGCGTACTTTAAATAAGGAGGCAAGGGCTTTAACTCAAGCTTTGGTGGAACCAAGATAGAAGGCATAAGCTTCTCATTCCTGCACAAAATCTCTTCCTTCCTTACCTCAGTAGGGGCACAAGTTTCATTAGTTATAATATGACATTCTTCATTATCTTTCAAATTCCTCACACAAGATTCTTCTATCATGTCTTCAACAACACATTCATGCATTTTAACTTCAACTACTTCAATTTGCAACTCAAATATGGACTCATCTAATACATAGTACTCAACAAGATCTTCAATTTCAGAAACAATTCTTCTATCCTCTTCATTCAACTCAACATTCTCAAACTTTTCCTCATATTCATTTAATTCATCAACCAACACAAAATGACGTTTCACATTTTCATCAATTGCAATCACAGAACATGCAACAGCTTGAATCGCAAAGCAAGACTCCACATTCATAGGATGTTTCATGGAATAATTCACATCAAAGACTACTTGCTCATTGTTAATTTGAAATGTAATAGTTTTATTTCTTACTCCAATTAAGGCATCTCCTGTTGCAAGAAACGAGCGCCCAAAGATGAGAGGAACCTCGGGGTCCTCTTCCATATCAAGAACAATAAAGTCTACAGGCAAGGTCAACTTATCAATTCATACCAATACATCCTCCACCATACCAGTTGGCTTTACGAGAGATCTATCAGCCAATTGCAATGTGATAGCAGCAGGACGAATCCTCATGCCAAGGCCAACATCCACAGCTATTGATAGAGGCATGAGGTTGATCCCATCTCCCAAGTCACAGAGGGCCTTCTCAAAATGTCTCTTGCCTATTGTGCATGGAATTGTACAACTACCAGGGTCCTTCAACTTAGGTGGTAGATTTTGCCCAACCCAAGCTCCACTGCACTCAGTTAGCATCATAGGAATTTCGCAGTGAAGAATTTTTTCCTTGTTGGAGATGAGGTCTTTAAGGAACTTCGCATGCTTTGGCACAGCACTTACCAAGTCCAGAAGGGGAAGACTCACATTCACTTGTTCGACTACATTCAAGAATCTATCAAATTGTGGTCCTCTCTTTGGCTTTGGCCTTAATGTTTCAGCGAATGGGGGTTTAGGAGCGTATTCTAGAAAATTATAAGGACTTGAAGGCTCTATCATTTTCTTATTCACTTCCTTCTTTCCATTGTCTTGCACCTCCTCCTTCTATGGTGCCATGTCCTCATTGGCACAATTTTTTTCAGATTGAACAATTGCTTCCTCAACAACACACCCTTCATCTTCAGGCTTAGAGGTCTTATGCACTTCCTTACCACTTCTCAGTGTAATTGCATTACACACTTCCTTTCCTTTTTGATTCGGAATGGTGTCACTTAGAAGTGATCCATTAGGCCTGTGATGCACAGTATTGGCTAATTGATCCAGTTGCATCTCAATATTTTTCAAAGTAGCTTCATGATGTCTCACTGTAGTTTCTAATCCACCAAACCTTTGTTCATTCTTATCCATCTTTTCTATAAGTTTATGGAACATGTCCTCTACTGATGGCTTCCTTTGCTCTGAAGAACTCTGTTGATGATCAAAACCTGGGGGTGGTTGGGTAGATCTTCTTTGCTCATTTCCATAGTACTGGCCTCCTCCTTGATTCTGATTTTGATTTTCCCAACTATTCTGGCCTCCACCTTGATATTGTCTATTATTGCCTCCAGAGTAGTTGTTAGGATATTGAGGCTTGTTATAGTTATTTACGTACTGTAAGGACTCAGTTGTAATAGCACACTCATCCATATGATGCTCACATTTACACAATCCACATGATAACACAGGAGCTTTAGCATGTGTAGCCTTCAGAGTTTGCACTTGCTTCGCTAAGGCTTCAAACTTGGCACTCAAAGAAGTTTTCTCATCAAGATCCAGCACTCCTCTCTGCCTTCTACTATGAGGTTTCCGTGTCTCAGGAAAAAGTTACTCATCTTCAGCAAAGTGGTTAAACAATTCTCTAACCTCTGGCACACTCTTATTCTTTAAGGCACCGTTAGCACAAGCTTTCACCATCATAGAAGACTCAGCTATGAGGCCTTTGAAAAATGTGTTCAACTCCCTGATTTGACTGAGGTCATGGTTAGGACATTGACGGATTAGATCTTTGAAACGCTCCCATGCCTCTCTGAACAACTCGCCATCCTGCTGCTGGAAATTCATTATCTCCATTCTCCTTTTTTCCAATTTTGCAAGAGAGAAGTATCACAGAAGAAGTTCTCATTTCACAGAATTCACAACAAGATTCGTAGTATTGATCTTATACTCAGTATGTCGGCATTCCAGAGTGATCGTGTGAAAATTCAACCGAATTGCACAATCAAAACAATATATGAATCATTTATTCATAGATTATGTTCATTGCACCGTAGCAAGGCATCTAAAATGTATTCTCATCCATCGGAACCCAAGATCATCAATCGATTAGCCAGAAAACACCTTCTCATCTCAATTTCATCAATTCGCAACATTAACAAACTCAAATGCATTCAATTGGAGGATTTTACCGATCAAAGTGTAGAGAAATGTCAATTACGTCGTCAATTGAGAATAAGAAAGCAATTTCCCGTCCACATAAACAATCGTGGTCGCTATTGGTTCACAATTCCTAGAGAGAGAAACTAGAGAGAAAAAAATGAAAAGAGAGAAAATATTCCCGCTCAAAAGATCAAAAGTCGATTTTTAGAATCTAGAATGATCTCTACCTTCTAGTCTAACTATATCCTCTATATATAGACACAAAACGTAAATGGTACGCAAACGTAAAATAGATGCAAAATTACAAAATCGCTACTACAAAATATCACATGTTCATACAACATCTTGATCGTTGTACTGCCTCACGCCCTCAGTCCATGGTTCTCCACGCCTCTGTCAACATTACCATGTCTCTGAGCCTTCCATGTCACGCCTTTGTAAAGCCCTGCACAAGAAACATCACGTTCCAACACATAGCCAAAATTGTCACCATGAAAATCAAAACAACCTTGAGATGCATCGTAGTGTTATTGCTTCAGAACCACGATGCATCGTGGCGATGCATCGTGGACAATTCCTCACAAGCGCGATGCATCGCTAAGATGCATCGTGGAAAATTCCATTTTGCTTGCGATGCATCGCCAAGATGCATCGCAAGGCAACTGTGCATGTGTGCAAATGTAGTGTTGTGTAGTGTGCTAAGAATGAATTGTGAAGTGCGTTTGTTTTGTGAGGGAACTACATTTGTGTAATGTATGAGCTGTGTTTTGTGAGTGAGGTGTGTGTTGTGAGTGAGATGTGTTTTGTGAGTGAGAATGTGCATGAAATTGTGCACAAGTAGTGTGGCTAGTAATGTGAGTGATGCAAGAATAAACTGTGATTGTCCACCAACTTCTGGCCCTAATGCTTTGTGAACTTGGAAACGCTCAAAACATGAACGTTGTTGCCCCAAGGCTTAGCTTTCCATATTCTTTTGAATCATTTAAATAGGATCTTGGATAAAAATGTTACACCTAGAATACCAAATTGTGGCAAGGTAAGCGCGAGATGAATCGTGGGCTTAAAGACTAAGCTTGCAATGCATCGCGGAGTAGTTACTTTCACAACGATACATCGCCCACTTCACATCCAAATTATATCATGGGGTCAAAATGAGAGTTGTAGAGCTTACTTTTTTCTTTCCATAGGTTCAAGACTCAACATCGTTGATAGTCTGTAGCTCAAGATATCAACAATCTCCCGACCTGTGGCAGAAAGCTCAACATTCAAAACCCTAAAGAGGTGATCACTAGTTTGTCCCCGTTTCTCACATTTGCACCCAGAATTAGAAGAAAGTTAAAACATAAGGATTAAAGTACACTCAACGAGGTTTCCAGAACACCTAAGATCTCATCATTCGGACTCGTATCGAAAGAGTTACACTCAACTAAAGTAGCACTACCATTCTATCCAAAAACCAAATGAACATATTATGGCATTCTTGAAACTCCAATCACTTCATATCAAACTTTTTAAGTTCTTTCCTCGTTCTTAAACATCGACACATATTTTCCTCATTTCATCATAATTTTTGGTCTTTTTTACCATTTTAACATGCCCAAGTTGCAAGCCACATAAATGCACATAATGGCACAAAGCACTACACAATTGCATGAAAAATAAGTCAAAAGATAAGTGTCATAACACATATAAGTTGGTATAAAACCAACTTATCAATTTTCCTTTACCTTATACATTTGTTTTGTTCTAGCAGAATAGAAAAACATGTAGGCCGAGATGTGAATCTTCCCAATTCTATTTGGCTCGAGTTTACATTGAGTTCGTGATATTGGTGTTTGATCCAGGATCTCAATTTCTAGATTCGAGGACGAATCCTTTCGAGGAGAGAGGGAATGATAAGAATCCATCCAAGCAATCTACTCCAAATCCTAATGGGAATATGATTTCTGAACTAAATCCTAATGAGACTAGGATTCACAATCCTAATGGAATTAGGATTCACAATCCTAATGGATTTAGGATTCACTTATTCATTACAAAGAGAGTCCTTATCATGGATTAAGAGCCTTGAAGAAGTGTTCATGGATGAAATTGAAGGCCAAGATGGCGTGCTTGGGCTTTACCATTTATAGATCACGCCACTTTTAATTAATAGGATTTATTTACTTAGTAATAACTTAAATCCATTAAATATTAGTTTGGGCTTATATTTTCATTTGTTAGTTAATTAATTACTTGGCCCAATTATCTTGCATGATAATGGACAGTAATTGTTTTAAAAAGTAACTTCCTACTTTTTAAAAAAGTTTAGGAAAGTAAACTCCTATATTCTAGGAGCTTAGCTGTGTCCTACTTTTTAGCTAGCAAAACACGATTTGCTTTGTTTGATTTAGGAAACTAGTTAGTTAATTAGTTAGTTAAGAAGTCAAGTTGTAATTGGCTTTCACTAGGGTACCTTTTGACTTGGCCGAATTAATCCTTATTTAAGGAGGCCATCATTGTAACGTTTTTCTTAGAAAATTAATGAAACCAGATTTTAGCATTGCTAAAGTTAAAAACACTTTGTGTTTTGAAATTCCCGTGAAGCCTTTAGCGAGGAGCTATCGGATTAGCCAACCCATTCTTGATTTCAGAAACAAGCCAAACTTGTTTGTTTAGTCTCTTGATTACATAGGCTAAATTGATTTGTTTGTAATAACGTTGGGGTATAATTGGCTTATTATCATACCTTTTCGTTTCCCTTGAATTCTTTCCGCTTTGTTTGTGTTTTGTTTGGTTCTTGTTGGAGTTGAATTGTGCAACACGGTCCAAATGAGTGGAGATTCGAGTGGTCCAGGATTCCAAGCCTCGGCTATTCTTATCATTATGCTTCTAAGGTAATGATTCCAAAGCCATTATCGCCTACCATTCAAACAAGCAACAAATTCATCACTCTAGATGATTTTCCTGCCTTACCTTATGTACAAGTAGCATCAACTCCTTCAGCAAGAATCCAACCCTAAACAAAAACTCAATTAATTCCATCCCATACTCCAAGAGCTATGACTCATTTACCTATTCAAAATAATACTCCAACCTGTTCCAATTCAAGATCTCCATATGTTCTTAAAGAACAATTTGAACATCTCATATTAACTGGATTCAAAGAAGCTCCTGATGTTCAAACATTGAGAGCATATAATAAAAAGTTTTTCACTCAAGATTTCTTTTGATTTTCTGTTGATTGAACAAAATATCCAAATTTTTATGAATTCATTTTAGTTGATTCTAATTCAGTAGATATTGTTCATAATATCCAAATTTTAGTTGAATCTCATTCAAAATATATCATTAAAAAAGTGTTTCATCTAAAAGAGTGGCGAACTGCTCACACTCAAAAATCATTTTCCATTACTTTTATTCCACAAGGTTATTATTACGAAAATATTATAAGCAAGCCTGGTTAAAAGCCTTTTACATTAGGCCATTTGATCATTCATGGTCTTCACATTCAATAAGGAGTGTCATAATGATTTTCCTCTTTGGTTTTATGAATGGTGGGACACTCAATGGCATCCCAAGAAACTATTTTACCATATTTGGCTAGAGAAGGATTATTAAAATTCAAGAGAGATACCAACATGTAAGAATTTATCAAAGAGATTCAATGGCATGCAGCATTAAAAGTCCCTTGGATTTGGTGTTGGCATTTTCAAGTAATTCAAGTTAGGCAGAAACCTAAGCCAATGTCTCTCGTTAGGCAATATAAAGTCAAATGGTGGGATTCATGTCAAGCAAATGTCTGTTGCCCACAAACTGTGACAACCTATTTGACAACAGGCAAAATGACATAGGTCAATCAATAAGGAACTTAGCAAAGTCCAACAACTACTCAAAATCCAACAAATACTCAAGCAAATCAAGTTCCAAGCGCTACAAGAACTCCAGCCTTTTTTCCTAATCAACAGTCAAATGACGAAATGAAAGAATTTTTATAGTTCTTAGCATTGAAAAGGAGAGCCACAATATCAATAACCACAACAAGAACCCATTTTTGAATATTCTTTTCATTTTCTTATTGTTTTGGATTGGATATCAAAATGACTGAGTCCTGTCCTTCTTGTCGTATTATGACTGGATTGGGTCCTCCTATTTCACGATTCTGTAATAACATGCAAATGTTGACCGGTGCCTTCTCCCATTTTTTGAAATTCATCAATGCTGTCTTCTCAGTAAAAACCTTAAAATTAAAATCAAAATCAAAATCAAAATCATTTTATACTTTTTTTTTAATATTCGAAGGGATCCTAAGCCATAGAGCCTCTGAAGAAATCATCTTGAGTAGGGCTCTGTGTAGAGCCTGTTGAAAATTGAAGTTCTTTATGTGGTTGTTGATATTGTGGCTCTTGCTGCAATTTTTTATTCTTTCTAAATACTAAGAACAGTAAAAAGGTTGGAACTTGATTAGGAGAAAAGGTTGGAGTTGTTGTAGTGCTTGGAACTTGATTTACTTGAGTATTTGTTGGATTTTGAGTAGTTGTTGGACTTTGCTGAGTTCCTTGTTGATTGACCTATGTACTTTTTCCTGTTGTCAAATAGGTTGTCACAGCTTGTGGGCAACAGACATTTGCTTTACATGAATCCCACCACTTGACTTTATATTGCCTAACGAGAGATATTGGCTTAGGTTTCTGCTTAACTTGAATTACTTGAAAATGCCAACATCAAATCCAAGGGACTTTTAGTGTTGGCCATTGAATCTCTTTGATAAATTCTTGAATGTTGGTATCTCTCTTGAATTTAATAATCCTTCTCTGGCCAAAGATGGTAAAATAGTTTCTTGGGAACCATGAGTCTCCCACCATTCATAAAACCAAAGAGGAAAATCATTCTGACACTCCTTGTTTAATGTGAATAACCATGAATGATCAAATGGCCTAATGTGAAAGGCTTTTAACCAGGCCTGCTTATAATCTTCCTAATAATAACCTTGTTGAATAAAAGTAATGGAAAATAATTTTTGAGTGTGAGCAGTTCGCAACTCTTTTGGATGAAACACTTTTTTAATGATACATTTTGAATGAGTAATATGACCTGGTTCATCTTTATTATGAACAATATCTACTGAACCATAATCAACTAAAATGAATTCATAAAAATTATGATTTTTTGTTGAATCAGCGAAAAACCAAAAGAAATCTGCAGTGAAAAACTTTTGAGTATATGCTCTCAATGTTGGAATATCATGTGCTTCTTTGAATCCAGTTAATATGAGATGTTCAAATTGTTCTTTAAGAACATATGGAGATCTTGAATTGGAAGAGGTTGGAGTATTATTTTGAATAGGTAAAAGAGTCATAGCTCTTGGAGTATGAGATGAAATTAATTGAGTTTTTGTTTGTGGTTGGATTTTTGCTAAAAGAGTTGATGCTACTTGTACATAAGGTTAGGCAGGAAAATCATCTAGAGTGATGAATTTGTTGCTTGTTTGAATAGTAGGCGATAATGGCTTCGGAATCATTACCTTAGAAGCATAATCTTCTGGACTTTGCATTTTTTGATTATTGAATGATTGTACTGGTTTCTTAGACATCTTAGTGCGTACCTGTAAGAAATTCACGCGTCAAAAAATCTGGCAATGAATTTTTATCACCTTTTATGTACTCAATATCAAAATCAAATACGGAAAGAATTCCTTGCCATCTAGCAAATATTTGCTTTGAAACCAAATTTTGAACATCTTTTTGTAATATTTCTTTAGTTAATTTACAATCGACTCGTAATTAAAACTTTTTATTATACAAATCATCTTGGAATTTAAAAATACACAAAACAATAAAAAGAATTTCTTTTTTAGCTGTTGAATAATTCTTTTGTGATCCTACCCAAACTTTTGAAGTAAATCTAACTAACTGTTCTTTATTATCTTATTTTTGTTTTAGAATACCTCTATATCCCACTTCAGACGCATCAGTTTCTACTATCATGAATGCCTTAGGATTTGCAATTCCTAAACAAAGTAAAGATTTAATCTTTTCTTCTGCTTCTTTAACTACTTTAGTATGAATTTTCTGTCCATAGTAATGGGTTTTTTTTAATCTCTGATACTGAGGTGCGAAAAGTGTTCTTAATTTAGGGAAACAATATGCCACATAATTAAGACATCCTAAGAACCTTTGTAATTGATTTTTATCTTTGATTTCATCTAGAAATTTTTCTCTAAATTCTAAAGCTCTATTAATTGGTTTAATTGTTCCTTAATATATATATATATATATATATATCATAACCTAAAAATCTAATTTTACTTTGAAATAACTTCATCTTAGGAGCTGATATTACTAATCCATTTCTATTAATTGATTTTAAAAATATATTCAAATGCCTAAAATGTTCTTCTATATATTTTGAAAATACTAATACATCATCTATATATACAATCATGAATGTGTACATGGAAAATATATTATTCATTATATTTTGAAATTCTGATGGTGCTTTTTTTAATCCAAATAGCATTACATTCCATTCATAATGTCCAAACGGAACTGTAAATGCTGTTTTGTATTTATCTTCCTCTGCTATTTGTATTTGCCAATATCCTGATTTAAGATCAAATTTTGAATAAATTTTTGCATTATACAATCTATCAAGCAAATCCTTTTTATTTTGAATACGAGTTATTTGATATAAAAATGGATTTTTGAGAATAACATCTTGATTTAAATCTTCAACAATAACAAATGAGTGTTTAAAACAATAATTATCATTACATATGAATCCATTAGACAATTTATATTGAACATGTAAAGAATTTCCATTTGCAAATATTAATCTCTCATTTGTTCTCGAACAATATTTAGTAGGTATTATTCCCGGTTTTATACAACTTAAATCTGCTCCACTATTTATCATTGCAATACATGTTGTCTTAAAGTCTTGTGTTCCTAAAGCTATTATTGAATACCATTTTTCAATATTGACTTTATCAATTAAATTTAAATACTTATCTTCTTTTAAAGTATTATTATTTATTTGAATTCCTTTGCCTGAATTTTTTGTAGAACTTTCTTGTATATCTAAAATAACCTGTTTTTGATTAATTAATGCTAATTTTGTTTCTATTTCTAACTCTTTTTCCTTTAACTCTTTAATATCATCTTTTAATTTTTTAATATTCATTTTTAAAATTTTTACTTCCTCATGTAAGTTTATTGAATTATTAAATTTAGTATAAACTATCCCTGGAATATTTTTATGATTAGAATATTTATCTAATAATTTTGATAAACTAAATGGTTGAGTTATCTTAACTTGTTTTTTATCTTCTGATATTAAATCTTTTAATCGTGTTAAATACTCTTTTTGACCTACTGGATTTTCAATTTTACTAATAATATCAAATAAAAATTCTTTATCTTTATTTTTAGTACTTGATATCATATTAATAGATTTACATTTACATGGTGATGAGTGATCTGAATATATTTCATCATATTATTCTATTTGATGTATTTCACTTTCACTATCTCTTGAATCATTTATTATAACAGCCATTAACGTTTCTCTTAATTCTTTATCTACACTGAAGATTTCATTAATTTTTCTTTGAGTTCTACAATTAGATGCTATATGTCTAGGTTTTCCACATTTATAACATGTAATTGGTTTTTTATATTTCTTCTTATATTGCTTATTATATTTTCTGCTATCCCTTTTTCTATAATTTTGAGATTGGTAATATTGATTATATTTTTGTTTTCTATAATTACTTCGTCTTTTCCTAAAAGTATTTGATTTTTTAATGGATTTATATTTTGATGATGGTGCTTGAATTCCCGTCATTCCAAATGCTTGACAAAAAGATCCTAATTCCCTTTTTTCTAAACCATATTTAGCTTGAATTTTTAATTCTTGGCATAGTTTTAAGCATTCTGACTTAATAAAAGCAAATAATTGGCCAAATGTTATATCTATATTGCTTAATGATTCTAAACCCATTTCTTTTTGAAGATTATTAGCTATTCTTCGTCAAAATAAACTAGGTAATCCTGTAATAAATTTTTCCTTCTAAAATGATGCATGACAATTTGGTCATTTTAATAAGTACGTTAAAAACATACCTTTATACCACTGATAGTCTGTCAATGTTGGGCATCTTAAATTAGTCAAAAATATTTTTAATGAAGTTAATTCTTCTTTTGGATTTCCTACAAAATGCATTGAAATAACTAAAATTAAGAATTCTGCTGCATCATCTATTTTCTTTGTTTTTATATTTCCTTTTTCATCTCTTTTAACATTTCCTTGAGCATCTAATTCATCTTCTTCATAAGAATGCTCTAATATTTCATTCCTATGTTCATAACTTAACATATTATCCCACCAACCTTTAAGTTGGCCCATAAACCTTTTACTAATGCTATTGCTGCTGCTGTTTTACTATCATATCCTTTAGTCCCATAAGCCGATCTAGCCATACCCATTTCTTGTAACATTCTTAATATTTCTGATTCAGACTTTCCATTTAAATTCCATTTATGTATTGCTGCTCCATCATATTGAGTTGCTATAAATTGATATATTTCTTCAAATTTGACATTTGGTGGTGTTGGTCTAGGATAGTAATTTTTTACAGGTTGAGCTATTAACCACTTATTCTTATTTATATTTCCTATTGGTGTTCTTATTCTTATTCTGTTTGCTTCATTATCATCAAATTCATCTTCAATTAATTTAACTTGATTTAGTATTTCATCATCTGATTCTATTTCTGAGTTTTCAAAATACTCAGATTGATCATCTGACATTGAATTAATTTGATCAATTGTATTAATTTTATGAGTATTTCCAAAATGTAATTGTTGTGAAGTTCTAGGTTGATTTTTTGAATCTAATTGATTTATTTTTAATAATATTTTATTTAACATATCATTTTCTACTTTTGGATGTTTGTTAAAAATTTTTAATTCATCTAACATTTTTGTCTGAAAATGAGGTTGTGCTATTTCTTTTGGAAATTTAATTTTATAATTTTTTATAATAGGTTTATGAATTGTATATGTTTTTGTAGAAACTAAATCTACTTGTTGAGCTATTGTAGATAAAATCTGATTTGAATAATTAATTGTTGATTTACTTTTAGTATATCAGCTTTTCCTACAAATGTAGTATCTAATATAACTTCTCCAAATGGAGTTACTGTTATTTCTCCTGCAGTAGTTGTTATTTGTAAATTGAATAAAGGTGTATGTATTGAAGAAATTACTTCTCCTCCTACTACTTGCCATTTTTTATATAATTGAGTTTGTACAATAATTAGAGGAGTTGAATATATATTTTGAATTTATTCTTTTTGAGTAACATATTCTAGCCAAACAAAGAAAGGAAAATTAAATTTTTTATTTTTGTAAATCTTTTTTTTCATTCTGCTTGCAATTGTTGAAAGTCTATAGTAAATAATTCTTAATAATTTATTTTTTCTAAGTTTTTTTATCATTAAAATCTTCGTCTAAGTATAACTAATTGGGTTCAAATACTTTACTAATTACATTAATATAATCTGGTTTCATCTCAGAATATGTTGGTGATTTAATTGATGAAGAATTTGTAATTATTTCTAGAAGTTGTGATTTATAATGAATTTGTGAACTTGTAGAATTTGTAATTATTTCTGGAAGTGGTGATTTATAATGAATTTGTGAACTTGTAATTGGTACTTTTGAATATAATTATGGATTATTACAAATATTAGTATATTGACTAAAAGTTCTTCTAATATTTGGATTATCAGAAGTTGAATATCTTGAAATTTGAGTTTGTGTATATAAATCTAATAAATCTATTTTATTAGATATATACCTATTAGACCTTATATTATTAAAATGTATTGTAATACTTTCATCCTCTTGTTTATTAAATTGAGTTGGGTTTGTTTGATGTATATTTCTTGATAGTTGAGGAGGCGATAATGTAAATGTTTCAGGAATTGTTATATCTGTCCATTTAAGTGTTCTAGGAATATAGATAGATGATTTTGTAGCATCTTTC
Source organism: Ophiorrhiza pumila (assembly GCA_016586305.1). Taxonomy (NCBI): domain Eukaryota; kingdom Viridiplantae; phylum Streptophyta; class Magnoliopsida; order Gentianales; family Rubiaceae; genus Ophiorrhiza; species Ophiorrhiza pumila. Next base: position 21,049,593 of record BLIW01000007.1, on the reverse strand, counting down.
TCAAACAATATTGTTTCTATTTGATCAGATTGTTCTAACTTTAATTGGGGATCAATGAATGTTTTAAGTAATTTAAAACAGACTTTGTATAAGACTGCAAAACTTCTAATTTTTTTACTAATCTTATTTTGATCAATTTGAATATCCATAATCAATGAATCTAGAATTAAATCATCATATAAACTTACAGCAAAATTAGGAACACAATTTAATGATATTGAACAATCACAAATATTAGTTTGAATTAATGCTAATAATAAATCATGATATTCTATAAATCTATTATCTCGTAAAGCAATGAATATTGGATTATCTATGCCTATCCTATGCATTGGTTTAACGACTATTTTGATTAATCCGTAATGAATATATCTATATCCTTGCTCCTTATATTTGTTTATTGCTATACTTGATAATAATTAAATAGTCCTAGATGTCTCTCTAAAATTAATATCTTGTTCATGTAATTTTACAGCATATGAATTATTGAAATTTAATTTACCTATTTGATAAATAGAACTAAGTGTATTAGTTGTAATATCAAATTGAATTTCGTAACTTTGTCCTATTTCATTATGATTTTGAGTAGATTTAATATTTGAGCCAGAATTACTAAATAATTTCCTAAAAATATCCATAACTGAAAACGTACCTTGCCTGCTTAATGCAACATATAGTATGACAATGTTTGGGGAACACGAGCACTTAACAGAGAACACCTTTCTGTCAACAACATTACCAACGGATTTCCAAAGGCCTCTACTGCTTACTAATCCATGCACTAATCACACTATAAGTTATATTAAGCAAAATTGATTCATTTTGTTATCAAAATCTTTTGAAATCTAGTAATTTAAATGGCTCTGATACAAATCAATAATTATAGAATTATAGAATAAATTATTATTATTAGTTTTTATCGGCTTTTGTATTGAATCTATTTTAATTGCTACAAAATCTACTTGTTAAGCTATAGTGGATAATATTTGATTAGAATAATTTAACTGTTGTTTAACTTTTCTTATATCTTCTATAGCTCCGGGAGTTTTATCTAATTTTGCTTCTCTAAATGGTGTTACTTTTACTTCTCCTATAGTAGTAGTTATTTGAAGATTAAGCAAAGGTGGATGAACCGAAGTAATTACCTTGCCTCCTACCATTTGCCACTTTTTTATATAATTGCATGTGAACATTAATTTGAGGTGTAGAATAAATATTTTCAATTTCTTGCTATTGACTAATATACTCTAACCATGAAAAGAAAGGAAAATTAAATTTCTTAATCTGCAATTCTTTTTCCCATTGTTCTTTTAATTTGTCTTTTAATGTTTCTTCTAATTGATTATACCAATATCTTTTTTCAGTATTTTCTTCGTCATTAAAATCTTATTCTAAATACTTATAATTAGGTTTAAATGGTTTATTAATAACATTAATAGTATCTGCTTTCATTTGTGAATATGTTGGTGAGTCTATCGGTGAATCATTAATTGTTTCCGAAACTGGGGATTTATAATGAATTTTTTGATTTGTTTGAATTGGAATCTCTGAATATAATTCAGAATTATTACTAAGATTAGTATGCTGATTAAAGCTTCTTGTAATATTTGGAATGTTAGAAGTCGAGTTTCTATAATTTTGAGTTTTAGAATAAAATTCTAATGAATCTATCTTATTTGACCCATATCTAGTAGATCTTATATTACTAAAATGTATTACTATGCTACCATCTTCTTCTTTTTGAATTTGGGTTGGATTATTTTGTAGTAGTTTTTTGGTCCTTGTGGTGGAGGTAATCTAAATATTTCTGGAATTGTAATATCTTGCCATCTAAGTGTTTTAGAAACATAAATTGACGATTTAGTTGTATCTTCTTCAAACAATATGGTTTCTGTTTGTTCAGATTGCTCTAACTTGCGTTGAGGATCAATAAATGTTTTGAGTAATTTTAAGCAAACTTTATATAGTGTTGCAAAACTTCTACTTTTTTGACTAATTTTATTTTTATCTATTTGAATATCGATAATTAATGGATCTAAAATTAATTTGTCATATAGACTAATAGCAAAATTGGGAACACAATTGAATGACATTGAACCATCACATATATTAGTTTGAATTAAACCTAATAATGAATCATGTTAATCTATGAATCTACTATCTCTTAAGACAATAAATATGGGATTATCTATTCCTACTCTATGCATTGGTTTGACCATTCATGGTTTTTTACATTCCATAAAGAATGCGAGAATGATTTCCACTTATGGTTTTATGACTGGTGGGATATGGTTCTCAAGAAGATATTTTACCTTCAAAAGCCAGAGAGGGACTCAAAAAATTCAAAACATATACTAATATGTTAGAGTTCATTAAGGAAGTTCAGTGGCACACAACATTAAAAGTTCCTTGGATTTGGTGCTAGAACTTCCAAATTATTCAAGTTAAAGAAAAACTTAAACCAATGTCATTAGTCAGACAATATAGATGCAAATGGTGGGATTCATGTATAGTGGATGTTTGTTGTGCAAAAGCTGTTTCCATATATCTAACTATAGGCAAAAGAACTTGGATTAATCAAGAAGGAAGTTCGGAAACTCATACTCCATCAACTCCTTAGCATACTGCACCCATTCAACAAGTGCAACCTACTCAATCACCCATTACCCAAGAACAGAAGACTCAAACAATATCAAGACTACAAGAAGAAGAAATGGAGGAATTTTTACAATATTTAGCGTACAAAAATAAGAAAAAACACCACACTACTTAAGAATCACAGATGTCCATTGATTCAACTCCAGGCCCTACTCCACAAGACTTGTTTGGAGGACCTATGGCTCAGGACCCCTTCCACTATTAAAAAAAAGTATAAAATGATTTTGATTTCTTTTCAGGTATTTTTTAAGAAGACATTTAGTATGGATTGTAAAGCCTGGAAGACTCAACATTCAACAAGTATTATTAAATTACTACATCAACAGGAGATAGGAGGACCTAATCCATCTATTATTAGTCAAATTCATCAAGACTCGATAATTTCTACGTCTACCAATAAACAAATCAAAAAGGCAGAAATAATTCAACAATGGTGGACCAATTACATAAAGAGAAGTCAGAAAATTATTTTAGTTATTGAAGCAAAAAGCAAAAGAATCTCCAAAAAGAGGATGTGACATAAAGAAAAGAGGATGTGACAACCACTCAAGTCTATTCAAGAAAGGAGAACCACAAAAGAAGAAAAGCAACAATAATGGAAGTCATTCATGAAAAATCAGATTCGGACTTCAAAAATGTATTCAATTTAGTATTAAGTTTCTTTCTATATAAGTGTATTAGAAAATTTGTATTCAGCATTAGATGTTTTTAGCAGAAATAAAATCTTTGTCTTTGTATTCACTCTCTGATTTTCGTCCTATCTTTTACTCCTCACAATTTACTATTTTCAAGCTTTAATTTAAAGGTATTATTATTTTCTTATTATTATACTCATATCTGCTTTCTTTTAGTACTTATAATTTCTTTATAATCTATTATCCTCGGTAGAATTGGTATCAGAGCCATATTACACATATTAGTAAATAATAATGTGACATAAAGAAAAGAGGATTTGACAACCACTCAAGTCTATTCAAGAAAGGAGAACCACTCAAGAAGAAAAGAAATTAGACAGAGTCATGAAATTCAATATGATACCAATTTCTTAATTTAAAAGTTTATAATTTATTTATAATCTAGAATTGGTATCAGAGCCATATTACTACTAGATTTCAAAAAAAAATCATAATAAAAACCCGACTTAGTTTTTCGTAAGATAGCAAATAGTTGATTTGTGTAAGGTTTGGTAAGCGGTTGAGACCCTTGGATATCTGTTGGTAAGCCTGTCGAGAAAAAGTTGTTCCCGGATAGGTGCTCCTGCATTGCTTGTACATTATCATATTATATGTTGCATTAAGCAGAAAAGGTACGTTTTTCTTATAGAAGCTTTTAAGAAATTATTTGGTAATATAGGTTCAGAAAATACAACTACTCAAGAAGACAAAGAAATTGGACAAAGTCATGAAATTCAATTTGATATTACAAATAAAACTCTTAGTTCCGTTTATCATATAGGGAAATTGAGTTTCAATAATTCTTATGCTGTAAAATTACATAAGCAAGATATTAATTTTAGAGAGACTTCAAGAACCATTAAGTTAATATCAAGCATAGCAATAAATCAACATGAAAAACAAGATTATAGAAACATTCATTATGGATTAATAAAAGTAATAGTTAAACCATTACATAGGATAGGGATAAATAATCCAATATTCATTGCTTTAAGATATAATTGATTCACAGAGTATCATGATTCCATATTAGCCTTAATTCAAACTAATATTTATGATGGTTCAATATCATTCAATTGTGTTCCTAATTTTGCTGTAAGTTTATATGATGATTTAATTCTAGATTCAGTAATTATGGATATTCAAATTGATCAACATAAGATTAGTCAAAAAGTAGAAGTTTTGCAATGTTATATAAAGTTTGTTTTAAATTAATTAAAACATTCATTGATCCTCAACTAAAGTTAGAACAATCTGATCAAACAGAAACAATACTCTTTGAAGAAGATCCTATAAAATCATCAATTTATATTCCTAGAACACTTAAATGGCAAGATATAACAATTCCAGAAACATTTACATTACCAGCCCCCCAACAAACAAGATATATTCACCAAACTAATCCAACTCAAATTACTACACAAAATGATGGAAGTATTGTAATACATTTTAACAATATAAGATCAAGTAGGTATGGGTATAATAAAGTTGATTTATTAGATTTGTATTCACAAACTCAAAATTCTAGCTATTCAACTTCTAATATTCCAAATATTACTAGAAGTTTTAGTCAACATACTAATATTAATAATAATCATGAATTATATTCAGAAATACCAGTTACAAATTCAAAGATTCATTACAAATCACCACTGCCAGAAATAATCACAAATTCTTCATCAATAAAATCACCAACATATTTCGAAATGAAACCAGATTCTATTAATGTTATAAGTAAGATATTCGAACCTAATTATGAATATTTAGATGAAAATTTTAATGATCCAAATAATTTATAAAAAATAATTTGGTATGATTCATTAACTGATTCATTTAAGCAACGGTTACAACATGAATGGAAGAAAGAATTATGTAAAAAATAATTTAATTTTCCTTTCTTTAATTGGTTCGAATATATAACTAAAAAACAAGAAATTCAAAATGTTTATTTAGCTCCCCAAATTAATGTACAAACTCAGTTATATAAAAAATGGCAAGTAATAGGAGGAGAAATAATTTCTTCTATACATCCACCTTTATTCAACCTACAAATATCAACTACTGCAGGAGATATAACAGCAACTCCATTTAGAGAGGTTATATTAGATAAAACCCCTGTAGAAAAAGAAGATATATTAAAAGTTAATCGACAATTGAATTAATTCAAATCAGATTTTATCTACAATAGCTCAATAAGTTGATTTAGTTTCAACAAAAATAGAAACAATTCAAAAACCTATTCAACAAAAAAATGATACAATTAAATTTCCACATGAAATAGCACAACCGCATTTTCAAACAAAAATGTTAGATGGATTAAAAAATTTTAAGCAAACATCAGAATCCGAAGTAAATATGTTAGATAAAATATTATTAAAAATAAATCAATTAGATTTAAGAAATAAACCTAGTTCTTCATTACAAAAATTAAATATAGGAAATATTAATAAAATCAATACAATTGATCAAGTTAATTCAATATCAGATGATCAATTTGATTATTTTCAAAACTCAGATGTTGAATCTGAAGAAGATGATTTAACTAATCAAGTTAAATTAATTGAAGATGAATTTAATGATAATGAAATAAACAAAGAGTTTAATAAAGTAAACAGAATAAGAAGAAAAACACCAATAAGAAATAACTATCATAATAAGAATAAATGGATAATAGCACAACCGGTAAAAAATTATTATCCTAGACCAACACCACCAGATATTCAATATGAAGAAATATCTCAATTTATAGCACCTCAATATGATGGAGCGGAAATAACATAAATGGAATTTAGATGGAAAATCTGAATCAGAAATATTAAGAATGTTACAAGAAATGGGAATGGCTAGATCAGCATATGGAACTAAAGGATATAATAGTAAAACATCAGCAGCAGCAATAGTAATAGGTTTTATGGGCCAACTTAAAGGTTGGTGGAATAATATGTTAAGTTATGAAAACATAAATGAAATATTAAATCATTCTTATGAAGAAGATGAAATAGATGCTCAAGGAAATGTTAAATGAGATAAAAAAGGAAATATAAAAACAAAGAAAATAGATTAAGCAGCAGAATTCTCAATTTTAGTCATTTCAGTGCATTTCGTAGGAAATCTAAAAGAAGAATTAAGTTCATCAAAAATATTTTTAACTAATTTAAGATGTCCAACATTAACAGATTTTCGATGGTTTAAAGATATGTTTTTAACATACTTATTAAAAGACCAGATTGTCATGCACAATTTTGGAAAGAAAAATTTATTACAGGATTACCTAGCTTGTTTTCACAAAGGGTAGCTAATAATCTTCAAAAAGAAATGGGTATAAAATGATTAAGTAATGTAGATATAACATTTGGTCAATTAATTACTTTTATTAAATCAGAAGGTTTAAAATTATGTCAAGAATTAAAAATTCAAGCAAAATATGGATCTAAAAAAAGAGAATTATGATCGTTTTGTCAAGCATTTGGAATTACATGTGTTCATGCAACCTTATCAAAATACAAATCAATTCAAAAGGCTAACATTTTTAGAAAAAAGAGAAATTACAGAAGGCGAGATGTTAAGCAAGATCAACATAATCAATATCAAAATAATAGAAGAAAAAGCAGTAAAAAAATATAATAAGCCATACAAAAAAAAATAAAAAACAAATTACATGTTATAAGTGTGGAAAACCCGGACATATAGCAAGACTGTAGAACTCAAAGAAAAATTAATGAAATTTTCACTGGAGATAATGAATTAAGAGAAAAATTAATGGCAGTTCTTATAAATGATTTATCAGATAGTGAAGATGAATTAAATCAAATATCAGAAGAAGATTCTAATGATGAAATTTATTCAGATCATTCCTCATCATGTAAATGTAAATCTATTAATATGATATCAAGAACTAAAAATATGGATAAAGAATTTTTATTTAATATTATTAGTAAAATTCAAAATTCAGAAAAACAAAAAGAATATTTAATATGATTAAAAGATTTAGTATTAGAAGATAAAAAAGAAATTGAAGCAATTCAACCATTCAGTTTATCTAAATTACTAAATAAATATTCTAAAAATAATACAAATAATTAATACAAAATTTACTAGTTCAGAAAATTTACATGAAGAAGTTAAATATTTAAAATTAGAAATTAAAAAATAAAAAAAAAAGATATTAGATATTTAAAAGAAAAAGATTTAGAAGTAGAAAAAAAATTAGCATTAATAAATCAAGTAAAAGCAATCCAAGATATACGAGAAAGTTCAACAAAAAATAATAGAAAAGGAATTCAAATTAATGATGAAATTAAATAAGACAAATATTTGAATCTTATTAATAAAATTAATATTGAAAAATGGTATTCAATAGTTACATTAGGAACTAAAGATTTTAAAACAACTTGTATCGCTATGATAGATAGTGGAGCAGATTTAAGTTGTATTAAATCAGGAATAATTCCAATTAAATATTGTTCAAAAACTAATGAAAAAATTATAACTGCAAATGGATGTTCTTTACAAATTCAATATAAATTAACTAATGCATTTATTTGTAATAATGATTATTGTTTTAAACATTCATTCATTATTGTTGAAGATTTAAATCAAGATGTTATTTTAAGAAATCCTTTTTTATATCAAATTACTCATTTTAAAAAGAAGATTAATGGTATTAGTTTAAAAATTATGGGAAATGAAATAATGTTTAAGTTTATAAATCCAGTAAAACAAAAAGAATTAGATTTACTTCAAACAAATTCTATTTATCAAGAGAATACAATAAATTGTATTACAAGAAAATAAAATCAAATTAGTTATATAAAAGATGAAATTTTATATAAAAATATAGAAATACAATTGGAAAAATAAGAAGTAAAAAGAAAAATAAACGAATTAGAAAAACAATTTAAAGAACAAATCTGTGCTGATCATCCTTCAACATTTTGGGGTAAAAAGAAGCATATAGTACATTTACCTTATGAAAAAGACTTTTCAGAAAAAAATATTCCAACTAAAGCAATTTCAATTAAAATGAATTAAGAATTATTAGAACATTGCATAAAAGAAATTCAAGAGTTTTTACAAAAACAATTAATTAGAAGTTCTAAATCACCATGGAGTTGTTCAGCATTTTATGTTAATAATCAAGCAGAAAAGGAAAAAAAAAATCAAGCAGAAAAGGAAAGAGGAGTTCCTAGACTAATAATAAATTATAAAACTTTAAATAAAATAATACAATGGATTCGATATCCTATTCCAAATAAAAAGGATTTGCTTGATAAATTATATGATGCAAGATTATATTCAAAATTTGATCTTAAATTAGGTTATTGGCAAATACAAACAGTTGAAGAAGATAAATATAAAACTGCATTTATAGTTCCGTTTGGTCATTACGAATGGAATGTCATGCCATTCGGATTGAAAAATGCACATTCAGAATTTCAAAATATTATGAATAACATATTTTCTATGTATACATTCACTATTGTCTATATAGATGATGTTTTAGTATTTTGAAAATCTATAGAAGAGCATTTTAGGTATTTAAATATATTTTTAAAAGCAGTACAAAGAAATGGAATAGTAATTACAGCACCTGAGATAAAAATATTTCAAAGTAAAATTAGATTTCTAGGTCATGATATTTATAAAGGAATAATTAAACCAATCAACAGAGCTTTAGAATTTGGAGAAAAATTTTCAAATAAAAGAAAAGATAAGAATCAATTACAAAGGTTTTTAGGATGCCTTAACTATGTAGCAAATTTCTTTCCAAAATTAAGAACATTTTGTGAACCTTTATATCAAAGACTACAAAAGAATTCATTACCATGGACTGATAAGCATACTCAAATAGTTAAAGAAGCAAAATAAAAGATTAAGTCTTTACCTTGTTTAAAATTTCCCCAACCCAATGCATTCATGATTGTATAGATAGATGCATCATATGTTGGATATGGTGGTATAATCAAACAGAAGATAGGTAATAAAGAACAACTAGTTAGGTTTACTTCAAAATTATGGATAGAATCGCAAAAGAATTATTCAACAGTTAAAAAAGTTCTTTCAATAGTTTTATGTATTTCTAAATTTCAAGATGGTTTATACAACAAAAAGTTTTTATTAAGAATTGACTGTAAATCAGCAAAAGATATTCTGCAAAAAGATATTCAAAATTTAGTTTCAAAACAGATATTTGCTAGATGGCAAGGTATTCTTTATGTCTTTGATTTTGATATTGAATATATTAAGGGTGAAGAAAATTCATTACCAGATTTTCTTACTCGAGAATTTCTTACTGGTACATATAAAGATGTCAAAGAAAATAGCTTAATCATTCACAAATCAAAAGATGCAAACCCCAAATGACAATGCATCAAAGGTACTTATTCCAAGACCATTATCTCCAGCAATCCAAACAAGTAATATATTCATTAATTTAGAAGAATCTCCAGCGCTACCTTATGTTCAAATAGCTAATACTCCATCAGCTCAACTTCAACGTAATACTAGAAGTCAAACCAATACTCCTAGAGCTATGACTCTATTACCTCTCACTCAAAATCCATCAAGTTCATCATCACCTTCAAAATCGCCATATGTTATTAAAAAACAATTCGAATATATATAACCCTTACCTCATTCCAAGATACTCCAGATATTCCAACCTTGAAAGCCTATACTCAAAACTTTTTACAGATGACATTTATTGGTTGTCTGGTAATTCATTAAAGAATCAAACTTTCAATGAAATCATTTTAGTAGATTCGTTTTCTATAGACGTAGTACATCATTCTGATCATACTAATAGAGTCACTCATTCAAAATGTGTTATCAAAAAAGTTCTCGGTCCAAAGGAGTGGCACTCAAAAAGCCTTTTCAATTCCATTCATTCCATTGGGCTACAAATATGAAGATTATAAGCAAGCTTGGTATAAAGCATTTTATATTAGACCTTTTGACCATTCATGGTTTTTTACATTCCATAAAGAATGCAAGAATGATTTCCCCTTATGGTTTTATGACTGGCGGGGTACTCATGGTTCTCAAGAAAATATTTTACCTTCAAAAGCCAGAGGGGGACTCAAAAAATTCGAAACAGATACTAATATGTTGGAGTTCATTAAGGAAGTTCAGTGGCACACAGCATTGAGAGTTCCTTAGATTTGGTGCTGGAACTTCCAAATTATTCAAGTTGAAGAAAAACCTAAAAGAATGTCATTGGTCAGACAATATAGATGCAAATGATGGGATTCATGTATAGTGGATGTTTGTTTTGCAAAAGCTGTTTCCATATATCTAACTAAAGGCAAAAGAACTTGGATTAATTAAGAAGGAAGTTCAGAAATTCATACTCCATCAACTCCTCAGCATATTGCACCCATTCAAAAAGTGCAACCTACTCAATCACCCATTACCTAAGAACAGCAGACTCAAACAAAATCAAGACTACAAGAAGAAGAAATGGAGGAATTTGTACAATATTTAGCATACAAAAAAAAGAAAAAATAGTAGCACACTACTCAAGAAGCACAGATGTCCATTGATTCAACACCAAGCCCTACTCTACAAGACTTGTTCGGAGGGCCTATGGCTCAGGACCCCTTCGACTATTAAAAAAAAGTATAAAATGATTTTGATTTCTTTTCAGGTATTTTTTAAGAAGACATTTAGTATGGATTGCAAAGCCTGTAAGACTCAACATTCAACAAGTATTATTAAATTACTACATCAAAGGGAGATAGGAGGACCTAATCCAACTATTATTAGTCAAATTCATCAAGACTCAATAATTTCTACGTCTACCAATAAACAACTCAAAAAGGCAGAAATAATTCAACAATAGTGGACCAATTACAAAAAGAGATGTCAGAAAAATTATTTTAGTTATTCAAGCAGAAAGCAGAAGAATCTCCAAAAAAAGGATGTGACATAAAGAAAAGAGGATGTGACAACCACTCAAGTCTATTCAAGAAAGAAGAACCACTTAAGAAGAAAAGAAGCAATAATTGAGGTTATTCAAATGTCAATCAAGAAAAAGTAGATTCGGACTTCAAAAATGTATTCAATTTAGTATTAAGTTTCTTTCTATAAATGTTTTAGAAAATTTGTATTCAGCATTGAATGTTTTTAGCATAAATAAAATCTTTCTCTTTGTATTCACTCTCTGATCTTCATCCTTTCTTTTAGTCCTCACAATTTACTATTTTCAAGCTTTAATTTGAAGGTATTATTATTCTCTTATTATTATACTCATATTTGCTTTCTTTTAGTACTTATAATTTATTTATAATCTATCATCCTGGGTAGAATTGGTATCAGAGCCATATTACTACTAGATTTCAAAAAAAATTCATAATAAAAACCCGACTCAGTTTTGCTTAAGACAACACATAGTGTGATTAGTGTAAGGTTTGGTAAGCGGTTGAGACCCTTGGAAATCTGTTGGTAAGCCTGTCGAGAAAAAGGTGTTCCCGGTTAGGTGCTCTTGTATTCCCCGTGTATTATCATATTATATGTTGCATTAAGTAGAAAATGTACGTTTTTCTTATAGAAGCTTTTAAGAAATTGTTTAGTAATATAGGTTCATAAAATACAACTACTCAAGAAGACAAATAAATTGGACAAAGTCATGAAATTTAATTTGATATTACTTATAAAACTCTTAGTTCCGTTTATCTTATTGGGAAATTGAGTTTCAATAATTCTTATGCTGTAAAATTACTTGAGCAAGATAATAATTTTAGAGAAACTTCAAGAACCATTATGTTAATATCAAGCATAGCAATAAATCGGAATAGAAAACAATGATATAGATACATTCATTATGGATTAATAAAAGTAATAGTTAAACCATTACATAGGATAGGGATAGATAATCCAATATTCATTGCTTTAAGAGATAATCGATTCACAGAGTATCATGATTCCATATTAGCCTTAATTCAATTTAATATTTATGATGGTTCAATATCATTCAATTGTGTTCCTAATTTTGCTGTAAGTTTATATAATGATTTAATTCTAGATTCATTAATTATGGATATTCAAATTGATCAAAGTAAGATTAGTCAAAAAGGTAGAAGTTTTGCAGTATTATATAAAGTTTGTTTTAAATTACATAAAACATTCATTGATCCTCAACTAAAGTTAGAACAATCTGATCAAGCAGAAACAATACTATTTGAAGAAGATGCTACAAAATCATCAATTTATATTCCTAGAACGCTTAAATAGCAAGATATAACAATTCCAGAAACATTTACATTACCAGCCCCTCAACAATTAAGAAATATTCACCAAACTAATCCAACTCAAATTACTACACAAAATGATGGAAGTATTGTAATACATTTTAAAAATATAAGATCAAGTAGGTATGGGTATAATAAAGTAGATTTATTAGATTTGTATTCACAAACTGAAAATTCTAGGTATTCAACTTCTGATATTCCAAATATTACTAGAAGTTTCAGTCAACGTACTAATATTAGTAATAATTCTAAATTATATTTAGAAATACCAATTACAAATTCAAAGATTCATTATAAATCACCACTGCCAGAAATAATCACAAATACTTCATCAATAAAATCACCAACATATTTCGAAATAAAACCAGATTCTATTAATGTTATAAGTAAGATATTCGAACCTAATTATGAATTTTGAGATTAAGATTTTAATGATCCAAATAATTTAGAAAAAAGAATTTGGTATGATTCATTAACTAATTCATTTAAGCAACGGTTACAACATGAATGGAAGAAAGAATTATGTGAAAAACAATTTAATTTTCCTTTCTTTAATTGGTTCGAATATATAACTCAAAAAGAAGAAATTCAAAATGTTTATTTAGTTCCCAAAATTAGTGTACAAACTCAGTTATATAAAAAATGGCAAGTAATGGGAGGAGAAATAATTTCTTCTATACATCAACCTTTATTCAACCTACAAATATCAACTACTGCATGAGATATAACAGCAACTCCATTTACAGAGGTAATATTAGATAAAACCCTCTGTATATAAAGAAGATATATTAAAAGTTAATAAACAATTATATTATTCAAATCAGATTTTATCTACAATAGCTCAACAAGTAGATCTAGTTTCAACAAAAATAGAAACAATTCAAAAACCTATTCAACAAAAAAATGATATAATTAAATTTCCACATGAAATAACACAATCGCATTTTCAAAAAAAAATGTTAGATGAATTAAAAAATTTTAAGCCTTAATTCAAACTAATATTTGTGATGGTTCAATATCATTTAATTGTGTTCCTAATTTTGCTCTAAGTTTATATGATGATTTAATTATAGATTCATTAATTATGGATATTCAAATTGATCAAAATAAGATTAGTCAAAAAAAGTAGAAGTTTTGCAGTATTATATAAAGTTTGTTTTAAATTATTTAAAAGATTCATTGATCCTCAACTAAAGTTAGAACAATCTAACCAAACAGAAACAATACTGTTTGAAGAAGATGCTACAAAATCATCAATTTATATTCCTATAACACTTTTTTTTTGGCTAACCTCTTTTGAGGGTGGGCGCCACTCTTAATATATTAATTAATTGGGTGGATGATGGATTTACCCTAAAATCATCCTTACAAAATAATCCTTTTTGAGGTAGGATCCATTTACAAAATTCTACCATGGATCCAAGCTCAAAAGGAAGTTGAAGATAAAAACTTTGAGTACTTCCTCCATTTACATTTATGCAACTAAGTATTCTACAATGCAACCTACATAGAAAAGGAAGAGTTGGAGTGGTTCCTCCATTTACAAGCATGAGACAAAATAATGTAACCAAAAGACTCCTATAATCACAAGGACTGACAAAAAGTCCTCTATTAAATGGACTAGCCAAAAAGTAGTAGGCTAAATTAAGGGAGTTTCTCAAGAACTGACTTGATATACTTTGTGCTAAACTTCTCTTCATCAAGGTGAAAGTAATCAGTCAAAAAAGTGCAGCTCCCATTTAGCCAGAGTACAGGCCTCAAGTTAAAATGAACAGGTCCCATTTGGCCAAAAACAGTCTTGAAGTGCAGATGGAGGTGAAGAGCTTTGGCCAATATGCAGGCATAAGAGTGCTGATCCCATTTAACTGTATCTTCCCTTTCTCGGTGGCGATAGAAAAGTCGCAGTACCAGCAATAGCCCAACTGGAAAGAAAGGGTAGGCTATTCTTGTGTAACACCAAATTATGATGTCAAACCATAAAGGCAAACCAGCTCTAACTTCAGCAAGTTGGGGCCTATATTCAGTGTGGCAAACCAGCCCTAACTTCTACAGGCTGGGGCCCCAAATGCTAACAATTTTGCCATAAGGAAATGTAGGATTCATTTGGAGATGAAGGATACAGGTTAAGGTAAGTACCATGTATGTTATAAACTCCTGTTGTTCCAAGGCAGCAACTGTGCATGTCCTCTGTTAGGTCTCTGACCCAATATGTAATCAGCACCTTTTTTCAGAACAATGGAGGGGGTTTGCTCTCGATCCAGCTTCAGCAGTGATAGGAAGGATGTCGAATTTTGGGGAAGCTATTAGTTTTGCTGGGAGATTGGCTTCTTTCTTGATTTCAGAAATTTGAGAGGTCCTATGGATTTGTTCAAGAACATGTCTAATGTACCCAACTTTCCATGATTTGAGTCCATGATTAAGTTCAGAAGAGTCTGTTTCAAGTATGATTTGCTGATTGCTCCGTTCTCTGTAACTACGTATGTAACTAGCTCCTACTAAAGCTTCCACCTGAAGTTTGGATAGGGTTAGTGGAAAAATAAGAATTGGTAAGGGAAAGACCAACATATCTTCATTGTTTCTAGATATATCACTTTGAATACAGCAAAATTGATCTTGATACTCTCAGGATCAGGTGGATTCCATTTGATGCAATATAGCTTTTGCTTTCTTCTAATCTTAGTGCAAGCATCCCAGAAGGTGTTCCATTCCAAATCCAAGATCTGAACCCCCTGGAACTTGAAATGCATAATACCCTTAAGTGATTTGAAGATTCTGATAATTAAGGCCTCTAAAACTGGTGTAGCTTTATCAAAAATCATCTGATTTCTTAGCTTCCATAGCCACCAGCAGATTAGTGATGGGCACACCTTTATGAGAAATCTCATGTACTCTGGGATATTACTATGATTTTACCACAAAACTTGAAGGACATGGATGTGATCTCAATCAAGGCTTCAAAAAGTTCAAATACATTATTTTCAGAGGTTGAAAATTCAAGATCTCAACAATGCTTGATCAAGAAGTTAATAAGGACTTTTGGTCTTTCAAGGTGTTTCCAATTCAATGCTAATGAAGTTTACACTTCCCAATCCATCGATATTAATTCCCAAGCCTTTGGAAGCACAAAAAGAATTAAATTGAACAAGTTGAAGGCAGCAAATACAAATGAAAGTGCAATCTGCCTTACTTGTTGTTTTTTCATTGTTTTGAGTTTTTGTGCTGTGTTTCTGCCTTGATTCACTAGAATTTTGTTTGGAAGCTCAAGAGTACATTAAATGGAGCATAAGTCAGCCAATACAAAGCTAAGGAAGCTCGAGGATCAAGCTAGGTTCATACGATCAAAGTTCACCCAAGCTTGGTCAACAATTGTGGGCTGTTTTTGTTCAAGGCTATTAATTTCGGTCAAGGCCTCTTGGAATGCTTAGAGGCAGATCAAAAGCCATTCAAATAGTCAAGGAATGCATGGAAATCAAGGCTGGTCTTGGTCCAATCTTCTATGACTTCATTAGTTCCAAGAAAGCCTTAATTAGCCTTTTAAGTTTCCAAGACTTTACTTAAATGTTTTCTTGTTTTATGTAACCTTTAGATTAGGGTTTTCTACCTATTTATATGTTGTAAAAACATCCAAAATATTCAGAATATGAGTTAATCAAATTTGTGAGAGTTTCTCTCTTTGGTTCCTTGTGAACTACTTGAACTTATCAAGCCTTGGGCTTGTGGCGTTCACCCCTTGACTTATCAACCTTCAATCCATAGTTGGGTGTGTCGTCATTCTACCTATCCATCTAGCATACCTGCTGTAGAACGATCCTAGGATCTCAACTCGGTATTGGGTTTCGTCCATTGCGGGGCGGAGTTCATATCAGACACCTGCCAGAGAATGTGAGTGACAAAAAATACCAATTTCAGCTTCAAAGACTTTCCATACCTTTTGTGCAAATGGGCAGGCAATTATTAGGTGGTCCACAGTTTCTTCACTAGCCAAGCACCAAGGGTAGGCAAAGGGTCCCAAGACTCCTACTTTGTGAAGATTAGCAGCAACCGGAATTTTCTTCTTGATGAGCTTTAGCATGAAGAAATATATCTTTGAAGGAATCATTTGGTCCCATATATAACTAGCATGAGGGAGAGGTGGCCTCTGGGATCCTCTGATTTGAGTAAGGGCTGATTTTAGAGTGAATTTACCATGAGAAGATAAGGTCCATATCAGTTTGTCACTGCAGCTTGTGTTGACCAAGGTTTCCCTGAAAATCTGATTAGGAATCTGTGGGAACATTTGATGGATTTTACCCCAGTCCCATCCTTGTGGGGCAAGTATATCTGCCACTTTGTAGTCCCCTTGAATTTCAAATAGCTCAGATAGTTTGCCCCTATGGCTCCATTTATCAAGTGCCAGGCTGCAGTTTCCATTTCCAAATAGGGAAGGAACCTCTATTGAATTTAGTGATTGCTCCTAATTGATGTTTCCTAGCTAGTGGCAGCTTGTCATGAACCAGATATGAACTTTTGCCCTCATTCACCTTCTGCCCTGAGAATTACTGATAATGTTGCAGCTTGTTCATGACCTTTCAGATTGCTCCTGGCTTAGCTGAGGAAAAAATAATTAGGTCATCTGCATAGGCAAGGTGAGTAATCCTAGGGCAGTTCCTAGGAGTAGGGAAATCCAATCTCTTTTCAGCCTCACTGTTTAACAATCTAGAGAGGTACTCTGCGCTAAGGACAAACAGTAGATGAGGAATAGGGTCCCCTTGACGAAGGCCTCTAGTTGCTTTAAACCATCACTTACTCTCTCCATTTATGAGGACTGAGAACCTTACATTGGAAATCACCTCCAAACAATGTCAATCCAAATCCTAGCAGTCTTAATACCTAAAGCAGATAAGGCCAATGAACCCTATCATAAGCCTTCTCCACGTCTAATTTAAGTGCTACTTTCCCCTCTTTGCTTTTTCTATTTATGGTAGATGTCAACTCACTAGCTAGTAGGAAATTATCTGTGATCAATCTTCCCCCTACAAAGCCACTCTGATTTTCTGAAATAAGTCTTGGAATGACAGAGGCTAATCTAGTAGCTAGGAGCTTAGAGACTATTTTGTTAATGAAATTGCATAGGCTGATTGGTCTAAAGTTCTTAAAGGAAGAAGGGTTGGGAATTTTAGGTATGAGCACTATGGAGGTAGCAGTTTTAGAGTGAGGAAGCATGTCACCATTAACAAACGCTTGAACAGCTCTAAGCAGATCCTGTTTGATAAAATCCCAAGCAAAATTGAAAAAAAGTCCAGGAAAGCTATCCGGACCTGCTGCACTATCAGGGTTCATTTGCTTAAGTGTTTGATGTACCTCCTCCAAATCAGGAATCTTAGTAAGGTTCTCCTTATCCTCAGCTGACAGGATCATGGGTAAGATGTGAGGATCAATCCTATCTGTCACCTGTTCAGCAGAGTACAAATCAGCAAAGTAATTGACAGCTATTGCTGCTATCTCTTCCTCATCTACACACAAAGTCCCATCCTGATTCTTAATTCTATGTATATAAGATCTTGCATGCCTATTTCTAACATATGAATGAAAGAACTTGGATTTTCTATCTCCTTCCTTAACCTATTTGAGGTTTGCTTTTTGAGACCAGAATAGATCTTCTAACCCTGCCTGTTATCTAGCTTTTGCAGCAGCTTGGTTCAGAACTGACCTAGGCACAGGGCTGATCTCATCCTCTTTTTCGATGCTTTGAAGCTCTCTCTCTGCCTCTTCTGCTTTAGAGAAGATATTGCCAAAAGTAGATCTGTTCCAAGTTTTTAAGGCTTGTCTTACTAGCTTAAGTTTCTCAGTAAAGACTCTAATTGGGCTACCTTGATGGTTCGTGTCCCAAGCCCTCTTGATAATGTGTAAACAGTCAGCATGAGTAGTCCAAAATAACTTAAACCTAAAAGGTTTAGGGGCTCCCATTTTCTTCCTCTGAATTTCCAAGATAAGAGGGGCATGATCCGAGGGAGCCCTAGCAAAATGAGTTACATTGGCAATTAAATTACTATCCTGAAAATGACTATCCACTAAAACCCTATCTAATCTTTTCCATATCCTAGCCTTACCCTCCCTATTGTTACACCATGTGAATTTGGCCCCATTAAAGTTAACTCCAGATAAGCCTAAGGAGGTGGCTAGGTTTGAAAGTTCCCTAGCTTCCCTAAAGTGAAAGGCCTTTCCCTCTTTTTTCTCTTCCCTTGATAAGATGCAGTTCCAATCTCCCCACAGCACCCAAGGGAAATTGATCTGCGGTAAATCCTCTAATGATTGCCACAAATCCTGTCTTAGTTCCTCAGTACATTTAGCATATACATTAGAGAAGATTGTGGGACCTGGCAGTTCAGGGTGAAGAATTTGAAGAGTGGTGTGTTGATCTGAGGATGATATAAAGGTACAAGAAAATGGTTTCCTTACCATGACCCATAAAGAGCTACCTATATTAGAGAAAGCTATATCAAATTTGAGTCTTCTTTTCATTGTTTCTAACCGGTGAGAAGAAGCAAAAGGTTCAGCTAAAGCTAGGAAGTCACTTCTATATGTAGCTAGAATTTTTCTCAGCTTCCTAAAGTTTGGCTTTTGGCCAATACTTCTAATGTTCCCATATGTGAATTTAATCATTGGGAAACTCCATCCCTAGGACCCGTTTGTGCACTCTTGTCTCTTAGTTGTCTACTAGAAGGATATTGAGGCCAAGACTTAGGATTTTTTTCCCCCATTATCTGCCTGTTCTACTCCTATACTCTTTCCATAATTCTGAAGCTCAGTTTTCTGCTGGGAGTTCAGATGTGTAGAGCTCTGAAAATCAAATTCCATATCAGTTTGAGATGTAGGAATTGGAATCCCCTCCTCCCTTCTCATACCCTTCTTTAGTATGTCTACCTGCAAAGCATCAAAGGAAGCTAAATCAGATAAGTAATTGAGGATAAGATCACAATAAACCTGTTCCTGGATTTGCTGGCTTATGAATTTGTCCTGTTGCATATCCTCCATGGGTTTGGTTTGGGTAGGAGTTTGGTCCAATATCGGCCCCTCCTCTGCTAGAAGTCCCCCTTGAGTGCAAGACACTTCATTTTCCTCCTCCTGTACATTTTCCAAAACTGCAAACTTGTTGTTAAGTAGCTGCGAAGGTCCATCTGCACCTGAATTCTGAGCCACATTCTTAGCCCCCTCCTGGGATATGTTTTGAGCTCCATCTCTAGGTGCAGGCTCTGTCATCAAGTTCGTTGTAGAAGATTCAAGGATTTCTCCCACAGGGGACAGAATAGTAATTGCCACCTCCTTTCCCTTAGAAGCCCCTTGTGCAGCTACTTCATCTTTCTGCAGTTTTCTTGTTACCACCACCCATTCTTTAGTTCCTGATTTAGCAGCAGTATTACTTATGTTCTGTTCTTGAGTAGCAGATTTCTTCGTTGGTTGCGTCTGCCTCCTTGAATGATCACACACCTGGGCATCATGCCCTAGCTTTCTGCACTTTGAGCAATAATTAGGGCGTTCCTCCACTTCTTGCTGTTGCCACCTTCCTTTCTCCTTAGTGCCTATCCAAATTCGGGAGGGTGTAGGCTTTGTTAAGTCCATCTCTACGCAAACCCTAGCTTCACTAGGGTGTAATAGAACCGAGGCCGCCGCTGTGGCTGAGTCCAACTTCAGAGGCTTCCCAGCGACCGAAGCTAGTGTGTATAATCTTTCTTTTTGAATGGCATGATATGGCAATTCGAGAAATATTTACATTGCCAAATTAAATACATGATCATAAAAATAGATTAATAGATAAATTAATCAAAAAAAAAGTAATACCTTTAATGGTTTGAAATTATTAAAGAGTAAGCCAAAAGATAATAAACAGAATAGATAAATTAATCAAAAGAATCGTAAAAATAGATTAATAGATAAATTAATCAAAAGAAAGTAATACCTTTAATGGTTTGAAATTATTAAACAGTAAGCTAAAATATAATAAACAGAAGATAGAATGAGAACGGATGATTTTATTTTCAAAAGTTGTTACAAAAACTTCTGCCTTTTACATTCTATGAACCTTTTTTTATAGGAATGTTCTTCTATGAATATTACATTATATTTGATAAAATTTTGAATTCCGAATACTTTGTTGAGTGGCCATTATTGTCATCTTTGCTGAGTGGTTATTATTATCATCACATGGGCTTGTCTTCTTGACTGTCTTGATTGATTGTCTTGAGTGGTTGTTACTATCAGGAATCTTTGCTTTTCCCATTGTTTTGTCATGTAGCATATGATTTGACTTTGAAGTAATCCTTTTTAGTTTTGCTGACGTAGTAATTCCACTATGCTTGAACATCTGAATCTTTTCCATTATGAATTGCTTCCATTGCATCCAATGTATGCGGTCCATTTTGATGAATAACTCTTGAATTAGATCTTCCCATTTCTCTGTATGCAATTAATGTAGCTATGTTCGTGCCATCAATTTGTCTTCTTACTTTGTTATCCATGTGGAATCTCTTCTTAGTAAAAGTTTGCAACTTCTGTCTTAATTCTTGGTCTTCCTGCAAAATAATATACATTTTATACTATCTTTTTTTAATCGAAGGGATCTTGAGCCATGTGCCCTCCGAACATATCTTCTGGAGATAGACTATGAGTTGAATCAATTGATACTTGTGGTTTATTTTTATTTCTTTTGAATTCTATGAATTTTAGAAAATTTTCCATATCTTATTCCTTTATCCTTGATTGTGATTGAGTAGACTGTTGAGTTTTTTTTAATCTGTGGGGTTGGAGTATTTGAACCACTTGCCTGTTTGTTATGATTAATCCACATTCGCTTTCTCGTTGTTAAAACAGTATTTACTGCCGTTGAACAGCGTAAATTTGGTATCAAAGCCAAGTTTCGATCATTCTCTTAGAACATTTTAAATTGAAAAAATCAAAAGTAATTTAGTTCTTACTTCAACATATAGAGTAGAGATCTGTGAGGTTTGGTAAGCAGTTGAGCAGCCAGTAAATCAGTTGGTAAGCCAGTCAGCTTAAGGTGTTCCCGGTTAGGCACTCAGGTGTTCCCCACACACTCTTCATTTTGCATGTTGCATTAAGCAACTAAGGTACGTTTGAAATTATGAATTTAAATATTTTTAAGAAGATGTTTGATAGTAGTAATAATATTAGTTTAGTATATAATGATAACATTAATCAAAGTCATGAAATTCAATTTGATATTAATACTAAAACACTAAGTTCAGTATATCATATAGGAACACATAATTTTAATAACTCATATTCAGTCAAATTACATGAACAAGATTTAACTTTTAAAGAAACTTCAAAAACCATTAGATTAATATCAAGTACAGCTATTGAACAGTATAAACAACAAAAATTTAAATATATTCATTACAGATTAATTAAAGTAATGGTAAAACCAATGCATAGAATTGGAATAAATAATCCTATATTCATAGCTTTACGAGATAAACGATTAGTAGAATATCAGGATTCTATACTCTCTTTAATACAGACTAATATTTGTCATGGTTCTATTTCATTCAATTGTGTACCTAATTTTGTAGCTAGTTTATGATTTAATTCTTGATTATTTAATTATGGATATTCAAATAGACCAAAATAAAATAGATTCTAGAAGTAGAAGGTTTGCAGTATTACATAAAGTATGTTTCAAATTACTTAAAACATTAATAGAACCTAAATTAAAAATAGAACAAAATAATAGTGAAGAAACAGTACTATTTGAAGAAGATTCCACAAAGTTATCTGTTTATATTTCAAAAACTTTAAAATGCGATGAAATCACAATCCCATAAATCTTTACTGTAATACCACAAATTCAATATAGAAATATTCAACAAACCAATACCTGAAGAATGGTTAAACAAAATGATGGAAGTATAGTAATACATTTTGATAATATTATATTTAATAAATATGGAGCTAATAAAAAAGAAAACATACAACAAGCAAGATATTCCATTTCAGATATTCCAACTTTAAGACGAAGCTTTCGTCAACATACAAATATAGGTAATACTCCAGAAATCTATTCAACATCAATCTCTGAAAGTCAAAGATTATATTACAAAGCTCCCTTACCAGAAATAATAGATACTACTTCATCAAACAAATCTCCAACAAATTCAGAAATGAAACCTGATTCTATAAATGTTATTAATAAAGAACTCAAACCAAATTATGAATATTTAGATGAAGAATTTGATAATAAAATCAATGAAGAAAAAAGGCAATGGTATAATAAATTAGATAAACAATTTCAAGAAAGATTAATTACAAAATGGAAAAAGGAAGTAATAATGAGAAAATTAAATTTTCCTTTCTTTTCATGGTTAGAATATAAAAAAAAATTTATTATATTCCAAGTATAAATGTCCAAACATCATTATATAAAAAATGGAATATTGTGGGAGGAGAAGTAATAAATTCAGTACATCCACCTTTACTCAATTTAAAAATACAAACAAATTCGGGAGAAATATTAGCAACACAATTTAGAGAAACTAAAACAGAAAAGGGTCTAGTAGAAATAGAAGATATTAAAAAAATTAATCAACAACTAAATTACTCTAATCAAATATTATCAATAATAGCACATCAAGTCGATATAGTGTCCACAAAGATAGATTCAATACCTAAAGAAAAAGAGAAAATCTAAGAAAATACCTTTAAATTCGATAAATTAAGATTTCCATATGAAATTTCAAAACCGCATTTTCAAGTAAAAGATATATTAAAAGATTTTCATTTTCCAAACAATGAACAAGATACACTTCAGAAGATATTAAATAAGCTTGATAAAAATAATAATAATAAAGCCAGTACTAGTCAAATACAAAATATTCAACAAATGTCTTCATTAATAAAAGACAGTTCAAGCGAAAGTTATAGTCAACAAGAAAATGATGATATAATGGAAACCATTAATGAAGTTGAAGATGAATTTATAGATACTAATGAAATAAACAGAATAAAGAAACCATATAAATCACGAAAATACTATAATAAACCAAAATATACCCAATATACCCCCTATCAAAGAAAGAATTATTATCCAAGACTTACACCTCCAGATATGCAAATTGAAGAAAGATCAAAATTTATAGCAAGTCAATATGATGGTAGAGCAGTGTATGAATGGAATATAGATGGAAAATCAGAATATGAAATATTAAGATTATTACAAGAAATGGGAATGGCAAAAACAGCATATAAACAACAAAGATATGATCAACAAACTATAGCAGCAGGATTTATATCAGGATTTTCAGGACAATTAAAAAATTGGTTGGATAATTTATTAACATAATCAAATAAAAACGAAATCCTAGATCATGCGTATGAAGAAGATCAAAAAGATGTTACGGGAAATGTTGTAAAAGATGAACAAGGAAGAACAATAAAAATCAAAATCTCAGACTCTGCAGATTATTTAATATATTGTATAACATTACATTTTTTTAGGAAATCCTACACAAGATAATAGAAGTTCGCAAATTTTTTTAACTAATTTGAGATGTCCAATATTAACAGATTTTAGATAGTATGAAGATATATTTATGACTTATTTATTTAAAAGACCAAACTGTGGACAACCAATTTAGAAAGAAAAATTAATTACAGGATTACCAAATTTATTTTCTCAAAGAATTATGGCAAATTTGAAAAAAGAAATGGGAGTAGAAGTTATAGATTTTAATGCCCTATCTTATGGACAAGTATTTGCATTCATAAAAGAAGAAGGATTAAAATTATGTCAAGAATTGAAGTTACAAGCAAAATATGGTTGAGAAAGAAGAGAAGTGGGATCATTTTGCGAAGCATTTGGAATAACAGGGATTCGTGCACCTTCATATAATAATAAAAGACTTACATATCACAAACAATATAAAACATATAAAAGACGAAATCCATATAAAGAGGAACAAACTCAAAATAGAGGTTTTAATAAGAATAAATATAGAAAAAAGAAAATTATTTGTTATAAATGTGGAAAACCAGTCGATATAGCAACAAATTGTAGAATTCAAAGAAGAATAAATGAAATATTTGATGCTGATATAGAATTACGTGATAAACTCATGAAAGTAATGATTAATGATGAGTCAGAAGAAAGTGATCAAATTATTAATGAAATTGAAACGGATAGTGAAGAATATTTTGATAATTCATCACCTTGTAAGTGTATTAATATGATATCCACTGATAAAACTAATAAAGAACTTTTGTTTGAAACAATAAGTAAAATTCAAAATCCAATTGAACAAAGAAATTACTTAATTAGACTAAAAGATTTAATAATAACAGATGATAAGAAACCAGAAACTCTTGAACCTTTTAGCTTATCAAAACTTTTTGAGAAATATTCATCAAACACTAGTATCTCAGGAATCACTAATCAAAAATTTATGAGTTCAAGTATTATACAAGAAGAAACTAAAAATTTAAAAGCAGATATTAGAGAAATAAAAAATGAATTAGAGAATTAAAATTCAAAGATTTAGAGATAGAAACAAAAATAATACTAGCTAATCAAAATCAAATAGATATACCAGAAAGTTCTAATAAGAATCCAGAAAAAGGAATTCAAATCACTAATGGAAAAAGTGAAGATTATTTAGATATTATAGAAAAAGTCAACATAGAAAATTGGTATGTATTTGTCACATTAGGAATTCAAGATTATAATACAACTTGTATTGCTATGATTGATAGTGGAGCTGATCAAAGTTGTGTAAAAACAGGAATCATACTGATTAAATACTGTTCAAAAACAAATGAAAGATTATTAACTGCAAATGGAAACCCATTAAAAGTAAGAAGTAAATTACCAAATGGATTCATATGTAATATGAATTACTGTTTTAAACATTCATTTCTAATAGTAGATGATTTAACCCAATATGTAATATTAGGAAATTCATTTTTATACCAAATAACACCATTTAAGAAAACTAAAGAAGGATTAAGTCTTCAAATCATGGGAAATGAAATAATATTCAAATTTATTACACTAGTTAAATAAAAAGAATTAAATTTATTACAATCCAATACTATATTTAAACAAAAAATTATACAAAAAGGAAAAACATATTAATTTTATAAAAGAAGAATACAATCAAATAGAGTTACAATTACAAAGAAATGAAGTGATAAAAAGAATTTCAGAACTAGAAACAAAGTTTAAGGAACATATATGTGCTGATCATCCATCTGCATTCTGGATAAGAAAAACACACATAATAGAATTACCTTATGAGAAAGATTTTGAAGAAAGAAATATTCCAACCAAAGCAAGACCAATTCAAATGAATTCTGAATAATTATAACATTGTAAAAAAGAAATACTAACTTTATTAGATAAAAAATTGATTAGAAAATCAAAATCATCTTGGAGTTCCTAGGTTAGTTATAAATTATAAACCACTAAACAAAGTATTAAAATGGATAAGATATCCCATTCCTAATAAAAAAATATTTGCTTGATAGATTATTTGATGCTAAAATATATTCTAAATTTGATTTAAAATCAGGATATTGGCAAATTCAAATAGAAAAAAATGATAAATACAAAACAGCATTTACAGTATCATTTGGACATTACGAGTGGAATGTTATGCCATTTGGACTAAAGAATGCTCCTTCAGAATTTCAAAATATAATGAACGAAATATTTTCAGCATATACATTTATGATAGTATATATTGATGATATTTTAGTATATTCAAAATCAATAAATGAGCACTTTAGGCATTTACATATATTCTTCAAAATAGTGACTCAAAGTAGTTTAGTAATTTCAGCACCTAAAATGAAATTGTTTCAAACTAAGATTAGGTTTTTAGGTCATGAAATTGTTTCATAAAGGAACTATCAAACCAATTAATAGAGCATTAGAATTCGGAGAAATGTTTCCAGATGAAATTAAAGATAAAAATCAATTACAAAGATTTTTGGGATGTTTAAATTAATAGACTAAGAACTTTATGTGCTTCTTTGTATCAACGATTGCAAAAAAATCCTCTTGCATTGACAAATAAGCATACACAAATAGTCAGAGAAGCAAAAAAAAAAATTAAATTTTTACCCTGTTTAGGAATACCACATCCTAATGCATTCATGATAGTAGAAACCGATGCTTCAGAAATAGGCTACAGTGGAATACTTAAACAATAGTTAGAAAGAAAAGAACAATTGGTAAGTTTTACTTCAAAGGTTTGGTCGGGTACACAGAAAAATTATTCAACAGTTAAAAAAGAAATTTTAGCAATAGTATTATGTATTTCAAAATTTCAAGATGACTTATATAATAAAAAATTCCTATTAAATGTAGATTGCAAATCTGATAAGAATATATTACAAAGGATATTCAAAATATAGTTTCTAAACAAATGTTTGCTAGGTGGCAATGTATTTTGTCAGTTATTGATTTTGACATAGAATATATAAAAGGAGAAAATAATTCATTTCCAGACTTTCTAACTCGGGAATTTTTAACAGGAAAAATTCAAGATGACAGACAAAGGAGAATCCTTATTCAAAAATCAAAAGAAACAGAGTCCAAATGATTATGATAAGTCAGTTTTATACTGACGTGATATTTTAGTTTACGCTTGGCTTTTGTTAGTTTTGAGTGCATTTTATGTGGTGTTAATGTTGAAATGGATGTGAAGCATTCTTTGAAATATGTTTGATGGTGTAGTTTGAAAGGTGTGTCGTGTACTTTTCAATTTAGCCCTAGAAACTACTATAGTAGTGGCGGTAGGGATCGTATCCACAGGGAAGGAATTGGTTACTAAAATATTAAGGTCTTGTTCCAAGTATGTCATAAAGTTTAGTTTTCAAGAATTAATGGACAATAGTAACACACAAGAGAAGACAAAAAAATGATCTAAAAGATAGAACAAAGAGACAGAACTAGACTCAATCTCACAAGAGTAACAACAAATGACACTATAATTCCAAACTAAATGAAAGCACAGAAATGAGATATCAAACTTTTAGTAAACTGTCCTAGGATTTCTTCTCCGGATGATCATGTAAATCGACTACTCTAATGCAATGCAATTGTCACACTTTGGAAACTAAGAGGAGCACAAACTGCTTAAGAACCTAGACAATGATCAGCATGGCGACCACATCATATTCTACGCTCTCCGACTTCACTCTTTCCCATGGCGAGGCCTAGAATGAAGATTGTAACCCGCAGAGTCTCAACTTCTTAGAATTCACTACTATAACATGTAAAATCTATGGTTTTCCCTTGGCGAGGCCTAACCTAGCTTCATCTGTCTTCGAAAAGCTCGAGAAATCCCTTCTCACTCAATTCTTAGGTTTCAATGAACTTCCATCGGCATGAGGACCGCATCTCGGTTCATGATCAAACAATACAAGTGAAAAGACTCATTTACCATACTGTGTGTTCTCATTTCAAGCATTATTACTCCTGTTGATGAACTAAACCCCAACCTAGCATGGCGACCACAATTGAAGCATGATTCAATCAACAAGAGCTCAAATGAGTGAGACTTAACAAGGTTTAAGCAATATTTCCCAGTGTGAGTTCATTCTCAATGATTTATGTCAATTGCATGGCATTACATAGTCTAATTACACTTCATCCGGATCAAAACCCTAGAACAAAGTAAATCTAGCCACAAAGTTCCATATCCATTTCACGATCGTCAATAGATAACACTGAGCAAATCATATTCATTAATTGGGAAGAATTTACCAAATGTTATGCTTCAAGTGCTTCCAATTCACGACAAAACCGTGAATTCCTCCTTAATTGAGTAGAGAATTACAATGTTTGGAAAAAATTCTCGATCGGAAATGAGAACGGAGCTAAAATGCTAGAGAGAGAAAGTAGAGAGAGAAAGTAAAATCTCGAGAGAAAATTGAGAAAGAAATTTCCCGCTTACAAAATCAAAAGTCTGTTATGAATTCTAGATTATTCGTCCCCGAATCCCCCTAAATCCTCTTTATATATAGAGGAATACAAAAATGTAATTAATACGCAAAAAAGTAAAATAGCTAAAATATTACAAGAATGCCCTCAAAAAGAATGTCTAACATCAGCAATAGTTTAAGAAACCAAAGTAGCAAACTTCAAACCAGCTCTAGTGCCTTCGAGCCAGTAGGATTGCGCCTTCAGTTAAACTCCAGCGCCTTTGTGCCCTGCCCGATCACGCCACCAAATCTCTTGCATGCCTTCAAGCCAACTCCAACCACGCCTTCGTGCACCTGTACATCACAAGATCAACACTTAGAAAAATGTTTTCACAAAAACTCAGCTTTACCTCACGACATGTCGCCAGCCTTCTTGCTTCTCTTCCACGACATGTCGCCGAGTGTTCTTGCCTCTCTTCCACGACGTGTCGTAGAGTATTTCTCCTCATCCTCCTTTCAACCACGACGTGTCGTCGGCCAATCCTTCCCTTCACCACGACACGTCGTCGGCTCTCTCCTTGTGTTTAGTGTGCAAATGGAAAATCTTGCATGTGATCAAGATGAGTGTTTGAGAACAAGGGTGAATGTGTGAGCATTGTAGTGTGGTGAGGTGAATGTGCACAAAGTGTGCATGAGTGTGGCTCGAATTGTGCACATGTGGTGCAAGAGCCATGCATGAATTGTGCTATAGTGTGCATGTGGTATGCGTGCCTTTGTGCAAATGTGTGCACGGTGACATGCATATATTGTGCAACATGTGGGCGTGCATTTAGCATCAACTTGTGTATTGTTAGCATAGAATGGGTACAACAATTTCAGCTCAAAGTAAAAACATAAACCAAGATTGGATTTCTTAACTCTTAAGTTCTGAAAACTTACAAACCGTCACCTTTCAACCAAATTCTGACCCTGATGCATTGTGAATTTGGAAATCCTTAAAACATCAAAGTTGTAGCCCCGAATCGTAGCTTTCCATATCCTTTTGAATCACTCAATTCGGAGCTCGGACGAAAACGTTACTGCCAAAACATTGAGCTGTGGCGAGAAGGAATTAAACCCTAATTGGGTTTTTTCACCATTCCACCGTGATTCGCCAGTGTTCCTTTCAGAATTGGATTTTGCCTTGAACACAAAATTTGTAGCTTCCTCTCTTGTCTTTTCATAGGATCAAGAATCATCGAAATTAGAGATCTGTAGCTCAAGATATTTTAAATCTACCAAACTGTGGCAAGAAGATCAAACCCTAAAAAACCCTAATCCAAGCACAACAAAGAAGCCTCCGTTTCTCATGATTGCACACAGAATTTGGAGAAACTTAAAACATGACAATTGAAGTCCACACAAAGAGCTTTCCATAGCCTTCAAGATCTCCTCATTTGGATCAACATTGAGAGAGATACACTCAAATGAAGTCCAACTCTCAAGCTGTCAAACCTAAGGCACACTAAAGCATTTTCAAACCTTTTTTTCATTTCTTCCACACTTACTCACCTGAATTCAAAATTGATTATTTTAACCTCATTTTTTGATATTTTCCATTAATTTTAGCACACCTCATTACCAATCACATAAATTCATCAAATAACACATAACAAGCCACATTTTCATGCAAAACAAGTCAAAAGCTAAGTAAAACAAGATATTTAAGTTGGTATAAAACCAACTTATCATAGTTTGATAATGTTTGTGTTGTTGGTAACAATATGATAAAGTGTGTGTGATTTATGCATGTGTGGGAATAGAACTAATGTTTGAAGTTGTGGAACAAATGTGTGTTGTGGTGGTTGGAGGAAATCGCATGAGGCTTTCTTGGTCACACATGCACATATCACGCACCTCGCCGCATAAGGTGTGGCGAGATCACACACCTCGCCGCATGGATGTGCGGCGAGCTCTCTCATTGCACGCACCTCGCCGCATAGATGTACGGTGAGCTCTCTCATTTTCACACACCTCGCCGCATGGATGTGCGACGAGCACACTCATCCGTGCGGCGAGCTTTAACATTCCACACACACATATTCCACTCATGTTTTGTACACATTTCACTTTGTTTTTATGCAATTGTTCATTCATGTGGTGAGCTCATGTGTTACTGTTTTCTCTACAACATTTGCAACTTCATTTAAGCATTCATTTTGCACTCTTTGTGCTGAGAATGCTTTACATACATTACACTTTCCAGATTACCTTTCTAAGGTACATACTCCAAGACCTTTATTTCCAAACATTCAAATATCCAATAATTTTACTCCTTTAGAGGAGTATCCACCCCTTCCAGCACTCATTTATATTCAAGTAGCCATTACTCCATTTGCCCAACTAAGAAATCAACCAAATAGTCCTACAACCACTCCTAGGACAATGACTCATTTACCAGTTACTTCAAATAAAGATATTTCAAAATCATCATATAAACTTAAAGAATCATATGAATATTTAATACTTACTAAGTATAAAACCACTCCTGATGTTCCAGCTTTAAAATTATATACTCAACAATTGTTTACTCATGATATTTTATGGTTTTTAGATAATGCACTCAAAAATCAATTTAAAAGTTAATCAACAATTAAATTAGATAATGTGAAAAATCAGGCCATTTACAGAGGTTATATTAGATAAAACCCCTGTAGATAAAGAAGATATATTAAAAGTTAATCAACAATTAAATTATTCAAATCAAATTATTTCTGCAATAGCTCAACAAGTAGATTTAGTTTCAACAAAAATAGAAACAATTCAAAAACCTATTCAACAAAAAAATGATATAATTAAATTTCCACATCAAATAACACAATCGCATTTTCAAACAAAAATGTTAGATGAATTAAAAAATTTTAAGCCTTAATTCAAATTAATATTTGTGATGGTTGAGTATTATTTAATTGTATTCCTAATTTTGCTCTAAGTTTATATGATGATTTAATTCTAGATTCATTAATTATGGATATTCAAATTGATCAAAATAAGATTAGTAAAAAAAGTAGAAGGTTTGCAGTATTATGTAAAGTTTGTTTTAAATTATTTAAAACATTCATTGATCCTCAATTAAAGTGATAGGAATCCAGACGCGCTTGATGGTGAACAACATTCCATTGACCCATTACGTAAAATTGGTAGACCAATGACTCGAGCTAAAACCAAACAGTTCAAGTTGGCTCTTAATGGTTTGATCATGGAAGTAATGGATGATGCATACAAGTTGCTGGAACAAGGTGTCGATGAAGTGAAGACTGATTCAAAGTCTTGGAACCTCACGGTTTTGACTTGGAGAGCAAGATTTGACAATTGTTGGTTGATCGCACTTCCACG
This sequence comes from Ophiorrhiza pumila, assembly GCA_016586305.1. Classification (NCBI taxonomy): domain Eukaryota; kingdom Viridiplantae; phylum Streptophyta; class Magnoliopsida; order Gentianales; family Rubiaceae; genus Ophiorrhiza; species Ophiorrhiza pumila. The sequence goes on along the minus strand of BLIW01000007.1, from coordinate 21,017,720 downwards.
TTCTGCGACGTCTATAGCTCCAAGTCACGACGTGCACCGACGTCGCGACGTCCACCGACGTCGCGACGTCCACCCATCTCCACATCGCGACGTAACTCTCTGGAATTTTGAAGTATGAAAATTGGGATTAAAAATCCAATTTTTAATTCACGACGTTCGTTTCCGCACGTCGCGATGCGCGACCTTCCCTGTCGCGACGTCAAAACCCCCGACGTTGAGAAGTTCGGAATTTTGGCAGTTTTATAGTTTTGATTTTTTTTAGTTCGGTTTCGTTATTTCTTTTCAATAAGGAACGTGATCAAATGTTCTTGCATGAACATTGATATGTTCAATATGGTGTTTTCACATGACTAAAGATCTTGCATGATTGAAGCATGTGTTAATTCTATTTTAGGGAAGTTAATTCCAAATGGGAAACTATTTTTTAGGAAGGTAGGGTTAAATTGTTTGGCAAGCCTTTGTGCCTATTTAAAGGCTTGTAAACCTACGAATTTTGGTTGTTGATTTTTGAATTAAGAAGTCATTATTTTGCAGAGCAAAATTTGATCCCAAATCCTTAGAAACCTTAAGCTAAGTTTGAGCTTTTGTTTTTCTAAACCCTAAAATGAGATTAAGCCCATTAGTCTTGCTTTTGTTCTAAGTTTGAGAACAGCCAATTCTGATTTGATTCAGGTTCTGCCCGGATCAAGTTGGTTTTGCAATAACGTTGGGGCTTTGGACAAGTTTCCATTGAATTGCGTTCAATATCTTCTTTGTTCTTTGTTCGTTGTTCTTGTTCTTTGTTCTTTCTTGTTTGTTCTAACCAATATTCTTCTTGTGTTTATTCATTTGTGATCTTGTTGGTGAAGTTTTCCAAGCTAGACCTGTCCTGTGGTTAATTTAAGGTTGTCAATCCGCCCAAAGGTGGATCAAATCAACGAGAACCTTATCAAGTGGTATCAGAGAATTCTGGTGCTTGAAAAAAAATTCAGGTTAAATTTTCCATCTCGTACCTTTATCAATTTGTGATTTTTCTTTTTCAATTGTGATTTAATCTTGTAAAATCGGATCGAATTTCTTGCTGCTAAATATTGGGTTGATTGAATTTTCTTGGTGATATTCAAAAAAAAAGGAAAGAGAAATTTGTCAAAAAAAAGACGTGAAAAAAAAATCGTTAAAAAAAATTGCAGCAAAATCTGAAAACAAAATTCTAGTTATTCAATCACTGTTGAAATCTGATATTGATATTGAGTATTAATTCTTGGTGTATCTATTTCTTTTCTTACCTAATTTGTTCAAAATTGTGCCTTAACGTGTTCTAAATTGCAATTCTTCATTCATTCTTCATAATTTTCCTTCTTAAATTCCTTACTTGATTTGTGTGGTATTTGAGTTGGATTATTGATAAGTAGTTTAAGAACTTAGAACTTGCAAAGCAGACTACGAGAGACCCCACATTTGGAGAGTAGAAATAGGGAGAGAAATTATACACGAGAATAGCCATATTAAAAGAGTGAAGAGAACCGACCATACCTAAAGCGAGAACCCGTGAGAAGCCTTAATTTTATTATTATTGTTTCTTGTGTTGTTTTATCTAACTTGCAGGTATTTTGCGGAGGAAACTTCAAAGACTCAATCTGAAAAAAATTTCAAATTGATACCCTTTTTAACATGATGCAAAAGTTAACCATTCAAGTGCAAAATCTGACAGAAGCTCAACAATCCGCTTCTAATAAAACACCCTCCAAGAAACATGAAGGCGAGTTTGAAGAGGATAATTTTGATGGAGAGGAGTTCATAGAATCTGAACAATCAAAGAGGCGGAGCAAGTCCGAGTTTGATGTGGGTTCATTTAAATTGGAATTTCCAAAATTTCATGGCACATCAGATCCCGATGCATTTCTTGATTGGATCTATAAAGTGGAGCAAATTTTTGCTGGAAATTCGTACTGTGAAGATAAGAAAATGCGCATAGTGACCATACATTTTAAAGATTATGCCGCTTATTGGTGGACTCAATTGGTAAAGGATAGGCAGCTAAATGGGGAGCGCCCAATCCGAACTTGGAGAGAGATGCAATCAATTTTGAGGAGGCGATTTGTGCCATCATATTTTGCTTATGAATTGCGGATGCAAGTTCAAACCCTCACCCAAGGAAACCGACCCGTTGATGATTATTTTAAGGAAATGCAGTTGCTCATTATAAAGGCAAATATTCTGGAGGAACCCGAAACAACAATGGCTAAGTTCTTAGCAGGAATGACTCCCGCATTGGTATACAGGATGGGTTTTAAAAAATCCTATGACTTGACAGAGATGTTGCATAATGCTATTCAAATAGAGCGTCACATGAAGCAAAAGGGTCGACTTAAACCTCGAAAACCTCCTTGGCAACGGAACAGCCGACAAACTCCACCTACTACAACCATGAAGAACAAAACTTTTGGAGGTAATACTACGCCGAAGCTGGTGGAAAGAACACCACCAACTGTCCAGAAACCAGCTTTTAACACATCCCAAAGAACTACTGAGGTTAAATGTTATAAATGTCAAGGATATGGTCATGTGCAGACAAATTGTCCCAGCAAGAAGGCTATTTACTACCTTGACAATGGGGATGTCGCTAGTGTTCATTCAAGTGATGACGAGATGCCCTTACTTGTAGAAAAAACTTATGGTGAATATGAAGATGATGCTCCAAAAAAGTTAGAAGTTGCTGAGTCTCTTGTCACCATGAGAAGCTTGAGTACACAACCACAGCTGGAAGGCGAGACAGTACAATGTGAGAACATCTTCCACACCAAGTGCATTATTCAGAACAAACAGTGCAGTTTGATTATTGATGGTGGGAGTTGCACTAATGTGGCGAGTAAATGTGGCGAGTACATTATTGGTATCCAAGATGAAGCTTACTTGTTCAAAACAACCCAAACCATACAAGCTTCAATGGTTGAATCAAAGTGGGGAGGTTAAGGTAAACAAATAGTTGCGCTTATCTTTGTCAAATGGAAGGTATACTGATAATATTCTTTGTGATGTTGTTCCAATGGAGGCAGCGCATGTGCTACTTGGACGTCCATGGCATTTTGATAAATATGTCATGGATGATGGACGGAAGAATCACTACACCGTGGAGAAGGATGGTAAGAAGTACATTTTAGCTTCTTTGAAGCCATAGGAAGTATATGAAGATCAAGCCAAGATCTCCAAGGAATGTAGGCAATTGGTTCAGGCCGAGAAAATGAAGTAAGAAGTGGGGAAGACCTCTACCCCTTCTACTGAAAATGAAAGGAAATTGGAAGTCCAAAAGATGAAGCAAGAGGAGAAGGCGAAAATATTAACAGTCTATACACAAAAAAGTGAAGTTAAAAGAGCAATACTAGATAGATATGAGATGTTTGTACTTATTTACAAAGATTTGTACTTGATGTCTAGTGATCTCCTTTCTACTTTGCCTAGTGCTGTAATTTCTCTTATACAGGAATTTGAAGATTTATTCCCCGATGAGTTGCCAAATGGGTTACATCCAATTCGAGGTATAGAACATCAGATTGATTTCATCCCTGGAGCTTCAATTCCCAACAGACCAGTATATAGAGCAAGTCCTGAGGATACAAAGGAAATCCAAGCGTAAGTAGATGGTCTTCTACAAAAAGGTATTGTTCGTGAAAGTCTTAGTCCATGTTCTGTGCCTGTTATTCTTGTTCCTAAGAAAGATGAAACATGGAGAATGTGTGTTGACTATAGAGCCATTAATAAAACAACCATAAAATATCGTCACCCTATCCCTATGTTAGATGACATGTTAGATGAGTTATATGGCTCTAAAATCATTACAAAGATTGATTTGAAAAATGGCTATTATCAAATTCGTATGAAAGAGGGTGACGAGTGAAAAACTACTTTTAAAACTAAGTATGGTCTTTATGAGTGATTAGTTGTGCCTTTTGGATTGACTAATGCCCCAAGCACTTTTATGCATTTAATGAACCATGTACTTAGATCTTTCATAGGGAAATTTGTAGTAGTTTACTTTGATGATATACTTGTTTACAGCAAAACACTTGAAGAGCATGTATTACATTTAAGGAGAGTGTTTGTTGTACTTCGTGAAAATCAGCTTTATGCAAATTTTAAAAAGTGTGAATTCTGTTCTTCATCCGTTATTTTTTTAGGATTTGTTGTAAGTGCTGAAGGAATTTCTGTTGATGAAAATAAAGTGAAAGCAATTAGAGATTGGCCCACACCTAAGTCAGCTAATGATGTTAGGAGTTTTCATGGTTTAGCTGGATTTTATAGGTGGTTTGTAAAAGACTTTAGTACAATTACAGCACCCTTAAATGATCTAGTTAAGAAGAATATGACTTTTGTTTGGACTGATGCTCAAGAAAAAGCTTTTAATACTTTGAAGCAGAAATTAACTAATGCTCATGTTCTTATGTTACCTAATTTTGAGAAAGCTTTTGAAATACAATGTGATGCTTCCGGAAAAGGTATTGCTTCTGTTTTGATGCAGGAAGGCAAGCCCGTGGCATACTTTAGTGAGAAGCTTAATGGAGCAACACTGAATTACCCAATATAAGACAAAGAGTTGTATGCACTGGTGAGATCTTTGCAAGTTTGGCAGCAATACCTTTGGCTGAAGGAATTCATCATTCATTCGGATCGTAAGAGTTAAGTTAAATAAAAGACATGCCAAGTGGTTAGAGTTTATTGAAACTTTTCCTTACGTTGTTAAGTACAAGGCGGGAAAGGAAAATGTGGTCGCTGATGCACTGTCGAGAAGGTACAATTTGCTTACTTTTTTGCATACTAAACTGCTTGGATTTGATGTCATGAAAGGATTGTATGCTGAAGATGCTGATTTTAAACTTGTGTATGAGATATGTTTACATAAATCCGAAGGAGAGTATTATTTGCATGAGGGTTTCTTGTTTAAAAAGGACAACTATGTCGGAGTGGACTAAGTCATCAATCTGAACTGAGCAAATAAAATGAATGACTTTTTTATTTGAAAGGCAGGGCGGCACAGCCCCCAACCAAAGGGAGAGTGAGCGGGTGCTGTCTCCTTTGACAGTAATGCAAACGGTCTCAAAGAAGCTTAGTCAAGCTTCCTTGTTCATTAGTGTAAGCCAACGGCGTCCCTATATGGTTGCTTTTCTGTGAGCTAGTTTAAGTTTCAGTTGGAGTTGCTCTCCTTTTGCCTACCTTCAATCGAGGGAAGACTCTATCGTCAAGCCACTAAACCAGTTCAACGCAGTCAGCCTTTAATTGACCAACTACCTAATACTACGCAGGCTCATCAAATAGCGCTTTTTAGCTTTCTTCAGGATTTGGCCCGCCTCAATCGAAGTAGCTGCAAGACCAAAGCCAAGGACTTCTGACGGTGGGATAAAAGATAAAACTAAATAAAACGGATTATGAATCCAAAATTTAGTTTGGAACCAGCTATTCCAACCCTACAAGTTTCATTTCTTGTTGTGTGTCCCTAATTACTCTATTCGTGATTTATTAGTTGTTGAGACACATGGAGGTGGATTAATGGGTCACTTTGGTGTTAACAAAACAATACATATTTTGCAAGAACATTTTTATTGGCCTCATTTCCGCAAAAGTGTTCAATCTGTTTGTCAAAGGTGTATTGTTTGTAAACAGACAAAGTCAAAAATAATGCCTCATGGTCTGTACACATCACTGTCTGTACATTTGCATCCTTGGTTAGATATTTCAATGAATTTTGTTTTGGGATTGCCTAGGTCACCAAGTGGTAAGGATAGTATTTTTGTGGTAGTTGATAGGTTCAGTAAAATGGCCCATTTTATTGCATGTTCACGAACCAATGATGCCACACATATAGCAGACCTTTTCTTCAAAGAAGTTGTACGATTGCAAGGTATTCCTACTTCTATTGTTAGCGATAGAGACGTTAAGTTCCTTAATCATTTTTGGCGAATTCTTTGGAGCAAATTGGGAACTAAATTGTTGTTTTCTACTATTGCACACACACAAATGGATGGGCAAACTGAGGTAGTTAATAGGACTCTATCTGCTTTATTACGTATTATCATACAAAAGAACCTCAAGTAATGGGAAGATTGTTTGCCACATATTGAGCTTGCTTATAATCGTACTATTCACAGTTCTACTTCTTTTTTTCCATTTGAAATTGTATATGGCTTTAATCCCTTGACACCTCTGGATATTTTGCCTATTCTTATTAACGAGTTTGTTAATGTTGATGGTTCAAGCAAAGCTACTTTTGTTAAGGACCTTCATGCTAGGGTTCGTGACAATATTGAAAGGAGAAATGACCAGTATGCTAAGCAAGCCAATAAAGGAAGACACCGAATGATGTTCCACCCGGGTGATTGGGTTTGGATACACTTGCGTAAAGAAAGATTTCCTGAGAAACGGAAATCAAAGCTTCACCCACGAGGCGATGGACCATTCCAAGTTCTCGAGCGCATTAATGACAATGCATATCGCATTGATTTGCCCAGTGAGTCTGGAGACGTTAGTGCTATTTTTAATGTTTCTAATCTCTCTTTGTTTGATGCAGGAGATTCGAGGACGAATCCTTTTTGAAGAGGGGGGGAATGATAGGACTCCAGACGCGCTTGATGGTGAACAACATTCCATTGACCCATTACGTGGAATTATGGACCAATGACTCGAGCTAAACCTAAACAGTTCAAGTTGGCTCTTAATGGTTTGATCATAGATGTAATGGACGATGCATACAAGTTGCTGAAATAAGCTGTCGATGAAGTGAAGACTGATTCTAAGCCTTGAAACCTCGCGGTTCTGACATTACATAGAGAAACTTCGTTGAAGACTGATTCTTCCACGTCGCGACGTCTATAGCTCCACGTCGCGACGTGCACCGACGTCGAGATGTGCACCCATCTCCACGTCGCGCGACGTAACTCTCTGGAATTTTGAAGTTTGAAAATTGGGATTAAAAATTCAATTTTTAATTCACGACGTTCGTTTCCGCACGTCGCGACGCAGGACCTTCCCCGTCGCGACGTCCATGCACGTAGCAACATCAAGACCCCCGACGTCGAGACGTTGGGAATTTTGGCAGTTTCATAGTTTTGATTTTTTTTTAGTTCGTCTTTGTTATTTCTTTTCAATAAGGAACGTGATCAAATGTTCTTGCATGAACATTGATATGTTCAATATGGTGTTTTCACATGGCTAAAGATCTTGCATGATTGACGCATGTGTTAATTCTATTTTAGGGAAGTTAATTCCAAATAGGAAACTATTTTTTAGGAAGGTAGGGTTAAATTGTTTGGCAAGCCTTTGTGCCTATTTAAAGGCTTGTAAACCTACGAATTTTGGTTGTTGATTTTTGAATTAAGAAGTCATTATTTTGCAGAGCAAAATTTGATCCCCAATCCTTAGAAACCTTAAGCTAAGTTTGAGCTTTTGTTTTTCTAAACCATAAAGTGAGATTAAGCCCATTAGTCTTGCTTTTGTTCTAAGTTTAAGAACAGCCAATTCTGATTTGATTCAGGTGCTGACTGGATCAAGTTGGTTTTGTAATAACGTTGGGGCTTTGGATAATTTTCCATTGAATCGCGTTCAATATCTTCTTTGTTTTTTGTTCGTTGTTCTTGTTCTTTGTTCTTTCTTGTTTGTTCTAAGCATTATTCTTCTTGTGTTTATTCTTTTGTGATCTTGTTGGTGAAGTTTTCCAAACTAGACCTGTCCTGTAGTTAAATTAAGGTTGTCAATCCGCCCAAAGGTGGATCAAATCAACGAGAACCTTATCATAAAGTTAGAACAATCTGACCAAACTGAAACAATACTGTTTGAAGAAGATGCTACAAAATCATCGATTTATATTCCTAGAACACTTAAATGGCAAGATATGACAATTTCAAAAATATTTACATTACCAGCCCCTCACCAAACAAGAAATATTCACCAAACTAATCCAACTCAAATTACTACACAAAATGATGGAAGTATTGTAATACATTTTAACAATATAAGATCAAGTAGGCATGGGTCTAATAAAGTAGATTTATTAGATTTGTAATCACAAACTCAAAATTCTAGGTATTCAACTTTTGATATTCCAAATATTACTAGAAGTTTTAGTCAACGTACTAATATTAGTAATAATCCTGAATTATATTCAGAAATACCAGTTACAAATTCAAAGATTCATTATAAATCACCACTGCCAGAAATAATCACAAATTCTTTATCAATAAAATCACCAACATATTTCGAAATGAAATCAGATTCTATTAACGTTATAAGTAAGATATTCGAACCTAATTATGAATATTTAGATGAAGATTTTAATGATCCAAATAACTAGAAAAAATAATTTGGTATGATTCATTAACTGATTCATTTAAGCAACGGTTACAACATGAATGGATGAAATAATTATATAAAAAATAATTTAATTTTCCTTTCTTGACAGGCCTACCAACGGATTTCCAAGGGTCTCAACCCCTTATCAAACCTTACACTAATCACGCTATATGCTGTCTTAAGCAAAACTAAGTTGGGAAGGAGAAATTTGTAATAGGTTTACCAAATTTATTTTCTCAAAGAATAGTAACAAATTTACAAAAAGAAATGGGATTAGAAAAAGTAGACTTTTCAAGAATATCGTTTGGTCAATTATTTGCATTTATTAAGTCAGAAGGATTAAAATTATGTCAAGAATTAAAAATACAAGCAAAGTATCGGTCAGAAAGAATAGAATTAAGATCATTTTGTCAAACTTTTGGTATTACATGTATACAGGCATCTTCCTCACAATATAAATCAATAAATAAATATAGTAATTATATAAGAAAGAAAAATAATTATAAGAATAATTATGAACAGAACAATTAGCATAAAAATATAGGATAAATAAATATAAAAAAAATATAATAATAAGAAATATAATAAAAAAACAAATTACATGCTAAATGTGGCAAACAAGGCCATATAGCAACTAATTGTAGAACTCAAAGAAAAATTAATGAGATATTTAATGAAGATAACGAATTAGGAGAGAAATTAATTGCATTAACGATAAATGATTCAGCAGAGGAAAGTGAAAATCAATTAAATGAAATTGAAGAACAGGAGTCAAAGGATGAAGAATATTCTGATTATTCGTCACCTTGTAAGTGTAAAACTATTAATATGATATCTAGTAGCAAACAAAACGATAAAGAAATTTTATTTGATATAATGTTATTGAATGTTTTTTCAGCAATAAAATTTCTGTCTTTACAAACCCATTTTATCTCTCTTTCTTTCAGTTATCAAAGTTATCATTTTTCTCAGCTTTTAATTCAAAGTTATCAAAGTTATCAATTTTCTCAACTTTTAATTCAAAGGTACTAATCTTTATTCAATCTTTGTTCTTAGTTCTGAATTTACAAAAATAGAGACAGGACCGATACAAAAAAGTATGACAAGTATTATATATTAAAATAAAGTAAATTATGAAAAAATTACCTTCAATATAAAAACTTTAAAGAGAGATATGAAGAGATAGATAGAATGAAAATGGATGATTTCTTATAGATTGAAAATTCTCAAAATAACTTCTGCTTGATACATTGAATTCCCTGCTTTTATAAAGTAAAAATTACATTGTAATGCATAATCTTTTGAAATTCGGAATCTTCTTTCAAATCATTGTCTTAGTCTTTAAATGGTCTTCACATGGATTGGTCGTCATAATGGGTTTTGAATAGATGTCTTTGGAGTTTCTGTGGCTATCACTTTATCTAGGAATCTTTTGACTGTGCTTCTTTTGCATTTTGTTTTATGACTTCTGTCCGGTAGCTAAAATAATTCTTCTTTGTCTTTGCTATATAGTAGTTCCACCATGGCTGAATGTTGCTATCTTTCCCTGTTTGTCCTGATTGCATCGAATCTTGATAATTGAATCCGTCTTGATAAATTATTTGTGGGTTTGAACCCCTTAATTTCTCTCTGTTGAATGAGTTTGCTAATATTACTGGAATTTCCTTCTCTTTTGGCCTTGATTGCTTTCAAATCCATTTGATTTCTTTTTGTTGTGAATACCTGCAATAATTTACAATTTTATTATACTCTTTTTTTTTTCTTTTAGTCATATGGTTCTTGAGCCATTTGTCCCCCAAACATATCTTCGGGTGTTGGAATAGGAGTGGAATTAGTGGACATTTGAGGTTGTTGTTTTTGTTGTGCTTGTCTGTTTCTGTTGAATTCCACGAATTGTAAGAATGCTACCATATCTTCTTCTTTGAATTGAACCGATTGAGTGGATTTTGGAATCTGAAGGTTTTGAGTTGTAGGACTACTTGGAATGCTAGGTCCTTGTCTTTGTGGTGTTTGAGTACTACTAGGGCCTCCTGGACCACTTGGTGGATTTTTTTGTGAATTAATCCATATCTTTTTGCCAATTGTTTGGACTGTATTGACTGCTTTTGGGCAGCAAAGTGATGTATCAAAAGAATCCCACCACTTGCATTTGAACTGTCTGATTAGTGACATCGGCATTTGAGCATTTTTGATTTGTTGAATTTCAAAGTTCCAACACCAAATCCATGGAACTTTCAGAGCCACTTGCCATTGGACTTCCTTCATATAGTTTTGAATATTTGAGTTGGCTTTCAAATATTTGAGTCCATCTAATGCCTTTGCTGGTAACAAATCTTCTTGAGGTCCATGAGTTTCCCACCATTCATAAAACCACATTGGAAATTCTAGTTTACAGTCTTTGTGAAATGTAAAAACCATGAGTGATCAAATGATCTTAAGTAAAAGGCTCTTTTCCAAGCTAATTTGTAATCTTCATAAGAATACCCTTGAGGATCATATGGAATAAAAAAACATTTTTTGAATGTGTAGACTGCCAATCTTGAAAATTTAAAACATTTTTAATAACACATTTTGAATAAGCAATTTTATTTGACTGATTAGTTTGATGGAAAATTTTTGTTGAAAATGAATCAACAAGAATAAATTAATAAAATCTTTGATCTTTATTTGAATCATCTGAAAACCATAGAATATTAGGAGTGAATGTTTGCTGAGTATACATTTTCAAACTTTGAACATCTGGTATAGTCCTAAATTTAGTTAGTATTAAATACTCATATGCTTCTTTGAGTTTATATGAAGATTTATCCTTATTAGAATTTACTTGTAAAGGAGTTAAAGACCTTGGAATGTTTGTTGGACTATTAGGTTGATTTCTTAATCGTGCAAAAGGAGTACTAGCAACTTGAGTGTATGTAAGTGCGAGAAAAGGTGGAAATTCATCTAAAGGAGTGAAATTATTAGACACTTGAATGTTTGGAGACAGGGATCTTGGAGTCATTACCTTTGAAGCATAATCACTTGGACTTTGCTTCTTTTGATTTTTGAATGAGGATTCGGCTTTGTTCGTCATTTTGAATTCTACCTGTTAAGAATTCTCGAGTTAGAAAATCTGGTAAAGAATTATTTTCTCCTTTTATAAACTCAATATCAAAATCGAAAACTGATAAAATTCCTTGCCATCGAGCAAAAATTTGTTTTGAGACTAAATTTTGAATATCTTTCTGTAATATATCTTTTGCTGATTTGCAATCTAGTCTTAATAGAAACTTCTTATTATATAAGTCATCTTGGAATTTTGAAATACATAATACTATAGATAAATTTTCTTTTTTAACTGTCAAGTAATTCTTTTGAGAACCTATCCATACTTTTGATGTAAATCTTACTAATTGTATTTTACCATCTAATTTTTGTTTTAAAATGCCGCCATATCCTATTTAAGAGGCGTCAGTCTCAACAATCATGAATACTTTAGGATTAGGTATACCTAAACACGGTAATGACTTAATTTTTTCTTTTGCTTCTTTAACTATTGCTGTATGTTTATTTGTCCATGCTGGAGGATCTTTTTGTAATCTTTGATATAGTGGTGCACATTTAGTTCTTAATTTAGGAAAGAAATATGCTACATAATTCAAACATCCTAAAAATCTCTGTAATTGATTTTTATCTTTGATTACAACTGGAAAATTTGTTCCAAATTCTAAAGCTCTATTAATTAGTTTAATAGTTCCTTTATAGATATCATGACCTAAAAATTTGATTTGAGTTTGAAATAATTTTGATTTTTGATGCTGATATGACTAATGCATTTTGAATCACTATTTTTGAAAATATGTGCAAATGTCTAAAATGTTCATCAACTGAATTTGAATATACTAATATATCATCAATATACACTATCATGAATGTATATGCGGAAAATATGTTCATCAACTGTCTTAAGCAAAACTAAGTTGGGAAGGAGAAATTTCTAATAGGTTTACCAAATTTATTTTCTCAAAGAATAGTAACAAATTTACAAAAAGAAATGGGATTAGAAAAAGTAGACTTTTCAAGAATATTTTTTGGTCAATTATTTGCATTTATTAAGTCAGAAGGATTAAAATTATGTCAAGAATTAAAAATACAAGCAAAGTATGGGTCATCACTAGTTCGACAATCCTGCGTTCATTTGAATATGTCTAGCTTTTGTTGGGATATTCTTTTAGTTAAAATCGTTTTCATATGATAATTCTATTATATGTGTTTTTCTTGACCAGAATGCCGATGGGTGATCAACACATATAGTTCCTTTAAATTTTGATTCTAATTCTGTAATTCTTTTAATTACTTCCTCTCTTTTTAATAATGATTGTATTTCCTTCTTACAATGTTCTAATAATTCTATTTGATTATGTGTAATTTCTTCTTTGATAGAATTTATTTGTTCTTCTTTTTCTTTAATTTGTTTAAATATACTATTAGTTTGTAATAAGTTTAATTCTTTTTGCCTTACTGGTGTAATAAATTGAAATGTTATTTTATTTCCCATTATGTTAAGACTTAATTTTTCCATTGTTTTCTTAAATGGAGTCATTTGATATAGAAAGGGATTTCCTAAAATAACATCTTGACTTAAATCATTTACTATAATGAAAGAATGTTTAAAGCAATAAATATTATTACATATAAATTTATTTGATCATTTATGATTAATTATTAATGGGCTTCCATTTGCAGTTAATAATCTTTGATTTGTTTTGAACAATATTTTAATGGTATTATTCCTGCTTTTATACAAGTTTGATCTGCTCCACTGTCTATCATAGCAATACAGTTGACGTTATAAAGGAACTATATTTTTGACCAAAAGCTATTTTGGTATCAGAGACATATTATTCAATTTCTTCAAGTTATTTAAACTCTAAACTTTTAAATTTACTTAAATTACTTAATCAACTAATAGAATAAGGATCTGTAAGGTTTGGTAAGTAGAAGAAGCCTTGTAAGTCCATTGGTAAGCCACTGCATGCTCAGCTTAAGGTGTTCCCGGTTAGGCACTTGATAAGTTGGTTTTATACCAACTAATATGTGTTAAAATGCTTAGCTTTTGCTGTGTGTTTTATGTACATATGTGATGTTTTGAGAGGTTTTATGCATTTATATGTTTGTAATGTGAAAATGATCAAATGGTGCAAAAAGAGCAAAAATGAGGGTAATGAAGTAGAAAATGTTAAAAGGAAGATGAAGGAACTCAAAAGTGCATTTCGGCCAATTTAGGGTTTTGGAAGCTTTAAGTGTGCAATTTGTTTTGTGAATAACTCTTTCAATTCTAATCCAAATGAGGAGATATTGGATGATTTGGAAAGCTCTTTGTTTGTTCTTTAATTTCTATGTTTTAACCTTCTCCAAATTCTGTATGCAAACAGGAGAAACGAGGGCATCTTTATTGTGTTTGGATTAGGATTTGATAGAGTTCTATCTTTCTGCCATAGTTTATTGTGTATATCTTGAGCTACAGGTATCCAACAATGTTAATTCTTGAATCTATAGAAAGCCAAGAGGAAGTTCTACAACTTTCATGTTTACTGAAAAGTCCAATTCAGAGTCTAGGCTATAAAAATCTTGCATGGAAGTTGGATGATGTTTCTGACTTAGCACTTATGCACTCACCACACCACTCTTGCACAAAAGCACTCAACTTACTCGCACACACGCACTATCACTGCACCACACTCATGCGGCGAGGTCACCTCACCGCAGAACACTAGCGCACACTATCGCACACACCTGTGCGGCGAGGTCACCTTGCCACACAATCCCCTCGCACCACACTCGCAGATTATGCACAAGACACTCAAGCACTCGCCGCACATCATCACTCGCGCACACGCATACACTCTCGCAATCACCGCACACTACTAGCACTAAACACTAGCACACACCTCACCATCACTCGCAAATGAACTACGCACACTCTCATGCGGCGAGGTCATACACACACATATGCATATCACTCATTTCACCTCTCATACATTTGCACACAACAAATTTTTCTTGCATTTCATTTTCAACACCTAAGCACAGATTGTAGCTGCATTTGGTTTACAACAATTCACACACTCCATTCCTTCCACTTCGCACATTCACAATATCACTTTCATTTTACATCCTCATTTCAACACACTCTTTCATTCATCCTTATACTTCACACACGAAAAATCTATTTCATATCACTCTTGCACATTCCAATCTTTATTTCTCGACACTACACTTCATGATCACATTCCAGTATTCACTTCACAAAACTTCACAATTTATTCCACTCATGCACTCACAACCCATTACACATATTTTGATCACTCAAACCTCACAACACTTAACACATATTGTTCACTCAATCACTCTCACACACTCGCACCTAGCTGGCGAGACCTCGCGGTGAGGTCTCGCCAGCAACCATTCTTGACGGCGAGGTCTCGCCGCGAGACCTCGCCAGCAAAAGCTTTTCACGGTGAGACCTCGCCACGAGGTCTCACCACACACACACACTCCACGGCGAGGTCTCACCATTATAGTTGCTTCGGATTTGTGTTGTTGGTGAAATGGAAAATGGCTAAGTGTTGATTGTTATCTCTTGTGTACAGGTGCAGTGAAGGCGTGGTGGATGATAGCTTGAAGGCGCACGGGAGCTGAGTTCAGAAAGGAAGGCTGAAGTTGAGCTTTCAAAGGCGTGATTTGCCTACCTTATAAAGGCGTGAAGTGGGCTGAGCACAAAAGGAATGATAGCAACAGGTTGAAGGCGTGAGTTTCAAAGACTCAAAGGCGTGAGGAGATCGGTGATGGCGTGTGAGCTGTTGCCTAAAGGCGCGAGAAAGCAATTAAAGGCGCACGTTCGAAAGCCTGAAGGCGCTGGAATGCTGGGCATTTCTTCAAACTTCAGATTTTTCACATCTTAGGCTAATTTTTGGGTTTTTCTATTCAAGGGCACTTTTGTAATACTTTAGATATTTTACGGTTGCGTAATATATATGAGATGTAGCTAATGTGTACACACCAGGGAGAATCGACTTTAGAATATTGGAGATTAGAGAACCATCTTTTGAGCTGGAAAGCGTGACTTCGTACAAGCTGGACTGCTTCGAGGAGTGCGAGGCCGATGAAAGCGTGAAGATCCTAGACTCAAAGGCACTGGGATTGTCTGATTCTTCTTCCCCAGCAAACATGAGCAAAGGCTTGAAACTTGCAGACCTTAAGGCGCAGAGCGACTGTTGAGGACGATCAAGGCGCACGATAGAAAGCCCAAAGGCGCTGGAATGCTGGGCATTTCTTCAAAATCCGAATTTTCCTATTTTGGGCTGATTGTTGGGTTTTCAATACGAGGGCATTCTTGTAATATTCTAGTCACCTTACGGTTGCGTATTAGTTACATTTTCATAAACTCTATATATAGGAGATGTAGCTAATATGAGAAGCTAGATCCCGGGAGACTATTATTTTCATCCATTAGTTAGGATTTTAGTTTGAGAGTTAGAGAGCGGGAATTAATTGTGAGATCTACTTTCTCTCTCTAGACTTTGGGCTCTGATTCCATTTCCGATCAAGGAATTGCTTTGTTCATTGGATTTCTTACTCAATTAAGGAAGCAATTTCCAACACCTTGTGAATTGGAAGTAATCGAAGCATATAGTTGGGTAACTTCTTTCCATTTGGTGAACATGAATTGCTTGCTATTGCTTGTTGAAGATTGTGAAATGGAAATGGAGTACCGTAGCTAGATCTTGTGATATCCTAGGATTTGAACGTATGAATGTTTAATTCAATTGATGTGTTGTCTTGCAATTGACTTAATTCACTAAGTATGAAATCACATATGAATCTACACTTTGAACTTGTTACATTTCATATTTCTGAACTGGTCTTGGATGATTTGAACTCCAATTGTGGTCGCCATGCCAAATTGTAGGTAGATTCACCATCATTTAGTGAGGATACATGAAATGAGAACTTGAATGCGATTTCTTGAGTCTTTTCACTTGTTCAAACCGATCATTGCATTTCTGAGATTCTGGCCTCGCCATGGGATGTTTTGAAGGAATGTACCTTAGAGAAGAAGTGTAAAAGAGATTTCCTATGATAATAACGAAGGCATTCAAAACTAGGTTGGGCCTCACCATGGGAGTTCCTAGGCTTTGCATGTTGGGGTAGTTGTCTTAGGAAGTTGAGATTCTGTAGTTTATAACACTAATCTAGGCCTCACCATGGGATAGGTAAGTGTTATGGGATCTAGCATGTAGTGCGGTCGTCATGCCGGCTATAGGATAGGTTCTCGGGCAACTAAGATCTCCTCTGTTCATATTTGCTTGTCAATTGCATCGCATCAAGTCACTGAGAACTCAAGAATCCTAGGATATCCATTCACACTTGTTTGTTGCATTTAGGATTCATTTCTTTCTCTCCCCTCATTTGTATTTCATTTTCCTTTGTTTACATTACATTCCGTGTTGGTTGCATTTACATTCTTATTTTCTGTGCTTGTTGTTTTGTTTGGTGACAATTCTTTAGAGCAAATTCTGAGTTCTCGAACCATCCCCTTATCTGTGGATACGATCCCTCTCACTACTACTACATTAGTAGTTTAGGGTAAAATTGAGCTAACACGACTTTAAGCTTTCAATTTTTGGCGCCGTTGCCTGGGAAGGCTCGGTTTCTTGAATTTTGATTTGCTCTGTTTTCTTTTCTTGTGTAGTTTAGTAGTCTTGTTATTTTTCATTTCGGTAACTTTTGTTGCATTTTGTAGTTTTCGTGTTTTGTTGTCTGCTTTGGTGTATTTGTGTCAAGTGCAGGACATTGCAGTTCACTGTAATTGAGTATTGCACAAGTACCCAAACATGTCTAGATGGTACGAGGACTTCTCTCCACCACCATATGAAAAGCAATGGCAAAATCAAGCACAAAGCAACAACTCACACCACATTGGGACACAAGAGCTTCCTGTGGAGGACATGTTTTCTCAACTTATGGAAAAATTTGACAAAGGCTTACAAAAGGAAGGGAAATGGCATAACCAACAACAAAGCAATGAGTGTTATCTGAGAGAAGAGGAAAAATTGGAAAACATGTTGTCTCAAATTTTGGAGAGATTTGATAGAAATGAAACAAGGTTCGTGCAACTGGAAGAAGAGCTTCAAGGGCGACAAGAAAGGTTTGATCGAATCAACGCTTTAATAAGCAACCTATTGAAACAAATTGAGACACCAACTCTAGATGCACAATACCACTCACAAGGTACACCTCTCATTTCTAGCGTACCACCTCCTGAGGACAATCATTTTGATATGCATGCTAATGTTGATTGTGGCTTAAAGTGTCTAAAGGAGGAGGAGTCTACATGTTTTGGGGATAGTGTACATGAGTGCTTTGTTGCTGATTCTTTTGAGCATGAATATGTGCACTTTGATGTTGAGGATGATGGCTTCTTTAGTGATCTTGATAGTGATGACTCTCGTGTTCTAAGTTGCCATGTTACTAAGCTGGAAAATGTGTCTTAAGTGGAATCTTGCATTAATTCCATGGAATTCAATGAGTCAAATGATGTTGATTGCCTAGCTTTAGATTCTTTTCCTCTTGATAGCTTTGGGAATTGCATAGAGTCACTTCTTGAAGATCAATGTGATTTCCTAAAGGAAGATAATGTTGCATTTGTTAATGAGAGTGTTAGCACATTGTTTGAAGCTCTTGTTGAGGCACCAATTTTTGAAATGGTCAATGAATCTAAGTGTCTAAATGGTGACTCACAAGAAGTGCAAAGTGAGATACTCTTGTTAATTGATGATAATGCTTGTTGTGTTTGTTGAGAAAGAAAAGCCTCAAGAATTTCCCAAGGTTAGTTTTGATGATGAGGATGTTAACATTTTGAATGACAATGACAATGAGTGCCATGCTATACTTGATGATGCTGATTGTTATTCTCTGAATGTAACTTTTCTTGATGACTTGATAAATTGCATAGAGTGATATCTTGATGAACATTGTGATATCATGAATCAAGATAATGTTGAACTTGCTAATGAAAATATCGACATTAGTCTAGCTGCTAAAGATGTTAACATTTTGAATGACAGTAATAACATGGTGAACAACTGTGAGTTTGAGACATTTGTTTTTGAACTTACTGGTGGTTTTGAATTTGCTGATTTGGTTGTTGAGACCATGGATGTACGAGCCTTAGTTGAGCCTTGCAGGGTTGGAGAGCTTAATGTGGTGGAAGAAGTAATCGATAGGCCTAGTAAGGTGGAAGAGTTTAAGGAGATGCCTTCAATGGAGGAGCCTCAGTGGTTCAAGGTGGAATTTGTAAAGGTGGCTTCCCATGTACAAGCGCATAAGCACCAGTTTAAAAACATTCATCAAGTGCCTTACAAGAGAAGGAAGAGCATTTATGAGAGAGCATTTTTCTGGTATAGAGAGGTGTATTCCGATTCTTGAAGAAGAATGTTTCATGAATAAAGTCTAGCTAGAGACTACAAAACCCAGAACTACTTCTTTTCTCCCTTAGCTTTAATAAGTGTTTTAGTTAAACTAGTATTTACATTTTCTTATATGTTGCTTTGCTCATTGAGCTACTCATGTTGTCAGGGCTTACAAATGAAGGAAGTTGCAAGAGAAATAAGCCATGCACACAAGGCTAAGCGTGGGGGAGTGGTGTCAAGGGCCATTCCCCTGTTGCATTCAATCACTTTGTGTTACATTTCAAGCATGAGTTGTGCATGTGCCATTTAGTGTTATTAATTGCAGATTTTTACACCCTCATGACTCTTAGTCATGGTGCGACACTGGGCTTGCATGTTCCTCTATTTCATGTCTACCTTGCATCAATATGTTGTGTATTTGAGTGAGTGAGTTCTAATAAGCTTTGTTTTACCGTGTGCAGGAATTTTTCATGCGAGAAAAAATTTCAAACAAGAGCACTCCACAAAGCAAACATTGGACTTCATGACTTATCAATAACCAGGGAGTTCTTAATCCTAACTTTACATTACATTAAGGACAATGTAAGATTTAAGTGTGGGGGAGGGAATGTTTGCTTTGGTTTGTGTTTCTGGGACTTTATATGCTTACTTTCTGTCATGAAATTTTTTGTGCTAGGTGATGCAATTTTTTAGTATAGATGTGTATTGTTTTGAGACTTTTGCCTGTTATTTTAGTTTTGTTGTGTCATTTTGAGTTTATTACCCGTATGTGTGGTGTTTTTCATGTTTTGTGCAAAATTTTTATTTTTGGTGTTTTGGTGAAATTTTAAAATTTTGGTAAGAGTTTTGGTGGTGAGTGGTGCTGTTTTGGTGGGTTGAAGTTTTTATAGTGTTAAGGAGTGTGAGTGTGCAATAAAGTGTCAAATATGTAATGAAAGAAACAGAGGTATGGTGTTAGTGAAGCTACGGAATGTAGAACACTTTGTACTAAATTTTGGCTCCTTTGTTAAGCTATGTTCAAAATTTGAAGTTCATCTATCTTTACTTCCGTATTGCATGCGAAAATGGTTTGTTTTCTTTGATTCCAATCTTGATGAAATTGGTACATTTTGTTAATCAAGGCATCATGTTAAAGTAAGATAGATATGCCATGCAACTTTGTTCTTGGACATAGGAGGAAAATGATTCAATACGTTCTTATTGTTGTGCATTATTTCGGTTGTTTTGGATGCTCTTGCATGCATAATCTTTTAGAGACATTTAAGAACTTTTAGTCACACAAGAGATGATATGGAGAAAAAGCCTTTTGCAATTGGGAATGAAAAGCCGAAATATCCTTGGCAAGCATAATTGAGAAAAAACAGCCATAAAACTCAGGCAGCTAAAGGGAAAAAGAAGCCAAAAAAACCCAAGGCAAGCACACCAATGTGTGTAGAAAAAAAAAACAAAGCAAAAATATCAAAGTACAAAAGCAAGTGAAATGTGAAATGAATTTAGAAAAGCACCAATGTGCGACCATTGATCTTGTGTGATTTTTAGTTCTTTTTTGTGGACATTGTGATTGTTATGCAAAGAGATGTTTTGGAACAAAAGATATAATGCATGCATAGAGAATGGATGAATCAGAGTACCTCAGCACACACTTGCACGCATGACATTTTGGTCTTTATTCATCGTGCCTTGATTGATAACTTGTACTGAAATTTGATAGGTGGGAATTAAAGACGAGATATGAATTTCATGCATGAAAAAATTTGTTTTGATGAAATCAGATGAGAACAAGTTTGACAGAGGAGTGAAGTCTAGTATTAAGTGTTTGTAAAGTGTGAGTTTGCTTGAGGACAAACAAAAGCTCAAGTGTGGGGGAATTTGATAAGTTGGTTTGATACCAACTAATATGTGTTAAAATGCTTAGCTTTTGCTGTGTGTTTTATGTACATATGTGATGTTTTGAGAGGTTTTATGCATTTATATGTTTGCAATGTGAAAATGATCAAATGGTGCAAAAAGAGCAAAAATGAGGGTAAATGAAGTAGAACATGTTAAAAGGAAGATGAAGGAACTCAAAAGTGCATTTCGGCCAATTTAGGGTTTTGGCAGCTTTGAGTGTGCAATTTGTTTTGTAAATAATTCTTTTAATTCTAATCCAAATGAGGAGATCTTGGATGATTTGGAAAGCTCTTTCTTTGTAATTCAATTTATATTTTTTAACCTTCTCCAAATTCTGTATGAAAACATGAGAAACGAGGGCATCTTTATTGTGTTTGGATTAGGATTTGATAGAGTTCTATCTTTCTGCCACAGTTTGTTTAATTGTGTATATCTTGAGCTACAGGTATCCAATGATGTTGATTCTTGAACCTATAGAAAGCCAAGAGGAAGTTCTACAACTTTCATGTTTACTGAAAAGTCCAATTCAGAGTCTAGCATATACAAATCTTGCATGGACGTTGGATGATGTTTCTGACTTAGCACTTATGCAATCACCGCACCACTCTTGCTCAAAAGCACTCAGCTTACTCGTACACTCGCACTATCACTGCACCACACTCATGCGGCGAGGTCACCTCACCGCACAACACTAGCGCACACTGTTGCACACACCTGTGCGGCGAGGTCACCTCGCCGCACAATCCCCTCGCACCACACTCGCAGATTATGCACAAGACACTCATGCACTCGCCGCACATCATCACTAGCGCACACGCATACACTCTCGCAATCACCGCACACTACTAGCACTAAACACTCGCACACACCTAACCATCACTCGCACATCTACGCACACTCACATGCGGCGAGGTGACCTCGCCGCATACACACACATATGCTTATCACTCATTTCACCTCTCACACATTTGCACACAACAAATTTTTCTTGCATTTCATTTTCAACACCTAAGCACAGATTGTAGCTGCATTTGGTTTACAACAATTCACACACTCCATTCCTTCCACTTCGCACATTCACAATATCACTTTCATTTTACATCCTCATTTCAACACACTCTTTCACTCATCCTAATACTTCACACACGAAAACTCTATTTCATATCACTCTTGCACATTCCAATCTTTATTTCTCGACACTACACTTCATGATCACATTCCAGTATTCACTTCACAAAACTTCACAATTTATTCCACTCATGCACTCACAACACATTACACATATTTTGATCACTCAAACCTCACAAAACTCAACACATATTGTTCACTCAATCACTCTCACACACTCGCACATTAGCTGGCGAGACCTCGCCGCGAGGTCTCGCCAGCAATCACCTTTCACGTCGAGGTCTCGCCACGAGACCTCGCCAGCAAAGCTTTTCACGGCGAGACATCACCACGAGGTTTCGCCACACACACACACTTCACGGCGAGACCTCACCACGAGGTCTCGCCAGCATAAGGGTGTTGGGAGTTTGATTTTGAGGCTGAAAGTGGCTAAGTGGTTGTTTCTCTTTTCATCTTGTAGCTTTGCACAGATTTTGTTCTTGCCTTTTTGGAAGTGTTTTGGGTTGTTTTGTTTGTGTTGCTAAATTCCTTTAAGTGTGGGAATTTCTGTTTTGCAGACCATTGTGGAGAAAGAGAAGAAACTTTGCAAGCTGTTCTTCAATTTCGTCTTCCAGAAAAATGGCTAAGTGTTTGAGTTCTGAATTTTCAGAACTCAGGGAGCAATCGAAGGCGTGAAGCTCCGTAGCTGGAAAGCGTGACTTCGTACAAGTTGGACTGCTTCGAGGAGTGCGAGGCCGACGAAAGCGTGAAGATCCTAGGCTCAAAGGCGCTGGATTGTCTGATTCTTCTACCCAAGCAAACATGAGCAAAGGCATGAAGCTTGCAGACCTGAAGGCGCGAAGCGACTGTTGAGGATGATAAAGGCGCACGATCGAAAGCCCGAAGGCGCTGGAATGCTGGGCATTTCTTCAAAATCTGAATTTTCCTATTTTGGGCTGATTGTTGGGTTTTCAATACGAGGGCATTCTTGTAATATTTTAGTCACCTTACGGTTTCGTATTAGTTACATTTTCATAAACTCTATATATAGGAGATGTAGCTAAAATGAGAAGCGAGATCCTGGGAGACTATTATTTTCATCCATTAGTTAGGATTTTAGTTTGAGGGTTAGAGAGCGGGAATTAATTGTGAGATCTACTTTCTCTCTCTAGTTTCTCTCTCTAGACTTTGGGCTCTGATTCCATTTCCGATCAAGGAATTGCTTTGTTCATTGGATTTCTTACTCAATTAAGGAAGCAATTTCCAACACCTTGTGAATTGGAAGTAATCGAAGCATATCGTTGGGTAACTTCTTTCCATTTAGTGAACATGAATTGCTTGCTATTGCTTGTTGAAGATTGTGAAATGGAAATGGAGTACCATAGCTAGATCATGTGATATCCTAGGATTTGAACGGATGAATGCTTAATTCAGTTGATGTGTTGTCTTGCAATTGACTTAATTCACTAAGTATGAAATCACACATGAATCTACACTTTGAACTTGTTACATTTCATATTTCTGAACTGGTCTTGGATGATTTGAACTCCAATTGTGGTCGCCATGCCAAATTGGAGGTAGATTCAACATCATTTAGTGAGGATACATGAAATGATAACTTGAATGCGATTTCTTGGGTCTTTTCACTTGTTCAAACCGATCATTGCATTTCTGAGATTCTGGCCTCGCCATGGGATGTTTTGAAGGAATCTACCTTAGAGAAGAAGTGTAAAAGAGATTTCCTATGATAATAACGAAGGCATTCAAAACTAGGTTGGGCCTCGCCATGGGAAGTTGAGATTCTGTAGTTTATAACACTAATCTAGGCCTCGACATGGGAAAGGTAGGTGTTATGGGATCAAGCATGTAGTGTGGTCGTCATGCCGGCTATAGGTTAGGTTCTCGGGGAACTAAGATCTCCTCTATTCATATTTGCTTGTCAATTGCATCGCATCAAGTCACTGAGAACTCAAGAATCCTAGGATATCCATTCACACTTGTTCGTTGCATTTAGGATTCATTTCTTTCTCTCCCCTCATTTGTATTTCATTTTCCTTTGTTTACATTACATTCTGTGTTGGTTGCATTTACATTCTTATTTTCTGTGCTTGTTATTTTGTTTGGTGACAATTCTTTAGAGTAAATTCTGAGTTCTCGAACCATCCCCTTCTCTGTGGATATGATCCCTCTCACTACTACATTAGTAGTTTAGGGTAAAATTGAGCTGACACGACTTTAAGCTTTCAGCACTCCTGTATTCCCCATACACTCAGCATTCTATAAGTTGCATTAAGTAATTTAGGTACGTTTTAAAGTAATGAATTTAAATTATTTAAAGAAGTTGTTTAATATAGGTAATAATACTAATTTAACAGACATAGATAATATTAATCAAAGTCATGAAATACAATTTGATATAAAATAAAAAACACTAAGTTCTGTTTATCATATAGGAAATTTAAGTTTTAATAATTCATATGCTATAAAAATTCAAGAACAAGATTTAACCTTTAGAGAAACTTCAAAGACTATAAGATTAATGTCTAGCAATGCAATTGAAAAATATAAAAATCAAGGATTCAAATATATTCATTATGGATTAATAAAAGTAGTAGTATCTCCTCTACATAGAATAGGTATTAATAATCCTATATTTATGGCATTAAGAGATAAAAGATTAACAGATTATCAGGATTCAATACTTGCTTTAATTCAAACTAATATATGTAACGGTTCAATATCATTCAACTGTGTACCTAATTTCTTAGCTAATTTGCACGATGAGTTAATTCTTGATTCTTTAATTATGGATATTCAAATTGATCAACGTAAAATTGACTCTAGAAGTTGTAGTTTTGTAGTTTTATATAAATTATCTTTTAAACTATTAAAAACAATAATATATCCAAAATTAAAACTAGAACAAACAAATACAGAAGAAACAGTGATATTTGAAGAAGATTCAACAAAAGCATCTGTTTATATTCCTTAAACTCTAAAGTGGGATGAAATCACTATTCCACAAACATTTACTATAATTCCTCAGTTACAGTCAAGAAACCTTCAGCAAAGTAATGCTTCAAAAATAGTAAAACAAGAAGATGGTAGTATAGTAGTTCATTTTGAAGGAGTAAGATCAAATAAATATAGAGCTAATAAAAATAATATACAACAGGCTAGACACTCCACTTCAGATATCCCTAATATAAGAAGAACCTTTAGTCAACATATAAATTTAGATACTAATCCAAAAATTCAATACCTATTACGGGAAGTCAAAAAATTCATTATAAAGCACCTTTACCTGAAATCATAAATGCAGAATTATTCAATCAATCACCAACAAAATCTGAAATGAAACCAGATTTATTATACAGAGATTCTATAAATGTCATTAATAAAGAATTTGTACCAAATTATGAATATTTAGATGACGAATTTAACGATGATAAAAATATATTAAAAAGAATATGGTATAATAAATTAGATAAAGAATTTCAAAATAAGCTACAAAGTAAATGGAAAGAAATATTGTTAATTAAGAAATTTAATCTTCAGTTCTTTTCCTGGTTAGAATATGAATTACAACGTATAGGAGATATGGAAATATACAATACACAAAGTATAAATGTACAAACCTCATTATATAAGAAATGGAATATAGTAGGAGGAGAAATACTAAGTTCAGTACATCCACCTTTATTAAATATAAAAATTCAAAAAAAATTCAGGAGAAATAATAGCAACACCATTTAGAAAAGCAAGAACAGAGAAAGGTCCAGCAGAAATTTAAGATATTAAAAAGATTAATCAACAGTTAAATTATTCAAACCAAATCTTATCTACTATAGCACAACAAATAGATTTAGTATCCACAAAAATAGACACAATACCTAAAGAAAAAGAAAAGATCATTAAAAATCCCTTTAAAGATAATAATTTAAGATATCCAAATGAAATTTCTAAGCCACATTTTCAAGTAAAAGATGTATTTAAAAGTATTCAACTTCCAAATTATGAACAAGATACTCTTCAAAAAATATTAAATAAATTAGAAGAAACTAGTCCTAGTACCAGTAAAGAATCAACAAGTCATATTCAAAATATTATACAAACAAATCCTAAAGAAGATACAAATAAAAGTGATAGTGAATCCGAAGAGAGTCAAAAGGAATAAGTTAATGAATTAATAGAAAGTATAGAAAAAGAATTTGACGATAGTCAAATTAATTGAATAAAAAAACCATATAAACCTTATAAATCAAGAAAATATTATAATAATAAGCAAATATATGCACCTTATCAAGAAAAAATTATTACCCACAATTAACACCCCCAGATTTACAAATAGAAGAAAGGTCCAAAATTTAAGCTAGTCAATATGATGGTAGAGCTGTTTATGAATGGAATATAGATGGAAAATCAGAATATGAAATACTAAGATTACTTCAAGAAATGGGAATGGCAAAAGTTGCATATAAACAACAAAGATATGATCAACAACATATTGCTGCAGGATTCCTAGCCGGATTTTCAGGACAATTAAAAAATTGGTGGGATAATTTAATTACTGAACAAGATAAGAAAGATATATTAAATCGTACTACTGAAGAAGATGAATTAGATGTAAATGGGCATGTAGTCAAAGATGAACAAGGAAATGTTAAAAATAAAAATGTAGCAGATTGTGCAGATTTTTTAATATATGTCATGAAAATTCATTTTTTATGAAATCCTTCAAATGAAAGTAAAAGTTCACAAATATTTTTAACTAATTTAAGATGTCCAACTCTAACAGATTTTAGATGGTATAAAGACATGTTTATAACTTATTTATATAAAAGACAAGATTCCTTACAACCATTTTGGAAAGAAAAATTTATTACAGGATTACCAAATTTATTTTCTCAAAGAATATTTAATGCTATTAAAGTATCCACAGGAAAAGAAGAAATAAATTTTTATGAATGGACTTTTGGTCAATTAATTGGATTCGTAAAAGAAGAAGGTTTAAAATTGTGTCAAGAAATAAAATTACAAGTTAAATATGGTTCTGAAAAAAGATAATTAGGATAATTTTGTTAGGCATTTGGGATTACAGGAATAAGAGCACTATCTAGTAATGTAAAACGAATTACATATCCTAAATCATATAGATCTTATAGAAGAAAACCTAGAAGATGGCAATAAAATCAAAATCAATATGAAGAAAGACCATTTTAGACATTTGCATATATTTTCTAAAATAGTCATACAAAATGGGTTAGTCATCTCTGCATCTGAAATGAAATTATTTCAAACTCAAATTAGATTTTTAGGTCATTATATTTACAAAGGAACTATTAAACGTATTAATAGAGCACTAGAATTTGGAGAAAAATTTCCTGACGAAATAAAAGATAAAAATCAATTACAAAGATTTTTAGGATGTCTTAATTATGTAGCTGACTTCTTTCCAAATTTAAGAACATTATGTGCACCACTATATCAAAGATTGAAAAAGAACCCACATGCATGGTCAAATAAACACACAAAAATAGTTAAAGAAGCCAAAGAAAAAATTAAGTCTTTACCTTGTCACGGTATCCTCATCCTGATGCATTTATGACAGTAGAAACCGATGCATCATAAATAGGATATGGTGTAATTCTAAAACAAAAATTAAATAATAAAATTGAATTAGTAAGATACACTTCAAAAGTCTGGATAGGATCACAAAAGAATTACTCAACAGTTAAGAAAGAAATTTTAGCAATAGTAATGTGTATTTCAAAATTTCAAGATGATTTATATAATAAAAAATTCTTATTACGAATTGATTTTAAATCAGCTAACAATATACTTCAAAAAGATAATCAAAACTTAGTTTCTAAACAAAAATTTGCTAGGTGGCAGGGTATATTATCTGTTTTTGAGTTTGATATAGATTATATTAAAGGAGAAAATAATTCATTACCTGATTTTCTAACTAGAGAATTCTTAACAGGTCGAGTTTCTACCAATGGCAAATAAGGGAGACTCATCATCATCATTCAAAAATCAGCAAAAAAGGACTCCACAAGACTATATATCAAAGGTGAACACTCCAAGACCATTATTACCAGTTATTCAAACATCCAATAGGTTTGTAAATTTAGAAGAATTCCCTGTACTTCCACTCAGTTACACTCAAGTCACTCAAACACCTTTTGTACAATTAAGAAACCAAGCTACTAGTTCAATCAATACTCCAAGAGCAATAACTCTTTTACCCATTACTCAAAATATAGAAACTGATAGGTGATGACCAACTCAAGAAAACTTTCGAATATTTAAGTCTTACTAAGTATACAACCCCTATTCCTATTTCCGATTTAATATTATACACTAAAAAATTATTTAAAGAAGATATATTATGGTATTCTGATGATTTACAAAAAAATCAAATGTTTTATGAATTTATTTTAGGCTGTATTTGGTTGTTTAGAATTAGAATTGAATTGGAATTTAAATACTATAGAATTGTAATTCAATGAATTGAAAGTCTAAAATGTTTGAATTCCTTTTTTTGGCAAATCAACAAAATTCATTTAGAATTGAATTATAACTCCAAATTCTTTGTTTGGAAGTTTAGAAAAAATGTATAAAATTAGATTTCATCGTAATCAGAATTGTTAAAATAATTTATTTTTAATATATTTTTTATAAGAATATTTACTTTTCAATATTATTTTCTAATTTCTACAATAAATTTAAACAAAAAAATTTAGTTTTATTTTTTCACACAGTACTACACGTATATTTTACATAGTACACATTTTTTCACACACTACACGTATTTTACACATAGTACACACATTTTCACACCCTACACATATTTTCACACAATACACATATTTTCACACACTACACATAGTACACATTTTTTCACACACTACACATATTTTATACACGCTACACATATTTTCATACACTACATATATTTTCATACACTACACACATTTTCACACACTGCATATATTTTACACATTGTACACACATTTTCACATACTACACATATTTTACACATACTACACATATTTTCACACACTACATATATTTTAAACATAGTATATACATTTTCACACACTACACACATTTTCACACACTACACATATTTTACACATAGTACATATATTTTCACACTCTACACATATTTTACACACACTACCTATTTTACAAACACTAAATATATGTAGTATGTGTAAAATAAGTGTAATGTGTGAAAATATGTGTAGTGTGTGAAAATATGTGTAGTGTGTGAAAATGTGTGTACTATGTGTAAAATATGTGTAGTGTGTGAAAATATGTGTACTATGTGTAAAATATGTGTAATGTGTGAAAATGTGTGTAATATGTGTAGTGTGTGAAAATGTGTGTAGTGTGTGAAAATATGTGTACTATGTGTAAAATATGTGTAATGTGTGAAAGTATATGTATTATATGTAAAATATGTGTAGTGTGTGAAAATGTGTGTAGTATGTGTAAAATAAGTGTAGTGTATGAAAATATGTGCAGTGTGTGAAAAAATATGTAGTGTGTGAAAATGTGTCTACTATGTGTAAAATATGTGTAATGTGTGAAAATGTGTGTACTATGTGTAAAATATGTGTAACGTGTGAAAATATATGTATTATATGTAAAATATGTGTAGTGTGTGAAAATGTGTGTAGTATGTGTAAAATATGTGTAGTGTGTGAAAATGTATGTAATATGTGTAAAATATTTGTAGTGTGTGAAAATGTGTGTAGTGTGTGAAAATGTATGTAGTATTTGTAAAATATAAGTAGTGTGTGAAAATATGTGTAGCGTGTGAAAATATGTGTAGTGTGTGTAAAATATGTCTAGTGTGTGAAAATGTTTACAGTATGTGTAAAATATGTGTAGTGTTGATTGTTGACCCGAATTTGAATATAAATGGGATTGGAATTCTTTGATCCAAGTAAAGAATTCAATCCAATGAATTGGACCATTTTGAATTGGAATACAATTCCAATTTTTGTGATTTAATAAGGAACCAAACACAAGGATTTGAATTGAACCCTCCAATTCAAATTCAAAGGGTCCAATTCAATGCTACCAAACACAGCCTTAGTAGATTCTCAGTCGGTTGAAATTACTCATCAATTTGACGAAACTAATAAAATTTCTTACTCAAAATGTGTTATTAAACATGTCTTAGATTCAGATGATTGGCCAAATATGTTTTCTAAAAAACCTTTTTCAATATCATTCCAACCTGAGGGATATTCATATGAGGATTATAAACAAGCGTGGAAGAGAGCATTTTATTTAAGATCTTTTGACCACTCTTGGTTTTTTCAATTCCATAAAGACTGTAAGATAAGTTTCCCACTTTGGTTCTTTGACTGGTGGGACACTCATGGATGCCAAATGGACATTATGCCGCCTCAAGCTGAAGAAGGATTGCAATACTGGAAATAAAATGAAAGAATTCCATAAAGAAATTCAATGGCATGTGTCTCTAAGAGTGCCTTGGATATGGTGTTAGAATTTCCAAATTCAACAAGTTCGACCTCCACCAAAACCAATGTCACTAGTTCGACAATTCAAATGCAAATGGTGGGACACCTATAAATTAGACTTATGTTGTCAGAAAGCAGTGGCCACTCTCATGACCACTGGCAAAAGAACTTGGGCAAATCCCACTACTCCAACAAATCCAAATACCCCACAACAAAAGATTCCACAAACCACTTATCAGCAAACCACATCAACATCCAAACAGCTAGAATCCACTCAAAAAGGTATAGAAGAATAAAAAAGAATAAAAAACAACAACAACAACCACAAATGTCAATAGACTCTACTCCAAACCCCTCTCCTCAAGACATGTTTGGAGGACAATTCGCACAGGATCCCTTCGAAGAATAATAAAAAAAAAATTATAAATTTTATGTCACAGGGAGATCAAGAAAAATATCAGCTGAAGACATTTCAAGACAAGAAGATTCAAATGGATAGCAAAGAAAAATATCAAGAAAACAACATTAATATTACAACTTTAATAGCAGATAGAGAAGTTGGAAAAGGAAATTCAAGAGTCATCTATTAGAATGGACCATATACCATCGACATCAAGGAGGCATATTAGGCAGGAAAGAATTCATCAGTACAATCGTGGTGGAATTATTATTTTCACCAAACAAAGAATGATTACTTTTAAGTCAAATCAAGCATGTTCAAGAAAAGCAAAAGCAAAGATTCCAAATGAATGTTCATTCAAGATGTCTATTCAAGAAAACATGCCCATGTGAAGACATGTGATGATTAAGACTTCCACTCAAAGGTCACTACTCAAAAGATTCCAGATTTCAAAGTTTTATTCAATTAAATGTAATAGCTAGATTTCTCTGCTTATAAAAAAGAAAGCCTTCAATGTATTCAGCAGCTTGAGTTTTGAAGAAATAAAAATTAGAATTCACTCATCTCTCTACTTTTGAATTATCTTACATAAGTTTTATTTTAAGGTACTTACTTATTCAATCTATAGTTTTATTGTTTTATTAAATTGATTTATATATAGTTTTATTGTTTTATTAAATTGATTTATATATCGATCATTTTAAGGTACTTACTTATTCAATCTATAGTTTTATTGTTTTATTAAATTGATTTATATATCGATCCTGATCTATTTTGGTATCAGAGCCATATTATTCAATTTCTTCAAGTTATTTAAACTCTAAACTTTTAAATTTACTTAAATTACTTAATCAACTAATAAAATAAGGATATGTAAGGTTTGGTAACCAGAAGAAGCCTTGTAAGTCCGTTGGTAAGCCACTGCTTGGTCAGCTTAAGGTGTTCCTGGTTATGCACTCCTATGTTCCCCATACACTCTGCATTCTATAAGTTTCATTAAGCAATTCAGGTACGTTTTAAAGTTATGAATTTAAATTATTTAAAGAACTTATTTAATATTGGTAATAATACTAATTTATTAGACATAGATAATATTAATCAAAGTCATAAAATACAATTTGATATAAATTAAAAAACACTAAGTTCTGTTTATCATATAGAAAATTTAAGTTTTAATAATTCATATGCTGTTAAAATTCATGAACAAGATTTAACCTTTAGAGAAACTTCAAAGACTATAAGATTAATGTCTAGCAATGCAATTGAAAAATATAAAAATCAAGGATTCAAATATATTCATTATGGATTAATAAAAGTAGTAGTAACTCCTCTACATAGAATATGTATTAATAATCCTATATTTATGGCATTAAGAGATAAAAGATTAACAAATTATCAGGATTCAATACTTGCTGTAATTCAAACTAATATATGTGATGGTTCAATATCATTCAACTGTGTATCTAATTTCTTAGCTAGTTTGCATGATGAGTTAATTCTTGATTCTTTAATTATGGATATTCAAATTGATCAACATAAAATTGATTCTAGAAGTCGTAGTTTTGTAATTTTATATAAAGTATGTTTTAAACTATTAAAAACAATAATAGATCCAAAATTAAAACTAGAACAAACAAATACAGAAGAAACAGTGATATTTGAAGAAGATTCAACAAAATCATCTGTTTATATTCCTAAAACTCTAAAGTGGGATGAAATCACTATTCCACAAACATTTACTATAATTCCTCAGTTACAGCCCAGAAACCTTCAACAAAGTAATACTTCAAAAATAGTAAAACATGAAGATGGTAGGGTAGTACAGTAGTTCATTTTGAAGGAGTAAGATCAAATAAATATAGAGCTAATAAAAATAATATACAACAGGCTAGACACTCCAATTCAAATATCCCTAATATAAGAAGAACCTTTAGTCAACATACAAATTTAGATACTAATCCAGAAATTTATTCAATACCTATTACGGGAAGTCAAAAAATTCATTATAAAGCACCTTTACCTGAAATCATAAATGCAGAATCATTCAATAAATCACCAACAAAATCTGAAATGAAACCAGATTTCTTATACAGAGACTCTATAAATGTCATTAATAAAGAATTTGTACCAAATTATGAATATTTAGATGTAGAATTTAACGATGAGAAAAATATATTATAAAGAATATGGTATAATAAATTAGATAAAGAATTTCAAAATAAGCTACAAAGTAAATGGAAAAAAATAATGTTAATTAAGAAATTTAATCTTCCGTTCTTTCCCTGGTTAGAATATTGATAAGTTGGTTTTATACCAATTTATATGAGATAAATCACTTTACTTTTGTCTTGTGTTTCATGCAAATGTGTGAAGTTTTGTGCAATTTTGTGCATTAATGTGGTTTGGAAGTTGAAAGTGTTTAAATG
Source organism: Ophiorrhiza pumila (assembly GCA_016586305.1). Lineage (NCBI taxonomy): Eukaryota > Viridiplantae > Streptophyta > Magnoliopsida > Gentianales > Rubiaceae > Ophiorrhiza > Ophiorrhiza pumila. The sequence goes on along the minus strand of BLIW01000007.1, from coordinate 20,984,623 downwards.
AGGAAAAATGCCAAAAATATGGATCAAATGAGTCAAGTGCGTATTTGAAGTAAAAATCAAGGAAAGAGTGAAGAAAAGCTTAAATGGTGTTTGAAGACTTGAGGGAAACTTTAAACATGCCTACCTTGCTTCATTTAGGGTTTGGGCAGTTTGATTGTGCAGCTTCATTTGAGCGTAACTCTCTCAATACCAATCCAAATGAAGAGATCTAGGATGTTCTGGAAAGTTCTTTGCGTGTACTTCATTTATTATGTTTTAACGTTCTTCTAATTCTGTGTGCAAGTATGAGAAACTGGGGCGTTTTTCCAATTGCTAATTCAGGTTTTCATACTTGAGTTCATATTGCCACAGTTTGGTAGATTGTCTATATCTTGAGCTATAGACCTCCAATGAAGCTGTTTCTTAAACCAATGGAAAGCCAAGAGAAAGATCTAAAACTATTATGTTCACCGCAAAGTCCAATTCATAGACTAAGATACACATATTTTGCATAGAAGTAGATGATTGTGCTGAAATGGTTGCATCACACATATGCACTCATCCTGCTGCGCACAACCCTCACCTCGTCGCATGCAACACACACACACATCGTGCTACGAGCTCACCTCGCCGCATGCATCGTGCACACCTCGCCGCACAAGCTTGTGCGGCGAGCTCTCTTCGTCGCACACAGCTTCACCGAACTCCAACATTTTGGCCATAACTTTCTTGTCCGAACTCCAAATTAGGTGATTCAAAATGCTATGGAAAGCTAAGACATAAGGATACAACTTTCAGGTTTTAAGTTTTCCCGAATTCACAATGAATCTAAGTCAGATTTTGGTTGGAAGTAGCTGCTTGTTTTTGCATTTGCACATTAGCACATTTGTTCACAATTCCATTTTGATGCTCACACACTCATTTTGTGGGCGAGATGACCTCGCCCTTTGTTCTCATGTTGTCCAGTTTAAGAGTGAAGAATAAAATTCATTGCAATATGCTTGAGTGTGCATTACATGCTATGTGTTTCACAATATTTCATGATTTATGCTTTGCTTGGTTAACACTTGATCTTATAATCATTCTTCACACTTCACTCACCATTTATCATTCACTTCATCTCTACTTCACTCTTCATCGTATTTCATAACAGCACTTCTCACAACACTCAACACACTACATTTCACTCACATCTCACAGCCTCACTTCCCACACATTACATTTCACTCACAACTCACATAACACAACTAACTCACACACATGCACATAAAGGGCGAGACCTCGCGGTACACAACACACGGCGAGGTCTCGCCGCGAGACCTCGCCCACACACAACACAAGGCGAGACCTCGCTACGAGGTCTCGTCCACACTGCTTTTCACGGCAAGGTCTCGCCCTATGAGTTTTCGTTGTTGGCAAAAAAATTGACTAAGTGTTGGTTCCTAGTGGTACACAGGGGCGGTGAAGGCGTGGAGGTAGTTGGCCCAAAGGCGTACGACTACTGAGTTCAAAAAGGAAGAATGGAAGCTGGCGGATTGAAGGCGTGATTTGTCCAGGAAATAAAGGCGTGAGAAAGCTGAGCACACAAAGGGTTTTGAGAGTTGGTGGAGGCGTGATCTTGAACGGCACAAAGGCACGGAAGCAGCTGAAGGCGCTGAACCCCTGGCTCGAAGGCACTGACGCAGCTTGAAGACCTTCCATTTCGGATTTTTCATTTACGCTACTTTAGGCACTTCTAGTGGTGGCACTCTTGTAATATTGTAGTTATTTTACGTTTTGCGTATTAGTTACATTTTTGGTAATTCTCTATATATAGGGGATGTAGCTAATATTTAGAAGGAGATTCTAGATAGTTAACAGACTTTTGAACTAGAGATAGAAAGTTTCTCTCTCTAACTTTCTCTCTCTAGGATTTTCTCTCTCTAGATTTTCTTCTCCGATTTCATTTCCGATCGCCGACTTTGTACCAGAGATTACATATTGAACTCAATCGAAGAAGAATTGGACATTCCTCTACACTTTAATCGGTGAAATCTTTCAATTTGATGGAATTAAACTGTTTAATGCTGAAATTTGATGAATATGAGTTGAATATGGAATTTTCTGGCTAATTGCGTGATATCTTAGGGTTCTAAACGGGTGAATACATGATTTAGAAGATTTGATACCATGTAATTGACGTAATTGATAAAGATTAAAATCACACTTGAATTTATTAATAGAAATCTGTTAAATTTCATATCTCTGCACTGATTGTGCATGGATCAAGCTTCGATTGTGGTCGCCATGCTAAGTTGAGGATTGAGTCACCAACGTTAGTGAAGATGCATGAAATAAGTGATAAGTCGGTATTTCACCGACTTATTCGCTTGACTTTCTCTATCTTTTGCTATGGATTTTGTGCGAAAATGATGCTTGGTGTGTTGACTGTATGCTAGAACGTGCATGTTTTGGAGAGTGTTGTGAAAATGCCTAAGTGTTATAAAACAATGTGAAAGTGCTGTGATCTTCGAAATATGCAAGACACTTAGTCATGCACACCACTGACCACTTCATGGAGGTCCGTAACTATTCACACAACACAACACTTAGTCATGCACACCACTGACCTCCAAGTTTTCATGGAGGTCCACACATCACTGACCTCTAAGTTTTCATGGAGGTCCACACATCACTGACCTCCAAGTTTTCATGAAGGTCCACATATCACTGACCTCCAAGTTTTCACTTGCATTATTCTCACAACAAGCACTACATTCACAAGTCCACACACTCACACACAAGCACACCACGGACCTCCTAGTCTTCATGGAGGTCCACAACTATTCACACAACACAGTTAGCATGCACAAACACTTCACACACGCGCACAATACTTGGCGGTCGCACTGTGCGACCGAGACACACACGGTGCGCCCGCCTCACACACGCACACACACAACATGGCGGGCGCACCACGCGGCCGCCAGACTTAGCACACACTGTGCACATTTTGTTCTTTCATGCATTTTTCCTTTGTTATATTTTTACTTAGGAATTTTCTCATGCATTTCGTATACACTACACTTCCCATTTGGTCCAAGCGCATGATAAGTCGGTATTGTGCCGACTTATTTGCTCTGTTTTGTTAATCTCTTGCCTGGAATAACTTGTGAATCGATGCTTGATTATGTCACTTTTGTGTTATATTGATTACAATTGAATGTTACGGAGATTGACTTGAGTCCTGCGAAGTTAGTTACAAAGTGTTGCATTTATTCACTCAGGTCACAATTCACTCCTCACGAAAGTCACAATTCATGAAAGTCACGGCACACAACTCACACTCACATGACCTCACAACTCTTGCACCTCACAAACTCTAAACACACACCTCACAAACACACACTAACACACCACACTTGCACACACCCACTTTACACTGTGCGGCTGCATCCTCACGCACACAACACGGTGCGGCCGCACCACACACGCACATACACCATGCGGCCGCACCGTGCGGCCGCATCACTCACACCACACACATGCACGTTTCATGTTTCACTTTCATGCATTTTCATATTTTCATACTTTTGTACATTCTCTGCTCACTTCATCATTTGCACACTTGCACAAACACTACTCTCTCAACCTTTGCATATAACACACACAAGCTTAAGCTCACACAAGCAAAGCATACGACATGTCTTTCTCACGGCCTCTAACTATTTGATTAAATGCTTTGATTATTCTTAACTGTTAAGACTTGATCTTAACACTTGTCTTCACTTCAGTTCTATTTCATGTTTGTAGACACGTGGCGGCATTTCCGCAAAAAAAGGAAACTTCTAGGAATCTTACGAGACAAATCATCAAGGGAAGACTATAAAAGGGAGGAAAAGCCGCGGAAGTAGAGGGGAGCCGGAAGGAAGAGAAAAAGGAAAGATCAGAGAAGAAAGCGAGAGATCAGAAAGAAAAACCCTAGATCAGGATTAGAAGCTCTATTCTGTAAATCATTGGATATCAGCCGATCAATATGATCGGCTAGACTTACAGTGTTGCCTGAGGGGTCAATTGTATGGATTCAATCTTGCTTGAGACATTTGTTGAGAATTTATCTTTTGAGTGTGTATTTCATGTTTACATTTCTGCATTCGTTGTGTTTGATGACTTGCACTTTAGATTAACTTCACATTTAGATCTGCGGTACCCACTGAGGTCGGTGTGAATATTCCATTGGCAATCAACCATGACATAATCTGAATGTAAACATGCATATTTGAGTTCTTACGTCCTGTGAGACGTTTCGATCTTGATTATGCAGTACCCACTGACAGTCAATGTCAATCTTTAGCGAAGGTCTAAGATTGTTCTTGTCTTAGAATAGGGATCTGGGAGAGCCTGACTCGTGCCCAGGGCTTGCCCTACCAAGAGAAGTTCGGGGAGTATTGTGAGCCTGGTTTGTGAGAACTACCAAGTTGATCAATCCCAGTTCACTAGCAGTGTAAAGTCCCGTCACATATGTCTACACGAGTCCGTCAGTGATAGCAAGAGAAAGGTCCATACACATTATCCCCCTTAAGGCAACACATTCCTCTCTATTGATTTTCCCGTATCTCATTCCCTGCGCTTACTTGTACTGTCTTATCACTTTTATATTCTATCATTGTAATAGCTCTTGATAAACATCCTCTCCCAGTTGGATACGATCCCACTTGCCGCTACTACATTAGTTTGGTAAATTTGGGTTAAATTGGAGAGCCGCGACAGCTCGTCACCAATTTTTGGCGCCGTTGCCGGGGAGAGGCATAGCGTTGAGAGTTGTTTGTGATAGTTTTACTTTGTTGTTACTTTACGAATTCTTATTTGAAACTATTTGTTTGTTTGATTTGTTGAAATCTTAATCTATTAATTGTCTCTGTTAATTTTTTTCTAGTACTGTTTCTTTTCTTGTGAGAATCCATAGTTTATGCTACCTAGAGCAAGGCTGCGAGGGGAAGCCCCGGAATTTGCTCTTGACTTAGAATTGTAATGAACTTTAAGGCAGAGAAGAAGGGCTATTGAAATGGCGGAACAGAATGAGAAGAGGCCTCAGCCCCAAACACCAAGGTTTGGGGACCACTTCGCGGTCAATTTTGAGAGGAGAAACACTCACCAGGGGATTGACGTTGAAAGTTATCAAATCCCGCCACAAATTGTGTCCATGATCACCCAAGGGCAGATCTTTCAAGGGTTAAGCAACGAGGACCCTAATGATCATCTCGACTGGTTTCTGGGGCTATGCAACACATTCAAGCTGCAGAGACTGACTCCGAATGATGTGAGAAGATTGCTATTCCCACTGTCTTTGAAAGGGAAGGCTAAGCATTGGTTTAACTCAATTGGGGGTCAAGCTATATCTACATTTGAGGAACTTGAGCGGAAGTTTTTAGCTAAGTATATTCCTCCAGCCAAGTTGGAGCGAATGAGGTTGGAAATCCGCAACTTTCAGTAGCAAGAAGGCGAGACCTTCAAGGAAGCCTGGGATCGATTCAATGACCTGCTCCGCCAATGCCCAAATAATGACCTTGGGGAGGTCAGGGAGCTCAACACATTCTTCAAAGGTCTATCACCTGAATCCTCACTGATGGTCAAGGCCAGCACAAAGGGGGCCTTGAAGGATAAAAGTATCCCTGAGGTCAGAGAACTCTTTGATTCGATAGCAGACGACGAATACCTATTTCCAAAAACTAGGAAGATGCCTGTGCGGAAGCAGCGAGGAGTGCTAGAGCTGGATGAGGAGACATCCTTGGAAGCAAAAGTTGAGGCCCTCACAAGACAAATTCAGAACCTAAAGGCTGCCAAGGTGGCTCTCGTGTTGATGTATGGATTGTGTAAGGGAGAGCACCACACGGATGAGTGCGAGCTCACGCAGGAGTCAGTGCAATATGTAACCAACTACAACAACCGCCAACAATATGGAGGCTATCGAAATCAGTCAGGCCAAGGCAATTGGGGGCAGAGTAATCAGGGAAATCAGCAAAGGCAATACTACCAGAGTAGGGAGTCAAGCAACCGGGAACAGAAAAGGTCAACCGATGACTTGCTTCATGAAATTCTGGGAAAAATGGACATGTATGAGAAAATGACCTTTACACTGGAAACTCAAGCGAAAAACGTGGAGGCCTCTATCAAAAACATGGAGATGCAGATGGGACAGTTGGCTAAGGCAAACCATCAAAGACCTCAAGGTGCCATCCCAAGTGATATGGAACCGAACCCGAAAGGAAAAGGGCCAGAGGTCTGCAATGCTATCACGTTGAGATGTGGAAAAACGCTTGGTGGTACCAAGAGGAAAGAAGAAGAGGAAGCCTCAATGGAGGAGGTCACTGAGGAAACCATTTTGGTGGGAGATAAAGCCCAGGACAAGGACGGTGTGAAGGCTCAGGAAAGTAAAAGGAAGAAGGGAGCTCCAAGCCCATGTGATGACTCTCCATATGCACCAACCCCTCCATTTCCCCAAAGACTTCGACCTCCACCTAAGAAGGGGGTCCAATTCACAAGGTTCCTGGATATGGTGAAGAATGTAAACGTAAATGTCCCTCTGCTGGATTTGGTTACAGTGGTACCGAGATATGCAAAATTTTTAAAGGACTTGATTACCAACAAAGAACAGATCCTGCAACGTGAGGTGCCAATTCAGCTCACCAAGGAGAGCCAAGCATGGATCAACAACGAACTGCCTCCCAAGCTCAAGGATCCTGGTAGCTGTACCGTGCCATGCTCAATCGGTGAAAGATTCTTTACCAAAGCCTTATGTGATATTGGGGCTGGAATCAACCTTATGCCATTATCCATTGCCGAGAGTATAGGATTGGGAAAGCGGATTAAGCCCGTGGCAGTGATGCTTCAGTTAGCAGATAGATCATTGGTTCAGCCCACGGGGATGGTAGAAGATGTCCTAGTGTCTGTGGATAAATTTGTATTGCCAGTAGACTTCATAGTGTTAGACATGGAGGAGGACCCCGATGTCCCACTCATCTTTGGAAGGCCATTTTTAGCTACAGGGGATGCTCTCATTGGTGTCAAGGGGAAGACCATAACATTCAGAGTCAATGGTGAGGATGTCGTATTTAATGTGGACTACGCCATGAAACACCCTCACTCCATAGAACAATGCTGTTTGGTGAGCTTGGTTGAAGGTAGTCTCCAACCTTTGAGCTTTGAACACAAACGTAAATCGTCTTCTCTTGATTTATATGATTCTTTTGATGATGGCATGTGTGATGATTTTGAAATTGTGTTGATTGTTGAGGAAACTGATACACTGTATGAATTGAGCTCTTGGGATGAAAAACTGGAAATTGACTCGGCTGTGAAAGAAATGAAGGTTGCATGTGAAATTGATGAAAATTGTGAAAATAATGAGGAATTGAGGAAAATGGAAATTATGCATGAAAGTCATGAAGTGTATGATCACAATGCAAAAATGACGTTGAAAATGAAAATTGAAAAGGATGATGAAAAATTTATATGTGGTGAAAATCTGACAAATGTTGTTGTTGATACTGTTGACACTAACAAGACTTTGGAGGTTATGCCCACTGAGGTGAGGCTTGTAAATATAGATGGCAGGAACGAAAAGTTCATGCCCTCCACTCTGAGGCCACCCAAACTAGAGATGAAACCCTTGCCACCCCACCTAAAGTATGCGTACTTGGGAGAATGCGAGACCTTACCTATGGTGATATCCTCTAAGTTAGAAGGGTGGCAAGAAAAGAAACTCCTGGAAATTTTGACAAAATATAAAGAAGCCATGGGATGGACGATAGCCGACATAAAGGGGATCGGCCCCAGTATGTGCATGCACAAAATATTGCTAGAAGAAGGGGCCGTTCCTATTCGGGAAAGACAGATGAAGCTGAACCTAGCAATGCTGGAGGTGGTAAAAAAGGAGGTGATCAAGTTGCTGGACTTTGGGATGATATTCCCCATCTCCGACAGCGAATGGGTCAGCCCGGTACAGTGTGTGCCGAAGAAAGGGGGTGTAACAGTGGTGACTAATGAAGCCAACGAGCTGTTGGCCACCAGAATTATCAACTCCTGGAGAGTGTGCATGGATTACCGAAAGCTGAACAAGACCACTCGTAAGGACCACTTTCCCCTACCCTTCTTGGAACAGCTTTTGGATAGAATCGCCGGGTATTTCTTTTACTGCTTCCTAGATGGTTATTCAGGCTACAACCAAATAGTCATTGACCCCAGAGATCAGGAGAAGACCACATTCACCTGCCCTTTTGGCACGTACGCTTACAAAAGAATGCCTTTTGGGCTGTGCAATGCACCAGCGACATTCCAGCGCTGCATGATTGCCATTTTCCAGGACATGGTGGAACACATTATAGAAATCTTCATGGACGAATTTTTTGGTGTTTGGGATGACTTTCGACATTTGCTTGGAAAATTTGGCTCTGGTGCTGCAAAGATGTGTGGAAGCCAATCTGGTCCTAAATTGGGAAAAGTGTCAGTTCATGGTCAATGAGGGCATTGTGCTCGGCCACAAAATTTCAAAGGAGGGCCTAGAGGTGGACAAAGCTAAGGTCGATGTGATAGCCAAGCTGCCAGAGCCTACCAGTGTCAGAGGGGTGAGAAGCTTCATGTGCCATGCGGGTTTCTACAGAAGATTCATTAAGGACTTTTCCAAGATAGCCAAGCCACTTTGCTCCTTACTGGAGAAAGACACTCCGTTTGTCTTTGATGAGAAATGAAAGGAGTCATTTGAGATTTTGAGAAAAAGGCTTGTGGAGGCACCTGTTATTATCACCCTATACTGGGGAGAACCCTTCGAGATCATGTGCGACGCAAGCGACTTTGCCGTGGGAGCTGTAATGGGGCAAAAGAAAGATAACATTTTTCGTGCCATCTACTATGCCAGTAAAATTTTGAATGGGGCACAATTGAATTATACCACAACGGAAAAGGAGATGTTGGCCGTGGTCTTCGCCTTCGACAAGTTCCGAGCATACATCCTGGTGTCCAAGGTGGTAGTTCATACCGACCACGCAGCCCTCAAGTACCTCATGGCAAAGAAGGATGCCAAGCCGAGGCTCATCAGATGGGTGCTCTTGTTACAGGAGTTTGATGTTGAGATAAATGATAGGAAAGGGTGTGAGAATGTGGTGGCAGACCACTTGTCAAGACTTGAGCTTGGGGGACTCAGCGAGGAACAACTGCAGTTGTGGATTAAGGAAAGTTTCCCAGATGAGCAGATCTTCAAGATCAACCCGCGGGAGGTGCCTTGGTACTCAGACATCGCCAACTATGTGGTCACTGGTCAAATGCCCCAACATCTTTCGAGCGACCAACGGAAGAGACTCAAGCACGATGCTCAATATTATTTCTGGGAGAGCGAATGTCTCTATAAAACGTGTAGCGACCAAATTGTTAGGAGATGTATACCGGATGAGGAGATAGAGAATATTCTCAGGGCTTGTCATGAATCGCCATTTGGAGGGCATTTTGGAGTGGCAAGGACTGGGCACAAAGTATTACAAACCGGATTCTACTGGCCGCATGTATTTGAGGACTTCAAGCTTTGGGTAAGTAAGTGTGACAAATGCCAACGTATAGGTAACATCTCCAGTAGAGATGAGATGCCCCGCAACAACATACTGGAGGTGGACTTATTTGATGTCTGGGGCCTGGATTTCATGGGACCCTTCCCGAGATCGTGTGGAAACGAGTACATACTAGTGGGGGTCGACTACGTATCAAAGTGGGTAGAAGCAGTGGCACTACCCCATAATGACAGTCGGAGTGTAATGGGATTTGTGAAGAGAAACATTTTCAACAGGTTTGGGACCCCGAGGGCCATTATCAGTGATGGAGGGAGCCATTTTTGCAATAAAGTCTTCAATGCACTCTTAGCAAGATATGGAGTCCAGCATAGAGTCTCCACGCCCTACCACCCCCAAGCAAATGGACAGGCTGAAGTGTCAAACCGAGAGATCAAAGGCATGCTAGAAAAAGTCGTGAATCCGGGGAGAAAGGATTGGGCCCTCAAATTGGACGATGCACTTTGGGCGTACAGGACAGCATATAAGACACCGATCGGAGCCTCACCATTTAGGCTAGTGTTTGGGAAAGAGTGTCATCTCCCAGTCGAATTAGAGCACAAGGCATACTGGGGAATACAAAAATTGAACATGGACCTCGACTTAGCCCAAGAAGCCCGCATGATGATGTTGAATGAGTTGGATGAATTCAGGTGGAATTCATACATCAGTGCGAGCCTTTACAAGGAAAGGACGAAGAAATGGCATGATGCTAAGATTAAGGTGAAGGAATTCGAAGTGGGGCAACAAGTGTTGGTGTATGATGCTAAGATGAGGCCTTTTCCAGGTAAATTAAGGTCCAGGTGGGCTTGGACCTTTTGTCATCACGAAAGTCTCCCCATATGGAACTCTTGAGGTCCACAATGAGGCAACAGGGGAAAATTAGAAGGTGAACGGTCAAAGGGTAAAGGCTTTCAACTCCCCCATAGATGACAAGGGTCAAGCTCAATGCCTTGATCACCCACCTCCTCGATAAAACAATTTCATGTCTGGCTGAGGACAATAAACCAAGCGCTGTATTGGGAGGCAACCCAACCATTTAGTTTTTAATTTCTGTCTGTTTTTTTCAATTAAAATTGACCCTCAATAAAACACCTGAATCTAAGCCCATTATACGTGCATATGTGCAGGGACCACCAGGAGCTGGATCCTTAAAGGGTTGATCAAACTCCCTAACTTCTCAGGACTCCTTCTCACAAACTGGCAACTAGAGCAAGAGGTGGGCACATAGAGACAAGAATGTGGTAAGTGTACGTTGGAGTCACGGGCAAGAGCAGGTAATCACGCTAAGAATCATTCCTGCACTATCACGGGTAAAATATAAAAGATTCTTTGAACCTACACAAGTGCATAATTGGATTGTAAGTGACAAGCCAAATGCATGCAAATAGCGGACCCATAAAGGGTTGTCACTTAGCCTAATTATTTAAGAATGACCTTTCACTGCATCTAAGTGTTGTCACTTTGTACCAATGTCTCTCAACTAGATCACATGTCTTGTCGTCTAGCTCAATGCCGCCCAAATCATGCATGAAAAAGCTCTATAAACATAATTCACTTTGCATGATAAGTTTCACATCGAATTCAGTTCAGATACATGGCAGGAACAGATGATGACTACAGGAGGTATCTCCGGGGAGTCCTACACGTTCAAGATCCCTCCGACTATGACTCCGAAGATGACGAAGAGTATACCCCAGGCTCACCCCCGAGGTTCGTGAACAAAAGGGCGGTGAGGCGATTTGACAGATCCGTCTACCGACATGTACTGGTAGAACGAAAATTTGTCGCTCCGGAACAAACATTTACGGAGGCAATCCGCTTCTACAAATGGGAAACCCTCACCTTTGTCCCAGCAGCATCCAATGTAGAATTAGCTCGGGAGTATTACGCCAATGCCAATACATGTTACACAAACCAGAACAACCAAGATGAAGTCTATCTACGGGGGACCTATCTCAAAGTGACAAGTCACACAGTCAACGAACATTATCAACTACCAGACTTTCCAGACGATGAATTTGGACATTTAGCCGGAACAGCCAATGTGGACTTCTTAATTGAATCTGTTGGGCTACTTGGAGCTTCTTGGGTGCGTAACAACAAATCCGAAGCCATTTATATGCACACCAACGATATGACTGCAGAGGCCCGCATGTGGCTGATGTTCATAAATTCAAAGCTCATGCCCACGAACCAACATGCCAGAGCAACCAGAAAGAGAATGCTTCTGATTTATGCCATTCAGCACAGAATGACGATCGATGTGGGAAGGGTGATCATGCAATCCATTGAGCAAGCTAAAAGATGCACTGGCACACCTATATTCTTCCCCTTCCTTCTATCACAAATGGCTAGAAGCCGAGGAATTGAAGTGTCCCCCTCGGAAGACTCCCAACAATCCATGGGAACTATAGGCGGGCCGCAGTGGGAGAGTTGTCTGGAAATGGAACATCTAGAAGGCATTCATCGAAGCGCTTAAACCCGGTAGTCTCCTTCCTTTCTCACAATGGGGACCATTGTTGATTTCAAGTGTGGGGGGAGACATGCATGTCTTGATGGATATTGGCTGTTGACCTTTGCTTTATGCTTGTGTTTGTGAGGCTTAGTGCCTTTACTTTGAAATTTCATTTATGCGTGTGTTATATGTTGCGGGTACAGGAGGTGGTGTTTATTATATTAGTAGCTTTTTAGGTGGTGCGTTCTTGTTTTCTTTGTGATTGTTGTGTGGAGGGATGAAACAAGTCAGTGAGTAGCACTGACCTTGTAAGTGTGCTTTAAATTTTCATGCTGCGATAAACGTGTATTGTTTGTTGTTGTGTTGTGAAATTTTCCATGGCTTACTCAATTGGCACACCCGCACGCCCAAAAATGCACTCACACTCCAAACCTCATCATCAAGTCCATAAACTTTACCTTTGTGATGTATTCAAAATTTTTTGTGAAGTTTTACAGTATACATTTGATGCATACAAATTGCTGTGAAAAGTGCGATGTTAAAGTAAGATAGAAACGCCAGCACCAATGTTGACACAGGGGAGAGCTTGTGATTCTTCACTTGTATGTGCTTTCTACTCGTAAACACTTATTCTTGCATTGTGAATATATAATCTATTAAAGACACACATGAACACAAAGTTGTGCGGAATTATGCAAATAAAGGGAAAAAAGAGCCAGAAAACCCTAGCATCAATAATAAGCACCAATGTGCATTGAATAAGGGGGAAACCCCAGGGGAAAAACCCCAGTAAGCTTAGCATAGACAACTCATAGCTCTTGTCTTTTAAGGTTTAAAGTGTTCGTGTGTGTGGACAACAGATTGTAGTGCAATAATTATTGTTAAGTGTCTACTTGAGTACTTTGCATAGACAATGTGAGGGAGCACGAGAAACTCTCAGCACACACCCCACGCTGACGATTTGGTCTTTATTCATTTCACCTTACCCGACAATTTGTATAAGTTGGATGGACTGTAAACTCACTGCTCATGACTTTCTTGTTGCATGCGAAAATCTTGGAAATGGACTGCCGATGAGGTTGTGAGTGTTTGAATGTGGAATGGACAAGAGCTTCACTATTTCTTACTTTGCTCGGGACTAGCAAAGATTCAAGTGTGGGGGGATGATAAGTCGGTATTGTGCCGACTTATTTGCTCTGTTTTGTTAATCTCTTGCCTGGAATAACTTGTGAATCGATGTTTGATTATGTCACTTTTGTGTTATATTGATTACAATTGAATGTTACGGAGATTGACTTGAGTGCTGCGAAGTTAGTTACAAAGTGTTGCATTTATTCACTCAAGTCACAATTCACTCCTCACGAAAGTCACAATTCATGAAAGTCACGGCACACAACTCACACTCACATGACCTCACAACTCTTGCACCTCACAAACTCTCAACACACACCTCACAAAGACACACTAACACACCACACTTGCACACACCCACTTTACACTGGTGCGGCCGCACCTCACGCACACAACACGGTGCGGCCGCACCACACACACAATTACACGGTGCGGCCGCATGCACACGCACACACACCATGCGGCCGCATCACTCACACCACACACATGCACGTTTCTTGTTTCACTTTCATGCATTTTCATATTTTAATACTTTTGTACATTCTCTGCTCACTTCATCATTTGCACACTTGCACAAACACTACTCTCTCAACCTTTGCATATAACACACACAAGCTTAAGCTCACACAAGCAAAGCATACGACATGTCTTTTTTACGGCCTCTAACTGTTTGATTAAATGCTTTGATTATTCTTAACTGTTAAGACTTGACCTTAACACGTGTCTTCACTTCAGTTCTATTTCATGTTTGTAGACACGTGGCGGCATTTCCGCAAGAGAAGGAAACTTCCAGGAATCTTACGAGACAAATCATCAAGGGAAGACTATAAAAGGGTGGAAAAGATGCTGAAGTAGTGGGGAGGCGGAAGGAAGAGAACAAGGAAAGATCAGAGAAGAAATTGAGAGATCAGGAAGAAAAACCCTAGATCAGGATTAGAAGCTCTATTCTGTAAATCATGGGATATCAGCCGATCAATATGATCGGCTAGACTTACAGTGTTGCCTGAGGGGTCAATTGTATGGATTCAATCTTGCTTGAGACATTTGTTGAGAATTTATCTTTTGAGTGTGTATTTCATGTTTACATTTCTGCATTGGTTGTGTTTGATAACTTGCACTTTAGATTAACTTCACATTTAGGTCTGCGGTACCCACTGAGGTCGGTGTGAATATTCTATTGGCAATCAACCATGACATAATCTGAATGTAAACATGCATATGTGAGTTCTTAGGTCCTGTGAGACGTTTCGATCTTGATTGTGCAGTACCCACTGACAGTCAATGTCAATCTTTAGCGAATGTCTAAGATTGTTCTTGTCTTAGAATAGTGATCTGGGAGAGCCTGACTCGTGCCCAGGGCTTGCCCTACCAAGGGAAGTTCGGGGAGTATTGTGAGCCTGGGTTGTGAGAACTACCAAGTTGATCAATCCCAGTTCACTAGCAGTGTAAAGTCCCGTCACATATGTCTACACGAGTCCGTCAGTGATAGCAAGAGAAAGGTCCATACACATTAAACACAACATCCAATCTGTTTGATATTTTGCCTCGCCACTCTTATTAGTTAAGTACACATGTCTTCACTAAATTCTTGACTTATATTCACAGGGGCACGTGTCAACATCTGGACACAGAGGGGGAAACTTCCAGGAAGCTCACTTGGCCAGGACATGGAGAGAAAACTATAAAAGCCAAAGAGGAGGACTTTTGGAGAGATGATGGAGAGATCAACGAGAGAGAGACGGAGATCAATCAAGAGAGTTAGGGTTTCAACGAAAAAGGAGATCAGAGTGGAGATCATTCCATTTTATCTTTTTGTAATAGCTATGTTTGATCAGGCTTTGTCAAACTTGTTTTCAAAGCCGATCAACATGATCGGCTAAACATTAGGTTGCTGCTTTGAGGGATTAAGTGTGATGACTCTAAATTGATTTGAGACATTTGTATTGCTCATTACGTGTTTGATATTGTTTCATATATCTTTCTGATGTTTTATTTCAATGCTTACTCACGCACGCTTAGGCCCTTCATGTGATTTGCGGCACACACTAAAGTCAATTTAGTGCTATTAATGGAAATTGAAATAACATCACCAGAATAGGGAACAACTTGGATGAGTCCTATGATCTGTGTATGGTTGCGCCTTCAATTGTGCGGTACCCACTGACAATTGAAGTTAATATAATGGAAAAGACTTAGGATTATTTGAATATTAGAACTCGAACTTTGGTTGACTGTCTTGTCTAGGGGAGTTAGGGTTCTAGTGTCAGATAGGGATCGGGAATTAGGAAGCCGAGCCTAGGTCTTGCCCTACCAAGGGAAGACGGAGGAGTATGGTGAATTAGGGCTGTGAGACCTACCAAGGAGATCAACCCTAAGCTCACTAGAAGGTCGATCCCCTCATTCATGCTTATACACTAGTCAAGGATAATCAACCAGAGTTATTACCACTGACCTCCCTCAAGGCAACACCAGTTTACTTCTTGATTGAATTGAGTATTTGCTTCTTACTTGTTACTCGATCTCTACCCATTTACTATTCTATCACTTGTACAATTCTTGGTTCAACCCTCTCCCTGTTGGATACGATCCCACTTGCCACTTCTACTTGTTTTGGTGATACTGGGTAAAATTGCAAGGTAGACGACGGCCTTGCCAATTTTTGGCGCCGCTGCCGGGGAGAGGCGCAGCGTTGAGAGTTGTTAGTGATAGTTTTACTTTGTTGTTACTTTACGAATTCTTATTTGAAATTGTTGATTTATTTGTTTTGTTGAAATCTTAATTCATTACTTGTCTCTGTTGATTTTGTTCTACTGATATTTTCTTTTGAGAATTCCCAGTTTATGCAACCTAGAGCAAGGCTGCGTGGTGAAGCTCCGGAATTTGCACTTGACTTAGAATTGCAAAGGACTTTAAGGCAAAGGAGAAGGGTCATAGAAATGGCGGAATAGAATGAGGAGAGGCCTCAGCCCCAACCACCTCGGTTTGGGGACCATTTCGCAGTTAATTTCGAGAGGAGGAATAATCACCAGGGAATAGACGTAGAGAGCTATCAAATCCCGACACAAATCGTGTCCATGATCACTCAAGGGCAGATCTTTCAAGGCTTGAGCAACGAGGTCCCTAACGAGCATTTGGACTGGTTTTTGGGACTTTGTAACACTTTCAAGCTGCAAAGAGTGACTCCGGATGATGTGAGGAGAGTTCTATTCCCACTTTCTCTGAAAGGGAGGCGAAGCATTGGTTCAACACAATCGGTGGACCAGCCATATCCACTTTTGAGGAACTTGAGCAGAAGCTTTTAGCCAAGTATTTCCCTCCAGCCAAGTTGGAGTGGATAAGGATGGAGATCCGCAGTTTCCAGCAGCAAGATGGAGAGACATTCAAGGATGCCTGGGATCGTTTCAACAACCTACTCCGCCAATGTTCGAACAATGACCTCGGGGAGGTCAGGGAGCTCAACACATTCTTCAAAGGTCGATCTCCGGAGTCTTCGCTAATGGTTAAAGCTTGTGCTAACGGGGCTTTAAAAGACAAGAGCGTGCCCGATGTCAGGGAGCTCTTTGATTCTATAGCGGACGACGAGTATCTGTTTCCAGAAGCTAGGAAGACTCCTATGAGGAAGCAAGGAGGTGTGTTGGACTTAGACGAGGAGACTTCCTTGAAAGCAAAACTTGAGGCTCTCACAAGACAAGTCCAAGGTCTAAAGGCAGCAAAGGTTGCCCCCGTGTTGATGTGCGGGTTGTGTAAGGGAGAGCGCCACACAGATGAGTGCGAGCTCACCCAGGAATCAGTGCAGTATGTGACTAACTACAACAACCGCCAACAATACGGTGGCTATCGAAATCAGTCAAACCAAGGCAATTGGGGACAGAATAATCAGGGAAATCAGCAAAGGCAGTACTACCAGAGTGGGGAGTCAAGCAACCGGGAACAGAGAAAGTCAACCGAGGATTTACTCCATCAAATTTTGGGAAAAATGGACATGTATGAGAAGAGGACCTACACACTGGAAACTCAAGTGAAAAACGTGGAGGCTTCCATCAAGAACATTGATATGCATATGGGACAGTTGGCTAAGGCAAGCCATCAAATACCACAAGGCACCCTCCCGAGTGATACCGAGTTAAATCCAAAAGGAAAAGGACCAGAGGTCTGCAATGCTATAACGTTGAGATGTGGAAATGAGCTTAGTGGTAACAAGAGAAAAGAGGGAGCGGAAGTCCCAGAGGAAGAGGTCAGTGAGGAGACCACCCTGGTGGGAGATGAAGCCCAAGGCAAGGACGGGACTGTGAAGGCTCAGGAGAGTAAAAGTAAGAAGGGGGCTCCAAGCCCATGCGATAACTCTCCATATGCACCACCCCCTCCTTTTCCCCAACGACTTCGACCTGTACCTAAGAAGGGGGTTCAATTCACAAGGTTCCTGGACATGGTGAAAAATGTAAACGTAAATGTACCTTTGCTGGATTTGGTTACAGTGGTACTGAGGTATGCAACATTTTTGAAGGACTTGATTGCCAACAAAAAATAGATTATGCGATGTGAAGTACCAATTCCGCTCACCAAGGAAAGCCAAGCATGGATCAACAATGAATTGCCTCCCAAGCTCAAGGACCCTGGTAGCTGTACGGTGCCATGCTCAATTGGTGGAAGATTTTTTAGCAAAGCCCTGTGTGACCTTGGGGCTGGAATCAATCTCATGCCTTTATCCATTGCCGAGAGTATAGGATTGGGAAAACGGATTAAGCCTGTGGCAGTGATGCTCCAGTTAGCAGATAGATCATTGGTTCAGCCAACTGGGATGGTGGAGGATGTTCTGGTATCTGTGGACTTCATAGTGTTGGACATGGAGGAGGACCCCGAGGTCCCCCTCATCTTTGGGAGGCCATTCTTAGCTACAGGGGACGCTCTCATTGGGGTCAAGGGTAAGACCATCACATTCAGAGTCAATGGTGAGGAGGTCGTATTCAATGTGGACTATGCTAAGAAACACCCTCATTCCGTAGAACAATGTTGTTTGGCAAGCTTGGTGGAAGGTGATCTCCAACCTTTAAGCTTTGAACATAAACGTAAGTCTTCCCTTGATTTATATGATTCTTTTGATGATGACATGTGTGAAGATTTTGAGACTGTGTTAGTTGTTGAAGAAACTGATACACTGCATGAATTGAGCTCTTGTGATGAAAAACTTGGAATTAATTCGTCTGTGAAAGAAATGGACTTTGCATGTGAGATTGATGAAAATTGTGAAAATAGTGAAAATTTAAGTGAAATGAAAAATGTGCATGAAAATCGTGAGATGTGTGATCATAGTGGAAAAATGGAGTTGAAAATGGAAACTGACAAAAATGATGAAAAAATTGCATGTAGTGAAAATTTGACAAATGCCAATGTTGTTGATACTGATGATGTGGTCAAAGTGGTGCCCACCTAGGTGAGGTCCGGAAATGTTGATGACAGGAACAATGCCTGGGAACCTCGAAATAAAAAGCAACCTAAGAAGAAACAGCCGTCTCTACTCAGATATCTCAAACGGGTGGTTTGGCGAGAGAAAAATAAAACCTCAGAAGACCCACCACCCAGAAAGGTGAGAGTAGGGACCTCAGACGCAAGGTGGAGAGACACGGGGCCTAAGGCAAAGATCACCCAGTCAGCTTGGAAAGACACGGGACACACACAGTACCTCGACCTTCCACAACTCTGAGAGCAGCACTGCTGTGTCTGGCTGAGGACAATAAACCAAGCGCTTTGTTGGGAGGCAACCCAACCTTTCCAATTTCTGTCGTTGTTTGTCTCGTTTTTAGTAGTAAGTTAGTTCCAATAAATGATTGAAACTCATCTCTCGAACGCAAATAATCGGGATTCCACGCAAGCAGCTGCGATATGCATATTCATATGTCATGCGATGTAACAGGTAAACAGTGAGGAATATTCTCTGCACGAGAATAAAATTCGAGATATACACCCAAAGATGGCGCGAAGTCAAGGAATCGAAGTATCTCCCACAGAGACATCCCAACAATCTCTGGGAACCATAGGAAACCCACAATGGGAAATCTATCTGGAAGAGGAGGGGGGAGAACGATCCCACCGTGACGCCTAAAACTGGGTAGACTCTTTCCTTTATCCATAATAGGGACCATTGTTGATTTAAGTGTGGGGGGGGAAGACTTGCATGCTCTGGAGGTCCATGTGTGGTTGTCTAATGTGTGGCTTTGGTTGATGCTTGTGATGATGAGGCCTAGGGCCTTTGTCAATTTTCTTAAATGTTATGCTATGTGTGCTTATGTGTTGCAGGGATCTGTGGTGTGATCTTATTGCAGGGATCAGTGGTGTGATATTATATTAGTAGTAGGTGGTGTATTTTTTTCCTTGTGTTGTTGTGTGGGAATGAAAAACAAGGTAGTGACTAGCACTGACCTTGTAGTGTGCTTTCCATTCAAGTTGTGATGCAGTGTGCTTTGATTTCCAGTTGTTATGAATATAAGAGTTTGATGTTGCGTTGTGCAAAGATTGCCACTGTCCATCTAACACACTTGCACATCCACTATATTCGCACTTCCAATTTCATCAAAGAATCCACAAACTGTTCAACGTATGCGAAAATTTTTTGAGTTTTACAGTATACATTTGATGCATACAAATTGCTGGGTAAAGTGCGATGTCAAAGTAAGATAGAAACGCCAGCAACAAATTTGACATAGGAGAGAGCTTATGATTCTTTGCTTGTATGTGCCTTCTACTCGTAAACACTTATTCTTGCATTTTGAGTATATAGTCTATTGAAGACACACACGAACACTAATTATTTAAAAGTTGTGCAAAATGTGAAAGAAAAAGCCAGAAGGCGAATAAAGGGAAAAAAGAGCCACAAAACCCTGGCAGCCAAGCACCAATGTGCGGCATGAATTTCAAAAGAAAAAGCAAATAAGCCCCAATATGCAAGTTAATTTCTGTTGAACTATAATGTTTAAGTGTTCGTGTGTGTGGACAAAAGGAATGTAGTGCAATAATTTTTGCTAAATGTCTACTTGAGTACTTTGCATAGACAGTGTAAGGAGACATAAGTAACTCTCAGCACACACTTGCACGCTTACGGTTTGGTCTTTATTCGTTACACCTTACTCGACAATTTGTGTAAGTTAGATGAACTGTAAACTCACTACTCAGATCTTTCTTATTGCGTGTGAAAATTTTGAAAATGGACTGTCGATTAGGTTATGAGTATTTGAATGTTGGATGGACAAGAGCTTAGTTATTTATTTACTTTGCTCGGGACTAGCAAAGATTTCACCGACTTATTCGCTTGACTTTCTCTATCTTTTGCTATGGATTTTGTGCGAAAATGATGCTTGGTGTGTTGACAGTATGCTAGAACGTGCATGTTTTGGAGAGTGTTGTGAAAACGCCTAAGTGTTGTAAAACAATGTGAAAGTGCTGTGATCTTCGAAATATGCAAGACGCTTAGTCATGCACACCACTGACCTCTTCATGGAGGTCAGTAACTATTCACACAACACAACACTTAGTCATGCACACCACTGACCTCCATGTTTTCATGGAGGTCCACACATCACTGACCTCCAAGTTTTCATGAAGGTCCACACATCACTGACCTCCAAGTTTTCACTTGCATTATTCTCACAACACGCACAATATTCACAAGTCCACACACTCACACACAAGCACACCCAAGGACCACCTAGTCTTCATGGAGGTCCACAACTATTCACACAACACACTTAGCATGCACAAACACTTCACACACGCGCACAATGCCACACACACGTGCGCCCGCTTCACACACGCACACACACAACACGGCGGGTGCACTAGGCGCCCGCCACACACACGGCGGTCGCAGAGTGCGACAGCCACTCACACGGCGGGCGCACCACGCGCCCGCCACACTCAGCACACACTGTGCACATTTTGTTCTTTCATGCATTTTTCCTTTGTTATATTTTTACTTAGGAATTTTCTCTTGCATTTCGTATACACTACACTTCACATTTGGTCCAAGCGCACTTGGCACACAACATCCAATCTGTTTAATATTTTGCCTCGCCACTCTTATTCGTTGAGTACACGTGTCTTCACTAAATTCTTGACTTATATTCACAGGGGCACGTGTCAACATCTGGGCATAGAGGGGGAAACTTTCAGGAAGCTCACTTGGCCAGGACATGGTATAATACCCCAAACCAAATTTAGAGACCCTTTCATAAATAAGCAAAAGTTCAGGGACTAGTTGGCAAAATTGACAAATGGGTCTTAAAACCCATTCGTTCAAGGCTGAAGTTTCAGCCTCTTGTTCATTTTTTATCTTCAAGAAGGAAGGATTGATTAAGGGAGGAAAAGGAAGCAATTCTCACCTTTTGCTCACTCTTGTTAAGGTAAGGAGCTTGTCCATGTTAATCTCTTTCTTTAATATCCTAGATTAGTAAGGTTTTGAAACTTTGATTATGAATAGGATATGGGTTTGATCATGTAAGTTTAAGAATACCTATCTAATGATTCTAGCATTCAATTGATTAAGAAAAGAACATAGATGGATGAACTTAAGTCAATTTGTGATGATAGTTGGTTAAAGAAATTTTATGAGAGTTATAGGCCAATGGGATTTAGAAATGAAAGGAAATGAAGTGTTCTTAAATTAAGAATGATGTCTAAAGAGTTATTAGGCTCTATTTATCATTTGATTGTCATATGTATATGTTTTATAGGAAAGTGAAGTAAATAGGTGGTGGAAACTTAAAGAATCAAGGGTTATATTGGATTTTTAGCTAAGGTAAGTGGTTTTGATATCCCTTTATTTTTTATAAAGCTTTTAATGAAATTTATTTTGGAAAGTTGATTATGTTATTATCTTAAAATGGTTTGAGCATGAATAAGATTGTGAATTTGATGAATATGAAATGTATGCGGTGGCTTTTGTGAATGTAAAGTATTTGTGAAATGATTTGAATGAATTTTGAATGTTTTGAGCTCTTGATGTTAATGAACGATTGGGTAGGAACATGTTTCATCTATTGTTGTTGACCCGCAACTAGCGGGGTTATAGCTAGTTTTGGACCCAACTAGCGGGGTTATAGCTAGTTTTGGACCTACCTAGCGAGGTTAAAGCTAGGAATCCTTTGTCCTACCCTGACGGGATAAATAGTCAGGACTGGATCCAGTTATGTTACGAAAGTGATTTAACTGATTCATGAGCTAAATGATAACAAATACTTCATGTATTTTGTAAATGCGATTTGATGAATGATGATGCCATTGCTATGTATATGTATGGTGTGTGTGTTTTGAGTTGAAATGCTTTCAAATGATGGTTTTCATGTGTCAAATAATGTTTTGAGAAAGTATATTATGTATATAACGTGCTCAAACCAATAAAGGAATGTCTTAACTACTTACTGGGCATAGTGTATGCTCACACCACATATATTGTTATTTTTACAGGTTTTGTGGATGAACGGGAAGTAAAGAGAACCCTTTTGGTGGTTATGTAAAGATATGGGAATTGTAATAGATAATTTTTTTTTTAATGATTTTGGAGTATTATATAATGATTTTGATGTATATAAGTTAAGAGGACTTGTAAAGGAAATGTATATTGTGATTGTAAATAAAGTATTTAGTGTAAATCGTATATATGGTGTTGTGTGTTGTAGGTTTGATTGAAATGTTTATGTTAAGGCGTATTAGAGATTGTACATATTGATTATCATATAAGAAAGTGTGTGGCCTATAGATGATTATATATATCGTTGGAGACAGTCAATATTGTGAACAGGAGGCTTCGCGCTTTTGGAGACGGATTCCAAGAGTGTGGCCGTGCCACGTCGGATTTGGGGCGTGAAATTAAGTGGTATCAGAGACTAAGTTGAATACAATATGTACATATGTGAGATGAAAAAGGCCTGAAACAAGATACGTTAAGTTTCGAGGCCGAAACTTTCTATAAGGAGGGTAGAATATAATACCCCAAACCAAATTTAGGGACCCTTTCATAAATAAGCAAAAGTTCAGGGACTAGTTGGCAAAATTGACAAATGGGTTTTAAAACCCATTCGTTCAAGGCTGAAGTTTCAGACTCTTGTTCATTTTTTTTCTTCCATTTCCTTCTCCTATTTTCCCCTCTTTTCTCTTCCTAGTTAGGGCAAGAAGGAAGATTGATTAAGGGGAGGAAAAGGAAGCAAATTCTCACCCTTTGCTCACTCTTGTTAAGGTAAGGAGCTTGTCCATGTTTAATCTCTTTCTTTAAATCCTAGATTAGTAAGGGTTTGAACTTTGATTATGAATAGGATATGGGTTGATCATGTAAGTTTAAGAATACCTATCTAATGATTCTAGCATTCAATTGATTAAGAGAAAACATAGATGGATGAACTTAAGTCAATTTGTGATGATAGTTGGTTAAAGAAAGTTTATGAGAGTATTAGCCAATGGGATTTAGAATGAAAGGAAATGAAGTATTCTAAATTAAGAATGATGTCTAAAGAGTTATTAGCTCCTATTATCATTTGATGTCATATGTATATGTTTATAGGAAAGTGAGTAATAGGTGGTGGAAACTTAAAGATAAGGGTTATATTGGATTTTTAGCTAAGGGTAAGTGGTTTTGATATCCCTTTATGTTTTATAAAGCTTTTAATGAAATTATTTTTGGGAAGTTGATTTAGTGTTATATCTTAAAATGGTTTGAGCATGAATAAGATTGTGAATTTGATGAATATGAAATGTATGCAGTGGCTTTTGTGAATGTAAATATTTGTGAAATGATTTGACATGAATTTTGAATGTTTTGAGCTCTTGAATGTTTAATGAACGATTGGTAGGAACATGTTCCATCTTATTGTTTTGACCCAACTAGCGGGGTTACAGCTAGTTTGGACCAACTAGCGGGGTTATAGCTAAGTTATTGGACTACCTAGCGAGGTTAAACCTAGAATCCTTTGGCCTACCCTGACGGGATAAATAGTCAGGACTGATCCAGTCTATGTTACCGAAAGTGAATTTGAACTGTTTCATGAGCTAAATGATAACAAATACTTCATGTATTTGTTAAGTGGATTTGATGAATGATGATGCCATTGCTATGTATATGTATGTGTGTGTGTTTTGAGTTGAAATGCTTTCAAATGATGGTTTTCATGTGTCAAATAATGTTTTGAGAAGTATACTATATATAACATGCTCAACCAATAAAGGAATGTCTTAATTACTTACTGGGCATAGTGTATGCTCACACCACATATATTGTTATTTTTACAGGTTTTTGTGATGAACGGAAGTAAAGAGAACCCTTTTGGTGGTTATGTAAAGATATGGGAATTGTAATAGGTAATTTTTTGTTGAATGATTTGGAGTATTATTAATGATTTGATGTATATAGTTAAGAGGACTGTAAGGAAATGTATATTGTGATTGTAAATAAAGTATTTAGTGTAAATCGTATATATGGTGTTGTGTGTTGTAGGGTTTGAATGTAATATTTATGTTAAGGCGTATTAGAGATTGTACATATTGATTATCATATAAGAAAGTGTGTGGCCTATAGATGATTATATATATCGTTGGAGACAGTCAATATTGTGAACAGGAAGCTTCGCGCTTTTGGAGATGGATTCCAAGAGCGTGGTCGTGCCACGTCGGATTTGGAGCGTGACACATGAAGAGAAAACTATAAAAGCCAGAGAGGAGGACTTTTGGAGAGATGATGGAGAGATCATCGAGAGAGTGACGGAGATCAATCAAGAGAGTTAGGGTTTCAACGAAAAAGGAGATCAGAGTGGAGATCATTCCATTTTATCTTTTTGTAATAGCTATGTTTGATCAGGCTTTGTCAAACTTGTTTTCAAAGCCGATCAACATGATCGGCTAAACATTAGATTGTTGCTTTGAGGGATTAAGTGTGATGACTCTAAATTGATTTGAGACATTTGTATTGCTCATTACGTGTTTGATATTGTTTCATATATCTTTCTGATGTTTTATTTCAATGCTTACTCACTCACGCTTAGGCCCTTCATGTGATTTGCGGTACCCACTGAATTCAATTTAGTGCTATTAATGGATATTGAAATAACATCACCAGAATAGGGAACAACTTGGATGAGTCCTATGATCTGTGTATGGTTGCGACTTCAATTGTGCGGTACCCACTGACAATTGAAGTCAATATAATGGAAAAGACTTAGGATTATTTGAATATTAGAACTCGAACTTTGGTTGACTGTCTTGTCTAGGGGAGTTAGGGTTCTAGTGTCAGATAGAGATCGGGAATTAAGAAGCCGAGCTTAGGTCTTGCCCTACCAAGGGAAGACGGAGGAGTATGGTGAATTAGGGCTGTGAGACCTACCAAGGAGATCAACCCTAAGCTCACTAGAAGGTCAATCCCCTCATTCATGCTCATACACTAGTCAAGGATAATCAAGCAGAGTTATTACCACTGACCTCCCTCAAGGCAACACCAGTTTACTTCTTGATTGAATTGAGTATTTGCTTCATAGTTGTTACTCGATCTCTACCCATTTACTATTCTATCACTTGTACAATTTTTGGTTCAACCCTCTCCCTATTGGATACGATCCCACTTGCCACTTCTACTTGTTTTGGTGATACTGGATAAAATTGCAAGGTACGACGACGGCCTTGCCAATGAGAACTAAAGTGTGATTGTCTGAGTCTTTACACTTGTTTTCTATGAATATTTCATTTCTGAAATCTAGGCAATTTAGGTCTCCTTGAGCTTTGATTGTTTGTCAATTGTGTAGCGTTGATCGGCTAGATTTGTGTTCATCCGGCACAAGAACCCTAGGATATATGTTCATACTTGATTGTTATTACTTCCTTTCCTCTGTTCTTGTTTCCTTTTGTGTTGATATTTCATTTTATTTTGTGACTTGCTACCTAGACAATACTTAGAACAATTTCTGAATTCAAGAATCTATCCCCTTCCCTGTGGATACGATACCCTACTCATTGCTACTACACTAGTTTAGGGATTAAAATTGCAAGTACGCGACATACTTGTCAAATGTGAATTACAACGTATAGGAGATATGAAAATATACAATACACAAAGTATAAATGTACAAACCTCATTATATAAGAAATGGAATATAGTAGGAAGAGAAATACTAAGTTCAGTACATCCACCTTTATTAAATATAAAAATTCAAACAAATTCAGGAGAAATAATAGCAACACCATTTAGAGAAGCAAGAACAGAGAAAGGTCCAACAGAAATTTAAGATATTAAAAATATTAATCAACAGTTAAATTATTCAAACCAAATCTTATCTACTATAGCACAACAAATAGATTTAGTATCCACAAAAATAGACACAATACCTAAAGAAAAAGAAAAGATCGTTAAAAATCCCTTTAAAGATAATAATTTAAGATATCCAAATGAAATTTCTAAGCCACATTATGAAGTAAATAAAAAATATATTTAAAAATATTCAACTTCCAAATTATGAACAATATACTCTTAAAAAAGTATTAAATAAATTAGAAGAAACTAGACCTAGTACTAGTAAAGAATCAACAAGTCATATTCAAAATATTATACAAACAAATCCTAAAGAATATACAAATGAAAGTGATAGTGAATCCGAAGATAGTCAAAAGGAAGAAGTTAATAAATTAATAGAAAGTATAGAAAAAGAATTTGACGATAGTCAAATTAATAGAATAAAAAAACCATATAAACCTTATAAATCAAGAAAATATTATAATAATAAGCAAATATATGCACCTTATCAAAGAAAAAATTATTACCCACAATTAACAACCCCATATTTACAAATAGAAGAAAGGTCCAAATTTCAAGCTAGTCAATATGATGGTTGAGCTGTTTATGAATGGAATATAGATGGAAAATCAGAATATGAAATACTAAGATTACTTCAAGAAATGGGAATGACAAAAGTTGCATATAAACAACAAAGATATGATCAACAACATATTGCTGCAAGATTCCTAGCCGGATTTTCAGGACAATTAAAAAATTGGTGGGATAATTTAATTACTGAACAAGATAAGAAAGATATATTAAATCATACTACTGAAGAAGATGAATTAGATGTAAATGGGCATGTAGTCAAAGATGAACAAGGAAATGTTAAAAGGAAAAATGTAGCAGATTGTGCAGATTTTTTAATATATGTCATGACAATTCATTTTTTAGGAAATCCTTCAAATGAAAGTAAAAGTTCACAAATATTTTTAACTAATTTAAGATGTCCAACTCTAACAGATTTTAGATGGTATAAAGACATATTTTTAACTTATTTATATAAAAGACAAGATTACCTACAACCATTTTGGAAAGAAAATTTTATTACAGGATTACCAAATTTATTTTCTCAAAGAATATTTAATGCTATTAAAGTATCCACAGGAAAAGAAGAAATAAATTTTTATGAATGGACTTTTGGTCAATCAATTGGATTCATAAAAGAAGAAGCTTTTTCAGCTTGATTATTAACATAAAATGCTGGACAACTCCATTGAGATTTTGATTTTCTAATTAACTTCTTTTCTAATGATGATTGTATTTCCTTCTTACAATGTTCTAATAATTCTGCGTTCATTTGAATAGGTCTAGCTTTTGTTGGGATATTCTTTTCGTTAAAATCATTTTCATATGGTAATTCTATTATATGTGTTTTTCTTGACCAGAATGTCGATGGGTGATCAGCACATATAGTTCCTTTAAATTTTGATTCTAATTCTGTAATTCTTTTAATTACTTCCTCTCTTTTTAATTGTAATTCTATTTGATTATGTGTAATTTCTTCTTTGATAGAATTTGTTTGTTCTTCTTTTTGTTTAATTTGTTTAAATATACTATTAATTTGTAATAAGTTTAATTCTTTTTGCCTTACTTGTGTAATAAATTGAAATGTTATTTTATTTCCCATTATGTTAAAACTTAATCCTTCCATTGTTTCTTAAATGGAGTTATTTGATATAGAAAGGGATTTTCTAAAATAACATCTTGACTTAAATCATTTACTATAATGAAAGAATGTTTAAAGCAATAATTATTATTACATATAAATCCATTTCATAATTTAAGTTTAATTATTAATGGGCTTCCATTTGAAATTAATAATCTTTGATTTGTTTTTGAACAATATTTTAATGGTATTATTCCTGCTTTTATACAACTTTGATCTGCTCCACTGTCTATCATAGCAATACAGTTGACGTTATAATATTGACTTCCTATTGTAACAAAAACATGCCATTTTTCTATATTGACTTTTTCAATAATATTAAGATATTCTTCTTCTTCAATTTCTTTTTCTGAAATCTGAATACCTTTACCTTTATTACTGCTTTCTGGTATATCTTCATGTTGGTTGCTTAATACTATCTTTGTTTCAATCTCTAAATTTTTTAATTGTAGATTTCTTATATCACTTCAAATGTTTTTGATTTCCATTTTAATTCTTTAATTTTGTCTTGAATAGATGAAATTCTTTGAGAATTTAATCCTGATATTCCACTTTGTGCTGAATATTTATCATAAAGTTTATTTATACTAAATGTTTCTATAAATTCTGGTTTTTTTGTCTTCTTGAAGTATTAAATATTTTAATCTTATTAAATATTCTCTTTGTTCAACGGGATCATTGATTTTACTTATAATTTCAAATAAAATATCTTTATTATTCTTTTCTTCAGTAATTACATTAATACATTTATAGGGTGAGGAATGGTCTAAATATTCGTCTTCACTATCTGAAATTATCTCATGAATATTTTGATCACTTTCTTCTGATTCTTCATTAATCATTATTCTCATTAATTTATCTCTTAAATCTTTATCTTGCTCTTTATCAAAAATTTCATTAATTCTTCTTTGAGTTCTACAGTTTGTTGCAATATGGCCTGGTTTGCCACATTTGTAATAAACAAGTTTCTTTTTCCTATATTTCTTTTTTCTAAAATCTCTATTTGGTCTTTCTTCATATTGATTTTGATTTTGTTGCCATATTCTAGGTTTTCTTCTATAAGATCTATATGATTTAGGATTTGTAATTCGTTTTACATTCCTAGATGGTGCTCTTATTCCTGTAATCCCAAATGCCTCACAAAATGATCCTAATTCTCTTTTTTCAGAACCATATTTAACTTGTAATTTTATTTCTTGACACAATTTTAAACCTTCTTCTTTTATGAATACAATTAATTGACCAAAAGTCCATTCATAAAAATTTATTTCTTCTTTTCCTGTGGATAACTTTAATAGCATTAAATATTCTTTGAGAAAATACATTTGGTAATCCTGTAATAAATTTTTCTTTCCAAACTGGTTGTAAGCAATCTTGTCTTTTATATAAATAAGTTAAAAACATGTCTTTATGCCATCTAAAATCTGTTAGAGTTGGACATCTTAAATTAGTTAAAAATATTTATGAACTTTTACTTTTATTTGAAGGATTTCCTAAAGGTCCTGCTTATTTTGGTATCAGAGCCAAAAACTCTCAATCTTTTTTAAATATTTAAATTCTAAATTTAAAATTTGCTTTAGTTCTTAATTAACCTTATAGAACGAAGATCTGTACGGTATGGCAAGCGGTTGAGTAGCCTTGTGAAATCCGTTGGTAAGCCAGTTTGTGGTCAGCTTAAGGTGTTCCCGGTTAGGCACTCATGTGTTCCCCATACACTCTGCATTCTATAGGTTGCATTATAGTAACTCAGGTACGTTTTAAGTTATGAATTTAAGTAATTTTAAGAAATTGTTTAGTATTGGCAATAATACTAATTTAGTAGATTCAGAAAATATTAATCAAAGTCATGAAATACAATTTGATATTAATTCAAAAATATTAAGTTCAGTTTATTATATTGGTAATTTAAGTTTCAATAATGCATATTCAGTTAAGATTCATGAACAAGATTTAACTTTTAGTGAAACATCAAAAATTAAAAGACTAATGTTTAGCACCGCCATAGAAAGATATAAAACTCAAGGATTTAAGTATATTCATTACGGATTAATAAAAGTTGTAGTAACACCAATGCATAGAATAGGTATTAATAATCCTATATTTATCGCTTTAAGAGATAAACGATTATTAGATTATCAAGATTCAATACTTGCTTTAATTCAAACTAATATATGTGATGGTTCAATATCCTTTAATTGTGTACCTAATTTCTTAGCTAGTTTACATGATATATTAATTCTTGATTAATTAGTTATGGATATTCAAATAGATGAGCATAAGATTGATCCAAGAAGTCGTAGTTTTGTAATTTTTTATAAAGTATGTTTTAAGTTGTTAAAGACTATGATAGATCCGAGATTAAAAATTGAACAAATTAATAAAGATGAAACATTAATTTTTGAAGAAGACTCTACAAAATCATCAGTACATATTCCAAAAACATTAAAGTTGGATGAAATCACTATTCCATAAACTTTTACAGTAGTTCCTCAAATTCAAAACAGAAAGATGCAACAAAGTAATACTACAAAAATGGGTAAACAAGATGATGGTAGTATAATTATACATTTCGATGATATAAGATCTAATAAATATGGAGCTAATAAAAATATAATACAATCAGCAAGACACTCAACTTCAGACATTCCAAATCTTCGAAGAACTTTCAGTCAACATACAAACTTTGAAAATAATCCAGAGATTTATTCTATACCTATTTCAGGAAGTCAAAGAATTCATTATAAATCTCCATTACCTGAAATAATAGATAATAATTCATTAAGAAATTCACCAACATATTCTGAAATGAAACCCGAGTATATTAATGTTATTAATAAAGAATTCAAACCAAATTTTGATTATTTAGACGAAATATTCAATGATGAAGAAAATAATGAAAAAAGAAATTGGTATAATTCTTTGAATATAACATTTCAAAATAATCTCCAGAATCAATGGAAAAAAGAATTATATAAAAGGCAATTTAATTTTCCGTTTTTCTCTTGGTTAGAATATATTACTCAAAAAGAAAAAATAACAGATATATATTCTACGTGATCAATAAATGTGCAAACATCATTATATAAAAAATGGAATATAGTAGGAGGAGAAGTACTTAGTTCGGTACATCCACATTTATTAAACCTAAAAATTAAAACAAATTCAGGAAAAGTATTAGCAACCCCATTCAGAGAAGCTAGAACAGAAAAAGGTCCAGCAGAAGTTGATGATATTAAAAAGATTAATCAACAATTAAATTATTCAAATCAAATATTATCAACAGTAGCACATCAGCTAGACATAGTTTCAACAAAAATAGATACAATACCTAAAGAAAATAATAATGTTATAAAAAATCCTTTTAAAAATGATAATTTAAGTTTTCCAAGTGAAATATCTAAACCTCGTTTTCAAGTTAAAGATTCATTTGCAAATATTCAACTTCCACACAAAGATCATGATATATTAAAAAAATATTAAATAAACTGGAAGTAGTCAGAACTCTGACTCTACAGGTAATATACAAAATATTCAACAGGTTAACCCAATACAAGATTTTGAAGATAGTGATAGAAATGATAGTCAAAATAATGAAATTAATGAAGTAATATAAAACATTGAAGATGAATTGCAAGATGATAATATTAATAGAATTAGAAAACCTTATAGATCAAAAAAATACTATAATAAACCCACATATGCACCTTATCAGAGAAAATATTATTACCCAAAATTAACACCTCCAGACTTACAAATAGAAGAAAGATCAAAATTTCAAACTAGTCAATATGATGGAAGAGCAGTTTATGAATGGAATATTGATGGAAAATTAGAATATAAAATAGGGCGAATTCCCTTTTACCCCTGTGGTTAGGCATAATCACCCTCTCAATACCTCGTGGTTTCAAAATACCCACATAACCCCCTCGTGTTTTGAACTTATGTGGAAAATTGACGGAATCTGTTAAAATTGACAGAAATGAGTAATTTTACTATATTAGCCTTATTTTTTTCAGTTTGCATCATTATTAGTATGGACATCCAAAACAATTCAAACCAAAATCCAAAAAAGTTAATGCCCTTCAAGAGCATAATCAGGAAGGGGCACTTGACGGAATTTCAAGCTAAAAAATCCGCCCAAATCGAAGTATATGTACTAACCAAATCAAAATCCAATAGGCCAAAAGTCCAATCAGCCAAGCAAGAATCCAATTTTGAAGAGTTCATCTTCCGGCTATCTGTCATCCGAAGTGGAATCGAGGTCGCCGGAGCTCTTCTCAGGTTCAGCAGAGCCATCCTGATCTGGCAGCAAGCAGCCCTCACTGGAACTTTCCCGATTTGTCAGGAAACGGCTCCGATCAGAGCTCTCTTCAGATCGAGCAAAAGAGCCCTCCCGATCCGTCGGCAAAAATGCAGATCGAAGTTGTCGGATCTCTCTTCAACTGTTCCCATCGTTGGGGCTCTTTGTTGAAGCTACAGTTGTTCCCGTCGCCGGAGTTCTCTTCAGATTCAAAAAAAGAGCGCACCCGAAGCTTGAGAGTTCTGACGAGTATGAGCTCTGTCCCAGCAGCTTTCTCTTGCCCAAATGAAGATGCCATCCGAGACAGAGTGCTGGGATATCAATGTCCAATAAGCCAAAGAGTTTTGATGAGGTTTTTGGGATAGTTTATTCAGGAATTTCGCCAAGAAAATGTCAGGAAATTTATGGAAATGGTGGTGGGTCATCTGGGTTTTCTGAGTTTTCTGGGTTTGATTCGTCTTCATCTTTGGATAGAGTTTATCCAATTCCACGTCCATCAGTTTCTTCGAATGATCAGATTCAAGGTGGTGGGATTGGAGGAATTTGGCTGGGATTGGAGGAATTTGGGTTCTTTGAAATTCATTGTTTTTAAATTGTGTGACCATGGTTTTGATTCACGATCCAGGCTCGGATCTTGATTTCGGGTCTTGAAAACGTAGTTAGAAACAGAAAGAAAGGAAAGAGAAAAGAAAAGAAGGAAGAAGAAAGGAAAGAGAAAAGAAAAGGAAGAAAATGAAAAGGAAAAGGAAAGGTAAAAAAAAAAGTGGTAATAAACTATTTAAGGAAGGGTAATTTTGGAATAAAAATAAAAAAATTTAAGTATTACGCGCAGTAATCAGCACGTGTAAATCACTTCCGTCAATTTTAACAGATTCCGTTGCTTTTCCACATTAGTTCAAAACACGAGGGGGTTATGTGGGTATTTTGAAACTACGAGGTATTGAGAGGATGATTATGCCTAACCACAGGGGGGTAAAAGGGAATTCGCCCTACGAAATATTAAGATTATTTCAAGAAATGGGAATGGCAAAAGTTGCTTATAGACAAGAAAGATACGATCAAAAAACAACTACTGTAGCTTTTACTGCAGGACTTTCGGGATAATTAAAAAATTGGTGGGACAATTTAATAACTCAAGAAAACAAAAATGGAATATTAAATCATACTACTGAAGAAGATGAAAAAGATGTTAATGGTGATATAGTAAAAGATGCTCAGGGAAATGCTAAAACAATTAAAGTATCAGATAGTGCTGATTTTTTACTTTATGCTTTAACAGTTCATTTCTAGGAAATCCAACTACAGATCACAAAAGCTCTCAAGTATTTCTTACTAATTTAAGATGTCCAACTTTAACAGACTTTAGATTGTATAAAGATATGTTTATAACATATGTATTAAAAAGAGAAGACTGTAATCAACCATTTTGGAAAGAAAAATTTATTACAGGATTACCTACTTTATTTTCACATAGAATATTCAATTCTATAAAAATAGCAACTAGAAAAGAAGAAATAAATTTTTATGAATGGACTTATGGTCAATTAATTTCATTTATAAAAGCCGAGGGTTTAAAATTATGTCAAGAATTTAAATTACAAGCGAAATATGGTTCTGAAAGAAGAGAATTAGGATCATTTTATGAAGCTTTTGGAATAACAGGAATAAAAGCACCTTCTAGTTATACTAAAAGAATTACATATCCATATAAACCATATAAAAGAAGAAGTAAAAGATATCAACAGAATCAAAATCAAAATGAACAAAGACAAACTAGAAAGTTTAAGAAAAAGAAATATAGAAAGAAGAAATTAGTTTGTTACAAATGTGGTAAACCAGGTCATATTGCAACTAATTGTAAAACTCAAAAAAGAATTAATGAAATTTTTGATAAAGATGAAGATAAAGATTTAAGAGATAAAATAATGAAAATAATGATTAATGATGAAACAGAAGAAAGTGATTAAAATATTAATGAAATATATTCAGATAGTGAAGAAGACTATTCAGATAGATCTTCACCATGTCAATGTATTAATGTAATATCTAATGAAAAAAGTAATAAGGATATTTTATTTGAAATCATAAGTAAAATTGAAAATCCAGAAGAACAACGAAAATATTTACTAAGATTAAAAGATTTAATACTTCAAGAAGATAAAAAATCAGAATTCTTAGAACCATTCAGTATAAATAAATTATACAATAAATATTCATCAAATACGAATATTCAAGGCATAATTCCCCAATCAATAACGAATTCAAGTTCAAATCTAATTCAAGACCAAATTAAAGAACTAAAACTAGAGATACGTGAAATTCGAAACGACATTAGAACATTACAATTAAATGAATTAGAAATACAAGCAAAAATGACAATAAATGAACAGAATCAGGATGACATTCCAGAAAATAGTAATAAAGGAAAAGGTATTCAAATATTTGATAAAACAAATGAAGAAGAATATCTAAATATAATTGAAAAAATCAATATAGAAAAATGGTATGTTTATGTTACTATAGGAATCCAAGATTATCATACAACCTGTATTGCTATGATAGATAGCGGAGCAGACCATAGTTGTATAAAATCAGGAATAATACCAATTAAATATTGTTCAAAAACAAATCATAGATTACAAACGGCGAATGGAAGTCCGTTAACAATTAAATATAAATTAGAAAATGGATTTATATGTAATAATAATTATTGTTTTAAACATTCATTTATTATAGTAGAAGATTTAGCTCAAGATATTATACTAGGAAATCCTTTTTTATATCAAATTACTCCATTTAAGAAGACAACAGAAGGATTAAGTCTAAATATAATGGGAAATAAAATATTATTTCAATTTATTACCCCAGTAAGGCAAAAAGAATTGAATTTATTACAAACTAATAGTATATTTTACTAAATTAAACAAAAAGAAAATCAAATAAATTACATAAAAGAAGAAATTACATATCAACAAATAGAATTACAATTAAAACGGGAAGAAATAATTAAAAGAATTACAGAATTAGATTTAAAATTAAAAGAATCTATATGTGCTGATCATCCATCTGCATTTTGGTCAAGAAATACTCATATAGTCGAATTACCCTATGAAAAAGACTTTAATGAGAAAAATATACCAACAAAAGCTAGACCAATCCAGATGAATTTCGAATTATTACAACATTGTAAAACCAAAATTCAATCATTACTAGATAAAAAATTAATTAAAAAATCAAAATCTCCATGGAGTTGTCCAGCATTTTATGTCAATAATCAAGCTGAAAAAGAACGAGGAGTCCCAAGATTAGTAATAAATTATAAGCCTTTAAATAAAGTATTAAAATGGATTAGGTATCCAATACCTAACAAAAAAGATTTATTAAATAGATTATTTAATGCTAAAATATATTCAAAGTTTTATTTAAAATCAGGATATTGGCAAATTCAAATAGCGGAAAAAGATAAATATAAAACAGCATTTACTGTACCATTTGGACATTATGAATGGAATGTAATGCCATTTGGATTAAAAAAATGCCCCTTCTGAATTTCAAAACATTATGAATGAGATATTTTCTGTATATACATTTATGATAGTATATATAGATGATATATTAGTTTATTCTAAATCTATTGATGAGCATTTTAGACATTTGCATCTATTTTCAAAAGTAGTAATACAAAATGGATTACTATTATCGGCCCCAAAAATGAAATTCTTTCAAAGTCAAATTAGATTTTTAGGTCATGATATTTATAAAGGAACTATTAAACCAATAAATAGAGCACTAGAATTTGGAGAAAAATTTCCAGATGAAATTAAAGATAAAAATCAATTATAAAGATTTTTAGGATGTCTAAATTATGTAGCAGATTTCTTTCCAAATTTACGAACAATTTGTGCACCGTTATATCAACGATTACAAAAGGAACCACCTGCATGGACTAAGAAACATACTCAAATAATTAAATTAGCAAAAGAAAAAATTAAGTCATTACCTTGTTTAGGAATACCAAATCCCAACGCATTTATGATAGTAGAAACAGATGCATCTGACATAGGTTATGGTGGAGTATTAAAACAAAAATTAAATGAGAAAATTGAATTAGTTAGATACACTTCAAAAGTATGGATAGGTTCACAAAAGAATTATTCAATAGTTAAAAAAGAAATTTTATCAATTGTTCTGTGTATTTCAAAATTTCAAGATGATTTATATAACAAGAAATTTTTATTAAGAGTAGATTGTAAAGCAGCAAAAGATATTTTACAAAAACATATTCAAAATTTAGTTTCAAAACAAATCTTTGCTAGATGGCAAGGGATTTTATCTGTATTTGATTTCGATATTAAATATATTAAAGGTGAAAATAATTCTTTACCCGATTTTCTTACTCGAGAGTTTCTTACAGGTAAACATCAGTATGCCAAAGAAACCGGAGCAATCATTCAATAATCAAAAGATGCAAAGTCCTGAGGATTACACCTCAAAGGTAATCGATTCAAAATCAATTATTCAATCACCAAATATTCAAACCAGTAATAGATTTGCTCAAATTAAGGATTTTCCTCCATTACCATATGTTCAAGTAGCATCCACACCATTCGCAAAAATTCAACCACTAGCAGAAACTCAATTAATTCCATCATCTTCAACAACTCCCATTTCTATGACACCTTAGCCCACTCAAAATATTCAAGCATCCTCATCTGATTCAATCCAAAAATCCCCTTATGTTGAAAAAGATGGATATGAATATTTAATTTTAACAAAGTTTACTCAAAAACCAGAGATTCCTATTTTAAAATCTTATTATGCAAAATTTTTTACTCAATCTTTATCATGGTTTTCGGATGATTCAAGAAAAACTCAAAATTTTTATGAATATATATTAGTAGATTCTGGTTCAGTAGATATTATTCATAATAAAAATGAATCAGGATATGTTACTCATTCAAAATGTAGTATTAAAAAGGTTTTGAATTCAACTGATTTTGGAAAAATTTATAATATTCAATCATATTCCATGCCATATGATCCACAAGGATATAATTATCAGGATTATAAACAAGCCTGGAAAAAAGCATTTTATTTTCGAGCTTTTGATCATTCATGGTTTTTTACTTTTCATAAAACTTGTAAAAACAATTTTCCACTTTGGTTCTATGATTGGTGGGATACCCATGGTTCCCATGAGAAAATAATGCCTCTTCAAGCAAAGGAAGGTTTAAAAAAATGGAAATCTGAATCAAGTCTGCAATTATATATGAGAGAAGTTCAATTCCATGCTGAGCTTAAAGTTACATGGATATGGTGTTGGCAATTCCAAGTCATTCAAGCTCAACCAAAACACAAGCCCATGTCATTGGTCAGACAATTCAAAATTAAATGGTGGGAGAAATGTGATCCAGCAATTTGTTGCCCACAAGCAGTAGCAAAATATTTTGAAACAGGAACAAGAACGTGGGTAAACAATAAACAAAATTCCATCCCAATACAACAAAGCCCAAGATCTCAGCCCACTCAACCTAGTCCATCCATTCCAAGAACAGAAGAACAAAATAATGCTGCATGGGAAGAATTTCAACAAT
This sequence comes from Ophiorrhiza pumila, assembly GCA_016586305.1. NCBI lineage: Eukaryota > Viridiplantae > Streptophyta > Magnoliopsida > Gentianales > Rubiaceae > Ophiorrhiza > Ophiorrhiza pumila. The sequence goes on along the minus strand of BLIW01000007.1, from coordinate 20,946,620 downwards.
ATTTGGCATTAAAGAATATGAAACAACAATCTCAAGTACAACCTCAATTTTCTTCAGAATCAACACCAAGCCCTATTCAAGAAGATTATTTCGGAGGCCCTATGGCACAGGATCCCTTCGATTATTAAAAAAAAGAGGGGAGAAAAGAATAATATAAATTTTATTCTGCAGGTTTTCACTACAAAAAGGCAGGATATGGATCTAAAGGCAATAAAACATCAAAATTTCAAGATAGCCTTTGCCAATATTATTAAATTACTGGAACAAAGGGAAATTGGTACTTCAAATCCTCAGCATATTCATCCAGAAAGACAATATGAAGACTGTATACAATCAGGACAATTAGAAAAAGATAAGGAGATTCAATCATGGTGGAATTACTATGTCACCAAAACCAAGAAGAATTATTTCTCATATCGGACAGAGATAATTAAGCAACATATCAAGGAAGCAGAAAAGCAGAAAAGGCTGAAAGAGACATAAAGCAAGATGGAGACATAAAGATGATGAAGACCTAAAGCAAAAGATTCCAAACAAATTGGCTACTCAAAGGTCATTCAAAGGTCACTTCCAAAACAAAGCAAACGATATCTAGTCTATTCAATAATAAAAGTAGTTTCTGGATTTCAAAATCATATTCAAAAACAATGTAATAGGAATAGAATAGGAATATTAGGAATATTTCTCCTATAAAAAGAGAAGTACTCAATGTATTAAGCATAGCATGTTTTTAGAAATAAAATCTCATCTTGAAGTCAATCCCTGTTTTCCTTACTTATCTATCTTATTTTATCCTTATTTTAGAAGGTATTATTAATTTGTTTTGCATTATTTTGCATATATCCGGTCCTGCTTATTTTGTTAAACCCTCGGCTTTTATAAATGAAATTAATTGACCATAAGTCCATTCATAAAAATTTATTTCTTCTTTTCCAGTTGCTATTTTTATAGCATTAAATATTCTATGTGAAAATAAAGTAGGTAATCCTGTAATAAATTTTTCTTTCCAAAATGGTTGATTACAGTCTTCTCTTTTTAATACATATGTTATAAACATATCTTTATACCATATAAAGTCTGTTAAAGTTGGACATCTTAAATTAGTAAGAAATACTTGAGAGCTTTTGTTATCTGTAGTTGGATTTCCTAATCCTGCAGTAAAAGCTACAGCAGTTGTTTTTTGATCGTATCTTTCTTGTCTATAAGCAACTTTTGACATTCCCATTTCTTGAGAGTTGGACATCTTAAATTAATTAAAAATATTTGTGAACTTTTTTGGCTCTGATACCAAAATAAGTAGGACCGGATATATGCAAAATAATGCAAAGTAAATTAATAATACCTTCTAAAATAAGGATAAAGTAAGATAGATAAGCAAGGAAAACAGGGAGTGACTTCAAGATGAGATTTTAGTTTTAAAAACATGCGATGCTTAATACATTGAGTACCGGATATATGCAAAATAATGCAAAGTAAATTAATAATACCTTCTAAAATAAGGATAAAATAAGATAGATAAGTAAGGAAAACAGGGAGTGACTTCAAGATGAGATTTTATTTCTAAAAACATGCGATGCTTAATACATTGAGTACTTCTCTTTTTATAGGAGAAATATTCCTAATATTCCTATTCTATTCCTATTACATTGTTTTTGAATATGATTTTGAAATTCGGAATCTACTTTTATTATTGAATAGACTAGATATCTTTTGCTTAGTTTTGGAAGTGACCTTTGAATGACCTTTGAGTAGCCAATTTGTCTGGAATATTTTGCTTTAGGTCTTCATCATCTTTATGTCTCCATCTTGCTTTATGTCTCTTTCAGCTTTTTCTGCTTTTCTGCTTCCTTGATATGTTGCTTAATTATCTCTGTCCGATATGAGAAATAATTCTTCTTGGTTTTGATGACATAGTAATTCCACAATGATTGAATCTCCTTATCTTTTCCTGATTGTATACAGTCTTCATATTGTCTTTCTGGATGAATATGCTAAGGATTTGAAGTACCAATTTCCCTTTGTTCCAGTAATTTAATAATATTGGTAAAGGCTGTCTTGAAATTTTGATGTTTTATTGCCTTTAGATCCATATCCTGCCTTTTTGTAGTGAAAACCTGCAGAATAAAATTTATATTCTTCTTTTCTCCCCCTTTATTTTTTTTAATAATCGAAGGGATCCTGTGCCATAGGGCCTCCGAAATAATCTTCTTGAATAGGGCTTGGTGTTGATTCTAAAGAAAATTGAGGTTGTACTTGAGATTGCTGTTTTATATTCTTGTATGCCAAATATTGTTGAAATTCTTCCCATGCAGCATTATTTTGTTCTTCTGTTCTTGGAATGGATGGACTACGTTGAGTGGGCTGAGATCTTGGGCTTTGTTGTATTGGGCTGGAATTTTGTTTATTGTTTACCCACGTTCTTGTTCCTGTTTCAAAATATTTTGCTACTGCTTGTGGGCAACAAATTGCTGGATTACATTTCTCCCACCATTTAATTTTGAATTGTCTAACCAATGACATGGCTTGGGTTTTGGTTGAGCTTGAATAACTTGGAATTGCCAACACCATATCCATGGAACTTTAAGCTCAGCATGGAATTGAACTTCTCTCAAATATAAATGCATACTTGATTCAGATTTCCATTTTTTTAAACCTTTCTTTGCTTGAAGAGGCATTATTTTCTCATGGGAACCATGGATATCCCACCAATCATAGAACCAAAGTGGAAAATTGTTTTTACAAGTTTTATGAAAAGTAAAAAACCATGAATGATCAAAAGTTCGAAAATAAAATGCTTTTTTCCAAGCTTGTTTATAATCCTGATAATTATATCTTTGTGGATCATATGGCATGGAAAATGATTGAATATTATAAATTTTTCCAAAATCAGTTGAATTCAAAACCTTTTTAATACTACATTTTGAATGAGTAACATATCCTGATTCATTTTTATTATGAATAATATCTACTGAACCAGAATCTACTAATATATATTCATAAAAATTTTGAGTTTTTCTTGAATCATCCGAAAACCATGATAAAGATTGAGTAAAACATTTTGCATAATAAGATTTTAAAATAGTAATCTCTGGTTTTTGAGTAAAGTTTGTTAAAATTAAATATTCATATCCATCTTTTTCAACATAAGGGGTTTTTTGCATTGAATCAGATGAGAATGCTTGAATATTTTGAGTGGGGTAAGGTGTCATAGCAATGGGAGTTGTTGAAGATTATTGAATTAATTGAGATTTTGCTAGTGGTTGAATTTTTGCGAATGGTGTGGATGCTACTTGAACATATGGTAATGGAGGAAAATCCTCAATTTGAGCAAATCTATTACTGGTTTGAATATTAGGTGATTGAATAATTGATTTTGAATCGATTACCTTTGAGGTGTAATCCTCAGGACTTTGCATCTTTTGATTGTTGAATGATTGCTTCGGTTTCTTTGACATCTTGATGTTTACCTGTAAGAAACTCCCGAGTAAGAAAATCGGGTAAAGAATTATTTTCACCTTTAATATATTCAATATCGAAATCAAATACAGATAAAATCCCTTGCCATCTAGCAAAGATTTGTTCTGAAACTAAATTTTGAATATCTTTTTGTAAAATATCTTTTGCTGCTTTACAATCTACTCTTCATAAAAATTTCTTGTTATATAAATTATCTTGAATTTTTGAAATACACAAAACAATTGATAAAAAATTTTTAAACTGTTGAATAATTCTTTTGTGAACCTATCCATACTTTTGAAGTGTATCTAACTAATTCAATTTTCTCATTTAATTTTTGTTTTAATACTACACTATAACCTATGTCAGATGCATCTGTTTCTACTATCATGAATGCGTTGGGATTTGGTATTCCTAAACAAGGTAATGACTTAGTTTTTTCTTTTGCTAATTTAACTATTTGAGTATGTTTCTTAGTCCATGCAGGTGGATCCTTTTGTAATCGTTGATATAACGGTGCATAAATTGTTCGTAAATTTTGAAAGAAATCTGCTACATAATTTAGATATCCTAAAATCTTTGTAATTGATTTTTATCTTTAATTTCAACTGGAAATTTTTCTCCAAATTCTAGCGCTCTAATTATTGGTTTAATAGTTCTTTTATAAATATCATGACCTAAAAATATAATTTGAGTTTGAAATAATTTCATTTTGGGGCCGATAATAGTAATCCATTTTCTATTACTACTTTTGAAAATATATGCAAATGTTTAAAATGCTCATCAATAGATTTAGAATAAACTAATATATCATCTATATATACTATCATAAATGTATATGCAGAAAATATCTCATTCATAATGTTTTGAAATTCAGAAGGGGCATTTTTTAATCCAAATGGCATTACATTCCATTCATAATGTCCAATTGGTACAGTAAATGCTGTTTTATATTTATCTTTTTCCGCTATTTGAATTTGCCAATATCCTGATTTTAAATCAAACTTTGAATATATTTTAACATTAAATAATCTATTTAATAAATCGTTTTTGTTAGGTATTGGATACCTAATCCATTTTAATACTTTATTTAAAGGCTTATAATTTATTACTAATCTTGGGACTCCTCGTTCTTTTTCAGCTTGATTATTGACAATAAATGCTGGACAACTCCATGGAGATTTTAATTTTCTAATTAATTTTTTATCTAGTAATGATTGAATTTCGGTTTTACATTGTTGTAATAATTCAAAATTCATCTGGATTGGTTTAGCTTTTGTTGGTATATTTTTCTCATTAAAGTCTTTTTTCATAGGGTAATTCGACTATGTGAGTCTTTCTTGACCAAAATGCATATGGATGATCAGCACATATAGATTCTTTTAATTTTAAATCTAATTCTGTAATTCTTTTAATTATTTCTTCCCATTTTAATTGTAATTCTATTTGTTGATATGTAATTTCTTCTTTTATGTAATTTATTTGATTTTCTTTTTGTTTAATTTGGTAAAATATACTATTAGTTTGTAATAAATTCAATTCTTTTTGCCTTACTGTGGTAAAAAATTGAAATAATATTTTATTTCCCATTATATTTAAACTTAATCCTTCTGTTGTCTTCTTAAATGGAGTAATTTGATATAAAAAAGGATTTCCTAGTAAACATCTTGAGTTAAATCTTCTACTATAATAAATGAATGTTTAAAACAATAATTATTATTACATATAAATCCATTTTCTAATTTATATTTAATTGTTAACGGACTTCCATTTGCAGTTTGTAATCTATGATTTGTTTTTGAACAATATTTAATTGGTATTATTCCTGATTTTATACAACTCTAGTCTACTCCACTATCTATCATAGCAATACAGGTTGTATGATAATATTGAATTCCTATAGTAACATAAACATACCATTTTTCTATATTGATTTTTTCAATTATATTTAGATATTCTTCTTCATTTCTTTTATCATATATTTGAATACCTTTTCCTTTATTACTATTTTTTGGATTGTCATCCTGATTCTGTTCATTTATTGTCATTTTTGCTTGTATTTCTAATTCATTTAATTGTAATGTTCCAATGTCGTTTCGAATTTCGCGTATCTCTAGTTTTAGTTCTTTAATTTGGTCTTGAATTAGATTTGAACTTGAATTCGTTATTGATTGGGGAATTATGCCTTGAATATTTGTATTTGACGAATATTTATTGTATAATTTATTTATACTGAATGATTCTAAGAATTCTGGGTTTTTATCTTCTTGAAGTATTAAATCTTTTAATCTTAGTAAATATTGTCGTTGTTCTTCTGGATTTTCAATTTTACTTATGATTTCAAATAAAATATCCTTATTACTTTTTTCATTAGATATTACATTAATACATTGACATGGTGAAGATCTATCTGAATAGTCTTCTTCACTATCTGAATATATTTCAATAATATTCGAATCACTTTCTTCTGTTTCTTCATTAATTATTATTTTCATTATTTTATGTCTTAAATCTTTATCTTCATCTTTATAAAAAATTTCATTAATTCATTTTTGAGTTCTACAATTAGTTGCAATATGACCTGGTTTACCACATTTGTAACAAACTAATTTCTTCTTTCTATATTTCTTTTTCTTAAACTCTCTAGTTTGTCTTTGTTCATTTTGATTTTGATTCTGTTGATATCTTTTACTTCTTCTTTTATATGGTTTATATGGATATGTAATTCTTTTAGTATAACTAGAAGGTGCTTTTATTCCTGTTATTCCAAAAACTTCACAAAATGATCCTAATTCTCTTTTTTCAGAACCATATTTCGCTTGTAATTTCAATTCTTTACATAATTTTAAACCCTCGGCTTTTATAAATGAAATTAATTGACCATAAGTCCATTCATAAAAATTTATTTCTTCTTTTCCAGTTGCTATTTTTATAGCATTGAATATTCTATGTGAAAATAAAGTAGGTAATCCTGTAATAAATTTTTCTTTCCAAAATGGTTGATTACAGTCTTCTCTTTTTAATACATATGTTATGAACATATCTTTATACCATCTAAAGTCTGTTAAAGTTGGACATCTCAAATTAGTAAGAAATACTTGAGAGCTTTTGTTATCTGTAGTTGGATTTCCTAGGAAATGAATTGTTAAAGCATAAAGTAAATAATCAGCACTATCTGATACTTTAATTTTTTTAGCATTTCCCTGAGCATCTTTTACTATATCACCATTAACATCTTTTTCATCTTCTTCAGTAGTATGATTTAATATTTCATTTTTGTTTTCTTGAGTTATTAAATTGTCCCGAAAATCCTGCAGTAAAAGCTACAGCAGTTGTTTTTTGATCGTATCTTTCTTGTCTATAAGCAACTTTTGCCATTCCCATTTCTTGAAATAATCTTAATATTTCATATTCTGATTTTCCATCAATATTCCATTCATAAACTTCTCTTCCATCATATTAACTAGCTTGAAATTTCGATCTTTCTTCTATTTGTAAGTCTGGAGGTGTTAATTTTGGGTAATAATTTTTTCTCTGATAAGGCGCATATGTGGGTTTATTATAGTATTTTTTTTATCTATAAGGTTTTCTAATTCTATTAATATTATCATCTTGCAATTCATCTTCAATGTTTTCTATTATTTCATTAATTTCATTATTTTGACTATCATTGCTATCACTATCTTCAGAATCTTGTATTGGGTTAACCTGTTGAATATTTTGTATATTACCTGTAGAGTCAGAGTTCCGACTGGTACTAGGTTTTGTTTCTTCTATTTTATTTAATATTTTTTTAATATATCATGATCTTTGTGTGGAAGTTGAATATTTGCAAATGCATCCTTAACTTGAAAATTAATTTTAGATATTTCACTTGGAAAACTTAAATTATCATTTTTAAAAGGATTTTTTATAACATTATTATTTTCTTTAGGTATTGTATCTATTTTTGTTGAAACTATGTCTAGCTGATGTGCTACTGTTGATAATATTTGATTTGAATAATTTAATTGTTGATTAATCTATTTAATATCATCAACTTCTGCTGGACCTTTTTCTGTTCTAGCTTCTCTGAATGGGGTTGCTAATACTTCTCCTGAATTTATTTTAATTTTTAGGTTTAATAAAGGTGGATGTACCGAACTAAGTACTTCTCCTCCTACTATATTTCATTTTTTATATAATGATGTTTGCACATTTATTGATGACATAGAATATATATCTGTTATTTTTTCTTTTTGAGTAATATATTCTAACCAAGAGAAAAACGAAAAATTAAGTTGCCTTTTATATAAATCTTTTTTCCATTGATTCTGGATATTATTTTGAAATGTTATATTCAAAGAATTATACCAATTTCTTTTTTCATTATTTTCTTCATCATTGAATATTTCGTCTAAATAATCAAAATTAGGTTTGAATTCTTTATTAAAAACATTAATAGACTCGGGTTTCATTTCAGAATATGTTGGTGAATTTCTTAATGAATTGTTATCTATTATTTCAGGTAATGGAGATTTATAATGAATTCTTTGACTTCCTGAAATAGGTATTGAATAAATCTCTGGATTATTTTCAAAGCTTGTATGTTGACTGAAACTTCTTCGAAGATTTGGAATGTCTGAAGTTGAGTGTCTTGCTGATTGTATTATATTTTTATTAGCTCCATATTTATTAGATCTTATATGATCGAAATGTATAATTATACTACCATCATCTTGTTTAACCATTTTTGTAGTATTACTTTGTTGCATCTTTCTGTTTTGAATTTGAGAAACTACTGTGAAAGTTTGTGGAATAGTGATTTCATCTCACTTTAATGTTTTTAGAATATATACTGATGATTTTGTAGAGTCTTCTTCAAAAATTAATGTTTCATCTTTATTAGTTTGTTCAATTTTTAATCTCGGATCTATCATAGTCTTTAACAACTCAAAACATACTTTATACAAAATTACAAAACTACGACTTCTTGGATCAATCTTATATTCATCTATTTGAATATCCATAACTAATGAATCAAGAATTAATATATCATGTCAACTAGCTAAGAAATTAGGTACACAAATAAAGGATATTGAACCATCACATATATTAGTTTGAATTAAAGAAAGTATTGAATCTTGATAATCTATTAATCGTTTATCTCTTAAAGCGATAAATATAGGATTATTAATACTTCTCTGCACTGGTGTTACTATAACTTTTATTAATCCGTAATGAATATACTTAAATCCTTGAGTTTTATATCTTTCTATGGCGGTGCTAGACATTAGTCTTATAGTTTTTGATGTTTCACTGAAAGTTAAATCTTGTTCATGAATCTTAACTGAATATGCATTATTGAAACTTAAATTACCAATATGATAAACTGAACTTAATTTTTTTGAATTAATATCAAATTGTATTTCATGACTTTGAATAATATTTTCTGAATCTACTAAACTAGTATTATTGCCAATACTAAACAATTTCTTAAAATTACTTAAATTCATAACTTAAAACGTACCTGAGCTGCTTAATGCAACCTATAGAATGCAGAGTGTATGGGGAATACAGGAATGCCTAACCAGGAACACCTTAAGCTGACCACAAACTGGCTTACCAACGTATTTCACAAGCTACTGACCGCTTGCCAAACCATACAGATCTTCGTTCTATAAGGTTAATTAAGAACTAAAGCAAATTTTAAATTTAGAATTTAAATATTTAAAAGAGATTGAGAGTTTTTGGCTTTGATACCAAAATTTCAATGGCATGTGTCTCTAAGAGTGCCTTGTATATGGTGTTGGAATTTCCAAATTCAACAAGTTTGACCTCCACCAAAACCAATGTCACTAGTTCGACAATTCAAATACAAATGGTGGGACACCTATAAATTAGACTTATGTTGTCAGAAAGCAGTGGCCACTCTCATGACCACTGGCAAAAGAACTTGGGCAAATCCCACTACTCCAACAAATCCAAATACCCCACAACAAAAGATTCCACAAACCACTTATCAGCAAACCCCATCAACATCCAAACAGCCAGAATCCACTCAAAAAGGTATGGAAGAATAAAAAAGAATAAAAAAACAACAACAGACACAAATGTCAATAGACTCTACTCCAAGCCCCTCTCCTCAAGACATGTTCGGAGGACAATTCGCATAGGATCCCTTCGAAGAATAATAAAAAAAGTTATAAATTTTATGTCACGGGGAGATCAAGAAAAATATCAGCTGAAGACATTTCAAGAAAAGAAGATTCAAATGGATAGCAAAGCAAAATATCAAGAAAACATCAATAATATTACAACTTTAATAGCAGATAGAGAAGTTGGAAAAGGAAATTCAAGAGTCATCTATCAAAATGGACCATATACCATCGACATCATGGAGGCATATCAGGCAGGAAAGAATTCATCAGTACAATCGTGGTGGAATTATTATTTTCACCATACAAAGAATGATTACTTTTAAGTCAAATCAAGCATGTTCAAGAAAAGCAAAAGCAAAGATTCAAAATGAATGTTCATTCAAGATGTCTATTCAAGAAAACATGCCCATGTGAAGACATGTGATGATTAAGACTTCCACTCAAAGGTCACTACTCAAAAGATTCCGGATTTCAAAGTTTTATTCAATTAAATGTAATAGCTAGATTTCTCTGCTTATAAAAAAGAAAGACTTCAATGTATTCAGCAGCTTGAGTTTTGAAGAAATAAAAATTAGAATTCACTCATATCTCTACTTTTGAATTATCTTACATAAGTTTTATTTTAAGGTACTTACTTATTCAATCTATAGTTTTATTGTTTTATTAAATTGATTTATATATAGTTTTATTGTTTTATTAAATTGAGTTATATATCGATCACTTTAAGGTACTTATTTATTCAATCTATAGTTTTATTGTTTTATTAAATTGATTTATATATCGATCCTGATCTATTTTGGTATCAGAGCCATATTATTCAATTTCTTCAAGTTATTTAAACTCTAAACTTTTAAATTTACTTAAATTACTTAATCAACTAATAGAATAAGGATCTGTAAGGTTTGGTAAGCAGAAGAAGCCTTGTAAGTCCGTTGGTAAGCCACTACTTGGTCAGCGTAAGGTGTTCCTGGTTAGGCACTCCTATATTCCCCATACACTCTGCATTCTATAAGTTGCATTAAGCAATTCAGGTACGTTTTAAAGTTATGAATTTAAATTATTTAAAGAAGTTATTTAATATAGGTAATAATACTAATTTATTAGACATAGATAATATTAATCAAAGTCATGAAATACAATTTGATATAAATTCAAAAACACTAAGTTCTGTTTATCATATAGGAAATTTATGTTTTAATAATTCATATGCTGTTAAAATTCATGAACAAGATTTAACGTTTAGAGAAACTTCAAAGACTATAAGATTAATGTCTAGCAATGCAATTGAAAAATATAAAAATCTAGGATTCAAATATATTCATTATGGATTAATAAAAGTAGTAGTAACTCCTCTACATAGAATAGGTATTAATAATCCTATATTTATGGCATTAAGAGATAAAAGATTAACAAATTATCAGGATTCAATACTTGCTTTAATTTAAACTAATATATGCGATGGTTCAATATCATTCAACTGTGTATCTAATTTCTTAGCTAGTTTGCATGATGAGTTAATTCTTGATTCTTTAATTATGGATATTCAAATTGATCAACATAAAATTGATTCTAGAAGTCGTAGTTTTGTAGTTTTATATAAAGTATGTTTTAAACTATTAAAAACAATAATAGATCCAAAATTAAAACTAGAACAAACAAATACAGAAGAAACAGTGATATTTGAAGAAGATTCAACAAAATCATCTGTTTATATTCCTAAAACTCTAAAGTGGGATGAAATCACTATTCCACAAACATTTACTATAATTCCTCAGTTACAGCCAAGAAACCTTCAACAAAGTAATGCTTCCAAAATAGTAAAACAAGAAGATGGTAGTATAGTAGTTCATTTTGAAGGAGTAAGATCAAATAAATATAGAGCTAATAAAAATAATATACAACAGGCTAGACACTCCACTTCAGATATCCCTAATATAAGAAGAACCTTTAGTCAACATACAAATTTAGATACTAATCCAAAAATTTATTCAATACCTATTACGGGAAGTCAAAAAATTTATAAAGCATCTTTACCTGAAATCATAAATGCAGAATCATTCGATCAATCACCAAGAAAATCTGAAATGAAACCAGATTCATTATACAGAGACTCTATAAATGTCATTAATAAAGAATTTGTACCAAATTATGAATATGTAAATGAAGAATTTAACGATGAGAAAAATATATTAAAAAGAATATGGTATAATAAATTAGATAAAGAATTTCGAAATAAGCTACAAAGTAAATGGAAAGAAATATTGTTAATTAAGATATTTAATATTCCATTCTTTTCCTGGTTAGAATATGAATTACAGCGTATAGGAGATGTGGAAATATACAATACACAAAGTACAAATGTACAAACCTCATTATATAAGAAATGGAATATAGTAGGAGGAGAAATACTAAGTTCATTACATCCACCTTTATTAAATATAAAAATTCAAACAAATTCAGAATAAATAATAGCAACACCATTCAGAGAAGCAAGAACAGAGAAAGGTCCAGCAGAAATTGAAGATATTAAAAAGATTAATCAAAAGTTAAATTATTCAAACCAAATCTTATCTACTATAGCACAACAAATAGATTTATTATCCACAAAAATAGACACAATACCTAAAGAAAAAGAAAAGATCATTAAAAATCCCTTTAAAGATAATAATTTAAGATATCCAAATGAAATTTCTAAGCCACATTTTCAAGTAAAAGATGTATTTAAAAATATTCAACTTCCAAATTATGAACAAGATACTCTTCAAAAAATATTAAATAAATTAGAAGAAACTAGACCTAGTACTAGTAAAGAATCAACAAGTCATATTCAAAATATTATACAAACAAATCCTAAAGAAGATATAAATGAAAGTGATAGTGAATCCGAAGATAGTCAAAAGGAAGAAGTTAATGAATTAATAGAAAGTATAGAAAAAGAATTTGACGATAGTCAAATTAATAGAATAAAAAAACCTTATAAATCAAGAAAATATTATAATAATAAGCAATTATATGCACCTTATCAAAGAAAAAATTATTACCCACAATTAACACCCCCAGATTTACAAATAGAAGAAAGCTCCAAATTTCAAGCTAGTCAATATGATGGTAGAGCTGTTTATGAATGGAATATAGATGGAAAATCAGAATATGAAATACTAAGATTACTTCAACAATTGAGAATGGCAAAAGTTGCATATAAACAACAAAGATATGATGAACAACATATTGCTGCAGGATTCCTAGCCGGATTTTCAGGACAATTAAAAAATTGGTGGGATAATTTAATTACTGAACAAGATAAGAAAGATATATTAAATCATACTACTGAAGAAGATGAATTAGATGTAAATGGGCATGTAGTCAAAGATGAACAAGGAAATGTTAAAAAGAAAAAAGTAGCAGATTATGCAGATTTTTTAATATATGTCATGACAAGAAGGATTTCCTAAACAATGAATTGACATAATTTGGAAGTTGAATATTTTTGGTGGACCTTTCTCTATTCTTGCTTCTCTGAATGGTGTTGCTATTATTTATCCTGAATTTGTTTGAATTTTTATATTTAATAAAGGTGGATGTACTGAACTTGGTATTTCTCCTCCTACTATATTCCATTTCTTATATAATGAGGTTTGTACATTTATACTTTGTGTATTGTATATTTCCATATCTCCTATACGCTGTAATTCATATTCTAACCAGGAAAAAAACGGAATATTAAATATCTTAATTAACAATATTTCTTTCCATTTACTTTGTAGCTTATTTTGAAATTCTTTATGGTATATTCTTTTTAATATATTTTTCTCATCGTTAAATTCTTCATCTAAATATTCATAATTTGGTACAAATTCTTTATTAATGACATTTATAGAGTCTCTATATAATGAATCTGGTTTCATTTCAGATTTTCTTGGTGATTGATTGAATGATTCTGCATTTATGATTTCAGATAAAGGTGCTTTATAATGAATTCTTTGACTTCCCGTAATAGGTATTGAATAAATTTCTAGATTAGTATCTAAATCTGTATGTTGACTAAAGGTTCTTCTTATATTAGGGATATCTGAATTGGAGTGTCTAACCTGTTGTATATTATTTTTATTAGCTCCATATTTATTTGATCTTACTCCTTCAAAATGAACTACTATACTACCATATTCTAGTTCTACTATTTTTGAAGCATTACTTTGTTGAAGGTTTCTTGACTGTAACTGAGGAATTATAGTAAATGTTTGTGGAATAGTGATTTCATCCCACTTTAGAGTTTTAGGAATATAAACAGATGCTTTTGTTGAATCTTCTTCAAATATCACTGTTTCTTCTGTATTTATTTGTTCTAGTTTTAATTTTGGATCTATTATTGTTTTTAATAGTTTAAAACATACTTTATATAAAACTACAAAACTACGACTTCTAGAATCAATTTTATGTTGATCAATTTGAATATCCATAATTAAAGAATCAAGAATTAACTCATAATGCAAAATAGCTAAGAAATTAGGTACACAGTTGAATGATATTGAACCATCACATAAATTAGTTTGAATTAAAGCAAGTACTGAATCCTGATAATCTGTTAATCTTTTATCTCTTAATGCCATAAATATAAGATTATTAATACATATTCTATGTAGAGGAGTTACTACTACTTTTATTAATCCATAATGAATATATTTGAATCCCTGATTTTTATATTTTTCAATTGCATTTATAAAATAGTATAAGATATAAAATTAAATCGATATAAAATAGTATAAGATATAAAATTAATATAAAAAATTTTACCTTTTAAAAAGAAAGAAGAACAAGAAGTGAATAAAACTCAAATTTTTATTGCTTTTGATGGCTTCTAAAACATGCGATCCTCAATCCCTTGAGTTCTTCATATTTATAGTCTTTAAGTAAACTATTCTATTACATAAAATTTGAATAAAATTTGAAATCCATCTTCTTTATTTGAGTGGATGTCTTAATCTTCACTTTATTTGAGTGGATGTCTTAATCTTCACATTGCAATATTTTTGAGTGGATGTCTTCACATGGGTTTGGGTCCCCCATCTTCGTTTTGACTATTTTTCTTGAATGCTTGAGTGCGGTAGAACCAATAAGCCTGCTTAGTTTTGTGAGTGTAATATGTCCACCAAGATGGAATATGCTGTCCTGCTTTTTTAGTTCCATCTTCTAGCAAATCTTGATGAATACTATGATGAATGACCTTTGGATTAGATCCTCCTAACTCTCTTTGGTGAAGAAGAGTTGTAATGTTTTTTGAATTATATTTAATCTTATCATCCATGCTGAATTTTTGATCAAAGAAAACCTGCAAGTTAAATTATATTATGAATTAATCTTCAAACGGATCTTGAGCACAATGTCCTCCGAACATATCTTGAGGAGATGGGCTTGGAGTGGAATCTATGGACATTTGTGGCTGTTGTTGATTGCGTCTTTTTTGATATTCCATAAATTGAAAAAATTGTTTCATATCTTCTTCTGAGAAATTTCCTTTTTGAATTGTTGCTGCTGAATTTGTTGGAGTCTTCTGTTGAGTAACCTTTTGTGGTGGTCCAGTTGGAGTGGTTGGATTAGTAGTGGGATTAATCCATGTCCTTTCGCCAGTAGTCATAAGAGTGGCCACTGCCTTTTGACAACATAACTATTTTTTGTATGTATCCCACCATTTACA
The DNA here is from genome assembly GCA_016586305.1 of Ophiorrhiza pumila. NCBI lineage: Eukaryota > Viridiplantae > Streptophyta > Magnoliopsida > Gentianales > Rubiaceae > Ophiorrhiza > Ophiorrhiza pumila. The sequence goes on along the minus strand of BLIW01000007.1, from coordinate 20,931,332 downwards.
TTTGAATTGTCTAATCAGTGACATAGGCCTTGGCGTTGGTCTGATTTGTACAATTTGAAAATTCCAACACCATATCCATGGCACTCTAAGAGACACATGCCATTGAATTTCTTTACTATATTCTTTCATTTTGCTATTATTGTTCCGATATTGTAAACCTTGTTGTGCTTCCATTGGCATAATATCTGGTTGGCATCCATGAGTATCCCACCAGTCGTAGAACCATAATGGGAATTTAACTTTGCTATCTTTGTGAAATTGAAAAAACCAAGAATGGTCAAAAGACCTTAAATAAAAAGCTTTCTTCCATGCCTGTTTATAATCTTCATAAGAATATCCTTGAGGTTGAAATGGTATAGAAAATGGAATTTTGTTAAAAATATTTGGCCAATCTTCTACATCTAATACTTGTTTTATCACACATTTTGAATAAGCTATTTTTTGCGTTCCTTCTTCATGAATATGAGTGATTTCAACAGATTCTGAATCTACTAAAATAAATTCATAAAACATTTGAGTTTTTAATAAATCATCTGAAAACCATAGCATATCATTTCGAAATAATTGTTGAGTGTAATTATTTAAATCAGTAACTGGAATATTAGTAGTAAACTCTGTTAAACATAAATATTCAAAAGGTTTTTTTAATTGATACGATGATTTTCCTGAATCAATATTTGGAGTAGGTGTTATTGGAAGTGGGGTTATTGCTACTGGTGTTTGAGATGAACTAGACACTTTATTCCTTAATTGTGCAAAAGGTGTTTGAGTTACTTGAGTATATGTGAGTGGAAGTAATGGAAATTCTTCTAGACTTGTAAACTTATTGGAAGTTTGAATAACCGGGGATAAAGGTCTTGGAGTATTCACCTTTGACATATAATCTGCTGCTGTCTGTTTTTTGTAATTTTTGAATGAAGATGATGACTCTCCTTTGTTTGCCATTGATTTTTCCTGTAAAAAATAATTATATAAAGGCTATTTCTTACCTAAAGTTTTCTATTCTTTTCCATATTGCTTTATTTACTTCTGGGATTCTTGTGGACTTATAAGTATAATATGATACTAGCATATTGTAATAATACATTTGATGCAAAAATACTTGATGTTTTACTGACAGTGGATTACTATTATATATATGATAAATGTTTGGAAATTCTGGATCTTGAATAACATGTTCTTTTAGTGAATAAATTTTTTGTATTTTCTTTTTAGTTTGAGGGTGATTAATATAATCTTTTATCCATAACCAATCTTCATTTCTCGAAAGGTATGACATTCTTTTGTTTACCTGTAAGAAATTCACGAGTTAAAAAATCAGGTAATGAATTATCTTCTCCTTTTATATATTCTATATCAAAATCAAAAACTGATAAAATACCTTGCCATCTAGCAAATATTTGTTTAGATACTAAGTTTTCTATTATCTTTTGAATTATATCTTTAGCAGATTTTACAATCTACCTTAATAAAAACTTTTTATTTAACAAATCATCTTGAAATTTAGATTACTTAAAACTATGCTAACATCTCTTTTTAATTGTTGAATAATTTTTTGAGATCCTGATCCATTACTTTAGACATATATCTTATTAATTGAATTTTATTTTTATCCTTTGCTTTAAAATTCCTCCATATCCTATTTCTGATGCATCGGTTTCTACTATCATGAATGCTTCTGGATGTGGGAAATACCTAAACATGGTAATGACTTAATTTTTTTTTTGCTCTATTAAACTATTTGAGTAATGTCAAGTGTTGACCCACGGAGGGTGAGTTCCTTTTTTAATCTTTTCATATAATGGTGACATCTGGCAGGCACAACGTTCTTCAAATGTAGGAAAAAAATCTGCCAACATAATTAAGACATCCTCAAAAATCTTTGTATTGATTTTTGTCTTTAATTTCATCTGGAAATTTACCTACCAAATTCAAGTGCTCTATTGAATAGTCTAATAGTTCTTTATTAATATCATGTCCTACACAGAATCTGATTTGAGTTTGAAATAGTTTCATTTTTTGGTGCTGATATTACTAATCCATTTTGTACTACTAGTTTAAAAAATTATATTTAGATGTTTAAAATGTTCACTCTATGTTCTGGAATATATTAATATATCATCTATATAAACTACATGAATGTATATGTAGAAATTAGTCATTCATTATATTTTGAAATTCTGATGGTTGCATTTTTTAATCCAATGGCATTTACATTCCATTCATAGCTCCGAATGGTTAATGTAAATGCTGTTTTGTACCTGTATCTTTTTCATCTATTTGAATTTGCCATATACCTGATTTTAAATCAAATTTGAATATACTTTTGCATTAAATAGTCTATTAATATAATCTTTTTTGTTAGGAATAGGATATCTTTATCCATTTTAATACTTTATTTAACGGTTTATAATTTATTACTAATCTTGGAACTCCTCTTTCTTTTTCTGCTTGATTATTGACATAAAATGCTGAACAACTCCATGGAGATTTAGAAGGTCTAATTAATTTTTTATCTAATAATGATTTTATTTCTATTTTACAATGTGCTAATAATTCAGAATTCATTTGTATTGGCCTAGCCTTGGTTGGAATATTTCTTTCATTGAAGTCTTCTTCATATGGTAATTGAATTATATGGGTTTTTCTTGACCAAAATGCAGATGGATGATCTGCACACATTGTTTCTTTGAACTTTTCTTCTAATTGTATAATTTTGTTTTTGATCTCCACTTTATTTAATTGAAAGTCTATTTGTTTATATGTAATCTCTTCTTTTATATAGTTTATTTGATTTTCTTTTTGTTTAACTTGACAAAATATACTATTAGTTTGTAATAAATTTAACTCTCTTTGTCTTACTGGAGTAATAAATTGAAATAATATTTTATTGCCCATTATGTTTACTTGTAAACCTTCTGTTGTCTTTTTGAATGGGGTAATTTGATATAAAAAAGGGTTTCCTAAAATAACATCTTGAGTTAAATCTTCTACTATAATAAATGTATGCTTAAAACAATAATTATTATTACATATAAATCCATTTTTTAATTTATATTTAACTTTTAATGGATTTCCATTTGCGGTTTGTAATTTATGATTTGTTTTTTAATAATATTTTATTGGTATAATTCCATTTTTAATACAACTTTGATCTGCTCCACTATCTATCATGGCTATACTAGTTGTATGATAATCTTGAATTCCTATAGTAACAAATACATGCCATTTTTCTATATTAATTTTTTCAATTACATTTAAATATTCTTCATTGTTTGATTCTCCTGGAATTTGAATTCCTTTACTAATTTTACTACTTTCTGGGATATCTTCTTTCTGATTTTGTTCATTTAGACTTATTTTAGCTTGGAATTCTAATTCACTTAACTGCAGAGTTTTAATATCTTTTTTAATTTCTCTAATTTCTAATTTTAATTCTTGAATTTGTTGCTGTATGAAATTTGTATTAGAATTGGAAACTATTCCTTGAGGTTTTTGTTCTGAGTATTTGTTATATAATTTTGTAATATTAAATGGTTCTAAAAATTCAGGTTTTTTATCTTCTTTTAATATTAAATCTTTTAATCTTATTAAATATTGTCTTTGCTCTTCCGGGTTTTCTATTTTACTAATAAGTTCAAATAATAAATCTTTATTAGTTTTTTCATCTGATATCATATTAATACAATGACATGGTGAAGATTTATCTGAATATTCTTCTTCACTATCTGTATAAATTTCATTATTGTTTTCTTCACTTTCTTCTGTGTCACTATTAATCATAATTTTCATTATTTTTAATCGTAATTCTTTATCTTCCTCTTTATCAAAAATTTCATTTATTCTTTTTTGAGTTTTACAATTTGTTGCTATATGACCTGGTTTTCCACATTTATAACAAATTAATTTTTTCTTTCTATACTTCTTTTTCTTAAAATCTCTTGTCTGATTGAAATTATTAGAATATTGTTGATATTTTTTACTTCTTCTTTTATATGGTTTATATGGATATGTAATTCTTTTATTAGTTCTAGAAGGGGCTTTTATTCCTGTTATTCCAAATGCATCACAGAATGAACCTATTTCATTTCTCTCTGAGCCATATTTTGATTGTAATTTTAATTCTTGACAAAGTTTTAATCCTTCTGATTTAATAAATGATATTAATTGACCATAACTCCAATCATAAAAATTAATATCTTCTTTTCCTGTTGTTGTTTTTATAGCATTAAATATTCTATATGAAAATAAAGTAGGTAATCCTGAAATGAATTTTTCTTTCCAAAATGGTTGATTACAATCATCTCTTTTAAATACATAAGTTAAAAACATATCCTTATACCATCTAAAATCTGTTAATGTTGGACATCTTAAATTAGTCAGAAATATTTGAGAACTTTTTGATTCATAAGATGGATTTCCTATAAAATGATGAGCTAAAGCATATATTAAATATTCTGGTGCATCTGATATTTTAATTTTCTTTGGATTTCCTTGAGCATCTCTTACTATATTTCCATTAACATCTAGTTCGTCTTCTTCAATTGTATGTTCTATTGCTTCATTTCGTTGATCTTTTGTTATCATATTATCCCATCAATTTTTTAATTGTCCTGAGAATCCTGCAGTAAAGGCTACAGCTATATCTTTTGGTTTATACCCTTCTTGTCTATAAGCTACTCTAGCCATTCCCATTTCTTGTAGTAATCTTAATATTTCATATTCTGATCTACCATCTATATTCCATTCATAAACTGCTCTACCATCATATTGACTAGATGTAAATTTTGCTCTTTCTTCAATTTGTATATTGGAGGTGTTAGTTTGGATAAAACTTTTTTCGTTGATATGGTGCGTAAGAATTTTTCTGTAATTATAATTTTTTCTTCTATATAGTTTTCTAATTCTATATATTATCATCTTGCAGTTCATCTTCAATTTCTTCTATTATATCTTTAATTTCATTGAATCACTACTGCTACTATCATCTGTTTGTATTAAATTATTTTGTTCAATATTTTGTATATTATCTGTAGATTCTGTACTAGTACTAGGTTTTGTTTCTTGTAACTTTTTAATATTTTATTAATTGTATCATTATCTCTTTGTGGGAGTTGAATATCCATTTATTTGAAAATGAGGTTTAGATATTTCATTTGAAAAATTTATATTTTTAAATGGATTATTTATAATATTTGTTGAAATATTTAATTTTTTTCTTTTTAATAGAGTCTTGAATTTTTTATTTTCTTTAGGTATATTATCTATTTTGTTGAGACTATTTCTAATGATGTGCTACTGTTGATAGTATTTTGATTCTGATAATTTAACTGCCTGATATAACTTTTTAATATCTTCTAATTCTACTCGGCCTTTATCTGTTCGAGCTTCTCTAATGGGGTTGCCTACTATTTCTCCTTTAGGTGTATTAATACTATATTTAGTAGAGGTGGATGTACCGAAGTAACTATCTCTCCTCCTAATTAAATTCCATTTTTTATAATAAGGATGTTTGAACATTTATTTGACGGGTTATATATACATTTGTAATATTTCTTTTTTGTGTGATAAATTCTAGCCAAGAAAAGAATGGATAATTAAAATTTTCTTCTATATAATTCCTGTTTCCATTGGTCTTGAAGATTTTCTTGAAATGTTTTATCTAAAGAGTTATACCAATTTCTTTTTTTCATTATTAAATTTCATCATTAAATAATTCTTCTAAATAACTAATTTAGGTTTAAATTCATCAATTATAACATTAATAGATTCGGGTTTCATTTCTGAATAAGATGGTGAATTTCTCATGAATTAGTATTAATTATTTCTGGTAATGGTGATTTATAATGAATTCTTTGACTACCTGTAATTGGTATTGAATATATTTCAGGGTTTTGTATCTAAATTAGTATGTTGACTAAAGGTTCTTCTTAATGTAGGTATATCTGATATTGAATGTCTTTCAGCGTTGAATTAATCGTTTATTAGCTCCCATAATTATTAGATCTTAATTCATCAAAGTGTATTATGATACTTCCATCATCTTGTTTTAATTATCTTTGAGGTATTACTTTGTTGTATTTCTTGATTGAATTTGAGGAATTATTGTAAAAGTTTGTGGAATTGTGATTTCATCCCACTTTAAAGTTTTGGAATATATACTGATGATTTAGTAGAATCTTCTCAAATATTACGGTTTCTTCATTATTTGTTTGTTCTAATTTTAACCTTGGATCTATTAAAGTTTTTAACAATTTAAAACAATACTTTATATTGAATTACAAAACTACGACTTCTAGTATCAATTTTATGTTGATCTATCTGTATATCCATAACTAATGAATCAAGAATAATTCATCATCCAAACTAACTAAAAAATTAGGTACACAATTGAATGATATTGAACCATCACATATATTAGTTTGAATTAAAGCAAGTATTGAATCTTGATAGTCTATTAATCTTCTAATCTCTTAAGCTATAAATATAGGATTATTAATACCTATTCTATGCATAGGTTTAATTAATACTTTTATTATTCCATAATGAATATATTTAAATCCTTGACCTTTATATCTATTAATTGCAATATTAGACAATAATTTTATAGTTTTTGAAATTTCTTTAAATGTTAAATCTTGTTCATGTATTTTAACTGAGTAAGAATTATTAAAACTTAAATTACCTATATGATAAACAGAACTTAAAGTTTTTGAGTTTATATCAAACTGTATTTCATGACTTTGATTAATATTATCTACATCTGCTAAATTAGTATTATTGCCAAAATTAAACAATTTCTTAAAAGTATTTAAATTCATAACTTTTAAAACGTACCTTAGTTGCTTAATGCAACACAAAGAATGCAGAATGTATGGGGAACACAGGAGTGCCTAACCGGGAACACCTTAGGCTGACGCTGTTGTGGCTTACCAACGGATTCACAAGGCTGCTCAACCGCTTACCAAACCTTACAATTCTTTATTCTAAATGTTGATTAAATAACTTAAGTAGTATTGTTAAAAGCTTAGAGTTTAAATATTTAAAAGAGATTGAATGAATGATGGCTCTGATACCAAAGTTTTTATTCCTGTTATTAATCAACATTTATAGCATTAAATATTCTATATGAAAATAAAGTAGGTAATCCTGAAATGAATTTTTCTTTCCAAAATGGTTGATTACAATCATCTCTTTTAAATACATAAGTTAAAAACATATCCTTATACCATCTAAAATCTGTTAATGTTGGACATCTTAAATTAGTCAGAAATATTTGAGAACTTTTTGATTCATAAGATGGATTTCCTATAAAATGATGAGCTAAAGCATATATTAAATATTCTGGTGCATCTGATATTTTAATTTTCTTTGGATTTCCTTGAGCATCTCTTACTATATTTCCATTAACATCTAGTTCGTCTTCTTCAATTGTATGTTCTATTACTTCATTTCGTTGATCTTTTGTTATCATATTATCCCACCAATTTTTTAATTGTCCTGAGAATCCTGCAGTAAAGGCTACAGCTATATCTTTTGGTTTATACCCTTCTTGTCTATAAGCTACTCTAGCTATTCCCATTTCTTGTAGTAATCTTAATATTTCATATTCTGATCTACCATCTATATTCCATTCATAAACTGCTCTACCATCATATTGACTAGATGTAAATTTTGCTCTTTCTTCAATTTGTATATCTGGAGGTGTTAGTTTTGGATAATAATTTTTTCGTTGATATGGTGCGTAAGAATTTTTTCTGTAATTATAATTTTTTCTTCTATATTGTTTTCTAATTCTATTTATATTATCATCTTGCAGTTCATCTTCAATTTCTTCTATTATATCTTTAATTTCATTTGAATCACTACTGCTACTATCATCTGTTTGTATTAAATTATTTTGTTCAATATTTTGTATATTATCTGTAGATTCTGTACTATCATATTGACTAATAGCAAAATTTAGAGCTAGTTAATATGATGGTAGAGCTGTTTATGAATGGAATATAGATGGAAAATCAGAATATGAAATACTAAGATTACTTCAAGAATTGAGAATGGCAAAAGTTGCATATAAACAACAAAGATATGATGAACAACATATTGCTGCAGGATTCCTAGCCGGATTTTCAGGACAATTAAAAAATTGGTGGGATAATTTAATTACTGAACAAGATAAGAAAGATATATTAAATCATACTACTGAAGAAGATGAATTAGATGTAAATGGGCATGTAGTCAAAGATGAACAAGGAAATGTTAAAAAGAAAAAGTAGCAGATTATGCAGATTTTTAATATATGTCATGACAAGAAGGATTTCCTAAACAATGAATTGTCATAATTTGGAAGTTGAATATTTTTGGTGGACCTTTCTCTATTCTTGCTTCTCTGAATGGTGTTGCTATTATTTATCCTGAATTTTTTTGAATTTTTATATTTAATAAAGGTGGATGTACTGAACTTGGTATTTCTCCTCCTACTATATTCCATTTCTTATATAATGAGGTTTGTACATTTATACTTTGTGTATTGTATATTTCCATATCTCCTATACGCTGTAATTCATATTCTAACCAGGAAAAAAACGGAATATTAAATATCTTAATTAACAATATTTCTTTCCATTTACTTTGTAGCTTATTTTGAAATTCTTTATGGTATATTCTTTTTAATATATTTTTCCTCATCGTTAAATTCTTCATCTAAATATTCATAATTTGGTACAAATTCTTTATTAATGACATTTATAAGAGTCTCTATATAATGAATCTGGTTTCATTTCAGATTTTCTTGGTGATTGATTGAATGATTATGCATTTATGATTTCAGATAAAGGTGCTTTATAATGAATTCTTTGACTTCCCGTAATAGGTATTGAATAAATTCTAGATTTAGTATCTAAATCTGTATGTTGACTAAAGGTTCTTCTTATATTAGGCGATATCTGAATTGGAGTGTCTAAACCTGTTGTATATTATTTTTATTAGCTCCATATTTTATTTGATCTTACTCCTTCAAAATGAACTACTATACTACCATATTCTAGTTCTACTATTTTTGAAGCATTACTTTGTTGAAGGTTTCTTGACTGTAACTGAGGAATTATAGTAAATGTTTGTAGAATAGTGATTTCATCCCACTTTAGAGTTTTAGGAATATAAACAGATGCTTTTGTTGAATCTTCTTCAAATATCACTGTTTCTTCTGTATTTATTTGTTCTAGTTTTAATTTTGGATCTATTATTGTTTTTAATAGTTTAAAACATACTTTATATAAAACTACAAAACTACGACTTCTAGAATCACTTTTATGTTGATCAATTTGAATATCCATAATTAAAGAATCAAGAATTAACTCATAATGCAAAATAGCTAAGAAATTAGGTACACAGTTGAATGATATTGAACCATCACATAAATTAGTTTGAATTAAAGCAAGTACTGAATCCTGATAATCTGTTAATCTTTTATCTCTTAATGCCATAAATATAAGATTATTAATACATATTCTATGTAGAGGAGTTACTACTACTTTTATTAATCCATAATGAATATATTTGAATCCCTGATTTTTATATTTTTCAATTGCATTGCTAGACATTAATCTTATAGTCTTTGAAGTTTCTCTGAAGGTTAAATCTTGTTCATGAATTTTAACAGCATATGAATTATTAAAACTTAAATTTCCTATATGATAAACAGAACTTAGTGTTTTTGAATTTATATCAAATTGTATTTCACAACTTTGATTAATATTATCTATGTCTATTAAATTAGTATTATTACATATATTAAACAACTTCTTTAAATAATTTAAATTCATAACTTTAAAATGTACTGAATTGCTTAACGCAACTTATAGAATGCAGAGTGTATGGGGAACACGGGAGTGCCTAACCGGGAACACCTTAAGCTGACCAAGCAGTGGCTTACCAACGGACTTACAAGGCTTCTTCTGCTTACCAAACCTTACAGATCCTTATTCTATTAGTTGATTAAGTAATTTAAGTAAATTTAAAAGTTTAGAGTTTAAATAACTTGAAGAAATTGAATAATATCGCTTTGATACCAAATAGTAGCAAACAAAAAGATAAAGAATTTTTATTTGATATAATGTTATTGAATGTTTTTTCAGCAATAAAATTTCTGTCTTTACAAACCCATTTTATCTCTCTTTCTTTCAGTTATCAAAGTTATCATTTTTCCCGGCTTTTAATTCAAAGTTATCAATTTTGTCAGCTTTTAATTCAAAGGTACTATTCTTTATTCAATCTTTGTTCTTAGTTCTGAATTTATATTATTTTATTCCTGGGTATGTTTTGGTATCAGAGCCTTTTTACTAAAGAGATTTATAAAGAATTTGCATAATAAAATTACTACATCCATACTTAAGAAAATATATAGTCTGAGAGTGTAAGGTCTGAGAAAACATAATGTAAGAAAACATTAATAACATTATTAGTATCTGGTTTCATTTGAGATATTCAAAGGTACTATTCGTTATTAATTTTCTCAGCTTTTAATTCAAAGGTACTATTCTTTATCAAATTTCTCTGCTTACATTCAATAAGTGTAAAACTATTAAAATTTTCATCTAAATATTCATAATTACGTTTAAATAATTTATTAATAACATCAATAATATCTGCTTTCATTTGTGAATAAGTTGGTGAGTCTATTGGTGAGTCATTATTTACTATTTCTGGTACTGGTGACTTATAATAAATTCATTGACTATTTCTGATTGGAATATCTGAGTATAACTCTGGATTATTATTAAGATTAGTGTTTTGACTAAAACTTCTTTTAAGATTTGGAATATCTGAAGTTGAATATCTTGAATTTTGAGTTTCTGGATAAAATCTTATTGATTCGATTCTATTTGAACCATACCTGTTTGACCCTACATTACTAAAATGTATTACAATACTACCATCTTCTACTTTTTCGATTTGAGTTGGATTATTTTGTTGTAAATTTCTTGGCCCTTCTGGGGTTGGTAATCTAAATGTTTTAGAGATAGTAATTTCTTGCTATTTTAGTGTTTTTGGTATACAGATTGAAGACTTAGTTGCATCTTCTTCAAATAATACGGTTTCTTCTTGTTCAGTTTGTTCTAATTTGAGTTGAGGGTCAATTAGTGTTTTTAGTAACTTAAAACATACTTTATATAGGATTGCAAAACTTCTACTCATATAACTAATTTTGTTTTGATCTATTTAAATATCCATAATTAATGAATTTAAAATCAATTCATCATATAAACTAATAATAAAATTAGGAACACAATTCATATTGAATCATCGCATATATTGGTTTGAATTAAAGCTAATAGTGAATCATGATAATTAATTAATCTATTGTTTCTAAGTGCGATAAATATTGGGTTATCTATTCCTATTCTATGCATGGGTTTAACCAAGACTTTAACTAATCCATAATGAATATATCTAAATCGTTGTTGTCTATATTTGTTAATTGCTATACTAGATAATAACTTAATTATTCTTGAAGTTTCTCTAAAATTAATATCTTGTTCATGTAATTTAACAGCATATGAATTACTGAAATTTAATCTTCCTATATGATATATAGAATTGAGTGTATTAATACAATATCAAATTGAATTTCATGACTTTGTCCTATTTCGTTATCTTCTTGAGTAGATGTAGTACTAGAACTAATTTTACTAAACAACTTTTTAAAAATATCAATAATTACAAAACTTACCTCCTCTTCTTAGTGCAACATGCAGTATGATGATGCATGGGGAATACAAGAGTACCTAACTGGGAACACCCTAATCCAGAAAGGCTTACCAATAGACTTACGGGCTTCTCTATTGCTTGTCAAACCGTACGCTTCTCAAACTGAATGTCTTCCTAAGTATGGATGTAGTGTTGTGCTTATGAAGATTATTTATGAAAGCTTGTAGTAACTTGGCTCTGATACCAAGTTATGGGATAAATGAACGAGGGATTAGATTTGGTGAATTATCCGTTAAACAATTTGTTAATTGTTTATTAAGAGAGTTAGTTTAACTTTCTTTACGTTCTTGTCAAAGAACAAGCCCAATATTTTTCAATTCAAGCAAGTCTTGTTTTGATTAGTTTGGTGTTAAAATAGGATATAAAGACAAGTTCTTTAGGGTCTATTATTCCATTGTCATAGCAAATGTTTTAGTTAGCAGGTTCAGTTAAGGTATTTATTTCATCGATTCTTTGTTTTCAATTATTTTTTTAATTCTTAGAAATGATCATTGCATAAAATATATTTTGTGTAGTTATACGTACCTTGTATGTTATTAATTAGTATCAGAGAATAATTTCTTTGAATCAAATTACATTTTTGATATTTCGGAAATCAATTCTTGAATTTCTTTATGTTTCATGATGTTTCTTGATTTGAGAGCAAACACTGAGAGAGTGGACTTTGGTTCAATTATTGTTCCCTAACCATTGGTTTGCAGACAAAATTAATCATTATGAGAAAAAAAAGTCAGTTTGAGTTAAAAGCACTCTTTCAAGCTATAGAGTCAACACAACATTAGCTCAAGGCTAGATAAATTTGAGTCAAGATCCAAAACTAGAACTCCAATACAATACACCTTTGGAGACAAAGAAATGAGACAAAAGGAGTCCAACAAGTTATTTTGTCTTATATGTTTTAGACATGGTCATAAAGCTTTTTCATTTATGAGCAAGAAAACAAGTGAATAAAAATAAGAGAAAACCATGAACTATGATGTTTTGACTACAAATCATGTTGTTGAAATTGCTGCTCGAGTACCAAATGTAATAATTAGTAAGTGTGAGAAGAAGATTAAAGAGAGTGAGTCAAATGTGATAAAAATCTTGAACAAAAACATGCTGAAATTGAGCTACAAAAGTAAGATAAGAGTAAGCCAAAGAGTGATAAACATTACAACAAATACTAGTTTTAGTAATGAAAATCTTAGTGATGGCAATAGATTTTGTGTCTGAAAACTATATTTAGTTACTAGAAGAAATGTCGTCACTGTTACAATCTTAATTGAGAATTATAAGTAACAAAAACAAAAATGTCGTCCCTATGACATAACAAAAGTACTGGGCGCTAACCATTCGCCCGTTTTAAGAATAATATATTTCGATGACATAAAGTCGTTGAAGATAATAAAATTTTTAGTGGATCACTACTAATGTTTGGCGAGAAAATTTGCACGGAGTCTAGTAACAATAATATTAGTTATGACATATTGTCGTCCAAAAAATAAAAAAATATCATTGGTTGCATTTTATTTTTTCAAAATAGCTAATGGTTTAATCAAAATAGTTAATGATTGACTCTTTTTGTTGTAATTGTAAAGTTTAATACACATTTTAATAATTTGTTTTTATTTAAGTTAAAATAATTAAATCATTTAAAAATTTTAATTTACAATTGAATTTATATTTCTATATTGTTCAATATATACAAAGTATAATATCTGTTCAATCAAAATGGCATGATAAATTGAGTAATGTACTATAATAAAATCTATTTAGTAATAAAAAATTTTAAAGATATAATTTGCAGTTTACTTTTTGATGATATCATATTTAATACAAAATACCTATTAATACACACTTATTTTATTTTCATTAATTAAATTTTGTTTTACAAAATTCTAAAAATCTAGGATCACTCATCTCTTGGTTAAAGTATAATAATTGTAAAGTAATTTTAGTAATATTTATACTTTTAATCCATAATTTTAATAAAACTATGTCGTCTTAAATATTAGATAGAATAAGATTGGATAATATTGGACAGAGAATATGATCAATCTAGAACCCAAATTTCTTCTCTATGGATGAATTGGTGATTATCTTAGCTCGAATTTTTCTAAACCACATGGACTACCTTGTAATTTGATAAAAAATTGAAGGTTAGTAAATGTTATTGACAACTATAAGGTAGTCATCTTTTTATTTTTTTACACCCACACACCATCACATAAGATAGTCATTTGGTTTTTCGTTTTCCGTTTTGTCACCACTTTCATTAGTCAAAATAAATAGACATTTAATTCAGAGGTTTCATGATGGTTTCATAAAACTACAAATTTCTATTAGCAGTTTTCACAAATCTCATGAATAGTTTATGTAATTAACCCAAATGAAAAAAGCTTTTAGACTTGTTTTGACCTTTTAAGAGAACAAATATTTTGAGACTACAAAAAACACAAACATGACAAAGGAAATAAAGCATTACTTAGGAAAGTAATGAGACATAATTTGAGTATATTGAATGACAATAATATGTTTTACCAAAAAAAAAGTCCAAAACAATGACACAATACAGCATGTTTGGTCACTCAACCAAACCCTTTGAACATCTAGTCTGACTACAATAAACCTAACCAATTTGATTATACTTAAATCATGGCATATTCTTGGCATAAACTTTTACACATGCAAAATCTAAATATCCCACACAAAGCATTCTAAATAATTTAATATCACAAATTCTCAAATTCAAAACTCAATCTCTCTCCCATTTCATCATATATAATACCTTGAATAAAGAACATATTCCAATGCAAAAAAAATTCTATTATATCTCTATATATAATCAATCAATTTTAGAAGGATAAAATAGAAAAAAAAAAAAACACATAAACCAAGGGGATCTACCATCATTGTGTAAATATCGACAAATTGGGTTACTGTATACCCAAATTGGGTTAAAAGAACATCTTTTTGTTGCCACTTTTTGCAAAGCATTGTTTTTAGGATAACAAAGCCAACTGTCCCTGGCAAATCAACATGAGAAAAACTAATCCAAGAAGTATTATTATAATCCAGGGATGCTCAAACTTGAGGACTTCTCAAGCTGAAGCATTCATCCTAGGATTATTAATCCTTGAACCAAATAAGCGATCAGGGTTCTCCAAAATTCCAAAAATTATATTATTTTAAGTAAGAAAACGAAACTTTTGTATTAAACTCTTAAAAAATTTAGAATTTTACTTTTAAACATTAAAAAAATAACTTTTACAGATAATACTATACAACTTAGTCCAAAAGCATAGCCCCTGAATTCGTAAATAATGGGCTAACATATGAAGAATGAAAATACAGACATACCTGGTTTTGGAAAATTGGATTATTGTATAAGGACAAAAACAGATGCAACAATCCAGCATGAACCATGACTGTTTCTTTGCCTTCTCTATGCAAGGCTGAAAATATCCGGTTACCGGAGCTCTCGATCGGCACCAAATATGTGTAATTGGGATCCAACCCGGCAAGGATTTGAATCCCAGAAAAGGATACATAGCATACATCTCCAATTTGTTTGATAAGATAGCTTTGTGGAGCTGAAGAATTGGCTTCACCACAGAGCTTCCATGACTCCTCCAGTAAAGGTGTGGAAGCTAAGAGTGTTGCTAACATCTCACTGGACTCAAACCTGCGATAATTAAAGTATTTGGAGAGTAAAGTAAATGATTAGGAATTTACAGTAGAAAATTCTAAGTCAATTTGGGGTGTTGGAATATTTGGATCATTGGATGTTGCTTCTTTTGCTTTGTGTTTTGCTTTGTTTTGGAGTACTTACGATGAAACTTCTTCTTTGATATAACTAATAAGACTTTTTGTGGAAATTTTGGAGAAAGTGTGGGGAATATGAAAGTGAACTTAGGATCGGAATTCTTTGGAATTTGGAAAATGAATCAAGTGTCGTATGTTTACTGGATCCATTCCACTTTTAGATGTGCAGATTGTTAAAAAAATAATAAATTAAGTGCAAAATGTAAAGTGGAAAGATTTTTTTTTAGGTGGCCACTTGGCAACATAAAGTGGTTGTAAAGTGGGAAGAATGATTGATTGTATTGTAACTTCTTGATTGTAAGTCACTTTTTTTACGAAGAGAAATGAGAGAATTACAAAATATATATATATATATATATATTAAATTTTTTTATCTCTCATATTTAAAATAATTACATTAAAATTTTTATTAAATTTATTCTTCAACTCATTTTGTTTGATTTTTAACGAAAAACATGCATGTGTACAATGTTTAACAATATCACATTTATATTTTTTTTTGTTAAAAAAATAGATGGACCAATATAGTATGAATTTATAATATGAGTGATGAAATTACTTCATTCTAAATGTAACTAACAGAAAAAGTTTTTCAAGAAAATATTTTTGGACATTTTTTGCAATTTTTTAAGTGCAAAATACAATTTTGGTTTCTAAAATTTTAAACAATGCATTTTTTGGTACTTAATAATTTCGGACGATCCAATCTAATCCCTATCATTT
Organism: Ophiorrhiza pumila; assembly: GCA_016586305.1. Lineage (NCBI taxonomy): Eukaryota > Viridiplantae > Streptophyta > Magnoliopsida > Gentianales > Rubiaceae > Ophiorrhiza > Ophiorrhiza pumila. The sequence goes on along the minus strand of BLIW01000007.1, from coordinate 20,915,033 downwards.
CAATTTGTGACAAATATAAGCTAATTCAAAGATTTTCTTTGTTGATTAACATAAGTTGTCACATATTTAACACACATCTTTTGGTGGTAAATCTCTTACCTTTTTCTTTAATAGAAAACATAAGTTTTTTTATACAATAAAAAAATCATCACTATTAAAATAATTTTTAACATTGTGGATTAATTCACCATTTAGGAGTTTTGTTTTTATTGTATAAAAAACGTTTTCTATTTTTTTAGGATTAATTACACTTTGTCAACCTATACTTTGTGAGTAGCTACATTTTACCACCCTATACTTCCAAAATATACATTTTGCTACCTCGTAAACTAGTCAACATGTTAGTTAACAAACTTATGTTAGAAACATGTATAAAATGACAAAAACAACCCTTATAAAATATAACAAATCTAAAAAATATTACAATAAAAAAAATGCAAAAGACTTCTAATCTTTGTGTGTGTATGTGTATGTGTATATATTATTATTTATAAATAACTTTTCAATTTCCTATTTAATCAAATAGAAAAAATCATAGGAATAGTAAGATATACCATATTTGACAAGTTGATTTTTCTTTTTATGAATATGTAATAAATGTTCTCAATTTTTAGAAAAAGAGTTTTATATTGGATAATGTCTCACTATCTCTTCAAAATTTTATGTTATTGATATGATTTTTTTTAGATTTTTTTACTTTTTTTTTGCTAAATTATTATAGACTATTAACAACTTTATCTCTTTTTATATTAAGATATTTCAAGTTAGGTAGAGAAGAGAGCAGTTAATAGTAAAAAATAAATTTATTTTTATATTAGTGAAATTAAAGTAAATAAATTTGTTATTCTTATATTAGTGAAAATAAAAATAATATATTCTGCAGATTTTTTATTTATATAAAGTTTTTAACCTTGTATTGAATTATTTTTAAATGAATCTATTGATAAGAGTACATTGTCCAAATAATGGTGAACCACAGTGGGACCAATTTACATTATTAAATTTGCTAATTTTGTAACTTTTATGATGGAAAAGTGAATATTTTGGAAGTATAAGAGGGTAAAGTGTAGCTATCCACAAGTGATAGCATGACAAGTGTAATTAACCACTTTTTTATTAGAGAAAATGATAGAAAGTTTACTACTAATGAACATGTGTTAAATGCATGACAACTTTTAACAATTAACAAAAGAAAATTTGACAAATGTCCTATATTGATGATAATTAAAATAAAATTTTAGGAATCATATTAAGTCTTCTAAAATCACTAAGAACCAAAAGTGTCAAGGTTTAAAATTTTGATAATCAAAATTATTAATTTTCCCTTTGAACAGTTAAGAACTTTTCGGACGGAATAGTCATAGTTCCATCATTTGATGTCAAATAGTAGGAAATAACCAATAGTAAACTATCTCTCACGCGAATAAAGCACAGTAGTTAAAGTCCTTGGATTCGAATTTTTATTTCTTTTCATTGTAAAATTATTATCATTTAAAAGAAAAAAATTATTACAATAATTTCCGAAAAGTTATTTGTAATCAATCTCTTTATACAAAATGAATTGTTTCATTGGTGGCTATATTGTCACTCCACACTTGATTTAATGTATGTTTATGTTTATAGATAAGATTAGCTCTCCTCATTGATATTTAAAACTTTTGATATATTTAACCACAAAATCTAGAATTTTAGAGTAATTTTTGTTATGTAACAATAACAACACATCTGATTTGGAGGTTAGTGGTCAAAACAAAGGTAAACAATCATGTACTTGGATAGGTTCAAACATAGATATTGCATAGAACTCTGGATTGGGAGATAGAAAATCAAACTCTAGAAAGCTTTAGAGTAGAAGTTTTCTTAGTCCATCTTATCATTTACTTATGACTCATGTAATTGAGTAGTACTCCATGTTTATCGCTTACGTTTTGTAACAATGCGTTTGGGTATACCCAACATTCTATTTTGCTCACTATGTATATAAGAATGGTTTTATTAAAACAAATGGTCAAAATGTCATCCCTAGATATATTTTGTATGAACTTTTAAGTCATCCCTTAGTCGTTTCTATATGCCAGTCACTAATTCCAACAAAAACGACATTTGTGATAAGTCAGTTTCATACTGACTTGTAAATGCTAGTTTTAAGTAGTTTTTGTGGTGTTTCAATGCATTATGAGCAAAATCATGTGGTAATTTGTAAGCTTATGCGAGGAATTGTGTGAAGTGTTATTTGATGAAAAAGGGCCAAAGTGTTGCATGGAAATTCAAGTATGTGCATAGAGACACAACATTAGGCATACGCCTTGCGTAACATACGCACACAGTTGTTGCACTACGCATGCATGCACTGCACAACACACCTATACAACTTTATCTCTTTTTATATTAAGATATTTCAAGTTTGGTAGAGAAGAGAGCAGTTAATAGTACAAAATAAATTTATTTTTATATTAGTGAAATTAAAGTAAATAAATTTGTTATTCTTATATTAGTGAAAATAAAAATAATATATTCTGCAGATTGTTTATTTATATAGAGTTTTTAACCTTGTATTGAATTATTTTTAAATGAATCTATTGATAAGAGTACATTGTCTGAATAATGGTGAACCACAGTGGGACCAATTTACATTATTAAATTTGCTAATTTTGTAACTTTTATGATGGAAAAGTGAATATTTTGGAAGTATAGGAGGGTAAAGTGTAGCTATCCATAAGTGATAGCATGACAAGTGTAATTAACCCCTTTTTTATTAGAGAAAATAATAGAAAGTTGACTACTAATGAACATGTGTTAAATGCATGACAACTTTTAACAATTAACAAAAGAAAATTTGACAAATGTCCTATATTAATGATAATTAAAATAAAATTTTAGGAATCATATTAAGTCTTCTAAAATCACTAAGAACCAAAAGTGTCAAGGTTTAAAATTTTGATAATCAAAATTATTAATTTTCCCTTTGAACAGTTAAGAACTTTTCGGACGGAATAGTCATAGTTCCATCATTTGATGTCAAATAGTAGGAAATAACAAATAGTAAACTATCTCTCACGCGAATAAAGCACAGTAGTTAAAGTCCTTGGATTCGAATTTTTATTTCTTTTCATTGTAAAATTATTATCATTTAAAAGAAAAAAATTATTACAATAATTTCCGAAAAGTTATTTGTAATCAATCTCTTTATACAAAATGAATTGTTTCATTGGTGGCTATATTGTCACTCCACACTTGATTTAATATATGTTTATGTTTATAGATAAGATTAGCTCTCCTCATTGATATTTAAAACTTTTGATATATTTAACCACAAAATTTAGAATTTTAGAGTAATTTTTGTTATGTAACAATAACAACACATCTGATTTGGAGGTTAGTGGTCAAAACAAAGGTAAACAATCATGTACTTGGATAGGTTCAAACACAGATATTGCATAGAACTCTGGATTGGGAGATAGAAAATCAAACTCTAGAAAGCTTTAGAGTAGAAGTTTTCTTAGTCCATCTTATCATTTACTTATGACTCATGTAATTGAGTAGTACTCCATGTTTATCGCTTACGTTTTGTAACAATGCGTTTGGGTATACCCAACATTCTATTTTGCTCACTATGTATATAAGAATGGTTTTATTAAAACAAATGGTCAAAATGTCATCCCTAGAAATATTTTGTATTAACTTTTAAGTCATCCCTTAGTCGTTTCTATATGCCAGTCACTAATTCCAACAAAAACGACATTTGTGATAAGTCAGTTTCATACTGACTTGTAAATGCTAGTTTTAAGTAGTTTTTGTGGTGTTTCAATGCATTATGAGCAAAATCATGTGGTAATTTGTAAGCTTATGCGAGGAATTGTGTGAAGTGTTATTTGATGAAAAAGGGCCAAAGTGTTGCATGGAAATTCAAGTATGTGCATGGAGACACAACATTAGGCATACGCCTTGCGTAACATATTCACACACTTGTTGCACTACGCATGCATGCACTGCACAACGCACCTATACTTGTCGCACACACTCAGCTACATGCTCGCACACATTGCTGCACAAGGATAGCATGCATCGCACGCAAGCCTTGCATGGCATGCGTGCTCGTGCTGCCGAGCTTCGGCACACAATTGCCGCATGCATTGCACATATATCGCACAGACCTTGCACGCACCACCGCACATGATCGCACGCAATGCCGCACCGGCTTGCATGCATAGCATGCGAGCTCCTCACAGCACTTGATTTTATTTGGATCAAAGGTAAAAATTATATTGATCAGTATGTTCATATACAGTGTACACCAGGCATACCCGGGTGATTTACATCATTAAAGGCCCAAAATATGAATAATCTTCAATAATTCCCAACGTCACGATGTGCATGATCGCGCGTTGCGAGGTTCCCGATGTCGCGACGTGGCTTACTGCTAATCTCAAAAAATTGACCAAAAAAAGCGACAAAATCAGCATTTTCTACGTCGCGTCGCGAAACGTGCCTCCACATTGCGACGTCCGACATCCGACGTCGTGACGTGGGGGCCAACCAAACTAAAAACAAAGAATCCTAGTTGAAATCACCAACCCAGTGAAGGATAGAGACACTATGGTACAATGGTACGCCTACGTCATGACGTGGAGTATTCGGCATAGCACTTGCTTTCATTTGTGCACATAGGTGCACACATTCACCACGCACCGCACAACACTTGCCCTTATTTGTGCAAGTTCGATCGCACATTCACTACACATCGCACAGCACACATGCAACCACCGCACACATGCACATACTCATGCACACACTAACCGAACACATGCACTCCACCATGCACACACTTGCTGCACACCACTGTACATGATGCACACAGATGCACTCATTTGTGCACATGTACAACGCACACATGCACACAACTCTTGCAGCACTTCGTGCACAACACAGCACATACTTCATGCACACATGCGCCACTAGCACTTACTCTTTATGTGCACACTCAGCACACACTTATGCATAATGTGCACTACACATACACACAACATTTGCACATTTGTACCAACGTCTTTGGGCACAACTTCTACCATGGTTGGTGCACTCTACTCCACACATGGACAAGCATCACCTACATGACATTCGCATGTGGCTACACATTCTTGCTTCACTTTGTGCACACTTTTACTACACTATATGTACTTGACTTTGTGTATACTTTTGGCATATCACATGCATAGTCTTGCTACACTTGGTGTATACTCTTGCAACACTTGTTGCACAATTACACACTACACCAAGGCACACCACATGCACTACTTGAACACACTCAACACACCTCACGCACAACAAATGGAACTGAACATTCACATGCACACATGAATCACTTCCAGTATGCGCATAAGCACATTTGCATCAACCTGTTTTCACAATTGGCATGAAAGTTACATGCCGCCATCGTTTCCTATGATCGCGCCGTGGGTGATACGAACCCAGAAAGCCTATTATTTGGGTGGTCAATAAGCAAGTGGTTCGTGATATTCATTCCATTAATTTGTGATGAATCATATAGTTGGAGGCCTGGAATAAAGTCGAAATCACAGTTCCTAAATGTTCCATGGAAGTTTGTTGCTTCACGACATTTAAGGTGTTGCCACCATGGAAATTACATTGTTGAGGACTTATGCCACAGTTCGGTATTATTGACATATCTCTCTCATATGATCTTCGATTATGCTGATTCAAGAGGCTGTAGAAACATAAGAGAAAGATCTACAACTTTTATGTTTTACACTTTCGCATATTCGAAGAGCATCATGGTGAAATTGGCACGTGAAGATGACGCTGCTTGCTGGACTAGCGGGAATTCCGTTTTTTTTAGTTTTGTTTCCATTTGTTAAGTCTTAGGATTTATTTTTGAGTTGTAATAATTAAGTCCATTAAACATTTACTTATGGGCTTAAGTATTTGTGTTTTTAATTATGGGCTAAGTAATTACTTGATCCAATTATCTTGCATGATAATGGCAAGTAAAGCAAATCCTTTTTGGACAAGGATTTGGTAGTTAGTTGAAGTTTCCTTTTCCAATTTGGAAAGTTGATTAGTTTAGGAAACAAGAAGCCAAAACACGTTTTGCTTCTGTCTAACCTAATCCTTTTACAACTTGGATTAGTTAGTTAGTTAGTTTGTTAAGAAGTCAAGTTGTACTTTGCAACTACTAGGGTTTATTTCCTTTTCCTTCTTGGCATGACCAAAACTCATCCCCTATAAAAAGGAGATGCATGTAACGTTTTTACACAATAAGTTGAATGAAAGAAGTTTTAGCTTTGCTAAATCGAGAATTTACACCTTGTGTAGTTCGAAACCTTGAAGTTCAAGTTTGATCTTCATTGTAGCAAGTTTTCCTTTAGCGTGACCTTTAGGAGACTTCACCCGAGTTCTTTATTTAAAGAACAAGCCAAAATAACTAGTTTAGCTCATGAATTTTCATGTGTTGAATCAAGTTCTTTTGTATTAAAACGTGGGGTTTGATCTACTTCAACACTTGGCGTTTTTCCTTTGAATTCCTTCCGCCCAAAATTCTATTTTGTTGTGTTTGTTCTAACGTTTTTGTGCAGCAACGATCCGAAGGTTGTGGATTTCGTGTGGTCAAGGACATCCATCCAAGGCCATTCGTATCAATTGGTATCAGAGCATAGGTTGTTGCATAAAATTCAGGTTTTACTCGTAGGTAAATTTTCGTTTTTTTTCGGTCAGGGCAATATTTTTTTTGCTCATATCTTATTCGTTTGGAGTCGAAATCGAGTTCCGTTTTTTGCGTTGTGATCCTTGTTTCATCTAGTTACTGGGACAAAGTTTTTTATGTTCAAAAAGTGTCATCCAAAAATCAAAAAAAAATCAGTCTTATTTTAGTCTTTATTTTGTCCCGGGCAAATATCAGATTGACTATAACTTTTTCGTTTTAACTCGGAATTTGATTCTGCTTTTTGCAGTGTGTTCCTTGTTTTAAATACTATTAGGGATGAAATTTGTTTGGTCCATTCCAGCCCAGAAAATATTCGTGAAAAAAACAAAGATTCTTTGAGTTTTCTTTGCAATTTTTTTTTTGTGTCGTCAAGTTTCAATCTTTTGATTGTTCTTGATTCTTTGTGTCTTCTTAAATCATATTCTTGAGTCTAGTCAAATTTTTTTCCAACAAACATATACCTCTATTCATCAATTATGGCTTTTCAAAGTAAAAGGTATCAAAGGGAACTACGATCTATTGCGAAAGATTTAGAGGAGATTATGGTGATGTTTCAAGAAAAAATTCGAATTGAAGAACAGCAGAAAAAAGCCATTGAGGAAAGCACATTGGTAAAACCAACTTCTTTACCTACTCCCAAAGTTCGTGTTGTTAAATGCTTGAGGTGTTTAGGAGTTGGGCATAGTGCAATCCAATGCCCTCATTGGTATGATGAGCCGAAGGATGAACTTCTAGTGGATCTTCAACCATTAAACATGGAGAATGTGTGTGATGAGGTAAAGAATTCATCTTTTCCTTTAAATTGTCTTGGAGATATAGCACCTTTGGAGGTTGATATGGTTCAAATTGATAATGTCATGGCGGATCCAATTCCAGAAGATGTGATAATTCCAATTATTCCAATTGAAGAAACTTCTCAAACATATTTGTTTTCTTTTGATGTATTGAATATTGTAAATATGTGTGAGAATATAATACCCAATGATGAACATATAAAAAGTGAGGTTGTTGTTGTAAGTGGAAAAAGCCTAGAAGTTAATCTTGATGAAAAAGGCAAAGAAGAGATATCAAATCCCGTTGGAGATATTGTTGTATTTGGTTCTTCTTGTTGTCTAACAGATCATGTAGGTTATGATTTACTTGGTGTCACAACAATCGTTCAAGATTCGAGGTCGAATCTTCTCCAAGAAAGGGAGTATGATACGAACCCAGAAAGCCTATTATTTGGGTGGTCAATAAGCAAGTGGTTCGTGATATTCATTCCATTAATTTGTGATGAATCATATAGTTGGAGGCCTGGTATAAAGTCGAAATCACAGTTCCTAAATGTTCCATGGAAGTTTGTTGCTTCACGACATTTAAGGTGTTGCCACCATGGAAATTACATTGTTGAGGACTTATGCCACAGTTCGGTATTATTGACATATCTCTCTCATATGATCTTCGATTATGCTGATTCAAGAGGCTGTAGAAACATAAGAGAAAGATCTACAACTTTTATGTTTTACACTTTCGCAGATTCGAAGAGCATCATGGTGAAATTGGCACGTGAAGATGACGCTGCTTGCTGGACTGGCGGGAATTCCGTTTTTTTTAGTTTTGTTTCCATTTGTTAAGTCTTAGGATTTATTTTTGAGTTGTAATAATTAAGTCCATTAAACATTTACTTATGGGCTTAAGTCTTTGTGTTTTTAATTATGGGCTAAGTAATTACTTGATCCAATTATCTTGCATGATAATGGCAAGTAAAGCAAATCCTTTTTGGACAAGGATTTGGTAGTTAGTTGAAGTTTCCTTTTCCAATTTGGAAAGTTGATTAGTTTAGGAAACAAGAAGCCAAAACACGTTTTGCTTCTGTCTAACCTAATCCTTTTACAACTTGGATTAGTTAGTTAGTTAGTTTGTTAAGAAGTCAAGTTGTACTTTGCAACTACTAGGGTTTATTTCCTTTTCCTTCTTGGCATGGCCAAAACTCATCCCCTATAAAAAGGAGATGCATGTAACGTTTTTACACAATAAGTTGAATGAAAGAAGTTTTAGCTTTGCTAAATCGAGAATTTACACCTTGTGTAGTTCGAAACCTTGAAGTTCAAGTTTGATCTTCATTGTAGCAAGTTTTCCTTTAGCGTGACCTTTAGGAGACTTCACCCGAGTTCTTTATTTAAAGAACAAGCCAAAATAACTAGTTTAGCTCATGAATTTTCATGTGTTGAATCAAGTTCTTTTGTATTAAAACGTGGGGTTTGATCTACTTCAACACTTGGCGTTTTTCCTTTGAATTCCTTCCGCCCAAAATTCTATTTTGTTGTGTTTGTTCTAACGTTTTTGTGCAGCAACGATCCGAAGGTTGTGGATTTCCTGTGGTCAAGGACATCCATCCAAGGCCATTCGTATCAGTGGGAGTGAGATGCATGGCGCGATCACAGGGAGCGATCACTCCGTGAGAAATTTTGTATGGCGCGATCGCTTCTTACGATCGCGCCGTGTTTCTGAGGCACGATCACTTCCTGCGATCGCACCGTGCTAAAAATTTGCGTGGAAGAGACCGCGCCGTGTAATTACTAATGTTTTGGTGCTGAAATTTTTCTAAGTGTTGGAACTCACCTTGTCTTGTGTGCAGGAGGTGGAGGCGTGGTTGACAGAGGCTCAAGGGCGTGAGTTGTGCGATGGAGGCGTGGAGAACTTTTGCTCGAAGGCGTAGAACTGCAGTTTGGGTGCTAATGTGGAGTTTCATGCATGTGCACAGTGTTGTGATATTTTCTAGTACAATGGCATTTCAGTAATATAGTGCTCATTTTACGTTAGCGTGTAGAATAAGCTTTAGACCTTTATATATAGAGGAATTTGTCATTATTTTGGGATTTTTGACAAATAAGACTTTTACCAGTTTTGAGAATTCGTGAGCGAGAATTTTCTCTCTACAACTTTCTCTCTCTAGAATTTCTCTCTCTAGAATTTTAGCTCCGTTTTTGATTCCGATCGGAGATTTGGACCGATCACTGTAATTCGATTCACAATTAAGTAAGCTTAGAGCAATTCTCTTATGATTTTGAGCTCTTTGGTACAATTTAATCGGTAACTTCTTCCAATTAAACGCGATGAATTGTTTTTTGCTACAATTGCTATATCTTGAGGATTGTGAGTTGGAAGGAATTGATTGCTAGAGTAGTTAAACACCGAGAATTGAGATGTTGCAGCTTAGAACCATTATTTTTAGGCCTCGTCATGGGAAATAACGATGTTAGGAAGCTTAGAGTGTGATGCGGTCGACATGCCGAATGCAAGCTAGGTTTCTAGGCAACTAGAATCTCCTATTGTTTTACATATGTGTCAATTGCATAGCGCGAGTTATCTGAATGGCGTTCATCTGGTAAAAGAGCCCTAGGACAACCACTATATACTTGATTTCACATCTCAGTTACTGTTCTTGTTATTTTTGTTACTCCTTTTTTCTCTGTTCTTGTTGTTGTTATCACTTGTTCTTGTAATTTTGTTCTTATGACAAAATCTAGAATTCTTGAACCACCCTTCCCTGAGGATTGAAACCCTGTCACCTCTACTATAGTAGTATTAGGGATAAAATTGTGAGCATACGCGACTAAATGTTATGGAAGTAGATTACCAAAACTAGGGTTTTAAGGTTTTAAGACATCAACCTAGAATTTTAGTCTAAACCTTAATTTCAGCCAACAACAAGCTTCAAGATCTCACCAAATAGGATGAATTTGAGTATGCTTCAAGAACAAAATATTCAAGAATATTGCCAAAGAGTAAGATTATAGATCAAGAACTTGGTTTTTATGCACTTTGAATTTTCAAGAAAATCAAGCTTCTCAAGAAAACAACCAAGAACGAATCTTTTTGAGTTGGAACAAAAACTTAACTAAAGACAACTGAAAATAGACGCAAGAAAGGATTGAACACAAAAGAAACGAGATCAAAAGGATGAAAAACAAGAAAGTTATGATCTAGGACCTGAAACCCTAATGTGAAGAACCCTAATTTTTTTGACGTGTAATTAGTAATAAAAATCAACAGAATCCAGCACTATGATGATGAACAAAACAATGCAGAATTGACACGAATAATAGCAACAAAGACGTAAAAGAAGGAAAAAAAAGACGCAAGACTTCAGCAAATAAGGAATTGATTTTGAGGAAATTTCAGCTTGGTGGTTTATGCGATTTTTGTGCAATTGTTTGGACTGAATATTGCAAAATTAAACACGATAGAACTACAGTAAAGACGACTCAAAGACAGTAGCTGAATAACGCAACACAACTGCAGAATTTCAATTCAAAAACTGCAAGAAAAACAAAACACAAAAGAAAGACTCAATCGAGAAGGATAACCTGAATTTTTTTTGTAACAACCTAAAGCTCTGATACCAATTGATACGGATGTAGATCGAGGCTTGATGTCCTGGATCTCCGAAACCACACTTCTTTGTATCGTTGTTAGCATAACTCAAACAAGCGGAATTAACAAACAAGAACAATAAAGATATGGAAAATGAAAAGGAATGACTTGAAGCAATCAAACCCCTATGCCTTTTACAAAGAATTTGGCTCGACCCGTATAAATCATGAGTTAAACTAAATTGATTTGGCTTGTTCTTAAAATCAAGAACTTGATTAAGCTCACCTAAAGGTCACGCTAAAGGTTTGCAAATTACAATGAAGAGCAATTTTCAACTTCAAGGTTTTGACAACACAAAGTGTTAATCGGAATTAGCAAAGCTAAAATTCACAAAATTCTCTACCTTTATTTCACGAAAAACTTGCCTATAAATAGGCTACAAAAATGTGAAACCCTAATGGTAATCAAGTACAACATGACTGCTTAACTAACTAACAAAATAGCTTCCTAAACCAACTAATCAAGGCAAGAGTCGGTTTTTCCCTTTAGAAGCAAAACGAAATTTTGCTTTCTAAAAACAATGACTTTCCTATCTAAATTACTTTCCATTATCATGCAAGATAATTGGGCCAAGTAATTAACTTAATTAATAATTAAAAACGCAAAGGATTAAGCCCATAAAAATGTTATTGGACTTAATTAAAAACAACATAATAATAAACCCTAATTATTAAACAATGGCGTGATCCAACAAGGTAAAGCCCATGTTCACGTCTTCTTGGTCTTCCATTCGGCCATGTGAATTTCTTCAAGATGAAATATCTTTAAGTTCCAATATAGAACTTTTAGAAACATCTTCATGAATTGTTATTGAAGAAACATGCCATAAAACTCCATGTTGAGATGGTTCGGCCTCCATGTGATGAAAATGTCCAAAAGCTTTACAATGTGTTGATAATAAGTTGTGCAAGGCTGCCTTCATCCTTTTACTCCTTGATCTTGTCATTGGTCCATCAAGATTCTCCAATGGATCATGCGAGCTCGACCTTGGCACCATGGACATGGGCGGACTGCTATCACTAAACACATCAATTTTTGGCGCCGTTGCCGGGGAAGACATAGTTTCTTAATTTTCTTGCTTTGTTCTGTTTTTGTTCTGTTTCTTTTGTTACATTTGTGATTCTTGTTGTTATTGTTTGTGTTTCTCTTCTATCAGACATTACTCTTTGTGTATGTGTTGCATGCCAGGTCTCCTAGATCTGTAGGAGAACCAGAGTATCAACTTGATCTTGAGTTGGCAAGAACATTGAGGATTCAACAGAGAGAGAGAAGAATGGCTAATCCTGGAGCAAGACCACCAAGATTTGGTGATCATTACGCCATTAACTTCGAGAATGGTTTTGATCAACAAGACATTGATGTGGAGAGCTATCATATTCCTACACATAACGTGTCTATGATCACTCAAGGGCAATTTTGTCAAGGACTTGATAATGAGCACCCGAATGAGCACTTTGACTGGTTTTTAGGCCTTTGCAGCACTTTCAAGATTCAACGAGTGCCTCATAGTGAAGTTCATAGAAATATTTTACCTCTATCTTTGAGAGGCAAGGCAAAGCATTGGTTCAAGTCTATAGAAGGCACTACGGCTGTGACATCCTTTGATGAACTCTAGAAGAAATATTTGGCAAAGTACTTTCCACCTGCCAAATTAGAGAAGATGAGGATGGATATAATGAATTTTTAGCAGCATGAGGGTGAGTCATTTCGTGAGGCTTGGGAGCAGTTCAATGATTTGATCAGACAATGTCCCAATCATGGCCTTGGTGAAATCAGAGAATTAAACACTTTATTTAAGTGACTTACAACAGAGTCTTCAATGATGGTTAAGGCGTGCGCCAATAAAGCATTGAAGGATAAGAGTGTTCGAGAAGTAAGTGAGCTCTTTGACAAAATTGTTGAAGATGAGTATATTTTTACTGAAACTAGGAAGCCACATGGTAGGAAGCAACGAGGCATCCTAGACCTTGATGAGGAAATTTTCCTAGGAGCTAAATTTGAGCTCTAGCAAAACAGGTACAGACATTGAGGGCCACACAAGCCAAAACTCCAGTTCTTTCTTGTGGCTTGTGCAAATGTGAGCATTATACCAACGAATGTGCTATATCCACAGAGTCATTATAATACGTAAAAAATTACAGCAAGCCATAATACTCTGGCAATTATTCTGGTGGTAATAAACCTTATGGTGGTGGCCAAAGTAATTGGGGACAGAAGCATCAAAATCAAAATCAAGATCAAGGAGAACAATACTTTTAAGGCAATAATCATATAAGGTTTTCAAATCCATCTCCAGGTTTTGATCATCATCCAAATGCACAAGAGACAATAAGGCCTTCCATGGAAGACATGTTTCATCGTATCATGGATAAACTGGATAAGAGTGAGCAAAGGTTTGCTGGGCTAGAAACTAGTGTAAAACATCATGATGCCACAATTAAAAATATTGAGATGCAGTTGGGGCAGCTAGCTAATGCAGTGCATCATAGGCCTAGCGGATCACTCCTAAGTGACACAGTTCCAAATCCTAAAGGTAAAGAGGTTTGTAATGCTATAACCCTAAGGAGTGGCAAACAACTGCAACAGAATCACACAGAAGGCAAAATTGACCAAAAGGAAGTTAGAAGTGAAGTTAAAGATAATTGTCCACAAGAGATCATGACACCTAAAAAAGAAGAGGTGAAGGAAGATGAAGAAAGGGAGGTGACTAAGAAGGTTAGGGGGCCACCAAGTCCCTATAACTATCTAGAATTTGCTCCTTCTCTTCTATTCTCAGAAAGAGTGAAACCACCACCAAAAAGAGAGCCGCAATTTGACCGATTCTTGAACGTGGTGAAATAAGTTAATGTGAGCTTGCCATTGCTAGATTTGGTGAGTGCAGTTTCTAAGTATGAAAAATTTCTCAAGGATCTCATTTCCAACAAGAAACAAATTCTTCAATGCGAAGCTCCTATGATACTCACGGAGTGTAGTCAAGCTTGGGTGGTGCACAATTTACCCCTTAAATTGGAGGATCCTGGTAGTTGCACCATTCCATGCAGGATTGGCTCAAGATACTTGAAAAAGCACTTTGTGATATTGGTGCTGGAATCAACCTGATGCCACTCTTTATTGCCGATAAATGTGGGTCTAAGTGGAAGAATTTGTCTTGTGGCTGTAACTTTGCAACTTGCGGATAGATCTCTGGTTAAGCCCACGGGAATGGTTAAAGATGTATTTGTGATGATAGACAAATTCACATTACCTGTGGACTTCATCGTGCTAGACATGGAGGAGGACCCTGAGGTACCTCTCGTTTTTGGAAGACCATTTCTTGCCACGGGTGATGCCTTGATAGGAGTAAGAAGCAAAACAGTAACATTCCAAATTAATGATGAACAAGTTGTTTTCGATGTTAATTATACTATGAAGCATCCCATGCATGTTGAGTCCTATTTTGCAATTAGAGCTATAGCATATTCCATGCATGTGGTTGATAAAAATGTTAAACTTGATTTTATTTATCTTGATGAAATGAATAGTTGTGAAGAGGAAATAGAGAATGTAGAATTGGATGAGGAAGATTGCATGATTTTGGCTGAAATTGAAAACATAGTTGAATGTTGTGTTTTGGATGAGTCAATTTTTGAGATGCAAAGTGAAATTTGTGAAAAGCAAAATGAAATTGTAGTAGAAGCCACATTACAGGAAGCATGTATTAGAAATTTGAAAAATGATTATGAATGCAAAGTATTAACTAATAAGGCTTGTACTCTCACTGAGGTGGGGAATGAAGAAATTTTATGTAGTAATGAAAAACTCATGCCTTCCATCATGGTGTCACCCAAGTTAGAACTTAAGCCCTTGCCGCCATATTTGAAGTATGCTTTTTTGGGAGATAATGAAACATTGTCAGTAGTGATTTCTTCTAAGTTAGACAAATGGCAAGAGGAAAAGTTGTTGGTTGTTCTAAGAAGATACAAACAAACCATAGGGTGGACCATTGCGAACATAAAGGGAATTAGACCTAGCATTTGTATGCATAAAATTTTGCTTGAAGAAATTTCAATCCCTATGAGAGATAGGCAAAGAAGGCTCAATCCTCAAATGATGGAGGTTGTGAAGAAAGAAGTTATCAAACTTTTGGATTTTGGCATGATCTTCCCAATTTCAGATAGCGAATGGGTGAGCCCTGTGCAGTGTGTGCTAAAGAAAGGTGGTGTCACAGTAGTGAAGAATGATGCGAATGAGTGTAGTGTGAAAACAAGTTGTCAAGTTTGTGGAATAGGAATGTTTGTATGAAATCGAAATGCATTTTGTGAGTGAATCTCGGTGTTGTGAACATTTGCAAGACTGATAAATGAAATTCAATCAAATGCTATGAAAGACATGGTGAATTATGGATAAAGAACAACACTTCAAGTGTGAAGTGAAATGTGAAGAGGTGTGTGCGAAGTACATGTGTGTTTCTATGAAATGAGTGAAATTTCATGCAAGGTGTGTGTATTGCGGCGAGGTGGCCTCGCCGCAATGTGTGTATGTGAGTGTGTGCATAAGTGATGTGCGAGAGTGTTGTGAGCCTGCGCGAGTGTCGAGTGCTAGAGTGCATGAGTGTGCAAATGCTTGTGTGTGAGTGTTGTGGTGAGATGTATGCGGCGAGGTGGCCTCGCCGCCTGAGTGTGGTGCAGTGATGGTGCGTGTGTGTGCGAGAGTGTTGTATGGCGAGGTGACCTCGCCGCACATCGTGTGTGTGTATATATGCGACGAGCTGAACTCGTCGCGTGAGGTATGTGCGTAGGTAGTGTGCGTGAGCTCTGAGGTGTGTGCAAGTGTAGTGTGCTAGGTGTGCGAAAGTGAAGTGCCTGTGTGCGCATGAATGTTGCGGCGAAGTGACCTCGCTGCATGTGAGGTGTGCGCGAGAGTAACTGTGATGCTGTGCAAGAGTGTAGTGTGAAGTGAGTGCTCGTGAGGTGTTTGTGAAAATGCCCGAGAAAATATTGTGCCTGTGAGCCTTCATTGTGGCTGAATGCTTGTTTCAGCTTTAAGAACTAACGTCTACACCAAATTCATATGGCTTAGCTCTTAAACTGGATTTGATGGTAAACATAAAAGTTCTAGACCTATCTCATGGTTTTCCAATGTATCAAGAATCACTGACATTAGAGGTCTACAGCTCAGGATATTAACAATCTACCAAACTGTGGCAATATGAATTCAATAACTAAATCCTGAAGTAGCAATCATAAAGATGCCTTCGTTTCTCATATTTACACACAGATTTAGAAGAAAGTTAAAACATAAGAATTAAAGTAAACTCAGAGAGCTTTCCAGAACATCCAAGATCTCTTTATTTGGATAACAATTGAAAGAGTTATACACAAATGAAGTTGCATATCAAAACTGTCCAAACCCTAATTTGGCCATATATGTACTTTTAGTTTCTCAATTCACAACCTCTACACTTTTCTCTTCATTTACCATCATTTATCATACGTTTTGCACCATTTCACATTATCAACTAGCACATCATACATATACATAAAACAACTAAAACACCAAACATTCTCATCAAACACAAGACAAAAGCCAAGGATTTCAATACAAAGTCATTGGTACAAAACCAAGTCATCAATGAGGTTTTGGCAGCAAGAATCATCAATGCTTGGTACGTATGCATGGACTACAGCAAGCTCAACAAAGCAACAAGGAAGGATCACTTCACACTACCTTTCTTGGAGCAACTCTTCGATTGGATTGTTGGATTTCTATTCTATTGTTTCTTGGATGGATACTCAGGATACAACCAAATCACAATTGACCCCATGGCTTAAGAGAAGACTACATTTACTTGCCCATTCGGCACATTTACCTACAAACGCATGCCCTTTAGCTTGTACAATGCCCCTGCAACTTTTCAAAGATGATTGATGGCCATATTTCATGACATGGGTAAAATCCATTATCGAAATCTTCATGGATGATTTTTCTGTTTTTGGCATGACCATTGATGGATGTCTGGACAACTTAGAAAAAGTGTTGCAAAGATGTGAGGAAACTCACTTGGTGCTCAACTGGGAAAAATGCCAATTTATGGTGCTGGAGGGCATAGTTTTGCGACACAAAATCTCTCACAAGGGAATTGAAGTAGATAGAGCTAAAGTTGATGTCATTGCCAAACTACCACAGCCCATTAATGTTAAAGGTATCAGGAGTTTTTTAGGGTATGCTGGATTTTATCGAAGATTTATCAAGGATTTCTCGAAGATTGCAAGGCCTTTGTGCAGTTTGTTAGAAAAGGATGTTAAGTTCAATTTTGATGAAAAATGTTCAGAGGCTTTTGAGTTGTTGAAGGTAAAGCTTATGGAAGCCCCAGTCATTTCACACCCCAATGGGGTGAGCCTTTCGATATCATGTGTGATGCAAGTGATTATGCACTAGGGGCTGTGCTTGGGCAGAGAAGAAACAAAGTTTTCCACACAATCTACTATGCAAGCAAATTATTGAATGAGGCTCAAATGAACTACACCACAACTGAAAAGGAGATGCTTGCTGTAGTGTTTGCATTTGATAAGTTTCGTGCTTATTTGTTAGGGTCAAGAGTGAATGTACACAATGACCATGCGGCTTAGAAATATTTGCTAGCCAAAAAGGAAGCCAAGCCGAGGCTTATAAGATGGGTTTTGTTACTTCAAGAATTTGATGTTGAAATTCGGGATTGAAAAGGCTCAAAAAATATAGTAGCAGACCATTTGTCAAGGTTGGAGTCGAAGATGCAAGATGACTCAAATATGTGGATACAAGAATGCTTCCCTGATGAGCAAGTGTTTAAGTTAGAAAATGAGGATTTGCCGTGGTATGTTCAGATAGCCAATTTTGTTGTGGCTGGGCAAGTTCCCTCTTACTACTCGCCTGAATAGAGAAAGAAGTTGAGATATGATGCGAGGTATTTTTTTGAGAGGACAATGCTCTTTACAAAGTGTGCAGTGACCAAGTAATAAGGAAATGTGTAAAGGAAGGTGAAAAAGATGACATCTTGAAGGCTTGTCATGAAGGACCATGTGGAGGACATTTTGGTGCAACTAGGACGGGATTCAAGGTGCTACAAAGTGGATTCTATTGGCCACATATCTTTGTAGATGCACGCATTTGGGTTGGCCAATGTGATAAATGTCAAAGAAGTGGAAATATCTCCTCGTGCAATGAAATGCCCTTGAACAACATCCTGAAAGTGGAGCTTTTTTATGTATGGGGCATTGACTTCATGGGACCTTTCCCAAAATCATGTGGCATGGAGTACATCCTGGTTACAGTAGATTATGTTTCAAAGTGGGTTGAGACCATTGCATTCCCACACAATGATGCCAAAAGTGTAGTCGCCTTTTTGAAGAAGCACATATTCAATAGGTTTGGCACTCCACGGGCAATAATAAGTGATGGGGGCTCGCATTTTTGCAACAAGATTTTTTCATCACTTTTGGCCAAATATGGTGTAAAGCATAAAGTTTCTACTGCCTACCACCCCCAAACAAGTGGGCAAGACGAAATCTCTAACAGAGAGATTAAAAGGGTTTTAAAAAACGTTGTAGGACTAAATAGGAAGGACTGGGCTCTCAAGTTGGACGATACATTGTGGGCATATCGCACAGCATACAAGACACCTATTGGGGATTCACTATTTCGGCTTGTTTATGGCAAGGAGTGCCATTTGCCAATGGAGTTAGAGCATAAGGCGTACTTGCTATTCAGAGGCTGAACAAGGATTTGCATGATGCCCAATCAAAGAGGATGAGGGGGTCTTACAGAGATGCCATTGATTTACTGCAGAAGCACAAGTGCACAGTCGAGAATGAGAAGCTCGGGACTTCAATAAATGAGTGGTAAGATTCATAGTAAGGCATGCACACACGCATAGAGTTTATGAGATTGAAACTACTTCCCTGAACATGATTTAAGTTCCTGAAAAGCTGAATTGAAATAGTAAGTTGGATGGGAAAGGGCGTTAAAAGAAAGAGAGCAAAAGCTGAAATTTTCAGCTATTTTTTGGCCATGTGAGTAATAATTGCATGAAGAAATGGTCCCACCCATGTGTTATATATGTCTTCTTGTGGATTGAGTGGTTGGCCTCTTTAAATATCCTTTGACCGAATGGTGGACATGCTTACTTTTTGGTTCTATAAATGGTTTCCATGAATGAAATTTCAAGCCATTCACAACTTCAATCCACTCACACATTAAAAGGGAGACGTTGAGCTAGACTTGCTGCAAGGGACATTTCTTTTACAAGTTCCATTCTCAGGTGTTTTTTCTTTTCTCTTCCACGTTAAAGGTATGTTTCTTTTAACTCATCTTACTTATTCAATGGAGGGCTTAATTTTTCCATGTTCAAAGAGAGCTTGTGAGTTGTTATTTTTTATGATGACAACTTATTGAAGATTGAAAAGACATATAACGTTGGTGGAATAATGAGTCCATGTTTTTTTAAGGTGTTAATAATATGCTAAGTGTGGGGGAAATTGTTAATTTCTTACATGCTTAATTCAGCTTTGCTACTGTTCTATAAATGCAGCATAACTTGAACATTTTACCTTCAAATTTGGTGATTCTAATTGGGTTAATTAGCTAAGATGTTGAGCTATAATGTTCATGTTTTACACTTTTGCTAATTATGCACGGATGACAGTCCATTTTGGAGGATAATATGTAGTTCATGCTAAAACTAGTAGTAATGGTAGGCTTATCTTGCCTAGTTTTGCCACATCCTGGTATTTTAACAATAACTTGTTCATTTGAGCTCAAAACTAGTTAATATCAGTGCCTAAATTTAGCTAACAGTTGGCTCTACAATTTCTGTCTTGTAAGTGTCTGCTAAATTTGCCTGCACAGTATGTTAAATTGCACAGTTATTTATTACTAAAAGCTAGAAATCTTGTTGGTGTTTTCTACCCAGTTTGCCATGTTTTGGTATTTTATCCATAATTTGGTCAAATGGAGTCTAAACTCAATGCTCTCAATTGTTGCGTTTAAATTACATTCAGGGCTACACATTATGTGTTTTCACTTTTGTTCGATTTTACTTGTGTTGAGTACTAAGCTATGTGTGTCGATTTAGTGTTGCACTGAATTTCTCACATCAAATATGCCTTTTGTAAACGTGTTCCGCTTGGGTTCTTGAAGTAGTAATGTTGGCATGCCTTAAGCTCCCTTAGTTTTTAGTTAGTGTTGGCAATTATTGCATACAGTTTCCATGCATGATGTAAATTTTTTGTTTATAGGCATGAGTGTGTTGCATTCTGTGTTGCATGTGATATTGTGTAACTGAGCCGAATCCTATAATATTGGCATTAATGTTTGCTGAAATTGTCTTTAATGTTGTGCGACTGGGGTGTTGCATGTTTGTGTATGTTTGCATGATATGCTAGTATTGTGGACATGTAGTGTGCGTGAGTGTTGCATGTTTTCCTATACGATGAATTGACCTATTTTTTATACCACACGGTTGTGCTTGAAATGCTTCTCTCTTATTGGAATAGTCCCTTACTTCAGCAGGATTTTGTGCATACAAATACTGGGGCTAATTGCTTTAATATCTGCTATGGTCCATCCTATTGCTTCTTTGTGCATTCGCAAAACATCCAGCAATTTGTCTTCTTGCCACTTCTCCAATTTAGATGAGATAACCACTGGAAGTGTCTCATTCTCTCCGAGAAAAGCATACTTCAGATGGGGAGGAAGAGGCTTCAACTCCAGCTTAGGTGGCTTCGCAATTGAAGGCATCAACTTCTCATTCCTGTTCTCAAAAATTTCTGGCCACACCTCAGTGGGCACCAAATCAATTTTCACATTAGCATCAATAACATCATGCAATACATTAGGACACGATTCAGCATTCTCATCAAAATCACTCTCAAAGTTCATTTCTAAGATAGATTCATCTATCACACAACATTCAATCAAGTTTTCCATTTCATGCAAAATCACATTGTCTTCATCATTCAAAACAAACTCACGTTTCTCATTCATTTTGTGATCTAAAGTCTCAAGTAAAGCAAGAGAAAACTTATGTTTATGCTCAAGTTCAAGTAGATGATGATTACTTTCCACTGGGTGTGCAAAGAAATATTTCTCCGCTGAATTGGGGTATTTCATTGCATAGTCCACATTGAAAACTATTTGTTCTCCATTGACTCTGAATGTGATGGTCTTGCTTTTCACACCTATGAGAGCATCCCCTGTCGCCAAGAATGGTCTACCAATTATCAAAGGAAACTCTGGGTCCTCTTCTGTGTCTAAAATGATGAAATCAACTAGAAGCACAAATTTTTCTACATATACGAGCACGTCTTCAATTATCCCTGTGGGTTGTACAAGGGATCTATCAGCCAGTTGAAGTAGCACAGCTACTAGTTTAATCTTACTACCCAGTCCCACATTTTCAACTATGGAGAGGGGTATCAAGTTTATCTATGCTCCAAGGTCGCACAAGGCTTTGTTGAAAAATCTAGTTCCAATCGTGCATGGTATTGTGCAACTCCCAGGATCCTTCAACTTTAGAGGCAAATCATTATTCAACCATGCTTGACTTTCCTTTGTGAGTGGAATTGGTACTTCACATTGAAGAATTTGCTCCTTATTTGCTATTAAGTCTTTCAAGAATTTTGCATACCTGGGCACAGCTGTGACCAAATCCAACAAGGGTACATTCACGTTCATATTTTTCACCATGTCCGAAAACCTAGTAAATTGAGCTCCCTTATTTGTTGGAGGTGGACTCTTTGAGGGAAAGGAGGTAGTGGTGCATAGTTTGGATAATTGTATGGGCTTAGAGCCCTCTATTTCTCTTAGGCTCTGGTTCCTTCACACTCTCTCATTCAACTTCTCTCTTAGGCTCCTCCTCAACGTCGTCAAATATTGTCTCCTCATTGACCTCCTCCATTGGAGTCTTTTCTATCTTGTCCTTCTTGTTCCCACTAAGTTCCTTCCCACATCTTAAGGTTATAACATTGCACACCTCCTTGCCTTTTGCGTTTGGTTCAGTGTCAATTGAAAGAGCCCCTTGGGGTATTTGGTAAATTGCTTTGGCCAACGGACTGAGCTGAACCTCAATATTCTTTATAGAGGCATCATGGTTCTGCCATTGAGTTTCCATGCCTGCTGTCCTTTGGTCGTTCTTGTCCAGCTTCTCCATAATCTTATGGAGCATATCTTCCATATTTGACCATCTGAGTTCTCTGTTACTTGATTCTTCTCCTTGATGAAATTGTCCCTGTTGCTGAACATTTTGGCCCTAGCTTCCTCCTTGTCCATTCTAATTTCTGTACCCACTATATTGCTGTCTGCTATAGTTATTAACATACTAGACAGACTCTTTTGTGAGTTCACATTTATCGGTGTGGTGCTTACCCTTGCACAGGCCACAAGACTAAACTTGAGTGGTTTTAGCTAATTTCAATGTCTAAACTTGCCTTGTCAAAGCTTCTATCTTGGTTTCAAAAGATATCTCCTTATCCAGATCCAGAACTCCTCTTTCTCTTCTCATGGTTGACTTTCTTGCTTATGGGAACATATACTCTTCATCAGCTATAGAGTCAAACAACTCTCTCACTTCATGTACATCCTTATCCTTTAAAGCCCCATTTGTGCAAGTCTTTACCATAAGTGATAATTCTGGAGACAATCCCTTGAAGAATGTATTCAGTTCCCTCACTTCACCCAAGTCATTATTTGGGCATTGTCTAAGCAAATCATTGAATCTGTCCCAAGCCTCTTTAAAGGTCTCTTCATCCTGTTGTTGAAAACTTCTGATTTCTAGCCTCATTCGTTCCAACTTGGCAGGGGGAAAATACTTTGCCAAAAACTTACTCTCTAGCTCTTCAAAAGTAGCTATGGATGATCCTCCAATTGATTTAAACCAATGTTTGGCTCTCTCTTTTAATGACAGTGGAAAAAGGACTCTCCTCACTTCATCATGGAGAACTCTTTGTAATTTGAAAGTGTTACACAACCCCAAGAACCAATCCAAATGCTCATTTGGATAATCATTACTCAACCCCTGAAATATTTGCCCCTGTGTTATCATGGACACAATCTGAGTTGGTATCTGGTAACTTTCCACATCGATCCCTTGGTGATTATTTCTCTTTTCAAAATTCATAGCAAAGTGATCTCCAAATCTCAGAGGTTGGGGATAGGCCTCTCTTCTTCTTGTTCAGCCATGTCTAATAGTCTTCGTCTGGGTCTCAACGTCCTTTGAAACTCAGAGTCGAATTTAAATTCGGGATCTTTTCCACGAAGACGCGCCCCCTTTGCATAAACTGTTTTCACCTAAAAATTCAAGAACACTACCAACGTAGATAGATCAATAGAACAAAATCAAACAAAATAACTAAATGAAATTATTTCAACAATGTAATCTCAAACTCAACAAAACTCAACAAAATCAAAATATTAAATGTAACAAAAGAACAAAAAAAACTATCACAAATAAATTCCTAACACCATGCTTCTCCTCGGTAGCGGCGCCAAAAATTGGTCGGAGCTATTGTGGGCTCACCAATTTTACCCAGCATCTCTCACAATATGTAGTAGTGATGAATTGGATCGTTCCACAGAGAGAGGGTTATGTCACAGTATTGATATAGTGATAGAACGAAACAGGCAAAATGCAACAATTAAAAAAAATGCACGAAATTAAACAATGCAAAAGAGTGGTATTGCCTTGAGGGGGAACAACTACTACAGATCTCTCCCTATTATCATTGACTTGTGTGCATACATGAGGGGACTTTCTGCTAGTGTCATGAAATCAATTAACTGGGTGGTTCTCTCAATCCCACTTTATTAGCTCCTCAAACTTTCCCGAGTGGGGCAAGTTCTTGGCACAAATTAAGAGCCCAGATCCCTATTCCGTACAATAATTCTAGTTCAATTCTTGATTGTCTCCCTTGGTAGGGCAGCTAACCAATTCAAGTGTTCTAATCGTTCTACCAAAATAATCTTAAGTCTTTTCTATGAATTTGATCTCAATTGTCAAAGGGTAACGCACAAGTAAAATCACAAAGCAATAAGATCTTAAGACTCATGCAAGAATGTTTCCTAATTCAATTCACGTTGAATTCAATTTCCTTCAGTAGATACAAAGTGATCTCAGTGGGTACGGCAGATCAGCTATAGATTTAAACAAAGTCATGTAAGCCCATTGAAATTAAACATGAAATGAACAAAAAATAGTAACGAACACAGATTAATTCATTTCAATTGTCTCAAATAAGTCACGATCCATACATACGAAACCCTTAAGGCAATACTCAAAATCTAGCCAATCATCATAGGATGAATTTGAAAAGCCCAGATCAGACATCAGAAAATGATCTGGGATTCAGCGATTAAACGAGTAGAATTAGAATATGTGTGTGATTTATGGTGCTCTGTTCTCTCTTTGCAATGTTTTCCTGGATGTTCCTCTCTGATTGAATTCTATAAGTCCCGATCTCTTCCTGAACCGGCTCCCTCTTTTTAGCTTTTTTCTTTGCCTTTTATACCTTCCTTTGAAGGACATGTCACAATCATGGTAGCTGAAAGCTTCAGCTGGATATGAGATTTCAACACGTGTCTACAAGAGCTAGTCAGCATATAAAGTGAGGTCATTTGATTGAAGCATTCACTTAAGCATTAAGGTTTCAATTCATCAAACATGTAGTGCGCTCCTGAATAGTTGTGCTTGTGTGGTTTGTGTTGCTAAGCATGCTAAGTGTGCAATTGGTCGTGAGTGTAGTAAAATGCATGGAATTAGTGTAAGTGTGCAAGTGTAGTGAGTGAATATATGAAGTTATGTGCGAGTGTGTGCTGATGTGTGTGAGTGTGTGCGAGGTGAGAGTACACCTGCGCACATGCGCGCGGGAGCTCATGCAAGTGTGTGCGTGCCATGTTTGTTGTAGGAAGGCGCTTGGCGCGCCCCCTCAGTATGTGTTGTGTGCAGGTGCGGGTGCCTGGCGTGCCAGTCCGTGTAATGGTTCGTGCAGGGATGGGCGCCTGGCGCACCCACATATGTGTGTGGTTTGGCGGGGGCGGGTGCCTAGCGCGCCCACATATGTGCGTGGTTTAGCGGGGGCGGGCACCTGGCGTGCTTGCCCGCGTGTTGTGTGTGCCTGGGCGAGCACCTCTAGCGCTCGCCTGTGTGTACATGCGTGTGTGTGGAGTGCGCTTCGCACGCCCGCCAGTGTATGTGTGCGTGGGCTTGGCAGGTGCTTCGCGCGCTCGCCAGCTTGAGTGTGTGCATTGTGTGTGCGTTGTGTATATGTTTGTGTGCTAAGTGTGTGCTATATTTGTGCATGTGAAGTGCTCGTTTGTGCTTGTGTGTACTGGAACTTCATGTAGTGCTTGAGACTTTGTGAGGTGACTGTGACCAGGTGTGTGCTTTCTTCCAATTCATGCAATAATCATATCAATTTGCATAGTATTTTAATAACACTTTGACACTTTCTACAATTATCAGATTATGAACATTTCCACACATAAGTCATTCATGAAGTACTATTTTCACCAGAATTTCATACAAAAGTTCAAGTAATCATAGCATATAAGTCAGTATAAACCCGAATTATCAACTACTTGTGAAGGATTTTCTAACTTATAGTTTCAGTTACTTATTTTCATATGGTAAGAGATGTGACAAGTTTGCATACATCACCTCAACAAGCTCATTCGTACCAGCGTGCATTTGCTTTATATTAAAAATCTCAACTTCTATGGCTTTTAGCTTCCGATTCAGTTCTTGACCTTTTAACTCAGCCTCTTTAGCCTCTCTTAAGTTCTTCATTTTCAAATCTATATCATGCAGCAACCTCACTTTCCTTCTTGCCCATACATGTTCCCCTTGCATGTTCAGGTACACATCTAACTTCTTACAAACAAATGTCTTTAGGAGTTATTGTTGTTGTGGTTTGCAATTCTTTCATTTTACCCTAAATACATAGAATAATATATAGTTAGTTATGTCATAACCATTCTAGAAATAAACAAATTTCAATGGTACAAAAGTTTAGGATACACACTAATTTCTCCTTGGCCACATCATTGACTAGTCCACCTAGTTTCTTAGAAGTGTGACTTATTTCGTACTTATCAATAGTTGAAATCTCTTTTCCCTAATCCGTCTTATGAGATCATTAATAGAAAATATAAATTGAAAAATGAAGATCAAATATGAAAAAGAACTTATAAAAATATAGAAAGTTACAATTTCATTGGCAACCCTTGCTAAAGATGTTGTTCCATTTGTTGTAGGAGTTTTGTTTGCTTTTCTATTGATCGTATTACGTGAACTCTTGTACTGATATTTGTCAAAAATTTTATGATGAATATAATATAATCAAAGTTTTCAATATTTAATTTATTTCATATTATATAAAATTTTGCAAATGCAAAATAAGATATATAATATAACCTGAGACTTTTCAGATTTAAACAAATCACAAAGGAATGTCCAATCATTCCTATAAAGACCCTGCGGTGCATGGTTCAGAGATTCTTCATTGCTATTATAGCTCTTAAAAATGGTATGCAACTTATTGTGGTAATTCTTATACTGAGATTGCATTTATTTCATAATGGTCACTTTTGTTCGTTCTGGATCTTCATGCAAAAGTCCTCCTAAAAAATGAGAATATTAAATATATGCTGAATTGGATAAATAGTGGTACAAAATATTTAGAAAATCTTGCCTTAAAACTATTGTAGAGGTCATCCTTATGAGCTTCATAAAGTTGTGACCATTTTTCAACATTATACCATGCCTTTTTTCTTAACACACATCCTATCTCACTAATAAGACTTCCTAAACCAGAACCTACTAAGCCCTCTGAATCTTCATCAACTTCAACATTCAGTGACACTCCTTGATCATTTATTTACCCAAACTCAAGTTCCTGGTTATTCCTCTCGTTGCATGTGAAGTTGAATGAGCTGCAATTAGAACAATGTTAAAGAAAAATATAGAAAATTAATTTCAAGAAATGCCAATGATTGAAGCATTACAATATCAAAGTATTTAGCATACATATAAAATATAAAAGATATGTAATTTACATTTTTATTGGTAATAATTTAAAAAGAAAATGAAATCAAATGATTTCCAAATATGCCAAGAATATAATTAGAAAGTTTGTTATCAATTTCATCCAAATTCATTCAAGTTTCAAGATCATCATCAGATTCTTGGGGACTGTTTTGAATTTCTTCCTTATTTTGTATAACAAATGACAGTGCTGATGATCGGTTTCCTGTAGATACTTCACAATTGATATTATAAGTAGACAATATAAATTTTTTTGAAAATATGTCAAGAAAAAACATAGTCCAACAAGATTTCAAAATAATTGAATAACATAAGGCAAATACAGAAGTTGGAATTTTGAAACATTCACTTTAATAAAACAATGGTAATTTCATTAACATTTCACTTTCATTATAATATTCTAACTATTATAGTTTCCTACTTATATCATGCTCATTGAATTTGAGGGTATTGTGTTGATTTTCATCATTCTCATCAATTAAAGGAAATGTCCTTGCTGATAATTGGTTCACTTTCTGTCGCTTGCTGTTAATATGTTAATATGTAATGCAAGAATTAGAAATAAGAGAATCAGAAATGCAAGAATTAGAAATGCATTCATAATTTGAAACAAACTTATATGTACAAATATGTAATGCAAGAATCAGAATTATGTATATAACATAAATATTTACAAATATATATTTCATTGGATTTTTGCATGCATATAATATAAATATGTACAAATATGCATCATAAGAATCACAAATAATTTATATTTACCTAACATGTACATACTTGATTGATAAAAACACAAATTATAAATAATCTTGATTGATGTAGAGCACATTTAAGTAGACAATACGATATTGTTACCTATAAGGTACAAACCAAACCTAGATGGAGTCATTGTCATTATCAGTCCACAACTCCTCATCTTCATTTTCGGTATTAGTATGATATGTATCAATGTTTTCCTCATCATTCATAAAATCATTGCCTCAAAAATCTGTTGTATCTCTTAAAACTTCATTCTGAAAAGTGGAGAAATCAACATGTAATGACACCAACCCTTCCCTTAAAAGAGAAGCCACTTCATCTGATTCATCTATAGTAATGATTTCGTCTGCTTCTTCTTCTTTGTGGACTTCCTGATTATCTACTCCCTTATTTAACTATTCTGGAATATTATAAGAGCCACGAGGACCGAACCTTTGAACAACGTACCAATTTTTACCTAATTTCACAGCTTTAACATGAAAACTTGTTCAACTTGGTAAGCAAGAACATAAGGTTGGTCCTCATACCATTTCTGGATATGTCCACACTAGTTATTCCCCATGATTTATCAACTTGTACTCCAAAACTATCACCTACCCTCCACTAATCACACTTGAATAACCCCACTCTTTTTTTACCCAAAACGTACTCTTCGTCAATTATGTCTTGAACCACATCGTAAAGGTCGATAGCATTGTTTCCATGATCTCCTTTTACTACAACATCATTATTTTATGTTTTTCTATGGTATTCACGTTCTTGGGTGTGAAACCTAGACCCATTTACCATACAACCACTATGCCTCCTAATTCTATCATCCAAACCTAAAGAAAATGATCTAATTTCTTCACTAAACCTTTCAAAGCCACACATAACTTGTTGAGACAATTAAAAAGAAATAATACTTTACAAATTTTATTAGTATTCATGAATGCTTTGAAAACATATTGAAGCCAAACATAGGGAAAAATATAATGTCTTACACGTTTTTGAAACCATGAAGAAAATTCTCTATCACGTCGTTGGTCAATATTGTCACAACTTTTGGCTTCAAGTTTTTGTTTATGCTCACTAACCAAATTAATTAGTCATTTATCATAATTTTTATGTTAGTATTCAAATAACTTTACATGTGAAAATAAACTTACTTCACGTATTCATTGTTTTCAGAGCAATTATTCAACACACAAATGCGAATCTTTTCTAGATCTTAGCTGGCTATAGAATCTTGTTCAGACCCACCAAATGGTCGACTCTTGCAAGAAAAAATTAATATGCTTTCAAAATCTCCTTCATTTTCGTCATTGCGTTCCCCTTTATTGAATGCTGTGGAAATGTCATTCTAGTACATAGAGTAGAATGTTAAACATTCTGTATCTATGTATCGCTCTGCAATATAACCGTCAGGCCAAGCTTTGTTATGTACATAGCCCTTTAGGGTACCTATTTTTCTATTTTTAGATAACAAAAACAAATTAGAAACATTTATAATTAATTAAATAAATGTAAAACTACTTTATAATTCATTGTGATAGTTCATTATTTACCTTTCAAAGAAAAACATCCACCTATATTGGGACGAACCGGCCAACTTTGCTTCAATTAGTAGGTGGACCAACAAATGAACGATAACGTCGAAAAAGACAGGAGGCATTAACCTTTCCAATTTACATAGAATAAGAGAAATATTTGTTTCCATGACATTCAAAACATCATTCAACAATATTTTTGAGCATAGCTTCTTAAAGAAATCACTCAATTCAAATAACATATGTCGAACTTCCTTATTCAAGCATTCCCTAATTGCTAACGGTAATATTCTTTCCATGAGAATGTGAAAGTCATGACTTTTCATGTCGGTAATTTGGAACTCACCATTTTTTACACATTAGGAAATGTTGGAAGCAAAATTATTCGGATACTTGATTGATGCCAAGAAATTGCAAACCTTTTTCAACCTTTGTCTGATTATAGCACACCATCGGCATGACAAAACAATTACCATGAGGAATCAAATGCAACTCTTTTTTAAGTCCTAACTCCATCAAATCTTTCCTAGCCTTCCAAGTATCTATTGTTTGACCTCCAATATCCATTATTGTGGAAAAAACACTCTCATACACATTTTCACAACATGCATGATGTCCAAATTATGCCTCAATTTGGACATCATGAATAATTTCACAACATGCATGATGTCCAAATTCTGTCCAATACGAAAATTGAAAGAATAAACTTTTTTTCCATTTAAACAGATTTTTGTCATGCTTTTTCTTCCTTTATTTGATTGAAACTAGCTCCCTTCCCAAAAAAGAATTGTTCTCGTTCAAATATTTCAAACTGTTTCATAATTTCATGGCCAAATAATGGTATTATCGGATCCCTAAACTAAACATTGCAATCAAAAAAAATTTTCTCTTTCCGCCATCGATGGTTTCTAGGCAAGAACCTACAATGTCGTCTATAACACATCTTTTTACAATGATGAAAATATGAACAATTTGTCTCAGACATGCAAATAAGACATGCATCATAACCTTTGTTGCTCCATCCAGATAATGAGCCATAAGTAGGAAAGTCATTTATTGTCTATAATAAAGTAGCATGTAGAACAAATTTTTAATGTGTAAGCATCATATGTTTCAATGTTGTGCCATAACTCCATCAATTCATCAACTAAACTAAAGGTTGCAGGTAAATATCAATATATTTTCCAATAGAATTTGGACCAGGAATCAACATTGACATTATCACAAATGAATCTTTCATACATCTCCATGGAGGCAAATTATAAGGGACGAGAAAAACAGGTAATATAATATATGCATTACTCATGTTTCCAAAAGGATTGAACCTATATGTGGCAAGTCCTAAGCGAATATTGTGAGGTTCAAGAGAAAAATCTTCATAAGTCTTATCAAAGTGTTTCCACGACTCGCCATATGTTGGATGCCTCATTATGTTAGCATTATCAACGCGCTTCTCTTTATTCTATCTCATGTCAAAGCTCTTTTTTTATCTATATATAACCTTTGTAACCTAGAATTTTTTTTTATTTTTTTATTTGGCAGAACCTCTTTTTGAGGTGGGTCGCCACTCCCTATTTATTAAGTAAATTGGTGGATGGTGGATATACCCTAAGACCATCCATACAAAAGGTGACCATTTGAATCCACTTCAATTTACAAGCCTATGACCTAATGGAAGCATATTCAAAGGTTTCATGAAAGTTAAATTTGGAGGACTTCCACCATTTACATTAAAGCCTATAACCCTTCTATGATACAAAAGATTTAGTAACCTAATTCTATTGTACAAAAGACTCACTTGATCACAAGGAGTGACAAAAAATCCCTTACTCATGGGACATATAGGTAAAACAAGTACAAGGTAGTTATAGTATTTATAGCCCTCCATTTTGTACAGGTAAGTGGAGTTCCAGCAAAGCAGTGTTTGGTTCTTCATTTGGTGATCTTCCTTGGCTCTTCCTATACCTCGAACAGAGTGTGAATGCAACCAGCTCCATTTACCAAAGCCTAGAGACAAAACAAGGATGGAGTTCCTCCTGCAGCTATTCAAACCAAGCAGCATCCCAAACTGTGAAAACAAGGTCTTCATGACTTCTTTGTTTGCAGGTCTCAAATTTTCCATGTAGGATGTAGCAAAGACTAGGCACCATGGAGCTAGTATGTATGTCATGGCAGGCTTTTGCCTGCCACAGTAGCTAGTTGCTAAGCAGACCCTTCTTTCCAGACAGCTACTCTCAACATCCATGATCTTGTTTGGTCCAGGAACTACATACCTAAGGCAAATACCAATTGGCCAGACCCATAGACATGAAGAAAAGCCACCAACCAGCTGACCATACCTAATAACAGAAGCAAAAGAGTGTGGCAAACCGGCTCTAACTTCAGCAAGCTGGGGCCTATATTCATTTTGTAGGCAAACCAACCCTAACATCAGCAGGCTGGGACCTATGATATTACCTGATTTAGAAAAGATTTTAACTGATCTTACTCGTGTGGCTGAGCTGTAGGCCGAAGACATTTCCTTTTTTAATCACCAAAGTTGGAAGTTCCCTGTCTATCTGGAGCAGAGATGGAGGGGAAGAGATGGCCTAGGAGCCTTGTTTGCTTGTCAATTGTCTTGCTGGAAGATTTCCTTCTTTTGGAATCAGACTCATCAATGCTCTTTGTTTGATATTCTCCCAAACGTCTTTAAGATTTCAGTCTCTCTAAGCCTTTGGACCTTGAATTAGGGAGAAGGAATCTGACTCCAGAATTATATTCTTCAAACCTAGCTCATTGCACCTTAGTGTATAGCTGTGAGCTACTAAAACTTCTACCTGCAGTCTGGTGAGGGACAAAGGAAAAAGGAAAATAGGGAGAGCATGAAGTAAATGACCTCTATGATTTCTTGCAATACCTGCAGTTCTCCAAGCTTGCCCTATCTTTTCTACTGAAAAGTTAATCTTAATATATGGGTGATCAGGTGGATTCCATTTTATGCATACCAGGACCTCAGTTCTCTTAATATTCTGACAAGCCTTCCAAAATGAAACCCAGTCTAGCTCCAGAAACTTCACTCCTTTAAACTGCAAGTGCATTAGCTCCTTCATGGAACTAAAGGTTTTCCCTACTAATGCTCCCACCTCAGGTTTAGCACTATCAAAGGTAATCCTGTTCCTAAGCTTCCAAAGCCACCAGCAGATTAGGGAGGGACAAACTTTGATCAGAAATCTCCTGCATTCAGATGAGATTTTATGGTCCTTCTACCAAATGTTCAAAGTACTTGCAAAGCACTGAGAATGATCAGTAATCCCAATTTCTGCAGCGAATGTTTTCCATACTTGCTGGGCAAATTGACATGAAACAAAAAGGTGGCTCAATGTTTCCCCTCTAGCATGGCACCAAGGGCATATGTCCCAAGATGCCTACCTTATGCAAGGTTATAACCAATGGGGATTTTATTTCGGATGAGTCTCAGCATTAGAAAAGAAATTTTTATTGGAACTACTGAGTCCCATATATAATTTGTATGAGAACAGATAGGAGTGTTAGTTCCCCTGAAGCTTTCGAAGGCTGATTTCAAAGTAAAGTTTCCATCTTCAGTCAGGTCCCAAATCATCCTATCAGGACCTTCTATTCTGATAGGGGTCTCCATGAAGAATTCCCTTGGAATTTGTGGTAGAAGAGAGCACAGCGTTTTCAGGTCCCAACTTTGTAACCTAGGATTTAATGGAAAATAACGCCTCACTTTCCTAGGCACCATGGAGTCCAATGACCTATAGCAAGGTTCTTTACACAAATTATTCAGACAAGTACTCAATGTAGCATATTGATTGAGGAAGATAACACAATCATTCACACATCCATCGATTTTTTCATATCTAAATCCCAAATCTTGAATGATTTTCTTAGCCTCGTAAAATGATTTTGGAATTGAGTCACAAATAGTCAATGCATTCCTTAAAACTACAAGCAACATGTCAAAGGATTTTGTTGTCCACCCATTCATTGTCTTTAAATGGAATAGAGTTACAATAAAAGACAAATTAGAATAATTCTTACAACCATGATAAAGATCTTCCTTTGCATCGTTCAACAAATTAAGGAAATCATCAGCCTCAATTTCCTTTTGAGATGGATTCAAATTATTTGCATATTCACTATCATTCCAATCAGCCGCCAAGTTTGCAGTACCAAAATCATTCAACATATTATTGATAGCATTCTCATTACTGTCTACATCGCTGCTATCTACAACATCATGGAATTCATCTAATTCATTATCAAATGGCTCACCATGATATATTGATAAGTCGGTATAAGTCAATTTTATACCGACTTATATGTGCTATTTCGTTTAGTTTTTGACTTGTTTTTCATGAAATTGTGTAATGTTATGCGTCATTTTGTGCATTTTATGTGGGTTATAACTTGCAGTGCTAAAATGAAGAAAAAGACCAAAAAGGTTGATTAATTGAGTCAAATATGAGTTTTAGGTTATATAACAAGGAAAGAATTCAAAAAGGTTTGAAATGATGCTAGTGGAGTTTGGAAAATCCCTTAACATGCTTATTTCATATTTGGGAAGAACAGATAGTTTACTTCAATTGAGTGTATCGTTCTTAATAGTAATCTAAATGAGGAGATCTTGGATGTTTTGGAAAGCTCTTTAAGTATACTTCAATTCGTAGGTTTTGACTTTCTTCCAATGCAGTGTGAAGTCTGAGAAACAGAGGCATCGTTGTGATCACTCCTTCAGTTTTTGAGCGTTGAGTTCACTACCACAATTTTCTAGAATGCCAATATCCTGGGCTACAGACCTCAACAATTGATGACTCTTAAACCTATGGAAAGCCAAGAGATAGATCTAAAACTCTTATGTTTACCCCAAGCTCCACTTCGGAAGAAAAGACATACATATATTGCATTGAAGTGAAACATCATGCAGAAAATTGAAAATTGCAAAGTGCGGCCGCACCATGAAATTCCTTTCTCGGTGCAGTTCGGTATTGTGGTCAAAACATTGTCGTCCAAGCTTCAAATCGAGTGATTCAAAAAACTGTGGATAGCCGAGATATAGGGCTACAAAATATATGTTTTGGGTTTCGCCGAATTCAGAACGCATATGGGCCATATTGCTGTTGCAAGAGGAAGGTTTGTTATTTTTGAAGCTCGAGAGGTGAAAAGTTCCAATCTCGTATCTTTATAATACATGCTTGTGTTTTTCTTCCATCTTTGAACTGAATTTGATGCACACATTTGTTACTGATCTTACACAAGTTGATGCCCACATGTTATACACAACACTTTTCATATTTGGGGCACATTTGGGCCATAAGTGCACATATGCACATGCCGCGTGGACGGCGCGAGCAGCACCCATGCACGCTGAGCACACACCGAGCACAGCATGGCACACCTACTCATACGGGCTTCGCACATGGTGTACGCAACCCTCGTACACACACTCCCAAGCTTCGCACACAAAGTGCATAGCACTCTCACACGCATGAGCCAGACACGCACACACACTGCTTGCACATTGTCCGTAGCCTTAGCACACGCTGCTGCGCACACAACGTTGCAGTTTGGCACTAGCCGTGCGCGCATGCACGCGGCAGCAAGCGCACAACCTGTGCGTGTGTGCACGGGCACTCGCACCAGCTGCGCGCGGCATCACTTCCATGTATGGCATGGCACATAACACTTGCATTTGCTGCACACTCTTGCTACACTATATGCACTACATTAAGGCATATGCGCTCGGGCTGTGCGTTTGCTACCGCACTTCCATGTATGGCATGGCACACAACACTTGCATTTGCTGCACACTCTTGCTACGCTACATGCACTACACTAAGGCACATTACATGCACACTTTAGCACACAATTGTTGCATAACATTTGCTATGCCAATGCACACTCTCACCACCTCACCAACATTACATGCATAACCCAAAGGCACTCACCTTGCACAACTCTAGCACACACATGCACCACAATGCATGGCTCAATTGCACACATGCACCAAATCTAACATGCACACTAAGGTTAACCTAGCACACTCTTCGCTACACAAAGTAAAAGCCTAAACATACGCACTCAAAGGCACCGTAGGCACGCAACATGCGCATTAAGGCATATCATTAGCACACATTAGCACACACTTGTTGCATAATGTTTGCTAGGCCCATACACATTCTTCACCTCATGCACACTTGCACCAATGCATGTACCAACACTTGCATGAGCACTTGCACACTATCACAGTTACACAACACCAAAACACACTTGAAGCACTTAGACATTTGCATGCACAAATTTGGCATGGTGCGATTGCCCAGTGCAACAGCACCATGAAAATAATTACACGGTACAACAACAGCGTGAAAATAATTAGAAGGTGCAATTGTACGGTGCAACAGCACTGTGGAAAAATTTACACGGTGTTGTTGCCCCATGTATTTGTGATTCTTCTTTGATGAAATATTTTCTAAGTGTTGAAACTTTCCATTTGATTGTGCAGATTCTGAAGGCGCGGGGAGTGTGGCTCGGGGACGTGAAATGCAAAGTGAAAACATGAAGTGGGTGGGCTCAAAGGCGTGAGATGCTAGAGTTTG
Source organism: Ophiorrhiza pumila (assembly GCA_016586305.1). Classification (NCBI taxonomy): domain Eukaryota; kingdom Viridiplantae; phylum Streptophyta; class Magnoliopsida; order Gentianales; family Rubiaceae; genus Ophiorrhiza; species Ophiorrhiza pumila. Next base: position 20,878,955 of record BLIW01000007.1, on the reverse strand, counting down.
TTGCTGACGTGGAGCATGGTGCACATGCATATTTTGGATAATTGTCCTCATAATGGCATTTCTATAATTAAGTGCTTAGTTTATATTTGCATGTAGATTAAGCTTTAGACCTCTATAAATAAGGGATTTTTGTCATTATTGGAGAGGAGATCGAGAGATTAATCTAGAAACTGGTGAGCGGAAAATTCTCTCTAAAATTTTCTCTCTCTAGAATTTCATATTTGTTCGAGATTTTGATTGAACTTTTGGATCGGTCGTTGGAATTCAACTCTCGATTAAGGAAGCTTTAAACAATTCTCTTTTGATTTTGAGCTTTTTGAGGCATTTTAATCGGTAAATTCTTTCAATTTAATGAAGATGAATTGTACATTACTGCACTTTGATGATTACGAGATGAGAATGAGTTCCTCCGACTACACGTGTAATGTTTTAGGGTTCAGATGGAAGAATGCTTAAGCTAGTCAACCCTATGTGGTTCAATTACACCTTTGTTTTGGTTCAATTAAACCTATGAAGAAATAAAATCATACTATGTTTTGCTCTATGAATTCAGTTAAATTTCCTGAATTTGCACAGGTATTGTTGAATTGAACTTTAGTTGCAGTCGACATGCTGAATTGAAGCTTAATTCACCAATGTTTGTTGAGAATTTGTGAAATGAGAACTGGAGTATGAAAAGAGTCTATGCACTTGCTTTACTTGTTCGTTTTCTAAAATGCGGTCTCCATGCTGATTTTAGATCACGGAATTCTTGAAGTGTAAGGAAATTCTCTAGTGCTAGTGAAGAACTAAGAACCTAAATTCTAGCCTCGTCATTGGAAGTCTTTAGGAGTAAATTGCTAGAGTAGTTAGAAACAGGGAATTGAGAAGTTGCGGTTTGAATACGTTATTCTTAGGCCTCGCCATGGGAAAAGAAATCATGACAGGAAGTCTAGGTTATAGTGCGGTCGACAAGCTGGGTGTAGAAATCAGATTCTAGACATTTGAATATATTTTTAAAAGCAGTCAATAGAAATGGATTAGTAATATCAGCTCCTAAGATGAAGTTATTTCAAAGAAAAATTAGATTTTTAGGTCATGATATATATCAAGGAACAATTAAACCAATTAATAGAGCTTTGAAATTTGGAGAAACATTTCCAGATGAAATCAAAGATAAAAATCTATTACAAAGGTTCCTAGGTTGTCTTAATTATGTTGAAGATTTTTCCCTAAATTAAGAACACTTTGCGCACATCTGTATCAGGGATTAAAAAAAACCCATTACCATGGACATAAATTCATACTAAAATAGTTAAAGAAGCAAAAAAAAAAAAGATTAAGTCTTTACCTTGTTTAAGAATTTCAAATCATAAGGCATTCATGATAGTAGAAACTGATGCCTCTGAAGTGGGATATGGAGGTATTCTAAAATAAAATTTGATAATAAAGAACAGTTAGTTAGATTTACTTCAAAAGTTTGGGTAGGATCACAAAAGAATTATTCAACAGTTAAAAAAGAAGAAATTCAAAATATATATTCGACTCCTCAGATTAATGTACAAACTCAATTATAGAAAAAATGGCAAGTAGTAGGAGGAGAAGTAATTTCTTGAATACATCCACCTTTATTCAATTTACAAATAACAACTAGCGCAGAAGAAATAACAGCAACTCCATTTAGAGAAGTTATGTTAGATAATACATCTATAGGAAAAGATGATATACTAAAAGTAAATCAACAATTAAATTATTCAAATAAGATTTTATCTACAAAAGCTCAACAAGAAGATTTAGTTTCAACAAAAATAGATACAATTCATAAACCTATTATAAAAAATGATAAAATTAAATTTCGAAAAGAAATAGCACAACCTCATTTTCAGACAAAAATGTTAGATTAATTAAAAAATTTTAACAAATATCCAGAAGTAGAAAATGATATGTTAAATAAAATACTATTAAAAATAAATCAATTAGATTCAAAAAATCAACCTAGTACTTCACAACAAATACATTTTGGAAAGACTTTCGTTGGTATAAAGATATGTTTTTAACATACTTATTAAAAAGACCACATTGTCATGCACCATTTTGGAAGGAAAAATTTATTACAAGATTACCTAGTTTATTTTCACAAAGGATAGCTAATAATTTTCAAAAATAAATGGGTTTAGAATCATTAAGCAATATAGACATAACATTTGGTCAGTTATTTACTTTTATTAAGTCGAAAGGCTTAAAATTATGTCAAGAATTAAAAATTCAAGCTAAATATGGTTTAGAAAAAAGGGAATTAGGATCTTTTTGTCAAGCATTTGGAATGACAGGAATTCAAGCACCAACATCAAAATATAAATCCATAAAAAAATCAAATACTTTTTGAAAAGACGAAGTAATTATAGAAAACAAAACAATAATCAAGATTACCAATCTCAAAATTATAGAAATAGGGATAGCAGAAAATATAATAAGCAATATAAGAATAAATATAGAAAATCAATTACTTGTTATAAATGTGGAAAACCTGGACATATAGCATCTAATTGTAGAACTCAAAGAAATTAATGAAATCTTCAGTGAAGATAAAGAATTAAGAGAAAAGTTAATGGTCGTTATAATAAATGATTCAACAGATAGTGAAAATGAAATACATCAAATAGAAAAATATGATTCTGATGATGAAATATATTCGGATCATTCATCACCATGCAAATGTAAGTCCATTAATATGATATCAAGTGCTAAAAATAAAGATAAATAATTTTTATTTGATATTATTAGTAAAATTGAAAATCCAGTAGATCAAAAAGAGTATTTAACACGATTAAAAGATTTAATATTAAAAGATAAAAAAGAAGTTGAGATAATTCAGTCATTTAGTTTACCAAAATTATTAGCTAAATATTCTAATCATACAAATATTCCAGGGATAGTTAATACTAAATTCAATAATTCAATAAACTTACATGAGGAAGTAAAAATTTTAAAAATGAATATTAAAAAATTAAAAGAAGATATTAAAGAGTTAAAGGAAAAAGATTTAGAAATAGAAACAAAATTAGCATTAATTAATCAAAAACATGTTATTTTAGATATACTAGAGAGTTCTACAAAAGATTCAGGTAAAGGAATTCAAATAAATGATAATACTTGAAAAGAAGATAAGTATTTAAATTTAATTGATAAAGTCAATATTGAAAAATGGTATTCAATAGTAACTTTAGGAACACAAGACTTTAAGACAACATGTATTGAAATGATAGATAGCGGATCAGATTTAAGTTGTATAAAATTGGGAATAATACCTACTAAATATTGTTCGAGAACAAATGAGAGATTAACAACTGAAAATGGAAATTCTTTACATGTTCAATATAAAATGTCTAATGGATTCATATGTAATGATAATTATTGTTTTAAACACTCATTTGTTATTGTTGAAAATTTAAATGAAGATGTTATTCTCTGAAATCCATTTTTATATCAAATAACTCCATTCAAAAAGAAAACTGATGGAATTAGTTTAAAAATTATTGGTACTGAAATAATGTTTAAATTTATTAATCCAGTCAAACAAAAAGAATTAGACTTAATTCAGACAAATTCTATTTATAAAGAAAATACAATTAATTGTATCTTAAGAAAACAGAATCAAATTAATTTCATAAAAAAAGAAATTACGTATAAACAAATAGAAATGCAATTACAAAAGGAATAAATAAAAAGAAAAATAAATGAAATAGAAAAACAATTTAAAGAACATATATGTGCTGATCATCCTTCAACATTTTGCTAAAAAAAGAACCATATAGTAAAATTACCTTATGAACAAGAATTCTTAGAAAAAAATATTCCAACAAAAACTAGACCAATTCAAATGAATTATGAATTATTACAGCATTGTAAAAAAAGAAATTCAAGAATTAATGCAAAAACAATTAATTATAAATTCTAACTCGCCATGGAGTTGTTCCACATTTGATATGAACAAACAAGTAGAAAAAGAAAGAGGAGTTCCTAAATTATTAATAAAGTATAAACCTCTCAATAAGGTATTACAATGGATAAGATATCCTATTCCACATAAAAAGGATTTGATTGATAGATTGTATAATGAAAAAATTTATTCAAAATTTGATCTTAAATCAGGATATTGGCAAATACAAATAGTAGAGGAAGACAAATACAAAACAACATTTACAGTTCTGTTTGGACATTATGAATGAAATGTAATGCCATTTGGATTTAAAAATGTACCCTCAGAATTTCAAAATATAATGAATAATATATTTTCCATTTACACATTCATGATTGTATATTTTCAAAATCTATAGAAGAACATTTTAGGCATTTGAATATATTTTTAAAAGCAGTCAATAGAAATGGATTAGTAATTTCAGCTCCTAAGATGAAGTAATTTCAAAGTAAAATTATATTTTTAGGTCATGATATATATCAAGGAACAATTAAACCAATTAATAGAGTTTTGGAATTTGGAGAAAAATTTCTAGATTAAATTAAAAATAAAAATCAATTACAAAGGTTCCTTAGATGTCTTAATTATGTGGCAAATTTTTTTCGTAAATTAAGAACACTTTGCGCACCTCAGTATCAGAGATTAAAAAAACCCATTACCATGGACAGAAATTCATACTAAAATAGTTAAAGAAGCAAGAGAAAAGATTAAGTCTTTACCTTGTTTAGGAATTGCAAATCCTAAGGCATTCATGATGGTAGAAACTGATGCATTTGAAGTGGGATATGGAGGTATTCTAAAACAAAAATTAGATAATAAAGAACAGTTAGTTAGATTTATGATGAGTTGGTTTTATACCAACTATTTTGTACTAAGAAATCTTGGCTTTTGTCTTGTTTTTAATGAAATGAGTGGTGTTTTATGTGTTTTATGCATGTTTGTGATTTGCAAGTTGATAATGTTTAAATGATGCAAAAAGAGTGAAAAATGATGGAAATGAAGTGAAATGTGTTAAGGAAAAATTTGGAGAAACTTAATATGATCTATTGGATAAATTAGGGTTTTTGGGCAGAGTTGAGTATGCGAATTGTTTTGAGTGTAACTTGTTCAATTCTAATCCAATTGGTGAGATCTTGGATGTTATGAACAGCTCTTAGCATGGACTTCATCTGCTATCTTTTAACTTTGTCCAATTTATGTGTGCAAGGTCATGAAACGAGGACTTCTTTGTAGACACTACATTAGGGTTTCAATGTTGCCTTTACTGTCACAGCTTGGGAGATTGCTGACATCTTGAGCTCTAATTGTCCATTGGCGTTGTTTCTTGTACTCGGGGAAAGGCGAGAGGAAACTCTACATGAATTGCTAACTTGGAAGATAAAAGGGAGAATTTTAGCCTTGAATTGCTAAGATAAGATTTGCACTACGATGCATCGTAGTGCAAATGTCCAGTTTTGCCATGTCTTGGTATTTCGGCCATAACGTTCTCATTCGGAGTCCAATTTGGGTGATTAAAAATCCTATGGAAAGCCAAGAGTGAGATCTATAACTTTGGTGTTCAAGGTGAAGGCCATTCTGAAAGGGAAGTTGGTAATTCAGCGTGGGAAATGGCAAAATCAAATTAGGCTTTTAAGCCTACCATGCATCGTAGGCTTAAAATGCACATTTTGCCTAACGTTGGTATTTTGGGCATAACTATCTCACCGGAGATCCGATCTGGATGATTCAAAAGGCTATGGTGAGATCAAGAGATACAACATTGGTTCTTTAAGTTTCTCCAAATTCCAAACGCATCACAGTTGAATCTCGGGTGAAAGATTGGTGAATTGTGTGCACAATATGGAAATTTCACTACGATTCATCGTAGTGCAATTTTGTTCAAGCACAAAATTGTACTACGATGCATTGTAGTGCGAATTTACTCACACACTTTAACACAACAATTCATCACACACTTTAACACAACAATTCATCGTAGTGTAAATTTTCACTTCATACATTCATGCTTGCTCTACTTAAAATTCCAAACCACATTTTATGCATTTCAGTTTTAAGTTTCCGACTTCTTTCATTTGCATCTGTACTTTACTCATTTCAATTCCACAATATTTGCTCACTACGTCTTTCACTCACTTCATAATGCCCTTTGCATCCTTCATCGATTTCACTTCATCTCATTTCATTTCTTTCACCATTCATTTCACTCATTTCATTACACTCATCTTATTACACAATTTCACTATAAGATACAAAGAAAACATCACACACATATTGAAGTTCAGAATAAATGGCGATGCATCGCCATGATGCATCGCCATTGTGTTGCGTTTTGCCGACGATGCATCGCCACGATGCATCATCGTGCAGTGAGTTTATGCTACGATGCATCGTGGCGATGCATCGTAGGCTTGAAGTCTGATTCTCGATTTTTGTTGCTGAAATGGCTAACTGATTTTGTTAGTCTTGTGCAGATGGCAGGATGGCGTGAGGCATCTGAGCTTGAAGGCGCGCAAGTAGCTGAGTAAAAGAAGGGCGCTGGAGTTGTGATCCCCAAGGCGTGTTTTGCTCCACTTATGAAGGCGTGGTGCTTGCTGAAGAAGAAGAAATTGTGGCAGAAGCTTGAAGGCGCAATACATTTGGCAGGAAGGCGTTATGAAGTTTTAAAGGCGCAGATACTTTGGCTCAAAGGCGCTGGCGCAATAATAAAAGCCTCCCACTTTGGTTTTTGTCTTCCACATTACTTAGGCAGTTTTAGTAATGGTGTTTATGTAATACTTTTTAGTTATTGATCGTTTGCGTACCATTTACGTTTCTTTTGTAACCTCTATATATAGAGGAATAGTCAACATTTTAAAGGATCCGATTCATTATTCACTATTCACATTTTCCATATTGTAACCGACTTTTGATTTTGAAGAGCGGGAAGTGTTCTTGAGATCTACTTTCTCTCTCTACTTTATCTCTCTAAGTTTGTTGCTTTATTTTGGATTCCGATCAAAGATTTGCTCTGATCATTGTACGTCTCCTAGAAATTGAGAAGAAAATCGACAATCCTCTCGACATTTGGAAGCTTTTAAGACTCTTAATTGGTAAACTCTTCCAATTAATGATTATGAACTGTTTAATCTTGCAATTTGTCGATCGTGAAGCTGAAATGGAGATTTGTGGCTAATTGTGTGATAATCTAGGATACTGAGGGTGAATGCTAGGTTGAAATTGTAAATGTATAGTAGAACTAACAATCTAATATAAGAAATGAAAATTCTCAGCACTGAATCTGTAAAACTTGTTAAGTGCATGCTTTTGATCTGAATTTGATGAAATGAGATTTGATTGCGGTCGTCATGCTGAATTGAGTCTTATTTTGTATGATTTGGATGAAAATCATGTATAAGAACCTGAGAATGTATGAGTTCTTAAACCTGTTTGAATTTTGCACAGATATTAAGGCTAGACCTCACCATAGGAAGCTTTGAGTCTGTATAATCCTGAGAACAAGGTGATAAGAGATTCTCCTACTTAAATGATGAATTTACATGCTAGGATCGGGCCTCACCATGGGAGATTCTAGGTGTTTATGCCTGAGTAATTTGAGTGGGGAATTGAGATGACACGGTTTTACTTCACCATTCTTAGTCCCGATCATAGGATAGGATGGTGTCGGGAGACTAAAATTGTAGTGTAGTGACCATGCTAACTATAATTTCGGTCTCCATTTGTGATTCTCCTCATCTGCTTTGATTGTATGTTAGTAATACTGCATGTATGAGAAGTTGCATTCACCCGGAAGTAGCCTAGATTATCAGCTTCATTTTCTTGAGAACTTTTCTTTTACTTCCTGAGTCTTACTTGTGTGTTCATTTCAATTCGTATTCGTGTGGAGTTAAACCAATTTACTTCCTGTTAAATTTTGTAATCAGTATTCTTTTAGTCTTGTTATATTTTGGTGACATAATTGAGCATATCAAACTTCTTGAATCGACTATTTCCCTGAGGAACGAAACCTAGCTCACTTCTACTATATTAAGTGAAATTAGGATAAATTGACGAGCCACGACACTCGATATCAATTTTTGGCGCCGTTGCCGGGGAACTAGACACGGTTCTTGGAATTTGTTGTTGTTCTGTTCTTAGTTTGTGTGTTTTATTGCTTTGATTTAGTACTTCGTTTGCTTAGTACCAGGTTTCTTGAATTGCACATTTTTACTCTTTACTATGTGTTGATTCTGTTACTTTTACCATCTTGTATTGGGTTGGTTTCCAGATTGATCCATTTGTTCTGTTCATTTGGTGAACTTGAGTGTTGAATGTGTTTTCCTGTGTTCTGAGTTTAATTCTTGTTATTTTCTTCTCTTGATATCACTTGGTTTTGTGTATGCCCAGGTCTCTAAGATCTGCAGGGGAACCTGAATTCATACTTGACCTTGAATTGCAAAGAACCTTGAGGAGGCAAAGAAAGGAAGAAATGGCTGCACAAGGAGCACAAGCACCTAGGTTTGGAGACCACTATGCAGTAAATTTTGACAATCGATTTGGTTATCAGGACATAGATGTGGAAAGTTACCACATTCCTCCACAAATAGTTTCAATGATCACCCAGGGCCAATTCTTCCAATGTCTTGACAACGAGGATCCTAATGACCACCTTGATTGGTTTCTCGGGTTATGTAGCACTTTCAAGTTGCCAAGGGTCGACAGGGGTGAGGTTCACAGAATTTTGTTCCCCTTATCTCTGCGTGGAAAGGCTAAACATTGGTTCAAAAGTATTGGGGAGCTAATGCTGGAATGTCATTTGATGATCTACAGAAAAGGTTCTTGTCTAAGTACTTTCCTCCAGCTAAGCTTGAAAAGAGAAGGTTGGAAATTATGAACTTCCAACAACAAGACAGTGAGTCATTTAGGGAAGCTTGGGAGAGATTCAATGATTTGATCAGGCAATGCCCCAATCATGACTTGGGCGAGATTAGGGAATTAAATACCTTATTCAAGGGCCTAACTCCTGAATTCTCTTTGATGGTTAAAGCTTGTGCTAATGGGGCACTTAAAGACAAATCTGTGCCTGAGGTGCGTGAATTGTTCAATCAGATAGCTGAGGATGAATACCTTTTTCCAGAGACTAGAAAGCCACATGTCAGGAGACAAAGAGGAGTTCTTGATGTAGATGAGGAGACTTCACTTAGTGCCAAGTTTGAAGCATTGGCCAAGCAGGTGCAGACTTTAAAGGAGACTCAAACCAAAGCCCCAGTACTTTCATGTGGATTATGCAAAGGGGAACATCACACGGATGAATGTGCAATCACTACTGAATCCATTCAGTATGTGAATAACTACAGTAACAAGCCCCAATATGGTGGAAACTATTCTGGGAACAATTATAATGGAAGAAATAGACAATATGGTGGAAACCAAGGCAATTGGAATCAACAGCAGAACCAAGGAGGAAATTACTATCAAGGTAATGATCAGAGGAGAGCAACGAATCAACCACCTCCTGGTCTTGATAATCAGGCTAGTACATCAGAACAAAAGAAGCCAACTATGGAAGATATGTTTCAAAAGCTTATGGACAAGATGGATAAGAACGAACAGAGATTTGGAGGTTTGGAGTCCAGTGTGAAGCATCACGAAGCCACTCTGAAGAATATCGAGATGCAACTTGGTCAGTTGGCCAATGCTGTTCACCAGAGGCCAAAAGGGACACTCCCGAGTGACACAGTACCAAATCCCAAGGGGAGAGAAGCATGCAATGCTCTTACTTTGAGGAGTGGAAAATTGTTGCCTGGAAGCAAACATGCAGAAGACAAGAGTGATGGCTTGGAGGAGGACCAAAAAGATGAAGTTGAGGAAGTTTTGGAATCTGAGAAGAATGTTGAGCAAGAGGAAAATAAGTCTAAGAGGAAGGAAATACCAGCAAGGGTGGGGAATGAAATCACCAGAAATTCCAATCCTTATAACTTCCCAGATTATGCTCCAAAAGCTCCATTTCCAGAAAGGAAGAAACCTTCACCTGAAAAGGGACCTCAATTCAATCGTTTCTTGGATATGATCAAACAAGTGAATGTCAATGTTCCTTTGTTGGATTTGGTGACAGCCATGCCTAAATATGCTAAGTATTTAAAGGATCTCATTTCAAACAAGGAGCAAATCTTGAGATGTGAAGTTCCAATTATGCTATCAGAGTGCAGCCAAGCATGGATGGTTCACAAATTACCTCCAAAGCTTAAGAATCCAGGTAGCTGTACCATCCCTTGTAAGATTGGAACCAGATATTTTGCAAAGGCCCTCTGTGACCTTGGAGCTGGAATCAACCTGATGCCACTATCCATTGCAATAAATATGGGCATGAGTGGAAGGATTCGACCAGTTGCAGTGACACTTCAGTTGGCAGATAGATCCTTGGTGACTCCTACAGGCTTGGTGGAGGACGTGTTGGTAAGTATTAATAAATTTACCTTGCTTGTTGATTTCATTATACTTGATATGGAAGAGGACCCTGAGGTCCCTCTCATTTTTGGTAGACCTTTTCTTGCTACTGGTGATGCTTTAATAGGTGTGAGAAACAAGACAGTCACGTTTAGGATTCACAATGAGGAAGTGGTTTTTGATGTAAACTATGCTATGAAGCAACCTCTAAATATGGAGTCTTGTTTTGCTATCAAAGCCATAACATGTTCTTCTTTGAATAATTTGAACAATATGCATGATTTCTCTGTTGTTGATGAGTTAAGTGTTTGTGAGGATCATTTTGATGGAATTGACTTAGATGATGAGGACAAGAAAATTACTTCTGAAATTGAGGATATTATTGAATGTTTCTATTTGGAAGAATCGATTTGTGAAATGTAAAGTGATGTTATGGAAGTTAAAATGCATGAAACTGTGAAGGAAAATGAACATGATTCGTTTATGTTGTCACATGTTTTGACTAACGAAATTTGTAATCCCACTGAGGTAAGGAAGGAAGAATTTCTTTGCAGGAATGAAAAGCTTTTACCTTCCATTGTGGTGGCACCAAAGCTTGAGTTGAAACCACTTCCACCTTATCTCAAATATGCTTTCTTGGGAGAAAATAAGACAATGCCAGTTGTTATATTTTCAAAACTTGAAGGTTGGCAAGAGGAAAAGCTTTTGGAGGCTTTGAGGAAACATAAGTTGGCTATTAGATGGACAATTGATAATATAAAAGGCATAAGTCCAGGTTTATGTATGCACAAGATTTTGCTTGAGGAAAATGCTGTGCCAGTACGGGATAGACAGAGAAGACTAAATCCCCAGATGATGGAAGTTGTGAAGAAAGAGGTTATCAAATTGCTTGACTTTGGGATGATTTTTCCAATTTCAGACAGTGAGTGGGTTAGTCCTGTTTAATGCGTTCCGAAAAAAGGAGGGGTCACGGTTATAAAGAATGAGGCTAATGAACTTCTAGCAACAAGAGTGGTCAGTGCCTGGAGAGTTTGTATGGACTACAGGAAGCTAAATAAGGCAACTAGAAAAGACCATTTCCCTCTTCCATTCTTGGAACAATTATTGGATAGAATTGCTGGCTATCTTTTCTATTACTTTTTGGATGGATACTCTGGTTACAACCAGATTGCAATTGATCCCAACGACCAGGATAAGAAAACTTTCACTTGTCCTTTTGGCACATTTGCTTATAAAAGAATGCCATTTGGTCTGTGCAACGCCCCAGCTACCTTTTAGAGGTGCATGATGGCCATTTTTCACGATATGGTTGAATCAATTATTGAGATCTTCATGGACGACTTCTCCGTGTTTGGAATGACCTTTAATGGATGTTTGGAAAATTTGGCTAAGGTGTTGAGAAGGTGTGAAGAAACGAACCTTGTGTTGAATTGGGAAAAATGTAAGTTCATGGTTCAAGAAGTGATTGTGTTAGGCCATAAAATTTCTCATGTTGGGATGGAGGTAGATCGAGCTAAGATAGATGTCATTGCCAAACTTCCTCCACCTATAAATGTTAAGGGTATCAGAAGCTTTCTCGGACATCCTGGGTTTTATAGAAGGTTTATTAAGGATTTTTCAAAGATAGTTAGACCCTTGTGCAGCCTCCTAAAAAAAGATGTCAAGTTTGAGTTTGGAACAGAATGTGTTGAGGCATTTGAAACTTTGAAAACGAAATTGGTGGAAGCTCCTGTGATAGTCACTCCTCATTGGGGTGAACCCTTTGAAATTATGTGCGACGCTAGTGATTATGCTTTAGGAGTTGTCTTAGGCCAGAGGAGAGACAAGATTTTTCATACTATCTATTATGCTAGCAGGCTACTGAATGAGGCTCAAATGAATTATACAACTACAGAAAAGGAAATGTTAGCAGTGGTCTTCGCATTTGATAAATTCCGTGCCTATCTTTTGGGGTCAAAGGTCATTGTTCATACAGACCATGCTGCATTGAAGTATCTGCTTGCAAAGAAGGAAGCAAAACCATGTTTGATTAGATGGGTGTTGTTGCTCCAGGAATTCGATGTGGAAATCAAAGATAGGAAGGGCTCTGAAATTGTGGTTGCTAACCATCTCTCAAGACTGGAATCAGAGGCTCAAGATGATTCAAATATTTTGGTTAAAGAGCATTTCCCTGATGAGCAGGTGTTCAAAGTGGTTGAAAGGACATTGCCTTGGTACGCAGAGACTGCAAATTTTGTTGTTGCTGGCAAAATTCCTTCTTATTATTCCAGTGATCAGAAGAAAAGACTGAGAAGTGATGCTAAATATTACTTCTGGGAAGACAATTCTTTATATAAAATATGCAGTGATCAAGTGATAAGGAAATGCGTCAAGGAAGAAGAAAAGGAGAACATCTTAAAGGCATGCCATGACGGACCCTGTGGTGGTCATTTTGGATCAACTAGGACAGGCTTCAAAATCTTGCAAAGTGGGTTCTATTGGCCACTTATCTTCATGGATGCCAGAATCTGGGTTGGAAAATGTGATCGATGTCAACGAACTGGCAACATCTCTTCAAGAAATGAGATGCCCTTGAACAACATCTTGGAGGTAGAGATTTTTGACGTATGGGGGATTGACTTCATGGGGCCATTCCCTAAGTCAAGAGGTATGGAGTACATCCTGGTGGCAGTGGATTACGTTTCTAAATGGGTGGAAACTGTGGCTTTGGCTCATAACGATGCAAAAAGTGTAACTGCCTTCTTGAAGAAATACATCTTTAATAGGTTTGGAGCTCCCAGGGCTATAATAAGTGATGGTGGGACTCATTTCTGTAACAAGCTCTTCGAATCTTTGTTAGCAAAATATGGTGTTACTCACAAAGTTTCCACAGCTTACCATCCACAAACTTCTGGTCAAGCTGAAATTTCCAATCGGGAGATCAAGAGAGTTCTTGAAAAAGTGGTAAATTCAGGCAGGAAAGATTGGTCTTTGAAGTTAGATGATGCATTATGGGCATACAGAACAGCCTACAAGACCCCAATTGGAGCTTCTCCTTTTAGATTGGTTTTTGGTAAAGAGTGTCACTTGCTAGTGGAACTTGAACATAAGGCGTATTGGGCTATTCAAACATTGAACATGAATCTGTTTGAGGCTCAATCAAAAAGAATGTTGTAATTGAATGAACTGGATGAATTCAGATTCAATGCTTACATGAGTGCCAAGATGTACAAGGAGAGGACTAAAAGAATTCATGATGCCAAGATTCAATCCAAGATTTTTGTTCCAGGGCAATTGGTATTGCTTTATAACTCTAAACTTAGATTGTTTTCTGGAAAATTGAAATCAAGGTGGAGTGGTCCTTTTAGAGTTGTTGATGTCAAACCTTATGGGGTAGTGGAAATCAAGAATGACAAGAATGGCAATGTGTGGAAAGTGAATGGCCATCGTCTCAAGCCTTACTTAACTTCTCAGGACAAGGTTAGCACTAATGTGGAACGAGATCCACATGAGCTATACCTTGATGATCCTATCATCTCCAATTGAGCTATGAAGCACGGTCGGGCTGTGGACTGTAAACCAAGCGCTCCTGGAAGGCAACCTAGTGTTTCTTTCCATTGTTTCTTTTCTTTTGTTTGGTTGGAATTATTTTTCTTTGTTAATTTTTAGTTTGTGTCGAATTTGGTTTCAAATTGTGCCAAAATCTTCGAACATAACTCAGGGTTATCCTTTGGCAGATTTGCATGAGGATGTTGATGGGCATTATTGCTAAAAGCAGGAAATGAATCTTTGGTTTTTTCTATTCATTTGGGTAAATGAGTGTATTTTTCTACAACTCAGGTAAAAGTTCTGATGGTAAGAATTGATTCTAGCCCCGTGAACTTGAGAGCATTATTGATGAATTGCTGGTTTGGATGGATTCAATAATAGAATAATGCCGAGGCAAAATTATGGTTAATGTTTATCAATTCCAGGCTTTTACCTACTAACCGTGCAGATATCGCATCTACAGAACGCGTTCTTTTGATTTATGTTATTTTACATGATTTCTCTATTGATGTTGGGAAGTTGGTGTTAGAGTTCATCAGGCGAGCACAAAGAAGTGAGTTTGGACCAATGTACTTTCCAGCTTTGATAACAGCCATGGCTCGTGAGAAGGGTATTGATATCACTTCAGCTGATAATCCTCAACATCCTCTTGGTCTTTTGGGACCTCTTCAATGGCCTGTGTTACAAGAGGAAGAAAGAATTGCAAGATTGTCTCGTGGTTTGTGAAACGTGGATGGCCAGGTTCCTTTGTTCTTGATTGTTATTGTTTTATCACGGGGACCGTGTCTTATGCAAGTGAGGGGGGGTACCATGATTAAGTTTAAGGAGATTAATCGCCATGATTGAATTGAGTATAGTATTAGTAGTATTAGCATTTTGTGATTTTGTTACTAGATAGGTTGTGATGTCTAAATTTTTTGTTGTTGTCTGTATTTCGTGTTAATAAAAATTCTTTGTTGTGATGTTCGGTTTTATTGACAGATGCATTGATGAAGAGAATATCTGCATTTCTGAACCCTTCTGAACATGAATTCAATTTTCTGAAAAGCTGATAAAAATTGACGTGGAGAGTGGATTGCTATTGAGTCATGAATAGGAAATTGATATGAAATGAAAGAAAAAAGGCTGGCATTTTGGGTGGACATTTCTATGAGTAACAGGTTAAGTTCACATGGAAAATATAAAAGCTCCCTGTTTGTTCTTGCTAATCATTATTTTTGAGAGCATGATTGAGAAGTGTTCGGTTGAATTGAATAGAGTGAGTGCAGCTTTGTGTTGATGTTTTGCGTGATATGATTGCATTACTATTTTTGAGGAGCTGAAACATTCACATGCATTGAAAGGAAGTGGGTCCCACCTTTGAATTACAAGAAATTGGTTGCATGTGTTGGGTGGGAGTATTAACTTCTCATTTTGACCAACTTAATGTCATATTTTGGTATCCCTTTCTCGTGTGGGTATAAGTACAAGTGGTCTTGCTTGTTGTGTCAAGATAACAAAAGCTGAGAACAAAGACAGCATTAGCAAGAGCATAGGGCTTACATTTGGTTTTTCATTTCCTTTTCTTCCAAGACTTAAGTCTAGCTCTCCAAAAGTTCTCCACTAAGGTATGTTTTTAAACCTTCTTGAAGCTTTGTGATTCCTTTTGTGTACATTGAAATGTTCAAGTAATGAAAGTGGAGGCATGATTTGATTATGATGTAGCTAGAAAATGGATTGATGAACATGGAAAACATGATGTTGATAACCAAATGACAATGCATGTTAAGTGTGGGGAAGCATGAGTTAAAAATTTTGATTTTCAAGAATTCCAGCTTTGCCACATCTCTGTTTTTAGGGCATAACTTGAGTTAGGTACGTTGAAATGATGTGCTTCCAGTTGCGTCTTTTAGCCAATATGATAGCCTTCAACGTTTATTTTGTACACTTTTGTTAATTGTGGCTGGCACATGGGCTAACAAAGCTTAGAATGTGAAGTACATGTTGAAATCAGGATTTGAGTTTGATGAATCTGCCCAACTTGACATGTCTCGGTATTTTGAGTAGAACTTGCAAATGAAATGTCCAAATATGTTGATTCCGGTGGTGGGGTTTAGCTAGGAGGAAGGGCTTCATTGTTTATGTTATACACTTTTGCTGGATTTAGCTGGATCATTGTCCATTTTGGAAGACAATAAATGTTCATGCTGCTGAAATTGCTGAATTGACCATTTTTTTTGACACTTCTCGGTTTTCTAGTTATAATTTCCTCAATTCAAATCCAAATGGAATGAGACCAATTGCAGATTTTAGCCTACAGGATAACCTACAATGTTTGTGTTTACCACTTTAGCTAATTGAAATTGGAAGATAGGCTAATGAATATAGGAAGGTAGAGCTGAAGCTAGGGAATAGTGCTATGAATACTGAATTGGCCTATTTTGGTAGCCTTTAGTATTTTCACCGTAACTTGATCATGATAAGTCCAAATGGGTTGATTTTTTTTTGTCCACATTTTTAGCTCAGATCACGCTCGCTAATTTTCATGTTTGAAGTATTGTAAAATTCTTCCTGCTTAACAGGGTATTCATTCGGTTTTCAATGAGTGTAAGCTGGAAATTTCATTTGGAAAACCGATCCAATACTGTCACTTGTTGTTGAAAGTTTATACATTCTGAGCTAACTCTTAAAAATGTGAGGTTATGATTTGGATTGTCTAAAAATGTTGTTATGGTATTCATGGTGTTTGTTATTCTCACAGATATGGCCCAAAAGAAGGACTTGAGATCACAAAAGGTCACAGCTTCTAAGAAGGCAGTATCAACTTCAAAGGGCGAAAGTTCTAAGAAAGGAAAAGCAAAGGCGAAAGGAAAAGCACCATTGCATGAGGACACAGACTCAGAATATTTTGCCGAAGATCTCCCAATTTTTGAAGACCCTCCCAGAGTTACAATCCAAGCTCCGACCCCCAAGAAAATGAAGGGTGTTGATACACCATCAATGTGG
Source organism: Ophiorrhiza pumila (assembly GCA_016586305.1). Lineage (NCBI taxonomy): Eukaryota > Viridiplantae > Streptophyta > Magnoliopsida > Gentianales > Rubiaceae > Ophiorrhiza > Ophiorrhiza pumila. Next base: position 20,862,061 of record BLIW01000007.1, on the reverse strand, counting down.
GTTGATGATGATGCACAGCAACGCTGGGAGATGGGATTGCCCATAAAGAAACTTCATCTGGAGAGAGCTTTCACTGTAGATACGGGACCTTTCAAGAAGCTCATGGAATTTCATAAATTTGACCAGAAGTTGACGATAGTCCCTCCTTTTTGCAATGTCAGTATTGCTCGGGAACTTTATGCGAATGGTAAATCTCCAAATAAGGAAGGTGCTATCTATGTGAGGGGAGTATGGGTGAAAATCACCAGTGAGATAATCAATGAATATTTGGGTACACCGAGTTTTCCAATAGATCCTTTTGCATGTCCAATGGAGGAAGATGTAGATCAAGAGTTACTCAACGAGCTTGCACATCCTGGGGCCGAATGGGTAGTAAATCAGCGAGGGGAGCACAAGCATGTTCGCCACCAATTCCTTAAGGCTGCTGTTAAGTTGTGGTTGTCGTTTGTGCTCTCACGTTTGATGCCAAGTTCGCAAGTGACTGAAGTGACACGGAAACGGTTATATCTAATCTCAGCAATTAGGGGGTGCAGGTCTATTGACGTGGGCCGAGTTATTCTGAACGACATAAAAGAGGGGATTGAGGATGAGTCTGCTGCTATCTATTATCCATTGCTTCTTGAAGAAATATGCAAAGCTCAGGGAGTGAATGATGAGCTTGGTGGCGATTACAGACCAACTAAGCTGCCTATTGCGCCTCATTTATACAAGAAGTACCTCAATATTGATCGTGAGATAGTGAAAGCACAGGCAGCTGGACGGGGAGTTCGTCGAGCTAATGTTGAGTCTTCAGGACATAATGACCAATCTGGGCACCAGCAGAATGTATATGATTTCAGTGCTTTCCAGAATAGTCTTAATGACTTTCAGCATTCAATTGGAAGTCGTTTTGATAACATTGGAAGTCGTTTTGATGATATGGATGGGAGGCTACAATCTATTGAACATCGATTCATGAACATGGATGAAATGATGGAAAGGATGCACGAGGGCATAGAGACTATGCATCAGGAATGGACAACTCGTGCCTCGAGCATAGATCACAGATTGGATGACATGACCACAGTAGCCCAGCAGCAATTTGAAGTGCTTTATCATAGGCAATGGTGCATGCAACAGGAGATCGATAGGAGCAACAAGATGCCGGTCTATTATCATTCGGATGTAGGACCTCCGAAACCAACTCCGACTTCGGTACAGTTAGCTGCGATGCCGTCCCTTCCGTCATTACCTACATTTGGTAGAATTCCTTCGATACCTTATACTCCCACATTCCTACCAAATCCAGGGTTTACACCTCCTACAAGATTTCCATTGTTAGCAACGGATCAAATTATTGAAGGCCAACTCATGGCCCTTTTCAGTATATGCATCAGCCCTTTGTTGCTCCGACATTTGCTACAGCATCATTGTCATCTACAACGGCATTTGAATTCCCTTCTTCCTTTGCTCCATCATCGCTTGGTACTCCCTTATTTGTTACAGCACCATTGGATGGACAGTCTTTGCCATGTACAGCTGCGTTCGGATCTCCTTCTTCATCAGCTTCATCACCGTTCTCTCAGGGAGTTCCTCATCCCTCTTAGCCTATTACATTGAGGACAATGTTTAATTTAAGTGTGGGGGGAGGCAGTTGTGTGTGATGTGGTTGCTATGTTGCTTGATACTCGGTGTGTTGATTGATTGATTGATTGAAATTTTTTTCTATTGCATGTGGGTGCTTAATATTGTTGAAAAGGGGGGATTCGGATAATGAGAGTTATCTTGAAGATTTCCTGTGTAATAGTCTGAGTTGAAAATTTGTGTGAAGTTCTTGAAGTTGAAGATTGGAAGTTGTTTTGTGTTGATGACTTATGAAGTGATGATGAGTTGAAGATTTTGTTGAGAAGTTTTCTTTTGAAGAATGATATGCCTTGTGAAGTTGGGAGAAGTTGAAGCCTTGTGAAGAAGTGCTAAGAAGATTGCCTATTCTGTCTACTTTGTTTAATTTGTGTTCAGCGTGGTATGTGTTGAATAAAATTTTAGATCATGGAGTAGGGTTTGGCTTGTGATAAGTAGACGTGTAGGACAACTTTGTACTAGTACTCGGATCCTTGCTCTTTCAACGAAATTAGAGTGTGTTGTGTTGTGTGGAAAGTATGAATTGCGATGTGAATTTGTGAGAAAAAAAAGAATAATTTGGTGATCCTGCATGCAAATTGTGGAATTGAAAGTGTTGTGCGAAGAAAAAATGTGTGCTGAAAGTGCAATGAATAAATGCAAAAAGAGGAATGAAACGGAAAAAGGAGTGAACGAACCTAATCAAATTTTAGGAGAATGAGTAGTCACTTTGTATGTGAAACTTTGTTCTTAGTCCACTTTGGCTTATTCCAAGTTCATCTTTATTATATCTTTTTGATATTGCATGTGAAAATTTTTTGTTTTTGGTACTAAATTTGAAGAAATTGGCACATTTTGTTAGCTAAAGCCCGATGTTAATGTAAGATAGATGTGCCATGCAAAACTCAATTGACATAGGAGGTAATGCGTATGGATTCGTTTATGTTTGTTATGCATTTATCTGGTGTCTCCAGAATTCGTGCATGTTTAGTCAATTTGGGATTCTCATGAACATATGCTTGCACAAGAAATGATATGGGAGAAAAATCTATATTGGCAACTGGGAAGGAAAAAGCCATAAGAACCTGGCAATCAAATATGGAGAAAAAAGCCAAAAAACCTAGGCATTATTTTAGTCATCAATATGAGCACCAATGTGCAGCACTAATGTGCAAAATAAGGGCAATGTCCCATAGAGTACCAATGTACGCATAGGTACCATTGATCTCGTGATTGCATGTTCATAAGAATGGACAAAGAGATTGGCATGTATTGAATGGATTGTGAGACAGGCTAGATGGTGTATAACAAGGGAATAGATGAAGTTCATGTTCCTCAGCACCCACTTACACGCATGACATGTTGGTCTTTATTCATTGTGCTTTAGTAGATAACTTGTGTTGAGATATGAGAGTTAGTGCCAAAAACCTTGGAATATATATATTCTTGTGTGGGAAAAGTTTTTGTTGATGAACTCGAATGAGATCATTGTGGGTGAGTGAACAAGGTGTCAAATACAAGTGATGAAAATGTTTTGTTTTGTGACTTTGCTTGAGGACAAGCAAAAGCTCAAGTGTGGGGGAATCTGATGAGTTGGTTTTATACCAACTATTTTGTACTAAGAAATCTTGGCTTTTGTCTTGTTTTTAATGAAATGAGTGGTGTTTTATGTGTTTTATGCATGTTTGTGATTTGCAAGTTGATAATGTTTAAATGATGCAAGAGTGAAAAATGATGGAAATGAAGTGAAATGTGTTAAGGAAAAATTTGGAGAAACTTAATATGATCTCTTGGATAAATTACGGTTTTTGGGCAGAGTTGAGTATGCGAATTGTTTTGAGTGTAACTTGTTCAATTCTAATCCAATTGGTGAGATCTTGGATGTTATGAACAACTCTTAGCATGGACTTCATCTGCTATGTTTTAACTTTGTCCAATTACTGTGTGCAAGGTCATGAAACGAGGACTTCTTTGTAGACACTACATTAGGGTTTCAATGTTGCCTTTACTGTCACAGCTTGGGAGATTGATGACATCTTGAGCTCTAATTGTCCATTGGTATTGTTTCTTGTACTCGGGGAAAGGCGAGAGGAAACTCTACAATTCTTGTGTTGAGCTCAATTTCTAACTTGGAAGATAAAAGGGAGAATTTTAGCCATGAATTGCTAAGATAAGATTTGCACTACGATGCATCGTAGTGCAAATGTCCAGTTTTGCCATGTCTTGGTATTTTGGCCATAACGTTCTCATTCTGAGTCCAATTTTGGTGATTCAAAATCCTATAGAAAGCCAAGAGTGAGATCTATAACTTTGGTGTTCAAGGTTAAGGCCAGTTCTGAAAGGGATGTTGGTAATTCAGCGTGGGAAATGGCCAAATCAAATTAGGGTTTTAAGCCTACCATGCATCGTAGGCTTAAAATGCACATTCTGCCTTTCGTTGGTATTTTGGGCATAACTATCTCACCGGAACTCCGCTTTAGATGATTCAAAAGGCTATGGAAAGCTGAGATCAAGAGCTACAACATTGGTTCTTTAAGTTTCTCCAAAGTCCCAACGCATCACAGTTGAATCTCGGGTGAAAGATTGGTGAATTGTGTGCACAATATGGAAATTTCACTACGATTCATCGTAGTGCAATTTTGTTCAAGCACAAAATTGTACTACGATGCATCGTAGTGCGAATTTACTCACACACGTTAACACAACAATTCATCACACACTTTAACACAACAATTCATCGTAGTGTAAATTTTCACTTCATACATTTATGCTTGCTCTACTTAAAATTCCAAACCCCATTTTATGCATTTCAGTTTTAAGTTTCCGACTTATTTCATTTGCATCTCTACTTTACTCATTTCAATTCCACAATATTTGCTCACTACGTCTTTCACTCACTTCATAATGCCCTTTGCATCCTTCATCGATTTCACTTCATCTCATTTCATTTCTTTCACCATTCATTTCGCTCATTTCATTACACTCATCTTATTACACAATTTCACTACAAGCTACAAAGAAAACATCACACACATATTGAAGTTCTGAATACATGGCGATGCATCGCCACGATGCATCGCCATTGTGTTGCGTTTTGCTGACGATGCATCGCCACGATGCATCATCGTGCAGTGAGTTTATGCTACGATGCATCGCGGCGATGTATCGTAGGCTTGAAGTCTGATTCTCGGTTTTTGTTGCTGAAATGACTATGTGATTTTGTTAGTCTTGTGCAGATGGCAGGAAGGCATGAGACATCTGAGCTTGAAGGCGCGCAAGTAGCTGAGTAAAAGAAGGGCGCTGGAGTTGTGATCCCCAAGGCGTGCTTTGCTCCACTTATGAAGGCGTGGTGCTTGATGAAGAAGAAGAAATTGTGTCAGAAGCTTGAAGGCGCAATACATTTGGCAAGAAGGCGTTATGAAGTTTTGAAGGCGCAGATACTTTGGCTCAAAGGCGCTGGCGCAATAATAAAAGCCTCCCACTTTGGTTTTTGTCTTCCACATTACTTAGGCAGTTTTAGTAATGGTGTTCATGTAATACTTTTTAGTTATTGATCGTTTGCGTACCATTTACGTTTCTTTTGTAACCTCTATATATAGAGGAATAGTCAACATTTTAAAGGATCCGATTCATTATTCACTATTCACATTTTCCATATTGTAACCGACTTTTGATTTTGAAGAGCGGGAAGTGTTCTTGAGATCTACTTTCTCTCTCTACTTTATCTCTCTAAGTTTGTTGCTTTATTTTGGATTCCGATCAAAGATTTGCTCTGATCATTTTACATCTCCTAGAAATTGAGAAGAAAAGCGGCAATCCTCTCGGCATTTGGAAGCTTTTAAGACTCTTAATTGGTAAACTCTTCCAATTAATGATTATGAACTGTTTAATCTTCCAATTTGTTGATCGTGAAGCTGAAATGGAGATTTGTGGCTAATTGTGTGATAATCTAGGATACTGAGGGTGAATGCTAGGTTGAAATTGTAAATGTGCAGTAGAACTAACAATCTAATGTAAGAAATGAAAATTCTCAGCACTGAATCTGTTAAACTTGTTAAGTGCATGCTTTTGATCTGAATTTGATGAAATGAGATTTGATTGAGGTCGTCATGCTGAATTGAGTCTTCTTTTGTAAGATTTGGATAAAAATCATGAATAAGAACCTGAGAATGCATGAGTTCTTAAACCTGTTTGAATTTTGCACAGATATTAAGGCTAGACCTCACCATAGGAAGCTTTGAGTCTGTATAATCCTGAGAACAAGGTGATAAAAGATTCTCCTACTTAAATGATGAATTTACATGCTAGGATCGGGCCTCACCATGGGAGATTCTAGGTGTTCATGCCTGAGTAATTTGAGTGGGGAATTGAGATGACACGGTTTTACTTTACCATTCTTAGGCCCGATCATAGGATAGGATGGTGTCGGGAGACTACAATTGTAGTGTAGTGACCATGCTAACTATAATTTCGGTCTCCATTTGTGATTCTCCTCATCTGCTTTGATTGTATGTTAGTAATACTGCATGTATGAGAAGTTGCATTCACCCGGAAGTAGCCTAGATTATCAGCTTCATTTTCTTGAGAACTTTTCTTTTACATCCTGAGTCTTACTTGTGTGTTCATTTCAATTCGTATTCGTGTGGAGTTAAACCAATTTACTTCCTGTTAAATTTTGTAATCAGTATTCTTTAAGTCTTGTTATATTTTGGTGACATAATTGAGCATATCAAACTTCTTGAATCGACTATTTCCCTGAGGAACGAAACCTAGCTCACTGCTACTATATTAAGTGAAATTAGGATAAATTGACGAGCCACGACACTCGATATCAATTTACTTCAAAAGTTTGGGTAGGATCACAAAAGAATTATTCAACAGTTAAAAAAGAAATTCTCAAGCAAATCCAACAAATACTCAAGTAAATCAAGTTCCAAGTACTACAACAACTCCAGCCTTTTCTTCTAATAACAGTCAAATGACGAAATGGAAAAATTTTTACAGTTCTTAGCACTCGAAAAGAATAAAAAATTGCAGTAAGAGCCACAATATCAACAACCACAACAAGAACTTCAATTTTCAACAGGCTTTACATGGAGCCCTACTCAAGATGATTTCTTCGGGGCCCTATGGCTCAGGATCCCTTCGAATATTAAAAAAAAGTATAAAATAATTTTGATTATAATTTTCAGGTTTTTACTGAGAAGACATCATTGACGAATTTCAAAAAATAGGAGAAGCCACTAGTCAACATTTGCAAGTTATTACAGAATAGTGAAATAGGAGGACCCAATCCAGTCATAATACGACAAGAAGGACAAGACTCAATCATTTTGATATCCATTTCAAAGCAATCAGAAAAGGCAAAGAATATTCAAAAATGGTGGTCTTACTATCAACACAAAAGCAGAAAGCAATTATTAGAATTTTTAGGTCAACTCGACAAATAGATTCACGTGAAAAAAGTATTCCAAAACAAAAGAAAAAGATGAAGAAGACATAAAGGTGGAATTGACATAAAGAAGACATCTACTTAGTGAGGGACATCCATTGACAGGTATGTCGCGTACTTGCAATTTTACCATAGAAACTACTGTAGTAGTGGAAGTAGGGATCGTATCCTCAGGGAAGGATTTGGTTACTAAAATGTTAATAATTTGCTCCAAGAATTTCTCAAGTTTAGTTTTCACGATCTGATGGACAATAGTAACACTCACGAGAAGATAAAAGACTGATCTAAGATAGAACAGAAAGACGGGACAGGACTCAATCTTACGAAAATAATAACAAAGAACACTAAAATTCCAAACTAAATAAAAGCACAGAAATGAGATATCTGACTTTAAGTAAGATGTCCTAGGGTTTCTCTCCGGATGATCATGTAAATCAAGCTACTAAAATACGATGCAATTGACAAACTGGAAGACCAAAAGAAGATCAAACTGCCTGAGAATCTAGATTATGACTGGCAGGGTGACCGCTTCATTTTCTATGTTCTCTGACTCCACAATTTCCCATGGCGCGGCCTAGAGTGAAAAGTTAAATCCGAAGAATCCCAACCTCCCGAGATTCACTACTATCGCATGCAAAATCTAGGTTTTTCTATGGCGAGGCCTAACCTAGTTCCAATTTGTCTTCACGAAGCTCGAAAAATCTCTTCTCACTTAGTTCTAAATCTCAATGAACTCCCACCGGCATGACGACCGCATCTCGGTTCATGATCAAGCAATTTAAGTGAGAAGACTCATTTACCATACTGTATGTTCTCAATTCAAGCATTATTACTCCTATTGAAGAATTAAACACCAACCTAGCATGGCGACCACAATCAAAGGATGATTCAATCAACAAGAGCTCAAATGAGTGAACTTCTCAATTCAAGAATTATTGCTGGTGGACATTATTTTCCAGTATGAGTTCATTCCTAATGATTTACATCAATTGCAAGGCATTGCATGGGTCTCATTACACTTCATCCGGATCAAAACCCTAGAACATATTGAATTTAGCCACAAAGTTCCATTTCCAGTTCACGATCGTCAACAAACAATAATAAGCAAGTCATGTTCATCAATTGGGAAGAATTTACCAAATACTCAACTTCAATTGCTCCCAATTCAAAAAGAATCTGTAAAATCTTCCTTAATTGAGAATAGAATTGCAATTAACGGAGCAATTCCTCGATCGAAATTGAAAATAGAGCTAAAACTGTTAGAGAGAGAAAGTAGAGAGAGAAAGTAAATCTCGAGATCAAAGTGAGAGAAAAATTCCCCGCTCTCCAAAATCAAAAGTCTGTTATGAAATCTAGAATATTCGTCCTCCTGTAAAAGCTAACTAATACTCTATCTATAGAGGTTACAAAAGTCGTAAATAGTACGCAAACGTAAAATGACTAAGAATTTACAGAAATGCCACTGAAATGCCACTTCCTTTAACAGAACAAATGTCCACCAGCAACTTGTGCCATACTCCGAATCACGCCTTTACCTCTCAAGCTCGTCACGCCTTCAAGCTTCACAGCACGTCTCCAAGCCTTGCTCGAACATGCCACCAGGCAGTTCACCACGTTTCCAGCCCTCCAAGCATCACGTCTTCATACACCTGAATTCACAAAACAGACCAACACTTAGCCAAAAAAAACATTCATCACTCGAAATCCTCACAAACAGACGATGCATTGCCGCGATGCATCGTCGGCAAACTCCCTTTTCACCACGATGCATCTCGATGATGCATCGTAGTGTAAACACCTATAACGACGATGCATCGTCATGATGCATCGTCGATCATACACACCAAGGCGACGATGCATCGTGGCGATGCATCGTCGGCCAAACTGGATTTCACCACGATGCATCGCTACGATGCATCGTGGTGGTGATGTGTGAGTGTCTGATAAAATGTTGTGAGGTTTGTGAGTGAAAGTGCAAGAAGAGTGAGCAACGAGAACCACGAATGAAATGCAAAGGGTTTGTAAATTTTGGTGAAGAACTGTACAAGAGAGTTAAGTCAAGAATGAAGTACAAAATTGAAGATGAAATGTGCCAAAAATTAGTACAAGAAATGATGGTTAAAAACTTGTAAAATAGCATCATGCAATTTTGTGTGCTTCCAAAGTGTTGTGAATATGATCAAGTTTAGATGCAAATGATTTTTTTCAGCTGAAGAATGAAAACAAGATGAAATGTATATGAAATGCGTGAGAAGTGATATGGAAGAGATGTTGTGGAAAATACAAATGGAAGAGTGTGTGCTAACACAAAACATCAAACTTTTGGAAATGGCTTGCGATGAGATCGCAAGCCAAATTTCAGTGAAGGATCAAAAACTTTTTGCACTACGATGCATCGTAGTGCAAATGTGTGTGTGTGCAAAACTACGATGAGATCGTAGTGTAAATTTCACACTCAAAATGTCCAACTGCTCAGCTAATTCCAACCAATATTCTACTATGATTCGGTGGGAATTTGGAAAACCTTAAAACACCAAAGTTGTAGCCACAAGTCTCATCTTTCCATAGCTTCTTGAATCACTCAAATCGGAGCTCAGATAAGGAAGTTATGGCCAAACAACTAAGCTGTGGCAGGTTATGTGAAATTAAGCCTACAATGCGTCGTAGACTTAGAAACCCTAATCAAGTCCTGTCATTCCCACTTTGATTTTACAGCCTTTCATTTCGAATTGGACTTCGCCTTGAACACCAAAGTTGTAGATGTCTCTCTTGGCTTTCCATAGGCTTCTGAATCACCCAATTCGGACATAGGATGAGAGAGTTATGACCGAAATACTATGGCGTGGCAAAACTGGAGTTTAAGCTTACGACTCGTCGTAGTGCAAATTCCATCTTGGTCCTTCATGGCAATAAATCTCCCTTTTCTCTTCCAGATTAGAACTTGGGGTCAACACAAAGATTGTAGAGCTTCTTCTTGTCTTTCCATGAGTACAAGAAACAACACCATTGGACAACTGGAGCTGAAGATATCATTAATTTGCTCGGCTGTGGCAATATGGGCAATAACAAACCCTAATAATAGCGTTCACAAGAAAACTCCCGTTTCATGACCTTGCATACAGAATTAGAAGATATTCAAAACATAACAAATGAAGTACACAAAAGAGCTTTTCATAACATCTAAGATCTCACCAATTGGATTAATATTGAAAAAGATATACTCAAATGAAGTACACTCACCATTCTGCCCAACCCCAAAACTAGCAAATCAAGCCTTGTTAAGACTTTCTTCCAAACTCCACAACATCATTAAACACTCTTGAATTCCTTCCCTAACCTTTAACTCCAAACACACATTTGTTTCATTCGATCAACAATTTTGGTCTTTTTCTCCATTTTAGCACATCAAGTTATAAACCACATAAATGCACAACATGGCACAAAACACTACACAATTGCATTAAAAACAAAGCAAAAGCTAAGTGAAATAATCATATATAAATTGGTATAAATCCAACTTTTCAAATTCCCCCACACTTGAACTTTTGCTTGCCCTCAAGCAAACTTACACTTCAAATCCACTTATAGCACTATACCTCACTCCTCTGTCCAGCCCGCTCTCATTGGAGTTCATCAAAAAACAATCTTTTTCATGCATAAAACTCACACCAAGTCCTTAACCCCAACCCATCAAATTTTAGCACAAGTTATCAACCAAGGCACGATGAATAAAGACCAAAATGTCATGCGTGCTAGTGTGTGCTAAGAAATACTGGTCCACATATTCTTTATGCGTGCATTACCTCTTTTGTTCCAAAATATCCCCTTGCATAAACATTCATAATGTCCACACACAATAACTCAAAAGCACACAAGATCAATGGTTGCACATTGGTGCTTCTCTTAGTTGATTTCAGATTTCAGTTGCTTTTGCACTTTAGCGCTTTTACTTTATTACACACATTAGTGTGCTTGCCTGGGTCTTTTGGCTTCTTTTTTCCTTTAGCTGCCTGGGTTTTGTGGTTATTTTTTTCCAATTATGCTTGCCAAAGGCTTTTTCTCCATATCCTTTCTTGTGTGACTAAAAGTTCCTGGATGTCTTTAAAGGACTATGTATGCATGCTAGAGCATCCAAAACAACCTAAGTAATGCATAAGAACAAATTGAAACAATTTCCTCCTATGTCCAAGAATATGTTTGCATGGCATATCTATCTTACTTTAACATTATGCCTTGATTAAAAACATGTAATGATTTCATCAAGATTGGAATCGAAGAAGACAAAACAATTTTCACATGAAAAGCAGTAGAAGACATTTGATGAACGTCAAATTTTAAACATAGCTTAACAAAGGAGCAGAGGCATAGTACAAAGTGTCCCACACTTCTACTTCTACTTATTACTCACAATATACTTCCTTACAAACGAACATCTAAGCAACCCCTACAAACAAGACCTTAAGCTAACACACTAACATACTTAAACATATTAAACACACTATCCATTCAACATTTACTTTTATTCTTCTTAACATTCCTTCACAAAGCACACTTACATGACTTCAACAATGCATAGCATTCTTCAAGAAACTTGTCAATACTTCAATGTCAACCGAAACTTCACCACATATCAAGGCATTGTCTAAAAAAACAATTTACCCATTCTAACAATACAAATCATGATATCCCCCTAACATCATCCACCAATTGAAGCATACAGAGCATGTTGTAGTAACGCACAAATCATTGCCACCAGATTACCCAGAAACAAAAACAACATAGCGCACCACACCACAACCCCTTCCAAGCACAACAACAACAATCATCAAACCAAATCAAACCAACCACAACCTCTACACCGCCCAACATACTTCAGCCCCCCTACACTTAAAGCACACATTGTCCTCAATGCAAAAGAATCAAGGAAGAGGAGCTCCCTGAGAAGAAGATGGTGCTGAAGAGGACGGAGACGGGAATTGAGTTGTTGTTGAGAATGAAGGACCAATAAATGGCTGCGCCACATAGTGAAAAGGACTATACACCGGTCCTTGAACAGGTTGCCCCGATCCAAGTAATGGCATCCTTATGGCTGGCATGAATTCAGGGTTTGGGACAATATCAGGAGTCGGAGGCATTGCAGGAATACGTCCAAATGAAGGCAATGGTTGAAGAGAAGGCATGGCGGGTACCCCTGCTGGTAGCTCATGAATAGCTCCACTAACAACGTCCATTGACAAATTCGAAATACGATACCCAGAAAGTTGGGCAGATGTCGGCGTTGGTTTTGGGGGTCCCGGCTCAGAATGATAATACACAGCCATCTTATTGCACTTATCAAGTTATAATTGCACGCACATTTGTCCGTGATATAACACTTCAAATTGTTGCTGAGCTACTGACACGGCATATCATCCAATTTATGATCCAAACTTGAGGCATGTGTTGTCCACTCTCACTGCATATTATCCACACCCTCGTGCATCCGTTCAAGCCTCTCATCTATATTTAAGAAACGATTTTCGATTGAGTGCAGCCTCCCATCCATGTTTACGAAACGAGTTTCAATTGAGTGCTGAAAATCATTGAGACTACTCTGGAAAGAACTCAAATCGTATAGATTAATTTTTTTCTTTTTTTTTAACAAAAAGAAACTTTATACCATTATGAACAAAAGACGGTGCTGAATATACCCGACCACACCGTTACAAGCATATGAACAAAAATTTTGGAGTACAACTCCATTACATGAATCTTTCTATGATCTAAAACTGGAAATTACAGTAAAGCAACTTTAGTGATTACCAAAGTTTTGATGCTCTAATTCCCTCTAAGAAGTATATGAATAATACTACCAATACAAAAGGCCAACTTTCTATAAACTAATTCTGAGGTCGAAGGCCATGGATTCCTTGGAGACCACGATGTCTTAAGCAGCATTTCAAACCATTGTCCCATTTTGGAGCAAGCGAAAAGGGGATAACTTTCTCTGGCTCGGTTTTGCATCAAGAGCTTTCAGCACTTCAATTTCTAGGGAGTGGCTTGAACAAGAGCAGCTCGAGTCCGATTCCAAGTCTCAGATTCTGGATCTCTCTATGGGTTGAAGATTTCCTCAATTTGGCCAGCTGGGCTGCTTTCGATTGTGCTTTGTTCCCTGGCAGCTCCCAAGATTTTAGCTGCTAGTACCCGAGTTTGAATACTGGACTGAGTTGGGTCATGGGTGGCAGCTTGGAATAAAAGAGTTCCAGTCTAATATCCAACCTTCTGCCCAAAGATGTGAGACCCCATATGTGAGCTGAAAGGGGCGAGAGTTGTGCTCGAGTGTAGCTATCCCTATGTGTGCCTGAGTCTAGATCTGATGGCTGTCTCGAGCCTTCTAGCGGGAAAGCTTGCTGAGATGCTACCTCCTCTCGATTGGATTTGTAGTGAAGCCTGATGAGGTGTGGAGGAGCGCTGGTGGGTAGTGAGTAGGTTCTGGTGGCGAAGGTAAGGAGTGAGTAGGAGAAGGAAGTGAGGGGTGAGGAGTGACCGGCTCTCCGGCTGTGAACGGTGGAAGAAATAGCAGCTCCACTCAAGGGCTGCCTTTGGATGATGCGATTTGTGTTCAGCTGGCGGAAGAGAGCCGGATCTTTGGAGCCAAGTTCCTTTTCTTTTTGTCCAACGGATTCTGAGTGATGATTAAAAAAAACAAAAAAGGGAAATAGATGTGGTGGTTTGTTGTAGAGAAAAGGTTGGCCAGCTATGGCCAAGAGGCCAGAGCCGGTGGTGGAGAAGGCTTGAGGTTTGGCGAAATCGTATAGATGAGGTTGTTGCTCATATTGGTCACTATGAACTGAGGGCTCAACATTAGCTCGAAGAATCCCTTGCCCAGCTGCACGCACTTTCATTATCTCACGATCAAGGTCGAGATACTTCTTATATAAAACATGTGCAATAGGTAGCTTAGTTGGTCTCCAATCACCACCAAGCTCGTCATTCACTCCCTGAGCCTTGCATAATTCTTCAAGAAGCAATGGAAAAATAAATAGCAGCACCATCATCCTCAATCCCCTCAGTTATGTCATTCAAAATGATCCGGCTTACATCGATAGACCTACGTCCCTTAATGGCTGAGATTAGATACAAACGCTTCCGCAACACTTCAGTCACTTGCGAGCTGGGCATCAATCTTGAAAGCACAAACGTCAACCACAATTTTACATCAAAGACTTTAGAAATTGATGTCGAACATGCTTGTGTTCTCCGCGCTGATTTACAACCCATTCAGCCCCAGGATGCGCAAGCTCATTCAACAACTCTTGATCACCATCATCCTTCTCTGGACATTCAAATGGATCTGTAGGAAAACTTGGGTTACCCAAATGCTCGTTGATCAACTCACTCGTGATTACCACCCAAACTCCTCTCACATAGATGGCACCATCGTCATTTGGAGACTTGCTATTTGCATAAAATTCCCTAGCAATACTGACATTGCAAAATGCAGGTGCAGTTGTCAACTTTTTGTCAAACTTGTGAAATTACATTAGCTTCTTGAAAGGTCCCGTGTCTACTGTGAAAGCTCGCTCCAAATGTAGCTTCTTTACAGGTAGTCCTGCCTCCCAGCGTTTTGGTGCCAATTCATTGACCCACATTGAAGGTGTAGTCACACCCTTCCTTTTCTTGGGGGTTGGAGCTCGGATTGTGACTGCGGGCGGTTCTTCGAAGATTGGTAGATCGTCAGCGAAATATTCCGAATCTGTGTCCTCATGCATTTGTGCCTTACCCTTTGCTTTTCCTTTGCCTTTCTTGGAACTTTCTCCCTTCAAAGTTGTTGTTGTCTTCTTCGGAGCCATAACCTAAATGTACACCAAACATGTGAATAACTTGGTGAACAGCTTAATTGCATAAGATAACCACAACTGAGAATAACAAACAACACCCTTCAAAAGATAACACGTTGTTTAGCATTTGAAATTCCATCTTGCCCTTATGACACGCAACCCAACTCAACATGCACAATACGCCTCTCATCATATTCAAAATATTGCACTTAAATTCACACATCCGAAGACAACAATATTAATTCACATGCCGATAACAAAATTCAGGAACTGGAAATTAGCATGACAAAATCGTGAAAATGAGCTATGAAAAAGGGAATATTAGCCGAAACATAAAACATCAAAATTGTAACTCAAGGTCTCAGCCAAATATAGAAACAAGAATCACCTCATTTGGACTTATATTGAGAAAATTCTGTCCAAAATACCTAGAGGTGCCAAACTAGGCAGATTCAACAATTCTCATTATGAGTTCAGCATTAACTTCACAGTCTAAGCTAATTTCGTCTATAATCCCATTGGAACTAGCAAAAATGCCAAACATAAACATTGTAACCCATTATTTTGGCTAACATCGCCAATTGGAATCAACGCATTTGGAGATTTCCTTCTCAAGTTATAACCGAATTACAGAAACATGCATAAGCTGAAAAAAAAATCTGAAAATCCAAAATCTAAACCCCCCCCCCCCACTTAGTATGTTTTTAACTTTTGAGCAACAACAAAATATTCCATGTACTCATCATATCCTCTACTTAAAAACATGCAAATCATACTCATACAATCATCCACATTCCTTCTTACAAAGTATAGAATCTACAATAAGAACTTCAAGGTTACCAAAAACGTACCTTTTTGTGGAGAATGCAAAGCAAGAGGCTGGAGGAAAGTATTAGAAAATGGAAAGAACTATTGTTGAGGGAAAAGGCTTTGAACAAATGCCAATCTTGTACTGCTCTTGATAATCTTGAAATGTGAACAATAATAAACATTTATAGAGCCAAAATTGACTGCATGTATTTTCGGTCAATCACTACATAAATGTTCCCACCAACTATAAAATCCATTAATATCAAGACACAGGTGGGCCATTCTCATTCATGATATTAACAACAAGACATATGTGGGAACATATTTATTCATTGCATGTGAATCTCATCTCTCTCCTGCCAAGCTATATTGATGCACTCACATGCCGCAAAGACAAAACAAGCCTAGGAAAGTACAAAAACTTCAAATCGGCCAAAGTTCATGCCTTTCATTTCACTTCCAAACTCTATTCATTGTACTGTTGTCTCCAGATTAAAAGTCTTTATTTCCCAACTTTTCATATGTATTATGCATGTTCAAGGGAGGTAGGTTTCACAGTCATCAATAGTCCTTAATCATGTTCAATTCGGCACACAACAAGGTATTTCATTAACACACTAACAATTATCAACGAAACTAAAAAAACTAAATGAACATACGACTTAATCAGAAATTCTGAAATTCTTCATGGCATATTATCAACATACGACTTAATCAAAAATTCTGAAATTCTTCATGGCATATTATCTTATCAAATTACGACAGCAGCAATAACACTCATCACCAAATTGTCTAACAATGATACACATCAAAACATTAAAACATCACCCCCCCACACTTGCATACAGACACGGTCCCCGTGAGCAAAAAACAGGCAAGGAATAAAGAAACCTGGCCTTCTACAAGCCTCGGGAGAGTCTGGCCATTCTTTCTTCCTCTTGAAATACAGGCCATTGAGGAGTGCCCATAAGACCAAGAGGATGTTGAGGATTTCCATTCGAAGTAGTGTCAACTCCTTTGCTACGAGCCATTGCCGTTAACAAAGCTGGAAAGAACATAGGTGCAAATTCACTTCGTTGTGCCCTCCTGATGTACCCTAGCATCAATTTCCCAATATCAATAGAAAAATCATGTTGAATAGCATAGATTAAGAGAACACGTTCTTTAGATTCTGTATTTGTACAATTAGTGGGCAAAATCTTAGAATTGATAAACAATAACCACATGTTTGCCTCGGCTGTTAGCTCACTAGTGGGCATATATAAGGCTTCATTCGGAGCATTTCTCACCCAAGTAGCACCAGTTAATGCTATAGCAGCCAACAAATGATCAGTATTCTCTGCCCTTACCAAACGGCAATAGGTATCACCAGGATAATCAGGGAGAAGGAAATGTAAATTAATGCTATGGCGATTGACTTTCAAGTACTTCCCTCTCACAAATACTGAGTGAATACTATCAGCACGGGAGTTGGCATAGAATTCTCTTACAGTTTCCATATTCACCACGACAGATGCTGTTGCAAAGTGAGCCCAAGAATGTCTCATGATCAACTCCTAAAATCTCTGGGAAGGATCCGCAAATGGTCTCTCGATGATAACTTCTCTGTTGATAAAGCTAGTACATAAGCTCTCAGCAGTAGTATTAACAAACTGTGGTGAACTAGCTGGATCAAAATCAATCAGCACATCCTCATCAGCTGAAGAAGTAGAAGAAGATGAGGTAGTTCCCGGATCCTTACTGAATATTGCATACTCATAAGGATTCTGATGAGGAAAATAAGCCATGACCTTAGAGGGAAAAATTACGAACAAGAGATGCAGAGTAGTGAACGAAATATTGAACTTGAACGAAATATTGAGTATGTATAGGGAAGATGTTCAACATATAAGAGTACCATGCTAGCTATCACACAAGCATATGTGGAAGATCTAGAAAACAAAAACCTATGTGTCATAGCTTGTTGTCTTCATTACTCAATTATTGGAACCGTACAAACCAAGCAGGCACTCAAGTTCACGGGACTAGCAACAAGCATTACCATCAATGCATTTACCTTGGCTGTAGAAACTGTGAAACTCATCTTACCCTTGTTCAGTGACTGGCAAAATCCCTCTGATAATCTATAAAATGTAACAACCAGTGATGAGATTGTGCCATGAATTGTTGCTACGGTCGACACAAACTAAAATTAACAAACAAAAGTAACCACAACAAAATAAAATAAAGGGAACAAAGAAAGAAAAGAAAGCTGGGTTGCCTCCTATAAGCGCTTGGTTTACGGTCTACAGCCCAACCATGCTCCTTATCTCATTTTGAAGGTAAAGGATCATCCAAGTAAAGCTCATGAGGAGCTTCTGCCAGATTAGCAATGCTTTTGCCCTTAGAGGTCGAGTATGGTTTAAGCCTATGGCCATTCACCTTCCATATGTTGCCGTTATTATCATTTTGAATCTCCACAACTCCATAAGGCTTTACATCAACAACACGGAATGGACCACTCCATCGTGACTTCAATTTCCCAGGGAAAAGCCTTAAACGAGAATTCTACAGCAAAACCAACTGTCCTGAAGTAAAACTCTTTGATTGGATCTTTGCATCATGAAGCCTCTTTGTTTTCTCCTTGTAAAGCTTTGAACTCATATAAGCATGAAATCTAAATTCATCCAATTCATTCAAATCAAGCATCCTTTTTGATTGAGCTCCCGGCAAATCCATGTTCAACTTCTGAATTGCCCAATAGGCCTTATGTTCAAGTTCCACTGGTAAATGACACTCATTGCCAAAAACAAGCCGAAATGAAGAAGCACCTATAGGAGTCTTATAAGCTGTTCGATACGCCCACAATGCATCGTCCAATTTCATGGACCAATCTTTCCTTCCTGGATTAACAACCTTTTCAAGCACTCTCTTAATTTCACGATTTGAAATCTCAGCTTGGCCAGAAGTTTGAGGATGATAAGCTGTAGAAACCTTATGCGTCACTCCATATTTAGCCAATAAAACTTCAAAGATCTTGTTACAGAAATGAGTTCCACCATCGCTTATGATTGCTCTAGGGGCACCAAATCGATTAAAAATGTGTTTCTTCAAGAAAGCAAACACACTTTTTGCATTATTATGAGCCAGAGCCACAGCTTCAACCCATTTGGAAACATAATCAACTGCTACCAAGATGTATTCCATGCCTCTAGATTTTGGAAATGGACACATGAAGTCAATGCCCCATACATCAAATATCTCCACTTCAAGGATGCTATTCAAAAGGCATTTCATTTCTGGAAGAAATGTTCCCTGTTCTTTGACACCGATCACAATTACCAACCCAAATTTTTGCATCCAAGAAAATATGAGGCCAATAGAAGCCACATTGTAAAACTTTGAAGCCTGTTCGTGTTGAGCCAAAATGTCCACCATATGGTCCTTCATGACATGCTCTCAAAATGTCTTCCTTCTCTTCCCCTTTGATGCACTTACATATGATTTGGTCACTACAGATTTTATACAATGCATTGTCCTCCCAAAAATAGTATTTGGCATCACTTCTCAGCTTCTTCTTTTGATCACTAGATAAATAAGTTGGTATTGGTCCAGCAACAACAAAGTTTGCAATCTCTACATACCAAGGCAATGTCCTATCATTTACTCTAAACACTTGCTTGTCTGGAAAGTGCTCTTTCACCAAAATATTAGAACCTTCTTGAGCTTCTGACTCTAATCTTGACAAATGGTCAGCTACCACATTCTTTGAGCCTTTACGATATTTGATTTCAACATCAAATTCTTGAAGCAATAAGACCCATCGAATTAACCTTGGCTTGGCTTCTTTCTTTGCTAGCAGATATTTCAAAGCAGCATGATCTGTATGGACAATAACTTTCGACCCCAACAAGTATGCTCTGAATTTGTCAAATGCGAAAACAACCGCCAACATCTCCTTCTCCGTCGTTGTATAATTCAACTGAGCCTCATTTAGCAACTTACTAGCATAATAGATGGTGTGAAAGATTTTATCTCTTCTCTGTCCAAGGACAGCTCCCAATGCATAGTTACTTGCATCGCACATTATCTCATGTGGTTCACCCCAATGAGGAGTAACTATCTCCACCAATTTAGCTTTCAAAGTCTCAAAAGCTTCCATGCATTCTGATCCAAATTCAAATTTTACATCCTTCTCCAATAGGCTACACAATGGCCTAGCAATTTTAGAGAAATCTTTGATGAAACGTCTATAGAAGTCAGCATGCCCAAGAAAATTCCTGATTCCCTTCACATTTATTGGAGGGGGAAGTTTAGCAATAACATAAATCTTGGCTCTGTCAAACTGGCCTTTATGAGAAATCTTATGACCCAGTACAAATGCCCTCTTGAACAATGAATTGACATTTTTCCCAATTTAACACCAGATTTGTCTTTTCACATCTCTTTAACACTTGAGATAAGTTCTCCAAGCAACCATCAAATGTCATCCCAAAAACTGAGAAGTCATCCATGAATATTTCGATGATAGATTCAACCATGTCATGAAAGATTGCCATCATACATCTTTGGAATGTGGCAGGGGCATTGCATAAACAAAATGGCATCCTTTTGTAAGCAAATGTGCCAAAGGGACAGGTGAAAGTCGTCTTATCTTGATCTTTAGGATCAATTGCAATTTGGTTATAGCCAGAATAGCCATCCAAGAAACAATAGAACAAGTAGCCAGCAATCCGATCCAACAACTATTCCAGAAAAGGAAGTGGAAAATGATCCTTTCTTGTTGCCTTGTTGAGCTTCCTGTAATCCATACAAACCCTCCATGTATTGACTATTCTTGCCACCAGGAGCTCATTTGCATCATTTTTGACAACTATTACTCCCCCCTTCTTAGGAACACATTGGACAGGGCTTACCCACTCACTATCTGAGATTGGAAAGATCATTCAGAAATCAAGCAATTTGATCACCTCTTTCTTAACAACCTCCATCATCTGAGGGTTTAATCTCCTCTGTCTATCACACACTAGCACCGAGTTCTCTTCCAAATGAATCTTATGCATGCACAGACTTGGGCTTATGCCTTTGATATCGGCAATTGTCCAGCCCATAGCTCGCTTGTATTGCCTCAGTACTGCTAACAGTTTCTCCTCTTGCCAATTTTCAAGCTAGGAAGAAATAACAACGGGCAATGTTTCACTTTCACCTAGGAACGCATACTTGAGGTCTGGAGGCAAAGGTTTCAACTCCAGCTTTGGTGGAACCAAGATAGATGGCATAAGCTTTTCGCTCCTGCAAAAACATTCATTGCTTCTCACCTCAGTAGATGCATCCATTTCATCAGTTGGAAGCTTACACTCAACATTTTCTTTCAATTCATTAGTACATGCTTCTTTCAAAATTTCTTTCATTTCACATTCATTTGCTACTTCAATAATTTCACTTTGAATTTCAAAAATATATTCATCAATCACACAACATTCAATATCATTTTCAATTTCAGCCAAAATGTTCTTATCCTCATCATCTAAATCGATTTCATCAAAATCACCCTCACAATCATGTAATTCATCAACAACAGAATAAGTATGCTTAACATTCAATAAATGGAAAGAAGAACATGCTACAGCTGATACGAAATCATGTTGCTATGCAAAATCCAAGAAATTTAAGGTGTTTATCCCATTTTCATGTGATGAATCTTATATATGGCAGCCTGGGATATCTTGGAAATCAAGCCTCAAGCTGATCTCATGGAGGTCCGAGACTCCAACGATGATTAACAAAAACGAAATACGACCAGAGGCGTCAAACATTAAATGCTGAAAGATTATGTCACGTTTTGGTATTCTTGACATATCTCTCTCATTATAACTCGGCATTTTATGTTTCAAACGGCCCTGGAAAGCTAAGAGATAGAGCTAAAACGTTTACGTTTTACATTTTCCACGATTCTGCTTTCATCATTGCGCAACCAGGCCACAAAGATGAATAACGTGATTCTGGCAGATTACCGTCGGGAAATTTTAGTGTTTTGCATTTTATTTAATTTTTAATAATTTTGTCTCACATGGTTAATAATCCTTCCATGGAATTAACATGTGAATTATTAGGAAGTTTCTAGTTTTATTTATTTTTGATTTAGGTTGATAAGCTGTTTCCAAATAGAAAAAGTTTCCTAATTTGGATTAGTTAAGTGTTAGTTTCTTTTTCCAATTAGACTACTTGTTTAGCAAGTTAGGATTAAACTTGTAGCCTATAAATAGGCATCAAATATCGTTTTTTATTATTAGAGAATTTTGAAAAGTTGTTTTTCTTTGTTTTTGTAAGCTGTGTGCTTAGAAAATGCAATTTAGGCGTAACCCTAAATTGGAACCATTAATTTTAAGGCGTAACCCTTAAAATTGATCTTTGTTCTTAATTGAGAACAGGCTAGATAGTTTGTTTAATTCAAGAGTTCTTGAATTGAATTAATTATTTGTAATAACACAGAGGTCTTGGATTTAACATATCCAAGGTTGCTGGTTACATATCTCTTTCCCACAATTTTATCCATTGTTTGGTTTGAATTTCTTAGCTAGATCCTTTAAAATATATTGGCGTGAGGATTCCGCACTCACATCGCCATCAAGTGGTATTAGAGCTCACTTGCAAGAAATTTATGTATGACGGAGGAATTCAATGACATATTTCAATGTTGTTTGAGTTTATTTCATACAAGAATTAATCCACATCCAAGATAAAATTTGTTCCTTGGTGATTGATTGTGAGAGAAGTTACAACTTGGCTAGTGAGTTGATGGTGGAAAAGTTGAACATTCAAACAATTGAACATCCAAATCCTTATAAGCTACAATGGAGTGATGAATATTGTGAAGTTTTGGTGTCAAAGCAAGTAAAGGTTGCATTCTCCATTGGAAGTTATAACGACGAAATCCTTTGTGATGTATTTCCAATGCAGACCACTCATCTCTTATTGGGAAAGCCGTGGCAAATTGCTCACAATGTTGTTTATAATGATTTTAAAGGTTATTATTCTTTGGTGAAGGATGGTGAAAAATTCAACCTTCATCGACTGGATCTTTTTAAAGCTCATGAAGATCAACATATTATATACAATCAATGTAAATTGATGGATGAAATCAAAAGAAAAGAGTTAGAAAAGAATGAAAAGGAAATTGAAACAACCATCATGGAAGAATCCGTCGTGAAGAGGACATGGAGATTGAAGTTCAATTGGTTGTAGATCAATCAATAAAGATGGGGCCATTTCATGTGGTAAATCCAATACCTTTACTTGAAGTACAATCTCAAATATATTTAAATTCTTGTCATGCTTATAATTTGAGTGATGAAATTATCCCATATGAAGAGGTTGGAAAATTTTTTGAATCGAGCTATCTTGTTATCCACAAACAAGATTCGATGTCGAATCTTTTTGAGGTGGGAGGGACAGATATGAAATCATGTTGCTATGCAAAATCCAAGAAATTTAAGGTGTTTATCCCATTTTCATGTGATGAATGTTATATATGGAGGCTTGGGATATCTTGGAAATCAAGCCTCAAGTAGATCTCATGGAGATCCGAGACTCCAACGATGATTGACAAAAACGAAATACGACAAGAGGCGTCAAACATTAAATGCTGAAAGATTATGTCACGTTTTGGTATTCTTGACATATCTCTCTCATTATAACTCGGAATTTTATGTTTCAAATGGCCCTGGAAAGCTAAGAGATAGAGCTAAAACGTTTACGTTTTACATTTTCCAAGATTCTGCTTTCATCATTGCGCAACGAGGCCACAAATATGAATGACGTGATTCTGGCAGATTACCGTCGGGGAATTTTAGTGTTTTGCGTTTTATTTAATTTTTACTAATTTTTGTCTCACATGGTTAATAATCCTTGCATTGAATTAACATGTGAATTATTAGGAAGTTTTCAGTTTTATTTATTTTTTATTTAGGTTAATAAGTTGTTTCCAAATAGGAAAAGTTTCCTAATTTGGATTAGTTAAGTGTTAGTTTCTTTTTCCAATTAGACTACTTGTTTAGCAAGTTAGGATTAAACTTGTAGCCTATAAATAGGCATCAAATTTCGTTTTTTATTATTAGAGAATTTTGAAATGTTGTTTTTCTTTGTTTTTGTAAGCTGTGTGCTTAGAAAAAGCAATTTAGGCGTAACCCTAAATTGGAACCATTAATTTTAAGGCGTAACCCTTAAAATTGATCTTTGTTCTTAATTGAGAACATGCTAGATAGTTTGTTTAATTCAAGAGTTCTTGAATTGAATTAATTATTTGTAATAACACAGAGGTCTTGGATTTAACATATCCAAGGTTGCTGGTTACATATCTCTTTCTCACAAGTTTATCCATTGTTTGGTTTGCATTTCTTAGCTAGATCCTTTAAAATATATTGGCGTGAGGATTCCGCACTCATATCGCCATCAACATCTTTGATGGCAAAACAAGATTCAACATGTAAACGATGTTTCATGGCATAATTCACATCAAAAACAACTTCCTCATTGTTGATTCTAAAGATAACAGTCTTGTTTCTTACCCCAATCACAACATCACCTGTTGCTAAGAAGGGTCGACCAAAAATCAAAGGCACTTCTAGATCCTCTTCCATATCAAGAACTATAAAATCGACCGGAAGTGTAAATTTGTCGATCCCCACCAAAACATCTTCAACCATTCCAGTAGGCTTGACCAAAGATCTATCAGCCAATTGAAGAGTTACAGTCACTGGACGAATTCTACCTTTGAGCCCAACATCAGTGGCAATAGATAGAGGCATTAGATTGATGCCAGCACCCAAATCACACAAAGCTTTTTCAAAGAGTCTTGTTCCAATTTTACATGGGATAGTGCAACTCCCAGGGTCTTTCAACTTTGGTGGCAATTTGTGTCCAATCCATGCTCCACCATATTCCGTGAGTGTCAAAGGAACCTCACATCTCAATATTTGCTCCTTATTGGATATCAAATCCTTGAGAAATTTTGCATATTTCGGTACTGCCGTCACCAAATCCAACAAAGGTAAACTCACATTTACTTGTCTGACCATATCCAAGAATTTATCAAACTGAGGTCCTTTCTTTGGTTTTGGTTTCATTCTCTCAGGAAATGGAGGTTTAGGAGCAAATTCAGGATAATTGTAAGGGCTAGAAGCTCCCCTAACTTTCTTCGTTGCTTCATCAACTCCATTATCTTGCACCCCCTCCTTTGACGTCATGTCCTCAGTAGCACACTCTTGTTCACAATCCAGATTGTCTTTCTCCTTGTCTTCAGAAGTTTCATCTCCAGGTTTGCTAGGCTTATACACCTCTTTTCCACTTCTCAATGTAATTGCATTACAGGTCTCTTGTCCTTTCCCCTTGGGATTTGGAATTGTATCACTTGGAAGTGCTCCTCTTGGTCTTTGATGCACAGCATTTGCAAGTTGTCCAAGTTGAATGTTCTTTAGAGTAGCTTCATGGTGTTTGACAGTAGACTCCAAACCCCCAAATCTTTGTTCATTCTTGTCCATCTTCTCCATCAACTTTTGGAACATGTCTTCCACTAATGGCTTCCTTTGCTCTGAAGTACTAGCTTGCTGATCAAAACCAGGAGGTGCATTTGTTGCTCTTCTTTGATCATTTCCCTGATAATATTGCCCTCCTTGATTTTGTTGTTGTCCCCAATTGCTCTGTCCACCATTGTAAGGTCGATTTCCCCCATAGTAATTCCCTCCATACTGATTTCCATCATACTGAGGTTTGTTGTTGTAATTACTCACATACTGTAAAGACTCAGTTGTGATGAAACACTCATTAGTGTGGTGTTCACCTTTACACAGTCCACATGAAAGCACAGGAGCTTTTGTCCTTATATGTCTACTTTCAATTAGCTTTTGACTTGTTTTTCTTGCATTTATGTGGTGTTATATGTTATTTGATGCATTTATGTAGTTTGCAACTTGGAGTGCTTAAATGAATAAAAAGGCCTTAAAATGATGCTTGGAGAATGTGGAGAAAACCTTACATGCTCGTTGTGATCATTTGGTATTTGAGCAGAACTGTTAGTGTACTTCATTTGAGTGTAACTTTCTCAATATTAGTCGAAATGAGGATATTGGATGTTCTGGAAAGCTCTTTGAGTGTACTTCAATTCTTATGTTTTAACTTTCTTCTAATTATGTGTGCAGGTATGAGTAACGGGGGCAACATTGAAATCACTACTTTAGGGTTTTCATTGTAGACTTCATTGCCACAGTTTTGGTAGAATATTGATATCTTGAGCTACAGACCTTTAATGATGTTGATTCATAAACCTATGGAAAGCCAAGAGAAAGATCTATAACTCTTATATTGACCCCAAGCTCTAATTCAGATAAGAAAATGGGCGATGCATCGCTACGAGGCATCATCATGAAAACGTTTACACGGCGATGCATCGCATTGAAAAGCGTCCGTGCCAAACTTCAGTACTTTGGCCATAATCGTCCAAGCTCCGAATTGGGTGATTCAAAAGGCTATGGAAAGCTAAGACCTGGGGCTACAACTTTCATGTTTTAAGTTTTTCCAAATTCACAATGCATCAGGGCCAGAATTCGGTTGGAAGTTGCTGTACATTTGCACACTTGCGCCATACACATTGCTGCACACTACTGTACTCACACGTCATACACTTTTAGCTTGCGACCTCACACACATCGTAGCGTAAATTGGCTTGCAACCTCACACAGGTCGCAGCACAAGAGCTGCTCAAATGATGAGGGCGACTTCATACTTTTTATCGCGCACACGTATCTCACTCACTCTTTAGCACACACTTCAGACTACATAAGCACACCTCCACTTGTTCCATTCATGTCATTACATTCACAATTATTTGCTCCCATCTCAGTTACATTTTTCTTGATAACATTCTTAGTACACTTGAGCCACTCACTTGCACTTCATACCATAAACATGATATACATCACATTCTTTGTTCATATGTTAAGAGTTCATTACATATATTCACTTTACCATTTTATTCATTTTCACCATTTCAACACTCTTCAACATTTCATTCACTTTACCATTTTCGTCATTCTTCATTTTTATTCGTCAACACACACTTCATTTTCATTCATTTTCAATACACTTCATTTTCATTCATTTTCAGTACACTTCACTTACACTCTTCTAGACCACACCTCACAGACAATTTTATCACACATTTCACAACCACTCGTCAGCAGTCATTTCACAACATTTTTAGTACACACTTCACAATACTCTTCACCGTATCATGTTATTCTTCATCATGTCACGAAGGAGTTTACACTTAGCTTCCAGCACATTCGCACACTTACATCAAAACATACACAACACTTCTATTTCACAAATCTCACAAACACACCACACAGCACTTCACTTGCACACTAGCACATTAGCACTACGATTTATAGTAACGATGCATCGCACTTGTAGAAATTAGTGCCACGATGCATCGTAGCGATGCATCATGCGTATGGCAGTTTATGCCACGATGCATCGCTACGATGCATCGTAGGGAAGGATTCTTGTGCAACGATGCATCGTGGACATTTTGTGATGTTTTCGATGCCACAATTTCAGCTAAGTGTTGGATGCTGATCTTTTGTGCATAGGTGCAGGATGACGTGACCATGGCAGGCTTGGAGACGTGCTGCTAGCGATGAAGGCGTCGAGACCAAGGGTCAAAGGTATGGAATGCAGCGTGAGGGCGTGGGGACTTGCGCTGAAGACGTGAAGTTGGGGGTTGGACATGATTTGGTCACATGCACAGTATTTGAGTCATTCGATATTTGCAGTGGCATTTTTGTACTATCTTAGTCATTTTACGTTTGCGTAGTGATTACATTTTTTGTGACCTCTATAAATAGAGGATTTAGTTAGCATTTTGAAGGATGGATCATTCTAGACACTTAACAGAATTTTGATTTTCAGAGTGAGAATTTATTCTCTCACTAAAACTTTCTCTCTCTAGATTTTCTCTCTCTTCCATTTCTTCTCCGATCGTGATTTCGATTAAACTTGTGAACTGAGCACAGAATTCTCATTCTCAATTAACGGAGTTTTTGACAATTCTAACTCAATTGTTGGTAAATTCTTCCAATTTATATGAAAATGAATTGTTTTGAACTTAATTGTGAAGATCGTGATATGAGAATGAGGTTTCGTGGCTACATCGATGATGCCCTAGGGTTATGACCAGATAATTTTGTAATTAAACCGTGAAGTGCAATGCAATTGACCTAAACTTTACGAATGAGATCATACATGCTATTAATTGTTCGATTAAGTGAAGTTTCATAGAATTTGCACTGTCATTGACTGGATTGAACTTAGATTGTGGTCGCCATGCTAGGTCGAGGCTTGATTCACCAATGGTAGTGGTAATTGCATGAAATGAGGGCTGATTGTATGAGTACGGAGTTTCTTCGCTTGTTTGGCATTGTTCATGGTCCAAGATGTGGTCGCCATGACAATTGGAGGTCATTGAGTCATTAGAACCAAGTGAAAGATGATTCTATGATGCTAGCTTGAGTTTTGGAACTTAGGTAAGGCCTCGCCGTGGGAGACCTGAGGTTTTTGCAAGTCCAAAAGCTAGTGTTTAGAAGTCAAGACGTTGCAGTGTTTAATCTTCTTGCTTAGGCCTCGACATGGGAAAAGTAGGATGTCATGGAGTCAAGAGAATATTGCGGTCGACATGCTGAGTGTTCACTAGCCTCCTAGGCAACATTTGTCTCCTCCTAACTTGATTTGCATGGGGTCAAATGCATAGCATTCGTGTTTAATTCACAGTTGTCTGGCATATTAGCTCTAGGACGTCTACCTCAAATCTTTGAACCTTTTTTCCAGTTCTTCTTGAATTTGTCTTGTTACTTTATTTCTTTAATTTTGACATTACTATTACTGATTCTTGATATTGAGTATTTGGCAACTCAATTGGAGCAACATTACGTGAGTTCTTGAAATCGAATCTCCCTTCCCTGTGGATACGATCCCCCTCACCATATCTACATTAGTGAATAGGGTAAAATTGCAAGTACGCGACACGTTTGTCACTGTACTTAACAGTGTATAGCACACTAAATTCACCAACCTTTTTGTTGTTATTCTTTGAGCCTCTTAGCATTTCTTTTGAGACACTACAGGTTGCTTTGGTTTACTTCATGTCCATCTTTCATGAATATCCTCTGCCAAGTTTCATACCATCGCAGCTATTGCCCTATGTGTTTCAAAGCTTCCTGCCTTATGGTTTTATTGGTATTGGAATTGTTCTTTGTAGGCCATTGTGGTTCATGGATTTAAGTTGCTTGATATATGGTTGCATCACTCTACTGGAGATAGTGTAAATTTCCGGTTATCGAAGATCTTTGATTTGTCTGTAACAGGTGGCTATCATGAAGAACTTTGCATGTGAATTGAGTTATATTTTTCTTGTCTGCTGATAGATAATTTCTATCTTGTGATTGATATGAATAGCCAAGGCTTGATGTCCTGGACTACACAAATCTCCACACCTTTGGATCGTTGTAGCTCAAATTCATGAACAAAAGAGCAAACACAAAGCTACGGAAAACGTGAATTAACACCAAAAACAATAATGCGGAAGGGAAATCAAGGGAAGACGAGAAGATTGGATATTAACCAATCGAACCCCCACGTCTATATCAAACTATCAATTTAGCTCATGTAAATCATGAAACTAAACTAAACGGTTTGAGGTGTTCTTAAAATAAAGAACTTGTTGGCTCGCCTAAAGGTCTTAGCTAAAGGTTTGCGGTTCTTATGAAAATTCAACTAAACTTAATTGAATTGTTCACGTTTTTCACAACTTTTTAAGGCTGCAAATTTCTTAGCAAAAAGCTAAAATTTCTTATCATTCAATTGTATTAAAAACGTTACATAATGGCTTCCTTAAATAAGGATTAATTCGGCCATAAGCAACAAACCCTAACTTAAGCCAATTACAATTTGACTTATTAATTAACTAACTAACAACTAACTAACTAGTTTCCAAAACCAATATGGTTTTGTCTCTAGCAAGCTAAAAACATTTTTGGCCCTAAAGAATTAGGAAACGGACCAATTCCTAAAAAATAGCCTTCCTCCTAAAAAGTAGGAGGCTAATTTCCTTAATCTATTACTTGCCATTATTATGCAAGATAATTGGGCCAAGTAATTAACTACTTAATAATGAAAATATTAAGCCCAAATTAATGTTTAATGGACTTAATTTATTACAAAACAAAATAACTCCTAAGACTTAAAAGGTCAAACAAACAAAACTGGAAACAAAACTAAAAACGAAATTCCCACGAGTCCAGCAAGTAGCGTCATCTTCATATGCCAATTTGACCATGATGCATTTTGAATCTTCGAAAGTGTAAAACATAAAAGTTGTAGATATTTCTCTTATTTTTTTACACTACTTGAATCAACATAATCGAAGATTATATAAGAGAGATATGCAAATAATACCAAACTGTGGCATAAGTTCTCAACAATGTAATTTCCATGGTGGCAACACCTTAAATGTTGTGAAGCAACAAACCTCTGTAGAACCTTTAGGAACTGTGATTTCAACATGATTCTAGGCCTCCAACTATATGATTCGTCACAAATTAATGGAATGAATATCACGAACCACTTGCTTATTGACCATCCAAATAATAGGCTTTCTAGTTTCATATCATACTCCCTTTCTTGGAGAAGATTCGACCTCGAATCTTGCACGATTGTTGTGACACCAAGTAAATCATAACATACATGATTTGTTAGACAACAAGAAGAACCAAATAAAACAATAACTCCAACGGCTTTTGATATCTTTTCTTTGCCTTTTTCATCAATATTCACTTCTACGCTTTTTCCACTCACAACAACAACCTCACTTTTTATATGTTCGTCATTGGGTATTATATTCTCACACATATTAACAATATCCAATACATCAAAAGAAATCAAATATGTTTGAGAAGTTTCTTCAAGTGGATTAATTGGAATTATCACATCTTGTTGAATTGGATCCTCCATGACATTATCAATTTGAGCCATATAAACCTTCAAAGTTGTTATATCTCCAACACAATTTAAAGGAAATGATGAATCCTTTACCTCATCACACACATCCTCCATGGTTAATGGTTGAAGATCCACTAGAAGTTCATCCTTCGGCTCATCATACCAATAAGGGCATTGGATTGCACTATGCCCAACTCCTAAATACCTCAAGCATTTAACAACACAAACTTTGGGAGTATGTATAGAAGTTGATTTTATCGATGTGGTTTCCTCAATAGCCTTTTTCCGCTGCTCATTAATTCGAACTCCAGTCCAGCAAGCAGCGTCATCTTCACGTGACAATTTGACCATGTTGCCTTTCAAATATGCAAATGTGTAAAACATAAAAATTGTAGATATGTATGTTTCTACAGCCTCTTGAATCAGCATAATCGGAGATCATATGAATGCGATATGCCAATAATACCAAACTGTGGCATAAGTCCTCAACAATGTAATTTCCATGGTGGCAACACCTTAAATGTCGTGAAGTAACAAACCTCCATGGAACCTTTAGAAATTGTGATTTCAACATAATTCTAGGCCTCCAACTGAATGATTCGTCACAAATTAATGGAATGAATATCATGAACCACTTACTTATTGACCACCCAAATAATAGGCTTTCTAGTTTTGTATTAGTGATCCTTCTTTCTTGTTTGTTCTAAAGATTGAAATGTTGTCCTTAACCTATGGGCTCAATTAATAGTTTGATACTGATTACGTTGATCAGCCTATTCATTGATGCTAATTGATTATTTATTCTGAAAAAATTAATTTAGCCAACCTACTTACAAAATCATCAAGGGCTTGGCATAGAGGAGAGTTTTTGACATGTCTATGCTATACTTAGCCTTTGTTGCAATGATACAAATATGAAATATGAATGCTGTATTAAAGCACAATTTTTAATAGCTTTTTCTTATTTTTCCTCCCGACCTCACATAGTGGGATAAAAGCTTGGTCATTTTTTTTTCTTATTCTTCCTCCTCTGTTGAATGGCACCAAAACTGTAGAAGGCATGTTGCTGTTCTATTTCTCAATTACTCTTTAATAAGGTCAATGCATAACCGGAGGATTTGTGAGCTTATGCACTAGAAGTATGGGATATTTTGTATCTTGGCTTGGTTGCTTTTCTGGGCCTCGTAATTTGAACATTCATTGGTTTTCCTTTCACCATCTAATCATCTATTTTCTAATGAAGGTTTTTTTTAACTGCAAGATCATAGTGAGAATGGAAAGGCATTCTCAATAGGAACTTGGGATTTTACCTGGATATGATGACATTTTTAATGGCCCTTGCTCATTATTTTCATATTTGGTGGCTTCATGGCATGGCTTTTGATCTAATTGATGCCATCCTTTTCCTAAATATATGTGTATTGCTCCTCTGCACTTTAATCTTAGACATTATTGCCATATTCAATTTGACATCTCTTATTCATTATCTAACTTTATATTTGCTTTACATGTTAGCTTGTATTTTAGACATTGTTTAGTGCAATTATAAAATGCATCAAGGGTTTTGTTAAATTGAGAAAAGCTTTAGACACACTTCATGAGGCACTTCCGAATGCTACATTAGAAGAACTCCAAGCTTATGATGATGAGTGTGCTACTTGTAGGGTATTTACATCTCTTTCTCTCCCCCTCTCCCTCTCTCCCTCTCTCTCTCTCTCTAATTATTTTATCTGTTGCACATCTATGTGGATTTAGTCCTTTGACTCTCCAAGCATCTGTTTTCTAAACAAGAACCTATGGCAAAGGCTAAGAAGCTCACTTGCAATCACCTATGGTTGTTTTTCTTTGTTTAGGTGGAGGGTTTTTTGAGGGCTATGCAGAAGTAGATTCAATCAGTAGGGAAATGTGGTTTCTTTTCTAAAAGATCAGTTGGGTCTCAAGTTCGAGAAAAGTTCACATTTAAGAACATGTTGTGTTTCCAAAAGGTAATGATATGCTGTTTTCAGGGCTTTTTTTCAGGCAGTTTGGAGATTTATTGTGTTGAACCTCCTGCTCTTTCCTTTTTACCATTTGTGTCAGTGAAGTCATGATCAATATTTATTCTGCTTATTCACTGAAGTCGCTTTGGGAAGTTTGTTGATATCCAGTTTGATGCAAGTGGCAGAATATCAGGTGCTGTAATAAGAACTTACCTTCTGGAACTATCTCGTGTTGTTCAAATAATAGATCCTGAAAGAAATTACGACTGCTTCTACCAGTTGTGCGCCTCAGGATTGGTAGACCTCTTTTTTATGGATCTATCTATTTTATGCAAGCAAACTTGATATGCATATTTCTTTTCTCTCTATTGTATTAAGTACTTATCTGATGCTGCGGGTTATTTCATCCTGAACAAGTGTTGTGTACTCTGTTAATGTACTTGTACTAGGATGCCATAAATATTTCTGTTCCTACACTTCAGATTTTTATGTCATATTTCTTTTCTAATAGATACCATTTTGAAATAATTGTTTCTTAGGCTACATGTTGGACAAGTCTTGCAGGCATCATGTATTCATAATGAAACAGAAAAATGTTTTATTGATAAATGGTAACCGGGAGTTGATCCCAGTTGATATCTTGGCTTTGCTACTAAAAGCTCATTAAAGCTTGTCTTACTTTTTTTTTGTTGGAACTGTGCTTAATTTCAAGCTCCTTTTCTAAATAACTCAGTTCTACCAATTGTCTGACTGGTACAACTGTTTCATTATGTTTTTGAATGTTGCTGTAAGGGCTCTACTTTCAGTCGAAATGGGATCCTCATATAACTTTGGCTCTAATCGGTTAACACCCTCTCAACTATTGTATGGCTTTTCTTACTTTTGTTTCCTCACTTCTAACTATAATTCTTAGGCGTATAAGAATG
Organism: Ophiorrhiza pumila; assembly: GCA_016586305.1. Lineage (NCBI taxonomy): Eukaryota > Viridiplantae > Streptophyta > Magnoliopsida > Gentianales > Rubiaceae > Ophiorrhiza > Ophiorrhiza pumila. Next base: position 20,828,445 of record BLIW01000007.1, on the reverse strand, counting down.
CTGAGTACTTGTACATATTTTATATTTAATCTAGAGAATGACAAAAAAAGGGAATTCCAAAATCAGATGTTAAGAATTCTATATTTCGCCTATTTTATCATTTGTTCATGTTTCCTCTATGGTAGTAGGCCATTTGTATGTCCGGATGCTCCTTGGTCATCCATAGAATATTTGGTTTGTAGGATGCAGAGAACTACAAGCTTGGCCACCTAAGTACCTTTCACTACCTGAATCAAAGTAAGATTTATGATTTGGAAGGGGTGAGCAATGCTGAGGAATACTTGAAAACAAGAAGGGCAATGGACATTGTTGGCATTAACTCTGAGGAACATGTTTAAGAAGATAATTATAGTTGATACTTAACTTCGCCAGACTTGTTGGTATGGCATTGAAGCATATTTTTATTCTATCTTTAAAGTGATGGATTCTTCTCATAGGAAGAAATATTTTGGACATTGGCTGCCATATTACATCTGTGAATTGTGGATTTTTCTCCCAGGAAAGAGCATGATTCATCAATTAGAAAGGATCACAAGTCTATCTTCCATTTACAGATGGCTTCAACATTTCTCATGTAAGGAAAATAACTCTTTGAGTTTGTCTTATTGTTCGAAATTTCTTTTCTTTGCCTTTTGTTATTTATCTTCTCAGATTAATTCCCTTTTTTACTAATGGTTTTTAATACTTTGGCTAAAAGCCTGTTAATTGCTTAGGGATGACTTCTGATTTCTGTGGGTTGTATTGCTCGTTTTCCCTGTTTTTAATTTTCAATTAATGATTATCGATGATAAGTAGGTTTTATACCTACTTGTATAGACTATTTCACTTAGCTTTTGGCTTGAATTGCATGCATTTATGTGGTTTGTAACTGGATGTGCTAAAATGGAGGAAAAGTCACAAAAATGTGATAAAATGAGGTAAATGTGTGTTTTGATGTCAATTGGTAGGAAAGAGTTCAAAGGGTCTTGAATGATGTGTAGGATTTTTGAGGAAAAAACCGAAATGTGCTCACTTGGCAAAATTAGGGTTTGGGCAGGATGTTGGTGCAACTTGTTTTGATCATAACTCTCTCAATACTAGTCCAAATGATGAGATCTTAGATGTTCTGGAAAGCCCTTTTGAGTGTATTGCATTACTTATGTTTTAACTGTTTTCTAATTCCGTGTGTACATGTGAGAAACGGGGGCATATTTGTGATTGCTACCTCAGGATTTAGTTGTTAAAATCATGTTGACACAGTTTGGTAGATTGTTAATAACTTGAGCTACAGACCTGCAATTAAGGTGATTCTTGATCCATTGGAATGCCAAGAGATAGACCTAGAACTTTGATGTTTACCATCGAGTCCAGTTCTGGTGTTAAGTTGCACGAATTTGGCAAACAATTCTGGTCTCAAGTTGGAACAAGCTGTTAGCCGCATCACACACTAAGCACTCACAATTCCCTCACAAGCCTTTTTACAAGCACCTCACAAGCACACTTCGCTGCACACATGCATGCGACGAAGTGCACTTCGCCGCACACATGCATGCGGCGAAGCTCACTTCGTCGCAATACACATGCACACACTCAGCTCAATCTCACACATTTTCACACAATTCACCACTTGCATTTCATTCTCAACACTTCTGCACACTTGCACTTCATACATTCATCCATTTATCCCATTCCTTAATTCACACACATGTGCAAGAATTTCAACACTTCACCACATATCACTCTATATCTCATTTCACAACACTTAGATTCAACAACTCTCACCACTCACAATTCATTCCATTTCACACTCACATTCACAACATCATCCTCATTTCACTCCATATGTTCACAACTCATTTCACCCACATTTACACTACACATTATCACATTATCACACTCAAGCTCACCAACATAATCCTCATTCATTTCACTCACACTCATGCACACTACACTTAACATCTCATTTTGCATTCTTCATTCTTCATAAAAAAATTCACAACTCTCACAACTTATTTCGTTCTTGCTCAGAAGATAAACACCCATCTCACACACTTCATTCTTGGTTGTTTGAATGCATTTCATTATTCATCTATTCACTTCACACATTCATGAACACTCACTCAAGTTAGTAATCAGTTTTCACATAACCCATTTCATTTCATTTCTCAAGTTGGTTGTTTACTTACATGAAGCTGCTACTTCGTGAGCTTTTGGCGAAGCCACGTGAGCAGATGATGAAGTTGTGGCGAGACTTCGTGAAACTGGCGAAGCCTCATGAGTTTTGGACGAAGTGTTGGCGAAGCCTCGTGAGTTTTGGACGAAGTGTTGGCGAAGCTTCGTGAGTTTTGGCGAGGCTTCGTCAAGCTGGATTCTCTCTTTGCCACACTTCCGTATTTGGGGCATAACTTCCTCATCCCAGCTCCGAATTTGGTGATTCAAAAGGCTGTGGAAAGCTAACACATAGGGCTATAACTTTTGTCTTTTAAGCTTTACCTAATTCACAGTGTTTCATGGTCGAATTTTAGCTGGAAGTGGCAGCATGGAAGTTTTGTGTTTCGAGTTTATTTCCAGAAATTTTTCTAAGTGTGAGAGCTCTGAATTTTCTGAATTTCAGGGCAGATGAACGCGTGGTTGGCTGAGACTTGAAGGCATGATATCCTAAAGGCTGGACTGCACGAAGGTACGCGAGGATGCTGAAGGCATGATCCGAAATGACTTGAAAGCGTGGTTCAATTCTGATTTCCTCACCTGGAGTGCTGAGCGTGAAGCCGTGAAGGCCGGATGCCCGAAGGCGCGAAGCTACTGCGAAGGCGCATTCCAGAATGGCCTGAAGGCGCGAGGAACTAACAAAAGGCGTGATCCTATTTGGGTTAAAGGCGCTGGAATGCTGTGAAATGTTCTTCACTTCGAACTTTTCACATCTTAGGCTGATTTTTGGTTCTTCCTTTCGAGGACACTTTTGTAATATCTTTAGATATTTTACGGTAGCGTATTAGTTACATTTTTCATAGCTCTATATATAGGAGAAGTAACTAATGTGCGAGAGGGGATTATTCTAGATTTTAGAACTATCTTTGAATTAGAGCGGGAATTCTCATTTTCTCTCTCTAGATCTACTTTCTCTCACTAAACATTTCTTCTCCAATCTCAACTCCGCTTGTGAATTTGGACTGGATTCATCTTTCTTATTCTCAATTGACAAAGGAATCGACAATTCTCTCGATTTAATCGGTGAATTCTTCCAATTAAGTGAGAATGAGCTTATCAATGTTGGAATTTGTTGATTTTGAAATAAGAAAGATGTTTTCTGGCTAAATCTATGATATCTTAGGATTCTTAATGGATGAATACGTGTTTTAGTAGATTGTATGCTATGCAATTGATCTAATTGTTGAGAATTGAAATCACATTCGAATTGAGCATAAACATATGTTGAATTTCAAAATTCCTCACTATTTTTGAATGGACCTAGCTTCGATTGTGATCACCATGTCAAGTTGAAGTGTGATTCACCAATTTTAGTCCGGAATCATGGAACGAGAACTCAATTGTGATTATTCTAGTCTTTGCACTTGATTTCTGCAATTAATTCAATTCTAAGACTCAGGCCCGATCATAGGAAGTGTGGATGAATTGATACATTAGATAAAGTGTAAAGAAACATTCTGAGTGAACAACAATGATATGTAAACCCTAGGATGGAACTCTCCATGGGAGTTCTTAGGACTTTGCATGTTAGAGTAGTTAGCTGGGAGAGTTGAGACTTTGCGGAGGTTATTCCACCATTCTCGGGCCTCGCCATGGGAGAGGATGGTGATTTGGGGGTACAAGCAGTGGTGTGGTCGCCATGCTAACCACAGGTTGGACTTCTAGGCAATTTAGGTCTCCTAAGCATTTAATTGTTTATCGATTGCATAGCATAGATTTACTAAGCCTGCGTTCATCCAATACAAGAATCCTGAGATATCTGTTTCGTCCTTGCTTGTTGCTATATTTTGCATCTTGTTTTCATTTTTTTTTGTGTTGAATTTTCCTCTTTCCAGTACTTAGATTCCGTGACAAGGCTTTTAGGACAATTTGCTCAATATTCTTAACCTACGCCTTCCCTGTGGATACGATCCCTACTTACGCTACTACATTAGTGTTTAGGGTAAAATTCACGAGGTACGACACTCGATATCAATTTTTGGCGCCGTTACCGGGGAAGGCAATCGGTTCTGGAATTTGTTGAATTGTTCTTGATTTTTACTTGTTCTTCTTTGTGTTTTGTTTGTGACATTTACTTTAGTTTTCATTTTGTGTTGTGTTTTTTTCTGTGTATTGTCTTTAGTACGTGTTGAGAACTGTGATCTGTTTTTGTGTTGCATATTTGAAGTTATTGTTCTTTTGCTATTACACTCCACAACTGTGTGTTGTGTATGCCAAGGTCTAGCAGGATTGCAGGAGAACCACAATTCTTATTGGATCTGGAGTTGGAGAAAACTTTGAGAGCACATTTGAAGCAACAGAGAGAAATGGCAGCTCAAGGAGCCCAAGCACCAAGGTTTGGAGACCACTATGCAATAAACTTCGATAATAGATTTGGTCATCAGGACATCGATGTGGAAAGTTACAACATTCCTCCACAAATTGTATCCATGATCACCCAGGGCCAGTTCTTCCAAGGTCTTGACAATGAGGATCCCAATGACCACCTTGATTGGTTCCTTGGATTATGTAGCACTTTCAAGCTGCCGAGAATTGATAGGGGTGATGTTCACAGGATTTTGTTTCCTTTATCTCAGCATAGAAAGGCTAAACACTGGTTTAAAAGCATTGGAGGAGCCAATGCAGATATGTCATTTGATGATCTACAGAAGAGGTTCTTGTCCAAATACTTCCCTCAAGCTAAGCTTGAAAAGAGAAGATTGGAAATTATGAATTTCCAACAACAAGAAGGTGAGACATTTAGGGAAGCTTGGGAGAGATTCAATGACTTGATAAGACAATGTCCCAATCATAACTTGGGAGAAATCAGGGAGTTAAACACTTTCTTCAAGGGACTTAGTGCTGAGTCATCTATGATGGTTAAAGCCTGCGCAAATGGTGCTTTAAAAGACAAAAGTGTTGCTGATGTTAGAGAACTTTTCAATCAGATTGCTGAAGACGAATACTTATTTCCAGAAACCAGAAAACCTCATGTTAGGAAACAAAGGGGAATTCTTGATGTAGATGAAGAAACTTCACTCAATGCAAAAGTGGAAACATCAACAAAGAAAATTCAATCTTTGAAAGCTGCTCAAGGAAAGGCACCTGTGTTATCTTGTGGAATATGCAAGGGCGAGCATTATACTGATGAGTGCTCTGTCACTACTGAATCCATTCAATATGTGAATAACTATGGAAACAAGCCACAGTACTCAGGAAATTACTCAGGAGGGAACAATAGAAGCTATGGAGGTAATCAAGGAACTTGGGGTCAACAGAATCAAAGCCAGGGAGGCCAATATACTCAGGGGAGTGACCAAAGGAGAACTTTCAACCCTCCACCTGGATTTGATCAACAAGCCAGTACCTCTGAACCAAGGAAGCCTTCAGTTGAGGATATGTTACACAAATTTATGGATAAATGTGAAGAAATATTTGTTGCTTTGGAAACGACTGCAGGACATCGTGATGCCACACTCAAGAACATTGAGATGCAAATTGGGCAAATTGCTAATGCTGTACATCACAGGCCTAGTGGATCTCTCTCCGAGTGATAAAATCCCAAATCCCAAGGGCAGGGCAGAGTGTAAAGTCATTACGTTGAGAAGTGGTAAGAAAGTGCAAAAATCATCTAAGCCTGAGGAGGAGGAATGTGTCATTGAGGAGGAAAATGTTCAAATTGTGGAAGAGAACGTTTATGAGGAAATGGCACCAAAGAAGGTTGACGAACAGGGAACGATTGCATTAGAAAAGAAGGATGAGCAAAATGCTACAAAAACTGTGAAGAAGGAAATACCAACTAGAGTGGGTAATGAGATCACCAAGAACTCCAATCCTTTCAACTTCCCTGAATATGCACCTAAACCTCCTTTCCCAGAAAGAAGGAAACCACCTCCACAACAAGGCCCTCAGTTCAAAAGGTTCCTGGATGTACTCAAGCATGTGAATGTGAATCTTCCCTTGATGGATTTAGTGACATCAATGCCAAAATATGCTAAGTATCTCAAGGATCTCATCTCCAACAAAGAACAAATCTTAAGATGTGATGTTCCTATGATGGTTTCTGAGTGCACTCAAGCATGGATGGTTCATGATCTTCCTCCAAAGCTTAAGGATCCTGGAAGCTGTACTATTCCATGTAAAATAGGCACAAGGCATTTTGCAAAGGCGTTGTGTGATTTGGGAGCTGGCATAAACTTAATGCCATTGTCCATCGCCATGAATGTTGGATTGGGGAACAGAATTCGACCAGTTGCAGTCACACTCCAATTAGCTGACAGGTCATTGGTAACTCCAACCGGCTTGGTAGAAGACTTTTTGGTAAGAATTGACAAATTTACTCTACCTGTAGATTTCATTGTTTTGGACATGGAGAAAGACCCCGAGGTCCCTTTGATATTTGGTAGGCCTTTTCTTGCCACTGTGGATGCATTAATTGGGGTTAGGAACAAAACTGTTACTTTTCGCATCAATGATGAAGAAGTAGTTTTTGACGTCAATTATGCCATGAAACAACCTATGCCTTTAGAGTCTTGTTGTTCAATTCAGGTTGTAGAATGTTCCCCAATCTTAGTTGATAATGGTGTTATGCATGATTACATTTCTATTGATGGAACTGAAAATTGGGAGGAAATTGATTTGCATGAGCATGATAATGAGGAGTGCTTGATTTTACATGAGAATGAATCTGTGGTAGAATGTCGTTCAATAGAAAAATTGAGCTTTGAATTGCAGGATGATGTTTCAAACTTTGATTTGCTAACTCAATCATTTGTAGAACATAACTCACAGGAAGCATGTGTTATGAATTGTTCAAATGATAGTGATGAACATGCTATGCTTGTTGAGGATGATGGTTGTTCTTTTCTTGATACTTTGATAAATTGCATAGAGACTCATCTGGGAGAACATCGTGACACCATGAATCAAGAAAATGTGAGAATTGCTAGGTCTCATGTTGGAACACCAACTTTCGAAACTGTGATTGAGTCAAACTGTGTAATGGGTGTTTCACCATCAGTGCATAATGAGAAATTTCTATTGAAAAATGACAATGTTGTTTGTGATGTTAGTTTTGAGGAAATTGGTGAGGTTTATAACGTTGGTTTTGATGATAAAGTTGTTAACATTTTGAATGACGATAACAACATGGTGAACAAGTGTGAATTTGAGACTTTTACTTTTGAACTTCCTGATAAGTTTGTTGAGACCTTGGAAGTGCATTGCTTGGTTGATTCTTGCAGGGTTACTATGGATAGTGTGGTAGAAAATGACTATGATGTGCTTCAAATGGAAGTGAAATTTGGAGAAAGTTCTTTTCATGACCCTGTGCTTACACATCTCCTCAACACTCCAATGTCTTCTGGGAAGGAGGAGCATGCTTATGAGAGTTCATCTTTTGTGTGGAGTAGAGATGGATTTACTGAGTTCTTTACATGACCAAGACATATGTTGTGGAAGAATAAAGTCTAGCTGGAGACTATCTAAAATCCAGAACTACTTCTTTTCCTTTAGCTTTAATAAGTAGATTGTTTTCTTCTTTTTGTGTTATCTTTACATTTCTTTCATTTTGGAAATCATTCATCAAAACCACTCATGTTAAAGGTGTTTGACCAGGAAGGACATTGCAAGAGATTAGCCATGCACTCAAGAGGCTAAGTCTGGGGGAGTGATGCCAAAGAATTTTTCTCCTGAGAAAGCTGGACTAAGAAGTCTCTACCAAGCAAACATTGGAATTCATGACACTATCAATACTAGGGAGCTCCTAAACCTATCTTTTATTTACATTGAGGACAATGTATGTTTTGAGTGTGGGGGAGTGTATGTTTGCTATGGTTTGTATCTCTTGAATTTTGGATGCTTATTTGTCTTGCATGAGTGATGAAATCTTTTGTGAAGTTTTGTGAAGTTTTTTGCTATATGCAAAATTTTTAAGTTTTGTGGTGAATTTTGAGTGTGAGCATATAACGTCTAGTTATTTGTGATGTTTTTCATGTTTTGTGGTGTTTTTCATGTTTTGTAAAAAAAATCAACTTTTGGTGAAATTTTGAAATTGTTGTGAATAAATGTTGATCTTGTCTATACATGGTGTAATGTGGTGCTGATGTCCAAATGAAATGCAAAAGTGCAAGTAATGGAATGAAAAGAAAAGAGGTGTAGTGACAGTGAGAGCAATGGAATGAATGTTGACACTTTGTGCTATGCTTTGTTCTTTTGTTAGGCTATGTTAAAAATTTGAGTTCATCCAATTTCTATTAATGCATTGCATGCGAAAATGTTTTTGTTTCCTTTGGTTCCAATCTTGATGAAATTGGCATATTTTGTTGGTCAAGGCATCATGTCAATGTAAGATAGATATGCCATGAAAAATTGTTCTTGGACATAGGAGGAAAATGATTCAATACATTCTTATTGTTGTGCATTATTTCAGGTGTTTTGGATGCTTTTGTATGCATAATCTTTTAGAGACATTTAAGAACTTTTAGTCACACAAGAAATGATATGGAGAAAAAGCCTTCGGCAATTGGGAATGAAAAGCCGAAATACCCTTGGCAAGCATAATTGAGAAAAAACAGCCATAAAACTCAGGCAGCTAAAGGGAAATAAGAGCCATAAAACCCAAGGCAGGCACACCAATGTGTGCAACGAAAGAAAGAAAGAAGAGAAAAGCACTAAAGTGAAAAAGTAAGTGAAATGTGAAGTCAAATATGAAAAGCACCAATGTGCACCATTGATCTTGTGTGATTTTCAGTTCTTGAATGTGGACATTGTGATTGTTATGCAAAGAGAGGTTTTGGAACAAAAGATATAATGCATGCGTAAGAATGGATGAATTAAGATTCCTAACACACACTTGCACCATGACATTTTGGTCTTTATTCATCGTGCCTTGATTGATAACTTGTGTTGAAATTTGATGGTTGGGATTAAAGACATGTTATGAATTTTATGCATGAAAAACGAATTTTGATGAACTCATATGAGAACAAGCTTGACAGAAGAGTGAGGTGTAGTGTTAAGTGGTTTTGAAATGTGAGTTTTGTGTTGTGCCTTTGCTTGAGGACAAGCAAAAGTTCAAGTGTGGAGGAATTTGATAAGTAGGTTTTATACCTACTTGTATAGACTATTTCACTTAGCTTTTGGCTTGAATTGCATACATTTATGTGGTGAAATGTGCTAATTTGTGCATTTATGTGGTTTGTAACTGGATGTGCTAAAATGGAGGAAAAGACACAAAAATTTGATAAAATGAGGTAAATGTGTGTTTTGATGTCAATTGGTAGGAAAGAGTTCAAAGGGTCTTGAATGATGTGTAGGATTTTTGAGGAAAAAACCGAAATGTGCTCACTTGGCAAAATTAGGGTTTGGGCAGGATGTTGGTGCAACTTGTTTTGATCATAACTCTCTCAACACTAGTCCAAATGATGAGCTCTTGGATGTTCTGGAAAGCTCTTTGAGTGTATTGCATTTCGTATGTTTTAACTGTTTTCTAATTCTGTGGGTACATGTGAGAAAGGGGGGCATCTTTGTGAATGCTACCTCAGGATTTAGTTGTTAAAATCATGTTGCCACAGTTTGGTAGATTGTTAATAACGTGAGCTACAGACCTTCAATTAAGGTGATTCTTGAATCATTGGAAAGCCAAGAGATAGACCGAGAACTTTGATGTTTACCATCGAGTCCAGTTCTGGTGTTAGGTTGCACGAATTTGGTAAACATGTCGGGTCTCAAGCTGGAACAAGCTGTTAGCCGCATCACACACTAAGCACTCACAATTCCCTCACAAGCCTATTTACAAGCACCTCACAAGCACCTCACAAGCACACTTCGCTGCACACATGCATGCGACGAAGTGCACTTCGCCGCACACATGCATGCGGCGAAGCTCACTTCGTCGCAATACACATGCACACACTCAGCTCAATCTCACACATTTGCACACAATTCACCACTTGCATTTCATTCTCAACACTTCTGCACACTTGCACTTCATACAGTCATCCATTTATCCCCTTCCTTAATTCACACACATGTGCAAGAATTTCAACACTTCACCACATATCACTCTATATCTCATTTCACAACACTTAGATTCAACAACTCTCACCACTCACAATTCATTCCATTTCACACTCACATTCACAACATCATCCTCATTTCACTCCATATGTTCACAGCTCATTTCACCCACATTTACACTACACATTATCACATTATCACACTCAAGCTCACCAACATATTCCTCATTCATTTCACTCACACTCATGCACACTACACTTAACATCTCATTTTTCATTCTTCATTCTTCATAAAAAAATTCACAACTCTCACAACTTATTTCGTTCTTGCTCAGAAGATAAACACCTATCTCACACACTTCATTCTTGGTTGTTTGAATGCATTTCATTATTCATCTATTCACTTCACTCATTCATGAACACACACTCAAGTTAGTAATCAGTTTTCACATAACCCATTTCATTTCATTTCTCAAGTTGGTTGTTTACTTACATGAAGCTGCTACTTCGTGAGCTTTTGGCGAAGCCTCGTGAGCAGATGATGAAGTTGTGGCGAGACTTCGTGAAACTGGCGAAGCCTCGTGAGTTTTGGACGAAGTGTTGGCGAAGCCTCGTGAGTTTTGGACGAAGTGTTGGCGAAGCTTCGTGAGTTTTGGCGAGGCTTCGTCAAGCTGGATTCTCTCTTTGCCATACTTCCGTATTTTGGGCATAACGTCTTTATCCCAGCTCCGAATTTGGTGATTCAAAAGGCTGAAGAAAGCTAACACATAGGGCTATAACTTTAGTCTTTTAAGCTTTACCTAATTCACAGTGTTTCATGGTCGAATTTTAGCTGGACATTGCAGTATGGAAGTTTTGTGTTTCGAGTTTTTTTCCAAAACTTTTTCTAAGTGTGAGAGCTCTGAATTTTCTGAATTTCAGGGCAGATGAAGGCGTGGTTGGCTGAGACTTGAAGGCGTGATATCCTAAAGGCTGGACTGCACGAAGGTACGCGAGGATGCTGAAGGCGTGATCCGAAATGACTTGAAAGCGTGGTTCAATTCTGATTTCCTCACCTGGAGTGCTGAGCGTGAAGCCGTGAAGGCCGGATGCCCGAAGGCGCGAAGCTACGGCGAAGGCGCATTCCAGAATGGCCTGAAGGCGCGAGGAACTAACAAAAGGCGTGATCCTGTTTGGCTTAAAGGCGCTGGAATGCTGTGAAATGTTCTTCACTTCGAACTTTTCACATCTTAGGCTGATTTTTGGTTCTTCCTTTCGAGGACACTTTTGTAATATCTTTAGATATTTTACGGTAGCGTATTAGTTACATTTTTCATAGCTCTATATATAAGAGATGTAACTAATGTGCGAGAGGGGATTATTCTAGATTTTAGAACTATCTTTGAATTAGATACTTTCTCTCACTAAACATTTCTTCTCCAATCTCAACTCCGCTTGTGAATTTGGACTGGATTCTTCTTTCTTATTCTCAATTGACAAAGGAATCGACAATTCTCTCGATTTAATCGGTAAATTCTTCCAATTAAGTGAGAATGAGCTTATCAATGTTGGAATTTGTTGATTTTTAAATGAGAAAGATGTTTTCTGGCTAAATCTATGATATCTTAGGATTCTTAATGGATGAATACGTGTTTTAGTAGATTGTATGCTATGCAATTGATCTAATTGTTGAGAATTGAAATCACATTTGAATTGAGCATAAACATATGTTGAATTTCAAAATTCCTCACTATTTTTTAATGGACCTAGCTTCGATTGTGATCACCATGTCAAGTTGAAGTGTGATTCACCAATTTTAGTCCGGAATCATGGAACGAGAACTCAATTGTGATTATTCTAGTCTTTGCACTTGATTTCTGCAATTAATTCAATTCTAAGACTCAGGCCCGATCATAGGAAGTGTGGATGAATTGATACATTAGATAATGTGTAAAGAAACTTTCTGAGTGAACAACAATGATATGTAAACCCTAGGATGGACCTCTCCATGGGAGTTCTTAGGACTTTGCATGTTAGAGTAGTTAGCTGGGAGAGTTGAGACTTTGTGGAGGTTATTCCACCATTCTCGGGCATCGCCATGGGAGAGGATGGTGATTTGGGGGTACAAGTAGTGGTGTGGTCGCCATGCTAACCATAGGTTGGACTTCTAGGCAATTTAGGTCTCCTAAGCATTTAATTGTTTATCGATTGCATAGCATAGATTTACTAAGCCTGCGTTCATCCAATACAAGAATCCTGAGATATCTGTTTCATCCTTGCTTGTTGCTATATTTTGCATCTTGTTTTCGTTTTTTTTTTTGTGTTGAATTTTCCTCTTTCCAGTACTTAGATTCCGTGACAAGGCTTTTAGGACAATTTGCTCAATATTCTTAACCTACGCCTTCCCTATGGATACGATCCCTACTTACGCTACTACATTAGTGTTTAGGGTAAAATTGACGAGGTACGACCCTCGATATCAATCGACTCTTTGGTTTACTGGCAAATATACAGAATAGTATTAGCCAAAGTCATTGAACCAAATGCAAAGGGCTTAAGGTGTTCCTCAAGGGGTCTCTTATAGTTTTTATCTTTCTCTACTAAGTTGAAATTGAATGGGATACATGGTGTTATAACCTTAAAGGATGAAACAAATAGTCTGGTGTTTCTAGCTGCCAAATGCAATCATTACGTACACTTTGTCTGACACTCTGATTCAGTTAGGTGATACGAGGGCAGTACCAATCAATTTGCATTGCTAAACAACTTCTATTAGCTGGGTCAAGTGATTTCTGATTGATGATCATCAATTGATTTTTTATTGATCTTCTTTGTGCCTAATTATGTATATGCTTGAGATGTCTATTAAATTGCTAAGAGGGCTATTAAATTGCTAAGAGGACCTATATTTATTACTTGCTTAACCTGTTTATCTGGACAATCAACATGGAATTTTTGGTTGTTGAATGTACAGTTTTTCATTCAAACTTCACTTCTATGCATTTTTTATTGTTTTATTTTCTTTTTTATTTGGTTTTCACATGCTCTGTACGACACAGAAGAGTGGAATATCAGTAAGTCAAATTCACCCAGGTTATAAAAACAAGATATTTGGCTACTGATTTGTTAATAAGTTATTTCTGGTTGCCTGGGCTTGGTGCGTTTCTAAAATGTTAGCCTTTATATATTTGTCTTTTTTGGAGCTAGATCTGTTAGGTCTTTTTTCGCGCCTCTTGGCATCGAGAAATTTAGTTCTTTGTCCAATTCACTACTGATTTAAAATTCTTTGGAATCTATATACATGATAATTGATGATAGATAGTTCCATGTTTCATTGTTTTCTGATGTTACTTTTAGCTGCTTGTGACCTTGATCTCTGTCCTTTGTTTAGGTGTGATGTCAATCTTTTGTTGGCCACCCTCTTCACACGATCAATCCAAACCCTTGTAGGGGCCATTATCAAAGCTCTTGATTGCAATGCTGCGATAGCTGGTTGGGATGCTTTGGCGAAGACTATCTATGCTCGGCTATTCGATTGGTTTGCTGACTTTTCTTGTCTTTTCTTTTGGCAAAATTATTATTCTTGGATTGATCAGCATCGTATGCCATTGAATTTCTCAAACTTGCAATTTTTCTTTTCAGGCTTGTTGAGAAAATCAACCGATCTGTTGGACAAGATCATAAGTCAAGGATAAAAATATGAGTTCTGGACATATATGGGTTTGAGTGCTTTAAGCATAACAGGTTAGCAGAGCAGCTGCAAAACCTTTCCTTTTGCCCGAGGAATAACATCGCTTATAGACTTGGTCAACATTACTTTCCTATTATGTGCTTTCCTTTTATGTGTCCATACGGTTCAAGAATGTTGTAACTTATGCTCTATTTCTGGATTATGATGACAGGGAAGAAAGTTAAAGTGTTCTACATCTAAAGAAAACCACCGGTTATTCATTGGTAATGTTCCAAGAAACTTGGGGGAAGGACGATATGAAAAAGGTTGTGATTAAGTTAAGGCCTCGTGTCATTAATGTGGAGCTATTAAAGGTTTGGTCATGAATTGTATTTCAACTACTTTCTATTTTAGTGGAGGTGCAGTAAAGGATTCTTTGCTTGTTCATTTTCCCTTCCATCGCAGCAACCCTCCATCCTACCAGATTATGAATTATATTATTTGAGGAATTCTGCATATTTTGATCAATTTAATGATGGTGTACAGGACCCTCATAACTCTAGCAGTAATCGTGGATTTGCATTCATCGAGTATTACAATAATGCATGTGTTGAATATTCAAGAGAAAAGATGTCAGACTCCAACTTTCCTTCTGTTTGTGTGGAAGTATGATTTTTAGGAAATGATGTGTGCTTACACAACGATTTTGAAAATCAATTAAATGATAGGGTATATAAAAATTAGTATCATTATTGCAACTTACGGAAACTGCTATAATCCTTTGATGGAAGATATTCGTTTGAGTTCCATTGTACCAGCGAGTCACTCTTGATTTTTAATCAATTAGGATCAAGAAAAACATGAACCAGTTAGAGAAGGGATTATACCCTTTTCTTCCTTATTATTTGCAGTTGTGATAGGTTTACAAGAAAATTTGAGTATCTCATTTTTCTTCTGTTTCACATTTGTTCTGAGATGCTAATAAATGCTGATATTTTCTTCTCACTCTTTAGAGTTTATTACGATGATAGTTGATTAAATCATTCCCATAGGAAGCTATGTTAATGTAATAACTTGGTGAAACTTATAAATGATGATTAAATATTTAAATAGTAATAATATGATAATACTCCATCCAAGTCAATATCATATATATGGGTTCATTACCTTCTTAAGGCAGAATGATTTAATTATTTATTGATCCCAAATCTAATGTTCATTATAGAGCGTTTACAATGGGAAGTTATGAGCAAGATAATTATACGTTGCAACCATGTTTTATAAATTACAATTATCGTGAGGCTTTCTTTTGTTTGCGGACTCACACCAGTTATCAACTTAATTATTTTACAATTATATATAATAATTTGGCATGTCTTATAATTTTTTCTTCACACCTTAAACCCACCACATCTTCTCCGCCTAATAAGAATTCCATTTGAATAAGAATCTCTATCCAATTTGCATATCACATATTGAAGTCCAATCTTGAGTTGTTTTTTACCTTTGATATAGCACTTTTTAGTTTTATTATACAAATTATATTATCAAGTCTAATGCTATTTTCAAATTTATATGTTTATTAGTTTGTATAATATTCTCTTATATCGTGTTTATTCCTTTTATTAAGATACAAAAGAAAAATGTTATTGGTAGGATAATTAAATTATTTATTTAAATGCAAAATTTATAATAATTATAAAAAAATAATTTATATATAGAGAATAGGTATATTGAGTATTACTAAAGAAATTTTAAATGAAAAATAAATATATTAAAACAATAAGGATATTCCAATAATAAGCATGCTATTAATATAAATAAATACGAAATTAATATGATAATATTATTGCAATAGTAGTCACAATTTAATTAAAATATAGGGTTTTTATATAAAGAGAATTATGAAGGATTAATATTGGAAAATAAGTATATATGAAGAGTATTTTGCAAGTATTTCAAAATTTATTACTATATATTTTGTGAGGAAATGTATGTACCATTGGTAAATCAATGTAATGTACACAAATGAGTTAATATGTAAGAGAATGCATAATGTGACATATATGTAAATATATATAGTTTTTGTAAATATGCATAGTGTGTGACATATATATAATATGTGTAAATAAATATAGTGCATATAAATATTGAAAGTGTGTGACAATGCAAGTAATATATATTAAACGACATTGGTATGTGTTAATAAATATTGTGGTATATGAAATATAGAGTAATTGTATATATATAGTATGCAAAATATGCACAGCATGTTAAAAATCTATAATATGAAAATAATTGTAGGATGAGCAAATGTATAAAGGTATGTATAGTGTATATATAATGTGTAGTATGAATACATGTATGTACAAGTATGTATAAATATGTATAATATGTAAAATGTGTACATATGTAATTTGTGAAAATGTATGAATTATGAAAAAATATTTATAATGAACAAAATTGTATATGGTAATTTACGTAGTGTTGAAGATATATGTAAGATCTATACAAATTTATAGTTTGAAAACAAGTATTACATGTGCAAAATATATGGACGTATTTATAGTGTGTGCATATATAATTTGTGAAAATGTATGAATGATTCAAAAATATTTATAATGTGCAAAATTATATATGGTATGTGTAACTTATGTAGTGCTGAAGATATGTGTAAAATGTGTACAAATTAATAGTTTGAAAATAAGTATTATATGTGCAAATATATGGAAGTATTTATAGTGTGGACATATATGTGTAATAAATATAATTGCTTGTACAAGTATGTATAATTGTACATATGGAGTTTGGGAAAATATAAGAGGGACGTGCAAATTTATATATTTTGTGCAATTGTATATATTATATGCTGTGTTGAAAATATGTGCAAAAGGTGTATATATTTATAGTGTTAAAATAAGTGTGATATGTGCAAATATATATAAGTATGTATAATGTATACATATATGTATGTATATACTTGTAAAAAAGTATGTGAACATATGTAGTGTGTGTGTGAATATAAGGAGAATGTGCAAATATTTATAATGCGTACATATTCATAGTAGATAGTATGTGTAATTACATACAGTTAAACATATGTGCAAAATGTGTAAAATATTTTAGTGTGAAAGTAAGTGTAATATGTGCAACATATATGGAATTATATATAGTGTATACATATACGTGAATTATGAATAAGTGTGTATACAAGTATGTGTTCAAATGTGAGAAGAATGTGCAAATATTTATAGTATGTGCGTGCAAATGTAAATATTACTTGCAATATTTGTAGTGTCGAAAATATGCGTAAAATAAGTAAAAAATTATAGTGTGATAAATTATTAAATATGTTCAAATATATGAAAATATGTTTAGTGTATATATATATATGTGTAATATGTATAAGTGTCTGTACATATATGTATATTATGTGTAGTGTGAAAATTTGGAGTAAACCTAATAACATGTGTATAGACTTAATAAGATGATGAAATATTATCCATGTTACTGATATCGTAATAGTGGATAAAGGTTTAATTGTAACAGTAGTAGAGTATGAAGATGTATATAATACGAAATTCAAAAAATATATTATGATAATACAATTAAACTAATTATAAAAAGTTAATTAATGTATAAAGTTTTTATATAAAGAAAATTAGGAATTAATAAATTATTGAAAAAGAAAGATATGAAAATTGTTATGAAAATGTGTGAAATATTTGTAAATATGTTTTGTTTGTAGAAATTCATGTAATGTTGGTAAATAGATTACATTTGCATAAATGTGTGTAATATGTATAAAAATGTATAACGTGTGTAATGTGTGGAAATATATATAGTGGGTGAAAATATGTGTAGTATGTATATATATGTATAGTGTGTAAAAATATTTATAGTCAGTATAAATATATATGGCGTGTATAAATATTTATAGTATGTGAAAATATATGTAGTATGTGTAAATACATATTGTGTATGAAATGTGTGCATATATGTATAGTGTGTGAAAATATATGTAGTATGTACAAATATGTATAATGTGTGAAAATATGGGTTCTATTTAAATTTGTAGTGTTTGAAAACGTGTGAAGTATTTGTAAAAATATACAGTGTTTGAAAATGTGTATATTTATAAATATAAATAATGTGTGAAAATATAGGTAATATATATAAATATGTGTAAAGTGTGAAAATACGTTAAATATGTATAGTGTGAGAAAATGTTTGAAGTTTTTATAAATATGTATATTATTTGAAAATGTGTGTAATATGTGTAGGTATATGTATATGAAAAAGTCTATAGTGTGTATAAATTATTATAGCGGTTGAAAATATTTGCAGTATCTGTAAATATGTACAATATGCGAAAATGTATAAATTATGTGCGAATATGTATAGTTTGTGAAAATTATGTGCAGTATGTATAAAAACGTAGTGTGTGAAAATGTGTGTTATATGTGTAGATAAGTGTAAATATATAGTGTATAAGAAATATGTGTAATATGTATATGTATGTGTAGTGAGTAAAATATGTGTACTATGTGTAAACATGTATAGTGTGTGAAAATATGTGCAGTATGTGTATATGTGTTCAGATGCATAGTGTATTAAAATGTATGAATTATGTATAAATATATGTAGCATATGAAAATATGCAAGTATGTGTACATATATAGTGTTTCAAAAAATGTTTATTATGTGTAAATATTTATATTGTGGAAAATGTGCATAAATATATAGCATGTGAAAATATGTGTAATATGTATAAATATGTTGAGTTTGTGATATTGTGTGTAGTGTGTATTAATATATGTAGCCTGTAAAAAGATATAGTGTGTGAAAATATGTGTAGTATGTATAAATATGTAGTGTAAAAAATATGTGAAGCACGTATTAATATGTGTATGAGAAATATGTATAAAATGTGTGGAAGTATGTATAGTGTATATATATATGTGCATTATGAATAAATGTGTGTACAAGTATATGTAAATATATGCACATATGAAATATGTTAAAATGTAAGAAGAATGTGCAAATATTTAACGTGTGTGCAAATGTAATATGTAGCGTCGAAAATATGTGGAAAATAAGTAAAAAATTATAGTGTGATAAATAATTAAATATGTTCCAATATATGAAAATATGTTTAGTATATACATATATGCATAGTATGTATAAGTGTGTTTATAAGTATGTATAATATGTGTAGTATGTAACACATGTACATTGTAATGTGTGCAGATGTAAGAAGAATTTGCAAATATTTATAATGTGTGAAAATGTATATAGTATATGTATATATGTAGTATGCAGTGTGCACATTATATTCAAAATGTGTACAACTCTATAGTGTCAAAATAAGTGTGATATATACAAATATACGAAAGTGCGTATAATATGTATATGTATAAGTGTGTGTACAAGTATTGACAACCATGTATCCTATGAAAATGTTTAAATATGTATGGACATGTATAGCGAGTGAAGTTATAGGTAGGTTAGTGGAAATATTAACCGTAAATGTTAGTACATGTGTTGTGCAACAAATATTATATTACTTATATCTATTATACTGAATTAAACTTATAACGAGAAATAACATATAATTACAGCGCGCAGCGCACTGATTGCCAACTAGTTTCACAAATACATACAAAAGAAATTTCATGATCTTTCACTAGTTTTCTCAGTCTTGTTAAAGACATTTTATTTCCCACCCCCTAATATTCCAAAAGAGACCTAGCATTGAAACTTAATTGGGGAGGACTCTAATGATTTGTACTTTGACAGATTTGTAGAACGAAGAATCCTCTTCAAAACAGTTGCCTTAGGGATACAATTTTGAACTTTCTTTAACACTGAATCAAGATTCAAGTTTTAGGCAACGTCATCAATCATTCACTCATGCTCTTCTTCCGTAGTTGGATCATTATCAACGAGGACTTTATCTGCAATTTTGTCCATCATTTTGTCAGCTAAATTCAATGTTATATCCTCAACAATATCCTCAACACCTAGAAAGAATTTAGAGATACTAAATGATTCCCAATAGCCACTGGTTCACTATCTATAAGCAAAAATTTATCACCTTCAGTAACCTCAGGATTGTTCGCTCCCTTTTCCTCCACACTGCCAGAAACATTATTCAAGAGCTCCCTCGCAGGACCAGGATCATCAACACTAACTGGAGCAACAACACTTTCATTTTCAGGGACTGGAACTACTTCACCACTAGAAAGCAAAGAATTTCCAATTAATGCCTGCTCCTTTGGCGTTAATTCCTAACCTGCATAAGCCGGTTTCTCTTTCCATTGTTTTGAAGCTTCCTTTTGAACCTTCTAATTCCATCAACAAATACTCTGCACATGGACAACCTTTTGACAACAAGACCAGAATTCCAATAATTAACATGGATGACCTCCTGCCAAAATCCTGTTTTTCCCTTTCCAATCTATATCCGAGAGTTTTGTTCCTCCTAGAAGTCAATTTCAACACAGATACGTGCAACATTCGGTCATGATAGGGTTATCGTAGCAGCGTCTATCTTCAAAGGATTGCTAATAGCCTTAGAAATCGAATACAAAGAAGATTTTCCAAATCATTGTGTTGGGAGATTTGGAAGACTAATAAAAATAGGAACAATTGAGGATTCAGCTGAATTGGAGAAATTCTTTGTCAATTTAAATAACCGCATTGCAAATCCCTGAAAACTCCAAATTCCTTTTTGCCACATTCGTTGATAATCTTCCTCATACTGAAACTAAAGGAGAACATGTCTTGAATCTAGAAGCCCAGTATGGACTAAACCTTTAAAACCAATTGCCCCAATCGCCTTTTGTAAATCCTCCATTGAAGGCCGACCCTAAGAAAAGTTTCCAACCAAGGCTAGATGAAACTGAGCTACCAGAATATCTTTTTCCTCTTCTTTAAAAAACACCATTGGCTAACCTTTGTATGTTAATGATTTCCTTGGTGAAATCAGTTGTCACCAGAGTCTGAAATCAAATAAAAAAATGTTCGTTTAGCAGGAGAAGGTGGCCCTTCAGTCAAAGACTGAGGGCAGCCGCCATAACTAGTTTATCGACTTTTTCAAAATAGAAAGTGTAGAGAACTTATTAGGGCTAGTCTTTGCTTGCCTTAGTTTTCCTTGTTTTTTTTTGCATAGTTTAGTATATTTTGTCTTTTTCATCAAACCAAGACACATAGTCTTCGAACCCCTTTCTAACATTTCAAACATGGACTAGGATTTGGTTTATACCCAACATGAACCATAGGCTATAGAGTTGAACCCACGTAGGCTAGAAACCTTAACATTGGCTAGTTTCACTAGTTAGCACTAGTTTCACTTAGTTAACACTAGTTTGACCAAATTAGGATGAGTTAACCTTGATTAGCCCTAGTTAGGTTAGATTAACACTAGTTTGACTAGTCAACCCCTGAAAACCTTAGTTTACTCTAAGTTAGGTTAAGTTAACTCTAGTTTGACTCATAGGACTAGTATAACCATAGAAACCCTTAGGAAACCTTTAAAAACCCAAGGAACCTTCTAGTTTTGCAACATGGGCCAAGTTTTATGCTTTGTCTTTACTTGTATCTTTTGATTTTATCCTTGATTCTCTAATAAGGGTGCATATAACACTTAGCGAAAGCTAGCCATCATGGAGGAGTTCAAACCAAGGTGCATACGTCATTAATGCCATCAAAGGATAAAGGATCAAAATAAAGACTTATATTTTGTTAATTACCATCTTGTAAATCTAAATCTGTAAGCGTGAGGTACCATGTTTAATTATTCATAGTTAGATTTCTTTTCCTCCAAATTTGTTTAATATATAAAAATGAGTATTATAAAGTAAGTAGCTAAGCAAGAAATGAGACAAGTAAGTAAGTAATTAAAATAGAGTAGTTTAGTTTAGATTATTTTTTATCTTTTCTCCCAAGAAAGCACACTTGGCATTCTTCATTTTCTAGAGAGAAATCTTGTAAACTCATGGCTTTGGAGCTTGAACTTAATGAAAGTTTTTACCTTAGCTTTGAAAATTCATTGTTTTGATCTCTCTTGTGGCCGAAGGGAAGTTTCTTATCTTTAGCTTTTCATTTATAATTTCTTAATTCATGTGCTTTTACTAGACAAGAGAGGCTAGATCTGTGAGTATCCTTGGAGAATTTGTCATGGGTAATTGAGATCTTGTGATTATGGTTGTGTTTATAGTATGGATTTGATTATTTCATGTTTGAATTTCTTTGAATTGTTTTTATGCGTAGATCTACATAGGTGCAATATTTGTTACCTTGAATGTTCAGATCCAAGGATTTGTGCTTTCTGTATGTTTGTTTAATTTCCAAATTAACTTGCATATGAAGAAGAGAAAATTTAATGGTGGATTAATCATTTGTAGAAGAACTGACATGAAATGGATTAAGTTTGCATACTTGGAATGGATTTATCACTATAAAAATGTGTAGACACTGGTCACCTAGGTATTTGTGATGCTTAGAAATTTGTATGTAAAGCTAGATGGATAAGTAGTTGGGATTGAGATCAAATGGGTCTTATCTCTGCCAAGGGAAGGACCCTGATTTCTCTCAACACTTGATTAATGTAGAGGATGCTAGTTAGGTAGTTGACATGCTCTTAGATTATGATTTTAATTAATAATTTGGACTTATCTATGAGAAGGAAAAGTACAAATTAATGAGTTTCAGACTTAGGTATGCCTTCCAGGGTGACTTAAGACCGTTCCATAAGGACAATCTATACCCCATGTGAATAAACCATAGGCACGATTCATCCATACCAAAAGAGATCATTATTCCAAGACAATATTCCAAAGATACACTTTATTACTTGAGCTATCTCAAAATCTCTTCATGTTTATTTGATAGTTTAGAGTAGTTTTCTCTTTCATTTACTTTTTTATTTGTTTAATATCTACTTTTGCGACTACACACAATCACACTTAATCTTTGGGCCTAAACCCCTCCCTGTTGGTTCGACACCTTACTCACCCTTCTACAATGTGAGAAACGATTACCAATTTACTTATGTTCTAAAAGCACACCGGAAAACATGTTCTAACACGTGCATTTTTACTCCCAACACTTGACGTCACGACATAAAGTGGTGTCACCATGTGGAAGAATGGACGCCGTGACATGGAGCAATTTTCTAATTTAAATTTTGATTTGACCTCCAATGTCAAATTTAACTCTTCAAACCACTTGATCCATGATATAGATTCTCTTCTAGTCATTCCAAGGATGAATACGGAATGTGAACAAGATTTTCATGCTATACTCCATGAGGAAAGGTGAATCCTAATTCCATTAGGATTTGAGTAGAAATACTCCATGGATGGTTTGCCATCATTATACTTCTCCCACAATATTTCTTCATGAATTTTTGCTGTAAAATAAAATCATTAAGAGATATTAATTGATAGCGTACTTGCACCTTTAAGAGGTGGGAGCCTTTATTGATTGTTCATGGACCGTACTTGAATTTTCTACAACACAAAACAACAACAGAAAATAAAGATTATGTGAAAAAGTAATTACAACTAGAGTAATCTAAGACCCTCATGTTGCGAACTCAACACTCAATAATCTTTAATCAAGTGACATCAAATTTTACCTCAACTAGAGCATAAAAGGTAATAACCAACTACCATCCTAGCATATCTTAAGGATCATTCCCACAAAGAGGTGGTTTTGGTTGAAATTTTGTATCGTGTTATGCGTGTAAAGTGCTAGATCTTAAAGAAAATGAGCAAACAACAAGAAGAAATAATATACTACTCCTTACTTAAAAAAATAATTTAGGAAACGAATTATGCAATTGACAAAAGTATGGGTCTTATGGGGGTTATTGGCATAGGTGGATAAAGCTTTTACTATGAATACTTCCTTGTTATGGTTGATTAGAATAAGAGGTGAAATGCTAAGATGTGGTCGATCCAAGGTCTTACCATAATTCTCAATCCTATAACTATTGTCCCTTGTGGTGAGAGGAATGAGAGAGCGAGGATTCACCAATTGAGAACTAGTCTTCTACTCACCACATTCCTTGTGGTAAGGGATACGTGATGACTTAATTACTAGTTTACTCTAGAGTAGGCCTAACCTTGAAATGCTCTTGGCCTAATAGGTTAAGTCTCATATCATTCCCCCTAAGAGTAGATCGTGTGGACCTTCTTTGAACTAGTTGTCACACCTAAGTTCACATAGCTAGGTTGTCACTCCCATAGGATGTCTCCCACAAGTCCCATATAAGCTCAATTATGAGGTTTACCATTAAGGAATTACTCAAAATGAGTTCTCTAGATTTCAAAACCCAAATAGACTCCCCCTATGTGGTGAGAGGTCGAGGTTTCTTAAGGCATTCTCAACCCATTTACATTTTATAAACTAGATTCATTCATTAGACAAATGAAATCATCCATGCTTACACATAGACTACAAAAGTTCATTACTCATGTGAACCCATTAAAATCAAGCATGCAAGGTTATTATTCGAATTAACCATAGCAAGATTTCTTCATAGCATCATGCTTTAATGAACCCACAACCTTATAAGAACCCGTCAAAGTTTAGCCACTCATGATGGCTTCATGCATAATCAGCATATATGAACTTGATGAAAAAGCCATAAAGGTAAAGAAAGATGTCTGGCTTTAGTTAGACAAAAGAAAAATAAATTCTTGTCTTGGATTTAACTTCAAACATCCTAACTTAAATCACAAAATTAGTGCTTGTTGGGTTTCGAGTTCACTTCCTACTTTTCCTTCTTGGGAAAGAAAAAGATAGTACAATATTTCTCAAGTTTTTGCTCTCAAATCTCTCAAAAACTTACTTAATTTTGTTTTTAGCTAGCTACTTATACTTTACAAATTCTTAAAATGCTAAATCCTACTTCTAGAAAGTTAAAATACATGTTGAACCCAAAAAAGTAGGCAGGGAAGGACCACAAAGCTAAAAAGGATGCAAAAAGTACAAAATTACATTGATAAGTTAGATAGCGTATGCTACTTCTTAGTTGCGCAGTATAGTAAATTACAAAGCGTTGCTTGTAGTAGGTTGCGCTACATTATCTTAACAATTCTGGAGCTTGGTACAGGTTATTGGATGGTTGCGCTATGGTCTTCTTGCTAATAGTTCCTTGGCGTGGGTGGTAACATGCTACGCCCCCTACTTCTTACCTCCTTGAAGCTCAATGTGGTTTGCAACAGGTTGCACTATGTACTTCAATAGGGTTTCTTCACAACATGGCTTGCCCTTGACTATGTTGGGTCCTTGTTTGCTTTTACTTGTTTTTTGTATGCTCATCTCCAACTAGGCACTTTCTAGCGTGGGTGGACACTGATTGCGCCATTCCATTTCAGTGTAGCTTCTTCACAGCATAGGTGATTGGTTAGCTACGTTGGTGTTCCCTTATTTCCTTTAGCCTTGCACCAGCATGCTTGTCTTCTCATAGCTTTTAACTCAACACATCTTGGTGTGAGTTACTCTTGGCTACGCCATGCTTTTAATAAGCATTTTCCCATGATGCAGTTGATTGTTAGGCCACGCTAGATATGTTTTTGCTCTAGACTCTTCATAGCGTGGCTTTTGAGTACCTACACTATGTGTTTGGCTTTGCTATTCATTATTCCTACTTCCTGGCTTAGGTAGAACTTTGGTTACGCCTTTATGACTCTTCCATAGCACAGTCAATTGCTTGGCTATGCCAGCTAACTATTTTCATTGATTCTTGCTCTCTTTTGAGTTCTTTTGTCTACTTTCTTGTTTTGTGCTCTTTTTTGGTTCTTTCACCTGAAACAACACATAAACAACATGATTTGCTTGAGAACTAAGTCAAATTCCTTGTGAAATAAAGTAAATAAGTTGGTCATTTACCAACTTATCAACCCCTACACTTAAAACCTTGTTTGTCCTTAAGTAAAGATAAGAGAAGAAAAATACATTCACTTTGAAACAAGATTTCAACTTTCCTTTCAATCTTTCGTTGTGATAATCTCAAAGATTTAGGTTTTTGCAATGAAAGTGCCCTAAGTCAATTGTTACATGTATACATAACCTTGTGTGCATGTGTATGTTCATGGATACCATATATTGAAGATTTTCACTACTAATCAAACAAGAAGGGAATAAGCATCATTTAAACTTATAAAACTAGCATCTTCTTTTAACCAACGTCTCACATGTCACATAGCATCCTTACACTCATGCATCTTATCGAAGATTAATGAACCTTATTCCCTACACATATAAGCAAATAGATTTGCCTAAACAAAAAATTTTCAACTTTCATTACAATTTAAATTTTTATTCTTTTTTATAACACAACTTATTCACACAAATATGACACAACACACAATGGTATTCAAAGTGTTTCAACTTCCATTCACAACATGTGCATTCAATGAAAACATAAAACAAAAAACCACTACAAACAAGATAAGTAAAAAAAAACCAAAATGAAAATTTAAACGAAAAAATGTTCGAATGTTCAACCTACCACACAAGGCATTCACTACCCTTTCTTTACATTTTCAACAACAAATCACCAACAACTTCACAAAAGCACTTTCAAGCATAACCGACTATATCCTCAAAACACATTAATCTAAAAGCAAAGCAAACAAAAGGCATGCCCTCTAACACTTAATTAGGTGCTTGTCCTCAGCCATGTTTAAGAAAAAGAAACCCCCTTTTTTGTTTGCGCTCTTCCTAAAACTTGTGGAAGTGAATCCTCTCTTTCAGATTGCTTGGTCTTCTCAGCTTTCTCTTCCTTGTCACCACTATGCATCTCTATAGTTGGATTATCCTTTGTCTTCTTGACTTGGTTATCATATTTCTTCAGCACTTTAGCATCTTTCACCACTTGCTTTCTATTTTTCTTCTTCTTCGTAATCTTTTTAGGTTGAGATTGTTTAGCTTGTTTTTCCTCTCTTTTTCTCTTCTTTTTTTCTACCACCTCTATTTCTCCTTGAACTATTTTTTCAGCCAAGTCATTGATTTTGGATGAATTGGCTCCATCATCCACCATTTTATCAGATAACGGTCTAGCTGTTTCCTTTATTTCCACGCTATTTGGAACCCCATCCACAATGGTCAACGGGTTTATCGTTGGCTATATAACCATTAGTGCCCAGTCTAATGATGTCTCTTGCCTCTACTCAATTGGCTTTGTTTTCTCTATTGTTATCTACCCTTCCTATTTCTTACTGCTCAGTTGCTCGGGGATGTCCACTTTAACTACAACTATACACTTGCCTTTGGCCTCACTGCTAGAAAGGATGTTGTCGGCTTTGGTTGTTCCGTTTCCTTCCTTGGTTGAAATAAGACTTCCATTTGCATGCCTAGCTCAAATCCAACATGCTTACCCATGAGTTCTATGAAGCTTGTCATGGCTGTCTTCATCTCCTTCACTTCTGCTATCACATTGTGTAGTTCTCTAGTCATTAAAGTAACTTGTTGCTCCATGGCTACTAACAGTGTGTCACCCACCAAATGTGTGAATAGGGCTGCCAAAGCCTTTCATTCTTCCTCTCTCTCATTTGCCTCCAATGACACTATGGTGGCTTGGAGTTTTCTCACCGTAACATCGATTACAACACCCGTGGTTTTTATCAATTCATCTTCTCTCTATGGCTCACAGCAGGTAGCTAAGCATAAGGCCGATATCAAACATGGGAAGAACAGCCCGATGTCACTCGACTGGGGATCCATTTGGATTTGAGTGCAGATCAGCTTGTCGATGTTGATCACTATCTTTTGATGAATGCAATAGATAAGGAATGCTCAGGTTAGGTTCATCGTACTCTTATGCTATCCCGGGTATAGACTTGCAAGAATGAATTTCTGCTACACCTTAGTATGCAAGTTGAGATATTATTATTTGACGTTGATTATCTCTCCTTGTTGGTTTGTCTTTCATTCTTTCTTGGGCCTCACTAACATGTCTGGGATCTCTGAAACCAACGGTGTGTAGTCGACATTGTGGTAATCATCTTCTTTGTTGTCAGACAAACCATAATGTTTGTTGATGATTGTCTAGGAGATGGTTACTGATTTGCCATAGGCCGTCACAACACCTTTAGCTGCCACTGATAAATTGCAATAGAACTCCCGCACCATTGAGACGTTGTCCTCTTGTGTTGGTTATACAATGAATTTCTTCCACTTGTGAAATTTTATTTCCTCATTGTACTCAAAGTTTTCACGATTATACCTCTCTCTTGTATTGGATTTTTGTCTCCAACCGACTTGTTGAATTTCTCAGAGATGACATCAAGGTATGATGACTTTACTTGTTCCAAAGGCGGTAGAGGTGGAGATGTTGGTTCCCTAGGTGGTGTTTCTTTTCCTTTTGATCATTGGCCCTTAGACAAAGCCAACTTACTTTTCCTTTCGGTCAATTGCTTCCCTTTCCTAGCTTTGTCGGTGGTGTTGCATTTGTCCGGTGCCATGTTATTTCCTAAAAAAAGAAAAATGAACACTCATGAAAGGACTACATCAACACAAAACCAATCAACATAAAACAAACTAAACTAAAACAATGGATTCTATTTTTTCACTCGAATTGATAACTTGCCAAATTATGTATTTGGATATGAACACATTTGCAATATTCCACCCATGATTTTTAAAAATAATGTCACACCTCCTTAAATCACAACACAAATCATTTTGACATTTTATGTTGTTCACCAAAATAGCACATCATTCATCATGAATTAAATTCACAACATTACTATTTAAGCACGAGACGCAACAACAACAAAAATGGGTCGTGCGGGACATGATTATTACTCTACGGTTCGCCCGAAGCCACTCTCCAAAAGAAGAAGCAGCACTATACGAACGATACGCGATTTGCCAACCGAATTTCATAGGTAAGCAACACAGGAAACCCACAAATGCAGTCAAGGCTTGTCTTGCTCTTGAACCAACAAGTGAATAGAATAGCAAGGTAGGACGTCATTGCCCGAGCAAGGATCCAACCAAACCGCACTATCCCGCCACCACTCATACGCTAGATAGTCTACATTCTTGTCTCATGTATGTGTGCCTACCCAATTGATTAATCGAGGGCAACAAGCATGGCAATGTTGCACTATCTAGCATGAAATATGTGAAAAACCGCAAGACTAACATGATAGGATGCAATACTTGTACTACTTATGACACTGACCGAGTAATATGTACTCCCTTCATAAGTACATTAAAGAAAAAATTAAAAGTGACAGTGTGTAACACTCTTGAAAAAAATTTCCTAAAATGGAAAGAACCATAGTTTTGCCTTACAAAACAACCACGATTTTTGCCAAAAATAGAAAGTTTATAAAAACTTGACCAAAGACACCACAACAACAACATAGACCAAAGACACCACTACAACAACATAGACCAAGACACACAACATCAACATAGACCAAAGACACCACAACAACAACATAGACCAAAGACACCACAAAAACTACATAGACCAAAAGCACCACAACAACAACATCGACCAAATACACTACAAAAACTACATAGACCAAAAGCACCACAAAAACACCATAAACCAGAAAATCCATAGTATAGAAAGCAGGACATCAACTTATGGCTTATTTTCTACATGTATTTACTAGCAAAAGGTTTCTCAACTCTACCACAACATGATCATGACTTCATTCTTACTCCCTTTTGATTTTCCAGAATCACAATGAAATACAAAACAATATTAATAATTGGAAAGAATTTTAAGTATGCAAAACAATACATTCATCATTCAGAAGTCATTATACTTTTATTTCAATCATTTTATCTTTCTTATAGGCTTAAGCATCAAATCCAACTAAGAACTACAAGTGAACTCAATTCCCTCAATGCCAACAATTAAGCACCTCACACTTGAAATCTTGCTAACATAATCATAGTTAAGTATTTTCAGAGAAAAAAATTGAAATTTGCAACAGATTCTAATTTTGGTCATCAATGTATTCATTTTTAGTTTTTAAGCTAAACATAACATTGATATGTCGCTTTTTACTTGGATGAACTAACATTAGCACAAGAAAAATCCAAACAAGGAAGTTCACAAGAAGAACTAATTTTTAAGAATAGAAAATTTTCAAAATTTCAATTCATCTTGAATTCTCAATTTTCAAAATTTCAAATCATCTAATTATTGAAGAACTAGTGCTTGCGCTAAATTGATGAATCCTTGATGATTTTTGATGTTATGAATTAATGAAAGTGTGTGTTCTGTGTCTCAGATGAATTCTATGCACCAATTTGTGCACGAAATTTTTAAATGAGAAGCTTGAGTGGTAATTACATGGACTGAGTGAAAAGAGGCGTGAGGAAAGTTAAGTCTCGCTGCTTTGCTGAAAAAGGGGAGAATGAAAATTTTTAAAATTTTTTTCTAAGTGTAGGCTTTATAGGATTGCCTTAGTGTGGGTTGTTGATAACCACACTATTTAAATAGTACACGACATGACTTGTTATAGCCTATGCTAAACTGTTCTTGTTACTCTTTGGTTAACCGAGGGATGCCTTTATTTAGCCAAGGCTTCTTTGGCGTGGTCAGCTTGTTGGTTGTGCTATTTTTCTTGAAATCCCATTTCATAGAAAAAGTGTAATTTAAAAAATGCACTACTACAAAATGAGGCTGTAGCATCACTTTGAGAGCAACACTTTAAAAATATTGCATTTGAGCTGAATTTTTAGAAAATTTGCTACACTTTCAAATAAGTGTTGCATATATAAGTTAAATGCAACACTTGTTTATAAGTGTTACAATTATTATAGTAATATGTAATACATTTAAAAAGTGTTGCCTTTATTGGGTATTTAAAGTAATACTTATATAATATATGCAACACTTTATATAATATGTAACACTTTATAAAATGTTATATATATATATATAAAAGAAGCTAATGTTTTTGTATATAATTATAACAAATTAATTATTTATCTTTATATAAAAAATAATTGTTAAATAAATATTGTTTAAAATAGATAATTATTAATTTATTAAAATATAACAAATACCCATAAAAAATTGCCAAACGACGTCGTTTTAACCCTTGTTTTAACTTAAGATATTCTCAGCTTCTCAGCTCCTACGTTCTTCACACTTCACAAACGTTAACCTTTCAGCTCCTACACCATACTCCCTAAGCACTTATGCCATGCCCTTTAGCCCTAAGCCCTTTCTTCAATCTGCTGAGAAAGTTTGAATCTTCTACACCCTAAACCCCCAAAACTTCTAAAGTTTCAATCGCGGTGTTGTAAGGAGCACTAAATTATTATTATTCTTTTTGTTAAAAAAAATGAAAGAAAGGGTGCACGAATTTCATCAAATTACAAATTGGCGCACAGAGATTTCAAGCAATTATGCTTATATCCCGTCCAATACCTTTCTTTTTTCAAAACAAAAAACGACACCGTCCTCTGTACTCTTTGCCCTACTACTAAAGTGTAGTGCCATCCGCTGCTGCACATTTCCCGCCTCCTCTGAATAGACCCCAAAAAAAGTCATACTCCTGCACGATGGCAGACCAGAAAAATCGTCGTCATATCGGTGGCCCAGAATCTGAATCCGTTCCATTGAAATCTAAACTCAAACCCGATTCCTTTATACTTCAAAACCTCAAAACACTAGCCACCGAATACAGCACCTCCAGCTCCAACACTGCCACACCCTTAACTCTCGCGGACCTCGCCATCTCCGAAACATGCCGTGAGGTCAGTGACCTACCACTCTCCTCCGTCCAATCGGTAATCGAATCCCTCGTTCTTAGCCTCACACACTCAATACTCTCAGGCCAGAGCAGTAAATTT
The DNA here is from genome assembly GCA_016586305.1 of Ophiorrhiza pumila. Lineage (NCBI taxonomy): Eukaryota > Viridiplantae > Streptophyta > Magnoliopsida > Gentianales > Rubiaceae > Ophiorrhiza > Ophiorrhiza pumila. The sequence goes on along the minus strand of BLIW01000007.1, from coordinate 20,796,765 downwards.
ATTAATTTTTGTTTCTTTGGTGGGGTTTTTTTTGGCTATTGCAAAATTGAGCTCTTTGACGAACGGGATTTTATGCTTAGGAAGTCTTTGAACAGTTTTTGTTCAGTTACAATTATATTTCATGTTGGAATCTAAAAAACTGTAATTGTAGAGGCAAAAAGATGTGATTTTTATGAGTATATTTATGTATCAAGATTGTTTTTTTTTTAAAATGCTAAGATTGATTCAAGTGATAATGTCATACGATGAACTGAAACTATAAACTTTTATGAATGCATACTTATGTTTCGTAGAGGATTTAGTATTCGGGTTTTTGTGAGTTGTTGTTTGTTTTTGTCTGGGCATATTTTTAGGTGTTCAATTCTAGGAAAGGGAAAGGGTGCAACAATACTTACTTACAACTTGCTAGCATTTCTTCATAATGTTCTTATGCCAAATGATTAATAGGGCAATCATTCAAAGAGGATATTTGCTTTGTTATGCTCAGTACAACTACCCTTTTCAATCTTTAATGGAGCTTTACTGGAGATCGTTGTAAGAAGAATCTAATAAACTTGTGGATGAACACTGTCCCCGTACATGTCTAGGAAAAAATTCTAGATTTACCACTAATTTTCTTGGCCAGTTGACCATCCATTTCGAAATAATCATGTCCTTTAGAAGTTCTTAAGCATTTGTCATGGTGCTTTTTTTTTCGTTGAAAGGCTGGTTCAGATGTTACCTCTCTTATTTCCCTTTCAAGTTTATGGAGAAAAGGTTACTATGTGTAGCCTTGTTGATCTGCACTCTGCAAATTTGATCCCTGCCCTTTTCTTGAAATTTTACATTCAATAGTCCTCTGATCTTTCTCGGCTCTGCTGCCTTGTACATAAAATTAACTATTGTCAATTTTGAACTCTGTGATTTGTTCCTTTTTACCTTCCAAATGAAATTTGCAGGTGGCATAAAAGCGTATAAGATTGTGAAGGAAGGACTAAAGGATCAACCTAATTCACAACCTTCTAATATGATTAAGAAACAAGACCTTATGGTAGCAATGGAGGAGATGCAAGCAAAAATGGAGAAAATGCAAGAAGATGTGAACATACTAAAGTAGCAAAACGAGACTTGTTCCGATTATTCAAAGGGATTGGAGCCTTTGAAAGAGTTCCCCGATGAGCCTATAGAGAACAAGTCCACTTATTGCACCCTTTTCTTCCTTTTTTTTAACAAAAAGAATAATAATAATTTAGTTTCAATTGCGCGGTGTTGTAGAAGTAGTTGGCAATATACATGTTTGTGCTTTTGCTTTCAGTTCTGAATTTTTTGTCAATCGTTTGTTCTATAATGGCTGTCAAGGTTTGATAAATGAGGTTGATAAGTTGTGATGAGTTTTGAATAGTATTGCTACATGTTGAACTTTACTAATGATGATGAGCTTAGGGATCGTGCCATTACTTTACACTTAGAAATGCTCACAAAAAATGGTCAATGGCTGCTGATGTTAGGCCATTTTACCAATATTTGAGTCTATAGGTTGTTGATGTTAGGTCTATTTGTCGTAATTTTTTGCCTATAAATGTTTGACAGCCCTGTTGTGGCATTTCAACTATATAATAGTAAGTAAAAATTAGAAAAGGCCAATGGTTTCTGATGTTAGGCCATTTAGCCATGCACATATGTATTAAATTACTGATTTGAATATCTGTTATATCTGGGAAATTAAAGCATTCACTATTCCCTAAAGTTAGTCACAAATAAAAGGATATGGTGAAGCTGAATGAAATGACAAATAAAGATTAATTATATCCTATTTCTGAATTTTAAAGCCGCTATATTACTGTAGTAGTTTTACAGCAGTTCTCTGAGTTAAACAATTGTGGTCATCCAGTTAGTATTAATCCCTGAGATCAATCTTTGTATGAATACAATAGTGAAGTTTTGATCCTATTGATGGCATATTATTTTTTCAAGTTTGTTTCATTCTCCTTTTCTGTTACATGCTTCAGCCGTGTCAATTTAGGACATATTTGCAATTTGCAATTTGCAATTTGTCACTCATGCTTTTAAGTTTTACTACAGTTTTTGTAATTTTAGATAGGCATCTCGTTTTGGCATTTAGAGTATCTTTTCTCGCTTCCATCTCCAGAATCCTGGAAGTGTTACTTCTGCAAACTCGAAGCTTTCTCCCCTTCCTTATGAGCCTGCTGCAATCGTTGATATTCCACTTGATAGTGCTAAGGTTTATTAACTCCTTAAACCTGTGTAATTGTGCTATATATATGTTCTTAGTTTGGTTTGACTGATGCATTTCTTCTGTGCTGATTTAGGATTTGAAAAAGTTGGAGAAGGAACTCCAAGCTAAAGAGGCTGAATTGAAAAAAAGGGAACAGGTAGTATGGTTTTAAATCTTGTTGTAGCTTCTAAATGATGTTTCTTTGTGATAGAAATAGGCAACTTGAAGAATTTACATTGATTTCTGCAAACATATTTTCCCTATTGCAAATTAAATTGGCATCTTCTACCAGAAAGGGAACCTTTTCTTTAGAAATTTTTTTTATGTTGCTTGTTCTATGGTTTGACATCAATTTCTAATTAAAGAAATGAAGTGGCATCTACATGTACTCAAAGAAATGTAAAATATTGAGGCAGGCCAAGTGGCAATAAGAAATAACTTTTTTACATTGTGTATGGTTTAATCTTGGTATCTTGAGGTTTGCTTATTAGGTGACATGATTACAACCAGTTTCAAATAAGGATAGCCCTGTTGAGATTTTGTTTTGTTTTGTATTATTATTGTGCTCACGCTTATATATTCAACTTGTTTTAATAACTTATTTTTATTTTTTTCTTTCTTACACAGGAAATCATAAAACGTTTGGTGTAGGACGTTTATTGCTATGTAAAGATACTTTTGTGGATATTCAACGACAACGTCACATCTATAGTACAAATATCGATAATAATTTTTTGAAGGTGCCATTAGTTGGACTAAATTTTGTAAATTCCTTGTGAGAATATTATTTGGCATAACTTCATCTATTACTTTTGTATTTGACACTAGAAGTACCTTTGTATTAGATTATATATTTTATGTTATTGCTTTAAAGCAGTTCAATATATGTAAAAGTGATACATTTGATAGGAAAAAGTGTTGTATTATTGCGTTAAAAGACTGTAAGAAGCGTTCTATTTTCGTAGCATAAAGTGTTGCTTTTCGTCTCAAAAAACGTTGCAATTGCTTAAAGGTAATACTTAAAAAAGTGTTGCATTTTTAGAGAAAAACCTGTTGCACAAATAAAAGCGTTGCATATTCTGACAATTGCAACACATCTAAAAAGTGTTGCTTAAAATGGAAAAAGTGTTGCTATAGATCTAAAGCGATACATTCTGATAACACACTTTGTAAAGTGTTGTTTTAGGTTTATAGCAACATTTTTAGGGCCTAAAACAACACTTTATGGGTTTGCTATAGGCTCATTTTGTAGTAGTGATGGCATGGCCATTAGCAAGCTACGCTAATCTCATGTGGTGTTAGAAGGGGTGTTTTCTCAGGAGTAAATTGGCTTAAATTGTATTTTCTCTAATACCTCAATAAGCGTAGTTGCTCATGAGCTACGCTTTGCAATTTTGACACTTCGAAAAAATTCAAGAATCTATAGGTTCAACTCCTAACATGGCATTGTCTACATGCATTTATGCCATAAGCAGATTCCTTCTTCCTCTTAACAAATTCTTTAACACTTAGAAAAAATTTAGCATTTCATTCAGTTAAATGCAAATTTCATGGTGTATGAAGTTGGTTGGCTACAATAATTCATCTCAGAAGATTCAGTTTCACCCAATTTTAGAGTAGTTTACAGTTGGGTTACGTTGTATATTTTTCTCAAATGGCGTAGATTTTTTTGTGACCGCGCCATTTAGAGAATTTTTCACACTCTAGGATCCTTTACAAATTTGCACATAGCTCAACTACAAGCACACCATGCTAACTTTTTTCTTCAAGATCTTAGTATCAGAAGGATAAATTTTTAACAAAGGAATCAATGCAAAGCTCCTTCTCTTCTGATACTGTGATTGATGCAATTAGATGGAACATACGCTATGTTTATTATATGTTTAGAGGTTGCTTGTTTACATTGAGGCATGGTCTATTGAAGCTCACACTATAAACACTCACTCGCCCCCATATTTAATCTCTTACTATAGTGTAACTACACCCAAGTAATGCTATTGAAGATCAATTCTTGTGCAAGTGTGTAAAGTTTGAAAAATCTCATAGTAAGGTTATGGTGTTAGTTCTACCTTGTAATAGAAAGTTTACTTTTCCTGAAGTTGTTTAAAAATGCTAACGCCACAACTTCAAGCACACCATGCTAACATTTTTTATGTTCAGAAAGGGTAATTTTTCACAAGGATTTTAACATAAGTATTTTCTCTTTCTGAAACATGTTTTAGTGTAGCTAGCTTGAGCCTATGATATAGTTATTCTATGTTTCAGGGCGGTTTATTTACAATGAGTCATGTTTACATGCTAGTCACACTATAAACAAGCAATTCCCCTCACACTTAATCTCTCTATACGACGTAATTGCGTTCTAGCTATGCTATATAAAATTAATTTTTATGCATGTTTGTAAATCCTTGGAAATTTTCACAGTGTAGATTTGATGTTCATTGCGCCATATTAACTGAAGTTTACTTCTCTAGAAGTAGCTTGAAAATTTCAATGGCGCAACAACAGGAACATTACGTTAACATGTTCAATGTTCAGAAAGGGTAGATTTTTGTAAAGGTATCAAGGTTAGTTTTCCCTCTTTCAAAAACAAGTTCTATCGTAGCCAACAGCTAGTCATGCAAAGATATTTATTGTCATAGATATGCATGGCGTGGTTTGTGCATCACTACGCCATGATCCTATGAAGATTTCTAGACTTGTTGACTAGAAAAAGATTTTCATGGCATAGCCAAACGTTAGTTACACTATGCCTTTTCCTTTCATAGACTTGTCCTTAATTTGTTCAGCATGGGTAAACTATGGGCTACGCTATGGAAAATTTAGACATTCCTCCTTCAATCTTCTCAGATGACATAACCATCCTCTAAGCTATGCTATGATCATTAAAATTGGGCAAAATTTTTCCCATGGGTTCTAATGCAATGTGCGTTGGTTATTTAATCAACTACAATGCAAACACATTACATTCGTTAACTCCCTTTGTTGCTCTGCTTATTGTCTCTATGATTAATGATCAACAGTGACAGAATAGTTATTGTTTTTTTCCATTGTTGTACCTACAAATAAAGTTGAAAAACAATTACACTTAACTATAATACCTAATGAAGTTACAAAAATGAAAAGAGAAGAAATCTTGTGTTGCCTCCCAAGTAGCGTGAAGTTTATTGTTGTTAGTCTGACTTATTGCTTTGATTTTGCTCAACTTGACTTTGGATCAGTAGGGATTTTTAGTGCCCTCCTTTGTTCATCATGGTTATCAAGGTCTCCGAGATAATGCCCCTTTGTCCATTCACTTTGATCATGTTCCCGATTATCTCATGTGTGACTTTTAGAGCTCCATACGGGAATATCATTTTTACCCTAAAAGGTCCTATCCATATTGATCATAATTTCTCGATAAAGAGTTTCAATTTAGAGTTGAAAATAAATACTCTTTGCCCCTGCTTCAAAGTGACGATGAAGAATACCCCTGTCATGCCAAAACTTAATTTTCTTCTTATACATTGTAGCACTTTGATATGAATGAAGCCTAATTTCTCCAACTCATTGAGGTTTTCATCATTTCTTCTACTGCTCTATCCCAGTTCATGTTCAACTACCTTATGATCCAATATGCTTTATTCTCCAATTCCAAATATAGATGGAATGCTTTCCCAAATACAAGTCGGTACGGAGATGCACCAATGGGTGTTTTGTAGGATTTCCGATAATCCCACAATGCATATTCAAGCTTTCTTGCCAATCTTTTCGAGTTGGCCCTACCACCTTTTTCAAAATCCTCTTGATCTCCCGGTTGGATATTTCAACTTGACCACTCGTTTGCGGATGATAGGGTGTAGCAATCTTGTGACACACGTCATACTTCTCCTGTAAAGCTTCAAAACTATTATTGCAAAATTGGGATCTTCCATCACTTATGATTGCCTTGGGTGTGTCAAAATGTGTGAAAATGTTTCTCTTGATAAATCTCACCACATTCTTGCTATCATTGGTATTTAGAGCCACAACCTCGACACATTTTGAAATGTAATCTACCACTACCAAGATGTAGTTGTTGCCATAAGATTGTGGGAAAGGTTCCATAAAATCAATTTCCTACACATCAAAGATCTCAACCTCTAAGATGTTGTCTTTATGATATATTTCCTGTTCTTTGACATTGTTGACATTTTGCCACCCATTCTTGAGAAAACTTGAATAATGTAGGCCAATAGAATCCCAATTGTAGCACTTTGAAAATAGTTCTCCATCCCCCGAAGTGGACACTGATACATTGTTAAATAACCAACTTATTTTCCTTATTTCATAATGAATGTGCCTTAGTTCTCAAGTAAAATTTGTTGTTTATGTTGGTTTACGTGTTGTTTTAGGTAAGATGGACCTTTTGAGAGCTCAAGGGAGAGAAATGTGGAAAATAGCCAAAAAAGGAGCAAAAATAAGATGGAAGAGGGAATATTGGTGTGGTTAAGTATCAACCTATGCTATGACAAGCTGCACCAAAATTGCATGGTGCAGCCAAGCCATCGTCCGCGCTAACCGTGCAAGAAGACAAACAAAACTGAGCAGAACACAATGTAAATTTCAAACGAGTGTATCTCGGCTTCTACATAACAAACTGAGGAGTTTTTTGATGTTTTGGAAAGATCTTTGAATGTACTAAAACTCTTGTTCTTAAGGTTTCTCCAAAATCAGTTGGCAAGATGGTAAACACTAGGCCTCAATGCAACATATACCAAAGAATGCGATAAATAAGACACCACTGCCACATTTTAGGAGAATGATTATAACTTGTGTTCCAAAACTCAGAATTGGATTCTTCTTGTTGCATTGGAAAGCTATAGGCAGGCTAACACTCTTTTAAAGACTATAAAATCAAGTTTTGCTCGGAATACCATCCAATGTGTAGATACAATAGCCCCTAAATTGCTGACTGGAAGCTAAGATTCTGCCAAGGAAATGTTGCATTAGTGTGGTGTGCTACAAGTTGTGCCATGAAACTTCATCATAGCATAGCCTACCTCAAACCACGCGAAACACCAGAACAGCTGAAGGTATTGTCATGTAACTTGATTCAACCCACATGAAGTTCTATCTTAATCAAAGTAATTAAGCAGAGTTAGGGCAGAACACAATGTAAATTTTAAACTGTATCTTTGCCTATACTAAACAAAATGAGGATATTCGTGATGTTGTGGACAGCCCTTCAAGATTAATAAAACTCTTAGTCTTTTAAGAATCTCTCAAATAAGATGACAAGCCGGTCTAAATCAAGCCTCGAGTGAACAAAATTGCTGAAAATCTAAAGGCAATGGCACAGTTTGGGAGAATGAGCATAACATGGGATCTAAAACTTTAAATTCGATGATTTGTGTTGCATTAGAAAGCTAGGAGGTAGAGGTACAACATTCATGAAAATCAAAATGCCTAGTTTGGCTGGGAAAATGCTCAAAATTGCCAGGGAAGTTGCATTATATAGCTGTTTTGAACACAAGAAATCTGCTCAAAGGAGATGATGAATTGGCGTAGCCTATGCTACCCTACGCAAAACTCCAAAATTGCTCAAACAGGGTTGTGTAACCTGATGCAAGCTACATTATGCAATCCACATACTGAATTACATGGCGGAGCTGGAGGCAACCAACGCCAGATGACTCAGCTTTGTACTTTTTGTACTTTTTGTGTACTTTTTACACTTGTGGTCCTTCTCTACCTACTTTTTGGGGTTCAACTTGTATTTTTAATTTCCTAGAAGTATTATGTAGTATTTTTAGAAGTTGTAGTAGTACATAAACTAGCTACAAGTGAATTTACAAGTGACATTTTGTGAGTCAAGAATAGAATTTTAGGAAATATTGTACTTTCTTCCTCCCTTCTTCTCCATCAAGAAACAAGGCTTGAAGTGAACTCCAAGGCTGAAAATAACAATATTTAGGGTTAAAGCTTCAACCTTTTGTGTAGAATTCAAGAGAAGAAGCCATCTTTACTTTGATTCTATAAAGGAGAGGCTCTCTCTCTTACTTTTAAGGCTTTACCTTTGAAGTTAAACATGCATTTTGTGATATTTTCAGCCATAGGTGGCTAGTTTCTTGATGGGTTCTTATTGGGGGTTTATTAAGGCATGATGACATGAGGTAGTACTTGCTATGGATATTTCAAATTATGACTTTGCATGCTTATTTATAATGTGTTCATACGAGTAATGCACTTTTGTAGACTAGGTGTAACCAAGGATGATTTCATTGGTCTAATGAATGAATATAACTAGTAGTGTGACAAGGGGTTGCTTAGGATCTACCATCCTAATTAGATTTCATTGCTTCGTGCTATGTGAGTCACTGCTTTATTCTTCTGGAGGTTTCTCTTCATGGCGTGACTTACCCTTGACTATGGCAGTATTTCTTCTTCTCGTTTCAAGTGTTTCAATGCTTCTCTTTCTCTTCTATTTTGCTAGTATGGGCTACGTGCGCTTGCAGTAAGCCACACAAGAGCTGCCTTTCATCCTGGGGAGCTCTGATTGGCGTGACATGCTTGAGGTTGCGATATGCTTCAGTCCTTTTATTTTTCATGGCGCACCATATCTGAAGTCACGCCAACTGCTCATATCCTAAATCTGTGTCCCGTTTTGAGTCTTTTCACTCTTTTTTTCTTCTATTAGCCTCATTTTTTTCCTTTCACCTAAATTAACACATAATTGAACATTAACAACTATAATTACTTGAGAACTTAAGCATATTCATGATGCAATAAGGCCAATAAGTTGGTGATTTTCCAACCTATCAATCCCTCCACACTTAAGACATTACTTTTCCTCAAGACATACCACAAAAACTATATCCAAAAGAAGTTGAGATAAACACTAAAATAAGGATTCATCCTTTAATGCATAATCATGCGCTCACATTAATCTCAAACTTCAAAACTTTATTTGAAAATAAGTTTATAACTAGTGTGTCAATTGGAAAACAAAGGTTAACATAATGAGAGTGCATTAATGCAAATAAGTTGGTGCCATTAGTAATAAGTAAGATGTCACCCTTAGTTAAATATGGAAGCTTCTCTAGCCGTACAATTAAAAAATCCCAGCTTTTCTATCGATAGTTTCCTTCAACCATTTTACTCTAGTGTAGTTCTTGCTTGGAGAAGAAGAAATTTTCTTTCCAAGTTTTGTTGCTTCCTCCAATCTTCTATGTCTTATTTACAAAATAAGCCCTCTTTTCTAGCTACTTTTTGATTGTATAATTCATAAAAATAACTCTAAAAAATTTAAAAATGCATGTTTGACTCCAAAACGTAGGTTTGAGAAGGACCACAAATGTAAAAAGTTTTAAAAGCTGTAAAAAGTACACTGATACGTCAGCTCGCGTAGGTTAGCTCAGGTTGCGTGGTGCAGATCCTGCCACAGTTTACATAGCAAAGCTTATAGTAGGTCACACAATACTTCCTTTAGTGATTCTGTAGTTCATAGTAGGCTGGCTCAGACCACGCAATGGCTCTTCCCTTTTTCAGAACACAACATAGGCTCGACGAGGTCACGTACACTTTCTTTCACTAATTAAATGACTCGTGTTGGCAAGTTTTCATTACGCAGCTTCTTCTTTCAACCTTCTTGCTTTGATTCTTGCTTCCGTAGCTGGCGACACATTTTGTCATGCCTCTGCAGAAGTTTTGAATAGAATGCTTCACACTACGCAAGTCACTGCTTGATTCTTTTGGTTGTTTCTCTTCATGGCGTGACTTACTCTCGACCATGCTAGCATTTCTTCTTCTCATTTCAAGTGTTTGTATGCTCCTCTTTTGCTTCTATTTTGGTGGCATGGGCTACATGTGGTTGCGCTTGGTATGTCATCTCCTTTACCCTTCACAGCGTGGCTTGCGGTGTACCACGCAAGAGCTATCTTTCGTCCTGTAGAGCTCCGATTGGTATGACATGCTTGTGGTTGCACTGTGCTTCAGTCCTTTGATTTTTCATGGTGCAGCATATTTGAAGTCACGCCAACTGCTCATATTTTGAATCTATGTCCCTTTTGAATCTTTTCACTCTTTTTTCTTCTCTTAGCCTCATTTTTGTCATTCCACGTAAATTAACATCTAATCGAACATTAACAACTATAATTACTTGAGAACTTAAGTTAATTCATGATGAAATAATAAGTTGGTGATTTACCAGCTTATTAAACCCCCCTCATTTAAGACATTGTTTTTTCTCAAGCAATACCACAAAAACTAAATCCAAAAGAAGTTAAGATAAACACTAAAATAAGGATTCATCCTTTAATGCATTATCATGTGCTCACATTAATCTCAAACTTCAAAACATTATTTGAAAATAAGTTGATAACTAGTATGTCAATCTCAAAACCAAGGTTAACATTATGAGAGTGCATAAATGCCAATAAGTTGGTGCCATTAATAACAAGTATGATGTCACCCTTAGTTAAAGATGGAAGCTTTTCTTGCAGTACAATTCAAAAAATCCCAGCTTTTCTATCGATAGTTGCTTTCAACCTTTTTATTTTAGTGTAGTTCTTTCTTACAGAAGAAGAAATTTTCTCTCCAAATCCCATTGCTTGCTCCAATCTTCTATGTCTTATTTACAAAATAAGCCCTTTTTTTCTAGCTACTTTTTGGTTGTACCATTCGAAAAACTACCTCTAGCAAATTTAAGAATACATGTTGGACACCAAAAAGTAGGTTTGAGGAGGACCACAAATGTAAAAAGCTTTAAAAAGCTTTAAAAAGTACAAAAAGTACACTGATATGTCAGCTCGAATAAGCTAGCTCAGATTGCGTTGTTATGATCCTGCTACGGTTTACATAGCATAGCTTACAGTAGGTCACGCAACTCCTTTCTTTACTTATTCAGCAGTTCGGCGTCGGCTAGCTGATACAAAAATGAGATCATATGTCAAGTCCGAGGGATCCAAAGTGCTCATTCTAGTTGTAGACGATGAGTCCTTTATTTGCAGACTTTGAATTGAAGAAAAAGAATGTGGATAGCATACCACGTCGCTGCGATGTGGAGAGCCTCTGACTTCGCGATGTCAAGCGTCACACGTCGCAACTTCCAAGAACGAGTCATTTAGTGTTTAGGGTTTTTTGATCCGGGTTTCGTATCAAGTGGTATTAGAGAACACGGTCTTCTATAAATAAGGTTTTTTAGTTTTTCCATGAAAAATTGAGTTATCAGGTTGTTTGATATATGCTAGCTTAACATCAATTTTGATTTGTGTTGGTTGTCAACAACTATATCTTTTGTTTTGTTGATTTTGGTGTTGGGTGCTTTTGAAAAAGAAAAGAAAAAACGGAAAAGAAAAAGTTACAAAAAAATTGGATTTTTGTTTTTCATATCAAGTGGAACAATTTGGATTATGTGTGAAGTTGACATAGGTGAATATGGAGGAAACTGTATGAGTCCAACCATTATACGTGGTTTAGATTCCTTGCAAGAGGCATTGAATCAATTGGCTAATTCGTATAAAGGATTGAGTATAAGTATGGATAATTTGTTATACAAAAAATATGGATCTTTTAAAGGCTCATATTATGCTGCACCAATTGAGGCTCCAAAAAATGACATCAAGCTTGAGGTAATTGACACTTTGGAGGATATTTAATCACCCATAATGGAGGTTTCACATGATGTGCTTGATAAACAATCTTGTGAAGATTTAATTCCTTTTATTGCTTTAAATGATTGTAATTTACTTGTTATTAATGATGTTAATCATGTGAAGCAAGAAAAAAATTGAATAATGTTTTGCATGGAATAATCCTAAAGGTGAGGTTTGTAGGAAAACGCAAAGAGGGAAAAAATATGAGTGTGAATTTCCATATATTTTGTCATTTTGTCTTGATAATTTTACAGATTTTGTGCCGGATTCCCTTATTACCAATCAACAAGATTTGAGGTTAAATTTTTTTCAAGTGGGAGGGAATAATACGAAAACGAGATCATATGTCAAATCCGGGGGATCCAAAGTGCTCATTCCAGTTGTAGAAGATGAGTCTTTCATTTGGAGACTTAGAGTTGAAGAAAAAGGACGTGCAAAGCAAACCACGTCGCAACGTGGAGAGCCTCTGATGTCGTGACGTTTAGGAACGAGTCATTTAGTGTTTAGGGTTTTTAACCCGATGTTGCGACGTTGTGCTATCCCCACGTCGCGATGTTGGCATGCAGTAGGTTTTTAATATTTTTTTATTAGTTTTTTTTTGGGTTTAATCGTATTGGGCTTTATAATTAAAGTGTTATTTAGTTATTAAGGTCCATATTTCATGTAATCCAAGTCCAGTTTGTTAGGGTTAGTTTAGTTTACTTATTTAGAATTAGGGTTTCTTTTGTAAGCCTATAAAAGACTAACATGTGTATGTATTATTTAGTTTTTGGTGAAGAATTTTGAGTTGAGAAATAAAATAGCGAATGTTTTATCTTTTTCAATTTGATTTCCTGCGAAGGGGTTTCAAGCTAACAAATCTTGAGAATTGATTAGTTTGCACTAAGTGGCTATATTAATTGGTGTGTAATTGCCAATCTACGTTGTTAGATTGTTCATTCTCTGTGGATTTATTTCAATGTCCTGAATAGTTTTAGTCTGTGAAATACAAGTCGGGGTTTGGAGCTAATCGATCGGGGTTTTGCATCACTAGCTCTAACAATGTCATGGCTCTTCCCTTTTTCAGAATACAACATAGACTCGATGAGGTCACGCACATTTTCTTTCACTGATTTTGTGCCTTGTGTGTGCAAGCCTTCGTTAAGCGGCCTCTTCCTTTGGCATTCTTGCTTTGATTCCTGCTGGCGTAACTGTCAACACATTACGCCATGCCTCTGCAGAAGTTTTACGTAGGATGCTTCCCGCTACTCGAGTCACTTCTTGATTCTTCTGGTAGTTTCTCTTCATGGCGTGACTTATCCTCAACCATGCTAGCATTTCTTCTTCTCATTTCAAGTGTTTGAATGGTCCTCCTGCGCTTTTATTTTGCTGGCGTGGGATACGTGTGGTTACGCTCGGTATGTCATCTCATTTGCCCCTCATAGCAAGGCTTGCGGTGCGCCACACAAGAGCTACCTTTCGTCCTGCATAGCTCTGATTGGCGTGACATGCTTCAGGTTGCGCTGTGTTGTCCTTTGATTTTTCATGGTGCAGCTTATCGGAAGTCACGCCAATTGCTCATATCCTGAATCTTTGTCCCTTTTTTAGTTTTTTCACTCTTTTTTTCTTCTCTTAGCCTGATTTTTGTCCTTCCACCTAAATTAACACATATTTGAACATTAACAACTATAATTTCTTGAGAACTTAAGCAAAAAAATGATGAAATAAGGCCAATAAGTTGGTGATTTACCAACTTATCAAACCCCCCACACTTAAGACATTGTTTGTCCCCAAGCAATACCACAAAAACTAAATCCAAAAGAAGTTGAGATAAACACTAAAATAAGGATTCATCTTTTAATGCATTATCGTGTGCTCACATTAATCTCAAACTTCAAAACTTTATTTGAAAATAACTTGATAACCAGTGTGTCAATCTCAAAACCAAGGTTAACATGATGAGAGTGCATAAATGCCAATAAGTTGGTGCCATTAATAACAACACAGATGTCACCCTTAGTTAAAGATGGAAGCTTCTCTTGCAATACATTTTGAAAATCTCTGCTTTTCTATCAATAGTTGCCTTCAACCTTTTTGCTCTAGTGTAGTTCTTGCTTAGAGAAGAAGAAATTTTATCTCCAAGTCTTGTTTCTTGGTCCAATATTTTGTGTCTTATTTAAAAAATAAGCCCTCTTTTGTAGCTACTTTTTGGTTGTACCATTTGTAAAACTACCTTTAACAAATTTAAGAATACATGTCGGACACCAAAAAGTAGGTTTGAGGAGGACCACAAATGTAAAAAGCTTTAAAAAATTTTAAAAGGTACAAAATGTACACTGATACGTCAGCTCTCGTAGGCTGGCTCAGTTTTCGTCGTGCAGATCCTGCCACGGTTTACATAGCATAGCTTACATTAAGTCACGCAACTTCTTCCTTTCGTGATTCAGCAGTTTGGCATAGGCTAGCTCTAACCACGTGCTGGCTCTTCCCCTTTTCAAAACACAACATACGCTCGACAAGGTCACGTACGCTTTCTTACACTGATTTTGTGCCTCGCATTGGGAAGCCTTCATTATGCGGCCTCTTCCTTCAGCCTTCTTGCATTGATTCCTACCCGCGTAGCTGGCGAAACATTACACCATGCCTCTGTATAAGTTTTTCCTAGGATGCTTCACGCTATGCGAGTCACTACTTGATTCTGGAAGTTTCTCTTCATGGCTTAGGATACGTGTGGTTGCACTTGGTATGTCATCTCCTCTGCCTCTCAAAGCGCGGCTTGTGGTGCGCTACACAAGAGTTGCCTTTTGTCCTGTAGAGCTCTGGTTGGTGTGACATGCTTGAGGTTACGTTGTGGTTCAGTCCTTTGATTTTTCATGGCGCAGCTTATCTGAAGTCACGTCAACTGCTTATATCCTGAATCTTTGTCCATTTTTTAGTCATTTGACTCTTTTTTTCTTCTCTTAGCCTCTTTTTTGTCCTTCTATCTAAATTAACACATAATTGAACATTAACAACTATAATTACTTGAGAACTTAAGCAAATTCATGATGAAATATGGACAATAAGTTGGTGATTTACCAACTTATCAAACCCATCACACTTAAGACATTGCTTGTTCTCAAGCAATACCACAAAAACTAAATCCAAAATAAGTTGAGATGAACACTACAATAAGGATTCATAATTCAGTGCATTATCATGTACTCACATTAATCTCAAACTTCAAAACTTTATTTGAAAATAAGCTGATAGCTAGTGTGTGAATATCAAAACGAAGGTTATAATGATGAGAGTGCATCAATGCCAATAATTGCATGGTTGTACCCTTTTTGTGTATGTTCGTGTTAATGGATACCATGTATTAAAAATTTGCCACTAATTAAGCAAGTTGAAAATAAGCACCAATTTAGGTCAGAAAACTAGCATCTTCCTTTAACTAATGTCTCACAAGTTCCATAGCATCCTTACACTCGAACGTTTTTGAATATCAATGAAACTTATTCCCTACATAATCAAGAAAATAAGTGTGCCTTGGGTTCTTGGCATCTTTTTACCTCTTTCTCATCATATGAATTCCATAAGCAAATGTAATTTCTATTCATTAGGTAATTTCATAGACGACGTGCAAACATTAAGCAATATAAACATATTCCAAGGGTCTTTTGACTTTTTAAAACTTCAAAACTTCCAATCAAACAAGTTCCTCATATAATTCAAACATTTTTTTTGCACATTTGCAAGGCATTCTTGTTCTCGAATTGGAAGTTTGAACTCTTTTTAGCACTATTAAGCACACAAATGACTACGGTTGACATTTTTTCTTCAACACACGTATGTTCACACCATAGTTCTCAAGGCATTCTAGATAAAGGTGAGCTTTATTAAAATTTTTAAAATGACATATTCCACAACTTGTTCTCTTCATATTTCTATTTCTCTTATATGTTCTCCATTTCATGTCTTTTACAACAAAGGTGTGCAACCTAATATTTCTATTCACTACACACTAATCATTTCACCAAAGAATATTTTCATCATAGATTCACAATCAAGCTGACAACTTGTATTTTCATTTATCAATCAAAACACAAAAATTTCCACAAAAATATTAGGTTCCAACATACACATTTACCCCAAAATAACTACTTTCTACTAAAACTAAAGAAAACCTACCAATACAAAAGAAAACCTACCAATACAAAAGAAAACTAACAATACTATTTCATTTAGTCTACTGCACCAAGTTTAAACCATACAAATCATCATATTTAATCACAAAAATAGAAATTGTCTCAACTTTCATGTCAACACAAAACAATTCATCCATTCTTCAACAGCACAACTTAACACAACCAATTCAATGTCATAAAAATCAGCAACACAACTTCAACAAAAAATTTCAAAACAATTTCAAAAAATTTCAAAACTTAATGGTGGTGCTTGTCCTCAAGCACTTTTTGAGTAAGGGAATAAAAAAGACTCCCCTCAGGTGGAGTGATGTGGAGCTATGTCCTTCGGTGCTGTTTCTGTGCCTTGTTGTTGCTGCATTTCCATAATCTTTTCCTCTTGAGATTCTTAAGTTTGTTGTGATGCCTTAACTGTTGCCAACACTTCTTCTTTGTTAGCACTCTTACTTGGAGGCTTGAATTTCTTCTTTAACCTTGATACGTTACATCAAAATCAACTTCCCCACGTCAATTTTCAACATTTGATGGATGCAATAGATTAACATAGCCCTTGCAAGAGTGAGTATGCTCTCATGTTGCCCTATATATAAGCTTGCTAGCACAAATTTCTGCTATATTTTAGTTTGGAGATTAAGGAATTGTTGTCTCACGTTGATGATTTCGCCTTGTTGATTCAAATTCCATTCCTTGCCGGGCCTCACTGCCATGTCAATGATCTCTTCAACCTTATCCGAGAAATTAGGGTTGTGGTACCAATCATACTTCAAAATCAAAATGTCGTATTTCTTGTTGATGATTTCTCTTGTGACTGTGACTGTTGATAGCGAGTTGTCGTGGCTCGTCAATTTATCCCATTTCACTAACTATAGTAGCAGTGAGTTAGGTTAGTTCCACAGGGAAAGAAAAGCACTCCAGAATTTGTTATTGCCCTAACAATATTCACAACGATGATCTCACGTATGGAAGACAAAGGAAAGAGACAAGAACAGAAAGTTAAACTATTGAAGACTCACAATTACAAGAAGCAAACTAACAAACACTAGTAACAATGAATTTCAAGAAGGATCACAAATGTTCAACTAGGATAACCTAGGCCTTCTTCCAGGTGAATGCATTTTGCATTTATATGACTAATGCAGTGAAATTAACATGCAACTCACGCAATAAGAGGAGAAGAGTAACCAGGTGACCTAATAACAGTTGGCATGGTCACCACACTGTAACCCTGGCCTCCCATCACTATCCTATCCTATGGCGAGGCCTAAGGACGGTGAGTAGAACCTATAGTCTTCTCAATTCTCTACCCGAATTACTCAAGCAATATATCTCCTAAAATCTCCCATGGCGAGGCCTGATCCTAGCTTGTAAACTCGTCATTCAAGTAAGAGAATCGCTCACACAACCTTGATCTAAGAAATTCACAATTTGAGCTTCTTATGGTGAGGCCTAGCTGTAAATTGTGATCATTTGCACACAGGTTAGAGAACTCAAGCAACATCCAGTTCTAATCATGCAATTCTTAATCTAAACTAGTGAAATGAAATTCAACTCAGCATGATGACCGCAATTGAACTCATTTCAACCAATCCAGTTCGAAAGCATGAAATTAAACAAGTTTATAGGATAAAAACAGCGGATGTTGAATTACTGTCTTAAACATGTTAATTGCACCTCACATTATCATATAAACTTAGCATTCACCCATCAGAAGCCTAGATTATCACACACCAGCCAGACTTTTCCATAACCAACTCAATCTTAACGAATTCCATCATTATGCGATTTGCATCCACTGAATTGGAAAGTTTTACTGTTTAGAATAAAGAGGATTGTATTAAGTTCCTTCGATTAAGAAGATTATGTAATGGCAGAGCTTCCAAGCACTCAAAGATCGAAATTGAAGATGAAACCCTAGTGTGAGAAACTAGAGAGAGAAAGTAGATCTCAAACTAGAACACTTCCCGCTCTAAATCAAAATTCGGTTGTAAAACAAATGTAATTGTCTAATATGGAATATCCCCTTTAAAATGTTAACTAATCCTCTATGTATAGAGGTTACAGAAGTCATAAACAGTAAGCAAAACATAAAATGACTAAGGATTTACAAAATTGTCAATACACACAAACAACAAAATCCCTTTCTGCCTTTGAGCACAAGAAAGTTCATGCCTTCCAGCTTTTGGAACACACGCCTTTAGTCACTTCTTAGCGCTTTTGAGCCAATATTTCTATGCCTTCGTCATTGTCCCAGCGCCTTCGAGCCCTTGAGAACCACGCCTCCAACTTCAACCCAAAGTCTCTTCTCATCCATCGATCACCACACCTTCATAAGCTAGGCGAATCACGCCTTCGGGCTCCCAACTCCAATTTCCCTTCCTGAACCCAGCTCTCGGGCGCCTTCAAGCTTAATTGTAGCACACCTTCCCTGCCATCTGCACAAGATCAAGACCTTTCAACACTTAGCCATTTCCAGCCATCAACAAAACAGAAAACACTTCAAACCTACTATGCATCGCTACGATGCATCGTAGCACAAACTGAAAAGCACTACAATGCATCGTGGCGATGCATCGTAGTGTTGGCTTCTTGCACGACGATTCATCGCCACGATGCATCGTAGGCTTAGCACAACAAAGTGGGGATGCATCGCCACCCAATGTGAACTTCACCACGATGCATCACTACGATGCATCGTGGTGGTGATGTGTGTGTGTGATGTTTGTGTAGTTTGTAGTGAAATATGTTTGTGATGAAATGAGTGAAAGGTGAGGTGAAAGAAATGAGAAGAAATGAAGTGAAAACAATGAAGGATGCAAAAGAAGATTGAATGAATGAAATGGAAAACTTATGAACTTTAGCTAAATGCTATGAATGTAATATTTTCTGAGCGATGGAACATACAAGACAATGAAACCAAAGCAAGTAAATATGTGTATCCAAGCTATTGTGAAGTGAGTGCGAAGTGTTGTGAACAAATGTTTTGAGATTGAAATACGCAAAGCAAAGATGCAAATGAAGGAAGTTGGAGAAATGAAACCTAAATGCATGAAATGTACTTTAAAGTTTAAGTATAGCAAGCATGAATGTTGTGAATTTGGAAATTGACACTGCGATGCATCGCATGCGATGTTAAAATGTATGTGTATAAATTTTCACTACAATTCATCGTGGTGCAAATATGTGCTGAGCAGAATTGCACTACGACGCATCGTAGTGCAATTTCTACAGATGTGCAAACAATTCAACAAATTCCAACCAATATTCGACTGTGATGTGTTGGGAATTTGGAAAGACTTAAAACACCAATGTTGTAGCTCTTGATCGCAGCTTTCCATATCCTTTTGAATCATCCAATTCGGAGCTCAGGTGAGAGAGTTATGACCAAATTACTAAAGCCTGGCAGAATGTGATTTTTAGGCCTACGATGCATCGTAGGCTTAAAACCCCAAACAGGTTCTTCCTCCATTCCCACACTGTTTTGCCCGCATTCCTTATAGAATTGGATTCTTTCTTAAGCACCAAAGTTGTAGATATCTCTCTTGGCTTTCCATAGGCTTAAGCATTACCAAAATTGGATGTCTGCAGCTCAAGATATTGTCGAAATAGCAAACTATGGCAACATAAATCCAATGAAACCCTAATTACACATTTCACAAAGAAGCTCCTATTCCTTAACTTTGCACACATAATTGGAAAATAGTCAAAACATAAGAACTGAAATGCATTGAAAGAGCTTTTCATAGCAACCAAAATCACATCATTTGGATTAATACTGAAAGAATTACACTCAAATGAAGTTACACGACAAATCTGCCCAAAACCCTAATTCAAGCCTATTAACATGTTTAGGTTTCTTCAAAACATCATTTCCACCTTTTTCCAATTCTTGAACTTCACATGCACACTTGACTCTTTTGAACATCATTTTTGATCTTTTTCACCATTTTAGCACATCACAATATAAACCACATAAACACACAAAATAACACATAACAACACACATTTGCATGAAAATCAAGCCAAAAGCCAATTGAAATAAGGTATAAAAGTTGGTATAAAGCCCACTTATCAAATTCCCCCACACATGAACTTTTGCTTGCCCTCAAGCAAGGTTACAAAACAAAACATTTTCATCACCCGTATCTGACACCTTGTTCACTTATCCACGATGGCCACATCCAAGTTCATCAAAACCTTTTCCATACAAGAATTTATTCCAAGGTTTCTGGCACCAAACTCTCAGATTTCAGCACAAGTTATCAACTAAAACACAATGAATAAAGACCAAAATGTCATGCGTGTGACTGTGTGCTGAGGAACATGAACTTTATCTATTCCCTTGCTATACACCATCTAGCTCGTCTCACAACCCATTCAATACATGCCAATCTCTTTGTCCACTCTTATGAACATGCAATCACAAGATCAATGGTACCTATGTGTACATTGGTACTCTATGGGTCATTGCCCTTATTCTGCACATTGGTGCACATTTGTTTCACACATTGGTGACTAAAAAAAAAGCCTAGGTTTTATGGCTGTTTTTTCCAGATTTGATTGCCAGGTTCTTATGGCTTTTTCCTTCCCAGTGCCAAAGGCTTTTTCTCCCATATCATTTCTTGTGCAAGCACATGTTCATAAGAATCCCAAATTGACTAAACATGCACGAATTCTGGAAACACTAGATAAATGCATAACAAAAAGAACAGAATCCATACACATTACCTCCTATGTCATTAAGTTTTGCATGGCATATCTGTCTTACCTTAACACCGGGCTTTAGCTAGCAAAATGTGCCAATTTCTTCTAACTTAGTGCCAAGACAAAAGTTTTCACATGCAAGCTCAAAAAAATGTAAAGTGATGAACTTAAAATAAGCCATAGTGAACTAAGAACAAAGTTTCGAATACATGTGTGATATTAACGTTATAATCCACACACTCAAACTTTTGACACCCCTATCAACACACACCAACACTAACACCATATTTCATCGACACACAACACAACCCGTGCTCACCAACGCCATCACTTATTCACAAAGTTAAAAAATTTCACCAAAAACATTCAAACTTAAAAATTTTAAAATTTGCACAAATAATGAAAAACACAACATATACGAAGTATAATATGCAAAAACCCACAATAACACAACAAAACTTAAAAGTAACATACTTTGCATCACATAGCACAAAAGAACTTTCATCACAAAAAGGTAAGCATATAAGTTCCAAAAGCCACAAATCATAGCAAACATTCCCTAAATTTAATTCCCCCACACGTAAAACTTACATTGTCCTTAATGTAAAGTAAAGAGAGGTTTAGGAGCTCCCTGGTAGAGATATGTCATGAATTCCAATGTTTGCTTTGTAGAGTGCTCTTGTTTGAAATTCTTTCTCGCATGAAAAATTTCTGCACATGGTAAAACAAAGCTTATTAGAACTCACTCACTCAAGTACACAACATATTGATGCAAGGTAAACATGACATGGAGGAACATGCAAGCACAGTGTCGCACCATGACTAAGAATCATGGTGGTGTAAAATCATACAACTATTAACACCAAATGGCACATGCACAATCATGCTTGAAATGTAAGACAAAAGGATTATATGCATTGTGGGAGTGGTTCATGACTCCACTCCCCCACACTTAGCCTCTTGTGTGCATGGCCAATTTCTCTTGCAATTTCCTTTAGGGATGCCTACATCATGAGTGACCTTGGTGAGTATAAGCAAAAATTGCAAACTAACAAAACAAGTAGTTGAACCAAATACTGAAGAACATGTAAAAGGACAATAAGAAGTTCTGGATTTTGTAGTCTCCAGCTAGACTTTATTCAACCACGAAAGATGTTTTGTTCATGCTTGGACTTCGATAAATCCATCTTTGTACCAAACAAAAGATGAACTCTCATAAGCACACTTCTTCTTCTTGGAGGACACTTGAGAGGTATAATCTATGTGATGTGGGAGCACAGGAACTTGAAGAACATCCACTACAACTCTCACTTTCATGGGATACGCATCATTGTCCCTGGTAATCCTGCAAGGCGGTCTCTACAAACTCATCAGTGAGGTCAAAAGTAAATGTCTCAAATACACAATTATCTATCTCATTGTTGACTTGTTGTGAAGTGCCAATTACATTTACAGTTTCCAGATTAGGTGCCTCACACAAAATCTCATGCAATGTGTTAACATTTCCAGAAGTAGATGCAACATTTTCACTCATGGTCCCACAATGCTCAGCAAGATGAGTCTCTATACAATGTATTAGGTCATCAAGAAAACTCACATCTACAGAATGATCATCTACATCATCAAGCATAGAATGGCCCTCATTATCATTTGGAAAATTCCTAACACATGCTTCCTGGGAGGGATGTTCCACCAGCACCTTAGCTTGCAACTCAAAGTTTGATTTATCTATTGAACAAATTGAACAACACTCTACCAAAGATGCATTCTCAGGTAAAATCATGCAATCCTCATTATCATGCTCATTCAAATCAATTACTTCCCAATTGTCAGTTCTATCAATAGAGATCTAGTCATGCATAACACCATTATGAACTAGTCTTGGGGAACATTCTACAACCTGAATTGAACAACAAGACTCTAAAGGCATAGGTTGTTTCATTGCATAATTCACGTCAAAAACAACTTGCTCATCATTTATGCGAAAAGTAACAGTTTTGTTCCTGACCCCAATTAATGCATCCCCGGTGGCAAGAAAAGGCCTACCGAATATCAAAGGGACCTCGGGGTCTTCCTCCATGTCCAAAACAATGAAGTCCACTAGCAAAGTGAATTTATCAATTCCTACCAAAACGTCTTCTACCAAGCCGGTGGGAGTCACTAAGGACCTGTCTGCTAATTGGAGTGTGACTGCAACTTGTCGAATCCTGCTTCCCAATCCAACATTAATGGCAATGGACAATGGCATTAAGTTTATGCCAGCTCCCAAATCACACAAAGCCTTTGCAAAATGCCTTGTGCCTATTTTGCATGGGATAGTGCAGCTCCAAGGATCCTTAAGCTTCGGAGGAAGATCATGAACCATCCATGCTTGAGTGCACTCAGAAAATATCATGGGAACATCACATCTCAAGATCTGCTCTTTGTTTGAGATGAGATCTTTGAGATACTTAGCAAACTTTGGCATTGATGTCACTAGATCCATCAGGGGAAGATTCACATTCACTTGCTTGAGTACATCCAGGAACCTATTGAACTGAGGGCCCTTTTTTGGAAGTGGTTTCTTTCTCTCTGGAAAAGGAGGTTTGGGGGCATACTCAGGGTAGTTGTAAGGATTGGAGTTCTTGGTGATCTCATTTCCTACCCTAGCTGGTATTTCCTTCTTCACAGTTTTTGTATCTCTTTGCTCACCTTCTTCTCAAATGCAAGAGCTTCCTGTTCACCAACCTTCTTTGGTGCCATGTCCTCATTGATACACTCTTCCTCAATTTGAACACTTCCCCCCTCAATAACACTTTCCTCATCCTCAAGCTTAGATGACTTTTGCACTTCCTTACCACTTCTCAACGTAATGGCATTACACCCAACCTTGTTCTTGGGATTTGGCACCGTATCACTGGGAAGAGATCCACTAGGCCTATGATGCATAGCATTAGCTAGTTGTCCCAATTGCATCTTAATGTTTTTGAGTGTGGCATCATGATATCTCGTAGTTGTCTCCAAAGCAACAAATCTGTCCTCATTTTTATCCATCCTTTCCATAAGACTCTGAAGCATGTCTTCCACTGATGGTTTCCTTTGTTCTTGAGCACTTGGTTGTTGCTCAAAACCTGGTGGAGGATTGGAAGTTCTCATTTGATCATTTCCTTGAGTATATTGGCCTCGTTGGCTTTGGTTATGTTGCCCTCATGTTCCTTGATTACCTCCATAGCCTCTATTGTTCCCTCCTGAGTAATTTCCAGAGTACTGTGGTTTGTTACCATAATTATTCATGTATTGAATGGATTCAGTGGTGACAGAGCACTCATCATTATAATGTTCACCCTTGCATATTCCACAAGACAACAAAGGTGCCTTGGCTTGAGTAGCCTTTAGTGATTGCATTTGCTAAGGCTTCGACCTTTGCATTGAGTGAAGTTTCCTCATCTAACACCAGGACTCCTCTTTGCCTTCTGCCATGAGTTTTCCTCGTCTCAGGGAATAGATATTCATCCTCAGTAATCTGATTGAACAATTCACGCACTTCCGGCACAGATTTGTCTTTAAGTGCACCATTGGCGCATGCCTTGACCATCATAGATGCTTAAGGAGTAGGGCCTTTGAAGAAGGTGTTTAGTTCTCTGATCTCCCCCAAGTCATGGTTGGGACATTGCCTGATTAGATCGTTGAATCTCTCCCAAGCTTCACTGAAAGACTCACTGTCTTGTTGTTGGAAATTCATAATTTCCAACCTTCTTTTCTCAAGCTTTAATGGTGGGAAGAATTTTGCTAAAAACTTCTTTTGTAAATCGTCAAAGGACATAACTGTGTTGGCTCCTCCAATACTCTTGAACCAGTGTTTAGCCTTACCACGTAGACACAGAGGAAACAAAATTCTTTGAACCTCACCCCTATCAACTCTCGGCAGCTTGAAAGTGCTACACAGGCCTAGGAACCAGTCGAGGTAGTCGTTAGGATCCTCTTTGTCAAGCCCTTGGAAAAACTGGCCCTGAGTGATCATGGAGACTATCTGTGGAGGAATGTGGTAGCTTTCAACATCGATGTCTTGTTGACCAAACCTGTTGTCGAAGTTCACTGCATAATGGTCTCCAAACCGAGGTGTTTGTGCTCCTTGGGCAGCCATGTCTCCTTGCTGTCTTAATTGTGCCCTCAAAGTCTTTTCAATTCAAGATCCAATGGAAATTGCGGTTCTCCTACAGACCTGCAAGACCTTGGCATACACAACACACTGCTGTAGAGTATAATAGCAAAGAATCAAAATCTTCAAATGTGCAGCAAAGAAGTAAACCACAACTCCAAACACGTAATTGAAAATGCAAAGCACAAAACACAACAACAGAGTGCAAACTAAAGTAAATGACACAAGTAGAAACACAAATTAGAACAAGTAAAAATCAAGAACAATTCAAATAATTCCAGAACTAGTTGCCTTCCCCGGCAACGGCGCCAAAAATTGATAGCGAGTTGTCGTGGCTCGTCAATTTATCCTATTTCACTAACTATAGTAGCAGTGAGTTAGGTTTGTTCCACGGGGAAGGAAAAGCACTCCAGAATTTGTTATTGCCCTAACAATAGTCACAACGATGATCTCACGTATGGAAGACAAAGAAAAAAGACAAGAACAGAAAGTTAAACTATTGAAGATTCACAATAACAAAAAGCAAACTAACAAACACTAGTAACAAAGGATCACAAATGTTCAACAAGGATAACCTAGGCCTTCTTCCAGGTGAATGCATTTTGCATTTATATGACTAATGCAGTGCAATTAACATGCAATTCAAGCAATAAGAGGAGAAGAGTAACCAGGAGACCTAATCACAGTTGGTACCGTCACCACACTGTAACCCTGGCCTCCCATCACTATCCTATCCTATGGCGAGGCCTAAGAATGGTGAGTAGAACCTATAGTCTTCTCAATTCTCTACCCAAATTACTCAAGCAATATATCTCCTAGAATCTCCCATGGCGAGGCCTGATCCTAGCTTGTAAACTCATCATTCAAGTAAGAGAATCTCTCACACAACCTTGATCTAGGAAATTCACAATTTGAGCTTCCTATGGTGAGGCCTAGCAGTAAATTGTGATCATTTACACATAGGTTAGAGAACTCAAGCAACATCCAGTTCTAATCATGCAATTCTTAATCTAAACTAGTGAAATGAAATTCAACTCAGCATGATGACCGCAATTGAACTCATTTCAACCAAACCAGTTCGAAAGCATGAAATTAAACAAGTTAATAGGATCAAAACATAGGATGTTGAATTACTTTCTTAAACATGTCAATTGCACCTCACATTATCATATAAACTTAGCATTAACCCATCAGAAGCCTAGATTATCACACACTAACCAGACTTTGCCATAACCAACTCAATCTTATCGAATTCAATCATTATACGATTTGCATCCATTGAATTGGAAAGTTTTACCGTTTAGAATAAAGAGGATTGTATTAAGTTCCTTCGATTGAGAAGATTACGTAATGTCAGAGCTTCCAACCACTCAAAGATCGACATTGAAGATGAAACCCCAGAGTGAGAAACTAGAGAGAGAAAGTAGATCTCAAACTAGAACACTTCCCATTCTAAATCAAAATTCGGTTGTAAAAAAATGTAATTGTCTAATATGGAATATCCCCTTTAAAATGTTAACTAATCCTCTATGTATAGAGGTTACAGAAGTCATAAACAGTACGCAAAACATTAAAATGACTAAGGGTTTACAAAATAGTCAATACACACAAACAACAAAATCCCTTTCTGCCTTTGAGCACAAGATAGTTCATGCCTTCCAGCTTTTGGAACACACGCCTTTAGTGGCTTCTTAGAGCTTTCGAGCCAACATTTCTTCTCCTTCGTCATCGTCCCAGCGCCTTTGAGACCTTGAGAACCCCGCCTCCAACTTCAAACTAAAGTCTCTTCTCATCCATAGATGACCACGCCTTCATAAGCTAGGCAAATCACGACTTCGGGCTCCCAACTCCAATTTCCCTTACTGAATCCGGCTCTCGGGCGCCTTCAAGCTTAATTGTAGCACGCCTTCCCTACCATCTGCACAAGATCAAGACCTTTCAACACTTAGCCATTTCCAGCCATCAACAAAACAGAAAATTCTTCAAACCAACGATGCATCGCTGCGATGCATCGTAGCACAAACTGAAAAGCACTACGATGCATCGTGGCGATGCATCGCAGTGTTGGCTTCTTGCACGACGATGCATCACCACGATGCGTCGTCGGCTTAGCACTACAAAGTCGCGATGCATCGCCACCCAATGTGAACTTCACCACGATGCATCGCTACGATGCATCGTGGTGGTGATGTGTGTGTGTGATGTTTGTGTAGTTTGTAGTGAAATGTGTTTGTGATGAAATGAGTGAAAGGTGAGGTGAAAGAAATGAGAAGAAATGAAGTGAAAACAATGAAGGATGCAAAAGAAGATTGAATGAATGAAATGGAAAACTTATGAACTTTAGCTAAATGCTATGAATGTAATATTTTCTGAGCGATGGAACATACAAGACAATGAAACCAAAGCAAGTAAATATGTGTATCCAAGCTATTGTGAAGTGAGTGCGAAGTGTTGTGAACAAATGTTTTGAGATTGAAATACGCAAAGCAAAGATGCAAATGAAGGAAGTTCGAGAAATGAAACCGAAATGCATGAAATGTACTTTAAAGTTTAAGTATAGCAAGCATGAATGCTGTGAATTTGGAAATTGACACTGCGATGCATCGCATGCGGCGTTAAAATGTATGTGTATAAATTTTCACTACAATTCATCGTGGTGCAAATATGTGCTGAGCAGAATTGCACTACGACGCATCGTAGTGCAATTTCTACAGATGTGCAAACAATTCAACAAATTCCAACCAATATTCGACTGTGATGTGTTGGGAATTTGGAAAAACTTAAAACACCAATGTTGTAGCTCTTGATCGCAGCTTTCCATATCCTTTTGAATCATCCAATTCGGAGCTCAGGTGAGAGAGTTATGACCAAATTACTAAAGCCTGGCAGAATGTGATTTTTAAGCCTACGATGCATCGTAGGCTTAAAACCCCAAACAGGTTCTTCCTCCATTCCCACACTGTTTTGCCCGCTTTCCTTATAGAATTGGATTCTTCCTTAACCACCAAAGTTGTAGATATCTCTCTTGGCTTTCCATAGGCTTAAGAATCACCAAAATTGGATGTCTGCAGCTCAAGATATTGTCGAAATAGAAAACTGTGGCAACATAAATCCAATGAAACCCTAATTACACATTTCACAAAGAAGCTCCTATTCCTTAACTTTGCACACATAATTGGAAAATAGTCAAAACATAAGAACTGAAATGCATTCAAAGAGCTTTTCATAGCAACCAAACTCACATCATTTGGATTAAGTGAAAAAGAAAATATTCTCAAGTGAATTGTTGTAGATTGATTACACCTACACCATGAAAATGCATATTCTTATGTTGAAAAGAGAAATTTTCCCTAAGAATAAAGTCATTTGCACAAGAGACACTTTGTGTGACTTGCTGTAGCCTACGCCACAAAGCACAAATAATTTTTCAAGAAAATTTCACTAGTGTTGAAATCATATAGCGTAGTGTGAATGAGGCTATGCAAATAAAAGCAATCAGAGATTCAGTCTAATACAGATGAACTCGCAGAACTTGCAAGAGCCCACGCCGTTATGAAATTTACACTACATCTGAAAATGAAAATTTTGGCTTACAAGGCATGACTAACCAAAATCCCAAGCCATGAAACCTATCAGTTTGCAAACTTTACTGAGCCACAGTTCACGTAGGATAAAGTAGCCTACGTGATAACTCCGATTTATACCGTCTTATATGCTATTATTACTTGAGCTTTTGTGTGGTTTTCTTGTGGAAATGGTGCTTCATAAATGACTTATGTGCAAGAATGTTCATAATCTTACAACTGTGGAAAATGCTTAAGTGTTGTGTAAATGCCATGAAATTGATATGATTATTGCATGAATTGGACACACACACACTTAGCCATCGCGACCACACAAAGTCACAAGCACACACAAGAAGTCCCAGACACAACGAACACATCCAACACACACTTGACACTGGGTTGCACTTACTTCTCAATCGGCGGAATGGAAAATGATATTCAAATCAGTATATCTCTCTCAATACTCACCCAAATGATGAGACCTTGGACGTTTTGGAAAGCTCTTTGAGTGTATTTCATTTCTTATATTTTGACCTTCTCCCAATTCAGTAGGCATACATGACAAACGGGGCCTTCTTTCTAAGCACTCATCTAGTTGTAATGTCACTAATACATTTTGGAAGAACACTTGTATCTTGAGCTACAGACCTCAAATGTTGATGATTCGTAAACCTATAGAAAGCTAAGAGAGAGATCTACAGTTCATATGTTTACCACAAAATTCAATTCCTAACCAAAAGCCTTCAAAACCCATAACATTAGGCACAACATAGCAAGTGCGCACAGTCGCATGCGCACACACACAGCACACGGCGGGGGCAGTCCACTCACACACACGGCGGGCGCCGTCCACTCACATACACGGCGAGTGCCATGGGCACCCGCCATGCCCACGCACACACACAACACGGAGGGCGGGCTAGGCGCCTGCCCTGCACACACGGCTACCGCCATGCATCGCACACGCGCATATCACTGCCACAGTTTACAAAAATGGTCATAATTTTCTCATTTTAGCTCTAATTTAAGTGATTCAAAATGATACAATTAGATAAGAGTCTTGGCTACAACTTTGATGTTTTATGTTTTCTTAGACTTGAAACAAATCAGGGGCTAAATTGGGGAGAAAGATGAAGCATGTGCAATTGCTCGTGCCTGTGCGCCCGCCACATTCACTCGCACACTACCTCACTTTCACTCGCGCACACTTATGCACTTTCATTTCCACACACTTGCACATATTCATGTATACACTCGAACACTTACACTACATTCATGCATTACATTCCTCACCTATTTGGCACTTAGTATACACACTGCAACATAATTGGCTCTAGCATAAGGCACAATGTTTGGCACACACAAATGCACAAGCACAACTATTCTAAGATCACCTAGTGTTCGATGTTATTCATTCTTAGTGCTTAAGTAATGCACCAAACACGTGACCTTACCACACCTTGTGATTGGTATTTGTAGGACACATGGAGAAATCACAAGCCAAAAGTGAACTCTTTGACACGTGGAAAAATCTCATCAATATGGGAAACTTCCCGGAACCAAGACATCAACACATCATCAATAGGAAGGTATAAAAGGGCAAAGAGGAAGCTGGTTAACAGGGGAGATCGGGAGGAGATAAAAGAGGAAACAGCAGCCGCATAATAGAATAGATCATAGCATTCCTTAGATTAGGGTTCATAGTTTAGATTAGTATTTTCTCTCTCTTTTCCCTTTCTGACATCTTACTGTCTTGAGGGATTCGAATGTACGGATTTCAATCTATTGAGACACTTGAAAGGAAATTATTTGTGTTCATCATTATCTCTGTTCATTATATGTTTGCAATCAATGGGTTTGTTAGTTACATTTAAATTCATACTTGAATTGCGGTACCCACTGAATTCGAGTTAGATCTGACGGAGTAAATTGAATGAAAACGTGAATTGAATTTGAGATAATTGTTTGTGAGTCTTGAGATCTATACGTTATTGTGAGTTCATTCGTGCAGTAGCCACTATTGAATGGATTCAACCCAATAGAAAGGACTTAAGTTTATCCAAGTCTAGCGATTTGAATGCTTGATTGAGGCAGCTGCCCTACCAAGGGAGATGTTTGAAGATGCAACTAGAATTGTGAAACCGGATA
Organism: Ophiorrhiza pumila; assembly: GCA_016586305.1. Taxonomy (NCBI): domain Eukaryota; kingdom Viridiplantae; phylum Streptophyta; class Magnoliopsida; order Gentianales; family Rubiaceae; genus Ophiorrhiza; species Ophiorrhiza pumila. Next base: position 20,766,217 of record BLIW01000007.1, on the reverse strand, counting down.
GGGAACTGGGAATTGGATTCGTGCTGATAACTTGCCCTACCAAGGGAAGTTTGAGGAGTAAGTGAAGTGTCATTGTGAGAGCCACCAGGTTAATCAATTGCATAACACTAGCAGTTAGTCCCCTCACATTCACTCATACACAGTCGACGATATAGAGAGAGATCTGTTCTGGATCAATTTCCCTCATGGCAGTTCTTTGCATACTAACCTTTTGCATTTAATTTTATTTTGCATTTATTATACTTAGCTTGCACTTCTCTTTGTTTTTTTCCTCCCATTTCATGCATTTGTAGCGTCAAGTGAACAATTGATCTCTGGACAACCAACCCTTCTCTGTGGGAATGATCCCTCTCACCACTACTACAGTAGTGTTAGGGTATTATTGAGAGGTACGCTATGAGCCTGTCAATTTTTGGCGCCGCTGTTGGGGAAGGAACGGTTGTTGGAGATTAATTTTTCTCTTGAATTGTTTTTTTTTGTGTTTTTGTTATTCGATTTTTGCTGGTGTTTTTATTTTTTATTCTGTTTGTTATTATCGTTTGTTTGTTCATATTTCCTTTTTGCTTTGTGTTCAATACTACTGTGTCCAGCTTGTGGTAAGTTTAGGGCATTTGGAATTCCATTAAGATTGAATTGTGCACACCACAACAGATCAAATATGTCTAGGTGGTTTGGGGACTTTGTTGAGCCTTGTTGTGATTACCCACCAGATTGGATGGATGACACTCGACCAACACCTGGAGTATTTGGCAACTTCTCTCCACCCATATATTATGAATCATGGCACGACCAACAAAAATGCAAAGAGTCTTATCTTCAAGAAGATGAAAAATTGGGAGACTTGTTGTCTCAGATTTTGGACAGACTTGATAAAGAGGAAACAAGGATGGCTCAATTGGGAGAGAGAGCTCAAAAGCAACAATAGCGGTGTGATCGAATCAGTGCCTTAATGAGCGATATAACGGAACAACTTGAGACACCAGTTCAAGTTGCTCAAGGCCACTCAAAAGGTATATCTCTCATTACTGAAACACCAACTCTTGAGGAATTTTTTTTAATATGAATGCAAATATTGACTGTGGACTAAACTGTCCAAGAGAGTTGGAGTCTATAGATGTGGGAGATGTTAGACCTGAATGCTCTGTTGTTGAATCTCTTGTGCATGAACATCTGAGTCCTTCTAATGAGAATAATGTCTCTTGTGATGAGTTTACATATGATGAATTTAGGGCCTTTTGGTTTCTTACTGCCAAAATGGAGAGATACTTTCATAAGCAAAATAATACTGTTAGACTTTCTTTAGATAATTCTCCTTCACTTGAATGCCCTATGAGATATACAGAGATAACTCTCATTAAACCATGTGTGAGCATGAATGAGAACAATACTGCACTGGTTAATGAAAATGACAATATGATCATTGAGCACTTTGTTAAATGTGCATAGTGAACCCAATTCTGTTAACAAACGAAAGACCCAAAATAGTCCCCATGTTAGTCTGTGTGATGAGGATTTAATGCTTTGTAAGGATATTTCTAACATGGTGGAGAATTTCTTTGTTGATGCATCTATTTTTAAAATTACTGATGAATTTGCTGAGACTATGGATGCACAATCTATGGTTGAGCCTTACAGGGTTTTAGAGCCAAAGATGGTGGAAGAAGTGAAAGAGGTGTTTTTCATAGGGGAACATACATGGTTTGAAATGGAGTTTATTGAGATTGTTCCCCATGTGCATGAGCTCCTACACATCTTTATGAAAAATATTTGTCCAGTACCCTACTGGAGAAAAAAGAGTGCTTATGAAAGAGCATTCTTCTGGTACAGAGATGGATACTCTGAATCTTGAAGAAGGAGGCTTCATGAATAAAGCCTAGCTTGAGACTGAATAAATCCAGAACTACTTAATCCACTTCTTTTGAATAAATTGATGTTTGAGTTTTTAGTCACTTTTGCTTTTGTTTTGTTCATGTAGTTAGTTGTCTCTTGTGTGCAGGAGATTCAAGCAAAATCCACTAAAATGCTAAGTGTGGGGGAGTATCTTCAATGTGCTATTAACATGACCCATTATACACCACCATGACCCAAGGTCATGGTGTGGCACTCGCACACCACAATTTTGTTTACTTTCTTGTACATCACAAGCCACAACTCACACACTCACGCACAGTATATTATGTAGCACCACCACTTCAACATCAAATTTCTAACAAGACACTATTCACTCATATTTGCACAGTATAAAGTATGTGCTCATTCCCTTGTGCTTTATTAAACTCTATTCTCTCTATGGGAAATATCTTCTTGAACTCCTATAGTTTCAAATGATGAGAATGCTGTCTTGTCGTTGGATTTTCATGCATATTGTAGAAAATGTGAAGTGGTAACCATCTATGAATTTTAACCTGCCATGAACACAGTGCATTATTGGGACGCCTTTATTGCATGGAGTTCTACCTTAGAATGGAAAAATATGGTTAGTGTGCTACATGAATGTATGATTTATACATATAGTGAGTTGTGTGTTTTTGATGCAAGGATTCATGAGTCCAAGTGTGGAGGTCTGCAAGTGCAAAAGCTGTCAAAGGATAGCCAAAGCTATTGAGCATAGTGCAAGTAGAGATTAAATGACTACAATCATGAATGGGAAAGTTGAGGACAAAGGTACTCAAACCATCAAATATTGGATGTTACAGTCTACAAACATAAGGGAGTCTTGAACCTATTCTTTTATCTTACATTGGGGACAATGTAAATTTTAAGTGTAGGGGAGGGAATGTTTGCGATGGTTTATGCCTTTGAGGATTCATATGCTTATTTTCCTTTATGAAAATTTTTTGTGCTTGATTGATTTAGTTATGTGGAACTGGTGATGATTTATGTGATTTATATCATCATCAAATCCGTCAATCATTTACTCAATTGTTGATGCATGCAAAAATTTTTTGTTTACAGCCTTCAGTTGATTCATGCAAGTTGCTGGGTAAAGTGCGATGTTAAATTAAGATATAAACGCCAACACTTTATTTGACATAGGAGAGAACTTATGTATCTCTTAACTTGTATGTGCATTCTACTTGTAAACACTTGTTTTTGCATTCTGGATATATAGTCTATTGAAGACACACCTGAACATGGAATACTTGAAAAGAGACGAACAAAAAAGATAAAAGGGAAAAGAGGAACTCTTTGACAGGTGGAAAAATCTCATCAATATGGGAAACTTCCAGGAACCAGACATCAACACATCATCAATGGGAAGGATAAAAGGGAAAAGAGGAAGCTGGTGAAAAGGGGAGATCGTGGGGGAGATAAAAGAGAAGACGACGGCCGCACAACAGAACAGATCATAGCATTCCTTAGATCAAGTTTCGTAGTTTAGATTAGGATTTTCTTTCTCTTTTCCCTTTCTCACATCTTACTATCTTGAGGGATTCGAATGTACGGATTTCAATCTGTTGAGACACTTGAAAGGAAATTATTTATGTTCATCATTATCTCTGTTCATTACATGTTTGCAATCAATGGGTTTGTTAGTTACGTTTAATTTCATACTTGAATTGCGGTACCCACTGAATTCGAGTTGGATATGGCGGAGTAAATTGAATAAAAACGTGAAGTGAATTTCAGAGAATTTTTTGTGAGCCTTAAGATCTATACGTTATTGTGAGTTCATTCGTGTGGTACCCACTGACGAATGGATTCAACCCAATAGAAAGGACTTAAGTTTATCCGAGTCTAACAATTTGAATGCCTGATTAAGGTAGCTGTCCTACCAAGGGAGACGTTTGATGATGGAACTAGAGTTGTGAGACCGGGTTGGGATCTGGGATTTGGATTCGTACCGAGAACTTGCCCTACCAAGGGAAGTTTGAGGAGCAAATGGAGTGTAATTATGAGAGCCACCAGGTTAATCAATTGCATAACACTAGCTGTTAGTCCCCTCACAGTCACTCATACATAGTCGATGATATAAAGAGAGATCTGTTCTGGATGAATTTCCCTCAAGGCAGTTCTTTGCATACTAACTTTTTCATTTAATCTTAATTTGCATTTATTATACTTAGCTTGCATTTGTCTTCATTTTATTCCTCCCATTTCATGCATTTGTAGCGTCAAGTGAACAATTGATCTCTGGACAACCAATCCTTCTCTGTGGGAAGGATCCCTCCCACCATTATTACAGTAGTGTTAGGGTATTATTGAGATGTACGCGATAAGCCTGTCACTACGCCATGATGCATACTGGTCATTTCTACACAGTGTAGGAAGTACTAGGTCATGCCAAGGCACATATGTAAGTCCCAATACTTAGAAAAAAAATTTCAAAAATCCCTTATTCTCCTTTCAATATAAACCAATGTAGATCAGAACGGGTCGCGCTGCATCCAATCCAATATTTTATCTACACCAATCATAAAATTTTTGCACAAGTCCATCCTTAGGAGTTTTCATACATACCATACACACAATTCTACCTATTTATCTCCTCAGAAAACAACAAGGAATCACTACATTCATCAAAACCGTAAATTCTGTTCAAATAGGTAATTTTTTATTCTCTCTTCTTTGGTTGTTTAATGCTTAATTATGCTTCTTAGAATGCTTCCTTAAGTTAGATAATGCTTAACTGGAGCAAATTAGGCATGATTAAAACCTATAGAATGAGAATTCAAGTTAGTGTAGGACTGATTTTTACACTTGATGAAATGCAAATTTGTGGTTCCTTCTTTGCAATGTGACGTTGTAGAACCTTTCTACATGCTTAAGAGATGTTATTCAGAGTCTTTGAGAACGAAGAGCACAAAAATAGGTAGTATTGTACATTATGGGCAATTTGAATTTTAAGTGCTTGAGTAGATCATTGGTTGTTTGAGTTCTGATTTCCTTGATTAGTAATTGTGTATGGCTTGCTTGTGTGTAAGAAGTACTTCGTGGTGTCCAATTATTGCCCATGAAAACTCACGGGACTTGAAATTCTCATATTTACTTTATTGAAAATACGTCATTGCTTTCTTGAATTATGCAAGAAATTGTGTTTGCATGCTTGTGATACCTTAAATAGAAATGAACTAAACTTTATTTAGGCATAAAGCACAATGTGTTCATTTTCATGGTGAAATTGTGAGTTGCACTTTCATGAGCACACCATTTTGTTTTGTGAAATAAATGTGAGGCATAATGTTGAGATTGTTAAATTCAATGCTTAGAGTAGGCTAAGGCCTGTAAGTGCAATGATATGTTGCTAAAGGGTTGATGCCCAGTTTTTAATTGATAGTTTTTCCAAATGCCTAAGAAAAAGTGAACCTTGCCTGTTTAACCATGCCTTGATTGGGCACGTTTTGTTGAGTCTTTCAATTGCAAGATTCTGTGAATAGCTTATCTAAGACATTGGTGTTGGCTACATGATTCATTGTGTTTTGTAGGTACACGCTTTATAGACAGGGCACCTAAAGGAAAAGCTTTGACTAAGAAACAACAAGATCTTGCCATCTCAAAGGGCCAACCTTCTCAAGAAGAGCCACCAACAAGGATAGCCACACCTCCACCTCAAGTAGGAAACTCTCATTTCTTGGAAGCTGTCAAAGAGAGCACAATTAGCCTAGTAAGGCTGAAGAACCCCATACAAGAAATGGGATTGGTGGTGCAACTCAAAGACTTTAATGATATCATAAAGTTCCATAAGTGGAAGAGGTTGGTTGCCTAACCAATCCAAGAGATGAACATATCCATGGTGAGGGAGTTCTACTGCAATCTGACAGTAGCTAAGGAAGTAGAGGTGATGTGAGGGGGAAGACAGTTCCAATTTTGAGGGCAGTGATCAAACAAGAATTATGGACCGTCTACCATTAAGTATGATCAACACCATAATATTGATTTCTTAGACAAGGAAGCAGAGATAACATATATGGAAGTGAGGCCAGAGAAGGCATGGAAGATCAATCAACAAGATGAGGTGATAAATGTGAAGCAACAATTCCTCAACTTCCCTGCCAAGGTGTGGCAAAAGTTTATTCTAGCTAGCTTGTATCCAGAGTAGCATGTGAGCACTTTAAGCCAAGCAAGAGCCCTATTGATATACTGCATTCACCAAAATTTAACCATTGATGTAGGGAAGCTCATCCTAATGCAAATTGAATTGGTGCCCAAATCTGAAGAAACATGATTGTTTTTTCCCTATTTGATCACTTCCTTATGCATACCAGCTGGTTGCCCATAAGAGAAAAAGGATGTGATTGTCAAGCTTATTAGAACAATCATAGACATTATAGTAATGAAATTCCAAGCAACTATCACAGCTATGGAGGCTAAGGAAAAAGCTATGGAGCAAGAGATCTTGACAACTCCCTTGTCCCAATAGTTAGAGAGGCTAGAATTGCTGCAATAGAGAACAAAAGGAAATATGTGGATAAGGATGTAAAGGAGATGAAAGAGGAAGTGCAGGAGATTATGAAAGAAAAAAGTGATATAAAAGCAGCTTTGACAGCATCCATGGCCCTAATGGGCTAGTATGTTGGTGGGGAAATTCGGAAGCAAATAGAGGCAGCTATTTCTGCCAAGTCAAAGAAGGACATCCCCTACACATCTCAAGGGCAAAACTAAGAAGTGAGACAAGGACAAAAAGGAATCACAATGGATATGGAAATGGCTGAACATTTATGAAGTTAAATTCAATCCATTCATGAGAAAGAACAATTTGAGGAAGATACTCCTTCTCATAAGGAGCAATGATGCAAATGAGCCGTGTCCATGTCCATGGTGCCAAAATCAATGATTAAATACTGAAAGATTCTATCACGTTTGGTATTCTTAATGTATCTCTCTCAATATAACTCGAACTTTCGTGATTCAAGTGGCCCTGTAACGATAAGACATAGATCTACAAATGTTATGCTTTACGTTTTACGATATTCTGACGTTATCATTGTTAAAAGGGCCTACCAAGATGAGTGACGTGACCCTGGCAGATTACCGTTGCGAATTCATGGACCTTTTGAAGACCAAGATGATTTGCTTGGACTTTACCAATATGGATCATGCCACTTGAAGTAATTTCGGATTTATTTTGAGTTGTAATAATTAAGTCCATTAACATTTAATTATGGGCTTGAATTTTCGTTTTCATGTCAATTACTTGGCCTAATTATCTTGCATGATAATTAGAAAAGTAATCTCCTATTTTTTAGGAAAATTTAGGAAAGTAAACTCCTATATTGTAGGAGCTTTAGGAGGGTCCTTTTCTAGAAGCAAAAATGAATTTTGCTTGTTTACTTTTAGGAAAGTAAGTTAGTTATTAGTTTCCTTTTCCAGTTTGGAAAGTTTCCTAAATTAGGATTGGTTAGTTAGTAAAGTTCAATTCGAAATTGACTTATTGTTAGGGCTTGTTTTACTTTCCTTGTGGCCAAATTAATTCCTTATTTAAGGAAGGCCTCTTGAACGTTTTTAATAGAGAATTTTCAGAATTTTAGCCTTGATAATTCGTGATTAACACTTTGTGTTGTCAAAGCCTTAGAGATCAATTTTGTTCTTCATTGTAGATAGTCCACCTTTAGCGTGACCTTTAGGTGACTTCACCAATTTCTTTATTTCAAGAACAAGCCAAGTCGACTAAGTTTAGCTCTTGAATTTTCACGAGTTAAGCCAAATCCATTTGTTTGGGGGTTTGATTTACTTCAAGTCATTCCTTTTCGTTTCCCTTGACTTCTTTCCGCCCCAAACCAAATCTGTTTGTGTCTTGTTTTCTAATATTTTTGTGCAGCAACGATCCGAAGTTCGTGGTGGATTGTTTGGTCTAGGAGTTCCTTAGTGTATAATGGAGTTGAAACCAACTCAATATGCAATGGACGGAGTTCAATATGCCTTAGCTTGTTTCCCACAAGGTAAGCAATGTAAGTTAGGTAAGTTTTCACTTGATTTTGATCTTAGAAATGTTAATAACTTTGTTATTATCAATTCGGTTGAGTTTCAAAGTTTTCAACCTGTTTTTAATCAATTTCAAAAGCTTCCCTATACTTTTACACAAATGGTTCAAAATTTTGTCAAGAGTATTTTAGAGTCTAACACCTTGTGTTTTGATAAGCAAACAGATTTACATAATTCTTCAATAGTTACATCAATATATTTTGAGTGGAATGAATTTATGTATAGCATGATAGTGTGTTATGTTACTTATTTAATGCATGAGTTACATTATGAATTTTATGTTAATAATTTTGACCATAATCAAATCCTTGTGTGCACTAAACAAAGTGTTAATTATACTTGCTGGAATAACCTTTCTTTTGATTATTTGATTTCTGTAGTTGAACATTCTGTTTTCAATCCATTCCATAATCAAATTTATCAACTTGAAAGAGGTAATCCGTTAGTTTAACACTTTTTTGGTAAGTTATCTAAGTTCCTAAATTCTTTTCAATTCCAAAAGGTAAAATATTGTGTTACCATCTATTTAATAGATAGTAAACGTTATGTTTATATTCTTTGGAATTGTATTTTCATATTTGATAACTTTAACATGTTTGCAAAGTGTTTCAAACATTATTGTGATTTACATTGCATCTGGGATATATATATATATATATATTTAATTGCTATGAATATTCTTATGAATCCTTAGAAAATATTTGTAATTACATTCATAATTGTTTAAGTCTTTTTCTTACATTACATGTTAATAATGCAATTGTTTTTTATGTTAATGCTAGTGTGTCCATGCATGTTGTTAGAGAGTTTGTCTTGCATAGTTTAATATTTTCAAAAACACTACATGTGTTTTTATATGAAGTGTTATTTTTAAAATTGTTTCGTGATGCATTTAGTAATAGGTTTTCTGATTTGCATTTATTACATGATGTATATTTGCGTAATTGTTATGAATTTTCTTTCCAATGTTGTGTTTTTCATGATTTTAACAATAGACATCTTGCACCACTTGTTAAGAATAATCGTGCCTTATGTGATTTTCGCATGCAAACATTTTTTGCCTGGTTCTCTCTTTTGGTGAAAGAAAATCATTTAAAGTCTTGTTCTAAATTCATGAATTTTCCTTCGCCTTATACATTTGTTTTGATCTTGCAGAATATACAGCATTGTTGGCCGAGATGTGATTCATTCTAACCCGACTTGATTCTTGTGGAATTCATCATATTGGTGTTTGATCCAGGAGCTCAATTTCAAGATTCGAGGACGAATCCTTTCTGAGGAGGGACGGATTGATGCGAATGATCCGTGTCCATATCCATGGTGCCAATATCAAAGATTAAATGCTGAAAAATTCTGTCACGTTTTGGTATTCTTAATTTATCTCTCTCAATATAACTCAGAATTTCGTGATTCAAGTGGTCCTGTAACGATATGACATTGATCTACAACTGTTATGTTTTACATTTTACAAGATTCTGACGTTAGCATTGTTGAAAGGGCCTACCAAGATTAGTGACGTGATTCTAACAGACTACCCTCGCGAATTCATAGAACTTTTGAAGACCAAGATGGCGGGCTTGGACTTTACCAATATGGATCATGCCACTTGAAGTAATTTAGGATTTATTTTGAGTTGTAATCATTAAGTCCATTAACATTCAATTATGGGCTTGAATTTTCGTTTTTATGTCAATTACTTGGCCTAATTATCTTGCATGATAATTAGAATAGTAATCTCCTATTTTTTAGGAAAATTTAGGAGAGTAAACTCCTATATTTTAGGAGCTTTAGGAGTGTCCTTTTCTAGAAGCAAAAATGAATTTTGATTGTTTTCTTTTAGTAAAGTAAGTTAGTTATTAGTTTCCGTTTCTAGTTTGGAAAGTTTCCTAAATTAGGATTGGTTAGTTGGTAAAGTTCAATTCGAAATTGACTTATTGTTTGGGCTTGTTTTACTTTACTTGTGGCCAAATTAATTCCTTATTTAAGGAAGGCCTCTTGAACGTTTTTAATAGAGAATTTTCAGAATGTTAGCCTTGCTAATTCGTGATTAACACTTTGTATTGTCAAAGCCTTGGAGATCAAATTTGTTCTTCATTGTAGATAGTTCACCTTTAGCGTGACCTTTAGGTGACTTCACGAAGTTCTTTATTTCAAGAACAAGCCAAGTCGACTAAGTTTAGCTCTTGAATTTTCACGAGTTAAGCCAAATCCATTTGTTTGGGGGTTTGATTTACTTCAAGTCAATCCTTTTCGTTTCCCTTGACTTCTTTCCGCCCCAAACCAAATCTGTTTGTATCTTGTTTTCTAACATTTTTGTGCAGCAACGATCCGAAGTTCGGGGAGGATTGTTTGGTCTAGGAGTTCCTAAGTGTTTAATGGAGTTGAAACCAACTCAATATGCAATGGAAGGAGTTCAATATGCCTTAGCTTGTTTCCCACAAGGTAAGCAATGTAAGTTATGTAAGTTTTCACTTGATTTTGATCTTAAAAATGTGAATAACTTTGTTATTATCAATTCGGTTGAGTTTCAATGTTTTCAACCTGTTTTTAATCAATTTCAAAAGCTTGCCTATACTTTTACACAAATGGTTCGAAATTTTGTCAAGAGTATTTTAGAGTCTAACACCTTGTGTTTTGATAAGCAAACCGATTTACATAATTCTTCAATAGTTACATCAATATATTTTGAGTGGAATGAATTTATGTATAGCATGATAGTGAGTTATGTTGCTTATATAATGCATGAGTTTCATTCTGAATTTTATGTTAATAATTTTGACCATAATCAAATTCTTGTGTGCACTAAACAAAGTGTTAATTATACTTGCTGGAATAACCTTTCTTTTGATTATTTGATTTCTAAAGTTGAACATTCTGTTTTCAATCCATTCCATAATCAAATTTATCAACTTCAAAAAGGTAATCCTGTTGTTCAACACCTGTTTGGTAAGTCATCTAAGTTCCTAAATTCTTTTCAATTCTAAAAGGTAAAATATTGTGTTACCATCTATTTATTAGATAGTAAACATTATGTTTCTAATCTTTGGAATTGTAATTTCATATTTGATAACTTTAACATGTTTGCAAAGTGTTTCAAACGTTATTGTGATTTACATTGCATCCGGGATATATATATATATACATATTTAATTGCTATGAATATTCTTATGAATCCTTAGAAAATATTTGTAATTACATTCATAATTGTTTAAGTCTTTTTCTTACATTACATGTTAATAATGCAATTGTTTTTTATGTTAATGCTAGTGTGTCCATGCATGTTGTTAGAGAGTTTGTCTTGCATAGTTTCATATTTTCAAAAACACTACATGTGTCTTTATATGAAGTGTTTTTTTTAAAATTGTTTCGTGATGCATTTAGTAATAGGTTTTTCGATTTGCATTTATTACATGATGTATATTTGCATAATTGTTATGAATTTTCTTTCCAATGTTGTGTTTTTCATGATTTTAACAATATACATCTTGCACAACTTGTTAAGAATAATCGTTCCTTATTGCTTTACGCATGAAAACATTTTCTTCCCTGTCCATTCTTTTTGTGAAAGAAAATCATTTAAAGTCTTGTTCTAAATTCTTGAATTTTCCTTCGCCTTATACATTTGTTTTGATCTTGAGGAATATACAACATTGTTGGCCGAGATGTGATTCATTCCAAATCGACTTGATTTTTGTGGAGGTCATCAAATTGGTGTTCGATCCAGGAGCTCAATTTCAAGATTCGAGGATGAATCCTTTCTGAGGCGGGAGGGATTGATGCGAATGAGCCGTGTCCATGTCCATGGTGCCAAAATCAAAGATTAAATGCTGAAAAATTCTGTCACATTTTGGTATTCTTAATGTATCTCTCCCAATATAACTCAGAAGTTTGTGATTCAAGTGGTCCTGTAACGATATGACATAGATCTACAACTATTATGTTTTACATTTTACAAGATTCTGACGTTATCATTGTTGAAAGGGCCTACCAAGATGAGTGACGTGATTCTGACAAACTACCCTCGCGAATTCATAGACCTTTTCAAGACCAAGATGGCGTGCTTGAACTTTACCAATATGGATCATGCCACTTGAAGTAATTTAGGATTTATTTTGAGTTGTAATAATTAAGTCCATTAACATTCAATTATGGGCTTGAATTTTCGTTTTTATGTCAATTACTTGGCCTAATTATCTTGCATTATAATTAGGAAAGTAATCTCCTATTTTTTAAGAAAATTTAGGAAAGTAAACTCCTATATTTTAGGAGCTTTAGGAGTGTCCTTTTCTAGAATCAAAAACAAATTTTTCTTGTTTTCTTTTAGGAAAGTAAGTTAGGGTCCGCTTGAATGGGGTGCTTTTTGGTTTTATTTATGAAATGATTTTCTTGGGATTTGTTATTAGAAAGGAATATTTATAAAATTATTAGATGTGTTTGGATGGATAAATTTGGTTAATTTATTGAAGATTGTGTATAGAAAAAATTATTATTATATATATGTAATGATTAGATGATATATTGTTATATAATTAAATTATAAAATGATAAAGGACCCGAAGAATTGACACATGCAGGCATGCAACAATAATGCATACAAAACGGTCAAAAAAAATGTCAAGCGGTCAAAGGCTGAAGCTTTCCAAGCGGTCAAACGGTCAACAATGCACTTTTCATCAATTGATGAAGTAATTCTATTCATTATTTTAATAATAGGCCTTGATAAATTTACTGTACATTCTTTTACAATTGTAATTGGAAACGGTAGAGGAAATGGCTGCCAAACGGAATTTATTTTGCTTTTGCAAATAGATTGAAAAATTAGCTGTCCAAACGGAGCCATAGTTATTAATTTCCTTTTCCAATTTGGAAGGTTTCCTAAATTGGGATTGGTTAGTTAGTAAAGTTCAATTCGAAACTGACTTCTTGTTATGGTTTGTTTTACTTTCCATGTGGTCAAATTAATTCCTTATTTAAGGAAGGCCTCTTGAACGTTTTTAATAGAGAATTTTCAGAATTTTAACCTTGCTAATTCGTGATTAACACTTTGTTTTGTCAAAGCCTTGGAGATCAATTTTGTTCTTCATTGTAGATAGTCCACCTTTAGCGTGACCTTTAGGTGACTTCACCAAGTTCTTGATTTCAAAAACAAGCCAAATCGACTAAGTTTAGCTCTCGAATTTTCACGAGTTAAGCCAAATCCATTTGTTTAAACGTGGGGGTTTCATTTACTTCAAGTTAATCCTTTTCGTTTCCCTCGACTACTTTCCGCCCCAAATCTCTGTCTTATTTTCTAATGTTTTTGAGCAGCAATGATCCGAAGTTCGTGGTGGATTGTTTGGTCCAGGAGTTCCTAAGTGTTTAATGGAGTTGAAACCAACTCAATATGCAACAGAAGGAGTTCAATATGCCTTAGCTTGTTTCCCACAAGGTAAGCTAGGTAAGTTAGGTAAGTTTTCACTTGATTTTGATCTTAAAAATGTTAAGAACTTTGTTATTATCAATTCGGTTGAGTTTCAAAGTTTTCAATCTATTTTTAATCACATTCAAAAGCTTCCCTATACTTTTACACACATGGTTCGAAATTTTGTCAAAGAGTGTTTTAGAGTCTAACATCTTGTGTTTTGATAAGCAAACCGATTTACATAATTCTTCAATAGTTACATCAATATATTTTGAATTGAATGAATTTATGTATAGCATGATAGTGTGTTATGTTGCTTATTTAATACATGAGTTACATTCTGAATTTTATGTTAATAATTTCGACCATAATCAAATCCTTGTATGCACTAAACAAATTGTTAATTATACTTGCTGGAATAACCTTTCTTTTGATTATTTGATTTCTAAAGTTGCACATTCTGTTTTCAATACATTCCATAATCAAATTTAACAACTTCAAAAAGGTAATTTGGTTGTTCAACACTTGTTTGGTAAGTTATCTAAGTTCCTAATTTCTTTTAAATTCCGAAAGGTAAAATATTGTTTTACCATCTATTTATTAGATAGTAAACGTTATGTTTCTAACCTTTGGAATTGTATTTTCATATTTGATAACTTTAACATGTTTGCAAAATTTTTCAAACATTATTGTGATTTACATTGCAGCCGGGATATATTTGTATATTTAATTGTCATGAATATTCTTGCGAATCCTTGGAAAATATTTGTAATTACATTATTAATTTTTTGAGTCTTTTTCTTACATTACATGTTAATAATGCAATTGTTTTTTATATTAATGCTAGTGTGTCCATGCATGTCGTTAGAGAGTTTGTCTTGCATAGTTTTATATTTTCAAAAACACTACATGTGTCTTTATATGAAGTGTTATTTTTAAAATAGTTTCGTGATGCATTTAGTAATAGGTTTTTTGATTTGCATTTATTACATGATGTATATTTGCATAATTGTTATGAATTTTCTTTCCAATTTTGTGTTTTTCGTGATTTTAACAATATACATCTTGCACAACATGTTAAGAATAATCGTTCCTCATTGATTTACTCAAGCAAACATATTTTGCCCGATCCATTCTTTTGGTGAAAGAAAATCATTTAAAGTCTTGTTCTAAATTCTTGAATTTTCCTTCGCCTTACACATTTGTTTTGATCTTGTAGAATATACAGCATTGTTGGCCGAGATGTGATTCATTCCAACTCGACTTGATTCTTGTGGAGTTCATCGTATTGGTGTTTGATCCAGGAGCTCAATTTCAAGATTTGAGGACGAAACCTTTCCGAGGAGGGTGGGATTGATGCGAATGAGTCGTGTCCATGTCCATGGTGCCAAAATCAAAGATTAAATGTTGAAAAATTCTGTCACGTTTTGGTATTCTTAATGTATCTCTCTCTATATAACTCGGAATTTCGTGATTCAAGTGGCCCTGTAACGATATGACATAGATCTACAATTGTTATGTTTTACGTTTTACAAGATTCTGATGTTATCATTGTTGAAAGGGCCTACCAAGATGAGTGACGTGATTCTGGGCGACTACCCTCGCGAATTCATAGACCTTTTGAAGACCAAGATGGAGTGCTTGGACTTTACCAATATGGATCATGCCACTTGAAGTAATTTAGGATTTATTTTGAGTTGTAATAATGAAGTCCATTAACATTTAATTGTGGGCTTGATTTTTCATTTTTATTACAGTTACTTGGCCCAATTATCTTGCATTATAATTAGGAAAGTAATCTCCTGTTTTTTAGGAAAATTTAGGAAAGTAAACTCCTATATTTTAGGAGCTTTAGGAGTGTGCTTTTCTAGAAGCAAAAACGAATTTTGCTTGTTTTCTTTTAGGAAAGTAAGTTAGTTATTATTTTCTTTTTCCAATTTGAAAAGTTTCCTAAATTGGGATTGGTTAGTTAGTAACGTTCAATTCGAAATTGACTTCTTGTTATGGTTTGTTTTACTTTCCTTGTGGCCAAATTAATTCCTTATTTAATGAAGCCCTCTTGAACGTTTTTAATAGAGAATTTTCAGAATTTTAGCCTTGTAAATTCGTGATTAACACTTTGTGTTGTCAAAACCTTGGAGATCAATTTTGTTCTTTATTGTAGATAGCCCACCTTTTGCGTGACCTTCAGGTGACTACACCAAGTTCTTGATTTCAAGAACAAGCCAAATCGACTAAGTTTAGCTCTTGAATTTTCACTAGTTAAGGCAAATCCATTTGTTTAAACGTGGGGTTTGATTTACTTCATGTCAATCCTTTTTGTTTCCGTTGACTTCTTTTCGCCCCAAATCTGTTTGTGTCTTGTTTTCTAACGTTTTTGTGCAGCAACGATCTGAAGTTCGTGGTGGATTTTTTGGTCCAGGAGTTTGAGCCTCGACCTTTCACATCAAGCAATCTCAAGAGGATGCCCAGCATGATTCCAAGAATCTACAGCTAATGGTGATCCAACCTTTATTTAACCTACAAGTGTGGTAAAGGAGGTGTTGAGGAGCTTAAGTGTAGAGAGGGTGGAACCATTGGTAGTGCAAGAACCAGTGAATAATGAGGATCAACAACTGGAGAAAGAGATAGGGCTGTAAATCCAAGAGACTCTAGTTGACATGTCCAAGAAAGCCAAGAAGGGCAAATCTGACGAAGCAAAATCCAAGAAGATGAAGAAGGAAAGCAAGCTCCCTGAAAGTTCAGAGAAAGCAGGAAAAAGAAAAAAAAAGAAGAACAAGCATGCAAAGGAAGCTGTGGAGCTAGAAGCAGCAATTGCAGCTATAGAAGCACAACCAACTCAAGAAGTCACAACTAAAGAAGAGGCATCACCAAAAGATAGTGATCCATAGCACACCATATGAGGGGGGTCTTTGCTGTTCCCTTACTCAAGTTCTTGAGGACAAGCACTCCATTAAGTGTTGGGGGAGGGTATGAGCCGTTTAACTGTCTTATTGTTAAATTTTTTGTGTGGAATTTTTGTGTGGCTGCTGAGGATGTCTTGCTGATTTTGATGAATTGAACAGGTTAACTTCATGAATTGAGATGTTGTGTGTGGAAATGAAGATTGAAGATAGTTGTATTGGATGATTTAATTATTGCTAGGTCGTGTGCCTCCTCCCCTCTTGAGTTGTTGCTCAATCTTGACTGCCATGTGTACCATTTCTTCTAACTCAACATAATGGTACATTTCCACCCTATCATGGATCTCCCGGTTTAAGCCATGTAGAAACCTTGCCATGGTTGCTTCTCTGTCCTCCTCCACATTTGCCCTCATTATTGCGACCTGCATATCTTTGAAGTAGTCATCCACACTTCGGCCGCCTTGCCTCAAACCTTGGAGTTTATTGTAGAGATCTCGATAGTAATGGCTAGGCACAAACCGCTTTCGCATCACCACTTTCATCTCCTCCCAAGAATCAATGGTATGTTCACCATTTCTTCTCCTAGTGACAACAAGTTGATCCCACCAAGTTAAGGCATAATCTGAAAATTCAATAGCAGCCAATTTTACCTTCTTGAAGTCGGAATAATTGTGGCAATCAAAGACAAACTCCATCTTTTTCTCCCACTCAAGATAGACTTCCGGATCTGATTTTCCTTCAAATGAAGGAATTTTCATCTTGATGCCATTCAAATTGTTGTCTTCTCGATTTCTAACTCCTCTTGGCTGTCCATGTCTCCTGGGACTACCCATTGATTGCTGGTCCACCTCTTCATCATAATCATCTTCATTCTCATTGGCTGCCCTATATCGAACATGCTCCCTCCTTGTGTTGTTAGTGTTTTGGGATTGCTGCCTTGTAGATTCTATCTCCAACCTGTCAATTCTTTCATGTAATTGTTCCATTTCATTTCGCAATAATCTTTGCATTTCCCTTATAATGGTTTGTACTTGTAAATTAGGAAGGTTATTTTGTGGTTCCCCCTCATTGGAGTTGTTTCCTTGATTTTGTGACATGTTGTTAAATCTGCCAAAAAAAATGTCCTTACTCACTCCTTTACGTGTTTCACTGTCCCTCGTATATCACTCAATTTGGCTTTTAACCTCTACTAGTCTCACCACTCAAGCCTTTTCCTACTCCAATTCTCAAGGTTCTTATCAAACTACTTCAAACAAATCAAGATATTTATAGTGAAGAATTCATCAAGAATCAAGAATTAGACATTTTTATATGAGAAATACAATGAACACGATGAAATTCTAATGAAGAAACACACAAGGACAGAATATGTATATCAAAGAATAGGAACTACCCAAACTTTAGCCCAAAAGATCCCAATATGAAATAAGAACAACTTCAACACTTAATACCAAGATTAATCAAGAAGAAAAGATATTAACCTTGTATAGTAGAATGAACCACAATGGAATAGTAATGAACAAGATGCAAATATTTCAAAACTGAAAATTTCAAGACTCCTTTTGTTTTATTTTTTTTTTCAGAATCTTTTCTCTTCTTTTTTTTTCGTTTTTTTTTATTTTTTTTTAAAGATAACTTTTTTTTGGAGTCTAGCACGAAAAAGAATAAGAAAGATAAAATGTAGGATATCTTAAACTCAAAAATCCAAGAGTAGGAACCTTGCCCAATCTAGTGGACAAAACCCACTACTACTATGAACCAAGATATCAAGAACACCCAAAAGAAAGTCGAAAACAAAGAAAATAAAATGATATGCAAACCTGGACTAGAACTAGCTCTGATACCAAATGATATGAACTCTGCACCGCAATGGACGAAACCCAATACCGAGTTGAGATCCTAGGATCGTTCTACAGCAGGGATACTAGATGAAATGGTAGAATAACGCCACAACCAACTATGGATTGAAGGTTGATAAGTCGGGAAGAACGCCACAAGCTAGAGAAAGCTTGATAAGTTCAAAATAGTTCTCAAAGAACCAAGAGATTAATCTCACAAATATAATATTCAAGTCTGAATGTTATGGACGTTTTACATCATATAAATATGAAGGAAACCCTAATTTTAAAGTTACATAAAACAAGAAAGACAATAATTAAAGCCTAGGAAACTTAAAAGGCTAATTAAGGCTTTTCTTGGAACTAATGGTAGTCAAATAAGATGTACCAAGACCAGCCTTTGTATTCATGAATTCCATGACCTTTTGAATGGTTTTTGATCTGCCTTTAAGCATTCCAAGAGGCTTTGACCAAAATTAATAGCCTTGAATAAAAACAGCCCATAATTGTTGACCAAGCTTGGGTGAACTTTGACCGGTTGAACCTAGCTTGGTTCTAGAGCTTCCATGGCTTGGTTTTGGCTGACTTAGACTCCATTTCATGCATTATTCAGCCTCAAAACGAAATTCAAGTGAATCTAGGCTGAAACACAACACAAAAACTCAAAATAATGCAAAAACAACAAATTGGGCAGATTGCACTTAGTATGGGCAGATTGCATTTTCTTTTGTATTTGCTGCCCAAATGTGCACACCCATGCCACCTAATTGTGCTCCATGCTTGGCCCATCAATATCATTGACATTTATTATTGTAAGCCCACTTGGATACTCAACACAATCTGCTTGAGAAGATTGCAATTCCAAAGCCCTAACAATCAGCCCACTTAATGCATCCTTGAATTGTTTAGCCTTTGATCTTGTAATGGGTCCATAAATGAATTGTAGAGGATCCTTTAGACTTGCGGCTTGATTCTCATCAGAAGATTTCTGGGTTTTATATGTGGACGGTTCATCAAGTGAATATGGTTCAGGTGCTGGGCTAATATTAAATAACCCCATTGAACAAGAGTTCACGCATGCTTTGCGTTTTGAGTTCAAAGCTACGAACAATGAGGCAGAGTACGAAGCATTAATAACTGGGATGAAGTTAGCTTCTCAAATGGGAGTTGAAAAGTTACAGGTTTATAGTGATTCGCAGCTCATCGTAAACCAAGTAACTGGGGGATATGAGGCCCGAGATCCAAATATAAAAAAATATTTTGATAAATCTGAAGAATTGAAGAGGAATTTTCAGGAATTCTTAATTGAGCGAGTACCCCGAGCTCATAACAAATGAGTAGATGCGCTCAGTAAGTTGGCATCTTCGGCAAATGTTCATCTCACCAAAAAGGTTCTGGTGGAGGTCTTGCAAACTAGGAGCATTGAAGAGCTGCAGGTTTTAGCAGTAGAAGAGTTGGGAGATACTTGGATGACCCCGATTATCAATTTTTTGACAAACAGAGAGTTACCGCAAGACAAAACTTCAGCTCGAAAATTGATTATGTGATCAGCCAGGTACGCTATCAGAAATGGGGTACTATTTAAGAAAGGATATTTGATGCCTTGGTTGCGTTTTGTAGGACTTGAGTAGGCGCAGTATGTTCTGAAAGAGATCCATCTTGGATCATGTCGGAGCACGTACATTGGCCAAGAAGGCAATGCAGTTGGGATATTACTGACCTACGATGAACTCGGATTCACATGAATTGGTGCAAAAATGCCCCAAGTGTCAAATCCATGTTGTCCTCAAACATATCCCACAAACTGAGATGACTACTATCCAAAGTCTGTGGGCATTTTCTCAATGGGGGATTGATATTGCTGGACCTTTCCCAGAAGCTCCTGGGCGGCTTAAGCATTTTGTAGTGGCTATTGACTACTTCACAAAATGGTTAGAAGCCGAACCACTTGTGCAAATCTCCAGGAGAAGTATGGTTAAGTTCGTTTGGAGACAGATTGTGTGCCAATTTGGAATACCGAACACCATTGTATCAGATAATGGTACCCAATTTGCTCACGATCCGTTCAAGAGTTGGTGCGAAGAGCTAAATCTCAAACAGCATTTCACCTCAGTAGCACATCGATAAGTAAATGGACAGACCGATGTTACCAATCGAATAATCATTCAAGGTTTGAAGACAAGGTTGGGAAAAGCCAAAGGAGATTGAGTTGAAGAACTGCCAAATGTTCTATGGGTGTTCATAACTACTCCGAGAATTGCAACTCGTGAAACTCCTTTCAGCTTAGTTTACGGTTCAGAAGCTGTAATTCCTTCGGAAATCGGACTCCCAAGCCCCTGAACAATGCACTACATTTCAGAAACAAACTTAGACAAACTGCAATTAAGTTTGGATTTGGTGGAAGAAAAACGGGAAAAAGCACACCTTGAGGAAGCTAAGTATAAGTTTGACATGGCCCGATATTATGATCGGCCGGTTAGAAAAACTCAGCTACAACCCGGGGATCTGCTCTTACGAAAGAATGAGGCCAGCCGAGTTGAAGGTCTCAAAAAGCTCAATCCAAACTGGGAAGGACCTTACAAGGTAGCTCAGGTCGGAGGCGCTGGGAGCTACAAGTTGGAAACTCTTGATGGACGAATCATCCCGAGGATGTGGACCGTCACCAACTTGCGAAGATACTATAAATAGTTAGTTCTTTTTCAGATATTCAAAGCGCTATGACGTCTCAATTAGTGTAATTTAGCTGAAATGCTACACATAAATAAAACAGCACTTTATGTGTTCATACTTATAACTTGAGTTTGTTTTCAGTTCATTCATTTTATTTGTCGTATTTATCAACTCTGGCTCTGATCGGGTTATACGACGTCTTTTTATAAATTGTCCGTCAAAAAGGATAACGCCCAGATCAAATGCAAATCTATGTTTGATTTAGTTCAAATTGACAGATTTCATATCGAATTATTGCCTTTCCGCCAAAAAGGAAAGATGCAAATCAACTTAAACATGTTAAGTTCAGTTCGATTCGAATTAACTTAATATCGTTGATTTTCCGCAAATAAGGAAAAATATCAAGGTCGATTCTGTTCGAATGTCGATATAAATTTAAGAAAATGTGCAGTTTTTATGTTGAAGAGGTAAACTAAACTTGGTTTGATTGTAACGAATTTAGTTCAAATTACTTACGAATAGGAAATTGAGTTGCACAAACACAAGTTATAATTAAAATGATATCAAAATAAGTTGTTAACTGATGAACAATTGAAAAATGAGAATAATATTCAAAAAGACCAAAAAATGGTCAACTATTGTTCAGAATATCTATAAATACAAAAACCTATACTATTACAAAGGTTGTATGAGCTCGCAGGCTCAGTTTAGCTCTCCACCATCGGTCTCTCGGGAAGCTGGAGGGACATATGGCTGACCGTTCACTTTTACGATCATCAGCTCGGCAAAAGCTTGATTTAAAGCTTCTTCAGAATTAATGTTATACCCCTTTTCAGTGGTAATGGCAAGTTTAGGACATTTCTCTTTTATGGCAACCAAAGCTTTGTGGTAGCCAAGGTTGCGAGTTGGAGTGCATAAGCGAACGAATAACCTCTTTCCTTCTTCGGAAGATAAGTAGTTTGAGATCAGCTTGGAGGAGCCTCCGCCCTCCAAAAATGCGACCCGAGTAGCCAATTCTTCATTTCGAATGGATAATTCTTCATTACAAGCGTTCAGACATTCGCTAGATGCTCGAACTGTCTTCAGGTCATCCTGAAGAAGATCGATTTCTTTTTTCAGCTCTAAAGTCTTTTTTTGTTCCGCTTCGAATGAAGAATTAAGGGCTGCGATCTTGGTGGCATGATCTGAAGATAACTTGTCCAGGTCCTCAGATGCATCATCACCGCGACCCATTACCTCCACAGCCAAGCACATGACCTGAAAGGAAGTTTATTTAAGTAATAAAATTTGGAAATAAAACATAATCAAAGGAAAGACGCTGAATACCTGTGTAATACCTAAACACAAGCGTTGGTGAACAGACGTAGTGTCCATCCTCCTTGTCATCTTCCTGTCCCGACGTGGGATAGAGTTGAAAACGAAGTCAGGTGCTGTCTCGACAGTGAACCTGTCATTGATGTCCATCTTAACATCAGGACGGAAGAAAGACAGAGGGAAAGAACCTTCGCCATCAGGAATTTTAAAGAAAGGGACAAAGACATCACCAAGAAGTGAAAGGCCGGTATCATCGGCCTCATTTACTTCAATCTCCACATCTCGGGATTTCTTCTGAACCCCGCCACGGGAAGTAACTGGTTTCCTTTTGCCCAGGACTTCTTTGACTCTTTTCAAGCCTTTTTTTGTTCCCGGGGAAAGCTTTTTTGACTTTTCTTTTACCGATGAAGTGGTCGGTTGGCCCATTTTATTACCCAATTTTGCCTGGTCGGCGGGAATTTCGTCTGCTGGGGTCTCAGAAGTGAGATTCTCCTCACGACCAGTAGGAGGCTCCTTCAAAATATTAGAAGGTTCTGGAAGATCCTCCATGAGGTCGTCGATGTTGGCCTTTGAAATGAAAAATCAAGAATTAAGAATACTACATTAAGACTTGACAAATAAAAGACGTAAAATAAAGTTGGTCAGATTTGAAAATTATACCCTTCTTTTCGTTTACTACATGATCTGTGTGGTCGGATGGAAGAATAGCTGGACTCATCCCCGCCGACACCAATACTTGTTCAGGGAAGAAATTGGTATTAAGGACTCGCTTTTCTTTGTCCAATTTTTCAGCGAGTTCCTTGGGAAGTTTTTTCATGGGAATTGGATCAGAAACGCGACCAGCGTCTTTCCAATACCACTCGCACCCTAACGACTTGAGGCTAAGGAAGAAGAATTTGTCTTTCCATTCATGGATAGAGCTGGGTTTCCCACTAAGGAGTTGTTGTTTCCTAGATCGGCGGGTAAATTAATACCAGCCTGGGTCTTTTTCGGAAGACTTTAGACAGAAAAAATACCTAAGGTACGGCACGGAACATTTATGATCCAAAAACTTGAAGAATAACTCAAATTCGATCAGAATCCTGATCGCATTTGGAGTCAGTTGAGTTAAGCTAATTCCGTAGTCAGCTAGAGCATCTTTGATGAACTGAGATAGAGGAAATCTTAGTCCAGCATTAAGATGTTCTACGAAAACACCTACAAAGCCTTCGGGAGGTCGGCTAGCTACCTCTCCTTTTAGAGGAATCCTAGTTTCTACCTAGGGGCTGATGTGAAAGTCTCTAAGGGTACTTGCTAATGAGGAAGAAGTGGTGGTTGAGTTAAGACTCTCTAACTTGACGACAACAGGGTTTGAAGATGGTTTCAACTTCTGGGATTTCTTAATGATTGAAGGATTAGGAGAAAGAAGTTCTTCAGAAACTCTATTGACAAAGGAATAGAATGGGTGATGACCTGGTCAGAGGTTACCTCTAAATCATCTTCTTGATGAACTGATTCGTTTAGTGCTATATGTTCAGTTTTGTCTAGATCTTCCTCACTGAGATGAACTAAATTATATTTCTTGGAAGTCTTCAATTTTTTAGCTAGATTAGCTTGACTGTGTGAGCTAGTATTTGAGCTAGAAGAATTGGAAGAAGAGTTGTCATAATCAGAGGAGTGAGAAGATTCGTGTGCTGGTGAATCAGAATTACTCAAGTTAGATTCAGATCGAATCTCAGAAGAAGAATTAGAATGTTCTGATCCAGACATACTTACTTGTGAATAAGAGGACGAAGACGATTTAAGATAAGTTGAGCTTGAAAGGTGGGAAAGCTGGTTACAAATGCTTGAAAAATCTTCAGAAAACCGAACTGGAATTTGAGAGCTTTAAATGAAGTGAGTAACAAATGAATTCTGAAACGCCGTATTTATAGTAGAGGGTGTGGGAAT
This sequence comes from Ophiorrhiza pumila, assembly GCA_016586305.1. Taxonomy (NCBI): domain Eukaryota; kingdom Viridiplantae; phylum Streptophyta; class Magnoliopsida; order Gentianales; family Rubiaceae; genus Ophiorrhiza; species Ophiorrhiza pumila. Next base: position 20,742,239 of record BLIW01000007.1, on the reverse strand, counting down.
TCGAAAGGGCACGACAGCTGTAATGGGAGAACGTCTCGCCTGAGATGTCTGTCATGAAAATCGTGGTCGAAATTGTGAAAATGTGGGAGCGCATTTTTCGGGCACGAAGCACAAGGCGATGGACGTGTGTCAAATCGGTGATATACCCGAATCAATATTCAGATCAGATTCATATATATATATATATATAATCCGATCTGAGGGGCTATTGATGAGGGTTGAATTTTACTATAAGTATAATACCTCATAAATAGACTTTTAATACAACAAGTATTCCTCAGCTCATAGGAGTCTCAACCCCTTTTCAGCAATTATATCTATTACTCATATATGCTAAGAGTTACAATTCTATTACAACTCTTACACTACAACAAACCCTTATTCAAGGTATGAAATTAGAATTTCAATGCAACTCTAATTCAGGTATGTATTCTATAAATACAACCCATCCTTCACAAAGGAAGGGGATTCGATTCAAGTATTCTCAATTACTTATCGATATTTGCTTAAGGCTCGTTATTAACTTAGGCATCAGATTTTACTCCCTGGGACCAATCCCAGGGACTTTGTGCAGGTCTTCGGAGTGTTCGGAGCGACCAGACGACCAGACGATCCCGAGAACGACGTGAGGTTTTTTTGAGACTCATCAGAGAGCATATTGGAAGAATTGAAACTATGAAAAAGAACAAGTTGTGGAATAAGTTATTTTTGAAATTCTCAATAAAGCTCACTTTTAGCTAGATGCCTTTAAGAAGCTTGGTGTGAACATATGTGCATTGAAGAGATGATGTGAGCCATAGTTTATTTTATGTGCTTAATAATGCTCAAAAGAGTGCATTCTTCAAATTTGAGAACAAGACTGCCTTTCAAACATATAGAAAATATTTCACTGATATGAGCAACTAGTTTGATTAGAAGTGAGGGATAAGAAGCTATAAAACCCTTGGCATATGGTATTAGTGTGTAATATTTGGCCAACCTCTATGAAATTGCCTAATGAAAGGAAACTACATTTGCGTATGGAATTCATACGATGGAGTAGAGGTAAAAAGATATCAAAAACCCGAGGCACATTTTTTTCTTATTTGTGTAGGGAATAAGGGTCATTTATCTTCGATATAAAGCACGAGTGTAAGGATGCTAAGTGACTTGCAAGACATTGGTTAAAAGAAGAAGCAAGGTTTATAAGCTTAATTGATGCTTACTCCCATCTTGCTTGATTAGTAGTGAATGTTTTGAATATACAGTATCCATGAACACTCACTTGCACAAATGGGATACAAACCTACAATCTATGGCATTGATGCACTTTTATCATGTAAACCTTTATTTTGAGAATGACAGTTTAACCATTAGTATAAATTTCAATTGAATGATGAAGTTTGAAATCAATATGAGCACAAATTATGCATTTAAGGATGAATCTCACTTTTTGTGTTCATTTTAATTTCTTTAGATTTAGTTTTTGTGGTATTTCTTGAGGACAATAAATGTCTTAAGTGTGAGGGGATTGATAAGTTGGTACATCACCAACTTATTGGCCTTATGTTATCATGAAATTGCTTAAGTAATCAAGTAAATACAGTTATTAATGTTGGATTTTGTGTTGCTTTAGGTGGAAGATCACAAAAGAACCTAAGAGATGAAGAAAGAGTGAAAAGATGCAGAAAGGAACTCAAATTCAGAGATCGAGGCAGTTGGCATGACTTTAGTGAAGCAACGCCATGAATTGTTCAGAGGATAAAGCACAACGTGACTTCAGGTAGGCCACTCCAATAAGAGCGATACAGGAAGCATGGAAAACCTCGTACGGTGTACCACAGGCCACGCCATGAAGAGCAAACGAGCAAACAACAATGGCGTAGCTACACATAGCCTATATCGGCAATAGAAAGTGAGGAAGGAGAAACTCAACACTTGAACCAAGAACAAATATTGCTGACATGATTGGGAGCAAGTCACGTCATGAAGAGAAAGTGCAATAAGAGTTTAGCAAAGTTTCGCGTGGCATAACCTAGCCAATGTAAGACATCTACAGAGGTTGGCACAGCAGAACCTAGCCTACATGAGGAAGGATCAGAGAAAGAAAGAAGAAGCGAGAGATCGCGTAGCCAATACTTACCCACGTGAAGTACAAGATCAGCAAGATAAAGGCAGGTGTGACCTCGCTTAGCCCACAATATATCCAAAAGAGGAGAATTTTCACTGCGTGGACAAAGCTCGCCCACGACAAATTACAGAACTGCTGAAGACAGAGCTCGCATTACCTTCTATACTTTATGCCATATATTACAGGGCAAATTTTGCTTGGCGCAGGTTTAGGCAGATTATGGAAACTGACGTATTTTTGTACTTGGTGTACTTTTTGTACTTTTTTAGCCTTTTACATTAGTGGTCCTTCTCCCACCTACCTTTTGGGGTCTAACATGTATTCCTATGTTTTATGGAGGCTCTTTTCTGTTTTTAGGACTTAAAAAGTAGCTAGAAAAATGGATTTAATTTGTAATTAGTACAACAACAAGAAACAATAGATTGGCCAAAAAGTCTTGGAGAGAGAAGATCATCTTCTCTAAGCAAGAACACCATTAAAGCTCAAGATTGAGAGCAAAACTTGATAGAAAAGCTGGAACTTTTGATTCAATTGACAAGAGAGGCTTTCCTCTTTTGCTAAGGGTGACATCTTTCTTGTTTTTTATGACTTTAATATCAATTTTCTTTTTGCTAAATGTGCTTGAAGCTACCATGAGTGGCTAAACCTTGAAGGATGGCAATGAGGATGACTAGTGGGTTTAGTAAAACTTGATATTATGATGAATCTTGTCTTGGGTATGTTAATGAAGGACCTTGCATGCTTAATTTTAATGATTTTTCATAGTAATAAACAATTGTAGACTATTGAAACCATGGCTAAACTTATTGGTTTAATTGGGGGATCTAGCCATTAGTATGACAAGGGGTTGTTTAGGATCCATTCTCCTAGCTATTAAAGTAAAGAACTAGAATGTCTTTGTGATAAGTATAATTTTAGGTTTCATTATTTAGTATTTTAAGTTGTTATATTAGCAATAATTTGCATATTTTGTGCAGGATTTGTGGAGATTATGAGGAAAAACATTATTTACTATGGTAAATGATGAAAATCTGGAGTAGAAGTTGCTGATAAGAACCTGTGAAGTAGTCAAGTCAAATTTGTTGATACGTTGAAGCTTTTTCGGAATATCAATTTTGTTTCCTTAAATTGTGGAAGATTTGATTTTTGAGCTTAAGCAGGAAGACATTGAAGATTTTTAGGAATTTTTGGTTGTGTTTTTACCTATAAATAGAAGGGATAGATTAGTTTGAAAAATACCCATATCCCGATTCTATCTTTTGAATTCTGACTAATTTATTTCAAGTTTAGTTTTTAGTCTTTAATTTAGTTCGAATTTAAGGTTGAAGTTTTTATGTGTTAAAGTCTTTTAAATTCAGTAATTAATTTTAGTAGAATTCTTTTCTATTCAAGTTGAATTGATTTCGGTTATTTCCATTATAGAAGTATTAAGTTTTGAGTCTATCTTTAATTATTCTTCAAGCATTGTGATTGTTGAAGCTTATCTTCTTAATGGTCAGACGTGTAAGTTTTTGAATTTTGGGTAAATAAATTAATCAATTAATTGATCAAATTTGATTTTGAATTTCGTGTATTGGGCTGAAGATGTTAAAGACGTGTTTCCAATTCAAATTATGAGCCTTTGTTTTAGTAGTTAAAATAAATCATTTTTTTTAGTTAAGTATATCCTATTAAATAAGATACCAATCCAGTTCATAATTAAGGGAGCAATCTGTCGTAGATTAATATTGGAAAAGGGTGGAGTCTATCTTGGAGTTCAACCAGCATCCAATTACTTCAACGTAGTTCTCATCAATCCAAAGCAATAAGTTTTCTTCTACCTTCTCTCTTTTATTTTAATTTAGTTTTATATTCAGTAATTAGTTTAAGTGTTCTTTTAATTATGTCCGTAGCTTAATTTATTTTTCCGGCATTAATAATGAAGTGCTAATTAAAATATGATCGTGAGACCAAAATGTGCTTATTAAATTAACTTGAACAAGTTCTAGAAATTCACTGTGTTTAATGTTAATGTTGCGATTAATTTAATCTTGATCACATTATTTTAATCAATACAATGCCAAATTAATTTCCTATTAATTATTTGTAATTAATTGGTTAATTAATGAAGTGGTAAAACTACCATCAGGTAGGAGGGAATTAATGGTTAGTAAATTATGACATACTGTTGATGATTGTAATTTGCTAAAATTGGGTTTTTCTAATTACTAATGCAATTAAATCTTTAAATTTAGTGTTGGATGATTCCAGCTAAATTAAGATTTAATTAGGGGTAATTAATTTATAGCTGATTCTTGTTAATTACCTATTATTAAGGAAAAATTGGATTATGTCAGAGCTGATTGTCGGTAATCTATAACCAATTGGTTTGTAAAAGTTAATTTATTTGTGAGTCTAGGACCGATCTAAATTGATTAGCATGGATTTATTATTTGCCGGATTTTGCTTATTTGATAGATTATAATCTTTGTGATTTTCTTCGGCTAATTTGTTTAATTAATTGTTAAGTTTAATTAATTTGACACACTTAAATTGAATTGTTACACTTTGGAATTAACTAAAATTAATTGTGTACCCGTTCCTCGAGGGATCGACCCTACTTCCACGTGCTAATTGTATTATTTGAAGTAGGCATTTTAATTTGGTACTAAACGACGTGCCGCTTTGCATGGCTTCTTAGTAAGATAATGGGACTTGGCTCTAGGTCTTAAGTGATGAGGCAAAAGGGAAGAAAACATGTGTTTGGTCTCTTAGTAAGGCAATAGGCCCTTCTCCTAGCTAAAAGCACATAAGGGGGTGGAATTCCTACTCAATTGGTTTGGTATTGACTAAAGAGCCAGGGGGTAGTTCTTTGTAAGCTATCCACCCTTGAGTCATACACTTTGAGTGGTTGCTGTAGGTTTTAGTAACTTATAGCCTCTTAATAGAAAACCTCTAGAACCTAGCACCCAAGGTAAGAGAGTAGTCTAAGTATTGGTTTGAAGCCCACAAGTCATCCCATGGTTCCCCTATTTTCTTTTAGTATGTTCATTTCATTCTCAATTTTGCATTATTATTACTGAAATACCAATCCATTCTCAACATTTGAATTCAATTACTTTTCCAATTTTACTGCTTGCAACTTGACAACCGAAGAATCCCTCCCTGTGGGAATGATCCTTAAGCTATGCTAGGATGACAGTCCGTAGATTATCAACTAGAACACTTGAGGTTTAACTTATTGATATAACCGCACACCTCTATTGAGGTATTGATTGAGTTTATTTGTGGTGATTGTGTGACTCTATTAGTGGGTTAATCTATAGCTACACATACACGTTTTGTGGTGGCTCAAGTTTGGGACACCCATTCTTCCATTGGCTGCCTCTTCCAATCCATATTCAAATTCCAGATAGCCCAAAAGGCTTTGTGTTCCAGCTCCAATGGAAAATGACACAACTTTCCAAACACAAGATGACATGGTGATGCACCGATGTGAGTCTTTTTAGCTGTCTTATACGCCCACAATGCACCTTCAAATTCTCTTGCCCAGTCTTTTTGAGTTAGCCCTCTCTATTTGAAATTTTAGCTTGCCCACTAGTTTGGGGATGAAAGGAGGTAGAACCTTTGTGGCTATCCGAACTTTAATTACCAACCTCCAAGAGATTTATAGCTATGGATTTAACCTCTAAGAGATTCACACAAAGAGAACAATTAATCTGCAATCAGTTCCTCAAAAGAGGTAGGTGGTCTAATCAACAAGTTAAACCTCAAGTGCTTTAGTTGATAATCTTGGACTATCACCTAGTATAGCTTAAGGATTATTCCCACAGGGAGGGAATCTTCGATTGTCAAGTTCCTAGCAAATATAATTGGAAAAGTAAAAGAATTCAAGTTTTGTGAATCAATTGGTGTTCAGCAATGAGAATGCAAAGCAGAATACTAAATAAACACACCTAGAGAAAAGAGGGGTACCATGGGGTGACTTGTGTGCATGACTCAAGAGTGGATAGGTTGCCAAGAACCACCCCCGGCTCTCAAGTCAATACTTCACCAATTGAGTAGGAATCTCACTCTACTTATGTACTTTTGGCTTGGATGAGGGCTTATGGCCTCACAAAAAGACCAAACCAAGGAATCCTTCCCTTTTTCCTCATCACCCGAGACCTAGAGCCATGTCCCATGACCTTACAAAGAATCCATGTAAAGACAGTTTAATTCTTTACTTTATTAGTTAGGTAGGTGGATTGTAAATAATCGCTTGTCATGCCTCTAGCTAGAATTCCCCATTAGACCAATGAGTTCATCCATGACTTCACATAGTCTACAAATGTGTATTACTATGGGAGCTCATAAAAATTAAGTATGCAAAATCTTTCTTTAACATATCCAAGACAAGATTCATCACAATATCAAGTTTTACTAGACCCACTAGTGATCCCCATGGAAGCTTCTCTTGCAATTTTGTTCAAATGTCCTACTTTTTCTATCAAAAGTTGCTCTCAAAATCTTGGAGTTCTAGTGTAATTATTGCTTGGAGAAGACAAAGTTCTCTCAAAGTTTTGATGGTCAATCTATAGTTCTTATCCTATTTACAAAATTTGTCCCCTTTTTTAGCTACTTTTTCGTTCTACAATTCATATATTGACTTCTAACAAACTTAATAATACATTTTGTACCACAAAAAGTAGGTGGGAGGAGGACCACAAATGTAAAATGTACACAAAGTACACTAAAATGTTAGTTTGAGTAGGCTAGCGTAGGTTGCGACATGTCAATCTTGCCACAGTGTATGCAGCGTAGCTTGCAGTCAGTCACACAACTTTTTCCTTCAGTGATTTTGAAGTTTAGAGTGGGCGAGCTCTGACCACGCGATGGATGCTTGCCTTCTTTTGCTAATATTGTGCGCTGCGTGGGAAAGCTTTGGCTAAGAAAAATCTTCATTTAGTGATCTCTGCTTTGACTCCTGCTTCGTGTAGCTAGAGAAGCGTTATGCCATGCCTCTGTATAAACCTCACGTAGTATAGTTCATGCTACGTGAGTCACTGCTTAACTCTCTTTTGAAACCATCTCTTTACGGCATAACCTACCCTTGGCTACACCAGCAATATTTCTTCTTGGTTCAACCATTTGAATGCATCTTCCACGCTTCTCTCTTGTCGGTGTGACCTATGCATGGTTGCGCTTGAGCTGCTAGCTCGTTTACTCCTCACGACGTGGCTTGTAGTGCACCACGTGAGATCTATCCTTTCTCCTACAGAGCTCTGATTAGCGTGACATGCTCGAAGTTGCGCTGTGCTTCAGTCCTTTGATATTTCATGGCACAGCTTCACTGAAGTCACGCCAACTGCTCTTATTTCCGCATTTGTCTCTTTTTGAATATTTTCACTCTTACTTCTTTTCTTAACCTCGTTTGTGCCCTTCCACCTAAATCAACACATAATTCATCATTAACGACTACAATTGCTTGATAACTTAAGCTAATTCATAATAAAATAAGGCCAATAAGTTGGTGATTTACAAACTTATTAGTGGCGTACACAGTATCTTCGTAGTAAGGCCTCAAAACTTCTATTGCAAAAGTAGGATCCCCCATTACTTATGATAGCATTTGGAGTGCCGAATCGTGTAAAAATGTTCCGCTTCAAGAAGTTCACCACATTCTCGCTGTCATTAGTTGGAAGTGCAATGGCTTCTATCCATTTTGAAACGTAGTCCACCACAACCAAGCTATAGTTGTTGCCATAAGATTGAGGGAAAGGTCCCATAAAATCAATCTCCAAACATAAAAGATATCTACTTCGAGGATGTTGTTGAGTGGCATTTCTTACATCTATGAGCTGTTCCTACTTTTTTGCCATTGTGGACACTTTGCCACACACTCTTGATCATCCTTAAACAACGTTGGCCAATAGAAACCCGACTGCAACACCTTGAATGCTATATTCTTTCCTCCGAAATAGCCTCCGTAAGGAGATTCATGACATCCTTTCAATATTTCTCCTTGCTCGATTTTGGGAATGCATCGTGGGATAATTTGATAATTGCAAATCTTGAAGAGGAATGGTACTTCCCAAAAATAATATCCAGTATCATGCATAAGTTTCTTTCTCCGTTGGTAGGGGATCTCCCTAAGTACCCATCCAATGACTACAAAGTTTTCAATGTCGGCATACAATGATACCTCGTTCATTACACTAACTGCAAACAATTGCTCATCCGGAAAGCATTCATTTATCAAAAGCTCTAAGCTCTCTTCATTCCATTCTCCTTTCTCTAACATTGACAAGTGATCCGTCACTTGGTTCTCCGTCCCCTTTCTGTCAACAAATTCCACATCGAACTCTTTGAGGAGGAGTTCCCATCGAATAAGTCTTGGTTTTGCTTTCTTCTTTGTCATGAGATACTTGAGTGTTGAATGGATGGTGTGCAAGATGACTCTTGCTCCCAAGAGGTAAGTTCTGAACTTATCAAATGCAAATACAATGGCTAACATGTCCTTTTCTATCATTGTGTACTTGGCATGTGCTTCATCAAGCAATTAGCTCGCATAGTAGATAGCCCTAAAAACATTGTCCTTCTTTTGCCCAAGACTGTTCCCATTGCCATGCCACTAACATCACACATGATTTCAAACCGGAGTGTCCAATCGGGTGTTATGATAACGGGGACTTCTACCAATTTCTATTTCAAGATCCGAAATGCCTCCTTACAAATCTCATCAAACACAATGTCTCGATCCTTTTGCAATAAGTTGCACAATGGCCTTGCTATATTGGAGAAGTATTTAATGAATCACCTAAAGAAGTCCGCGTGACCAAAGAACTTTCAGATTCCCATCACATTGCTTGGAGGAGCGAGTTTGGGAATCACTTCAATCTTTACCTTGTCCACCTCAATTCCACTTCTTGAGATCTTGTGCCCTAAAACAATCCCTTCTTAGACCATAAATTGGCACTTTTCCTAGTTGAGAACCAAGTTAGTGCCAACGCAATACTTGAGCACCTGGGCCAAACTCTCTAAGCATCCTTGGAATGATTGGCCAAAGACTAAAAAGTTGTCCATGAAAACGTCTATTATATCTTCAATCATGTCATGGAATATGGACATACACCTTTGGAATGTGGTCGATGCATTGCATAGCCCAAATGGCATCATTTTGAAGGCAAATGTTCCGAAAGATCAAGTGAATGTTGTTTTCTCTTTGTCCTTCGGATCTATCAAAATCTTGTTGTATCTAGAGTAACCATTTAAAAATTAGTAGAAAAGATATACATCTATTAGGTCAAGGAGTTGATCAAGAAATGGTAGAGGGAAGTTTTCCTTTCGGGTGGCCTTATGCAACTTTCTATAGTCCATGCAAACCGTACATGGAGTTGTAAGTCTTGTTGTAATAAGCTCATCTGTGTCGGTTTTCACAGTCGTCACTCCACCCTTCTTATGTACAGATTAAACCGGGCTGATCCCCTCACTATCTGATATAGCATATACCATTCCAAAATCGAGAAGCTTAATGATCTCTTTCTTCACCACTTCCATCATATGGGATTAAGCCTCTTTTGTTTTTCACGGGTTGGACTTGCATCTTCCTCTAGTAAAATCTTGTGCATGCATATGGATGGGCTAATGTCTTTGATGTCGGAAATAGTCCAACCTATAGCTTCTTTTAATACCTTGAGCAATTAATCAATTTTTCTTCTTGCTCAGGCTCTAAATAAGCTGAAATGACAACCAACAATGTACCGTTGACACCCAAAAATGCATACTTCAAATGAGCCGGCAAAGGCTTCAATTCCAATGTAGGTGGCTCTTCGATTGAAGGTTTCAACTTCTTAGGTCTGCAATATAGATCATTGCTAACCTCACCTCAATGGGCTCAAACACATCATTAGCAAAATGAAAACCTTCATTTAATCTCTTATGATCCAACACAAGCAATTGAGCATCATTCCAAATATCATGCATTATTCATTCATCTCCTTCATCACAAGGTATCAATTTACACATTGCAAGGTTACATGCATCATAAGTTAAAGCTTTACGACCTTCACATTTTCTAACACACTAATCAACGACATCAATCACATAGCATGCATCAAAAGAATGGGGATTTTTCATGTCATAGTTAACATCAAAAGTTATCTCTTCTCCATTGATTCGCAATACGATAGTCTTTCTTCTCACTCCGATGAGAGCGTCTCTCATTGCTAGAAATGGTATAGCAAAAATGATTGGCACATCTTCATCTTCCTCCATATCCAAAATGACGAAGTCAACTAGAATTGCGAACTTATCACTCGTACCAAGACATCCTTAAGTATCCCTACCGGTTGCACTATGGATTAATCTGCCAATTGGAGGGTGATAGCAACCAGCCTGATTAGTTTGTCAAACCCAACACTTGCAGCTATGGATTTTGGCTTGAGGTTGATTCCCGCTCCTAGATCACAAAGAACTTTGACAAAGTATCTTGATCCCACAATACATGGTATTGTACAACTTATTGGATCTTTCAACTTGGATGGAAGATATTTCCTCACAGCGCACTTGCTCTCATTATTCATCATAATTGTTTCCCCACATTGTAAAATTTGCTCACTGTTTGTTACCAAGTCCTTGAGAAACTTGGCATATATAGGTGCTGACCTACACAAATCAAGAAAAAGAATCTCCACATACAACTTCTTGATAAGTTCCACAAATTTGTCATATTGAACATTCTTTGTCATGGGTTTCACCCTCTGAGGGAAAGGAAGAAGTGCTACACACTCCTTGAAGTTCAAAGTTTCCTTCAACTCTTTCTTTTTCTTTTTGGTAGGAGGTTCTTCACTAATGTCCTTCTCTTGCCTTGAAGTCCCAACATATTCTTCTTGTTATGGTTGGTACACCTCTTGGTCCCTTAACCCATTCTCTTCTTCATTCTTCTTCGTGACATCCTTGCCACTTCTCAATGTGATGGCATGGCATTACTCCTTGTCCCTAGGGTTCGGAATTGTATCACTTGGGAGTGATCCTTGCATCCTTGAGTTTTGTGCTTTGGCCAATTGCCCAACTTTCATCTCCATATTCTTTATTGTAGCTGAACGTTTTGACCAATTGTCATCTTGGTCTTTCACTATTGAATCTAAATGGTTCAATCTTTTCTCAACTTCCATCTCACTCTTGTCAGGTCTGTTCATGATTATGCTCAAAGCATCATCCGCAATTGTCTTGCGATTGTTGTCCTCTTCATCCGGTTGCACATTTTGGAAGCCCAGTGGATACATTGGGCTTGCAAGAATCACCTAGACCACACGAAGACTCACAAACTTTGGACCGTGTAGCATAAAAATCTCGAACTAAGAACAATTAGAATTGCGAAAAAATTAAATACAGAAGATATGAAGCGAGAAGATTGGATATTAGCCAATCAAACCCCCACGCTTTTTACAAACAAATTTAACTTAACTCGTGTAAATCTCGAAACTAAGCAAGCTAGTTTGGTTCTTTCTTGAAATCAAAAACGGGTAGGCTCAGCTAAAGGTCTTAGCTAAAGACTTGTAGAATTAATGAAGAACAATTGAACTCAATTGAAACTCAAGTTTAGCAACGTGTTTGCTGCAAATTTTTTATTAAAGCTTTATATTTCTTGATTTAAAAAAAATGTTAAGAACATGCCTTAAATAGGCTACAAAAAGGAACCCTAAAAGAAGTTAATTATGATTCGAATTTAGACTTGACTGGCCAATCCAAAATTAGGACACTTCCTAATTGGAATGGATGGCGAGAGCGTCGTCTCCCTCACAATTTTACCCAAAACAACTAACTAGAAGCAAGAGGTAAGTGGGATCGAATCCTCAGGGAAAGGGTAGAATTAAGAGTGTACAGTGATAGAATAAGCAATTAAGCGATGTGTAGACTGAAATAGAAAACAAACGAGAAATCAACGAAAAGGAGAAAGGTGCTGCCTTGAGGGAGGACAGTGGTAATGACTTCAATCGTTTATCCTCGACCTAGTGTTGACACATGTATGAGGGGGTCAGTTTTCTAGTGAATTTAAGATTGATCTCCTTGATAGGTCTCACAATCCTAACCCACCATGCTCCTCGATCTTCCCTTGCTAGGGCAAGATTTAGGTTCGCTTCCTAATTCCAGATCCCTATCTGACACTACACTAAGACAAGCACTAGTGTGCAAATGATCCTAAGTCTTTTCATTCCTTGACTTCCGCTGTCAGTGGATACCGCACAGTAGAAAATCGCTTCCTCAACCAGATCTTAGGACTCATACATAGGTTGTTCTATGTTCTGTGGTTTCATTCCAATTTCCTTTAATTGCACTGAATTGATTTCAGTGGATACCGCAAATCATATAAAGGCATAATCGTGAGTGAATAAATATTGAAATGGAACACTAACTGACATGGAACTTTAACCAAACACAAAATATGCAATTCAAATGTCTCAAAACGATATTAGGTCATTACACTTAATCCCTCAAAGCAGCACTGAAAATCTAGCCGATCATGTTGATCGGCTTTGAAAATGAGTTTAACAAAACCAGATCAAACATTGCTATTACAAACAGATAGAGTTGAATGATCTCTACTCTAATCTCTAAAGCCCTAGATTCTCAGAACTCCTCTCTCTTTTCTCACTTGATTTCCCCTGTCTCTGATTGTCTCTTTGATCAATCTCTCCAGCTTTTATAGTTTTTCATTGCCGACTTAGCTTGGTGAGCTTCCTGGAAATTTCCTATGTGTAGCCAGATGTTGACACGTGCTCCTGCATTTACAACAGATCATTTGGTGAAGACACGTGTACTTAAGAAATGACAATAATCAGTACTCAATATTGGAAATCTTAACTACTAAGTTTGCTAAATAAGTTACACAGAATGCGGAGTTGGTGTCTACGAAATGCATGAGGAAATGACTAACTAAAATGATGAAATAACAATGCATGAAAGACTTCCTAACTTAAAACATGACAATTAGTAAAATAGGCTAAAAACAGCAAAGGAAAAATGCAATTGGAGTGCAAGTGGTGCAAGTGTGGTGGCGGCCGCACGATGCGGCCGCCGTGTGTGTGTGTGTGAGAGGGAGGCCGCACCATGCGGCCGCCGTGAGGGGTGGCGGCCGCACGATGCGGCCGCCGTGCTCGTGTGTGTGTGTGGCGGTCGCATCGTGCGACCGCTGCGTGTGTGTGGCGGTCGCATCGTGCGACCGCCGTGCGTGTGTGTCCTTTGATTGTGTTGAATGAGTTGTGCGTTTGTGTGCTTGTGTTGAGAGTTTGTGTAGTGTGAACAGCTGTGGACTTCCAAAAAGGGTTGGAGGTCAGTGGCATTCATGACATGACTAAGTATTTTTGCACAAACTCACAAAATATTCACATTATCACACGATACTTAGCCATTTATCAGTGTTTCCAAATACTGCACATTTTGCATACCATTGACACACCAAGCATCATTTTCACTCATAATTCACAACAAAGAATAAGGAAAGCGGAGCAAATAAGTCGACTAAACATTGACTTATCATCCCCCCACACTTAAGTCTTTGCTAGTCCCGAGCAAAGTAAGTCCAACTACCAACTTCACAAACAACTCTCTCAACCTCATCAACCATCCATTGTAAAACTTTCACATGCATAACATCGCTTTAATACGCAAATCCACAGTTTATTCGATTTACACAAAGTTGCCAAGCAAGGTATTACGAATAAAGACCAAGGCGCCCGCGTGAAGTGTGTGCTGAGAATTACTTATGCCTACAACGTTGTCTATGCAAAGTACTCAAGCAGACACTTAACCAAAATTCTTGCACTACAGTCCCTTTGTCCACACACACGAACACTTTGCGAATTTAACAAACATAAAACTTAATATGCACATTGGTGCTTATTCGTGCCGCACTTTTGTGCTTGGCTGCCAGGGTTTTGTGGCTATTTTTTCCCTTTATTTGCCTATTTGGCTCTTCTCAGCATAAACATCATAACTCAATCATTCGTGTTCGTGCGTGTCTTCAATGGACTATATATTAAAAATGCAAGAACAAGTGTGTACAGTAGAGTGCACATACAAGTTATGAAGCATAATCATTCTCCTATGTCAAAGATGTTGCTGGCAATTCTATCTTACTTTAACGTTATACTTTACTTAGCACTCTGTATGCATCGACTGAATACCGTGAACTCGTGAAAGAAAATTTTTCGCATGCATCAAACATCGAACACTTGGTAGATTGTTGATGAAATTGGAAGTGCGTTTGTTAAATGAATAGTGGTGGACCTCTTGCACAATCATAACATCAACTTTCACATTCATACATTTAAAGCCGCACAATACATCACATTTTGAATGGAAAAATCACAACACCACATTTCAAGGTCAGTGCTAATCACTGCCTTGTTTTGATTCCAACACCACACCACGTGAAAGGAACTAAGATAAAAGAAAAGGAAAATAATAATTCACACCACCTATTACTAATATAGTACACACCACCTCTGATTCCCTGCACACTTAGCAATCACAGCATAAAGATTGAAATTTTTTCAAAGGCCCTAGGCCTCACACACATCAGCATCACAGGAAGCAAGCATCATTCACACAAGCATAAACCATCAAGCTCACACAAACATAATTCACAGCCACCACCATAAACCAAAACTCTCCCCCCCACACTTAAAATGAAGCAATGGTCCCCATTGTGAGAAAGGAAAGAGTCTACCCAATATCAAGCGTCGCTCAGAGCTCGTTGGTTATGCTCTATCACCTGATATATTTCCCATTGTGATCTTCCTATGGTGCCAAGAGATTCTTCGGATTCTTCACCAGGCAATATTCCAATTCCTTGACTCATGGCCATTTGTGATAATAGGAATGGGAAATATATGGGCGCGCCTGTGCAATTTTGTGCTCGTGTTATGGATTTCATAATCACCTTTCCTGCGTCGATTGTCATCCGATGTTGTATGGCATAAATCAGTAGTACTTTTTCCCTGGTCGCTTTTGCGTGGCTGTTTGTGGGTATGAGCTTCGCGTTTATGAACATCAGCCACATACGAGCTTCCGCCTTCAAATCATCGACTTTAACATATACGGCTTCAGATCGACCATTACGTATCCAAGTGGCTCCTGGTAGTCCAGCGGATTCAATCAAGAAATCTACGTTGGGAGCTCCTACCAATTGTTCATACTCATCTTCTGGGTAGTCTGGCAGCTGATAATGAGCATTGATAGTTTGGCTTGTCACCTTGAGATTGGTCCCGCGGAGGTCCCTTCATCATTGCTTTGTCTATAGCTTGCGTTGGAATTGGCATAAAATTCCCTAGCAAACCCCACATAGGACATTTCTGGCGCAAAGGCGAGAGATTCCCATTTATAGAACCGAATGGCTTCGTCGAACACGCGAGCAGGGGCGTCGAAGTTTCGTTCTACTATAACATGTCTGTGGTTGGATGCATGGAAACGCCTCTCTGCCCGCTCATTCACAAACCGTGGGGGTGTGTTCGGGGTATACTCCTCATCGTCGTCAAAGTCCACGTCGTCGGGTTCTGGGATGCCCATCATCCCCCGGAGAAATAGTCTGTAGTCACTGTCGTCGTTCGCCATCTGCACTGGGCGATGATTTGCAGTACAAATGTGGATTGATGTTTAATGCAATGTGTATGAAGCTATAACTTAGTAAAGGACTCTTGTTTTGAAAACTTGGTGTGCCACTACATCATGCAAGAGGAATGGTATTTATAGGGACTTGAATTCACTAGGGGACAACATGCATAATAACCGAGCAGGTGCAAACAAAGTCTGTGAGGAGTCTATCTTAACATGATGTATCAATGCATCACTTTTTGACAATAATGCAACTGGGCGACACTCTAGCAATGGGTCCCCTATTGCATGCATTTGGCTTGTCACTTACACCCCAACCACACACTTGCGATATCAGCTCAGGCCTGATCCGGAATCGCGTGTGTCTTACTCATGATAATGTAGAGATGTCTTTAGATATGTGTACTTCCTTCGCCCGTGACTCCTCGATATGCAAATTTCGCTTTTGATTCTCTGTACGCACCATGAGGATTCCTGAGAAAAGAGAGTGCCATTATTGGGCTGGTGTAATCTAATTACTATATAAAACGAAACAGCTAAATTTAAATTAGTGGGTTGCCTCCCAACACAGCGCTTGGTTTATTGTCCTCAGCCAGACAGAATAGCCTTTTCTCTTATCAGGTGGAGGGGTCATCAAGGCGCTGGGCGTGCCCCTTGTTGGTTTTGGAAGAATTGAAAACTTTCACCCTGTGCCCATTTACCTCTAACTTTTCCCTGATGCCTCATTGTATACCTCAAGAGTTCCATATGGCAAAACTTTTTTGATGAAATGGGGTCCAACCCATCTCGATTTCAATTTCCCAGGAAAGAGCCTCATCCTTGCGTCATACACCAACACTCGTTGTCCCACCTCAAACTCCTTTACCTTAATCTTCGCATCGTGCCATCTCTTTGTCCGTTCCTTGTAAAGACTTGCACTGATGTATGAGTTCCACCTGAATTCATCCAATTCGTTGAGCATCATCATTCTTTTTTCTTGAGCTAAGTTGAGGTCCATGTTCAACTTTTGTACAGCCCAGTAAGCTCTATGCTCCAACTCGACTGGGAGATGACATTCCTTCCCGAACACCAGTCTAAACGGTGAGGCTCCAATCGGCGTTTTGTATGCTGTCCTAGATGCCCACAGTGCGTCGTCCAACTTAAGGGCCCAGTCCTTTCTCCCCGGGTTCACAACCTTTTCCAGTATACTTTTGATCTCCCTATTGGACACCTCCGCCTGTCCATTTGCTTGTGGGTGATACGGTGTGGAGGTTTTGTGCTGAACTCCATACCGAGCCAAGAGTGTGTTGAAAATCTTGTTGCAAAAATGGCTTCCCCCATCACTGATAATGGCCCTCGGGGTCCCAAAACGGTTAAAAATACTCGTCTTAACAAACCCCATAACGCTCCTACTGTCATCGTGTGGCAATGCCACGGCTTCAACCCATTTTGATACGTAGTCGACCCCAACCAGTATGTACTCTTTTCCGCATGACCTCGGGAATGGCCCCATAAAATCCAAACCCCAAACATCAAACAAGTCTACCTCCAATATGTTGTTGCGAGGCATTTCATCTCTAGCGGAGATGTTACCGACCCGTTGGCACCTATCACATTGGCTTACCCAAAGCTTAGAGTCCTTGAATATATGTGGCCAGTAAAATCCTGTTTGAAGGATCTTGTGCCCAGTTCTCGCTACTCCAAAATGCCCGCCAAACGGTGACTCATGACACGCCTTGAGGATGCTCTCCACCACTTCGTCTGGTATGCATCTCCTGATGATCTGGTCGCTACACCTTTTATATAGACATCCATCATCCCAAAAATAATATTGGGCATCATGCTTGAGTCTTTTCCTCTGATCACTAGATAGGCGTTGTGGCAATTGCCCTGTGACCACAAAGTTGGCGATGTCTGAGTACCATGGTAAGTGTTGCGCGTGGATCTTGAAAATTTGCTCATCAGGGAAGCTCTCCTTGATCCACAATTGCAATTGCTCTTCACTAAGTGATCCCAGCTCTAGCCTTGATAAGTGGTCGACCACCACATTTTCGCATCCTTTCCGGTCCTTGATCTCAACGTCAAATTCCTGTAGCAGGAGTACCCATCTGATGAGCCTTGGCTTAGCTTCTTTTTTCGCCATCAGGTATTTGAGGGCCGCGTGATTGGTGTGAACTATGACCTTGGATCCCAGAACATAGGCCCTGAATTTGTCAAAGGCGAAGACTACTGCCAGCATCTCTTTTTCCGTGGTGGTATAATTCACTTGCGCCCCATTCAGTAACTTGCTAGCGTAGTATATCGCATGGAATATGTTATCCTTTTTTTGCCCCAGTACCGCTCCTACCGCATAGTCACTTGCGTCGCACATGATTTCAAAGGGTTCCCCCCACATTGGTGCGATGATGACTGGGGCCTCCACAAGCCTTGTCCTCAAGCTTTCAAATGCTTCCTCACACTTCTCATCGAAGACGAATGGGGTGCCTTTTTCTAGCAGAGAACATAGTGGTTTTGCTATCTTTGAAAAATCCTTAATGAATCTCCGATAAAACCCGGCGTGGCCCATGAAGCTTCTCACTCCCTTTACATTGTTGGGCACAGGCAGCTTGGCTATCACCTCCACCTTGGCCTTATCCACCTCCAACCCTTCCTTTGAGATTTTGTGGCCGAGCACAATGCCTTCACTTACCATGAACTGACACTTCTCCCAATTCAAGACCAAATTGGTCTCCACACATCTCTTCAACACAAGGGACAAGTTTTCCAAACAGCTTTCAAAGGTCATCCCGAATACCGAGAAATCGTCCATGAACACCTCTATAATATGCTCCACCATGTCTTGGAAAATGGCCATCATACAACGTTGGAAAGTGGCTGGGGCGTTACACAACTCGAAGGGCATTCTTCTGTACGCATAAGTGCCGAAAGGACAGGTGAAGGTTGTCTTCTCTTGGTCCTTGGGGTCGATGGCTATCTGATTATAACCGGAGTACCCGTCCAAGAAACAGTAAAATAGAAAGCCCGCTATTCTATCCAGGAGTTGCTCCAAGAACGGCAGGGGAAAATGGTCCTTGCGAGTGGCTTTGTTCAGCTTCCTATAATCCATACACACTCTCCAAGCGTTGATAATTTTGGTTGCTAACAACTCATTGGCTTCATTTGTTACCACCGTCACGCCTCTCTTTTTCGGCACACACTGTACCGGGCTGACCCATTCACTGTCCGAGATGGGGAAGATCATCCCAAAATCTAGCAACTTGATCTCCTCTTTTTTTACTACCTCCATCATTTGCGGGTTCAGTCTCCTTTGTCTCTCTCGCGTAGGAACTGCTCCTTCTTCCAGCAAGATTTTGTGCATGCACACCCTGGGGCTGATCCCTTTTATGTCGGCTATTGTCCACCCAATAGCCTCCTTATATGTCCTTAAAACATCCAAAAGTTTATCTTCTTGCCACCTCTCCAATCTAGATGATACCACAACAGGTAGGGTCTCATTTTCCCCCAAATAGGCGTATTTTAGATGGGGCGGCAAGGGCTTCATCTCCACCTTGGGTGCTCTCAAGATGGAGGGCATGAGCTTCTCATTCCTGCACTCAAGATTTTTAAGCCTCACCTCAGTGGGCACAACTTTCGTCTTTTCGTCAGTCTCATCAATGGCATCAGACAATTTTTCACATAATGCAAATTTTTCTTCTCGTTTATCATTTTCAACATTTAACTTCAACTTTTCTCCGAAATTTTGCATTTCTTGAATTTCATGCACATTTGCCATTTTATTCAAACTTTCACCATTTTCATGACTTTCATCAAAATCACCAGACGAATCACTTTCAACTTTTTCACCCTAAGGGTTCAATTCATGCAATGTATCAGACTCGTCAATGACCAAAACAGTTTCAAAATTTTCACATGGGTCATCATCCCAAAAATCATTTTCAGCAAGAGAAGATTTACGTTTATGCTCAAACTGCAGGGGTTGAGGATTACCTTCTACCAAGCTCGCTAGGCAACATTGTTCTATGGAATGAGGGTGTTTCATGGCATAGTCGACATTGAAGATGACCTCCTCACCATTGACCCTAAAGGTTATGGTCTTTCCCTTCACTCCAATGAGAGCATCACCTGTAGCTAAGAATGGCCTTCCGAAGATGAGTGGTACTTCAGGGTCTTCTTCCATGTCCAACACTATGAAGTCCACGGGGAGTACAAATTTATCCACAGATACCAGAACATCCTCTACCATCCCAGTTGGTTGAACCAATGACCTATCCGCTAATTGGAGCATGATTGCTACCGGTTTAATTCGTGATCCCAATCCTATGCTCTCTGCTATGGATAAAGGCATGAGGTTGATGTCTGCTCCAAGGTCACACAAGGCCTTGCTGAAAAATCTCTCACCAATGGAGCATGGAACTGTACAGCTTCCAGGGTCCTTGAGTTTGGGTGGCAGCTCATTGTTGATCCATGCTTGGCTCTCCTTAGTGAGTGGAATTGGTAAATTCACAGCGCAAAATCTGCTCCTTGTTGGCGATTAGGTCCTTTAAGAATTTCGCATATCTTGGCACGGCTGTGAACCAAATCCAGCAATGGGACATTCACATCTTACATTTTTCACGCATGTCCAAAAATCTTGTAAATTGGACCCCCTTCTTTGGTGGAGGTCGAAGTCTCTCGGGGAAAAGGAGGGGTGTGTGCATATGGTGACTCATCGCATGATGTTGATCTCCCCTTTTCCTTCTACCTTCAGGGAACTTCACACACTCCCTTTTGTTCCCTTTCAGGATCTTCTCTTTCTATAATGATTCTTCATCCAAGACTTCCTTTCAGGCTCATCTTTTTGTTCTTCAAGTGAAACTTCTCTTCCTCTTGTCTCTTGGTTCCACTAAGCTCTTTCCACACCTCAACGTTATGGCATTGCACATCTCCCTTTCCTTTCCTTGAGATTGGCTCCGTATCACTTGGAAGGCACCTTGAGGTCTTGGTGGTTGGCTTTAGCCAGCTGGGCCCACTTGCATCTCAAGGTTTTTGATGGCGGCCTCCGTGCTTTTCGCTTGAGCTTCCACAGTGGAGGTTCTTTCTCAAACATGTCCATTCTACCCAGAATTTCATAGAGTAAATCATCCGTGGATTTTTTCTGTTCCCTATTGCTTGACTCCCACTTGGTAGTACGCCTTTGCTGATTTCCCTGATTATTCTGTCCCCCAAGCCCGACTGATTTCGGTAGCCTCCATACTGCTGTCGTTGTTTGTAGTTGGCCACAAACTGCACTGACTCTTGGGTGAGCTACACTCATCTGTGTGGTGCTCCCCTTTACATAATCCGCACATCAATACAGGTGCCACCCTTAGCAGTCTTTAGGTTTGAACTTGCTTTGTGAGAGCCTCAAGTTTTGCTTCCAAGGATGTCTCTTCATCCAGCTCTAGCACTCCTCGCTGCTTCCGCAACCGGCATCTTCCTAATTTCTGGAAAGAGGTATTCGTCGTCTGCTATCGAATCAAAGAGTTCTCTGACCTCAGGGATACTTTATCTTCAAGCCCCATTTGCGCTGGCCTTGACCATCAGTGATGATTCAGGTGATAGCCCTTTGAAGAAAATGTTGAGTTCCCTGACCTCTCCAAGGTCATTGTTTGGGCATTGGCGGAGCAAATCGTTGAATCGATCCCATGCTTCCTTGAAGGTTTCGCCATCTTGCTGTGGAAGTTTCGGATCTCCACCTCATTCGCTCCAACTTTGGCCGGATGAAAATACTTGGCTAAAAAACTTCCGCTCAAGTTCCTCGAATGTAGATATACGCGGACCACCAATTGAGTATAACCAGTGCTTGGCATTTCCTTTCAAGGACAGTGCGGAGAAGGCACCCTTCTGACATCATCAGGGGGTCACTCTCTGCAGACGCTTTAAGGTGTTACAAATTCTAGAAACCTATCTCCAAATGTCCATTAGGGTCTTCGTTGCTTAAGCCCTGAAAAGATCTGCCCTTGGGTGATCATGGACACAATTTGTGTCGGGAAATTTGTTAACTCTCAACGTCAATTCCCTGATGATTATTTCTTCTCTCAAAATTTACCGCAAAATGGTCCCCAAACCGAGCTGGTTGGGGCTGAGGTCTCTCTTCATTTTGTTCTGCCATTTCAAATTCCCTTCTTCTCTGCCTTAAAGTTCTGTGCAATTCTAAGTCAAGTGCAAACTCTGGAGCTTCACCACGTAGCCTTGTTCTAGGTAGCATAAACTGTGAATTATCACAAGGAAGAAAA
This sequence comes from Ophiorrhiza pumila, assembly GCA_016586305.1. Taxonomy (NCBI): domain Eukaryota; kingdom Viridiplantae; phylum Streptophyta; class Magnoliopsida; order Gentianales; family Rubiaceae; genus Ophiorrhiza; species Ophiorrhiza pumila. The sequence continues at coordinate 20,720,321 of BLIW01000007.1, read as the reverse complement.
CACCACTGGAACAACAGATTAGTAGAACAAAATCAACAGAAACTAATAATGAACTAGAATTTTAACAAAAAGACAAACAACAATTTCAAATAAGAATTCGTACAGTAACACTAAGTAAAACTATCACAAAATCAACTCTCAACGCTATGCCTATCCCCGGCAACGGCGCCAAAAATTGGCGAGAGCGTCGTCTCCCTCGCAATTTTACCCAAAACAACTAACTAGAAGCAAGCGGTAAGTGGGATCGAATCCTCAGGGAAAGGGTAGAATTAAGAGTGTACAGTGATAGAATAAGCAATTAAGCGATGTGTAGACTGAAATAGAAAACAAACGAGAAATCAACGAAAAGGAGAAAGGTGTGCTGCCTTGAGGGAGGACAGTGGAAATGACTTCAATCGTTTATCCTCGACCTAGTGTTGACACATGTATGAGGGGGTCGGTTTTCTAGTGAATTTAAGATTGATCTCCTTGATAAGTCTCACAATCCTAACCCACCATGCTCCTCTATCTTCCTTTGCTAGGGAAAGATTTAGGCTCGCTTCCTAATTCCAGATCCCTATCTGACACTACACTAAGACAATCACTAGTGTGCAAATGATCCTAAGTCTTTTCATTCCTTGACTTCCGCTGTCAGTGGATACCGCACAGTAGAAAATCGCTTCCTCAACCAGATCTTAGGACTCATACATAGGTTGTTCTATGTTCTGTGGTTTCATTCCAATTTCCTTTAATTGCACTGAATTGATTTCAGTGGATACCGCAAATCATATAAAGGCATAATCGTGAGTGAATAAATATTGAAATGGAACACTAACTGACATGGAACTTTAACCAAACACAAAATATGCAATTCAAATATCTCAAAACGATATTAGGTCATTACACTTAATCCCTCAAAGCAGCACTGAAAATCTAGCCGATCATGTTGATCGGCTTTGAAAATGAGTTTAACAAAGCCAGATCAAACATTGCTATTACAAACAGATAGAGTTGAATGATCTCTACTCTAATCTCTAAAGCCCTAGATTCTCAGAACTCCTCTCTCTTTTCTCACTTGATTTCCCCCGTCTCCGATTGTCTCTTTGATCAATCTCTCCAGCTTTTATAGTTTTTCATTGCCGACTTAGCTTGGTGAGCTTCCTGGAAATTTCCTATGTGTAGCCAGATGTTGACACGTGCTCCTGCATTTACAACAGATCATTTGGTGAAGACACGTGTACTTAAGAAATGACAATAATCAGTACACAATATTGGAAATCTTAACTACTAAGTTTGCTAAATAAGTTACACAGAATGCGGAGTTGGTGTCTACGAAATGCATGAGGAAATGACTAACTAAAATGATGAAATAACAATGCATGAAAGACTTCCTAACTTAAAACATGACAATTAGTAAAATAGGCTAAAAACAGCAAAGGAAAAATGCAATTGGAGTGCAAGTGGTGCAAGTGTGGTGGCGGCCGCATCGTGTGTGTGTGTGTGAGAGGGCGGCCGCACCGTGAGGGGTGGCGGCCGCACGATGCGGCCGCCGTGCTCGTGTGTGTGTGTGGGCGGTCGCATCGTGCGACCGCCGTGTGTGTGTGGCGGTCGCATCTTGCGACCGCTGCGTGTGTGTGGTGGTGGCATCGTGCGACCGCTGTGCGTGTGTGTCCTTTGTGTGTGTTGAATGAGTTGTGCGTTTGTGTGCTTGTGTTGAGAGTTTGTGTAGTGTGAACAGCTGTGGACTTCCAAAAAGGGTTGGAGGTCAGTGGCATTCATGACATGACTAAGTATTTTTGCATAAACTCACAAAATATTCACATTATCACACGATACTTAGCCATTTATCAGTGTTTCCAAATACTGCACATTTTGCATACCATTGACACACCAAGCATCATTTTCACTCATAATTCACAACAAAGAATAAGGAAAGCGGAGCAAATAAGTCGACTAAACATCGACTTATCAATGGAACACTAAAAAACAAAATTAACACTCCCTAAACTACCCTTAATGAAGTTGTATAATGCTCTTTGTTTGTCCAACTTATTATTAAAGCCCATAAAGCCCATTACATGCTATTATCATGCAAGATAACTTGGGCAATGTAGTTAATTAAGTAAAAATGAAATAATAAGCCCAATTAAAATGTTTTAGACTTAATTATTGAAACATTAATTAATCCTAACTACTCCATAAAAAGGCGTGATCCAAATGGCAAAGCTCAAGCACGCCATCTTGGTATTCAATGTGATTGCTTCCATGAATATTCTTCAAGGTGGAATTTCTTTAAGCTCCAAAGTAGAACTCTTAGAAACATCATCATGTATTGTTATTGAAGAGATATTCCATATAGCTCCATTTGTGAGCGCGATGTAAATGCCGTGTTGTGAATATCTTGAAATTCGTCCAAATCTCCACAATATGTTGACAACAATGATTGCAATGCAGCTTTCATCTTCTTACTCCTTGATCTTGTCATTGGACCATCAAGATTCTCCAAGGGATCAACATATGAAGTTGGTTTTGGCACCATGGATACGGGCAGATTGCCCTTCACAAAATCTGTTTTTTTTCTACCTTCTACATGAACAAACTCATTAGTAGGAAGAGGTAAAATATCAAGTGGAGTTAATGGATTAAACCCGTAAACAACTTTAAAAGGAGAGTAATTTGTAGAACTATGCAAAGTTTTATTATATGCAAATTCAATATGAGGTAGACAGCTTTCCCAATTATTTAAGTTCTTTTGATTAACTACTTCAGTTCGTGCATCGGTTTGTGGATGTGCAACAGTAGAAAACAACAATTTTGTACCTAACTTATTCCATAAAGTTCGCCAAAAGTGAGACAAGAATTTAACATCCCTATAACTCACAATACTTTGTGGAATGCCATGCAATCTAACAACTTCCTTAAAGAACAAATCAGCAATATGTGTAGCATTGTTAGTTTTAGAGCATGGAATAAAATACGCCAGTTTACTAAACCTATCAACAACTACAAATATGCTATCTTTACCATTGCATGACCTAGGTAATCCAAGTACAAAGTCCATGGAAATATCAACCCAATGATGAATAGGAATAGGCAAAGGCGTATACAATCCATGAGGCATAACTTTGGACTTTGATTGTTTACACACAATGCATTTATCATAAACACTTTTTACGCCTTTTATCATATTAGGCCAATAAAAGTGTTCATTTAAAACAATGAGTGTTTTAGCAATTCTAAAATGCCCCATTAACCCTCCCCCATAGGTTTCTTTAACAATTAAATCTCGAATGGAACAAAGGGGTATGCATAATTTATCTCTCTTAAATAAAAATCCATCATGCATGTAAAAGTCATAGCCGGAGCTATCATAAGATCACAAATTTTTACCCAGCACACTAATAATATGTAGTAGTGATGAATGGGATCGTTCCACAGAGAGAGGGTTATGTTATGGTATTGATCTAATAACAGAACAGAACAACAAAATGTAACAACTGAAAAGACGAACGAAGTTTAACAATGCAGAGAATGGTATTGCCTTGAGAGGGAACAACTAGCACAGATCTCTCCCTATTATCACTGACTTGTGTGTATGCACGAGGGGACTTCTGCTAGTGTCGTGAAATCAATTAATTGGGTGGTTCTCACAATCTCACTTCACTGACTCCTCAAACTTCCCCGGGTAGGGCAAGTCATCAGCACAAATTAAGAACCCAGATCCCTACTCTGTACAACAATTCTAGTTCAATTCTTGGTCATCTCCCTTGGTAAGGCAGCTAACCAGTTCAAGCTTTTAAATCATTCTACTGGACTAATCTTAAGTCTTATCTACAAATTAGATCTCAATTGTCAGTGGGTACCGCACAAGTGAAAATCACAAAGCAATCAAATCTTAAGACTCATGCAAGGAATGTTTCCTTATTCAGTTCATGTTGAATTCAATTTCCTTTTAGTAGATCCAAAGTGATCTCAGTGGGTACTGCAGATCGTCCCTAGATTTAGACATTCATATAAACCCATTAAATTAAACATGCAAGGAATAGGAAAACAAAAGGAACACAGATAAATTCAATTCAATTGTCTCGAACAAGTTAAGATCTATACAAGTCAAACCCTCAAGGCAATACTCAAAATTTAGCCAATCATGTTGATGATCGACTTAGAGATTCGATTTGAATTAACCAAATCGGACATGAGAGGATGATCTGGGATTCAACAATTACAAAAAGTATAATTAAGATGTGTATGTATTATAGCCTTCTGTTCTCTTTTTGCACTGTTTCTCCGATTGTTCTTCTCTCTTATTGATCTGAATTTTCTCTCTAATTTAATCCTTTCACAAATCGATCTCTCTTCCCTGATCGGGCTCTCTTCTTTGATCCTTCCTTGTAGTATCTATGTCCTTCTTCCTTTGATGTGTCAAGATCAGAATGGTCAGGAGTTTTCTTCGGATGAGAGATTTCTACATATGTACTGCAAGGTCCAGTCAGCACACTAAGTGAAGTTATCTACTGTCATAAAGTTGAAGTATTTGCTTCAGCATTAAAACTTATAATTCATCAAACACTTAATGAACTAGTGTATTCCGATATAGCTGTGTTTGTTCTTTGCTCGTCTGCACTCAGACTCGTACCATGTGCTGGTGTGGTTTGTTTTGTCGTGCATGCTAAGTGTTAATTTGGGTGTGAAGTGAAATGCATGAATATAGTGCGAGTGTGCAAGTGTAGTGAGTGAGTGAATGCATGAAGTTGTGTGCAGTTGCGTTCGGATGAGCGTGAGTGTGTGCAAGGTGATGTGTGTGCATGGGTGGGCGTGTGGCGCGCCTGCCCAAAATGTTTTTTGTGCATGAGCTAGCGCACCAGCCTATGCGAGTTGGGTGCAGGAGGTGGGCACGCCAGTGTAGTATGTGTATGGACGGGCGCCTCGCATGCCCACCCGTGTGTGCATACGTGTGGCGGGCACTTTGCGGGCCCGTCAGTGTATGTGTGTGTGTGTGTGTATGTATTTGTGTGTGCTGAGTGTAGTGAGTTTGTGCATGTGAAGTGGTTGAGTGTGCTTGTGTGCTGTTCGACTATTGTGTGTGGTTGCTTGAGTGTTGTGAACAATTGTGTTAAGTGCACGTTTGCCTCCAAAGCATGTGATAATTACATCAATTGGTGTAGCATTTCCATAACTCTAGACAACTCCCACAATTATTAAATCATGAATAATTTAGCATATAAGCTAGACATCAAGCATGACTTTCACAAGAAATTGATACAAAAGCTCAAGTAATCGCAGCATATAAGTCGGTATAAACCCGACTTATCAACCCCCCACACTTGAACCTTTGCTAGTCCCGAGCAAAATAATGCATTTACAATATTTTTATTCACTTACACATTCAACACTTGCAACACCATCATCTATCCATTTTCAAGGCAAGACATTTGCACGCACAAGTTCTTCATAGGTTTAGTTCACAGTTCATCTAAGTCATGCTGATTGTCAACTAAAGTGCAATTAATAAAGACCAAACTGCCAACATGTTGTGTGTGCTGAGAGCTTTCTATGCTCACTGGCCCTATTTATACAAAGTACTCAAGAAAACACTTAAATAGTAATTCTTGCACTACAATCCTTTGTCCTCACACACAAACACTTCCTACTAGAGATGAAAGATAGAGTTTTTCTTCGTACGCTCGCTTGGGTTGTTCCCTTTTCTAATGCACGTTGCTGCAAGATATTTTCTTTTGAGATTTATGCCGCACTTTGGTGCTTGGCTGCCAGAGTTTTATGGCTATTTTTCCCTTTATTTGCCACTGGTTCTTTCTCTTTTATTCCAATCTTTTCTCAACATTCCATGTTCATGTTTGTCTTCAATAGACTATATACTCAAAATGCAAGACAAAGTGTTTACAAGTAGAATGTACAAACAAGTTATGAGATACATAAATTCTCTCCTATGTCAATTAGGTTGCAGGCACTTCTATCTTACCTTAGCATCATAGTTTAGTCAGCAACTCGCATGAATCAAATGAAAGTTGTATCTAAACAAAAAATTCGCATGCAGGAAACAATTGAGTAACGATGATGGATTGGATAATGGTGCTGGAAGTGATGATGTGCAAATGAATTGAGACAGTATTCTCACAACACAACAATCGTACTTCACATTTTTCGCAACTTGAATTGAAAACACATAACAGGGCTAGTGCTAATCACTACCTATTTTTCTTCCTACCACACAACACAAAGTTACACCTTCTACATGATTACTAATATAAAACACACCACCTCCAATTCCCTTAACACACAAAGCAACACAACAACATTAAAATAAAAGGCACTATGCCTAGCAAACCACAGCACACTTTATCAATTATGACCAAACACAGCAAACAAATAAAACATCACCAACCCAAAGCATTCTTCACTCATTATGCATCACTTTCTCCCATCCATACTTAAAATAGGTGATGGTCCCCATTGTGAAGAAAGGAAAAGAAACTGACCTGTTTATGCGGCCCGATGAAGCTGTTCCTCCCACTCAGTTTTTCAGTAGCCGAGCCATTGGGTTTTTCACATAGTACCCAAGGATTGTCGCTAGTCTTTGGTCGGTACGATTTCTACTCCCCGCTTACCTGCCATCTCCGAGAGTAGAAAGGGGAAAATATTGGAACGGGTTTGGATTGCTGTGCACGATTAATATACCACATGATCAAGCGCCACATGTCAATTGTCAATCTATGCTGGATAGCGTCGATCATAATGATTCTTTCTCTTGTTGTTTTGGTGGTGAGCTGGTTGGGCATAAGCCTTGAATTGATGAATAGTAACCACATTCTTGCTTTAGCAATTAAATCATTGGACAGCACATACATTGTGATGAGGAAGCTAACCCAAGAAGCTTTGTGGATGATCCATTACAAGGAGTTGGGGGACCTTTGATGCGTTCGAGGACTAAGTATATGAGGAGTGCACTACATTCATTGATCAAGGACATATTTGAGCGTGAACTAGTTCGTGAAGATCGTGACGAGGAGTTAGAGTTCATTTCATGTTTGTAGGTGTCTCAAATGGAGAACATTGTGGTGGTGGATAGAATTGGAACGTTGGAGGCAAGAATGGTTGAAGATCTTGGACAAAGAGCATAAAAAGCTCCATGTCGCGATGTCCATGGAGTTCCACGTCGCGACGTGGAGAAACGTAAAAAAGGAGTTGGAGCAAATCACCAATGTCGCGACGTGCGACCAAAGACGTCGCGACGTGCACCGACGTCTCGACGTCCAGGTCTTTCCACGTCGCTATGTAACTCTCTGGAAATTTCAGTTTTCAGAATTTTGACATTTTAATTGGCAAATAATTCTCCACGTCACGACGTGGATACCTCGACGTCGCGACGTGCGGGAACGACGCACAACGGGTTTCTACCATATATAAAGGAACCTTGTGAACGTTTTAGGGCAGACTTTTGACATTTTGAATTTTGTGAGTTTTTACAAAAATTTCTTTGGTTCTTTGTCAAGAACAACAATTCCATTCCATCAAGTGTTTGATTGTTTGGATTCTTGGATAGTGAAGGTTCTAAGAAGTAGGTTTTTTTAGGGTGTTCATTACTTAATTTGATAGATACGTTTCAATTCATTATTGAATTTGGGGTTGCTTCCTTTTTGTTACTATTTGATTTTATTCAATCCATTCATTATATTTCTCAATTGATCTTGGGTTTGCGTTCTTAGAGTCTTACGGGTTCTAGGTTCGTATCAGAGCCAAATTGGGGAAATTTTCATCAAAGAATTGCATCTTTGATTGTTTGTGTTTTAAATTTTCTATATCGTTGTTCTTGTTTGGTATTGTGATCTTCTTATCATTGTTTCATAGATTGTGGCCAAGTACAAAAAAAATGCAACAAAAAAAGTGCAGAACGTTTAAAAAAAAAGTGCATAACGTTAAAAAAAAGGGCCAATTTGAGTTTTGATTCTTAAGTTTCAGCTTGAAGCTTTCTAGGTAACATCTTTGCCTTGATTTCTTGAAAAGTTTCTTGAATTTGTTGAATTGCACAATTGTGCAGAATTTCCTTATCAACATATGATTATAAGTTGCTGCACTAAGTCAATTTGGGTTAGTGCAAAGTTTTTGTTGGTATTGGGAAGTTAATTGAGTCTTGCCATTATAAGCCATTGTGTTGCATATTTGGGAACGTGGTATTTAGACATTGCTGAAATTTATTTTGGTTTAAGCCAACTCTTGTGTCCTATCATTGTGAACCATTGTTCCATTACATTTGCTTAAACTTTTGTGAGTCTTTATTTTTCTTATTAGGTAACTTTCCTTTTCTTGTTGCCTGAATTTCATTCCATTGTTCCAGAGTTCTTGTATTCATTCTTGTTCCTTAGAGTTTTCTACTATTCTTTAAACATTCTTATTCAATTGGATCCTTGGTTGATGTGTGAGTGGTTGTTCAACTCAAAGACTTGTAAAGAAGGTTAAGAGAGTTTCACAATATATTGAGTGATACACGAGAGTGAGAGTAAACACTTAGGGAGTGGAAAGAATAACTATATTATTCCCAAAATTCATCATGAGTGGGGAAGGAACTAGTGGATCTGCACTCAAAGGTACTAGTGAACCAACATTCAATATTGAAACTGTTTTTAAAGCTATTCAAGCACAGTTTGACAAAATCAATGTTAGGCTTGATTTTCTAGATTCTAGTGAACCAACACCTAGGGAGAGAGCGGGTAGGAATCCATTGTTTGAGAGGGAAGATCATGAGGAAGTGTCGGAGGAGGAAGAAGAAAGGCTATGGAGTCGAGGTAGAAATAATAGGAATGATAGAAGAAAGGACAATCAAATTGGATCTATTAAAATTAAAATTCCGAAATTTCAAGAAAAGAATGATACTGAGGCTTATCTAGAGTGGGAAAGGAGGGTAGATCATGTTTTTGACTGTCATGACTATTCGGAGGAGAAAAAGGCAAAGTTAGCCGTAGTGGAGTTTACCCATTATGCCTCAATTTGGTGGGACCAGTTAGTACACAATAGGAGGAGGTACGGAATGAGGCAAGTTAGGACTTGGGCGGAGGTTAAGAGGATAATGAGAAAGAGGTACATCCCATTACCAAAGGGACGTAGTGAGGAAATTGCAAACCTTGAGCCAAGATAATAAGAGTGTGGAGGAGTATTTTCAGGATATGGAGGACCCTGGGTTTACAATGGGTAGATTTGTGGCGGGGTTGAATAGGGAAATAGCTGATGTGGTCGACTTGCAAGAATATAATGACATTGAGGAATTATTACATAAGGCCTTGAAAGTTGAGAGGATTATTAAGGGTAAAGAGAAGAGTAGTTGGAAGAGTGCTTGGAAGGATAGTAAACCAATGTCGACCAAAAAACCTGGAAATACTAATGTTAACCCTAAACCTATGATAGAATAGAAATGGAAAGCCGAAAAGGAGAAGGTTGAGATGAAAATAAATTTGAGGGGTAGAGACATAAGGTGCTATAAGTGCCAGGGTATAGGGCACATACAAACCGAATGTCCAAACAAAAGAACAATGTTCTTGTTACCTAATGGGAATTATGAGAGTGCGCATTCCGATGATGTGGATGATATGCCATGTGTTGAGGAAAGTGATGGAGAGAATGAGCTACCAATGGGGGGAGAGGCACTTGTCAACTTAAGGGCTTCAAATGTCCAATCTAAGATAGAGGGAGAGTTAGTGCAAAGGGAGAATATCTTCCATACTAGATGTCATGTGCAAGGAAAGGTGTGTAGCTTGATCATTGATAGTGGGAGTTGTACTAACATAGCTAGTACATTGTTGGTAGAGAAGTTAGGGTTGAAAACGCTTAAGCATCCAAAACCCTATAGATTGTAGTGGTTGAGTACTAGTGGGGAGGCCAAGGTGACCAAACAAGTGAAAGTTGAATTTGTGATAGGTCGGTATAAAGATGAAGTGATGTATGATGTGGTGCCTATGCAAGCTGCCCATATTCTTTTGGGGCGTCCTTGGCAGTTTGATCGAAAGGTAGTGTATGATGGGTACACTAATAAGTACTCATTGGAGATGAATAATCGAAGGCATACATTGGTGCCATTGAAACCTTGGGAGGCACATGAAGATAAAGTTAGAATTGTAAAAGATTTTGAAAAGAAAGAAAAAGGCGAATCAAGTGAGAGTAAAAGTCGAGAGGAAATCATCAAAAGTGAGAAAGAAAAATCAGAGAATGGAAAACAGAAATTGAGTGTTTTTGCAACAAAAAGAGAGATAAAAGAAATATTAAGTGAGGGAGAGAGTGTATTTCTTTTATTGTACAAAGATGTGTTTTTGCTTGATGCTAAGATGCTTGATCTTTGCCTCGAGATGTGGTGTTTTTATTGCAGGAGTACGAGGATGTTTTTCTCGAGGAGTTGCCTGCAGGACTTCCACCATTGCGGGGGATAGAGCACCAAATCGATTTCATTCCTGGTGCTTCTATACCAAATCGCCCAGCCTATCGAGCTAATCCGGAGGAGTGCAAAGAGATTCAAACTCAAGTGGAGGAGTTGTTGCAAAAAGGGACTGTTAGAGAGAGCATTAGTCCATGCGCGGTGCACGTCATTTTGGTACCCAAGAAGGACGCGAGTTGGAGGATGTGTATGGACTGCCGAGTCGTCAATAAAATAACGGTAAAGTATCGTCATCCTATTTCTCGACTTGATGATATGTTGGATGAGTTGCATGATGCATGTATATTCTCTAAGGTTGATTTGAAAAGTGGTTATTTCTAAATTTGCATGAAAGAGGGAGATGAGTGAAAAACCACTTTCAAAACAAAATTTGGTTTATATAAGTGGCTTGTCATGCCTTTTGGTTTGACAAATGCGCCTACTGCATTCATGAGATTAATGAACCATGTTTTGAGATCTTTTATAGGGAAGTTTGTTGTTGTTTATTTTGATGACATATTAATTTACAGTAAGTCATTGGATGAATATGTGTTGCATTTAAGATAAGTTTTCATTGTGTTAAGAGAACATAAATTATATGCTAATTTGAAGAAATGTTATTTTTGCATGAATTCTATTATTTTTCTTTGTTTTGTTGTGAGTGCTAACGGCATTAAGGTAGATGAAGAAAAGGTTAGGGCAATCAAGGAGTGGCCTACACCAAAGAATGCCAGTGAGGTCCGGAGCTTTCATGGTTTGGCGGGATTTTATCGCAGGTTTGTTAAAAATTTTAGCACTATTGCTGCACCATTGAATGATCTTGTTAAAAAGTATGCTGTATTTAAATGGGAAAAATTGCATGAAAAGGCTTTTAACATATTGAAGGACAAACTCACACAAGCACCTATTTTAATGTTGCCTGATTTCAATAAAGTTTTTGAAGTTCAATGTGATGCCTCTGGGCTTGGGATTGGAGCTGTTTTGATGCAGGAATCGAAGCCGATAGCGTATTTCAGCGAGAAAATGCATGGGGCTGTCCTGAAATATCCAACGTATGACAAAGAGCTTTATGCTCTCGTGAGGACGTTGCAAACTTGGCAACATTATTTGTGGCCAAAGGACTTCGTTATCCACTCCGATCATGAACCACTCAAAAAATTGAAGTCTCAAGCGAAGCTGCATCGAAGACATGCTAGGTGGATGGAATTCATTGAATATTTTCCTTACGTCATCAAACACAAGAAAGGTAAGGAAAATGTAGTGGCAGATGCTTTGTCACGAAGGTATGTGCTTCTTACTTTCTTACAGTTGAAGTTGTTGGGATTTGATTTATTTAAGGGGTTATATGCGGGTGATAGTGATTTTGTTGAAATCTTTGCTGAATGTTCACAAACTGCATGGAATGATTATTTTCATCATGATGGATTTCTTTTTAAGAAAGGAAAATTGTGTGTGCCGAAGAGTTCTTATCGTGAATTGCTTGTTAGGGAGGCACATTGTGGGGGTCTTATGGGGCATTTTGGTGTCACAAAGACACTAGACATATTGTGTGAACATTTTTATTGGCCAAAAATGCGAAATGATGGTCAAAATTTCTGTGCAAAATGTATCTCATATCGTCAAGCAAAGTCTAAGGTCATGCCTCACGGTTTTTATACCCATTACCTGTTCCTAGTCATCTATGGGTCGACATGTCGATGGATTTTGTGTTAGGGTTACCTAGGACACAGTCCGGTCATGATAGCATCTTTGTGGTAGTCAATCGCTTTAGCAAAATGGCACATTTCATAGCATGCAATAAAACTAATGATGCATCTCATATTGCTGAGTTATTCTTTTGTTAAATAGTTAGATTGCATGGAATTCCGAAAACCATTGTTAGTGATTGAGATGTGAAGTTTTTGAGTCATTTTTGGCGCACGTTGTGGTCTAGATTAGGCACGAAGCTTTTGTTTTCCACAGCCGCACATCCACAAACAGATGGGCAAACTGAAGTTGTCAATATAACTTTAACAACATTGCTTCGGGCATTAATTCAAAAGAATTTGAAAGGTTGGGAAAAATGTTGGCCACATATAGAATTTGCATATAATAGGGCCATGCATTCTACTACATCTTATTCTCCGTTTGAAGTGTTTTATGGGTTTAATCCACTAACGCCTTTAGATGTATTGCCTATTTCTACTAGTCACATTTTGGATTTAGATGGTAAGCAGAAGGCGGATCACATTAAGGAAATGCATGTCAAGGTTCGAGCAAACATTGAGCGTCGAAATGAACAAGTTGCTAAGAGAACAAATCAGGGGAGAATCAAGGTTTGTTTTGAACCCGGAGATTGGGTGTGGGTTCATATGCGTAAAGAACGATTTCCACATCAACGGAAATCAAAGCTTCAACCAAGGGGAGATGGTCCATTTCAAGTTTTAGCCAAAATTAATGATAATGCATATATTATTGATTTGCTTAGTGAATTTGGTAATATTTCTAGCACATTTAATGTTGGTGATCTTTCTTTGTATGACCTAGGTGATTCGAGGACGAATCCTCTTGAGGAAGGGGGGAATGATAAGGAAGCTAACCCAAGAAGCTTTGTGGATGATCCATTGCAAGGAGTTGGGGGACCTTTGACGCGTTCGAGGACTAAGCGTATGAGGAGTGCACTACATGCGTTGATCAAGGACATATTTGAGCGTGAACTAGTTCGTGAAGTTCGTGACTAGGAGTTAGAGTTCATTTCATGTTTGGAGGTGTCTCAAATAGAGAACATTGTGGTGGTGGATCAAATTGGAGCGTTGGAGGCAAGAATGATTGAAGATCTTGGACAAAGAGCATAAAAAGCTCCACGTCGCGACGACTATGGAGTTCCACGTTGCGACGTGGAGAAACGTAAAAGAGGAGTTGGAGCAAATCGCCAACGTCGCGACTTGCGACCAAAGACGTCGCGACGTGCATCGACGTCGCAACGTCCAGGTCTTTTCACGTCGCGCGACGTAACTCTCTGGAATTTTCAGTTTTCAGAATTTCGACATTTTAATTGGCAAATAGTTCTCCACGTCGCGACGTGGATACCCCGACGTCACGACGTGCAGGAACGACGCATAGTTTGTTTGAATTTTCATTAGCCATTAATTTTGTTAGGGTTTCTACAATATATAAAGGAACCTTGTGAACGTTTTTGGGCAGACTTTTGACATTTTGAATTTTGTGAGTTTTTACAAAACTTTCTTTTGTTCTTTGTGAAGAACAACAATTTCATTCCATCAAGTGTTTGATTGTTTGGATTCTCGGATATTGAAGGTTCTAAGAAGCAGGTTTTCTTAGGGTATTCATTACTTAATTTGATAGGTACGTTTCAATTCATTATTGAATTTGGGGCTGCTTCCTTTTTGTTACTATTTGATTTTATTCAATCCATTCATTAAATTTCTCAATTGATCTTGGGTTTGCGTTCTTAGAGTCTTACGGGTCTAGGTTCGTATCAAACTCCTTCAGATCGTGCATTTCACACCCATACAGCACCAGGTAGTCCTACCGATTTTAGAAAGTGGTCGACATTCTCCTCCTCCACCAACTCACTAAATTCGTCGTTGGATAGTCGGACAATAGGTAGTGCTTGTAAATGATGTGGCTTGTTACTTACAGATATGTTCCTCTCAGAAATACTCCTCTGTTTCTTATCTCGTAAGGGTCAGTCGCGTTGGCATTGGCGTAGAATTCTAGGGCTATTTCCACTTAGATACCGCTGGGGCCAACGTTAGGAGTCTCCATTATAAAAGCGAATTGCCTCTTCGAAAACGTGGGAAGGCACATCGAATTTTCGTTCCACCAGGATGAGTCTAAGGGCAGATCTGTGAAATTGTCGCTCCACCTTATCATCCACAAAACGTGGAGGATTCTCTGGGGTATAATCCGTGTCTGCACCAAAAGAATCCAAACTATCCGATGATTCTCGGGAGAACATGGCATAGTGATCATCGCATTCAGCTGCGAATATGGATGAGTATGCCATGTGCCTAAATAGTCAAGAATTTCATATCAATGTGGCCTAGCCGAATTCATATTCTATTTAGCACATTTCCAAGGCATGTATTAACCCCCCTTCACTTAGCTCTCAGTATAGACATGTAAATGATTCGCACAGAACAAGCACTTTGGTGGAATATATTGCACCTTACTTTATGAATACATCTCAAATCAATGGAAATTTAAATAAAAGAAATCTAAGCTGTTTCCCACAAAAAAAATGCCCACCAACACATCTCGACATTTAGATTGAGCAACAAGCAATGATGTATGAACTTCAACTCACGTTTAGGTTCATTTATGTACACAGCTCCAGAACTATTCATTTCATGGATTTGTATTTTCATATGTTGACACTCATAACATTAAGCTTTTCATAATCTTTTATTCACAAGGGTTCAACAATTAACATTGCATGGCATCAACACCTTACTGAACTTCAACAAAATCCAAATCACATGAATCTCAAGAGAGGAAGACATTTTGGGAAATTAGAACTAAGAGTTGCACACCCACTGACATACAGTTACAGCTCGTGGAATAAAAATGAAGCTTTAACAAATTGAATCATAGTCACAAGATGAAATGAATTAAATAGCTATTATGCTACAAACTGGACATGGAAGTAACACGTAAGTTCCACTCATGAAACCACCTCAGTCATGCATCACAAATTCACCAATTAAGCTAACATCTTCGAAGTGCATGTTAAGGCCATATAATTCCAATGTTAACTCAATAAGAGTGCAAGAGAGGACTTACTTGGCTGGAGATCAACACAAATGAAATGCAAACTTAGAAAGAAAACTTTTGCAGCCCTTAATCCAAAGAAATGGATTCCTCCTTGTTTTCTCCAATCGGTCAAGACTTCACAAATGCATGCAAGGGATGATGAAACTTGTCCGACTACCACAAAGCTCAAGCAAGGAATGCATTTGTTCATTCATGGTTTAAGGTATTTATAGAAGAATTTCCATGCATGAATAGGCTAGGCATGAACTAGGAAACAAAGCCATGTGATTTGACTAGAGGACAAAACACTTACCAACAAAAATGCATGCAAACAAAATTGTGTCTAGTCTAGTCAAATACAAGTGTAAGATTCGGCCATCTCAAAATGATTCAAGCTTTCAAACAAAATTTGTGGGACCCTAGTCTTACACACTTATCTTTATAAGATCATATCATGCATTTCCTATCTTCTTCCTTTTTTGAAATCAGTCACAGCATGCATTAAACTGTTGAAATATTTTACTATTAAAATGAATGCATGAATGGCCATGTAATTTCATGTGTTCTTATTTTATCAGCCTTTCCCAATTTTGCTTCCTTTGTTCCTCGCCTTGACATGATTTGATTCTTCACTGCACAGCTCAGACAAAATGCTCAGATCATGTTTTCATTGACTCAAGAAAGAACATGAATAAGCTCAAAGCCTTGAAAATCAGAAGAATCAAATATTTCAGAATGTACTTGATGCCAAACCTGAAATTTTATTCGTGCCTTTTGCCAGCACAGAGAATATTCTTGGCGTGATTTTTTTTGCCGCCCGTGACATCCGGATAATTCACCAATTTCTTGGAGTGGTTTGCACTCCAGTCATGTGAGTTCCACTCCAGTACTGCAGCTTCTTATTTTTGCTCTTATAGAACCTTGTCACTACAAACGATTCACACAAGGGGAGTAAAGTTCAACCATTTTATTGGAAACAACTTAACTACCAAAAAAAACAAATAGACAGAAAATAAATTGGTTAGGTTTCCTCCCAACACAGTGCTTGGTTTATTGTCCTCAGCCAGACATGAAGGAATTTCTTCAAAAGGAGGGTCCATCAAGGAACTGAGATTGTCCATTGTCTTCTGCAACTGACTTGAAGATTTTCACTCTATTCCCATTGACATTCCAGCATACTCCTCAAGTCTCATTTTGCACTTCCACAACTCCATAAGGAAAAATCTTGGTCATGGTAAAGGGTCCAACCCATCTGGATTTTAGTTTACTAGGGAATAGTCCCAACCAGGAATCATACACTAGCACTTGTTGTCCAACTTCAAATTCCTTCACCTTGATTTTGGCATCATGCCACCTTTTTGTGCGTTCTTTGTAGAAACTTGCACTGATATATGAGTTTCACTTGAATTCTTCCAATTCATTGAGCATCATCATCCGTGCTTCTTGTGCCAAGTCCAAATCTATGTTTAACTTTTGCACTGCCCAGTAAGCTTTGTGCTCTAGATCTACTGGAAGATGACACTAATTTCCAAATACCAACCTGAATGGTAAAGGTCCAATGGGATTCTAGTAGGCTATCCTATAAGGCCACAGTGTATCATCCAATTTCAATGCCCAATATTTTCTTCTGTTGTTCACCACCTTTTCCAATATTCTCTTTATCTCCCAGTTGGAAACTTCAACCTGTCCATTTGTTTGGGGGTGGTATGCTGTTGAGACTTTATGTTGTACACCATACTTTGCTAAGAGGGTGTTGAATATTCTGTTGCAAAAATGACTTCCCATATCATTAATGATAGTTCTAAGAGTACCAAAACGATTGAAGATATTTTTCTTAACAAAGCGCAACACACTCCTGCTATCATTATGTGGTAAAGCCACAATCTCTACCCACTTGGACACATAGTCTACACCAACCATAATAAACTCATTCCCGCAAAAGCATGTAAATGGTCCCATAAAATCCAATTCCCATACATCAAACATGTCTACCTCTAGCACATTATTAAGAGGCATCTTGTGAGACTCCAAAATTTTTAAATAATAATACCTTCCATTATTTTAACTTTAGTATGTGGAAATTAAAGTTCCATAGCTTGCACCTTAACTGATTGTTAAATTTTGAGGATTTAATTGTTGATTTAGAGAGTTATGAGAAAATTAATTATGTTAATTAATAAAAAATTTGGGTCTTAGTTGGGTTTATAAAAAAATAATGTCCTATTTATAAATTAAAGGAACTATTAAAAAAAGAAAAGAAAATGCTTTAAAAGTCTTGACCTTTGTCGACAAAAGGATAAGAATCAAGGGAAAATAGGAAAAAAATGGAAGCAGAGAAGAGAGGGAAAGAAAGACGAGAACAAAACGGGAGAAGAAGGAAGAAAAGAAAAGGAAGAAAAGGGAAGAAGAAGAAGGAAGAAGAGAAGAGGGCAGCCAGAGAAACTAGAGCGGGAGGAAGAAAAGAAAAGGAAGAAAAGGAAACTGTGGAAATTTTCAAATACTTTGAGTTTTCTGTTCTGAAATTTGGTTTAAATTCTTGGATAAAAAGAAGAAAAATAAAATGATTAACTTTCTTTTGGGTTTTGTTATTTTTACCCAAGGAAATTCAAAATTTCTGTATATTTGTTTTCTTTTTATAGCTGTTTTTGGGCATTTTTATGTTTATGACTCACTTGGGCTGATGGGTTGTGGTTTGTTTGTGAGCTTCAACCTTTGAACTTCTGCAGTTTGTGTTTACTAGGGTAGAGTTTAGGATGTGGTTCAGAAGAAATTGTGGTGATGATTGTATGAAAAAGGGTTCTTGAGACATTTAATTGTTAATATAAGTATTGCAAGTCTAATTTATGATGCAGTAGCAATAAGTTTCTTAACTTATTAGTGAATTCAGCTGGCCATTTCTGTGTTCTAGTTTGATTGGTGCTAATATCACTTAGCAATTACAGCGATTATGCTGCAGTATTCTTGATGGCATTAAGCATTCCGTGATTTCATGCATGAATAATGGAAGTTTTGTATAGGATGAAGACTGATGGTGGTTACTTACAATTTTAAGGCAATCGGCAGAGATAATCGTTTGAAATTTTGTGACTGATGGATATAGAATGTGATGCTACTTAAGTTGGTTCTTATAATTCCACGATGATTCCGATACACCTTATTGGTGCCCCAACCTTTTCGGTGTAACGTTTAAATGAAGTGTGAGTTGAAATTTAAGGTTGTATTCATAGTAGAGCTGCATATATATATGATTTCAAACTGATTTTCGACTCTATTTTATGCATAATTTGGAACTGAGTAAAACATAAGAGTTTTAGTATTATAAAGCATGTTTTATATGGTTTTGATTTCACACTGTTTGGAATTTTGGTTGCCAAGTTATGGGCAATTGAAGCAACCCTGTCAAGACTGAATTCTGTTACGAGATTTCAGCCAATACAACAAGTTTGAACAATTTTGACACCACTTTGTAAACTGAATCTTGGGTTTTCTAAAACATAAAAGTTCTAGCCTTTTGATCTAAATTTTATCCAGTTTTGGTTTTACATTATGTGGGTCTTTGGTTACAAAGTTATGTCCTTTAAAAGTCGGTTTGGCAGAACTGAAAACTGTTACAGTTTTCAGTCCTAGACGAAGTTTGAACAATTTTTACAGTTGTCTGTGGAATGAATTTGGGAATTCATAAAACATAAAAGTTTTAATATTAAGAATCTAGTTTCATATGCTTTTGATTTCATATTAATTGGAGTTTTGGTTACAAAGTTATGACCTTTTGAAATCACTACGGCCAAACTGAATCCAGAATTTCATAAAACATAAAAGTTTTAGAGTTTGAATTAGAGATTTACACAGTGTTGGGTTAATATTATTTGGGCCATTGGTTGAGAAGTTATAGTCATTTGAAACAGACATGGCAGATCTGAATTTCTGTTACCTGATTCTAAATCATTATAGCAACTTT
The DNA here is from genome assembly GCA_016586305.1 of Ophiorrhiza pumila. Lineage (NCBI taxonomy): Eukaryota > Viridiplantae > Streptophyta > Magnoliopsida > Gentianales > Rubiaceae > Ophiorrhiza > Ophiorrhiza pumila. The sequence goes on along the minus strand of BLIW01000007.1, from coordinate 20,701,212 downwards.
GAACAGTATTTCCAATATGTTGCATACTGAATTCTGAAAATATTGTAACATGTAAATTCGGTTATTATGAGACACTTTTAGTTTCACCATATTTGGGTATTTGGATATTAGGCTATAACACTTTGATTAAGACATGTCGGTAATGAAATTTATGACATAAATCTTAGGTTCTCTTTTAGAATGGCTTTGAACAAACCTGGTTTCAAATGGCTTTCACCTCACATCGTTCGGATGTTTTCATATCAAAATTTAGCGGAATGATAGTTGAATATGATAGAACTGAATCTTTGCTTTGGGATCTTAAAGCCCTTGTATATGTTGGTCATCTTTCCAACGCTTTCAATGTAGAATTTGGAAGCTCAGAAAATATAAGAATTTTCTTAATTTGAGTATGGTTTTATTTAGTGATGTATTCATATCGATTGGATATGGCGTTGTCAGATTACATTGTTTCGAATCAAACAAGGAATCATGAATTCCGCTACAGAAGTTCAAATTGCACTTTAGAACTATCTATTGAAAGCCTTTCATATTGAGATAGTTTTGTTTTTGTGCCAATTGATAATTGAAGGGCATTGTTTGAATAATGGACACTCTATTGTAATGTGCTGTGTTAAGTTTCAGTGATGATGAATATGAATGTACGTTGTTGTTGTGTGTGAAATTTTCTATGTCTTGCTCCATTCAACACATCAACACACTCACAAGACACTAGCACTCCAAATCTCATCAACAATCCCAAATGTTACCTTTGTTATGTATGCAAAATTTTTGCGAGTTTCACAATGTTCAAATGATGCATAGACTTTGCTGGGTAAAGTGCGGTGTTAAAGTAAGATAGAAACGCCATCACCCTTCTGACATAGGAGAGAGACTGTGATCCTTTACTTGTATGTGCCTTCTATTCGTAAACACTTGTTCTCGCATTTTGGATATATAGTCTATTGAAGACACACACGAACACGAATTGTTTGAAAATGATGCAAATGTGAAGAAAAAGCCAGTGGGCAGCCAAGCACCAAAGTGCGGCAGGAATAAAGGGAAAAATTAGCCACAAAACCCTGGCAGCCAAGCACCAATGTGCGGCAAGAATTGCAAAGAAAAAATTATTCAGCACCAATGTGCGATGTTAAGCTCAATTAAGTTTTGTAATGTTTAAGTGATCGTGTGTGTGAACAAAAGGATTGTAGTGCAAGAATTATGTTCTAAGTGTCTACTTGAGAACTCTGCATAGACAATGCGAGGGAAACCAAGAAACTCTCAGCACACACTGCACATTGGCGGTTTGGTCTTTATTCACTGCACCTTGCTTGACAAAGTGTATAAGTCAGATGAGTTGTGAACTTGCCTGAATACAGGTTTCCTTGAATATTTTTTTTTTTTGCGGGACAATTGATGATATGGTGAGTGTGAAATGGGTATTGTGCAGTGATGGATGATGGGAAGTGTTGTAAATTGCTTTGCTCGGGACTAGAAAAGGTTTAAGTGTGGGAGGTTGATAAGTTGTGTGTGCGCCAACTTATTTGGTCTTATTTGTTCTTTCTTACTTGAACTTTGCATGCATTCACAATGAAAAGAACATGTGTCAAACATCTTTTGTGAGAAAATGTGTTAAAGCTTGCAAACGAGAGAATAAGTGGAGTGTTGAGAAAATGTGTCATGAATTGATGTAATTGCGTGAAGGAGGATGTAACTAGATCACACTTAGTGCGGTACAAGTCACATACACTAGCACACCATCACTTCACACAACACAAAAGAACACACACAACACAACACACACACACACAGGTCGGCCGTCACTCCTGACGGCCGACCAAACACACACACACATGGGTCGGCCGTCACTCCTGACGGCCGACCAAACACACAGTCACACACATGCACAAGTTGATGTTGGTGGGGTTTGGGTTGGTTGATGTATTGAATGCAGTGTGATGAATGAACGCATGATGAAAATGGTTTTTTGCGATGAAGTGTTAACGAGACATGAAATGAGTTGTGCATGCGATGAATTGTTATATCAAACACCTATACTTTCACTTCACATTCATGCATACGCACACAACACAAGCATCACAAACACACCCAACACAAACACACACAAGGCAAACACACACTCACTCACTCACTCAAATGCTCTCACTCTCAGTGCACTAATGCGTAACACAAATACTCACTCACAACTCACTTCACTAATTTGCATGCTTACAACTAAATCACCTCACTCATGCACTAGCTTACTACTACACTCTCACATGCACATTCCCATCAGCTCATCACCACTGCCCTTGCACACTCAACTGCATCCATATGACAAATGCCCTCAAGACACACACACATGTGCACACACAAAGGCATGACACTCACTAAACACACAAGGCATAAGCATAGAATTGCATATGTTCACTAGGTGTTTGTGATTGTGCATTTTCTAAGTTGTAACGATTGAGTCATAGAGGTGACCACGTGAGCTCATTTTATTCCTTGATTGGTACAGGACACGTGAAGGAATCAGGCATGGAGGAGGATGCAATTCAACCAACATGATCAAGAGTGACAAGGGAGAGGCGGAGCACACAAGAGACAAGACACACAATAGATTAGGGTTCATAGTTCTTAGTCTAGATTAGGACTTTCTCTCTCCTTACTTTCTCTTTCTCACATTTCACTGTCTTGAGGATCCATTTTGTATAGATCTAGACTTAGTTGAGACAATTGAATTGCTTTTATCTGTGTTCATTGTTGTTACTTGTTCTTTACATGTCTAGATTCGATGGGCTTGTATGATTTTGTTCAAATCCATGTCCAATCTGCGGTACCCACTGAGATTGGTGTGGATCTACCAAAGACAATTGAACTTTATATGAATTGAATCGGTAACATCTTTGTGTGAGTCTCATGATCTGTTTGCCTTGTGATCTTGCCTGTGCGGTACCCACTGACAAGTGATATCAATTTCATGAAAAAGACTTGAGATTATTCTGGTAGGATAATTTGAACGCTTGCATTAGTTAGCTGCCCTACCAAGGGAGATAATTGAGAATTGAATTAGGATTGTCCTCTAGAGTAGGGATCTGGGTTTATCATTTGTGCCAAGAACTTGCCCTACCAAGGGAAGTTTGAGGAGTTTTGTGAATTAGAACAGTGAGAACTACCAAGTTGATTGGTTCTAAGCCACTAGCAGGTCAATCCCCTCATACATGCTTTTACACACGTCGATGATACTAGGGATAGATCGGTACATGTTGAAATCCCTCAAGGCAGTGCAAGCATACTAGTCTTTGCATTTAGTCTTGTGCATTTTCTTGCATCATGATTTCCTTCTTGTATTTTATAGACCATTAGGACTAGTGATCTCTGCACAACCAACCCTTCCCTATTGGATACGATCCCACTTACCACTTCTACATTCTTTAGTGATTTTGGGTAAAATTGCAGGGTAGCGACAACACCTGTCACTAGGCACATTTGTCAACCCAAAAGGCATGACAAGCCACTCATATAAACCAAATTTTGTTTTAAAAGCGGTTTTCCACTCATCTCCCTCTTTCATGCGAATTTGGAAATAACCACTTTTCAAATCAACTTTAGAGAAAATACATGCACCACGCAATTCATCCAACATATCATCAAGTCGAGGAATAGGATGACGATACTTTACCGTTATTTTATTGACGGCTCGGCAGTCCATACACATCCTCCAACTTGCGTCCCTCTTGGGTACCAAAATGACGGGCACCGCACATGGACTAAGGCTCTCCCTCACAGCCCCCTTTTGCAACAAGTCCTCCACTTGAGTTTGAATCTCCTTGGACTCCTCCGGATTAGCTCGATAGGCTGGACGGTTTGGTATAGAAGCACCAGGAATGAAATCGATTTGGTGTTCTATCCCTGGCAATGGTGGAAATCCTGTAGGCAACTCTTCAGGAAAAACATCCTCGTACTCCTGCAATAAAAACACCACATCTCAAGGCAAAAGATCAAGCATCTTAGCATCAAGCAAAAACACATCTTTGTACAATAAAAGAAATACACTCTCTCCCTCACTCAATGTTTCTTTTATCTCTCTTTTTGTTGTAAAAACACTCAATTTCTGTTTTCCATTCTCTGATTTTTCTTTCTCACTTTTGATGATTTCCTCTCGACTTTTACTCTCACTTGAATCGCCTTTTTCTTTCTTTTCAAAATCTTTTACAATTCTAATTTGATCTTCATGTGCCTCCCAAGGCTTCAATGGCACCAATGTATGCCTTCGGTTATTCATCTCCAATGAGTATTTATTAGTATACCCATCATACACCACCTTCCGATCAAACTGCCAAGGACGCCCCAAAAGAATATAGGCAGCTTGCATAGGCTCCACATCACACATCACCTCATCCTTATACCGACCTATCACAAACTCAACTTTCACTTGTTTGGTCACCCTGGCCTCCCCACTAGTACTCAACCACTGCAATCTATAGGGTTTTGGATGATTAAGCGTTTTCAACCCTAACTTCTCCACGAACAATGTACTAGCTATGTTAGTACAACTCCCACTATCTATGATCAAGCTACACACCTTTCCTTGCACATGACACCTAGTGTGAAAAATATTGTCCCTTTGCACTAACTCTCCTTCTATCTTAGATTGGACATTTAGAACTCTTAAGTTGACAAGTGCCTCTTCCCCCATTGGTAGCTCTTCCTCTACATCACTCTCCTCATCACATGGCATATCACCCTCATCATCGGAATGCACACTCTCACACTCCCCATTAGGCAACACGAACACTCTCCTTTTATTTGGACATTGGGACATTATGTGTCCTATTCCTTGGCACTTATAACACCTTATGTCTTTACTCCTCACATTTGTTTTCATCTCAACCTTATCCTTCCCGGCTCCTCATTTTGGTTCTACCTTAGGCTTGGAATCAACATTGGCATTCCCAAATTTGGTGTTAGTCATTGGCTTATTATCCTTCCAAGAACTCTTCCAAGTACTCTTCCCCCTAGACTTAACAAGTCTTTCAACTTTCAAAGCCTTGTGCAACAACTCCTCCATATCAGCATATTCTTGCAAGTCTAACACATCGGCTATCTCCCTATTCAAGCCCGCCAAAAATCTACCCATTGTAAACTCAGGATCCTCATCTATGTTGGCCCGAATCAAGGATACCTCCATCTCCTGAAAATACTCCTCCACACTCATATTACCCTGGTTTAAGGTTTGCAATTTCCTCACTACATCCCTCTGGTAATGAGTAGGAACGTACCTCTTTCTCCTTATCCTCTTAACCTCCACCCAAGTCCTAACTGGTCTCATTCCATACCTCCTCCTATTGTGTACTAACTGGTCCCACCAAATTGAGGCATAATTGGTAAACTCCACTACGGCTAACTTCACCTTTTTCTCCTCCGAATAGTCATGACAGTCAAAAACATGATCTACCCTCCTTTCTCACTCTAAGTAAACCTCAGGATCATTCTTCCCTTGAAATTCTGGAATTTTCATTTTAATAGACCCCATGTGATTATCCTTCCTCCTATCATCCGATCATTCCTGTAATTCCTATTATTCCTACCTCGACCCCATGTCCTTTCCTCTTCCTCCTCCAACACCTCCTCATATTCTTCCCCCTCAAACAATGGATTCCTACCCGCTCTCTCCCCAGTTGTTGGTTCATTAGACTCTAGAAAATCAAGCCTAACATTGATTTTATCAAACTGTGCTTGAATAGCTTTAAAAACAGTTTCAAGATTGATTGTTGGTTCACTAGTACCTTTAGGATTACTAGTACCTTCCCCACTCATAATGAATTTAGGAAGATAAGTTGTCATTTCCACTCCCTAAGTGTTTACACTCACACTCAAGTATCTCTCAAAATATTGAAACACTCACACTCGTGTATCACTCAAAATATTGAAACTCTCTTAACCTTCTTTACTAGTCTTTGAGTTGAACAACCACTCACACATCAACCAAGAATCCAATTGACAAGAATGTTTAAAGAAAAGTAGAAAACTCTAAGGAACAAGAACGAATACAAGAACTCTGGAACAATGGAATGAAATTCAGGCAACACGAACAAGAATGTTACCCAATACTAATAATAAAGACTCACAAACTTTAAGAAAAGACAATAAGACAATGGTTCACAATGATATGACACAAAGTTTTCTTTGAATCACAACAATTTCAGCAAAGACAATATTCACTCGTCCTGCAAGTTCAGCACACTGAAATATGATTGAAATACAAGTAATTTCCAAACCCAACAAAAACTAAGCAATAACCCAATTTGACTTAGTGCAGCAATTTCTATAGATATATTGAAAGGAAATTTTCTGCACCCTTTTATAACCCAACAAATGCAATAACTTCAATCAAGGAAACAATAAGAGATATTATCTTGAGAACTCATGAACTGAAACTTAAGAATCAAAACTCAAATTGGCCCCTTTTTTTTCACTATTTTTTTTCACGTCTTTTCTGCACTTTTTTTTTTCTGCAGTTTTTTTTTTAATTTTCTTCTTGGCCACAATCTGCAAACAATGAGATCACCAATACCAAACAAGAACAACAATATAGAAAATTCAAACACAAACAATCAAAGATGCAATTCTTTGATGAAATTTTTTTCCCAATTTAAGCTCTGATACCAATCTGATACGATCCTAGACCCGTAAGACTCTAAGAACGCAAACCCAAGATCAATTGAGAAATTTAATGAACGAATTGAATATGAACAAATAGTAACAAAAAGGAAGCAGCCCCAAATTCAATAATGAATTGAAACGTACCTATCAATTAAGTAATGAACACCCTAAGAAAACCTGCTTCTTAGAACCTTCACTATCCAAGAATCCAATCAATCAAACACTTGATGGAATGGAATTGTTGTTCTTCACAAAGAACCAAAGAAAGTTTTGAAAAAAACTCACGATATTCAAATGTCCAAAGTCTGCAGTTAACGTACATTATTTGGCCTTTTATAGGCTCCCAAAAACCCTAATAAAAGTCAACAGAAAAATTCAAAATTTACGTTCAGCGACACTTTCGAACGAGGGTTTTGAATGGCTGAAAGTCTTCTGAGGCGCCCGAAACTCTCCAGAGAAATTCAATTTTTTCTTCAACAGTTTTGGACGGCAGTTTCGGACGGCCGAAACTTTTGCTGAGGCGTCCGAAACTCTCCAGAGAAATTCATTCATTTCCTTCAATAGTTTCGGACGGCCGAAAGTCTTTGAGAAGCGTCCGAAACTCTCCAGAACTTCTCTTCTTCATTCCAATGCCTCATTTCGATCCACCACAACATCGAATTACATTCTAGTCACTTCCAAACAAGAAATGATGGTTGCGTCCTCCTCACGAACTTCACGAACAAGTTCTTGCTCAAATATGTTCTTGATCAACGTGTGTAGTGCGCTCCTCATACGTTTAGTCCTCGAACGAGTCATAGGTCCACCAACTCCTTGCAATGGATCATCCACAAAGGTTCTTGGATGAGCTTCCTCATCAGAGAAGGTGGAGAGAAAAAAAAATCTAGTGAATTCTAGTGATTACATGCAGCCTTGCAATACTCTCTTTCAATTTTTTACTTTAAAAAAATACGTATTCTTATTTTAATTTGTAGAAGAAATATATATATATATATACACTTACTAAATCATTTATATTTTTAATATAATTTATTATCTTTTCTAAATTGTTAACTATTTTTAGATTGATCCATTTTATTTTTTTGTTATTATATTTTATATATTTATTTTTCTTCATTAGATTACTTTAATATGTATAAAAACTTTAAAATATTGAATGAACACTTAAAATCGTCAATAATACAAATAAGATAAATATAAAGAGACAACATACTAAATTGAGTAAAAAAAATTCATAAAGTATAATAAACAAGATATAAATTAATTTATATAAAAAAATGAAATTAAAGGAAAAGAAGAAAATTGAAAAAATAAAGAAGTACATATATTTGGTAAAAAATTAAGCAAATCTTTTATGGCTCAAACTAACAATATTTAAGTATTAACACAAAACCATTGAGTAGATAAATTGAGATTAATATTTAAATATAAGATAAAAAATTAAATTTAGTTTATTTCTCATTGATGAGAAAAATAAAATTAATGCCTTAGATACATAATAAAAGCAATATTTCTTGAAAGTGTTGCATATTTATAGAATAATTGCAACACTTGTAAAATGAAAATGCAACACTTGTAAACAAATGTTGCATTATATGTATATATGCAACACTTATTTTAAAGTGTTGCAACTTTTTTAAAAACTTGTATCAATTGTAATATTTTAAAAGTGTTGCCATGAAAGTGTTGCTACAGCTTCATTTTGTAGTAGTGTGTTGTCAAACCTGTAATGATCATACCAAAGCATACAAGTCCTTGTCATAAGTTGCATACTTCATGGCTGTCCCATTAAGCTTTTCTCTAAATTAAGCCACCGGCCTTGGTTCCTGCATCAAAACAGCACTAGTACCTATCCTAGAGGCATCACATTGTGTCTCAAAAGCTTTATAAAATTAGGCAAATCAAGAAGAGGGGCGTAAGTCAACATTTCTTTTAATTTGTTAAAATCGTTTTCATGTTCTTCTTTCCATTCAAAAGTGACATTCTTTTTAACAAGTTCATTTAAAGGTGCAGCTATAGAACTAAAGTCCTTCACAAACCTCCTATAAAAAACTTGCTTAACCATGAAAACTCTTAACATCACTAGCACATGTAGGTCTCGATCATTCTATGATTGCCTTGACTTTAGACTTATCAAATGAAATTCCTTGAGAACTAACAACATACCTCAAAAAGATTATGGATTCCATGCAAAAAGAACACTTTTTAAGGTTTGCATAAAGTTTGTTCTCACGTAAAATAGCAAATACGTGTGTGAGGTGCTCAACATGTTCATCAAGTGATTTGCTATAAGTAAGGATGTCATCAAAATAAACTACAACAAACTTTCCAATGAAAGAGCAAAAAACATGATTCATTAGCCTCATAAAAGTACTAGGTGCATTAATTAGACCAAAAGGCATGACTAACCATTCATACAATCCATACTTTGTTTTAAAGGTTGTTTTCCATTCATCACCTTCTTTCATTCTAATTTAATAGTAGCCACTTTTTAAATCAATCTTGGTAAAAATACATGAACCATGCAATTCATCAAGCATATTATCTAATTTAGGAATTGGATGCCTATACTTAATGGTGATTTTATTGATGGCACGACAATCAACATACATTCTCTAAGATTCATCCTTTTTAGGGACCAAGATCATAGGAACATAACAAGGACTAAGAAATTATCATACAATACCTTTGTCAAGGATTTCATCAACTTGACGTTAAATCTCTTTAGTTTCTCCGAATTCGCTCTATAAGCTGGTCTATTGGGAATTTGATCTCCTGACACGAAATCTATTTGATGCTCAATGCCTTGAATAGGTGGTAAACCTATTAGTAAGTCCTCATGAAACACGTCACCGTATTCCTGCAAAAGAGTCAAAACAACAGTAGGCAAAGAAGCAAGGTGATCACTATCAACAATAAAAGCATCCTTGCGGATCATTATGTACAATGGTTGCTTCTCTAGTATTGCCCTCTTTATCTCATTTGTAGAAGCAAAACAGCAAAAATTCAAAAGCCTATAAAAGGCAAAAATTTTAATCGGAAGAAAATTCGACCAAAATTCAACATTAAATTCATGAATAAATCCCCACGTCACAATGTGGAGACCCCGACGTCGCGACGTGCGAGAATGACGGGCTGTTTATTTTGAATTTTGTTAGCCGTTATTTTCTTAGGGTTAAAAGCCTATAAAAGGCAACTTTATGTACGTTTTTCAGGAGACAATTTTTGAATAGTAAGTTATAAAACTTTCTTTTGTTCTTTGTGAAGAACAGCAATTCTTTTTCAATCAAGTGTTTAATTGATTGGATTCTTGATAATGAGGGTTCTAAGAAACAAGTATTCTTGAGGTGTTCGTTACTGATTTTGATAGGTAAGTTTCTAATTCTTGTTGAATTTGTTACGTTTTATTCATTCTAATCCTCAAATTGATCTTGGATTTACGATCTTAGAATCCATGGGGTGCTAAGTTCATATCAGATTGGTATCAGAGCCAATTTGAGGTTTAATTCCATCAAAGATTTTCATCTTTGATTGTTTGGTTTTCTTTTATGTTTACTCTATGTTGTTGTTATTGTTTGTTTGTATTTTTTATCACATTGTTTGCAGATTGTGACCAAGAAAAAAAAAGGAAGCTGCGATATTCAAAAAAAAAGTGCAGCAATTGTTTAAAGAAAAGGGTGCTAGATTGAGTTTTGTTTGAGAGTTCCAATTCTTGAAGACAAATTTTCAAGGTAACATCTCTCATTGTTTCCTTGATTGAATTTATTGCATTTGTTGAATTACAAAATTGTGCAGAAAATTTCTTTGCAATATATGTTTAGAAATTGCTGCACTAAGTCAATCTAGATTATTACATAGCTTTTGTTGGGTTTAGAAATTAATTGTGTCTTGCAATCTTATTTCCTTGTACTGAACTTGTTGTACATGTGAATTTTGTCATTGCTGAAATTTGTTGTTTGGACTAAATATCAAAGTCTTGCTGCCTCGACATTGTGAACCATTGTTTCGTACTTTTTCTTAAATCCTTGTGAGTTTTTATTGTTAGTAGTGGTAACATTCTTGTTCTTGTTGCCAAAATTCATTGTGAGTCCTTGAAGTCATTCTTATTCCTTAAGAGTCTTCTATTTTCTTTAATCATTCCTAATCACTTGGAGTCTTGGTTGGTGTGTGAGTAGTTGTTCAACTCAAAGAACTTGTAAAGAAAGTTAAGAGAGCTTCAATATATTAAGTGATATACGAGTGTTAGTGTAAACACTTAGGGAGTGGAAAGGACAATTAATTCTTCTCAAAAGTCAATATGAGTGGGGAAGGTACAAGTAGTCCTTCATTTAATATTGAAACTGTTTTCAAAGCCATTCAAGCACAATTTGACAAAATTAATCTTAGGCTTAACTTTTTAGAGTCTAGTGAACCACCAACTAGGGATAGAGCTGTAAGGAATCCTTTGTTTGATAGGGGAAATCATGAGGAAGTGTCGGATGAGGAAGAAGAAGGGACTTGGGGTAGAGGTAGGAATGATAGGAGAAATGATAGTCAATTGGGTTCAATTAAGATGAAAATGCCTGAGTTTCAAGGGAAGAATAATCTTAAGGTTTACCTAGAATGGGAAAGGAGGCTAAATCATGTTTTTCACTGTCATAATTATTCTTAGTAGAAGAAGGTTAAGTTAGCGGTTGTAGAGTTTAACGATTATGCCTCAATTGGGTAGGATCAATTAGTGCATAATAGAAAGAGGTATGGGTAGAGACCAGTTAGGACTTGAGAGGAGGTTAAAAGGATAATGAGGAAGAGGTTTGTCCCTAATCATTACCAACGGGATGTCGTGAGAAAACTTCATATCTTGACCCAAGGTAGTAAGAGTGTAGAAGAGTATTTTCAGGAGATAGAGATAGCATTAATTCGGGCTAATATAGAAGAGGATCCTAAACTTACAATGGGTAGATTTTTAGCGGGTTTGAATAGGGAGATAGTTGATGTAGTAGAGATGCAACAAAATGTTGACATGGAGGAATTATTGCACAAGGCCTTGAAAGTTGAGAGAATTGTTAAGGCTGGAAGGAAGAATACTTGGAAGAGTCCTTGGAAAGATAATAAACCAATGTCAAACACAAAATTTGAGAATGATAAAGTTGACTCCAAACATAAGGTATAACAGAAATAGGGAACTGGGAAGGAGAAAGATGAGGAGAAAATAGTCGGGAGAAGTAGAGGCATTAGGTGCTTTAAATGCCAAGGGGTAGGACACATACAATCCCAATGTCCAAGCAAAAGAACAATGTCCTTGTTACCTAATGGGGAATATGAGAGTTAGCATGCTGATGATAAGGGAGATGTGCAACTAGCTGAGGAGAGTGATGGAGAAGAAGAGCTACCAATGGGGGGAGAGGCACTTGTCAATTTACGGGTTTTAAATACACAATTTTAGTTAGAGAGAGAGTTGGTACAAAGGGATAACATCTTTCATACTTGGTGTCATATACAAGAAAAGTTGTGTAGCTTAATCATTGATAGTGGGAGTTGTACTAACATAGAAAATACATTGTTGGTATAGAAGTTGGGGTTGAAAACACTTAAACATCCTAAACCCTATAAGCTACAGTGTTTGAGTACTAGTGGGGAGGCCAAGGGGAATAAGCAAGTCAAAATTGAGTTTGGGATAGGTCGGTATAAGGATGAGGTGTTGTGTGATGTGGTGCCTATGCAAGTTGCCCATATTATTTTGGGGCGTCTGTGGCAGTTTGATTGAAGGGTAGTGTATGATGAGTACACCAATAAGTACACATTGGAGATGAACAATCGCAAGCATACATTGGTGCCTTTGAAGCCATGGTAGGTACATGAAGATCATATTCGTATTGTAAAGATTTTGAAAAGAAAGAAAAAGGCGAATCTAGTGAGAATAAAAAATGAGAAGAATAATCAAGGATAAGGAAGAAAAATCATAAAATGGTAAAAAGAAAATGAGTGTTTTTGCAGCAAAAAGAGAGGTGAAAGAAAAATTGAGTGAGTGAGAAAGTGTATTTATTTTATTATATAAAGATGTATTTTTGCTTGATACTAAAATGCTTTATCTTTTGCCTCGAGAAGTGGTGATTTTATTGCAGGAGTTCGAAGAGCACCAAATTGACTTCATTCTCGGTGCCTCTATACCAAACCAATCAGCATACGGAGCAAATCCAAAGGAGTCTAAGGACATTCAAGTGCAAGTTGAGGAGTTGCTGCAAAAAGGGGTTGTGAGGGAGAGCCTTAGTCCGTGTGCGGTACCCGTCATTTTGGTGCCCAAGAAGGATGCTAGTTGGAGGATGTGTATGGATTGTCGGGCAGTCAACAAGATTACTGTAAAGTATCCTCATCCAATTCCTCGAATTGATGATATGTTAGATGAGTTGCATGGTGCATGTATATTTTCTAAGGTTGATTTGAAAATTGTTTATTTTCAAATTTGCATGAAAGAGGGAGATGAGTGGAAAACTGCTTTCAAAACAAAATTTGGTTTATATGAGTGGCTTGTCATGCCGTTTGGGTTGACAAATGCACCTAGCGCACTTATGAGATTAATGAACCATGTTTTGAGACCATTCATAGGCAAATTTGTTGTTGTTTATTTCGATGACATGCTTATTTATAGCAAGTCATTTGATGAACACATGTTGCATTTAAGAAAAGCTTTTGTCCTGTTAAGAGATTATCAATTATATGCTAATTTGAAGAAATGTTCTTTTTGTATGGATTCTATTGTATTTCTTGGTTCTGTTGTTAGTGCTAACGGCATTAAGGTAGATGAAGAAAAAATTAGGGCAATTAAGAAGTGGCCTACACCGATGAATGCCTATGAGGTCGAAATTTTGATGGATTGGCGGTGTTTTATCGAAGGTTTGTCAAAAAATTTAGTACTATTGCTGCACCATTAAATGAACTTGTTAAAAAGCATGCTGTATTTAAATGGGAAAATGTGCATGAAAAAGTTTTTAACACGTTAAAGGACAAACTCACACAAGAACCTATTCTGATGTTGCCTGATTTTAATAAGGTTTTTGAAGTTCAATGTGATGCCTCTGGGCTTGGGATTGGAGCTGTTTTGATGCAGGACTCAAAGCCAATAGCGTATTTTAACGAGAAGATGCATGAGGCTGCCCTGAATTACCCAACATATGAAAAGAGCTATATGCTCTAGTGAGGGCATTACAAATCTGGCAGCATTATTTGTGGGCCAAGGAGTTTGTTATCCACTCCGATCATGATCCTTGCAAGCAGTTAAAGACTCAAGGGAAGCTTCATCGAAGACATGCAAGGTGGATGGAATTTATCGAGTCTTTTCCATACGTCATCAAGCATAAGACTGGTAAGGAAAATGTAATGGCAAATGCTTTATCACGCAGGTATGGACTTCAAACATTTTTGCAATCGAAATTATTGGGTTTTGATTTGCTTAAGGTGTTATATGCTGATGATTGTGAATTTGGTGAAATATTTGCTGAATGTACACAAATTGCATTTGGTGATTATTTTCAGCATGTTGGGTTCCTTTTTAAGAAAGGAAAATTGTGTGTGCATAAAAGTTCATATCGTGAATTACTTGTTAGGAAGGCACATTCTAGGGGTCTTATGGGGAACTTTGGAATCATGAAAACATTGTACATATTTCATGAACATTTTTATTGGCCTAAGATGTGAAATGATGTTCAACATTTTTGTGCACGGTGTATTTCATGTTGTCAAGCAAAATCTAAGGTCATGCCTCATGGATTTTATACCCCATTACCCGTCCATAGTCACCCATTGGTCGATATATCTATGAACTTTGTATGAGGTTTGCCTAGGACACAGTCGGGTCATGATAGCATCTTTGTGGTAGTCGATCGTTTTAGCAAAATGGCACATTTCATAGCATGCAATAAAACTAATGATGCATGTCATATTGCTGAGTTATTCTTTCATGAGATAGTTAGATTGCATGGCATTCCTAAAACCATAGTTAGTGATCGAGATGTCAAGTTTTTGAGTCATATTTGGTGCACATTGTGGTCTAGGTTAGGCACGAAGCGTTTGTTTTCCACAGCCACACATCCATAAACGGATGGGCAAACTGAAGTTGTTAATCAAACTTTAACAACTTTGCTTCGAGCTTTGATTCAAAAAATTTTGAAAAATTGGGTAAAATGTTTGCCACATGTTGAGTTTGCATATAATAGGGTCATGCATTCCACTACATCTTATTCTCCATTTGAAATGGTTTACAGTTTTAATCCACTAACACCTTTAGATGTTTTGCCTATTTCTACTAGTCACATTTTCGATTTAGATGGCAAACAGAAGGTTGACCACATCAAGGAAATGCATGCCAAATTTCGAGCAAACATTAAGCACAAAAATGATCAATTAACCAAACAAGTTAGTCGAGGAAGAATCAAGGTTTTTTTTTTTGAACCTGGTGATAGGGTATGGGTTCACCGGTTAAGGAACGATTTCAAAATCAACGGAAATCTAAGCTCCAACAAAGGGGAGATGGTCCTTTTCATGTTTTGGCTAAAATCAATGATAATGCTTATAAAATTGAATTACATAGTGAATATGGTAATGTGTCTAGTACATTTAATGTTACTAATCTTTCTTTGTATGACCTAGGTGATTCAAGGATGAACCCTCTTCAGGAGGGGAGGAATGTTGAGGAAGCCAACCCGAGAAGCCTTGTAGATGATCCATTGCAAGAAATTGGAGGACCTTTGATTTGATAAAGGACTAAGCGAATGAATTCGGCGTAATATTCATTTATTGAAGACCTTTTTGAGCGTGAAATAGTTCGTGAAGTTCGTGACAAGGATGCAGCATTCATTTCATGTTTGGAAGTATCACAAATAGAGTACAATGTTGTGGTGGATCGAAATTGTGCATTGGGAGGAAGAAGTGTTGAACAAAATGAACAAAGAGCATAAAAAGCTCCACGTCGCGACTCCATGGAGTACCACGTTGCGACGTGGAGAATCGCAAAAGGGAGCTCAAAGAAAATTGCCAACGTTGTAACTTGCGACCACCAACACCGCGATGTTTAGAAGAGTTCGCCGATGTCGTGACGTGCGACAACATACGTCGTGATGTGCACTGACGTCACGACGTTCAGGCCCTTCCACGTCGCGTAGTGGCTTACTGGAAATTTTAATCGGAAGAAAATTCGACATTAAATTCATAAATAAATCTCCACGTCGCGACGTGGAGACCCCGACATCGCGACGTACAGGAATGACAGGCTGTTTGTTTTGAATTTTGATAGCCATTATTTCCTTAGGGTTAAAAGCCTATATAAGGCAACTTTATGCACGTTTTTTAGGAGATAATTTTTGAATAGTAAGTTATAAAACTTTCTTTTGTTCTTTGTGAAGAACAGCAATTCTTTTTCAATCAAGGGTTTGATTGATTGGATTCTTGATAACGAGGGTTCTAAGAAACAAGTATTCTTGGGGTGTTCGTTACTGATTTTGATAGGTAAGTATCTAATTCTTGTTGAATTTGGGGCTGCCTCCTTTACATTTTATTCATTCTAATTCTCAAATTGATCTTTGTTTTACGTTCTTAGAATCGATAGGGTGCTAGGTTTGTATCATCTTCCAAGAAGTATATGACCCACCTCCATTGGAACCACATCGGACAAAACCTCATCAACATATTTACCAATAGTGAATGGAACCATTACTTGCTTAGTCACTCTTGTCTCGGCTGAATTATTGAGCCATTGAATTCGATATGGCTTAGGATGTTTCAAACAAGTCAAATTCAGTTTCTTAACAAGTGGAGTACTTGCCACATTAGTGCAACTCCCACTATCAATGATCACACCACAAACTTTATCTTGAACCATACAACGTGTGTGAAATATATTATCACGCTGCATCAAATCATCTTCAACTTGTGGTTGCTAATTAAAATCCCTTCGGGTCACCAAACAAAAAACTTCATCATCATAGGCTTCAACTTCTTCACTCCCTCCACTTTCATATTTTTTTTCAAGTGCGCGGACATATCATCACACTCATCGTCACATAACACATCTCCATTGTCAAAAACATACATCAATTTGCGAGTAGGACAATCATACTGGATGTGCCCATAACCTTGGCATTTAAAGCACCAAATATCCCTCAATCTTTGTCCCTATTTTGATGCCATGTTAGAGGTAGGTTCAGCCACCTTGTTGGCTAGTTTTTGAACCTTTAGAGGTGTGTTCTAGGGCTGACTTGGTGTGAATTCTCTTGATCTTGGTGGCAGAGCAGATTGACTAGTATTGGCTTTGAAATCTCTCCTCCAAGTGGACTGTGATGGTGTAAATTGTCCGTTTCCTTTCATATGCTCTCGATCTTAATAGCTTTATGAACCAGCTCCTCAATATCAACGTAGCTTTGAAGATCGACATGGTATGCGAATTCCGAATTCATGCCTTGAATAAATCTTTCAATGGTAGAATCAGCATTCTCCTCAACATTAGCTTTAATCATAAGTATCTCCATTTCGTTCTAATATTCCTCCACAGTTCTATTCCCTTGCCCTTCTTTCGCATAAGGACTTTCATATCTCTCCAAGTCCGGATTGGTCTTTCTCCAACTTGGCGTCTACTCTTTATTACTTCATCCTACCATAAACTAGTATAATCTTTGAGATGCATAAATGCCAGCTGATAACTCTTATCTTCTGGATAGTTATTTCCCTCAAAGAGATGATCAAGGACTCATACCCAATTAAAATATGCTTAGGTATTTGCTTTACCATGGAAAGTAGGTAATATTAGCTTGAAAGAACCAATTGAAAGTTTAGAATTTTTACCAATTTAGGAAGATTCCATTACGTCCTCATCATCCTCATCATATTCTGCCTCATCAAAATCAATTCTTCTTGAGGTAGAACGTTTTGTGGCAGCTTGTATAGAAGCCGATTCCAAGTTATTAATTTGGATTTGCATCTTTTGAAGCATATTGAAGATCAGGTCATTAGTGAATTTTTTTTCTCCTTGGAGTGCTTTTTGTTCACCACCCTCCATTGTACCTGCAATGTTAGTGAAAAATAGTAAGAAAATAATATAATCTCCTCATGGGTTCTCACTTTGATGAGTAGGTACACTCCTGTCTTTATAGTAGCTTTCCGCTTTCAAAGTATACCCTAACTATACTCTCAATACCTACCATCTCTTTAATTTGTATAACGAGTGAAACTAGCAAATTCAACAACAAAACACACACAAGATAAGTCAAGGAAATTTTTAGGCAAGATACAATAGTAAGAGTATTTAAGAACGTGTGCGGTGTATAAGTTGATTTAGCTACAAATCTAGCAAAAACAGAAACTAGACACAAATACAAAGAAAACGCAACTTGAATCACTCAATTCGGAGTTAAATTGAGAAAGTTATGGCACTTTTAAGTTGGTGGTCTTGAAAGAGACAATGTGAGAACATTAGTCCTCTTTGGGCTGCAAATTTTTTTTTTTTAATTGGAGCATCCGATTTTTTTTTAAAAATTTGGACCAAACTGCCTTTTGGGCTGTAATTACTTTGTCCTCAATTTTTTAAAAATTTTCGACAGTAACCTAGGGTTTAAGGTTTTTAAGACAAGAAACTAGGGTTTAAGATTATCATGTCTTGTTGTCTTTACCTTAAAATTCAGCAACCAATTTTGATCAGTATCTCACCAACCAAAACGAATTTCACAATGCCACAAGAGAATAATTTTCAAGATTCAAGTAGAGGAACAAGAAATATGAACTCAGTATTCGAATTTAAGCAATTTGAAATTCGAGAGAATCAAGAACTTCAAGAAACTGGTCAAGAACTTATCAGATTGACACAAAATAAAACTTGACCAAACGTTAATAGATTAGAGAATCACAATAGAGACAAACGCAACAAATTTGAAGTCAAGTGGATAATAAACAAGAAAGTTCATATTTTTAGGTCTAAACCGAACCCTAGTTTTTTTACGTTTTCTTGTTTGACGCACCAGCAAGCAATCCTATATGATTCTAGCACAAGGATCACAATCAAAACTAAAAGATTGACACACGAAAAAGGACGCAACAAGAACGAAGAAAGGACAACAACAAAACAACGAAAATTTAAGCAAGAACACGAAGAAGAAATACAAGATGAAAACAAAAAGACGATATAACCTGAATTTTATGCAACAAGCTGGGCTCTGATACCAATTGACGTGGATGATCGAGGCTTAATGTCCTAGACCACACGAAGACTCACAAACTTTGGACTGTGTAGCATAAAAATCTCAAACCAAGAACCATTAGATCAATGGATAAATTAAACACAAAAGATATAAAGCGAGAAGATCAGATATTATCTAATCAAACCCCCACGCATATTATAAATGAATTTAACTTAACTCGTGTAAATCTTGAAGCTAAGCAAACCGGTTAGGCTCATTCTTGAAATCAAGAACAGGTAGGCTCACCTAAAGGTCTTAGCTAAAGGCTTACGGAATTGATGAAAAACAATTGAACTCAATTGAACCTCAAGTTTAGCAATGTGTTTGCTGCAAATTTTTTCTTAAAGTTGTATATTTCTTGATTGAAAAAAACGTTAAAAACATGCCTTAAATAGCCTACAAAAAGGAACCCTAAAATAAGTCAATTCCAATTCGAATTCGGACTTGACTGGCCAATCCAAAATTAGGAAACTTCCTAATTGGAATGGAACACTAAAAAATGAAATTAACACTCCCTAAACTACCCTTAATGAAGTTAGATAATCCCCCTTGCTTGTCCAACTTATTATTAAAACCCATAAAACCCATTACATACCATTATCATGCAAGATAACTTGGGCCATGCAGTTAATTAAGTAAAAATGAAATAATAAGCCCAATTAAAATGTTTTGGACTTAGTTATTAAAACATTAATTAATCGTAACTACTCCTTAAAATGGCGTGATCCAAATGGCAAAGCCCAAGCACGCCACTTGGTCTTCAATGTGATTGCTTCATGAATATTCTTCAAGGTGGAATTTCTTTAAGCTCCAAAGTGGAATTTTTAGAAACATCATCATGTATTGTAATTGAAGAGATATTCCATATAGCTCCATTTGTGAGAGATTTAAATTCGGTGTTGTGAATATCTTGAAAATCGTCCAAGTCTCCACAATATGTTGACAATAATGATTGCAAAACAGATTTCATCTTCTTACTTCTTGATGTTGTCATTGGACTATCAAGATTCTCCAAGGTATCAACATATGAAGTTGGTTTTGGCACCACGGAGACGGGCAGATTGTCATCGCACCTCTTGTCTCTACCCTTGCTCATAATAGTGTTGCCCATGGGATTGTTCGTAGTAACCTTGTCTTTTTGGTTTCTTTGCCAATTTCCTTCTTTGTTTTGCTAATTACCATTGTCATTATAGGGCCTATTGAAGTTGCTCAAAAACTTTACCGACTCCATTTTGAGACAACACTCATCAGTGTGATGATCTTCCTTGCATATACCGCATACCAATGCTTGCTTGGTTTCTTTCTTTACTTGCATATCTGTGATTAGTTTTATAAGTGCATCAAGCCTTGTATTGACAGATGAAACTTTATCCAATTGGAGCATCCCGATTGGTTTCTTTGATGATTGACACCTTGTGTCTGACCAAATATATCCAACCGCGCGACTATCTTATCAAACAGTGATTGAATTTCAGGCACCATTTTCTCCTTCATTGCTGCTCCAGCGCTTGCTTGCACCATTACAATTGATTCGACATCTAGCCCTTGTAGAAAAATGTTCATGGCCCACAAATCTCCAGAATCATGGTTGGGACAAGCACAGATAAAATCATTGAATGATTCCCACACTTCCTTGAAAGTCTCCCTATCATGTTGCCTAAGATTCATAATCTCATCCTCATACGCTCTAGTTTAGAATGTGAGAAGTATTTGACTAGAAATTTCTTTTGGATGTCATCAAACGATTCTATAACCACTCCACGAATAGAGTTATACCATTGATTTGCCCATCCTCTAAAGGAGAAGTGAAATAAAACATGCCTCATCGCATCTTGGGGAACTCGAGGTAGCTTGAATGTGTTGCATAATTCAAGTTATGATTCCAAGTGATCATGGGGGTCTTCATGTTCCTTCCGTTGAAATATAGCTCCTTGACTAATCATAGCTACAAATTGAGATAGTATTTGGAAGATCTTAACTTCAATCTCAAAGTGATTGTTGACATTTTGCATTGGTGGCTTGTAGTAATCACCTAAACGAGGTAAAGGTCGCTCTTCTTGCCTCTCCGTCATTCTTGCACTTAACCTTCTTTCATCCAACAAGGTTCTCTCCAATTCTTGATTAAATTTGTACTTAGTTACTCCTCTTGATATTGTATTCCTTTGCATACATAAATAAATACAAGATGCAGAGAACACCTACAAAAACAAACAAAAACAAGTAACTAAACCTACAAAACAGATTTACCATCAATACAAAAACACAAACAATTGACTCTAAATAAAACTACTGCTTTTAAGCAACTTTTCAACATCAATGGCCCTCCTCAGCAAATATGCCAAAACTTGTCTGAACCAAACCACAACGTGTGTGTAGCTATAGATTTACCTTCTAAGAGTATCACACAATCGCCGCAGTTAATCATAATTGAAAACCTCAAGAGAGGTGGTCAAATCAACAAGTTAAACCTCAAGTGCTCCAAACGATAATCTTGGACTATCACCCTAGTATAGCTTAAGGATTATTCTCACAGGGAGGAATTCTTCGATTTTCAAGTTGCAAACAAGTAGAATTGAAAATGTAACAAGAATTCAGTAAATGTGCATCGATTGGTAGTTCAACAAGTAGATTGCAAAAAAATGTTCAAGACAAATACACGTAGAGAAAATAGGGGTACCATGGAGTACCTTGTGGGCTTCAAACCGATACCTAGACTACTTACTTGCCTTGGGTGCTAAGTTCTAGAGGATTTCTATTGGAGGCTATAAGTTACGAAGACATATAGCAACCCCTCAATATGTATAACTCAAGAGTGAATAGCTGACTGAGAACTATCCCCCATCCCTAAAATCAATACATTACAAATTGAGTAGAGATTCCACCCCCTCTTGTGCTGTCAGCTTGGAGAAGGGCCTATAGCCTTACAAAGAGACCAAACTAAGGTATCCTTCCCATTTGCTTCATCACTCAAGACCTATAGCCCTACCCCATGACCTTACAAAGAAGCCATGCTAAGACATTTCTAGTTCTTTACGTTTACTAATTAGGTTGGTGGATCCTAAACAACCCCTTGGCACACTACTAGCTAGATTCCCCTATTAGACCAATGAGTTCATCCATGGCTTCACATAATCAACAAATGTGCATTACTATGTGTGCGAACCCAAAATATTAATGTGTGAACAATTTCATTAATATTAAATTCGAGCAAGTTATCATAATTTTAAAGTTGAAATACGACATAATTAATAAGCATTGTTTTGAGAATTAAGATTCCAGAAGTAATACCTTAGATAATTAATAAATATAGATAATAAATTACGAACTTTATAAGATTGAAAAGGCCTAATTGCATTTATTAATTAGAAATTCAGGTCTTAATTATAATTTATCAAAATTCAAGGATTAAATGGAAAAATATTTAAAAAAACAAACAAAATCAATTGGTGACATGCGTGTAAGCCTAATGACTTACACGTCATTCCAAAATGACTCATGAAAAATAGTTTATAAAATTATATAACGTGGAAAAAAAAGAACTATAGAGAGAGAGAGTGGTCAGGGGTTGTCTCTGCCCTTGCAATTTTACCCAAACTCAACAATAAATGCAGCAGTGATGAGTGTGATCGTCTCCACAGGGAGAGGGTTTTAATCAAGTATTGAATAATGATAGCAAGTATGAACAATTAAAAAGGCACGAAATAATACTCAAATGAATGAAAATGCAGGAATGTTGGAACGGGAGATAACTCAATAAAATGGGAGGTGTTGTCTTGAGGGTGGAACAACTAGTATGGATTTTTCTCTTGTTATCCCTAACTTGTGTGAACAAGTGTGAGGGGACTTCTCTGCTAGTGAGCTGGGATTCGATCAACTTGTCAGTTCTCTCAAACTCATTTCCCAATACTCCTCTAACTTTCCTTGTCAGGGCAAGTTATAGGTACGAGTGAGACTCCCCCAGATCCCGACTCTCCTACTGTGAGCCTCGATTACTTGGATATACTCCCTTGTCAGGGCAGTCATCCCAGATGTAATCTCAATCCACAATACGAGAATACTCTTAATCCTTTCCTATACTGACAGTAGTGAGGCTCGATTACTTGGATATACTCCTTGTCAGGGCAGTCATCCCAGATGTAATCTAAACTCACCGTACAGAAACGCTCGTTGCCCTTTTCTAAATCATGAAATGTACAGGACTAAGACTCACACAAGCATGTTCATAATCAATACAAGTTGGGATTGATTTCCTTAGGCAAGTTCACAACAATCTCAGTGGTCACCGCAGATTTAATATGAAGTTAATCTAATGCAAAACATCAAACACAACAAGTATAGAATGATGAACATAAATAATACGGATAAGATTCTAAATCAAATGTCTCAAACAAGATTAAATCCATACATACAACCCCTCAAGGCAACACTCTATGTCGAGCCGATCATGTTAATCGGCTTAGAATTCATGATTACAAGACAGAAATGAAATGGGCAATTTCCCAAGATCTTCTCGCTCTCTGTAATTTTCGAAGTTCCTTCTTGATCCTTAATCTCCCGATCTCCCCCGATCTCTTTCCTTTTCAACTCCTTTTATACTTTCCCCTTGCTGGGTTGGCTGGGTGACCTTCCTGGAAATTTCCATCTTTTCTGGAGAAGCCGCCACGTGTCTGTGAATAAGTCAGCAAAGGTAAAGTATAAAAGGAGCTGAAAAGGAAAGAGATCGGTAAAGACACCGTGTGTGCATTAGGAGGGGCGGGCGCGCTAGGCGCCTGCCCTGTGTGTGCGTGCGCGTGGGGTGGGCGCGCTAGGCTCCCGCCGTGTGTGTGTGCGTGGTGTGGGCCGGCGCGCGAGGCACCCGCCTTGTGTGTGTGCGTGGTGTGGGTGGGCGCGCTAGGCGCCCGCCATGTGCATGTGTGTGTTGTTTTTTGAGTGGTTTGTGTGTGATGTGAGTGATTCGTGAGTGTTGTGAATTGTGAGTGACTTGTGAGGCTAAGGAGAGTGTGTGTATATTTTACATAATTGAATCAAACTTAACACATATTCCCCACACTTAGCTATTTTCATCAATTGTAAGTTCATGAACAAAAATATGCACAAGCCATTCACAAAGTATTCCCGAACAACTCCGACTTATCAACCCCCCACACTTGAATCTTTGCTAGTCTCGAGCAAAGGAAAAACGAAAACTATGCTCTCATCCATTCCACATTCAAACACTCCCAACAACATCATCAGCAATCCATTTTCTAATTTTTCGCATGCACAAATATCTAGTTGCTGAGTTCACAGTTCATCCGACTTATACAATTTGCCAAGCAAGGTGAAAGAATAAAGACCAAACCGTCAGCGTGCAGTGTGTGCTGAGAGTTTCTCATGATTCCCACCTTGTCTATGCAGAGTATTCAAGTAGACACTTAAAGACAATTCTTGCACCACAATCCTTTTGTCCACACACACGAACACTTATTATTGCAAAGCTTAACAGAAATTAACTTGCACATTGGTGCTTATTCGTGCCGCACTTTGGTGCTTGGCTGCCCAGGGTTTTGTGGCTATTTTTCCCCTTTATTCGCCCACAGGCTTTTCTTCATATTTGCACAAATTCAAACAGTTTGTGTTCGTGTGTGTTTCCAATAGACTATGTACTCAAAATACAAGAATAAGTGTTTACGAGTAGAAAGCACATACACGTAAAGAATCATAAGCTCTCTCCTATGTCAAATTTGTTGCTGGCGTTTCTATCTTACTTTGACATCGCACTTTACTTATCAAATTGTACTCGTAGAATAGACACGGTAAATCTCAAAAAAAAAAATTTGTATACATAACAATTAAGTAACATTCATGGATTTGCAATGATGCTGGGAGTGCGAGTGTTATTTGGCGTGCAAGTGTGCGGAATGGACTGTATAATGAACATTTGTACAACACAACAGAAACACTCACATTTATCGCAACAATAAGGAAATTCAAGCACACTACAAAATCAGTGCTAGACACTGACTTTTGCTCCCAACAACACAAGAACAGTAAAACAAGAAGAAAACACACCACCTAAATACTAAACAGTCCACCCTATCACTCGTCTCCCGCACATACGATAGCACACATAAGCAATTTTTAAACAAAGGCCCTCGGCCTCACAAACACAAACATCACTTCAAAGAAGTTCCAAGCATAGCCAAACACACAAACATCAGCAATTTCCCAAGCACACCCCCAAATCATGAATGTCTCCCCCCACACTTGAAATGAACAATGGTCCCCATTGTAAAGGAGAGAGACTACCGCGTTTAAGTACCTGGAGGTGGGGGTTGGTTGGAGAAACGGGAGAAGCCGGGGAAAGATGGTGGAGTATTTCTGAAATTTGGTGCGCACTCGAACCTGCAGTAGAGCTCATCTCTTGTTGCATGACTACCCTTCGACTTCTAGTATCCACAATCATTCTGGCTGGGTTGTCCATCTCCTCAATTGGGGGAAAGTAAGAATTTGGTCCCCGGGATTGATGGTGGTACACCATCATCAAATTGAGATTGTGGACTTCAGTTTGGCACTGATTGATCTTGTTGTCAATGGCCTTCCATTGTGTGGTCTGCAAGTGTCCCAATAATGCCCATGCAGTCCTGCAGTCCAGTCCACCTGCCTTCCATTTCGTCGATATGTTGCATGAGGGAATTGTGGTGGTTTTGGAATGTAGTTTGAAGTCCCTCAAGTGCAAGTTGCATATTGTTGAAGTTATCAAACCCTTGCGGTGGTTGCTGGTTGGGCGGTTGTTGATGTGGCTCGGCTGGGTTCACATCGCCATCAATGTCGTCCACTATTGGTATCGGTTCCACCCTTTCTCTCTCCCTTGCCTCAACTTCTCTCTGCTGTCTGTCTTCTTTTTCTTGATTTTGATAAAATCTTAGTTGGCCATCCTTGACTGATCCTGTTGACACTCGGCATTCCTCTCCGGTGGACACTTTCACTCCATGCTTGATAGCTTGCTCCAGGATCAAGTGTGGGAAATACATGGCTAGATTGTGCTCAGATATGGCATGGTTGATGTATGTGGTCATGAACCTTCCCACATCTATAGTTAACCTTCTTTGGATGGCATACACAAGAAAAATTCTGTCTTTGGTCACTTTTGTGTTATGGGTGGTGGGCATGAGGCGGGAGTTGATAAATAGAAGCCATGTTTTAGCCTCCGCTGTCAAATCCTTGAGCCGCGCATGCCTCAGGTCGCCGTGTTGGTTTCTCACCCAATCTGATCCCGGAAGAGTCAGTGCTTGTAGAATAGTATCTGGGTTTCCCATTTCGATCAGGTCACTAAGCTCGTCTGTGTCGTAGTCCGGGAGCCCATAATGCTTATTCACCATCTCGCTGGTGAATTTTATGTATTTGCCTCTCACGAATACCCCCTTCGCCTTGACCTCTTTCTTATCGACCGCAGCAGCATTTGCATAGAATTCCTTAGCAACAGCTACATTGCATGTCTCTGGAGCTACTGTCAACGGTTTCCACTTGTACTGCTGGATGATGTCTGTGTATGGCTTTTCGGTGATGCGAAAGGATCGTTCAACATGGATGTGTCGGACGGCAAATTCACAGAATTTTTCTTGAGCATAGGCACTGACAAATCTTTGGAGGACCACCGATTGAGAATTTTTCCTTTTCTTGCTACCAGTGTCTTGTGTGTCCTCAGCTTCATAATTCTCGGGAAAATATTCCTCGTCGGACTCAGAGTCGGATGAGGTTTCATCCACCAGGACCTTGGCCTTCCCTTTCGACGCTTGACCCTTGGAAGTGGTAGCAGGAGTTTGAGAGTATTTCTTTGGTGCCATGGTAACTGAAAATTCCAACATTGCATTAGTTGTGTACACCCAATTCCATCATGTCTTTTGAATTCGCGTTACACCCAAATATGCTTCACTATACAAGATCACGAAATTTTCTCATTAAGCTGTGCAAGGCAATTACACCCCACTGTCTAATTCATGCTATACAACATTCCAGGACTCTTATTATGCCATACAAGATAGTTGGACATACATGGGCAGTTAAAAGACGTGAAGCGCATTTGGGAATTTTTTTTCATGTAAAAATCGGCCCCAAAATTATATCACAACTAATCACAATATCATTAGCACACCAAGATTCGTTCATCACAATTTATCACATCATTCATTACAACGGTGAAGCATGGAATCATTAAAGCATCATTAGCATAACTCATTTGGCATTAGTTCAAATCATGGGAAATTACTCTCACAAGCTACCATTTTCAAAATTGGCAGTGCACAAATGTAAAGAACTTCCTTGAGGTAATATTTAGCTTGCAAAATTCAAAGAAGAAAGGATGATAACCACAAACAATTCAACAGCCTATTACGCCAACAGTCCATCACAATAATTAAATTACACATTCTAATTGAGCTGTTCAAATTAGCATGGCCATTCTATGTAAATCATCACATCTTGGAAATTGACCAGAGAGCATAGAGCTAAAGAGTAAGAAATGCTTACTTGGCTTGAAGACTGGGCACAGAAAAATTGCAAAACAAGGAATCAAATTTTTGTGGAGCACTACCAACTTCTCTAAATGGCCTATTCTATTGTTGCATTTCCTCTTGGCCGAATATGCACACTTTGATGCATGAGAATTGCTTGATGAATGGAATGCACAATGCATGGTATTTATAGGGAAATTTCCCATGCATGGTTCGGCTATCCCAAGCTAGAAAACAATTGTCATGTGACTTCACAAAATGACAAAATGACTACATAACAAGAAGGATGCAAACAAAGCATTGTGTAATCAAATCAACTTTCCTTTTGCATAATTCGGCCACTTGAACAATTGATTGCTACCAAACAAAGCTCTTGGCCCCACATTATCACATGTCATCAATATTTCATCCATTTTATCATACATGGTCGATTTATTTTTGAACAAAATTGGGGTCAAGCTTCTCAAAGTGTCGGTGCTAATATTGTGTGCAATGATACATGTGAGAATGGCGTTTCACTGTTGCCCATTCCTTCTCTCAAAATTGATTTGACAGTTCCCTGAATCATTTCAGAAAGGTGGAGAATCTCGGTGTGTTCATCTCACACGTATTAGATTTTATTCTCACCTTTTGTCAGTGCAGAGAATATTTTCGAAACTGTTTACCTGTCGACCTCCGGATGTACGAAACTCAGCTGGTTGACTCCATGTCGATTTCGAAGTTCCTGCAGATATGCACACATGATGCTTTTAAACTCAGGTGTTTTATTGGGGTCACAATGTATTGAAATAAACAACTATCAAATAACTAAAAGTAAATGGTCGGGTTGCCTCCCAACACAGCGCTTGGTTTATTGTCCTCAGCCTGACATGAAAGGGTTGTTGTCAAGCAGGTGGATTGTCAAGGAATTGGGTGTGTCCTTTGTCTTTACTTTACCCACCCAAAGTCTCGGCACCCACATTTCTGCTTACTGGGTAGGCGCTTTTTTTTCTCTTTCCACACCATGCGCTTCAGATAGTTGAATAATGGTTGGCATTTTCGCTTGGTTGGTTTTATTTCTGGTTGGGGTGAGCTCTTGTTCCTGTACGCAATATTGTCAAGCCTCACCGCAGTGGGCACAATTTCCACCTTTTCGTCAGTAGAGACAACAAAATCAAGATTTTCCTTTATTTTGTTAAATTTCCTCTAATCAACACAATTTCCATTAAATTCATGATCATAATTCTTTTTCTCAACAGAGTCATTCAACACGAGTCGTTCAATCATGTTTTGCAATTCATGCACAATTTCACTTTCTTCATCAGTTAACACATTCTCAAAATTATCATGCATATCACTTTCACCAGGGTAGTGTGTTAAGGCATGAGACTTACCTGTATGTTCTGACTTAAGTGAGTGAGGGTGACCCTCCACCAAGCCTGCCAGACAACATTGCTCAATGGTCTGAGGGTGCTTCATCGGATAATCCACATTGAATACCACTTCTTCACCATTGACCCGGAATGTGATGGTTTTTCCTTTAACTTCTATGAGGGCGTCCCCTATTGCCAAGAACGTCCTGCCAAATATAAGTGGGACTTCGGGATCCTCCTCCATGTCCAAGACTATGAAATCCACTGGAAGCACAAATTTTTCTACCGACACCAACACATCTTCCACCATTCCTGTCGGTTGAACCACGGATCTATCTGCTAACTGTAGGAGGACAGCCACAGGTTTAATCTTCTCTCCCAGACCTATACTCTCGGCGAGGGATAGTGGCATCAGGTTGATCCCTGCCCCGAGGTCGCACAACGCTTTCTTGAAAAATTTTCCTCCGATAGTGCAAGGGACTGTACAGCTCCCAGGGTCCTTGA
Organism: Ophiorrhiza pumila; assembly: GCA_016586305.1. Lineage (NCBI taxonomy): Eukaryota > Viridiplantae > Streptophyta > Magnoliopsida > Gentianales > Rubiaceae > Ophiorrhiza > Ophiorrhiza pumila. The sequence goes on along the minus strand of BLIW01000007.1, from coordinate 20,672,016 downwards.
GCGTGGGAGGGAGCTCATTGTTAATCCAAGCCTGGCTCTCCTTAGTCAGCGGAATTGGCACCTCACAACGTAATATTTGCTCTTTATTCGCGATCAGATCCTTCAGAAATTTAGCATACCGAGGCACTGCAGTGACTAGGTCCAGAAGAGGGACATTCACGTTGACGTTTTTCACCATGTCCAGGAACCTTGTAAACTGGGCCCCCTTCTTGGCCTGTGCTGGAACGCGTTGGGAAAAAGGTGGGAGGGGTGCAAACTCCGGATAGTTATAGGGGCTGGCAGGTCCCCTATTCTTCTTGGTCTCAGGAGCCTTCACACTTTCCTCCTCATCCTCCCGTATTTCTTCTTCCATAATGATAGTCTCCTCTGGGACTTCTTCCACTGATTCTTCATTTCCTCCCTTTTTCTGATCCTTTTTTATCTCCTTACCGCATTTTAGTGTGATGGCATTGCACACCTCTCTCTCCTTCCCTTTTGGGTTGGGCTCGGTATCACTAGGAAGGGCGCCCTGAGGGCATTGGTTGCTCGCCTTGGCCAGCTGGCCTATTTGCACGTCTATGTTCTTGATGGAGGCCTCCACTGCAGAAGTCCTGTTCTCATATATGTCCATCCTTTCCATGATTGTTTGAAATATTTCATCTGTGGTCTTTCTCGGCTCCCTGTTGCTCGACTCTCCACCTTGGAAGTACTGTCTTTGCTGATTTCCCTGATTGTTCTGTCCCCAAGACCCTTGACTAGACTGGTTTCTATAGCCACCATATTGCTGTCCATATTGCTGTCTGTTGTTATAATTCTGAACATATTGAACAGACTCCTGTGTGAGCTCACATTCATCGGTGTGGTGTTCACCTTTGCATAAACCACACATCAGAACTGGAGCAGTGTTTGCGGCCTTGAGTGTTTGGATCTTCCTTGTTAGGGCCTCAATCTTTGCTTCCAAGGAAGTCTCCTCGTCCAGCTCCAGCACTCCTCGCTGTTTTCTTACAGGTGCCTTCCGAGTTTCCGGGAACAAATACTCGTCGTCAGCTATAGAATCGAATAGCTCCCTTACTTCTGGGACACTTTTATCCTTGAGGGCTCCGTTAGCCGAGGCCTTAACCATTAGTGAAGATTCGGGGGACAATCGTTTGAAGAACGTGTTAAGCTCCCTTATCTCTCCAAGGTCATTGTTGGGGCATTGCCTGAGCAAGTAATTAAACCTATCCCATGCTTCCTTGAAGGTGTCCCCATCTTGCTGCTGAAAGTTCCTTATTTCAAGTCTCATTCTCTCCAGTTTAGATGGGGGGAAATATTTGGCCAGGAATTTCCTTTCCAATTCCTCAAAAGTGGCTACCGAGGGCCCTCCGATCGAGTTAAACCAGTGCTTTGCCCTGCCTTTGAGAGAGAGTGGGAACAATATCCTTCTCACTTCATCAGGTGTGATTCTTTGCAGCTTGAAGGTGTTACATAATCCCAGAAACCAATCTAAGTGCTCGGTTGGATCGTCATTGCTCAATCCTTGAAAGACCTGACCCTGAGTTATCATCGATACTATTTGAGTTGGGATTTGGTAACTTTCCACATCCACATCTTGCCTATTGTTCCTCCTCTCGAAGTTGACCACGAAATGGTCCCCAAACCTTGGTGGTCGGTCTCTTGGTCTCTTCTCCCCTTGTTGGCGCCCTTCTCTTTTGCCTCAAAGTCCTCTGGAGCTCTGGATCAAAATCAAACTCAGGTTCAATCCCACGAAGTCTGGCTCCCATTTGCATAAGCTGGATTACCTACACAAGCCAAAGACACCTCCCACGTAGATAGATTACTGAATTTACAAACAAACTGTAGAAATGGGATGGAATAATCTTGACAGGATCACCAAGTGTAATCAAAAGTCAATCAAAAGAAACAGAACAAATACTGAAATACGAAATACCAAAAATTTGAAACATAAAACTATCACAATCAATTCCTAATACTTAACCTCTCCCCGGCAACGGCGCCAAAAATTGGTCAGGGGTTGTCGCTACCCTTGCAATTTCACCCAAACTTAACAATAAATGCAGCAGTGATGAGTGGGATCGTCTCCACAGGGAGAGGGTTGTAATCAAGTATTGAATAATGATAGCAAGTATGAACAATTAAAAAGGCACGAAATAATACTCAAATGAATGAAAATGCAGGAATGTTGGAACGGGAGATACTCAATAAAACGGGAGGTGTTGCCTTGACGGTGGAACAACTAGTATGGATTTTTCTCTTGTTATCCCTGACTTGTGTGAACAAGTGTGAGGGGACTTCTCTGCTAGTGAGCTGGGATTCGATCAACTTGTCAGTTCTCTCAAACCCATTTCACAATGCTCCTCTAACTTCACTTGTCAGGGCAAGTTATAGGTATAAGTGAGACTCCCCCAGATCCCGACTCTCCTACTGTGAGCCTCGATTACTTGGATATACTCCCTTGTCAGGGCAGTCATCCCAGATGTAATCTCAATCCATAATACGAGAATACTCTTAATCCTTTCCTATACTGACAGTAGTGAGGCTCGATTACTTGGATATACTCTTTGTCAGGGCAGTCATCCCAGATGTAATCTAAACTCACCGTACAGAAACGCTCATTGCCCTTTTCTAAATCATGAAATGTACAGGACTAAGTCTCACACAAGCATGTTCATAATCAATACAAGTTGGGATTGATTTCCTTAGGCATGTTCACAACAATCTCAGTGGTCACCGCAGATTTAATATGAAGTTAATCTAATGCAAAACATCAAACACAACAAGTACAGAATAATGAACATAAATAACACGGATAAGATTCTAAATCAAATGTCTCAAACAAGATTAAATCCATACATGTAACCCCTCAAGGCAACACTCTATGTCTAGCCGATCATGTTGATCGGCTCAGAATTCATGATTACAAGACATAAATGAAATGGGCAATTTCCCAAGATCTTCTCCCTCTTTGTAATTTTCGAAGTTCCTTTTTGATCCTTAATCTCCCGATCTCCCCCGATCTCTTTCCTTTTCAGCTCCTTTTATACTTTCCCCTTGCTGGGTTGGCTGGGTGACCTTCCTGGAAATTTCCATCTTTTCCGGAGAAGCCGCCACATGTCTGTGAATAAGTCAGCAAAGGTAAAGTGAGGCCACGTAGTTCACTCAAGACTTAGTCATTAAGGAGTTTTAATGCATTTCTTCAAGCACTTGGTGCTCAACAGTGAACGTGTGTGATTGTCTGATAATGTGCGCAAAATATGTGCGGGAGCATGAGTGCAGTGAGGAATATGCAAGTGATAAACTGTGCAAGTGTGCGAGTGAAAATGCATGAGTGCATAAGAGTGTGTGCATGTGTGGTGGGCGGGCGCCTAGCATGTGTGTGTGCGTGGTGCGGGCGCCTCGTGTGTGCATTATGAGGGGCGGGCGCGCTAGGCGCCCGCCCTGTGTGTGCGTGCGTGTGGGCGGGCTCGCTAGGCGCCCGCCTTGTGTGTGTGCGTGGTGTGGGCGGGCGCGCTAGGCGTCCGCCATGTGCATGTGTGTGTTGTGTTTTGAGTGGTTTGTGTGTGATGTGAGTGATTCGTGAGTGTTGTGAATTGTGAGTGACTTGTGAGGCTAAGGAGAGTGTGTGTATATTTTACATAATTGAATCAAACTTAACACATATTCCCCACACTTAGCTATTTTCATCAATTGTAAGTTCATGAACAATAATATGCACAAGCCATTCACAAAGTATTCCCTTTACTCGATTTCTATATAAAAAGGATGTGTATGTAAGATAAATAAGTCGGTACAACTCCGACTTATCAGAGAGCCTAATAGGGGAAATAGAAAGAAAAAGGGAAGAAGAAGAAGAGGAAAAAAGGGAAGAAGAAGAGAAGGAAACAAAAAGCATAGCAAGAAGAAAGGGGGAGAAAAAGAAAGAGAAATGTAAAGGCAACAGAAATTTAGTCAATTCATGGAGTTTTGGAAGCTTTTAATTGGTGGGTGAGTTTTGAATTTTGCAACTTAATTGGTTTAAGCTTGAAGAAAATGAATTTTCTTTTTGTGTTTGTTCCAGTATGTGATTTTTGAACTTTTATCATGTGACTAATATGCTTCCCTACTCTAACTGTTGCTTTCTTGCATAAAAAAAAGAGATTATAATGGATCACCTATTTTATGTTATTGTTGTGCTTCACTTCCTGAAGCTTTTAGACTAAGCCATAAGATAAGAGTCCGTGGGATGTTGAGAAAAAAAAAACTAGAACCGAAAAGTTATCTAAATGACAAATATGGGTGTATTTTTATTTTAAAGGTTTGGTTAAAATACTTATGGCGAATTTGATATTTTCGTTGGATTCACGGCTGAATAAATTGCCTGAATTTTAGTTGAAATTGACTTGAAATACTGGAAGAAGATGCAAGTTGTATTTTGTTTTGTATTTGGCTTACATACAAGGTTTACTTGATTTTTCTGAAATCTTTTACGTCTCTTAATTGGCATGGGCTAAACTTGTGAATGGAAAAGTGGCTAAAAAGATTCCTTTTGTTTGGCAAGGATTTTAACAATTCAAATTTACAATTGGATTGAACATGGGTCTTGTGGGGTATTTAGTAGTTCTTGTGTAATCTTATACTTCGAGAATTACAAGTGGAGTTTACTCTATGATTTAATTTTGAATCAAAATAGGTTTGTTGCCAAGAAAATTATTTCCTTAGAATGAAGTTTGTGACCTTGAGGGTTGATTCTTGAATGGCAATTGTTTACAATACTTCATTTGTGGGTTGAATTGATAGTAATATGAAAGGACATATGAGTGAGACCTAGGGTCTTAACCTCATTTATTTTGATGTTTAACAAACAATTATGTTTATACTAATGGTTCAAAAAGTATTTCAATGTGATAGATATACAAAGAAGCCAAGCATGGAGCTCTATCATATGGAGAAAGAATTGGAAGTTCAAAAGATATGAAAGTATGGTAAATTAGGTCATTTCCCCAACCCTAAACCTTATCTTGTTTAAATAGCTCAAGAAGTTGATTTACTCTTTTAAGGCTCAAGTAAAAATGTTTTCAAACTGTTTTTAGTCCTCAAATGAACTTCAAAAGAAGTAGTAAAAGTGAGGAACACACTTGCACAAAGTCACACTTAGTTGCACAAATGATTTGGAAAACGAAAATTGAAAACAAGTTGAAAATAAATAGGATCGGACGCCCTAAGCATAGTTTTGGCCATCCAAAAGATAGGTTCGGACGCCTCCTCATTTTAAGTGATCGTCCGAAATTTTGGTGAAAAATGAAGCAACTCTGAAGTTAAGGTTCGGACAGTGAATAGTAAGTTTCGGCCGTTCGAAACTTAGGTTCGGACAGTGAACAGTAAGTTTTGGCCATCCTAAACTGTCTTGACAGATTTTGACATGTTTGCTGAAAAATAGGTTCGGACGACCCCCAGTGTCCGAAATAGTGTCCGAAACTCAGTTTTTCAACATAACGGCTAGTTTTTGAAATGTCAAACATATACATTTTTTTGTCATCTTTTGAGAGAGTATATATACAAGCTAAAGCATGAACGAGTGTAAAACAATACACTTGATTCCTTGAGCTTCTAATCTGAAAAATACTCTCTACAACTCTTGCACTTCAATTTGATTTTACAAGAAACAAAATATTAAAAAGTTCTAAGCCTTCTTTGAGTTCTTCATTTCATTCTTGAGCTATATAGTTTGAGTTGTAATTTTTCTTTATTGGACTCATACTATTAGCTTAAATTCATCTTATTCACCCAACTTGTGGGCTGTTCTTTCATTTTTTATCAAACCTTGTGAGTGATTGTAATAGGTTTCTCAAGTGAGAGTAAAAACCTTGAACTCATAGCTTGGGATAGCTAGTGAGAACGTTGAACCTTGGTTGGTTGTAAAAGTGGTTCTTTTGATCTCACTACTGAAAGGAGATCAGTTGATAGTGAAGAGGTTGAAATCCTAAGTTGGGAGACTTGGGTAGTGGATGTAGAGTGCTCCAATAGAGAGGCTTGAACCACTGTAAATCGATTGTGTCATTGATCTTTATTGCTTTCAATTTTTGCTATTATTTCATCTTGTTCATGCTTTAATATACTGCAATTGGATTGAAGTATTTATTGATTGTGTTGTTGGAATATCAAGTTTAACATTCTTTAGTATTACACTTGTTGCAAGTCAGACTACTCACTCATTGTTATTGGACTTGAGTTGATTGGTATAGATAATTTTTAGAAACCTAATTCACCCCCCCCATCTTAGATTGCCTTTAGAGCTAACAATTGGTATCAGAGCTTGGTCTCTAATTGATTAGGCTTAACAACCTTAGAGTAAAGATTATGGCGACAAACAATGCTATGTTTATGGAGGGACAATCTATCTCTAGGCCTCCAATGTTTAATGGAACCAACTATAGTAGTTGGAGAGATGGAATGGAAATTTATCTTAAATCTATTGACATTGAAATGTGGTATATTGTTGAGGAAGGACCTTACAAGGCTAAAATAACTATAGGGGATGAAACTAGAGAAAAGAAGATGAGTGAACTTAATAAAACAGATAGGAGAAATCTAACCTTGAATGCCAGGCTACAAATGCCTTGTACAACTCCTTAGATGTTAATGAATCAAGTAGGGTTAAGGGATGTAAAAATGCACATGATATTTGGAAGAAACTTAGGGAAATACATGAGGGAACCGAAGATGTTAAGGAGGAAAAGAAATCATTGTTAGTAACACAATATGAAAGCTTTAAAATGGGTAGTTATGAGTCTATAGATGAAATGTTTTGTAGATTCAATAGCATAATTAAAGACTTGGAAAACTTAGGAAAAATCTATCCTCTAGGTGAGCAAAATAGAAAAATCTTAAATTCATTACCTAAGGAATGGGAGTCAAAAGCCATAGCCATTGAAAAAGCAAAAAATCTGAGAGAACTACCTATAGATCAACTAATTAGTTCTCTTATGTCATATCAGCTGAAACTTAAGTCAAAAACTCAAAAAGAAGAAGACACTAAGGCTAGAAAGAACATAGCCCTTAAAATGTCAAAAATTGAGAATGATGATGACGAAGATGAAGAAGAAATAACTAAACAAGATGATGATGATCTTGCATTCCCTACTAGAAAATTATCTAGGATGATCCAAAGTAGAAGAAACAAGTTTCATAAAAGAAGAAATTTTAGAAGCAAAGATTGGATTAAAGAAAAGGGAGAAACATCCAAAATCAACAAATGCTTTGAATGTAATCAACTTGGTCATTTTATTGCAGATTGTCCAAGAAGAAAGAAGGAGTTTAAACTTGACAAGAAAGGCAAAGGAAGAAGCCTCAAAGTCGCATGGATGATGATCAATCCGAAGAGGAAACCGAATGAGAAGAAGAAAGAGTTGCTAACATGTGCTTTATGGGATTTGAAGACCATGAGGTAAGTTCTTCTTCTAGTGATGATGATGATGATGACCATAATAATCAAGATGAACTTGAACTGTATATTTCCAAGTTAGTAGATGTGTTAATGAAAGCCAAAATTCAAAACAAGAAGCTTAAGGCAAAAGTAGAAGATGTTACTACATGTAATCAAGAGTTAATCATCAAGCATGATTGTGTAGTAAAAGAAAACTGTAAATTCAAAGCTGAAAATGAGAAGTTAACAGTAGAAAATACCAAGGTTAGAAAAGAAATTAAGAAACATGATAAAGTTAAAAAAGAACACATAGAATTGAGAAAGAGAATTGAAGACCTTAGTGCTTGCTAAGCTAAATTCACACAAGGAAATGATAACTTAGAAAATTTTTAGGAAATCAAAGAATGGGAAATAGTAAATATAGATTAGGATATTCACATGAGATAGGTAATCAATGCTCCACATCCAAACCCATGAAAACTACTCATACATCAAATAATTATGAAAAAGGAGCTAAAAGTTTTAAAACTAAACCTCACCAATATCATGGACAAAGAATGCATAATACACATAACCAAAATTATTAGCATAGAATGCATAAAACTCATCATGGACATAATATGCATAACTTTGAACCTAGATTTGGCAATACTAGACCTTACCCTTATTATAAGACTTCACACTCTTTTAAATACCATGTAATATGTGATTATTGTTGTAAAAAGGGGCATACCTCAAGAAAGTGCTTTGCAAAAATGGAAGTGGAAAATGGATAAAAAACATGGATAAGAAAAGATATCAATGCTATGAAAACTTAATTGCTTAAAGTCACATATTGATTCTTGAATGTAGATATGTTTAAAAAACTCAAGACACATGATGGCAATTCCTTATTGCTTAAAAATTTGGAAATCAGAAATAAAGGACATGTTACTTTTAGAAATGATAAAAAGGGAAAAATAATTGGTGTTGGCAATGTAGCCAATAATAATAGAAATGTGATTAAGAATGAGCTTTTGATTGATGACCTGAAATTAAACTTGATTAGCATAAGTCAAATATATGATAAAGATTTTGATGTATTATTTAAACGTGAAAAATGTGTAATTATTGATCCAATAGATGGTAAAATCATTCTTACCGTCTCTAGGCACAACAATGTGCATACTCCTCATTTATGTGATATTATGGAGCAAGACATAAAATGTTTTAGTGTGGTACATGACACAACTTGGTTGTGGCATAGGAGGTTAGCTCATGTGGGAATAGATCACATAAATAATCTAGTTGCTAAAGAACTAGTTAGAGTCTTACCTAAACAAAAATATGAAAAAGATAAAGTGTGTGATTCATGTCAATATGGAAAGCAAACTAAAGGTACATTCAAATCTAAAAACATGGTGACCACTTCAAAACCCTTGGAGTTAATACATATGGACTTGTTTGGACCCTCACAAACTAAAAATTTAGGTGGCAAAAGATATGCATTTGTAATAGTAGATGACTATTCTAGGTACACTTGGGTAATATTCTTGGCACATAAAAGTGGTACATTTAAAGAACATGCAAGATTGTGTAAAAAGGTTAAAAATGAGTTAGGTGTAATACAACTTAAGTGATTTTTTTATTTTGAACTTGCATTAGTTTCTTGTGGTTCCTTGTTAACACTTTGATGTTCTTTATCCCATTGTTCCTTTTGATTAACCATTCTTGAATCTTGCTATTTCCTTTGGTGAAGATTAAATTGTGCATTAATTTCTATGGTGATTATGATATATTGTGCATATGGTGCATTGTGCAAAATGGTGAAATAGTTTGTTTGCAAACTTTGCAATATGGTATATTGTGCATTTATTGGATTGTGTGGATTGTTGATAGTGGAATAAGTCTATAAACAAAGGAAACTCTGTTAACATTTTTAGAAAAATTTATTACACCTAACCATTTTCTAGTGCCTAGCCACCCATTAGATTGCAAGGAGTGGAAGGGTAGTCCTATGATTAGTTGATATTTCCCTCACATTATATGCTGATTAAAAAGGGAGAGAAAAATATCACAAAAAGATGACCATTGGTTTTATTTGTTTTACTATTCTTATTTTGATTGATGCCAAAAAGGGAGAAAGATATTCTAAGGGGGAGAAAAATGAACATAAGTATAAGTTATAAAAATGAACATGTAAGAGGGAGAAAAATAACATGAAAGGGGAGAAAGCTGTGTTGTTTGAGAAAAAGAAACACAAAAGAATGAAATGGGTAGATAGACATGTTATGGTATCATATTGTTTTTAGCTCACTTATTTTGTTGATGCCAAAAAAAGGGAGAAAGATATTAACATAGTATGTAATTAAGTGATGAGAACTATAAGTTATAGATGTATATTTAAGAGGGAGAAAGATACTGAAAAGGGGGAGAGTTATATTTAAGTGATAAATTATAAGATGTATATTTAAGGGGGAGAAAGATATTGAAATGTTATTTTAACTTTCTTAGTTTGATGATGCCAAAAGGGGGAGAAATATATTAAAGAATGTAATTAAGTGATGAAAATTATAAGATGAAAATTATAAGTTATAACATGTACATGTAAGGAGGAGAAAAATAAAATGAAAAGGAAGTACACATATAGGGGGAACACATATCAAAATGTTCATGCATTGAAGGCATATTTCAACTTATTGCACATGTTATTTACTCCATCACATAATTGGTTTGTCATCATCAAAAAGGGGGAGATTGTGAGACCTCGGGTCTTAACACTACTACAGAATTCACTTTCTAAAACGGTTAAAAGTAGTTATTTACAACGGGTTTTAGATTTTCAGAACCGTTTTAGATATGGGCGGACTAGAAAGTCCTACTTTTTTTAAAACGGTTAAGAAACCGTTCTTAATACTGTTTTTTACAAAGGTTTATAACCGTTCTTGATATTTTAAGTTAACCGTCCTTAATGTTGGTTTTGAAAACGGGTTTCTAAACGTGTTGAAATGTTTTCTTAACTGTTCTAAAAGTTTTGAAAAATTCCCGCTTACAGTACGCCGATTGTAAAATGTTTTTAAAATTTTGTTTTTGACACGGTTGATGAACCGTTCTTAAAAGTTTGTTTTCTAACACGGTTGATGAACCGTTCTTAAAAGTCTGTTTTTTAACACGGTCGATGAACCGTTCTTAAAAGTCTATTTTGTCTTTAAAATCAAATATATTATTGAATTTTTTCTTATAATTGACTGTTCCCTAATGTTCGCAACACAGCCAAATATATACATATGACTAACACATCCATTTCAAATTTAAAAAACAATTGCCGTACATACAAGAAATAAACTATATATACATAACAAATATACTAATATCTACAGAAAAAATACTAACATATATAGTAATGAATAAAAACTTGAGAATATTTGCAAGTATGTTCTATCAAAATGACTGGAGAAATCTATTTAATTGCGAACGCTTGGAGCTCATATTTCATTACATAATTGCCCCATAATTCTCGAACCTCAACCAAATCTTTGTTTTCAAATGGTTTCGCGTCCTTCTTGAAGCACTAAAACATACAAAAAACTATAGTTAATTGTAGTTGATTGAGATATTAAAAAAATATAATAACACATGCAACCATTAATAATGAAATTGAAAAATAAGACGAATACCTTATTGAGACTCAATTGATCTATGCCTGGATAGAGTGCGATCAATCGCATATAGCACATGACATAATATCCACACTCCCAATCTCCACATTGCCTCTTGTGCTACAAATAAAAAAAAAGCATTTTTTTAGATAATAAAATTTCTTACGAATATATAACAAGTTGACAAAATAACATGTTTACTTTCATCTCTATCCATTGAATTGTTCTATGTGTGGTTGAGCTTTCTTCACACATAGAATGATATACCCTCGCAAAGCTGCAAAATGAAAAAAAGAAAAAACGGGCATCAACTATCCACATGTATGAACAAATAATAATGCGTGTTATATAATATTTTGAAAAATTAATCACAAATATAACCTACGTGCTCATTAATAACACAGCATCATCTCGGGGGGCCGAATGTACAGGATCAAACCAATAAATAGACATATCCCGTGGCACTATGGCCATTAACATCCAGTGCTCACTGTTTAAGAAAATACAACATATATAGCAATTATTAAATTCATTATAAGATTGACAATAAATTAAAATGATATAAGTTTAATTGCCCTAGAAAATATGGTGGCAAGGTAGATGCTGTTGTTGCCATTCTTCATGGCTGATGCCATATATTGTACCCTATCCGTGTCATTATTCCCAATTTTTTGTATATGGTCTGGGGATAAGAACCCTACTCCAGTCTGACCTAGTTATCAGCCAAATGGTATAAAGTGCCCTATACATTACATTAAACAAACATAACAGTAATATTTACTTAATCTGTAGAGGTTGTAACAAAATGGAAATTGCAAACTATATAAGTAAACTATTGAAATAAATTCTAACTTACTTAATGAAACACTTGCATGCAATGACTTGTCACCTGTTGTCGAAATGAAAAAATTCGTTTAGGCTCTCCTTTTGAATAGATATATCATATGCTTTGGCCCACAATTTCTGGTGTCATCTTTATTGTGTAAACAATGTCATTCGTCATGGAATGTACCTAGGACATATAATTGTCGTAAAGAGCCCACCAATTTGTTATTACGTATTGTTGTTCTCTCTGTGGTCGGCATCTTTCGAAGTTTGGGGCTTAAGGGTTTGCTTTGCCTTTTTGGAGTGTAAACTTTCCTCCCCTTCTTCGGCACCTGCGAAAAAATTGTAGTGTAATTAGAAAGATTGACAGTTGTAAGGTGTTAAAACTATAATTGGATCTTATTTAATTAAACCTGAACGTGTACCCTGAACTAAGCTCAACTAGTGATCTAGCGTCATAGCAAAATCTGTCGATTGCTCTGCCACTGTCGTGTGGCCTCATCTGTCCGAAAATGGTACAAAGCATCGGCAACATACGAGGGTCAATATGGTGACCCTCACTTTATCATCCGTTACCTTTTTTTCCATGATGAATGTGATTAAAGTATACGCTCTGCCGGGTTGGCCACAAAACACCTCTCATTAAGTTCATTGTTAACAAAAAGTCGAACTTCAGCTCCGTCCTACAATAAAAGTCAATAAATAACATAAATTATACAGGGAAAAATAAATCCTAAAGCCACGTATATCAAAAAAATAATACATTACCTGAAAATCTCCGAGTGAATCTGGATTGCCACGAACTGGAACAACTCACAATGTTCATCTCTCCAAGACTTCATCTCCCACTATCACAGGCTCGGATCCTTTTGGGCATTCAGGTTGATGGCTGATTCAACTGTATGGCTCGTATTGCTCGACGTCAGCCTATTAAGCCGTCCCTTTTTATAAACTGGAACTTGGCTTACCCATGCCTTGAAATAATTCTTTGACAGCGTCTGACCAAATCGGAGCTCGTCCTGGCAATCCAATAGCGCCTATCCGCATTCGACATAACAGTTTGGTAAGAGGACGAGGATCCAAAGACTTCTTGCACTCGCTTCCGACCACCAACACCTCTAATAGGCCGGGGTGATCCTTTTTCCCCGTCGCTACAAAAAGAATGTCTTCTTTTCCCGACGCAATTGTCTCTCCTTGACTTACGCGGAGCTTTCAAATCATCTACGAGATGGCAATAACAATCCTCAATTAGTAATGACATCTTATAAACTATATTAAACTATATAGTTTAATTTGGAAATGAGTGAATTATACTTACAATCGCACTGCTAACATTCAGCCTCGTCGGTCGAGTATTCACCACTCTTCTTTGGGTATGCCGCTTACTTCTAAATAGCACATGGCGGGGATTTGGTGAAGGTTGTGAAGTTTGTCGCGCGTGCCTCCTCTTCGGCCATACCAGTGTGTAATATGTCATCTGTATTTTCTTGCTCCAATTTCTCAGCAGTTAATCTGTGGGCATAGCAAAGTAATAGTCCTACCACGAGATATTGTGTGACGGCAGTTTGTTTCTGAATGGATGCTCTCTTAAACTAAGCTATTGCGCCTCATCGATTTGAAAAAAAAAAGAAACCAAAATTGTAACTGTGTATTTGTTAAAGATTGAATGAACAATATATTAAAATAAAACAGAATTCCATTACCTGCCATTCTTTAGTGGACCGAATAGTACAGAATAAATTCCATGAATCCTTATTGAGATAAGGATAATCTACATATGGGTCTTTACCCTTTTCCGAACCAGAAATATATCGATTTAGACTCGATTTCCAAGACCGCCAACGTTCTCCCGCAGCTGATAACCACTTTTTTTTAGTTTCTCTATGGTATGAAATTCAAATGTTGCCTACACCAAATAAAATATAACATTAGTATAAATATAACTACAAAACAATTAAAACCTATAAAAGTGAAACAACCAATTCAAACTTAGGCAATAAAATCTTAAACACATAACACTACTTCTTCCCATATGTTATCCTTTATCCGCTGTTCAACAGATGGCCAGTCTTCGAATTTGACAATATCTACTTTACTGCGCGCCATCAATCCAATGAAGCTAATCCATTTGGTTCGCGCGGCTGATGTCAAGGGTTCGTCGTAGTTATCAAATTGGATCGGTAATTTTTCGCCCCTGGCCCTCATGCTCATTAGCTCTTGACAAATTGTCCCTTTCCTACCAGCTGATGGTTGAGGTTTTTCATCATTGGACTGAGTGCGTGAGCGCCTTTTGGGTCCCATTGAATAAATTATACTATAATGTACAGGAAAAGCCAAAAGTTTTTAGTTATTTTCAACATAAAACACTTGGAAAATTCCAAAAAACAACCAAATAACACAAGTTTTGACATAATCATCATAAAACAGTCCTAAAAACATGTTGAAATTTCCAAAAAAGCAACCAAATAAGTGAAGTGTCGACATAATCAACCAAAACAGACCCAAAACTGTTGATAATTCAAAAAAACCACCAAATAACATAAGTTTCGACATAATCGGCAGAAAACAGTCCTAAAACACTTGGAAAATTCCAAAAAACAACCATATAACACAACGTTCGACATAATCGTCATAAAAACAGTCCTAAAACATGTTGAAATTTCAAAAAAACAACCAAATAAGTGAAGTTTCGACATAATCAACCCAAATAGACCCAAAACTGCTGAAATTCAAAAAAAACAACCAAATAACATAAGATTTCGACATAATCGCATAAAACAGTCCTAAAACACTTGGAAAATTCCAAAAAACAACCAAATAACGACACGTTTCGACATAATCGTCGTAAAACAGTCCTAAAACATGTTGAAATTTCCAAAAACAACCAAATAAGTGAAGTGTCGACATAATCAACCCAAAACATACCCAAAACTGCTGAAATTTCAAAAAAACAACCAAATAACATAAGTTTCGACATTATCGGCATAAAACAGTCCTAAAACACTTGGAAAATTCCAAAAAACAACCAAATAACACACGTTTCGACATAATCGTCATAAAACAGTCCTAAAACATGTTGAAATTTCCAAAAAACAACCAAATAAGTGAAGTGTCGACATAATCAACCCAAAACAGACCAAAACTGCTGAAATTCAAAAAACAACCAAATAACATAAGTTTCGACATAATCGGCATAAAACAGTCCTAAAACATGTTGAAATTTCCAAAAAACAACCAAATAAGTGAAGTGTTGAAATAATCAACCCAAAACAGACCCAAAACTGCTGAAATTTCAAAAAAACAACAAAATAACATAAGTTTCGACATAATCGGCATAAAACAGTCCTAAAACACTTGGAAAATTCCAAAACACAACCAAATAACACACGCTTCGACATAATCGTCATAAAACAGTCGTAAAACATGTTGAAATTTCCAAAAAAGTTGCTTGATAGTGATCCTTGTTCTTAAGTAAACACCTCATTCATTGTAACTTCCAACTTTGAAAAACCAATCATTAATTCATTGATTTTTTTTTTGCTTTTTTTGAAAGGGCTCAAAGGGGACTCTTTACAAATATTTGTGTGCTGAACTATTACAAATTCTACACTATTTCTTACATTGTCTAGAGTAAGAGAGTTGTCTTAAGGCCCAACCACTGCCCTAATCCATTGATATAACCATGCTGGAAGAGAATGAATTTTTATGTGTGTTCCCTCGAAATTTTTGTTCAAAAAGATAGAATTGATTAATGATGAGTTAATTAGCTAACAATAAGAAATAAGATACGGTGGGATTCCATTATGGGAAAATCAACGAATAATTCAATATTTTGAGGAGCCTCCTTCACTGCTTTTTTGCCACTCCAACACAGAGAATTTTGCAAACTAAAAAGTGTGTATATCTAGCATCACTTCAAAGGCAGTAAGAACGCAAATTGCAAAACAAAGGTTAAAAAACCAAAACCAACAGAAAATCAAACAAATCATTGAAAACCAAAAAACTCATTCTAATAAGCAAAAAGAAATATTAAAAATCAAAGAAAACATTCAAAGCCCAAAACCCTAATTTGTTGTTCTAAAACCAAACACTTAAACACATAATGTATCCCACATAAACAATTAGAAAAAAAAAACCCTACTTTTAAACACCAATCAATGCCGTATTTCAAAAATCCAAGCTCACCTCTCTTTGGTGACTTCGGGGGATTCGCGACGACGCGAACGGCCGCAAATTCGGGACTGTCACGCGGGGATGGAGCCGACGGCGACGATTGGCGACATCGACGGCGGCGGCAAAGGTTGGGACGAGTGGCGAACGGTGATGAGGTAAACTGAATGGCGGTGAAGTTATTTGCGCGAAATGAAAACAGATAGGTGTTTCGAAATATGATTTGAGTTTGTTGTATATATATATATATGTATATATATGTGTAAAAGGCTAGAACGGTTAATCGACACCCGTTTTAGAAAGGGAAAAAAATTTTCAGTAGTCTAACACGGTTACACACTAACCGTAGTAAATAATTTAAAATTTCAGTTTTCTAGAACAGTTAAACTCTTAACCGTGTTAGAAAACTAGAATTTTTCACTTTTCTAACACGGTTCAAGTGCAACCGTACTAGAAAGTCCCAAATTTGTGGTTTGGAAATTAAATTTGTTTTCTAGAACGGTTAAACTCTTAACCGTGTTAGAAAACTAGAATTTTTCACTTTTCTAACACGGTTCAAGTGCAACCGTACTAGAAAGTCCGAAATTTCTGGTTTGGAAATTAAATTTGTTGAACATATCTTCATAATTTTCAAGCAACTGAATAAAATAATCGGACACTTTCAATATATCCAATATCCGCGACCAGTAATGAAATATACACACATAAGGATTCATCCCATCTGTACACAATCCCAGTCTCAAATTTCTTGTCTCTCTACCAAATGACGGATACATTGAATCAATCTTTTTCCACTGATCCGAGTCAGCTGGCATGATGGGCTTATCATCTGTCCCATCCCAAGGGAATATTCCGATTTGCATCTCCACCGTCAAAGATTTTAGGCATTCTTCTGAGATTGGCAAACAATCGTCTTAACATCTCGGTATTACTAGGGAAGGATAACCATAATACTTCTTGTTGGAGAAGCTTTTCTCCAGTGCATCACCATCGACACAAGATAAAGTTTTTTTGAAACGAGATGTCTGACACTTAGGACATACCTGTAGATTCTCGTACTCATTTCTATACAGTATGCAATCATTTGGGTAAGCATGTATCCTTTTATACTCCATGCTCATAGGACACATAATTTTTTTAGCCTCATAAATTCGGTCCGGCAATTCATTACCATCCGGTAATATGTCATTGAGTAACTTCAATAAAGCTGTAAAACTTGTATCAGTCCACCCATTTGCCGCTTTCAGATGGTACAATTACAAAACTCCAGACAACCGTGTGCACTTTGTACACCCAGGATAAAGAGGCTTTTCGCTATCATTAATAGGGAAGCAAGCCTTTCGGGTTTATCACCAAAACAACCGACCACATCATCCACCATGTTATCCAATCGATCATTCTTAATTGTATCATCATCGTGTGCTTCATAATTTTCTTGAATTGATAAACATCCACTTTCACCGTGCCATCTCTAAATTTTATACCCAAGACGTCAAATCCTCTTCGATATAAAATGTGTCCTCCGTATCGTATTCAGAGTCGTGCAGTATACGGCAAAATTTATACAATCTTTAGACCGGGCAATCACATACGAACTATAACATACTTTATAAAAACAAAATCAAACTAAAATTTCTCAAACCTCGTTTTTCAAATGCAGTCCTGTTGTCTGAATCAGCCCAATAGTATATCTTTGCGGTCCCATTACTTTTGTTACCTTTAATTATATAAAAAGACATGATTTTGTAATAAGAAAACCCAACCGAATAAATGCATTACTTAATAAGAACATTATGTATTTTAATTCAATTAAACAAACATTATGTCAAGCATAAACATAAATTTGCAATTTATTATGCAATATAGTCACTATATGCATGTATCAAAATAATATTAACACATTATGAAGCCCATATAAAGTAATAAAACATATATCGATCATTATTTAAATCAACACAAAATTTTTAATTCCAGCAAAAAAAATCTAAAATACAAAAGTCATGACAACATGCTTTTTATCAAATGAGAAGCAATATCAAAGAATGTAAGGAATATATAACCTCTCAAAGTTGGGTTTGCACAAAATGCAAGTAGAAAATGCTGGGGGAGATTTGGAATGCGCCGTTTGATTTTTACTTCTTCAGAGTTGCACATCGATCTATAGATCTGTTCTACAGGAGAAGAAAATGCTGGGGGAGATTTTTATCGGTACATTTTCTAAAACGGTTAGTTAGAAACCTTTCTTAAAACGGAGATTATAGCAGTTTCTAAAACGGTTAGTTAGAAACCGTTCTTAAAACGGAGATGATAACAATTTCTAAAACGGTTGTCTCCCGAACCGTTTTAGAAACTTACATCAAGAGACTTTCTAACACGGTTATAATTTAACCGTTTTAGAAAGTTTGCGTTTTCCTAATTCTTATTACAAAAATGCCACCGCTCCAATTATCTAAAATGGGTTATTAATAACCGTTTTAAATAGACCATTTTAAATTATATATTTTGTAGTAGTGTAACCTCACTTATTTTGATGTTTAACAAACAATTATGTTTATACTAATGGTTCAAAAAGTGTTTCAATGTGATAGATATAAAAAGAAGCCAAGCATGGAGCTCTATCATATGGAGAAAGAATTAGAGGTGCAAAAGATAAGAAAGTATGGTAAATTAGGTCATTTCCCTAACCCTAAACCTTATCTTGTGTAAATAGCTCAAGAAGTTGATTTACTCTTTTAAGGCTCAAGTAAAAATGTTTTTAAAATGTTTTTAGTCCTTAAATGAACTTCAAAAGAAGTAGTAAAAGTGAGGAACACACTTGCACAAAGTCACACTTAGTTGCACAAATGATTTGGAAAACGAAAATTGAAAACAAGTTGAAAACAAATAGGATCAGACGCCCTAAGCATAGTTTCGGCCGTCCGAAAGATAGGTTCGGACGCCTCCTCATTTTAAGTGATCGTCCAAAATTTTGGTGAAAAATGAAGCAACTCTGAAGTTTAGGTTCGGATTGTGAATAGTAAGTTTCGGCCGTCCGAAACTTAGGTTCGGACTGTGAACAGTAAGTTTTGGCCGTCCTAAACTATCGTGACAGGTTTTGACATGTTTGCTGAAAAATAGGTTCGGACGACCCCAAGTGTCCGAAATAGCGTCCGAAACTCAGTTTTTCAAATAACGGCTAGTTTTTGAAATGTCAAACATATACATTGTTTTGTCATCTTTTGAGAGAGTATATATACAAGCTAAAGCATGAATATTTGTAAGACAATACACTTGATTCCATGAGCTTCTAATCTGAAAAAATACTCTCTACAACTCTTGCACTTCAATTTGATTTTACAAGAAACAAAAGATTAAAAAGTTCTTGAGCCTTCTTTGAGTTCTTCATTTCATTCTTGAGCTATATAGTTTCAGTTGTAATTTTCTTTATAGGAATCATGCTGTGAGCTTAAATTCATCTTATTCACCCAACTTATGGGCTATTCTTTCATTCTTTATCAAACCTTGTGATTGATTGTAAAAGGTTTCTCAAGTGAGAGTAAAAACCTTGAACTCATAGCTTGGGATAGCTAGTGAGAAGGTTGAGCCTCGGTTGGTTGCAAAAGTGGTTCTTTTTAACTCACCATTGAAAGGAGATCAGTTGATAGTGAAGAGGTTGAAATCCTAAGTTGGGAAACTTGGGTAGTGGATGTAGAGTGGTCCAAGGGGGAGGCTTGAGCCACTATAAATCGATTGTGTCATTGATCTTTATTGTTTTTAGTTTCTGCTATTATTTCATCTTGCTCATGCTTTAATATACTGCAATTGGATTGAAGTATTTATTGATTGTGTTGTTGGAATATTAAGTTTAACATTCTTTAGTATTACACTTGTTGCAAGTCACACTACTCACTCATTGTTATTGGATTTTAGTTGATTGGTATACATAATTTTTAGAAACCTAATTCAACCCCCCCATCTCTCTTAGGTTGCCTTTAGAGCTAACAATATGATTTTTGTGGGTTAGATTTATTTTGAAATATATCTTGCATGTTGTATTGAATTAGAAGAAAATATATGCTTCTTTTGCCACAACTTGTTTCTTGAGTTATATCTGTTATGAGCTTCACTGGGATATGTTAATATTACTCACACCAATATTGCTCTGTAGTTGAATAAAGTGGAGTAGCAATCCCATGGAGGGAGTCTGGTTTGTTAGAGTAGAGTTAGAATGCGTTTTTAATGTATTGGTTCCTCTGGGTTGTGATAATGATACACTATATAAGATGACTTGTGGATGGTGGATGATTTACTCTGCGTGGAGTTGTTAAGAATTTGCAGCAAGAGGAAAATTGTGATTGAAAACGGTTGGAATAGGAAGTTAAAAATATCACAGAAGGGTGGTAAGGAAAATAATATAATATATACAAGATAAAATAAACTAAGAATTTATGTAAGTAATAAATAATGATGGAAATAGGAATTATGCCAATACACGTTCCTTGATTTTAGGCCAAGGTAATGGTAATTACTTATTGACAAAATTAATTAAAAGTAATGATGGGGAATTATACTGCTAAGTTGAACGGATAAAGTCAAGTAAGATAATGAATTTTATTTCAATTTAAGTTCTAGAACCTTGGAAGTTAGATAAGAGGTTAAGTAAATTAAGTAGTTATGGACCCTTTAAGAATGGGCTTCATGCACCACCGATTTGGGCTTCAGTCCATCAAAAAATTAGTAATGTTTGTGAATTAATTGAATGGATGTGGGTAATAGGAAATGGGGTTTTAGTGTTTAATGTGAAGTGGATCTTTTAAGTATGGGCTTTAGAGCATTACCGACTTGGGCTTCAAACCATCAACAATTAATAATGTGTGTGAATTAATTAAATGGACGTGAGCAATAAGAAATGGGGTTTTAGAATTTAATATGAAGTGGACCTTTTAAGAATGGGCTTCAGGGCATTGCCAGTTTGGGCCAAAGGCATAAATAGAATTAATACACAAATGGTTTTATATGATTTGGTGTTGCTATTAAATTATATGTCTTGAACTTTAAAAGTAATGCTTCATCTCAAATTTATTACCTAAACTTTTAGGTTGTCTTTTGGAACGAACTTTGAACACCTTTCATGTTTAATTTGGAATCTTGTAAAACATGAAAGTTCCAGTATTTTAGAGCTGGCTTCAAGTGACTTTTATCTCACATCATTTGAATGTTTTTATCTCGAGTAATGACAGATTGAATTGAATGTGATAGAACTAAATGTTTGTTATGGGTTCTTAAAGCCCTTGCATATACTGGAATGTTTTTCAACACTTTTAATTGAGAACATGGAATTTTATAAAATATAAGAAGTTCAAACTGCACTTTGGAAATTGTAACTTGGCCAGTGGTGAATTTTGTACTCCACGATGGTCATATTTACTGAATTGGCCTGTCCTTATAATAATTGGACTATATGATTTTGTGTCTACATGTCCTTATAATGCTTAAAGGTGATAAGGCATTATTTGAATTATAGACAATCTCCTTTCTTATATTAGAAAAGGATATTCCATGATGAATGAATTTTTATAATTCATTGTGAATTTTTATAATTCATTGTGATCTTGCATATATTGAATTTGGTAAATATGATATGAGATGATTGAAATATCAGTTTCGTACTGTGTGGAATTAAGTGCTTCGCTAATATGAATGCGACCACCCACCTCTGGAATCCACACATGCCACTATTGATTGTAGCACACCGACAAGGTGTGAAATCTTTGTGCATGACATGTATTTGCCTGTACTGTGACTGTCTGACTGACTGGGACCCAGTCATGATGGCTTATTGGTGGCTGGGAAGGCAAGGGCTGACGAGTTCATCATAAGTCCACCGTGACGTTTCACCCTTGTCAACTGGAACTGAGGAGGTTTTAGTTTCATGAGAAAGGGTACTGATTATCTGGATATATCACATTGTGCCTGCAGGCAATTACATACTGTGGAGGATAAGGTAGCTCTAAGTCGTGCACACAATTTGCCGAGATTCGTACGGCTGGTACTGGGTCAGCTTGGCTGACCATAGGTAGCAAATCTAAACTATTATGTGCTCCCTTATAGGACATTTTGCTACCTGAGATGAATACTCTTTGTGACTGTTTATTATTAGTCTTTTTGTGACTGTTTACTGGTAGTTTATCTGTGACTGTTTATTGCCAGTTCCTTCATGACTTGCCATTGCCAATTTTCTATGACTATTTATTGTTAGTATCTCTGTGACTGTTATTGTGAATTTCTCTTGGAATGTATAAATTATTTTGGCACTTGATGTTTTGAAAATGTAGTTCTAAATTATTCACAATTTTGAAAAAAAAAACTATACCCAATTCTCCACCCACTGAGCGATAAAGGCTCACCCCGTTTTCTTAAATGTTTTCAGTAAAGTAACCAGAGAATTCCGCGGAGGTTGGATGAGTAGAGGTACCGTCAGTGATGGTGAGACGTTTGGCGTTGAACCTTGGAATACAAATTAAGTTGTAATATAATATTGTAAATGTGAGATTACATTGTACGTGTTATGGTTATTGGTGTTGAGAAGAAATAAAAAGAAAGAAAAAATTTTCTTCGAGGTTTTGTTGTTTGTTCAGGACTATTGACCGATTGAACGACCCGATCCACTTTCGAAGTAGGGGGTGGGTCGGGGCGTCACAGGTGGTATCAGAGCATTTTTGCTCGTAAGCCATGATAAGATTCTTGGACTTGTATGGATTTGTATGCCATGTGCCTAAATAGTCAAGAATTTCATATCAATGTTGGGCTAGCCAAATTCATATTCCATTAAGCACATTTCCAAGGCATGTATTAACCCCCCTACACTTAGCTCTCAGTATAACATGTAAATTATTCGCACAGAACAAGTACTTGGGTGGAATATATTGCACCTTACTTTATGAATACAACTCAAATCAATGGAAATGTAAATGAAAGCACTCTAAGCTGTTTCCCACAAAAAAATGCCCACCAACACATCTCGACATTCAGAGTGAGAAACAATCAATGATGCATGGACTTCAACTCACGTTTAGGTTTATTCATGTACACAGCTCCAGAACTATTCATTTCATGGATTGGTATTTTCATATGTTGACACTCATGCTTTAACATTAAGCTTTTCACAATCTTTTATTCACAAGGGTTCAACAATTACTATTGCATGGCATCAACACCTTACTGAACTTCAACAAAATTCGAATCACATGAATCTCAAGAGAGAAAGACACATCGGGAAATTAGAACAAAAAGTTGCACACCCACTGACAAACAGTTATAGCTCGTGGAATAAAAATGAAGCTTCAACAAATTGAATCATGGTCACAAGATCAAATGAATTAAATAGCTATTATGCTACAAACTGGACATGGAAGTTCAACACGTAAGTTCCACTCATGAAACCACCTCATTCATGCATCACAAATTCGCCAATTAAGCTAACATCTTCGAAGTGCAAGTTAAGGCCATATAATTCCAATGTTAACTCAATGAGAGTGCAAGAAAGGAGGACTTACTTGGCTGGAGATCAACACAAATGAAATGCAAACTTAGAAAGAAAACTTTTGCTGCCCTTAATCCAAAGAAATGGATTCCTCCTTGTTTTCTCCACTCGGTCGAGACTTCACAAATGCATGCAAAGGATGATGAAACTTGTCCGACTACCACAAAGCTCAAGCAAAGAATGCATTTGTTCATTCATGGTTTAAGGTATTTATAGAAGAATTTCCATGCATGAATAGGCTAGGCATGAACTAGGAAACAAAGCCATGTGATTTGACTAGAGGACAAAACACTTACCAACAAAAATGCATGCAAACAAAATTGTGTCTAGTCTAGTCAAATACAAGTGTAAGATTCGGCCATCTCAAAATGATTCAAGCTTTCAAACAAAATTTGTGGGCCCCTAGTCTTACACACTTATCTTTATAAGATCATATCATGCATTTCCTATCTTCTTCCTTTGTTGAAATCGGTCACAGCATGCATTAAACTGTTGAAATATTTTACTATTAAAATGAATGCATGAATGGCCATGTAATTTCATGTGTTCTCATTTTATCAGCCTTTCCCAATTTTGCTTCCTTTGTTCCTTGCCTTGATATGATTTGATTCTTCACTGCACAACTCAGACAAAATGTTCAGATCATGTTTTCATTGACTCAAGAAAGAACAGGTATGAGCTTAAAGCCTTGACAGTAAGAAGAATCAAATATTTCAGAATGTACTTGATGCCAAACCTGAAATTTTATTCGTGCCTTTTGCCAGCACAGAGAATATTCTTGGCGTGTTTTTTTTTTGCCGCCCGTAACATCCGGATAATTCACCAATTTCTTGGAGTGGTTTGCACTCCAGTCGTATGAGTTCCACTCCAGTGCTGCAGCTTCTTATTTTTGCTCTTATTCAGCCTTGTCCCTGCAAACGATTCACACAAGGGGAGTAAAGTTCAACCATTTTATTGGAAACAACTTAACTACCAAAAAACAAAACAAATTGACAGAAAATAAATTGGTTGGGTTTCCTCCCAACACAGCGCTTGGTTTATTGTCCTCAGCCAGACATGAAGGAATTTCTTCAAAAGAAGGGTCCATCAAGGAACTGAGATTGTCCATTGTCTTCTGCAGCTGACTTGAAGATTTTCACTCTATGCCCGTTGATATTCCAGCATACTCCTTAAGTCTCATTTTGCACTTTCACAACTCCATAAGGAAAAATCTTGGTGATGGTAAAGGGTCCAACCCATCTGGATTTCAGTTTTCCAGGGAATAGTCTCAACCAGGAATCATACACTAGCACTTGTTGTCCCACTTCAAATTCTTTCACCTAGATTTTGGCATCATGCCACTTTTTTGTGCGTTCTTTGTAGAGACTTGCACTGATATATGAGTTTTACCTGAATTCGTCCAATTCATTGAGCATTATCATCCGTGCTTCTTGTGCCAAGTCCAAATCTATGTTTAACTTTTGCACTGCCCAGTAACCTTTGTGCTCTAGATCTACTCGAAGATGACACTAATTTCCAAATACCAACCTGAATGGTGAAGCTCCAATGGGAGTCTAGTAGGCTATCCTATAAGCCCACAGTGTATCATCCAATTTCAATGCCCAATCTTTTCTTTCGGGGTTCACAACCTTTTCCTATATTCTCTTTATCTCCCAGTTGGAAACTTCAACCTGTCCATTTGTTTGGGAGTGGTATGCTGTGGAGACTTTATGTTGTACACCATACTTTGCTAAGAGGGTGTTGAATATTCTGTTGCAAAAATGACTTCCCCCATCACTAATGATAGCTCTTAGAGTACCAAAACGATTGAAGATATTCTTCTTAACAAAGTGCAACACACTCCTGCTATCATTATGGGGTAAAGCCATAATCTCTACCCACTTGGACATATAGTCTACACCAACCAAAATATACTCATTCCCAAAAAAGCATGGAAATGGTCCCATAAAATCCAATTCCCATACATCAAACAGATCTACCTCTAGCACATTATTAAGAGGCATCTCATCTCTGCAAGAGATGTTTCTAATCCGCTGGGAATGTTCACATTGGCTCACCCAAATTTTTAGGTTCTTGAAGATATGTGTCCAATAGAAACTTGTTTGTAGAATTTTGTACCCTGTACGAGTTCCTCCAAAATAACCCCCAAAAGGTGATATATGACAAGCTCTTAAAATTCCTTCTTTCTCGTCTTTTGGTACACACCTCCGAATCACTGGTCATTGCATCTTTTGTGCAGACTACCACTCTCCCAGAAATAATATCTAACATCATGTCTCAATCTTTTCCTTTGCTCATTAGAGAAATGTTGTGGTATCTGCCTAGCAACCACGTAAATGGTTATCTCAGAAAACCATGGCAAGGCTTGAGTGTGAATTCTAAAAATTTGTTCATCCGGAAAATTCTCCTTTATCCACAGCTGCAATTGATCGTCTCACTCAATGCCCCCACTTCCAATCTAGATAAGTGGTCTGCAACCACGTTCTCACAACCTTTTTCGTCTCTGATTTCCACATCAAATCCTACAGTTCGAGAACCCAACGGATAAGTCTAGGCTTGGCCTCCTTCTTTGACATCAAATACTTGAGTGTTGCATGGCCTGTATAGACTATAATTTTGAACCCAACAGATAAGCCCTAAATTTATCAAAAGTAAACACCACTGCTAACATCTAATTTTCTGTAGTGCTGTAGTTCAGCTGTGCCCCATTCAATAGCTTACTAGCGTAGTAGATGGCATGAAAACGTTTCCTCTTTTTTGGTCCAGTACCGCTCCAACTGCATAGTCACTTGCATTGCACATAATCTCACAGGGTTCTCTCCACTCAGGTGTAACTATGACTAGAGCCTCTAGTAGCTTAGTCTTTAACAGCTCAAAAGCTTCCCTGAATTTTTCATTAAAAACAAACTAGGCATTTTTCTCTAACAATGCATAAAGAGGTTTGGAAATTTTTAAAAGTCCTTTATGAACCTCTTGTAGAAGCCAGAATGTCCCATAAAACTCCTTACTTCTCTCACGTTGGTTGGCGCTAGAAGCTTAGCTATCACATCCACTTTGGCTCTACCCACTTCAAATCTTACCTTGGAAATTTTATGTCTCAGCACAATAGTCTCATTCACCATAAATTAACACTTTTCCCAATTTAAGACTTTAGCACAGGTGACAAATTCTCTAAGCATCCTTCAAATGTCATCCCGAAAATAAAAAAATCATCCATTAAGACTTCAATGATATTTTCCACCATGTCTTAGAAAATAGCCATCATGCAATGTTGAAATGTGGCTGGAGCATTGCAAAGTCCAAATAGCATTCTCTTGTAGGCATATGTTCCAAAGGGGCAAGTGAAAGTGGCCTTCTCTTGGTTTTTTAGATCAATGACTATTTGGTTGTACCCAGAATACCTATCAAGAAAGCAATAGAATAGGAACCCAGCTATTCTATACAAAGGTTGTTCAAGGAAGGGAAGGGGAAAGTGATCCTTTCGTGTGGCCTTGCTTAACTTCCTATAGTCTATGCACACACGCCAGACATTGATGATCATGGTGGCTAGCAACTCATTTGCCTCATTTGTAACCATAGTCACTCCTCTTTTCTTAGGTACACACTGTACTGTACTGACCCATTCACTATCAGATATAGGAACTATCATTCCAAAATCCAGAAGCTTGATAATTTCCTTTTTCTCTGCTTCCATCATTTGTGGGTTCAACCTTCTCTGCCTATCCTTGGTAGGAATAGCCCTTTCCTCCAACAAGATTTTGTGCATACAAATAGTGGGACTAATTCCTTTCATATCAGCTATAGTCCAGCTGATTGCTTCCTTGTGCATTCTTAGTACTTCCAACAATTTTTCTTCCTGCCGCTTCTCCAACTTGGATGGGATAACCACTAGAAGTGTCTCATTCTCTCCTAGAAAAGCATACTTCAAATGGGGAGGAAGAGGCTGCAACTCCAGCTTGGGTGGCTTCACAATTGAAGGTAACAATTTTTCATTCCTATTGTCAAATATTTTAGCCCTCACCTTAGTGGGCATCGATTCAACATTCTCATTAGCATCAATAATATCATGTGATAATTTAGAACACAGTTCATCAGTTTCATCAAAATCATTCTCAAAGTTCATTTCCAAGATGGACTCATCTATCACATAACATTCATTCATGTTTTCCAGTTTATGCAAAATCACATTGTCTTCTTCATTCAAAACAACCTCAAATTCTTCATTCTTTTTGTGATCTGAGGACTCAAGTAAAGAAAGAGAAAACTTATGTTTATGCTTAAGTTCAAGGAGGTGTCGATTACCTTTCACAGGGTGTGCAAAGAAGTATTGCTCCACAGAGTTGGGGTATTTCATTGCATAGTCTACATTGAACACCACTTGTTCCCCATTAACTCTAAATGTGATGTTTTGCTTTTAACTCATATGAGAGCATCCGAGATGCCAAGAATTGTCTACCAAATATCAGAGGGACCTCTAGGTCCTCTTCCATATCTAAGATGATAAAGTCAACTAGTAGCACAAACTTGTCCTCCGACACTAGAACATCCTCAACCATCCCTGTAGGTTGCACCAAGAATCTATCAGCTAACTGTAATAGCACAACTACTGGTTTTATCTTACCATCCAATCCAACATTTTCAGCCATTAAGAGGGGCATCAAGTTTATCCCGGCTCAAAGATCACACAAAGCTTTGTTGAAAAATCTAGTTCGTATGGTACATGGCATAGTTCAGCTTCCAGGATCCTTCAGCTTTGGTGGCAAATCATTGTTCACCCATGCTTGGCTATCTTCTGTGAGTGGAATTGGTACTTCACATTGAAGGATTTGCTCCTTGTTGGCTACTAAAACCTTCAAGAATTTTGCATATCTAGGCACAACTGTGGCTAGATCCAACAATGGAATGTTCACATTCACATTCTTTACCATATCCAAAAACTTTGTAAATTGAGCTCCCTTTATGGCTGGAGGTGGAATTCTTTGAGAGAAAGGAGGTAGTGGTGCATACTTAGGATAGTTGTATGGGCTTGGAGGCCCTCTCTTTCTTTTAAGCTCAGGTGCTTTTGCACTTTCTCCTTCAACTTCTCTCTCAGGTTCCTTCTCAACGTTCTCAACAATTGTTTCCTCAGTGACTTTCTCCATTGGAGTCCCTTCCATCTTATCCTTTTTGTTCCCACTGAGTTTCTTTCCACATCTTAAAGTGATGCCATTACATACCTCCTTACCTTTTGGGTTGGGTTCAGTGTCACTTGGAAAAGCCCTTTGTCTTTGATGAATTGGTTTGGCCAACTAACCCAATTAAACCTCAATGTTTTTAATAGAGGCATCATGGTTTTTCCATTGAGTCTCCATGCCTGCTGTTCTTTTGTCTAAAACAATTAACCAACATATAATATTGGGAACTCCTTTCCTAAATTTAATGCATCCATATAAATGTGATGGTAAAACATTATCAAAAATTGATTCTGATTTATCATTTAAATTTATTACTTCTCCAAAAACTAGAGATCTTTATTCTTTAAATTTGTCATCTTTACAAGAAAATATAAAATTAAAAAATAATCAAATTGATTTTCTTTCAAATGAGATTTTATCTTTAAAAATAGAAGAACAATTAAAATCTCCAAAATTACAAAATCAAATTAAAAATATTACGCAAGAAATTACTACAAAAATTTGTAGTGAATTGCCAAATGCTTTTTGGGAAAGAAAACAACATATTGTTGAATTACCATATGAAAAAGATTTTGATGAATAAAAAATACCAACAAAAGCAAGACCATCTCAAATGAATAAAGAAATAGTTGAATATTGTAAAAAAGAAATTGATGATTTGTTAAAAAAGAAAATAATTAGAGAAAGTTACTCTCCTTGGAGTTGTTCTGCATTTTATGTTAATAAAAATTCAGAAATAGAAAGAGGTGTTCCAAGATTAGTTATTAATTATAAACCCTTAAATACAGTCTTACAATGGATTAGATATCCAATTTCAAATAAAAAAGATTTATTAAATAGGACTTTTGGAGCAATGATATATTCTAAATTTGATTTACTGGATTTTCGCAAATACAAATTGCTGAAAAAGATAAATATAAAACTGCATTTACTGTTCCATTTGGTCATTATGAATGGAATGTAATGCCTTTTGGTCTAAAAAATGCTCCTTCTGAATTTCAACATATAATGAATGATATTTTTTCATCATATTCATTTATAATTGTTTATATTGATGATATTTTAATTTTTTCACAAAATATTGAACAACATTTTAAACATTTGAATATTTTTATTAAAATAGTTGTTAAAAATGGTTTAGTTGTTTCTGCTAAAAAATTAAAATTATTCCAATCTAAAATTAGATTCTTAGGATATGAATTAGAAAATGGTCAAATTACTCCAATTGCTAGAAGTATTGAATTTGCAAATAAATTTCCTGATGAATTAATAGATAAAAAACAATTACAAAGATTTTTAGGAAGTTTAAATTATATTGGTGAATATTATAAAAATTTAGCAATTGATAGTAATCCTTTATATGATAGATTAAAGAAAAATCCTCTTGCATGGTCTGAAATTCATACAAATGCAGTAAAATTAATTAAACAAAAAGTAAAATTTTTACCATGTTTAAGTTTAGTAAATCCTGATTGGTTTAAAATTGTTGAAACTGATGCTTCTGATATTGGTTATGGAGGAATTTTAAAACAAAATAATCCACAAACTAATAAAGAAGAATTAGTTAGATACTAATCTGGAACATGGAAAAATGCTCAAATAAATTATTCTACAATTAAAAAAGAAATTCTTAGTATAGTTCTTTGTATTTCTAAATTCCAAGATAATTTATTAAATCAAGAATTTTTACTTAGAGTTGACTGTAGTGCTGCAAAAGAAGTTTTACAGAAAGATGTAAAAAATATTGCATCTAAACAAATATTTGCTAGATGGCAAGCTATTTTATCTGTATTTGACTTTAAAATTATCTATATTAAAGGTGAATTAAATTCTTTACCTGATTTTCTTACTAGAGAATTCTTACAAGGAGAAAATTTTTTGCAGGTTATGAAACAACAAACTGAAGAAGAAATTGAAATTTTAAAAGAAAATTATTTAAAAGATTATCTTCAAAAATTTTCTAAAAAAGAAATTAGAATAAGAAATTATAATACAAAATCCTTAAAGGATCAAATTTTTATTCATCAAGTACAATATTACAGAATGGTAAGAGTAAAGAAATTCATACAAAAATCAGATTCACCAAATAAAAAAGCTTATTATAGATTTATAAAATTTTTTGGAAAGAAAATATATTTTGTTTAAAAAATAAAGAATAGAAGAAAATTTTAAATTACAATGGTTAAAAGATTATATTGAAAATCCAGCTACAATTAAGAAAATTAGAAAAATTTATTCATTAAAAGAAAGGGTTCGACAAGATTCTGAATTTCCTCATGTTTATCATGTAGAAAATGTAAATGTTTTATCAATAAAACAACAAGTATTTTTACATCAAATGCAATACTACCAAATGTTGATTTCATATCACATAAATAAATCTAGAAGACATCCAATAATAAATCAATTTTTATGGAATCGTCTTCAAAATTTTAGAAAAGAAATTGCTATTATTATTTAAAATCATTTTATTTTAAAATTTTTTGCAGGAAATGCAAGGTAGAGGTGGAAGAGGTCATAGACCTCAAATGGATTTTGGTTATGTTAGCCATTACAATTCCCAATATCCTCTACTATACTGGTCATCTCAAATGAGAGGTCAGTCTTCTTTAAATCAATCAAATTCCAAAAATAATTCTCTTGTTCCATTGGGTCATATACCCACAGTCAAAAATGTCCTTCTTGATGAATCCTCAAATCAGGACCATGATTATATTAAAAATGGAATAATCGCACATTCAATTTTCATTTCTGAAACAGATCTCAAATTAGATTTGTATGCGATTATTCATAAATATTTCAATAATCCTTCTAATTCTCATTTCAGTTTAAGAGGACCACTTCCTCTAAAAACTCGGCATACTTATGCTGATTTTTTAAATTTTACCAAAATTGCTGATATAAATGACAGACCCAGAACCAGTCGTCACCAAAATTGGTTTCCTACAACTGAAGACAATGAAATTGCTTTGTCTCAGATGTATATTCATAAAATACCATCTTATTCTGACTGGAATTCTTCTCTAATTAAACTCAAAATTTTATTTCAAGATATAACAATTTTGAATATGCATTTACGTACACAGATATGGTGGAAATTTTTCACAATGTCCACTTATATCAAAATTCTTCTTACAAGCATACTTGGTGGATTCGTATTGATGAAGCCAATTTCAATAAAATTATTCCAGGTTGGTTTCTTAATTGGTTTAAAATTCATGGACCAAAATAAGAAACTTTCTTACCTGAAAAATTGAAAAATTTGTTTATTCAGTTTAAAAATGTTTATTCTGAAAAATTTCAGCATTCAAAATTTCCAAAACAATCATTTTTACTCTTTTTAATAAAATTTCAAATTCCATGGTTATATGCTTGGAAATATGAAACTGGATACAATACTGATGGAATTTTACAGCTCACAAGAGTTGGGTACACTAAATGGTGGCCAAAATGTCAAGTAGATTACATTGAAATTGAGAAGTCACTTGTTAATGCAAAAAGTTCTCTTGAAAAAGAAAAAGTGACACAAGAAATTGATAATTTTTCTCAGAAAGAATTAAATGAGAAAAATGACTTGATTGCAAAATTGCAAAATGAATTGAAAAAAGTGAAAGCTGTTTCTTCTCCTGAAAAAGAAAAAGAAGAAAAAATGACAAAAGGAAAAGAAAAGGAAAAAATTGAAAAAGAAAAAATAGAAAAGAAAAAAGAAAGTGAGAAAAGAAAAAATAAAAAAGAAAAAAGAACATCCATTTCAAGATTCTCTTTTGATAAAAATTTGATCAAATTCACTGATGATGAACCTTCAACAGAAGAGGATTTGCAAATTTCTTCAGATGAAAATTCAAGTACCAATTCTGATGGTGAACAATTGCAAATGACAGAAAAAGAGAAAAATGAATTCGAACAATTAATACATAATCTGTATAAAAATAAAGACTATGTATTAAAATTGTTGGATTCCAGTTGTTCAGAAAAATCCAGAGCAAATACTCCTTTAAGAAAATCTTCATCGGATGAAGCTGGAAAAATCAGTTCACAAAAGGTTGCAAAAAAGAAAAATTCAAAGAAATGATATCAAGTGGGAAAGAAAATTCCAAGCAAGTGGGGACATCAATCAAGTAGGAGACATCATGGAGACAAAGAAAAGTGAAGTTAGAAAAATGTCACATCACTTTTGAATGGTTGTCTTTTGTATTATTGTCTTTTACTTTTTTATTTTGTTATTAGTCCTTACTTTTTTGTATTTTATTTAAAATTCCTTAGGTGGTCTATAAATAGAATCAAAATGGGTTGTAATAGACACCTTTTCATTACTACATCTTTCAATCTTTGAAGAAAGCTCTCTAGCTCTCTTTGTAATTCTCTTTTGTAATCAAGAGTTCTTATGCAATAGAAATTTCTTGGTTTCAAAACTTTCTCTTCTTTTATTCAAGCAAGCTTCTCTTCATCTTTCTTCTTTAAGTTTTTATATTTTACAGGTTTATGCTAAGGAGTTAAGAAGTTCTTTCAAGTTCTTCCCTCGTGTTGTAAATTACTTTCAAGTTTTGCACATAAAGCTTGAAGATAAATGCTTCAAGATTAGAGAAAATAAGTAGTAAGTCCCTTACTATTTTATTTTTGTTTATTTAATTTTAATGTTTAATTCCTGGTGTAAATTTGGTATTTATTTTTGTTTATTTAATTTTAATGTTTAATGATCTATTCATATTCATAAATGAATAGATAATGTTGAAATTGATGAATACGTGTTTAGGATTCTTAATGGATGAATACGTATTTTAGTAGATTATATGCTATGCAATTGATCTAATTGTTGAGTATTGAAATCACATTTGAATTGAGCATAAACATATGTTGAATTTCATAATTCCTAGCTAATCTTGAATAGATCAAACCTCAATTGTGGTCGACATGCTAAATTGAGGAGTGATTAATCAAAGTTAGCGAAGTTGTATGAATCGAGAACTAAATTGTGATTGTTTAAGTCTTTGCACTTGTTTTTTGTAATCAAATCAATTATGAGACTCAGGCCTCGCCATAGGAAGTGTTAATGAATTGAAACATTAGGAAAACTGTTAAAGAAGCTTTCTGTGTTAACAACAATAATATGTGAACCCTAGGATGGGCCTCGCCATGGGAGTTCTTAGGACTTTGCATGTTAGAGTAGTTAGCTGGGAGAGTTGAGACTTTGCGGAGCTTATTCCACCATTCTCGGTCCTCGCCATGGGAGAGAATGGTGATTTGGGGGGTACAAGCAGTGGTGTGGTCGCCATGCTAACCACAGCTTGGACTTCTAGGCAATTTAGGTCTCCATTGCATTTAATTGTTTACTGATTGGATAGCATAGATTTACTAAGCCTGTGTTCATCCAATACAAGAATCCTGAGATATCTGTTTCATCCTTGCTTGTTGCTATATTTTGCATCTTTGTTTTCGTTCGTTTGGGTTGAATTTTCCTTTTTCTAGTACTTAGATTCTGTGACAGGACTTTTAGAACAATTTACTCAATTTTCTTGACCTAGACCTTCCCTGTGGATTACGATCCCTGCTTCCACTTCTACAGTAGTTGTTAGGGTAAAATTGACGAGGTGCGACACTCGACATCACTTTCGATAATTAATACATAGATTGTTTGCTCTTTTATAAGCAAAGAAAAGCTATCTATTACATTCAATTTGAATACAATTTGAAATCCGGAATCTAATTTTGAGTAGTGCCTTTTGAATAGACCACTTGTCATTATTGCTTCACATGGTCTTCATATGATCTTCACGTGGGTGGTCCTTCTTTGTTGAATAGACATTTTTGAAATCGGCAACCTTTTTCTTTATGTCTGAATGCATCCATTTTGACGTTAAAATAATCCTTTTTTGTTTTGTATGCATAATATTTCCACCAATGATGAATTGTTGAATTTCTTCCTGATTGATGAGCTTCGATTGTATCCAAAGAATATGGACCATTCTGATATATAATCCTTGAATTGCCTTGTCCCATTTCTCTATTTTGAATCAAAGTAGCTATATTGATAGTGGTACATGGGTGTCTTGATTTATCATCCATCTCAAATCTTTTCTTGGTGAATGTCTGCAATTGATATTGTCTTTCTTTTTCTTCCTGAAATACAAAAATTTAAATATTTACAAACTTTTTTATTATTATTATTATTATTCATATGGGTCTTGAGCCATTTGTCCTCCAAACATATCTTCGGGGGATGGGCTCGGTGTTCAATCTGTTGACATCTGTGGTTGTTGAATGTTTCTCTTCCTTTGGAATTCCATGAATTGAAAAAATGCTTCCATATCTTCTTGTTTGAATTGGCTGGATGTTGACGTTTGTGGAATCTGAGTAGGAACTGGATTAGGATGTGAATTAACAAGAACTTTTGAATTGCTAGAGCCTGCTTGTTCACTAGGTTGTGTTGTTGTTGGTGGAGTCCATTGTCTATGACCAGTTACCAAAACAGTATTGACTGCTTTTGGACAAC
Source organism: Ophiorrhiza pumila (assembly GCA_016586305.1). Classification (NCBI taxonomy): domain Eukaryota; kingdom Viridiplantae; phylum Streptophyta; class Magnoliopsida; order Gentianales; family Rubiaceae; genus Ophiorrhiza; species Ophiorrhiza pumila. The sequence continues at coordinate 20,636,816 of BLIW01000007.1, read as the reverse complement.
ATAATTATGTGTCGTATTTCTCCCACCACTTGCATTTGAATTGTCTTATGAGTGACATTGGCATTGGTTCAGCTTTGATTTCTTGAATTTGAAAGTTCCAACATCAAATCATTGAACCTTCATTGATAAATACCATTGAACTTCTCTAACATATTGAAGCATAGTTGAATGAGTTTTCCAATAATTGAATCCTTCTAATGCTTTTGAGGGCAACAGTTCTGCCTGAGATCCATGAGTTTCCCACCAATCATAGAACTAAAGCGGGAATTCTTTTTCGCAGTCTTTGTGGAATGTAAAGAACCATAAATGTTCAAAAGATCTTAAGTAAAATGCCTTTTTCCAGACTTGCTTGTAATCTTCATATGAATATCCTTGAGGATTATAAGGAATTGAAAAAGGATTTTTTGAATGAATTGATTGCCAATCTTGAAAATTTAAAGTATTTTTAATGACACATTTTGAATAACTGATTTTATTTGAATCATCTTTGTTATGAAAAATCTCGGCTGAGAATGAGTCTACAAGAATGAATTCATAAAACCTTTGATTTTTAATTGGATCATCTGAAAACCATAAAATAGTATCAGCAACTAAAGTTTGAGTATAATAATTCAAATTGGGAACATCAGGTTTAACCTTAAATTTTGTCAAAGTTAAATATTCATATACTTGTTTGAGTTGATATGAATTTGTTTTATTATTATTAATGGGTGTAGTTGTGATGGGTAAAGAAGTCATTGTTCTTGTAGTAGAGGTTTAACTATTTGGATGATTTCTTAATCTTGCGAATTGGGTACTAGCAACTTGAGTGTAGGTGAGTGCTGGAAATGGTCGAAATTCATCTAAAGGAGTGAAATTGTTTGACACTTGAAATTGTTTGTAATGGTTCAATTTCATTGAACTGTGTACTAATTTTTTAGCTAGGTTACACGATGAATTGATTCTTGATTCCTTAGTTATGGATATTCAGATTGATAAAAATAAAATAGAATCAAGAAGCCGTAGTTTTGTAGATTTATTCAAAGTATGTTTTAAATTATTAAAAACAGAAATAGATCCTAAATTAAAATTGGAAGATTAAGAAATCAAATCATTACCTTGTTTAGGTATTCCAAATCCAAACATATTCATGATAGTCGAAACAGATGCCTCAGAGGTAGGATATGGAGGTATTCTGAAACAGAAATTAAATGGTAAAAATAAGTTAGTAAGATATACTTCAAAAGAATGGACAGGATCTCAGAAAAACTATTCAACAGTTAAAAAAGAAATTTTATCTATAGTTTTATGTTTCAAGATGGTTTTTAAAATAAGAAATTTTTGTTAAGAGTAGATTGCAAGTCAGCAAAAGATATATTACAAAAGGATATTCAAAATTTAGTTTCTAAGCAAATCTTTGCTAGATGGCAAGGAATTCTATCTGTTTTTTATTTCGAAATTGAATATATAAAAGGAAAAGATAATTCATTACCTGATTTTCTAACTCGAGAATTTCTTACATGTAAAAATTCAAGATGACTGATAAAGGTGAATCTTCCTCATTCAAAAATCAACAGAAGCAAAGTCCAAGTGATTATGCTACTAATAAGGGACTCATTCCAAAGCCATTGTCACCAACTATTCAAGTGTCAAACAATTTCACTCCTTTAGATGAATTTCGACCATTTCCAGCACTCACCTACACTCAAGTTGCCAGTACCCCATTCGCAAGATTAAGAAATCAGACAAATAGTCAAACCTCTACTCCAAGAACAAGGACTTCTTTACCCATCACAACTACACCCATTAATAACAATGAAACAAATTCAAATCAACTCAAACAAGTATATGAATATTTAATTTTGACAAAATTTAAGGGTAAACCTGATGTTCCCAATCTGAAGTATTATTCTCAAACTTTATTTACTGATGCTGTTTTATGGTTTTCAGATGATCCAATTAAAAATCAAAGGTTTTATGAATTCATTCTTGTAGACTTATTCTCAGCCGAGATTTTTCATAACAAAGATGATTCAAATAAAATCACTTATTCAAAATGTGTCATTAAAAATGTTTTAAATTTTCAAGATTGGCAATCAATTCATTCAAAAAATTCTCTTTCAATTCCTTATAATCCTCAAGGATATTCATATGAAGATTACAAACAAGCCTGGAAAAAGGCATTTTGCTTAAGATCTTTTGAACATTCATGGTTCTTTACATTCCACAAAGACTGCAAAAAAGAATTCCCGCTTTGGTTCTATGACTGGTGGGAAAATTTCTGTATCTGCTTATTTTGGTATCAGAGCCAAGTTTCTCAAACTTCTTTAAATTTTTTAAACTCTAAACTTTTTAATTTACTTAAATTAATTAATCAATTATTAGAATAAAGAACAGTAAGGTTTGGTAAGCGGAAGTAGACTTGTGAATCCGTTGGTAAGCCATTGCGTTCACAGCTTAAGGTGTTCCCGATTAGGCACTTCTGTGTTCCCCATACACTCTGCATTCTATAAATTGCATTAAGCAATTCAGGTACGTTTTAAATTATGAATTTAAATTATTTCAAGAAGTTGTTTAATTCTGGCAATAGTACTAAATTAGAGGACATAGATAACATTAATCAAAGTCACGAAATACAATTTGATATAAATTCAAAAACATTAAGTTCAGTTTATCATATAGGTAATTTGAATTTCAATAATTCATATGCTGTTAAAATTCATGAACAATATATAACATTTAGAGAAGTTTGAAAAACTATAAGATTAATGTCAAGTATAGCTATAGAAAGATATAAAAGTCAAGGATTTAGATATATTCATTATGGACTAATAAAAGTAATAGTAAAACCTTTACATAGGATAGGAATAGATAATCCTATCTTTATAGCATTAAGGGATAAAAGATTTATAGAATATCAAGATTCAATACTTGCTTTAATTCAGACTAATATTTGTAATGGTTCAATTTCATTCAACTGTGCACCTAATTTTTTAGCTAGGTTACATGATGAATTGATTCTTGATTCCTTAGTTATGGATATTCAGATTGATAAAGATAAAATAGATTCAAGAAGCCATAGTTTTGTAGTTTTATTCAAAGTATGTTTTAAATTATTAAAAACAGAAATAAATCCAAGATTAAAATTGGAACAAAATACTAATGATAAAACAATAATTTTTGAAGAAGATTCAACAAAAGCATCTATATATATTCCTAAAACTCTAAAGTGGGATGAAATCACTATTCCACGAACATTTACAGTAATTCTTCGAATACAATCATGAAATAGTCAACAAACTAGTACCTCTAAAATAGTTAAACAAGAAGACGGAAGTATCACAATACATTTTGATGAAATAAGATCAAATAAGTATGGAGCTAATACAAAGACTATTCATCCACCTAGATATTCAACTTCAGACATTCCAAGCTTAAGACGAACTTTTAGTCAACATACTAACTTAGATAGTAATCTAGAAATATATTCAATTCCTATTTCGGGAAGTCAAAGAATTCATTATAAAGCGCCATTACCAGAAATAATAGATACAGAGTCATTAAGACAGTCACCAACAAAATCAGGTATGAGACCGGATTTCTTAAATGTAATTAATAATGCGCCAAATTATGAACATTTAGATGAAGAGTTTAATGATGATAAAAATATAAAGAAAAGACAACGGTATAATCAATTGAATAAAGAATTTCACGATATATTAATTAATAAATGGAAAGAAGAATTAATAATTAGAAAATTCAATTTTCCGTTCTTTTCATGGTTGGAATACGAAGTTCAGGATATAAACAATTCAAAAATTTATAGTACTGAAAGCATAAATGTTCAAACATCATTGTACAAAAAATGGAATATAATAGGAGGAGAAGTATTGAGTTCAGTACATCCACCTTTATTAAATATAAAAATTCAAACCACCTCAGAAGAAATCGTGGCAACACCATTTAGAGAATCTAGAACTGAAAAAGGTCCAGCAGAAATTGAAGATATCAAACAAGTTAATCAACAATTAAATTATTCTAATCAAATCTTATCAACAATAGCACACCAAGTAGATCTAGTTGCAACAAAAATAGATACAATTCCTAGAGACAATAATAATCCTTTTAAAAGTAATAATTTAAAATTTCCAAATGAAATTTCTAATAATCCTTTTAAAAGTAATAATTTAAACTTTCCAAATGAAATCTTTAAACCTCATTTTCAAATAAAAGATGTATTTCAAAACATTCAACTTCCAAATCATGATCAAGATACTTTGCAAAAGATATTAAATAAATTAGAAGAGAATAAACCTAATACTAGTTATATTCAAAATATTCAACAAGTAAATCCACTAGAAGATACAGAAGATAATGATGAAAATAGTGATGATAGACAAAATAATGAAACATATGAAAAATAGAACAAATTGAAAGAGAGTTTGATGAAATAAATAGAATTAAAAAACCATATAGGTCAAGAAAATAATACAACAATAAATATCATAATAATAAATTAACATATGCACCATATCAAAGAAAAAATTATTATTCACAATTAACACCTCCAGATTTACAAATAGAAGAACGATCAAAATTTGCAGCCAGTCAATATGCTGGTAGAGCAATTTAAGAATGTAATATAGATGGGAAGTCGGAATATGAAATATTAAGATTATTCCAATAAATAGGAATGACAAAAGCAGCCTATAAGTAACAGAGATATGATCAACCCTCGATAGCGATAGCATTCATAGCAGGTTTTTCAGGACAATTAAAAAATTGGTGGGATAATTTAATTACAGAAGACGATAAAAAATAAGTACTCAATCATAGTACTGAAGAAGATGAATTAGATGTAACTGGACAAGTTGTTAAGGATGCGCAAGGAAATGTTATCAAAAAGAAAATATCCGATTATGCCGATTTTTTAATATATTTAATGACAATGCATTTTGTAGGAAATCCTTCTCAAGAAACTAAGAGTTCTCAAATATTTTTAACTAATTTAAGATGTCCAACATTAACAGATTTTAGATGGTATAAAGACATGTTTTTAACATATGTATATAAAAGACAAGATTGTTTACAGCCATTTTGGAAAGAAAAATTCATTACGGGTTTACCTAGTTTATTTTCTCAAAGAATATTCAGTGCAATAAAAGTATCAACAGGAAAGGAAGAAATTAATTTTTATGAATGGACTTATGGTCATTTAATAGGATTAATAAAAGAAGAAGGTTTAAAATTATGCCAAGAATTAAAATTACAAGTAAAATATGGCTTGGAAAAAAGGGAATTATGATCATTTTTTGAAGCCTTTGGAATTAAAGGAATAAGAGTACCATCAAGCAATGTTAAAAGAATTACATATCCAAAACAATATAGATCTTACAAAAGAAGACCCAAAAAATTTCAATATAGTCAAAACGAAGATAGACAAAATAGAAATTTTAGAAAGAAGAAGTATAGAAAAAAGAAGTTAGTTTGTTATAAATGTGGCAAACCAGCCCTTATTGCAACAAACTGTAGAACTCAATGAAGAATTAATGAAATTTTTTATGGAGAAAAAGATAAAGAATTAAGAGAAAAATTAATGAAAATCATGATAAATGAAGAAACAGAAGAAAGTGATCAGGATATTAATGAAATTTATTCAGATAGTGAAGAATATTCAGATTATTCATCTCCATGTCAGTGTATAAATGTAATTACTGAAGAAAAGAATAATAAAGAAATTCTGTTTGAAATCATAAGTAAAATTAACGACCCAATAGAACAAAGAGAATATTTATTAAAATTAAAAGATTTAATATTATAGGAAGATAAAAAACTAGAAATCACAGAAGTGTTTAGTCTAGATAAACTTTATGCTAAATATTCATATAACAGTAGAGTTCCTGGAGTAAATTCTAAAGATTTAAAAATATTAAAGATTTAAAAATAGAAATAAGAGAAATAAAAAATGAAAATATTAAAGATTTAAAAATGGAAATAAGATAAATTAAAAATGATATAAAAAATGTGAAGTTAAAAGATTTAGAAATAGAAGCAAAAATAATATTGAATAAACAAAATAATGAAGATATACCAGAAAGTAGTAATAAAGGAAAAGGAATTCAAATTTGTGAAAATAAGGATGAAGAAGAATATTTAAATATTATTCAAAAAGTTAATATCGAAAAATGTATGTATTTGTCACAATAGGCATTCAAGGAGTACAAACTTTTAATAGAACTTGTGTAGCTATGATAGATAGTCAAGCATATCAAAGTTGTATAAAATCAGCAGCAATACCAATCAAATACTGTTCAAAAATAAATCATAGATTATTAACTACAAATGGTAGTCCTTTAACAATAAAATATAAGTTATCGAATGGATTCATATGTAATACTAATTATTGTTTTAAACATTCTTTTATTATTGTAGATGATTTAACTCAAGATGTCATATTAGGAAATCCTGTTTTATATCAAATCACACCATTCAAGAAAACAACTGAAGGTTTAAGTCTCAAAATTATGGGAAACAAAATAATATTTCAATTTATTACACCAGTAAGAGAAATAGAGTTACATTTATTACAGAATAATAGTATATTCCAACAAATTAAACAAAAAGAAGATCAAATTAATTCTATAAAAGAAGAAATTACATATGATCAAATAGAGTTACAGTTACAACGAAAAGAAATAATTAAAAAAATTAATGAATTAGAATTAAAGTTTAAAGAAACTATATGTGCAGATCATCCATTGCATTCTGGACAAGAAAAACTCATATTATTGAAAATGAAATATACTTTAATGAGAGAAATATTGCAACAAAAGCTAGACTAATTCAAATGAACTCAAAATTACTAGAACATTGTAAGAAAGAAATACAAACATTATTAGAAAAGAAATTAATTAGAAAATCAAAATCTCAATGGAGTTGTCCAGCATTCTATGTCAATAATCAAGGTGAGAAAGAAAGAGGAGTTCCTAGATTAGTTATAAACTATAAGCCATTAAATAAAGTATTAAAAAGGATTAGATATCCCATTCCTAATAAAAAAGATTTACTAAATAGGTTATTTAATGCAAAAATTTATTCAAAATTTGATTTAAAATCAGGATATTGGCAAATTCAAATAGCAGAAAAATATAAGTATAAAACAGCATTCACTGTACCATTTGGTCATTACGAATGGAATGTAATGCCATTTGGATTAAAAAATGCGCCTTCTGAATTTCAAAATATAATGAATGATCTTTTTTCAACCTATACATTCATGATTGTATACATTGATGACATATTAGTTTACTCTCAAACAATAGATGAACATTTTAGGCATTTACATATATTTTCAAAAATAGTAATTCAAAATGGATTAGTTATATCAGCCCCAAAAGTAAAACTCTTTCGAACTCAAATTAGATTTTTAGGTCATGATATATATATAAAGGAACAATTAAACCTATTAATAGAGCATTAGTATTTGGAGAAAAATTCCCAGATGAAATTAAGGATAAAAATCAATTACAAAGATTTTTAGGATATTTAAATTATGTAGCCGATTTATTTCCTAAATTAAGAACAATTTGTGCACCATTATATTAAATGTTACAAAAAGATCCTCCGGCATGGACAGAAAAACACACAAAAATAGTCAAAGAAAAAAAAGCAAAAATCAGATCATTACCTTGTTTAGGTATTCCAAATCCAAACGCATACATGATAGTAGAAACAGATGCCTCAAAGGTAGGATATGGAGGTATTCTGAAACAGAAATTAAATGGTAAAATTGAGTTAGTAAGATATACTTCAAAATTATGGACAGGATCTCAGAAAAACTATTCAACAGTTAAAAAAGAAATTTTATCTATAATTTTATGTATTTCTAAATTTCAAGTTGATTTATACAATTAGAAATTTTTGTTAAGAGTAGATTGCAAGACAGCAAAAGATATATTACAAAAGGATATTCAAAATTTAATTTCTAAGCAAATCTTTGCTAGATGGCAAGGAATTCTATCTGTTTTTGATTTCGAAATTGAATATATGAAAGGAAAAGATAATTCATTACCTGATTTTCTAACTCGAGAATTTCTTACAGGTAAAAATTCAAGATGACTGATAAAGGTGAATCTTCCTCATTCAAAAATCAAAAGAAGCAAAGTCTAAGTGATTATGCTACTAATAAGGTACTCATTCCAAAGCTATTGTCACCAACTATTCAAGTGTCAAACAATTTCACTCCTTTAGATGAATTTCCACCATTTCCAGCACTCAACTACACTCAAGTTGCTAGTACCCCATGCAAGATTAAGAAATCAGCCAAATAGTCAAACCTCTACTCCAAGAACAATGACTTCTTTACCCATCACAACTACACCCATTAATAATAATAAAACAAATTCATATTTACTCAAACAAGTATATGAATATTTAATTTTGACAAAATTTAAGGTTAAACCTGATGTTCCCAATCTGAATTATTATTCTCAAACTTTATTTACTTATACTGTTTTATGGTTTTCAGATGATCCAATTAAAAATCAAAGGTTTTATGAATTCATTCTTGTAGACTCATTCTCAGCCGAGATTTTTCATAACCAAGATGATTCAAATAAAATCACTTATTCAAAATGTGTCATTAAAAATGTTTTAAATTTTCAAGATTGGCAATCAATTCATTCAAAAAATTCTCTTTCAATTCCTTATAATCCTCAAGGATATTCATATGAAGATTACAAACAAGCCTGGAAAAAGGCATTTTGCTTAAGATCTTTTGAACATTCATGGTTCTTTACATTCCACAAAGACTGCAAAAAAGAAATCCCGCTTTGGTTCTATGACTGGTGGGAAAAATTCTGTATCTGTTTATTTTGGTATCAGAGCCAAGTTTCTCAAACTTATTTAAATTTTTTATACTCTAAACTTTTTAATTTACTTAAATTACTTAATCAATTATTAGAATAAAGAATTGTAAGGTTTGGTAAGCGGAAGTAGCCTAGTGAATCCGTTGGTAAGCCATTGCGTTGACAGCTTTAGGTGTTCCCGATTAGGCACTTCTGTGTTTCCCATGCACTCTGCATTCTATAAATTGCATTAAGCAATTCAGGTACGTTTTAATGTTATGAATTTAAATTATTTCAAGAAGTTGTTTAATTCTGGCAATAGTACTAAATTAGAGGACGTAGATAACATTAATCCAAGTCACGAAATACAATTTGATATAAATTCAAAAACATTAAGTTCAGTTTATCATATAGATAATTTGAATTTCAATAATTCATATGCTGTTAAAATTCATGAACAAGATTTAACATTTAGAGAAGTTTCAAAAACTATAAGATTAATGTCAAGTATAGCTATAGAAAGATATAAAAGTCAAGGATTTAGATATATTCATTATGGACTAATAAAAGTAATAGTAAAACCTTTACATAGGATAGGAATAGATAATCCTATCTTTATAGCATTAAGGGATAAAAGATTTATAGAATATCAAGATTCAATACTTACTTTAATTCAGACTAATATTTGTAATGGTTCAATTTCATTCAACTGTGTACCTAATTTTTTAGCTAGGTTACATGATGAATTGATTCTTGATTCCTTAGTTATGGATATTCAGATTGATAAAAATAAAATAGATTCAAGAAGCCGTAGTTTTGTAGTTTTATTCAAAGTATGTTTTAAATTATTAAAAACAGAAATAAATCCAAGATTAAAATTGGAACAAAATACTAATGATGAAACAATAATTTTTGAAGAAGATTCAACAAAAGCATATATATATATTCCTAAAACTCTAAAGTGGGATGAAATCACTATTCCACAAACATTTACAGTAATTCCTGAAATACAATCAAGGAATATTCAACAAACTAATACCTCTAAAATAGTTAAACAAGAAGACGGAAGTATCACAATACATTTTGATGAAATAAGATCAAATAAGTATGGAGCTAATACAAAGACTATTCATCCAACTAGATATTCAACTTCAGACATTCCAAGCTTAAGACGAACTTTTAGTCAACATACGAACTTAGATAGTAATCTAGAAATATATTCAATTCCTATTTCGGGAAGTCAAATAATTCATTATAAAGCACCATTACCAGAAATAATAGATACAGAGTCATTAAGACAGTCACCGACAAAATCAGATATGAGACCGGATTTCTTAAATGTAATTAATAATGCGCCAAATTATGAACATTTAGATGAAGAGTTTAATGATGATAAAAATATAAAGAAAAGACAATGGTATAATCAATTGAATAAAGAATTTCAAGATATATTAATTAATAAATGGAAAGAAGAATTAATAATTAGAAAATTCAATTTTTCCTTCTTTTCATGGTTGAAATATGAAGTTGAGGATATAAACAATTCAAAAATTTATAGTACTGAAAGTATAAATGTTTTAACATCATTGTACAAAAAATGGAATATAATAGGAGGAGAAGTATTGAGTTCAGTACATCCACCTTTATTAAATATAAAAATTCAAGCCACCTCAGAAGAAATAGTGGCAACACCATTTAGAGAATCTAGAACTGAAAAAGGTCCAGCAGAAATTGAAGATATCAAAAAAGTTAATCAACAATTAAATTATTCTAATCAAATCTTATCAACAATAGCACACCAAGTAGATCTAGTTGCAACAAAAAAAGATACAATTCCTAGAGACAATAATAATCCTTTTAAAAGTAACAATTTAAAATTTCCAAATGAAATTTCTAATAATCCTTTTAAAAATAATAATTTAAAATTTCCAAATGAAATCTCTAAACCTCATTTTCAAATAAAATATGTATTTCAAAACATTCAACTTCCAAATCATGAACAAGATACTTTGCAAAAGTTATTAAATAAATTAGAAGAAAATAAACCTAATACTAATCATATTCAAAATATTCAACAAGTAAATCCACTAGAAGATACAGAAGATAATGATGAAAATAGTGATGATAGTCAAAATAATGAAACATATGAAAAAATAGAACAAATTGAAAGAGAGTTTGATGAAATAAATAGAATTAAAAAACCATATAGGTCAAGAAAATATTACAACAATAAATATCATAATAATAAATTAACATATGCACCATATCAAAGAAAAATTATTATCCACAATTAACACCTCCAGATTTACAAATAGAAGAAAGATCAAAATTTGCTGTCAGTCAATATGATGGTAGAGCAATTTATGAATGGAATATAGATGGGAAGTCGGAATATGAAATATTAAGATTACTCCAAGAAATAGGAATGGCAAAAGCAGACTATAAGCAACAGAGATATGATCAACCCTCTATAGCGATAGCATTCATAGAAGGTTTTTCAGGGCAATTAAAAAATTGGTGGGATAATTTAATTACAGAAGACGATAAAAAAGAAGTACACAATCATAGTACTGAAGAAGATGAATTAGATGTAACTGGACAAGTTGTTAAGGATGCGCAAGGAAATGTTATCAAAAAGAAAATATCCGATTATGCCGATTTTTTAATATATTTAATGACAATGCATTTTGTAGGAAATCCTTCTCAAGAAACTAAGAGTTCTCAAATATTTTTAACTAATTTAAGATGTCCAACATTAACAGATTTTAGATGGTATAAAGACATGATTTTAATATATGTATATAAAAGACAAGATTGTTTACAGCCATTTTGGAAAGAAAAATTCATTTCGGGTTTACCTAGTTTATTTTCTCAAAGAATATTCAATGCAATAAAAGTATCAACAGGAAAGGAAGAAATTAATTTTTATGAATGGATTTATGGTCATTTAATAGGATTAATAAAAGTAGCAGGTTTAAAATTATGCCAAGAATTAAAATTACAAGCTAAATATGGTTCGAAAAAAAGGGAATTGGGATCATTTTGTGAAGCATTTGGAATTAAAGGAATAAGAGCACCATCAAGCAATGTTAAAAGAATTACATATCCAAAACAATATAGATCTTACAGAAGAAGACCCAAAAAATTTCAATACAGTCAAAACGAAGATAGACAAAATAGAAATTTTAGAAAGAAGAAGTATAGAAAAAAGAAGTTAGTTTGTTATAAATGTGGCAAACCAGGCCATATTGCAACAAACTGTAGAACTCAACGAAGAATTAATGAAATTTTTGATGGAGAAAAAGATAAAGAATTATGAGAAAAATTAATGAAAATCATGATAAATGAAGAAAAAGAAGAAAGTGATCAGGATATTAATGAAATTTATTCAGATAGTGAAGAATATTCAAATTATTCATCTCTATGTCAGTGAATAAATGTAATTATTGAAGAAAAGAATAATAAAGAAATTATGTTTGAAATCATAAGTAAAATTAACGACCCAATAGAACAAAGAGAATATTTATTAAATTTAAAAGATTTAATATTACAGGAAGATAAAAAACTAGAAATCACAGAAGTGTTTAGTCTAGATAAACTTTATGCTAAATATTCATATAACAGTTGAGTTCCTGGAGTAAATTCTAAAGATTTAAAAATATTAAAGATTTAAAAATGGAAATAAGAGAAATAAAAAATGAAAATATTAAAGATTTAAAAATGGAAATAAGATAAATAAAAAATGATATAAAAAATGTGAAGTTAAAAGATTTAGAAATAGAAGCAAAAATAATATTGAATAAACAAAATAATGAAGATATACCAGAAAGTAGTAATAAAGGGAAAGGAATTCAAATTTGTGAAAATAAGGATGAAGAAGAATATTTAAATATTATTCTAAAAGTTAATATCGAAAAATGGTATGTATTTGTCACAATAGGCATTCAAGGAGTACAAACTTTTAATAGAACTTGTGTAGCTATGATAGATAGTCGAGCATATCAAAGTTGTATAAAATCAGGAATAATACCAATCAAATACTGTTCTAAAACAAATCATAGATTATTAACTGCAAATGGTAGTCCTTTAACAATAAAATATAAGTTATCGAATGGATTCATATGTAAAAATAATTATTGTTTTAAACATTCTTTTATTATTGTAGATGATTTAACTCAAGATGTCATATTAGGAAATCCTTTTTTATATCAAATCACACCATTCAAGAAAACAACTGAAGGTTTAAGTCTCAAAATTATGGGAAACAAAATAATATTTCAATTTATTACACCAGTAAGAGAAATAGAGTTACATTTATTACAGAATAATAGTATATTCCAACAAATTAAACAAAAAGAAGATCAAATTAATTCTATAAAAGAAGAAATTACATATGATCAAATAGAGTTATAGTTACAACGAAAAGAAATAATTAAAAAAATTAATGAATTAGAATTAAAGTTTAAAGAAACTATATGTGCAGATCATCCATCTGCATTCTGGACAAGAAAAACTCATATTATTGAATTACCTTATGAAATATACTTTAATGAGAGAAATATTCCAACAAAAGCTAGACCAATTCAAATGAACTCAAAATTACTATTACATTGTAAGAAAGAAATACAAACAATATTAGAAAAGAAATTAATTAGAAAATCAAAATCTCAATGGAGTTGTCCAGCATTCTATGTCAATAATCAAGGTGAGAAAGAAAGATGAGTTCCTACATTAGTTATAAACTATAAGCCATTAAATAAAGTATTAAAATGGATTAGATATCCCATTCCTAATAAAAAAGATTTACTAAATAGGTTATTTAATGCAAAAATTTATTCAAAATTTGATTTAAAATCAGGATATTGGCAAATTCAAATAGCAGAAAAAGATAAGTATAAAACAGCATTCACTGTACCATTTGGTCATTACGAATGGAATGTAATGCCATTTGGATTAAAAAATGCGCCTTCTGAATTTCAAAATATAATGAATGATATTTTTTCAACCTATACATTCATTATTGTATACATTGATGACATATTAGTTTACTCTCAAACAATATATGAACATTTTAGGCATTTACATATATTTTCGAAAATAGTAATTCAAAATGGATTAGTTATATCAGCACCAAAAGTAAAACTCTTTCAAACTCAAATTAGATTTTTAGGTCATGATATATATATAAAGGAACAATTAAACCTATTAATAGAGCATTAGTATTTGGAGAAAAATTCCCAGATGAAATTAAGGATAAAAATCAATTACAAAGATTTTTAGGATATTTAAATTATGTAGCCGATTTATTTCCAAAATTAAGAACAATTTGTGCACCATTATATCAAATGTTACAAAAAGATCCTCCGGCATGGACAGAAAAACACACAAAAATAGTTAAAGAAACAAAAGCAAAAATCAGATCATTACCTTGTTTAGGTATTCCAAATCCAAACGCATTCATGATAGTAGAAACAGACGCCTCAGAGGTAGGATATGGAGATATTCTGAAACAGAAATTAAATTGTAAGATTGAGGTACTAAGATATACTTCAAAAGTATGGACAGGATCTCAGAAAAACTATTCAATAGTTAAAAAAGAAATTTTATCTATAATTTTATGTATTTCTAAATTTCAAAATGATTTAAACAATTAGAAATTTTTGTTAAGAGTAGATTGCAAGACATCAAAAGATATATTACAAAAGGATATTCAAAATTTAGTTTCTAAGCAAATCTTTGCTAGATGGCAAGGAATTCTATCTGTTTTTGATTTCGAAATTGAATATATAAAAGGAAAAGATAATTCATTACCTGATTTTCTAACGCGAGAATTTCTTACAGGTAAAAATTCAAGATGACTGATAAAGGTGAATCTTCCTCATTCAAAAATCAAAAGAAGCAAAGTCTAAGTGATTATGCTACTAATAAGGTACTCATTCCAAAGCCATTATCACCAACTATTCAAGTGTCAAATAGTTTCACTCCTTTAGATGAATTTCCACCATTTCCAGCACTCACCTACACTCAAGTTGCTAGTACCCCATTCGCAAGATTAAGAAATCAGCCAAATAGTTAAACCTCTACTCCAAGAACAATGACTTCTTTACCCATCACAACTACACCCATTAATAATAATAAAACAAATTCATATCAACTCAAACAAGCATATGAATATTTAATTTTGACAAAATTTAAGGTTAAACATGATGTTCCCAATCTAAATTATTATACTCAAACTTTATTTACTGATACTGTTTTATGGTTTTCAGATTATCCAATTAAAAATCAAAGGTTTTATGAATTCATTCTTGTAGACTCATTCTCAGCCGAGATTTTTCATAACAAAGATGATTCAAATAAAATCACTTATTCAAAACGTGTCATTAAAAATGTTTTAAATTTTCAAGATTGGCAATCAATTCATTCAAAAAATCCTTTTTCAATTCCTTATAATCCTCAAGGATATTCATATGAAGATTACAAACAAGCCTGGAAAAAGGCATTTTACATAAGATCTTTTGAACATTCATGGTTCTTTACATTCCACAAAGACTGCAAAAAAGAATTCCCGCTTTGGTTCTATGACTGGTGGGAAACTCATGGATCTCAGACAGAACTGTTGCCCTCAAAAGCTTTAGAAGGATACAATTATTGGAAAACTCATTCAACTATGCCACAATATGTTAGAGAAGTTCAATGGTATGTAGCAATAAAGGTTCCATGGATTTGGTGTTGGAACTTTCAAATTCAACAAATCAAAGCTGAATCAATGCCAATGTCACTTATAAAACAATTCAAATGCAAGTAGTGGGAGAAATACGACACATCATTATGTTGTTCAAAAGCAGTCAATACTGTTTTGGCAACTGGTCATAGACAATGGACTCCACCAACAACAACACAACCTAGTGAACAAGCAGGCCCTAGCAATTCAAAAGTTCCTGATAATTCAAATCCTAATCCAGTTCCTACTCAGATTCCACAAACGTCAACATCCAGCCAATTCAAACAAGAAGATATGGAATCATTTGTTTAATTCATGGAATTCCAACGAAAGAGAAACATTCAACAACCACAGATGTCAACAGATTCAACACCGAGCCCATCCCCCGAAGATATGTTTGGAGGAAAAATGGCTCAAGACCCATATGAATAATAATAAAAAAAGAAAGTTTGTAAATATTTTAATTTTTGTATTTCAGGAAGGAAAAGAAAGAAAATATCAATTGCAGACATTCACCTTGAGAAGATTTGAGATGGATGATAAATCAAGACAGCCATGTAGCACTATCAATATAGCTACTTTGATTCAAAATAGAGAAATGGGACAAGGCAATTCAAGGATTATACATCAGAATGGTCCATATTCTTTGGATACAATCGAATCTCATCAATCAGGTAGAAATTCAACAATTCATCATTTGGTGGAAGTATTATGCATACAAAACAAAAAAGGAATATTTCAACGTCAAAATGGATGCATTCAGACATAAAGAAAAGGGTTGCTGATTCCAAAAATGTCTATTCAACAAAGAAGGACCACCCACGTGAAGATCATATGAAGACCATGTGAAGCCATAATGACAAGTGGTCTATTCAAAAGGCACTACTCAAAAGTAGATTCTGAATTTCAAATTGTATTCAAATTGAATGTAATAGTTAGCTTTTCTTTGCTTATAAAAGAGCAAACAATCTATGTATTAATTATCAAAAGTTTTAAAGAAATAAAAATTCTCTTTTATTCACTCTCTGTTTTCTATTATTCTGTTTTCTAAGCGCTTACTCTCATTTCATAGCTTTCAAGGTATTATTTTCTTAATTATTTCATATTCGATTATTTTACATTCGGTCGTTCCAACACCAAATCCATGGAACCTTCATTCCTACATACCATTGAACTTCTCTAACATATTGTGGCATAGTTGAATGAGTTTTCCAATAATTGAATCGTTCTAATGCTTTTGAGGGCAACAGTTTTATCTGAGATCCATGAGTTTCCCACAAGTCATAGAACCAAAGCGGGAATTCTTTTTTGCAGTCTTTGTGGAATGTAAAGAACCATGAATGTTCAAAAGATCTTAAGCAAAATGCCTTTTTCCAGGCTTGTTTGTAATCTTCATATGAATATCCTTGAGGATTATAAGGAATTGAAAGAGAATTTTTTGAATGAATTGATTGCCAATCTTGAAAATTTAAAACATTTTTAATGACACATTTTGAATAAGTCATTTTATTTGAATCAACTTTGTTAGGAAAAATCTCGGCTGAGAACGAGTCTACAAGAATGAATTCATAAAACCTTTGATTTTTAATTGGATCATCTGAAAACTATAAAACAGTATCAGTAAATAAAGTTAGAGTATAATAATTCAGATTGGGAACATCAGGTTTAACCTTAAATTTTGTCAAAATTAAATATTCATATACTTGTTTGAGTTGATATGAATTTTTTTTATTATTATTAATGGGTGTAGTTGTGATGGGTAAAGAAGTCATTGTTCTTGGAGTAGAGGTTTGACTATTTGGCTGATTTCTTAATCTTGCGAATGGGGTACTAGCAACTTGAGTGTAGTTGAGTGCTGGAAATGGTGGAAATTCATCTAAAGGAGTGAAATTGTTTGACACTTGAATAGTTGGTGACAATGGCTTTGGAATGAGTACCTTATTAGTAGCATAATCACTTGGACTTTGCTTCTTTTGATTTTTGAATGAGGAAGATTCACCTTTATCAGTCATCTTGAATTTTTACCTGTAAGAAATTCTCGAGTTAGAAAATCAGGTAATGAATTATCTTTTCCTTTTATATATTCAATTTCAAAATCAAAAACAGATAGAATTCCTTGCCATCTAGCAAAGATTTGCTTAGAAACTAAATTTTGAATATCCTTTTGTAATATATCTTTTGCTGACTTGCACTGTACTCTTAACAAAAATTTCTTATTGTATAAATCATCTTGAAATTTAGAAATACATAAAACTATAGATAAAATTTCTTTTTTAACTGTTGAATAGTTTTTCTGAAATCCTGTCCATACTTTTGAAGTATATCTTATTAACTCAATTTTACCATTTAATTTCTGTTTCAGAATACCTCCATATCCTACCTCTGAGGCATCTGTTTAGACTACCATGAATGCGTTTGGATTTGGAATACCTAAACAAGGTAATGATCAGATTTTTGCTTTTGCTTCTTTAACTATTTTTGTGTGTTTTTCTGTCCATGCCGGAGGATCTTTTTGTAACCTTTGATATAATGGTGCACAAATTGTTCTTCATTTAGGAAAGAAATCGGCTACATAATTTAAACATCCTAAAAATCTTTGTAACTGATTTTTATCCTTAATTTCATCTTGGAATTTTTCTCCAAATTCTAATACTCTATTAATAGGTTTAATTGTTCCTTTATATATATCATGACCTAAAAATCTAATTTGAGTTTGAAAGAGTTTCATTTTTGGTGCTGATATAACTAATCCATTTTGAATTACTATTTTCGAAAATATATGTAAATGCCTAAAATGTTCATCTATTGTTTGAGAGTAAACTAATATGTCATCAATGTATACAATCGTTAATGCATAGGCTGAAAAAATATCATTCATTATATTTTGAAATTCAGAATGCGCATTTTTTAATCCAAATGGTATTACATTCCATTCGTAATGACCAAATGGTATAGTGAATACTGTTGTATACTTATCTTTTTCTGCTATTTGAATTTGCCAATATCTTGATTTTAAATCAAATTTTGAATAAATTTTTGCATTAAATAACCTAGTTAGTAAATCTTTTTTATTAGGAATGGGATATCTAATCCATTTTAATATTTTATTTAATGGCTTATAGTTTATAACTAATCTAGGAACTCCTCTTTCTTTCTCACATTAATTATTGACATAGAATGCTGGACAACTCCATTGAGATTTTGATTTCTAATTAATTTCTTTTCTAATAATGTTTGTATTTCTTTCTTAACATTGTTAGTAATTCTGACTT
The DNA here is from genome assembly GCA_016586305.1 of Ophiorrhiza pumila. NCBI lineage: Eukaryota > Viridiplantae > Streptophyta > Magnoliopsida > Gentianales > Rubiaceae > Ophiorrhiza > Ophiorrhiza pumila. Next base: position 20,617,995 of record BLIW01000007.1, on the reverse strand, counting down.
CATTTGAATTGGGTCTAAGGCTTTGTTGGAATATTCTCTCATTAAAGTCTATTTCATAAGGTAATTCAATATATGAGTTTTCTTGTCCAGAATGCAGAGTGGATGATCTGCACATACAGTTCTTAAACTTAATTCTAATTCATTAAATTTTTAATTATTTCTTTTTGTTGTAACTGTAACTCTATTTGATTATATTAATTTCTTCTTCTTTATAGAATTAATTTGATCTTCTTTTTGTTTAATTTGTTGGAATATACTATTATTCTGTAATAAATGTAACTCTTTTTGTCTTACTGGTGTAATAAATTGAAATATTATTTTGTTTCCCATAATTTTGAGGCTTAAACCTTCATTGTTTCTTGAATGGTGTGATTTGATATAAAAAAGAATTTTCTAATATGACATCTTGAGTTAAATCATCTACAATAATAAAAGGAATGTTTAAAACATAATATTTATTGCATATGAATCCATTCGATAACTTAATATTTATTTGTTAAAGGACTACCATTTGCAGTTAATAATCTATGATTTGTTTTTTGAACAGTATTTGATTGGTATTATTCCTGATTTTAACTTTGATCTGCTCCACTATCTATCATAGCTACACAAGTTCTATTAAAAGTTTGTACTCCGTTGAATGCCTATATGTGACAAATACATACCATGTTTTCGATATTCAATTTTTTGAATAATATTTAAATATTGCTTCTTCATCCTTATTTCAACAAATTTGAATTCCTTTCCTTTATTACTATTTTTTTGGTATATCTTCATATTTGTTATTCCATATATTTTGCTTCTATTTCTAAATCTTTTAACTTCCAAATTGTTATATCATTGTTTTTATTTCTCTTATTTCCATTTTTAAATCTTTAAATATTTTCTTCCAGTATTTATTAATTTAGAATTTGTCCTGGAACTCTACTGTTTATGATATTTAGCATAAGTTTATCTAGACTAAACACTTTTGTGATTTCTAGTTTTATCTTCCAGTAAAAATTAAATCTTTATTTTAATAAATATTCTCTTTGTTCTATGGGTCGTTAATTTTTACTTATGATTTCAAAACACGAATTTCTTATTATCTTTTTCTCAGTAATTTACATTTATACACTAACATGGAGATGAATGAATCGGATATTCTTCACTATCTGAATAAATTTCATTAATATCCTGATCACTTTCTTCTGTTTCTTCATTTATCATGATTTTCATTAATTTTTCTCTTAATTCTTTATCTTTTTCTCCATAAAAAATTTCATTAATTCTTCATTGAGTTCTACAGTTTGTTGCAATAAGGGCTGGTTTGCCACATTTATAACAAACTAACTTCTTTTTTCTATACTTCTTCTTTCTAAAATTTCTATTTTGTCTATCTTCGTTTTGACTATATTGAAATTTTTTGGGTCTTCTTTTGTAAGATCTATATTGTTTTGGATATGTAATTCTTTTACATTGCTTGATGGTACTCTTATTCTTTAATTCCAAAGGCTTCAAAAATGATTCATAATCCTTTTTTCAAGCCATATTTTACTTGATATTTTAATTCTTGGCAGTAAATTTTAAACCCTTCTTCTTTTATTAATCCCTATTAAATGACATAAGTCCCATTCATAAAAATAATTTCTTCCTTTCCTGTTGATACTTTTATTGCATTGAATATTCTCTTGGAGAAAATAAACTAGGTAAACCCGTAATGAATTTTCTTTCCAAAATGGCTGTAAACAATCTGTCTTTTGTATACATATGTTAAAAACGTGTCTTTTATCCATCTAAAATCTGTTATATTGGACATCTTAAATTAGTTAAAAAATATTGAGAAACTCTTAGTTTCTTGAGAAGGATTTCTACAAAATGCATTGTCATTACATATATTAAAAAATCTGCACAATCTGATATTTTTTCTTTTTGATAACATTTCCTTGCGCATCCCTTAACAACTTGTCCAGTTACATCTAATTCATCTTCTTCAGTACTATGATTGAGTACTTCTTTTTTATCGTCTTCTGTAATAATTATCCCACCAATTTTTTATTGTCCTGAAAACCTACTATGAATGCTATCGCTATAGAGGGCTGATCAATCTCTGTTGCTTATAGGCTACCTTTTTCATTCCCCATTTCTTGGGAGTAATCTTAATATTTCATATTCTGACTGCCCCATCTATTTCCATTCATAAATTGCTCTACCATCATATTGACTAGCTGCAAATTTGACTCTTGTCTTCTATTTGTAAATCTGGAGGTGCTTAATGTGGATAATTAATTTTTCTTTGATATGGTGCATATGTTAATGTTATTATTATGATATTATTGTTATATATTTTCTTGACCCTATATGGTTTTTTAATTCTGTTTATTTCATCCAAATTCATCAACCTCTCTTTTATTTGTCTATTTTTTCATTTGTTTCATTATTTGACTATCATCACTATTTTCATCATTATCTTTGTATCTTCTGTGGATTACTTGTTGAATATTTTGAATATGACTAGTATTAGGTTATTCTCTTCTAATTTATTTAATATCTTTGCAAAGTATCTTGCCTCATCATTTGGAAGTTGAATGTTTTGAAATACATCTTTTATTTTAAAATGAGGTTTAGAGATTTCATTTGGAAATTTTAAATTATTACTTTTAAAAGGATTATGAATATTTAGAATATTTAGATGAAGAGTTTAATGATGATAAAAATATAAAGAAAAGACAATGGTATAATCTATTGAATAAAGAATTTCAAGATATATTAATTAATAAATGGAAAGAAGAATTAATAATTAGAAAATTCATCTTTTCGTCTTTTCCTGTTAGATACCATAATAATCCTTTTAAAAGTATATTTAAAATTTCCAAATGAAATCTCTAAACCTCATTTTCAAATAAAAGATGTATTTCAAAACATTTAACTTCCAAATCATGAGCAAGATACTATGCAAAAGATATTAAATAATTTAGAAGAGAATAAACCTAGTACTAGTCATATTCAAAATATTCAACAAGTAAATCCACTAGAAGATACAGAAGATAATGATGAAAATAGTGATGATAGTCAAAAAAATGATACATACGAAAAAATAGAACAAATTGAAAGAGAGTTTGATGAATTTTATGAAATAAATAGAATTAAAAAACCATATAGGTCAAGAAAATATTATAACAATAAATATTATAATAATAAATTGACATATGCACCATATCAAAGAAAAAATTATTATCCACAATTAACACCTCCAGATTTACAAATAGAAAAAAGATCAAAATTTGCAGCCAGTCAATGTGATGGTAGAGCAATTTATGAATGGAATATAGATGGGAAGTCAGAATATGAAATATTAAGATTACTCCAAGAAATGGGAATGGCAAAAGCAGCGTATAAGCAACAGAGATATGATCAACCCTCTATAGCTATATCATTCATAGCAGGTTTTTCATGACAATTAAAAAATTGGTGGGATAATTTAATTATAGAAGGCGATAAAAAAGAAGTACTCAATCATAGTACTGAAGAAGATGAATTAGATGTAACTGCACAAGTTGCTAAGGATTCGCAAGGAAATGTTATCAAAAAGAAAATATCAGATTGTGCAGATTTTTTAATATATGTAATGACAATGCATTTTGTAGGAAATCCTTCTCAAGAAACTAAGAGTTCTCAAACATTTTTAGCTAATTTAAGATGTCCAACATTAACAGATTTTAGATAGTATAAAGACATGCTTTTAACATATGTATATAAAAGACAAGATTGTTTACAGCCATTTTGAAAAGAAAAATTCATTACGGGTTTACCTAGTTTATTTTCTCAAAGAATATTCAATGCAATAAAGTTATCCAACAGGAAAAGGAAGAAAATTAATTTTATGAATGCGCTTATGGTCATTTAATAGGATTAATAAAAGAAGCAGGTTTTAAAATATGCCAAGAATTAAATTACAAGCTAAATATGGTTCGGAAAAAAAGGGAATTAGGATCATTTTTGTGAGCATTTGGAATTAAAGGAATAAGAGACCATCAAGCAATGTAAAAGAAATTAATATCCAAAACAACATAGATCTATAAGAAGAAGACCCAAAAAATTTCAATATAGTCAAACGAAGATAGACAAGATAGAATTTAGAAAGAAGACGTATAGGAAAAGAAGTATAGTTAGTTGTATAAATGTGGCAAACCAGGGCCAATTGGCCCAAAACGTAGAACTCAACGAAGAATTAATGAAATTTTTTATGGAGAAAAAGATAAAGAATTAGAGAGAAAAATTATGAAATATGAAAATGAAGAACAGAAGAAAGTGATCAGGATATTAATGAAATTTATTCCAGATAGTGAGAATATTCAGATTATTCATCTCCATGTCAGTATATAAAAGTATTACTAAAGAAAAGAATAATAAAGAAATTCTGTTTGAGTCATAAGTAAAATTAACGACCCAACTAGAACAAGGAGAATATTATTTAAGTTAAAAGATTTAATATTACAGGAAGATAAAAACTAGAAATACAGAAAGCGTTAGTCCAGATAAACTTTGTGCTAAATATTCATCTAACAGTAGAGTTCTAGGAGTAAATTCTAAATTAATAAATACTGCAGAAATATTAAAAATTTAAAAAATTGAATAGAGAAATAAAAAATGATAATAAAAAATTTTAAGTTAAAAGATTTAGAAATAGAAGCAAATAATATTGAATAACACAAAATAATGAGATATACCAGAAATAGTAATAAAGGAAAAGGAATTCAAATTGTGAAAATAAGGATGAAGAAGAATATTTAAATATTATTCAAAAGTTAATATCGAAAAAATGGTATGTATTTTGTCCACATAGGCATTCAAGGGAGTACAACACTTTAATAGAACTTGGTGTAGCTATATAGATAGTGGAGCAGATCAAAGTTAAAATCCAGGAATAATACAATCCAAATACTGTTCAAGAAACATCATAGATTATTAACTGGCAAATGGTAGTCCCTTTAACAATAAATAAAGTTATCGGAATGGATTCATATGTAAATAATAATTGATTGTTTTAAAACATTTTTTATTATTAGTGATGCATATTTAACTCAGATGTCATATTAGAAAATCCTTTCTTATATCAAATCACACCATTCAAGAGAACAATTGAAGTTTAAGTCTCAAATTATGGGAAACAAAATAATAATAAATTAGAAGAGAATACACCAGTACTAGTTATATTCGGGTCCTGCTTAATTATCGAAAGTTTTAAAGAAATAAAAATTCTCTTTTATTCACTCTCTGTTTTCTATTATTCTGTTTACTAAGCGCTTACTCTCATTGCATATCTTTCAAGGTATTATTTTCTTAATTATTTTATATTCGATTATTTTATATTCGGTCATGCTTATTTTGGTATCAGAGCCAAGTTTCTCAAAGTTCTTTAAATTTTTTAAACTCTAAACTTTTTAATTTACTTAAATTACTTAATCAATTATTAGAATAAAGAACTGTAAGGTTTGGTAAGCGGAAGTAGCCTTGTGAATCCGTTGGTAAGCCATTGCGTTGTCAGCTTAAGGTGTTCCCGGTTAGGCACTCCTGTGTTCCCCATACACTCTGCATTTTATAAATTGCATTAAGCAATTCAGGTACGTTTTAAAGTTATGAATTTAAATTATTTCAAGAAGTTGTTTAATTCCGGCAATAGTACTAAATTAGAGGATGTAGATAACATTAATCAAAGTCACGAAATACAATTTGATATAAATTAAAAAACATTAAGTTCAGTTTATCATATAGGTAATTTGAATTTTAATGATTCATATGCTATTAAAATTCATGAACAAGATTTAACATTTAGAGAAGTTTCCAAAACTATAAGATTAATGTCAAGTATAGCTATAGAAAGATATAAAAGTCAAGGATTTAGATATATTCATTATGGACTAATAAAAGTAATAGTAAAACCTTTACATAGGACAGGAATAGATAATCCTATCTTTATAGCATTAAGGGATAAAAGATTTATAGAATATCAAGATTCAATACTTGCTTTAATTCAGACTAATATTTGTAATGGTTCAATTTCATTCAACTGTGTACCTAATTTTTTAGCTAGGTTGCATGATGAATTGGTTCTTGATTCCTTAGTTATGGATATTCAGATTGATAAAAATAAAATAGATTCAAGAAGCCGTAGTTTTGTAGTTTTATTCAAAGTATGTTTTAAATTATTAAAAACAGAAATAGATCCAAGATTAAAATTGGAACAAAATACTAATGATGAAACAATAATTTTTGAAGAAGATTCAACAAAAGCATCTATATATATTCCTAAAACTCTAAAGTGGGATAAATCACTATTCCACAAACATTTACAGTAATTCCTCAAATACAATCAAGGAATATTCAACAAACTAATACCTCTAAAATAGTTAAACTAGAAGACGGAAGTATCGTAATACATTTTGATGAAATAAGATCAAATAAGTATGGAGCTAAAATAAAGACTATTCATCCACCTAGATATATATTAAACTTCAGTCATTCCAAGCTTAAGACGAACTTTTAGTCAACATACTAACTTAGATAGTAATCAAGAAATATATTCAATTCCTATTTCGGGAAGTCAAAGAATTCATTATAAAGCGCTATTACCAGAAATAATAGATACAGAGTCATTAAGAAAGTCACCGACAAAATCAGATATGAGACTGGATTCCTTAAATGTAATTAATAATGAGTATATGCCAAATTATGAATATTTAGATGAAGAGTTTAATGATGATAAAAATATAAAGAAAAGACAATGGTATAATCAATTGAATAAAGAATTTCAAGATATATTAATTAATAAATGGAAAGAAGAATTAATAATTAGAAAATTGAAATTTCCGTTCTTTTCATGGTTAGAATACGAAGTTCAGGATATAAGCAATTCAAAAATTTATAGTACTGAAAGTATAAATGTTCAAACATCATTGTACAAAAAATGGAATATTATAGGAGGAGAAGTATTGAGTTCAGCATATCCACCTTTATTAAATATAAAAATTCAAACCACCTCAGGAGAATAGTGGCAACACCATTTAGAGAATCTAGAACTGAAAAAGGTCCAGCAGAAATTGAAAATATCAAAAAAGTTAATGAACAATTAAATTATTCTAATCAAATCTTATCAACAATAGCACACCAAGTAGATCTAGTTGCAACAAAAATAGATACAATTCCTAGGGACAATAATAATCCTTTTAAAAGTAATCATTTAAAATTTCCAAATGAAATTTCTAATAATCCTTTTAAAAGTAATAATTTAATATTTCCAAATGAAATCTCTAAACCTTATTTTCAAATAAAAGATGTATTTCAAAACATTCAACTTCCAAATCATGAGCAAGATACTTTGCAAAAGATATTAAATAAATTAGAAGAGAATAAACCTAATACTAGTCATATTCAAAATATTCAACAAGTAAATCCACTAGAAGATACAGAAGATAATGATGAAAATAGTGATGATAGTCAAAATGATGAAACATATGAAAAAATAGAACAAATTGAAAGAGAGTTTGATGAATTTTATGAAATAAATAGAATTAAAAAACCATATAGGTCAAGAAAATATTACAACAATAAATATCATAATAATAAATTAACATATGCACCATATCAAAGAAAAAATTATTATCCACAATTAACACCTCCAGATTTACAAATAGAAGAAAGATCAAAATTTGCAGCCAATCAATATGATGGTAGAGCAATTTATGAATGAAATATAGATGGGAAGTCAGAATATGAAATATTAAGATTACTCTAAGAAATCGGAATGGCAAAAGCAGCCTATAAGCAACAGAGATATGATCAACCCTCTATAGCGATAGCATTCATAACAGGTTTTTCAGGACAATTAAAAAATTGGTGGGATAATTTAGTTACGGAAGACGATAAAAAAGAAGTAATCAATCATAGTACTGAAGAAGATGAATTAGATGTATCTGGACAAGTTGTTAAGGATGCGCAAGGAAATGTTATCAAAAAGAAAATATCAGATTGTGTAGATTTTTTAATATATGTAATGACAATGCATTTTGTAGGAAATCCTTCTCAAGAAACTAAGAGTTCTCAAATATTTTTAACTAATTTAAGACGTCCAACGTTAACAGATTTTAGATGGTATAAAGACATGTTTTTAACATATGTATATAAAAGACAAGATTGTTTACAACCATTTTGGAAAGAAAAATTCATTACTTGTTTACCTAGTTTATTTTCTCAAAGAATATTCAATGCAATAAAAGTTCAAAGAAAGAAGAATTAATTTTTATGACTGGACTTATGGTCATTTAATATGATTAATAAAAGAAGAAGGTTTAAAATTATGCCAAGAATTAAAATTACAAGCTAAATATGGTTCGGAAAAAGGGAATTAGGATCATTTTGTGAAGCATTTGGAATTAAAGGAATAAGAGCACCATCAAGCAATGTTAGAAGAATTACATATCCAAAATAATATAGATCTTACAGAACAAGACCCAAAAATTTTCAATATAGTCAAAACGAAGATAGACAAATTAGAAATTTTAGAAAGAAGAAGTATAGGAAAAACATAGACAGTTAGTTTGTTATAAATGTGGCAACACCAGGCCATATTGCACACAACTGTAAGAACCTCAACGAAAAATTAATGAAATGTTTTATGGAGAAAAAGATAAAGAATTAAGCGAGAAAAATTAATGAAATCATGAATAATGAAGAAACAGAAGAAGTGATCAGGATATTAATGAAATTTATTCAGAGTAGTGAAGAATATTCAGATTATTCATCTCCATGTCAGTGTATAAATGTAATTACTGAAGAAATGAATAATAAAGAAATTGTGTTTGAAATCATAAGTAAAATTAATGACCCAATAGAACAAAGAGAATATTTTTTAAAATTAAAAGATTTAATATTACAGGAAGATAAAAAACTAGAAATCACAGAAGTGTTTAGTTTAGATAAACTTTATGCTAAATATTCCTCTAACAGTAGAGTTCCAGGAGTAAATTCTAAATTAATAAATACTGAAGAAATATTAAGATTTAAAATGAAATAAAGAGAAATAAAAAAATGATATAAAAAATTTCGAAGTTAAAAGATTTAGAAATAGAAGCAAAAATATATTGAATAAACAAAATAGTGAAGAATACCAGAAATAGCTAATAAAGGAAAAGGAATTGAAATTTGTCGAAAATGAGGATGAAGAAGAATATTAAATATTATATCAAAAAGTTAATATCCAAAAAATGGTATGTATTTGTCACAATAGGCATTCAAGGGAGTACCAAACTTTTAATAGAACTTGTGGTAGCTATGATAGATATTTGGAGCAGATCAAAAGTTAAAATCAGGAATAATACCCATCAAATATGGGTTCAAAAACAAATCATAGATTATTAACTGCAAATGGTAGTCCTTTAACAATAAAATATAATTTATCGAATGGATTCATATGTAATAATAATTATGTTTTAACATTCTTTTATTATTGTAGATGATTAACTTAAGAGTCATATTGAGAAATCCCTTTTTTATATCAATCACATCATTCAAGAAAACAACTGAAGTTTTATGATAGCCATCCCAACCACTTTTCCTTCCGCGGTACCAAAGTCGAGCTTTAGATGATCCTTTGAAGAATCTTGATGGACCAATGACTAGGTCAAGGAGCAAAAAGGATGAAAGAAGCTTTGCACTCTTGTTGTCATCACACTTTGAGACTTGGAGGCCGAGACTTCTCCATCACTCAACATGGAGTTCTTTGGCATGTTTTTCCCATAACAATTCATTGAAGATGTTCCTCCAAGTCTACAGTATAGAGCTTAAGGAAATTCCACTTGAAAAGCTTTCAAAGGCCGAGAGTTGAAGTCTAATGAAGAGCGGGTCCTTGGGCTCTGTCATATGGATCACGACCCTTAAGTAATTTTTAGGGTTTTATTTTTGTTGTTTAATTAAATTAAGTCCAAAACACTTAATGTGGGGCTTTAATTAATTGGTTGTTAATAAATTACTTGGCCCAATTATCTTACATGGCAAGTATAAAGTTTAGGAAATAAATGTAGCAAAAAACTTGTTTTGCTCCCTCTTAAAACCGTGTGATCAGATTCCTTTTTAGAAAAGGATTAGCTAGTTAGTTAGTAAAGAAGTCAAGTTGTACTTTGCAACTACTAGGGTTTTTACTTTCCTAAAGCCAAAACTCATCTCTATATAAATAGAGACATCTTTTGTAACGTTTTTTTTAAGAAGTTGAATGAATGAAAAGTTTTAGCTTTGCTGAAATTAAGAATTAACACTTTGTGTTGTTCAAGCCTTGGAGAATTATTTAATTGTCCATTGTAGCAAATTACCTTTAGCGTAACCTATAGGTGATTTGCTACAAATGGACAATTAAATAATTCTCCAAGGCTTGAACAATACAAAGTGTTAATTCTTTTGATTATCCAAAACACTTAATTAATTCATGGCCGAAAGTACAACCTTAGGGCATTGAGTCCAAGCCAAGCTTTTGAAGATCAATCAAGGAATTGTGCAATCTTGCCGGTGAGAATGGAAACAAAGGAGAAGAAAGAAGAAGAAGATAAAAGATGTAACTAGTGTAGGCCGAAGGCATTGATTCTAAATCTTGTAATAGCGGGAAATAGTGTTTCCTTCTAAGTCTTGTTATTTTGCTTTCTAAAGAGTGAGAGTTAAGAGGAGCAATACTAGCATACGGCAATCATTGTAATTTGATGATCCGGCAAAGGATGTTTGTACTTAATGTGATAGTGATCAACCTTGTCTTCTCTTGCCTAGTGGTTGGTTTCTGCTCTTTTGCGAGGAATTGAGTGATGTGCTTTCCGCAGGACTTACCTCATTGGGAATTGCCGCCAAATAAGAAGGGATTGAACAATGCAAAGTGGCATGTTCATTCCTGGTGCATGCAAATTCCCAACTGTCCAGCATATAGAGCAAATCCTGAGGAAACAAAAGAGATTCAACGTCAAGTGGATGCAACTCCTTGACAAAGGTATTGTGCGTGAATCTCTAAGTCCTTGTTCTGTTCCAGTAATTTTAGTACCTAAAAAGGATGAATCTTGGAGAATGTGTGTTGATTGTCGTGCCATAAACAATTCACCAATAAGTATAGACATCCAATTCCTAGATTAGATGATATGCTTGATGAATTGTATGGTTCGTCGTATTTTCACCAAGATTGATTTAAAAAGTGGCTACTATCAAATTAGGATGAAAGAAGGTGATGAATGGAAAACAGCCTTTAAAACAAAGTATGGTTTGTATGAATGGTTAGTCATAGCCTTTTGGTCTAACTAATGCACCTAGTACTTTTATGAGGCTAATGAATCACATATTTAGGCCTTTCATTGGTAAATTTGTTGTGGTCTATTTTGATGACATCCTTATTTATAGCAAATCACTTGATGAGCATGTTGAAACATTTAAAACAAGTGTTTGTTATATTACGTGAGAACCGATTGTATGCTAACCTTAAAGTGTTCTTTTTGCATGGAATCAATTGTCTTTTTGGGTTATGTGTTAGTTCTCAAGGTATTTCTGTTGATGGGTCCGAAAATTCAAGGACTCATAGAGGAGTGGCCGGACCTAAGAATGCTAGTGAAGTTAGGAGTTTTTCATGGTTTATGCAAGTTTTTATAGAAGGTTTGTTAAAAACTTTAGTTTTATAGCTGCACTTTTGAATAAACTTGTTAAAAAGAACATTGCTTTTGAATGGAAAGAGGAGCATGAAAACGCCTTCACTAAACTAAAGTATATGTTGACTCACGCCCCTTTACTTGCATTGCCTAATTTTCATAAAGCTTTTGAGATACACTGTGATGCCTCCGGGATTGGTATTGGTGTTGTTTTGATGCAGGAATCAAGACCCGTGGCTTACTTTAGTGAAAAGCTTAGTGGGGCTGCTTTAAAGTATGCAACTTATGACAAGGGAGTTGAATGCTTTGGTAAGGTCATTACAGGTTGGCAACATACTTATGGCTAAGAGTTTATAATTCATTGATCATGACAAAGCCTTAAATTCTTGAAAACTCAAGGTAAATTGAATAAGAGGCATGCTAAATGGTTAGAATTTATTGAAACTTTTCCATATGTGATTAAGTATAAATCTGGACAAGAAAACATTGTAGCTGATGCATTATCTAGGCGTTACTCTTTATTCACCTATATGCATGCTAAGTTACTTGGATTTGAGTTGATAAAAGATTTGTACAAAGATGATTATGATTTTAATGCCGCCTATAATGATTGTGTTGCAAAACCGAATGGTAACTTCTATTTGCATGATGGTTTCTTGTTTCGAAAGGATAAATTGTGCATACCCCTTTGTTCCATTCGTGAATTACTTGTTAAGGAAACCCATGGGGGAGGGTTAATGGGGCATTTTGGTATTGCTAAAACACTTACTGTTTTGAATGAACACTTTTATTGGCCTAATATGATTAAAGATGTGAAAAGTGTTTGTGATAAATGTATTGTGTGTAAACAAGCCAAATCGAAAATATTGCCTCATGGATTGTATACACCTTTGCCTGTTCCTAGTCATCCTTGGGTTGATTTTCTATGGATTTTGTTCTTGGATTGCCTAGATCACGCAATGGTAAAGATAGCATATTTTTAGTAGTGGATCGATTTAGTAAAATGGCACATTTTATTGCATGTTCCAAAATTAATGATGCTACACATATTGCTGATTTGTTCTTTAAGGAAATTGTTAGATTGCATGGCATTCCACAACGTATTGTTAGTGATAAGGATGTTAAGTTCTTGTCTCACTTTTGGCATACTTTATGGAATAAGTTAGGCACTTAATTGTTGTTTTCTACTGTTGCACATCCACAAACTGATGGACAAACTGAAGTAGTTAACCGCACTTTATCTACCTTACTTCGAGCCATCATCCAAAGAAACTTAAAGAATTGGGAAAGTTGTCTTCCACATATTGAGTTTGCATATAATAGAACCTTTCATAGTTCGACATCTTGTTCACCATTTGAGATTGTATATGGTTTCAATCCTTTGACTCCACTTGATATTTTGCCTTTGCCTATTAATGAGTTTGTTAATGTTGAAGGTAGAAAGAAAGCTGAATTTATTAAAGGGTTACATGAAAGGGTTCGAAATACCATTAAAAAGCGAAATGAACAATATGCCAAGTAAGCCAATAAAGGAAGGAAGAGAGTGATTTTCGAACCAGGAGATTGGGTTTAGATCCACTTGAAGAAGGAAAGGTTTCCTGAAAAGAGGAAATCTAAACTTCATCCAAGAGGAGATGGTCCTTTTAGTATTTTGGAAAGGATTGGAGATAATGCTTACAAAGTCGAGCTTCCAAGTGAGTATGGCAATGTTTCATCTACATTCAATGTTTCTGATTTATCTTTGTTTGATGTAGGTGATTCGAGGACGAATCTTTTCGAGGAGGGAGGGAATGATAGCAATCCAACCACTTCCTTGGTGCCAAAGCCGAGCTTTAATGATCCTTTGAAGAATCTTGATGGACCAATGACTATGTCAAGGAGCAAAAGGATGAAAGAAGCTTTGCACTCTTTGTTGTCATCACACTTTGAAGACTTGGAGGCCGAGACTTCTCCATCATCTCAACATGGAGTTCTTTGGCATGTTTCTTCCATAACAATTCATAAAGATGTTCCTCAAAGTTCTACATTAGAGCTTAAGGAAATTCCACATTGAAGAAGCTTGCAAAGGTCGAGAGTTGAAGTCCAATGAAGAGGCGTGTCCTTGGGCTTTCATATGGATCACGCCCTTAAGTAATTTTTAGGGTTTTATTTTTGTTGTTAATTAATTAAGTCCAAAACACTTAATGTGGGCTTTAATTAATTGGTTGTTAATAAATTACTTGGCCCAATTATCTTACATGATAAAGGCAAGTATAAGTTTAGGAAATAAAGGTAGCAAAAACGTGTTTTGCTTCCTCTTAAAACCGTGTGATCAATTCCTTTTTAGAAAAGGATTAGCTAGTTAGTTAGTTAAGAAATCAAGTTGTACTTTGCAACTACTAGGGTTTTACTTTCCTAAAGCCAAAACTCATCTCTATAAATAGAGACATTTTTGTAACGTTTTTTTTAAGAAGTTGAATGAATGAAAGTTTTAGCTTTGCTGAAATTAAGAATTAACACTTTGTGTTGTTCAAGCCTTGGAGAATTATTTAATTGTCCATTGTAGCAAATTACCTTTAGCGTAACCTATAGGTGATTTCACCATTGTTCTTTATTTAAAGAGCAGGCCAAATTAACTTGTTTAACTAATTGAATTTTCATAAGTTAAATTGAGTTTGTTTGTATTAAAAACGTGGGGTTTGATTTACTCATTCTTGGCTTTTTTTCCCTTGAATCTTCATCCACCCGAGTTCTTGTTGTTTGTGTGTCTTGGAATAACCTTTGTGCAGCACGGTCCTACAGCTTGAAGATCTAATTTGGTCCAGGAGTTCGAGCCTCGATCAACCATTCGCATCATTTTAAGTCTCAAAATTATGGGAAACAAAATAATATTTCAATTTATTACACCATTAAGAGAAACAGAGTTACATTTATTACAGAATAATAGTATATTCCAACAAATTACACAAAAAGAAGATCAAATTAATTCTATAAAAGAAGAAATTACATATAATCAAATAGAGTTACAGTTACAACGAAAAGAAATAATTAAAAAAATTAATGAATTAGAATTAAAGTTTAAAGAAACTATATGTGCAGATCATCCATCTGCATTTTGGACAAGAAAAACTCATATTATTGAATTACCTTATGAAATAGACTTTAATGAGAGAAATATTCCAACAAAAGCTAGACCAATTCAAATGAACTCAAAATTACTAGAACATTGTAAGAAAGAAATACAAACATTATTAGAAAATAAATTAATTAAAAAATAAAAATCTCAATGGAGTTGTCCAGCATTCTATGTCAATAATCAAGGTGAGAAAGAGATGCTGTTTTGCACTAATCAGTCCCAAAGCCTTTGAGCAATCTGGCAGAAAACTCAGGGATAGGAATCCCTTTATCTGTTACTCTGAAGGTAAAAGGTGGAATCCTGGGTAAGCTTTTAGTACTATGTTGGCCCCTGATCACTGGTGTTCGATCAGTTTGGCCACTCATCTTGATGCAGTTCTATCTGGTTTTAATTGATCTGAATTTTGAATTGAGAGGTTTGGTTGGTTAATAGCTTGCTCAGAATGGTGCTGCCCTGCACTTTACTTTTATGAATATTCTTTGGAACTGGTTTACTAGCTTGCATTGGACTTTGATTGTTGGTAATTATGTTGATGCGAATGGTTGGCCGAGGCTCCAACTCCTGGACCAAATTCGATCTCCACAAGCAAAGGATCGTGCTGCACAAAGGTTATTCCAAGACACACAAACAACAAGAACTCAGGTAAATGAAGATTCAAGGGAAAAAACGCCAAGAATGAGTAAATCAAACCCCACGTTTTTAATACAAACAAACTCAATTTAACTTATGAAAATTCAATTAGTTAAACAAGTTAATTTGGCCTGCTCTTTAAATAAAGAACAATGGTGAAATCACCTATAGGTTACGCTAAAGGTAATTTGCTACAATGGACAATTAAATAATTCTCCAAGGCTTCAACAACACAAAGTGTTAATTCTTAATTTCAGCAAAGCTAAAACTTTCATTCATTCAACTTCTTAAAAAAAAAGTTACAAAGATGTCTCTATTTATAGAGATGAGTTTTGGCTTTAGGAAAGTAAAACCCTATTTGTTTCAAAGTACAACTTGACTTCTTAACTAACTAGCTAATCCTTTTCTAAAAAGGAATTGATCACACGGTTTTAAAAGGAAGCAAAACACGAAATATGAAACTGGATACAATGCTGATGGAATTTTACAACTCACAAGAGTTGGGTACACTAAATGGTGGCCAAAATGTCAAGTAGATTACATTGAAATTGAGAAGTCACTTGTTAATGCAAAAAGTTCTCTTGAAAAAGAAAAAGTGACACAAGAAATTGATAATTTTTCTCAGAAAGAATTAAATGAGAAAAATGACTTGATTGCAAAATTGCAAAATGAATTGAAAAAAGTGAAAGCTGTTTCTTCTCCTGAAAAAGAAAAAGAAGAAAAAATGACAAAAGGAAAAGAAAAGGAAAAAATTGAAAAAGAAAAAATAGAAAAGAAAAAAGAAAGTGTGAAAAGAAAAAAGAAAAAAGAAAAAAGAACATCCATTTCAAGATTCTCTTTTGATAAAAATATGATCAAATTCACTGATGATGAACCTTCAACAGAAGAGGATTTGCAAATTTCTTCAGATGAAAATTCAAGTACCAATTCTGATGGTGAACAATTTACTGTTCCATTTGAGGTCTATGATTATCAATATGAATAGATCATTTTAAATACAGTAAATTTTAAACATTAAAATAAAATACCATCATATTGATAATGTTTAAAATTGATAAATTTGAAGCATTTATCAATGGAGACCTAAATTGCCTAGAAGTCCAATGGAGACCTCCACATCTCCTTCTGAACCCAGATTTTATGCGCCTTTGTGCCAACTACCTCAACGCCTTCAACACCCTCTGCATAAGAACAAAACCAACACTTAGTCGTTTTTTCCAGTTCGCTCAAAATCAGCTCCCAAAACATTATGCTGGCGAGGTCTCGCCGTGAAGTGTGTGTGTGTGGCGAGACCTCGTGGCGAGGTCTCGCCGTGAAAAGCTTTGTTGGCGAGGTCTCGTGGCGAGACCTCGCCGTGAAAAGTGATTGCTGGCGAGACCTCGTGGCGAGGTCTCGCCATCTTGTACGTGTGTGTGATGATTGAGTGAACAATGTGCGTGGAGTGTTGTGAGTTTTGAGTGAGCGATAATGTTGTGAGTGAATTGTGATGTTTGTGAATTGTGAGGTATATGAGTGAATGACTGAAAAGTGTGGGTGAAGAATTCTACAAATGAAAATGAAAATGATATATTGTGAATGTTGCAAAATTGAGTGAACGAATAATGTCTTGGGTAGATGGAATGAAATGAGCATGTTGTGAAGTTAGTGATTTGTGAGTTGTGAGTGAAATGTCATGCAAATGAAAATGAAATGCTTGTGAGTGTTGTGAAGTGAGGATGTAGATACGTGAGTGAATATTGGTGTTGTGGGTGTTTGCAAAACTGATTAATAGAATCCACTCAAGTGCTATGGAATACTTTGCAAATTTTTGGATGAAGAACAACAAAATAACAAGTGAAGTAAATTGTGTAACAGTGTGTTTTGAATGTATGAATTCAGTGAGTGTGTGAAGTCTCATGCGGCGAGGTGACCTCGCCGTATGGAGTGTATGTACTAGTGCGCAAGTGTAGTGCTGGTGTAGTGCAAGAGTAGTGTGCATGTGAGTGCATAAGTATAATGAGGTGTGTGCAGTGAAGATGTGCATGTAGTGTGCAGTGAGTGCGAGAGAGTGATGTGCGGCGAGGTCACCTCGCCGCATGTGAGTGTGCGAGTGATGGTGTGTGTTGCTAGTGCTTGTGTGCGAGTGATGTGCGAGGTGGTGTGCGTGTGTGCTTGCGGCGAAGTGGTGTGTGTTGCTAGTGCTTGTGTGCGAGTGATGTGCGAGGTGGTGTGCATGTGTGCTTGCGGCGAAGTGACTTCGCCGCAAGTGTGTGCGAGTGAGCTTGTGCGGCGAGGTGACCTCGCCACGTGAGGGTGTGCGAGTGTGTAGTGTGAGGTAGTGCATGAATGCTGCGAGAGTGTGCGAGTGTGCAGCTGTGAGGTTGTGCGAGAGTGGATTGCTTGTGAGGTGTTTGTGAAAATGCTCGCTAGAGTTTTGTGAGTGCTTAGTGTGTGATGACACCATTTCAGAACAATAAGCAACTTCCAAGCAACATTCGTGTGTCTTAACATCTAAATTGGACTCGATGGTAAACATAAAAGTTCTAGGTCTATCTCATGGCTTTCCAATGGATTATGAATCATCTCAATTGGATGAATGTAGCTCAAGTTATTAACAATCTACCAAACTGTGGCAATATGAACTTCATTAACTAAATCCTGAAGTGGCAGTCATAAAGATGCCTTCGTTTCTCATATTTACACACAGAATTAGAAGCACGTTAAAACATAAGAAATGAAGTACACTCAAATAGCTTTCCAGAAAAGCAAAGAACGTATCAGTTGGATTAGTATTGAAGAAGTTATGCTCAAAACAAATTCACACTCAAAGCTGCCAAAACCCTAATTTGGCCAAATATGCATTTTCGGTTCCTCCATTTTCATCCTACATTTTTCAATTCAATTACCACCATTTTTGCTCTTCTTTGCACCATTTGATCATTTTCATATTGCAAACATATAAATGCATAAAACCTCTCAAAACCTCACATATGTACATAAAACACACAACAAAAGCCAAGTGATTTAACACATATTAGTTGGTATAAAACCAACTTATCAAATTCCCCCACACTTGAGCTTTTGCTTGCCCTCAAGCAAAGACACAACACAAAACTCACATTTCAAAACCACTTAACACTAGACCTCACTCCTCTGTCAAACTTGTTCTCATTTGAGTTCATCAAAACAGATTTTTCATGCACTATCAAAACTCTTACATATCCTCAATTCCAAGCTATCAACTTTTAGCATAAATTATCAACCAAGACACAATGAATAAAGACCAAAATGTCATGCGTGCAAGTGTGTGTTGAGAAACATGAACTTCATCTATTCCCTTGCTATACACCATCTAGTTGGTCTCACATACCATTCAATACATGCCAATCTCCTTGTACACCCTTATGAACATGCAATTACAAGATCAATGGTACCTATGCGTACATTGGTACTCTATGGGACATTGCCCTTATTCTGCACATTAGTGCTGCACATTGGTGCACATATTGATGACTGAAATAATGCCTGGGTTTTATGGCTTTTTTCTCCACATTTGTATGCCAGGTTCTTATGGCTTTTTCCTTCCCAGTTGCCAATATGGCTTTTTCTATCATATCATTTCTTGTGCAAGCACATGTTCATAAGAATCCCAAATTGACTAAACATGCACGAATTTTTTGAAGACACCAGATAAATGCATAACAAAAAGAAACGAATCCATACACATTACCTCCTATGTCATTTGAGTTTTGCATGGCATATCTATCTTACATTAACATCGGGCCTTAGTCAGCAAAATGTACCAATTTCATCAAGATTGGAATCAAAGACATTAAAACAATTTTCGCATGCAATACAAAAGTAAGATGGATGAACATCAAATTTTTTTAAACATAGCTTAACAAAAGAGTAAAAGCATAGTATAAAGTGTTACTTTATTTCATTACTCTCAACGTCACCACACCTCTTTTCTTTTCATTCCATTACTTGCACTTTTGCATTCCATTTGGACATCAACACCACATTACACCATGTATAGACAAGATCAACATTTATTCACAAAAATTTCAAAATTTCACCAAAAGTTGATTTTTTCACAAAACATGAAAAACTTGCACAAAACATGAAAAACATCACATATAACTAGACATTATATGCTAACACTCAAAATTCACCACAAAACCTAGAAAATAGCATATTCTTCATCACATAGCACAAAAAACTTCACAAAAAAAAAATTTCACAAAAAATTTCATTAAAATTTCATCACCATTAAAATTTCATCACTCATGCAAGACAACTAAGCATCCAAAGTTCAAGAGATACAAACCAGAGCAAACATACAATCCCCCACACTTAAAACATACATTGTCCTCAATGTAAAGAAAAGATAAGTTTAGGAGCTCCCTGGTATTGAGAATCTCATGAAGTCCAATGTTGCATGGTGAATTGTCTTTATCCATAGTTCCCTCTTTGAATGAAAAACTCCTCCCCCACACTTAGCCTCGTAGGTGCATTGCATATTTCCCTATGCAAATCTCTTCCATTGCATTCACCTACATCATGAGTGGCTTCAGTGATTGACATCCAAAATGAAAGAAACGTAAGGACAAAAAGAAAAGAAGAAACAAACTACTTAATAACACTAAAGGAAAAGAAGTAGTTCTGGATTTAGATAGTCTCCAGCTAGACTTTATTCATCCACACGTATGTGTTGGTCATGAAAAGAACTCAGTAAATCCATCTCTGCACCACACAAAAGATGAACTCTCATACGCATGCTCCTTTTTCCCAGAAGACACTGGAGAGTTGAGGAGATGTGTAAGCACAGGATCATGAGAAAACCTTTCTCCAAATTTCACATTCATTTGAAGCACATCATCGCCAATTCCATATTCCATAGTGATCCTGCAAGGCTCAACCAAGGAATGCACATTCATGGTCTCAATTAACTCATCAGAAAGCTCAAAAGTAAAAGTCTCAAATTCACACTTGTTCACCATGTTATCATTGTCATTCAAAATGTTAACATTTATATCCTTAAAACAAACCTTATTGACTCCACAAATTTTCTCAACATTATTATCACGAAAAACATTGTCATTTTGTAACAAAAATTCCTCATTATGCACTGGAAGTGAAGTACCAATTGCACACTCAGATTCCTTCTCAGTCTCAAAAGTACCAATTTCCCCATTATCTTGATTTATGGTATCACAATGTCCTTCCAGATGTGACTCTATGCAATTTATCAAAGTATCAAGCAAATAACATTCATCATCATCATCAAGTAAAACATGTTCATCACTATCATTTGAACAATTCTTAACACATGCTTCCTGTGAGGTATGATCTACCAAAGATTAACTTGGCATTTCAAAGTTTGATATATCTATGAAACCACATTCTTCTACGCGTGCACTCTCTAATGAAAACATGCAATCTTCTACATCAAGCTCATCACAATCAATTTCCTCATCATCCACAATTTCATTAACAGAAATATAGTCATGCTTAACACCCTCATCAACTAAAGTAGGAGAACATTCAACAACCTGAATGGAACAACAAGATTCTAAATGCATAGGTTGTTCCATGGCATAGTTCACGTCAAAAACTACTTCCTTATTATTAATTCTAAAGGTGACAGTTTTGTTTCGAACTCCAATTAAAGCATCACCAGTAGCTAAAAATGGCCTACCAAAAATGAGTGGTACTTCGGGGTCTTCCTCCATATCAAGAACAATGAAATCAACAGGCAAAGTGAATTTATCAACTCTTACCGGAACATCTTCAACCAAACCTGTAGGAGTTACCAAAGACATGTCTACCAATTGTAGAGTCACCGCAACTGGGCAAATCCGGCTTTTCAATCCAACACTGATAGCTATGGACAATGGCATTAAATTGATCCCAGCACCCAAATCACATAAAGCCTTTGCAAAATGCCTTGTGCCTATTTTGCATGGGATAGTACAGCTCCCAGGATCCTTAAGCTTCGGAGGAAGATCATGAACCATCCATGCTTGAGTGCACTCAGAAACTATCATGGAAACCTCACATCTCAAAATTTGCTCTTTGTTGGAGATGAGATCCTTGAGATACTTAGCATATTTTGGCATTGAAGTCACTAAATCCATCAGGGGAAGATTCACATTTACTTGCTTGAGTACATCCAAAAACCTCTTGAACTGAGGTCCTTTTTGAGGAGATGGTTTATTCCTCTCTGGAAAAGGAGGTTTAGGAGCATACTCAGGATAGTTGTAAGGATTGGAATTCTTGGTGATCTCATTTCCTTCCTTAGCTGGTATGTCTTTCTTCACAGTCTTACCATCCTCTTGCTCATTATCCTTCTTAAGTTCCAAAACATTCTCAGATTCATCTTTTTGGTCTTCTTCTTCACAATCACTCTTAACTTCTGAAGGTTTATTCCCAGGCAAAAGTTTTCCATTCCTCAAGGTTATGGCTTTACATCCAATATTGTTCTTAGGATTTGGCACCGTATCACTAGGAAGAGAACCAATAGGTCTATGATGTATAGCATTCGCGAGTTGACCCAATTGCATCTCAATGTTTTTAAATGTGCCATCATGATGTCATACAGATGTCTCCAAAGCAACAAATCTTTCCTCATTTTTATCCACCTTTTCTATAAGACTCTGGAGAATTTCTTCCACTGATGAGTTCCTCGGCTCTGAGGTACTAGCTTGCTGATCATACCCTGGTAGAGGATTGGAAGTTCTCCCTTAATCATTCCCTTGAGTATATTGACCTCTCTGGTTTTGGTTCTGTTGTCCCCAAGTTCCTTGATTACCACCATAGCCTCTATTGTTGCCTCCTGAGTAATTTCCAGAGTACTGTGGTCTGTTGCCATAGTTATTCACTTATTGAATGGATTCAGTAGTGACAGAGCACTCATCAGTATAATGTTCACCCTTGCATAATCCACAAGATAACACAGGTGTCTTGGCTTGAGTTGCCTTAAGAGTTTGCACTTGCTTAGCCAATGCCTCAAACTTTGCACTGAGTGAAGTTTCCTCATCTACATCAAGAACCCCCCTTTGTTTTCTAACATGAGTTTTGCGGGTCTCTGGGAAGATATACTCGTCCTCAGCAATTTGATTAAATAGCTCCCGTACTTCAGGCACAGACTTGTCTTTGAGTGCCCCGTTAGCACATGCCTTAACCATCAAAGAAGATTCAGGAATTAAGCTTTTGAAGAAAGTGTTTAGTTCCCTAATCTCTCCCAAGTCATGATTGGGGCATTGTCTGATTAGATCGTTGAATCTTTCCCAAGCTTCTCTAAATGTCTCACCTTCTTGTTGCTGAAAGTTCATAATTTCCAGCCTTCTCTTTTCAAGCTTAGCTGGAGGGAAGTATTTGGACAAGAACCTCTTCTGTAGATCATCAAATGACATTCCAACATTTGTTCTCCCAATGCTCTTGAACCAATGTTTAGCCTTCCCACGCAAGGATAAAGGAAACAAAATCTGGTGAACCTCACCCCTATCAACCCTTGGCAACTTAAAAGTGCTACATAGGCCGAGAAACCAATCAAGGTGGTCGTTGGGATCCTCATTGTCAAGACCTTGGAAGAATTGGCCCTGGGTGATCATAGAAACAATTTGTGGAGGAATGTGGTAACTTTCCACATCGATGTCCTGATGACCAAAATGATTGTCGAAATTTACTGCGTAATGATCTCCAAATCTCGGTACTTGTGCTCCTTGAGCAGCCATTTCTCTCAGTTGCTTCAAATATGCTCTCAAAATTTTCTCCAACTCAAGATCCAATAAGAATTGTGGTTCTCCTGCAAACCTGCTAGACCTTGGCATACAGAACACACAGTTGTGAAGTGTAATAACAAAAGAAACAAGAACTTCAAATATGCAACTCAGAAACAGATCACAATTCTCAACACGAACCGTAAAGAACACAAAATGAAAGCTAAAGGTAAATGCCACAAACAAAAACACAAATAGAACAAGTAGAAATCAAGAACAATTCAACAAATTCCAGAACCGATTGCCTTCCCCGGCAACGACGCCAAAAATTGATGTCGAGTGTCGCACCTCGTCAATTTTACCCTAACAACTACTGTAGAAGTGGAAGCAGGGATCGTAATCCACAGGGAAGGTGTAGGTCAAGAAAATTGAGTAAATTGTTCTAAAAGTCCTGTCACAGAATCTACGTACTAGAAAAAGGAAAATTCAACCCAAACGAACGAAAACAAAGATGCAAAATATAGCAACAAGAAAGGATGAAACAGATATCTCAGGATTCTTGTATTGGATGAACACAGGCTTAGTAAATCTATGCTATGCAATCAGTAAACAATTAAATGCAATGGAGACCTAAATTGCCTAGAAGTCCAAGCTGTGGTTAGCATGGCGACCACACCACTGCTTGTACCCCCCAAATCACCATCCTCTCCCATGGCGAGGCCCGAGAATGGTGGAATAAGCTCCGTAAAGTCTCAACTCTCCCAGCTAACTACTCTAACATGCAAAGTCCTAAGAACTCCCATGGCGAGGCCCATCCTAGGGTTCACATATCATTGTTGTTAACACAGAAAGCTTCTTTAACACTTTTCCGAATGTTTCAATTCATTTACACTTCCTATGGCGAGGCTTGAGTCTCAGAATTGATTTGATTACAGAAAACAAGTGCAAAGACTTAAACAATCACAATTTAGTTCTCGATTCATGCAACTTCGCTAACTTTGATTAATCACTCCACAATTTAGCATGTCGACCACAATTGAGGTTTGATCTATTCAAGATTAGCTAGGAATTATGAAATTGAACATATGTTTATGCTCAATTCAAATGTGATTTCAATACTCAACAATTAGATCAATTAATTAGCATATAATCTACTAAAACACGTATTCATCCATTAAGAATCCTAAGATATCATAGATTTAGCCAGAAAACATCTTTCTCATTTCAAAATCAACAAATTCCAACATTGATAAGCTCATTCTCACTTAATTGGAAGAATTTACCGATTGAATCAAGAGAATTGTCGAATCCTTTGTCAATTGAGAATAAGAAAGATAAATCCAGTCTAAATTCACAATCGGAATTGAGATTCGAGAAGAAATGTTTAGTGAGAGAAAGTAGATCTAGAGAGAGAAAATGAGAGGGAGAAAAGCTCCCGCTAAAATTCAAACGATGGTTCTCAACTCTAGAATATTATCCTCTCCAAAAATTCTCAAAATCATCCTCTTCCAATTAGCTACACTTCCTATATATATAGAACTAAGAAAATGTAACTAATACGCAACCGTAAAATATCTAAAGTATTACAAAAGTACCCTTAAAAGAAATGACTAAAAATCAGCCTAAATTGTGAAAAATTCCAAGTTTGAAGAAAAGTTCAGCATTCCAGCACCTTTGGTGTTAATTTCCAGCGCCTTCATCAACCTCGTCATCCCACATCACGCTTTCAGGCCTTTGGAAATCACGCTTCTAATCTTTCTTGCCAAACCCTTGAATGTTCAGCCTCTTCACGCCTTTACTTCCTGGACAGATCACGCCTTCAAGCTTCCAGCCTCCACATCTCCTTCTGAACCCAGATTTTATTCGCCTTTGTGCCAACTACCTCAACACCTTCAACACCCTCTGCATAAGAACAAAACCAACACTTAGTCATTTTTTCCAGTTAGCTCAAAATTAGCTCCCAAAACATTATGCTGGCGAGACCTCGTAGCGAGGTCTCGCCGTGAAGTGTGTGTGTGTGGCGAGACCTCGTGGCGAGGTCTCGCCGTGAAAAGCTTTGCTGGCGAGGTCTCGTGGCTAGACCTCGCCGTGAAAAGTGATTGCTGGCGAGACCTCGCGGCGAGGTCTCGCCGCCTTGTGCGTGTGTGTGATGATTGAGTGAACAATGTGCGTGGAGTGTTGTGAGTTTTGAGTGAGCGATAATGTTGTGAGTGAATTGTGATGTTTGTGAATTGTGAGGTATATGAGTGAATGACTGAAAAGTGTGGGTGAAGAATTCTACAAATGAAAATGAAAATGAAATATTGTGAATGTTGCAAAATTGAGTGAACGAATAATGTCTTGGGTAGATGGAATGAAATGAGCATGTTGTGAAGTTAGTGATTTGTGAGTTGTGAGTGAAATGTCATGCAAATGAAAATGAAATGCTTGTGAGTGTTGTGAAGTGAGGATGTAGATACGTGGGTGAAGATTGGTGTTGTGGGTGTTTGCAAAACTGATTAATAGAATCCACTCAAGTGCTATGGAATACTTTGTAAATTTTGGGATGAAGAACAACAAAATAACAAGTGAAGTAAATTGTGTAACAGTGTGTTTTGAATGTATGAATTCAGTGAGTGTGTGAAGTCTCATGCGGCGAGGTGACCTCGCCGCATGGAGTGTATGTACTAGTGCGCAAGTGTAGTGCTGGTGTAGTGCAAGAGTAGTGTGCATGTGAGTGCATAAGTATAATGAGGTGTGTGCAGTGAAGATGTGCATGTAGTGTGCAGTGAGTGCGACAGAGTGATGTGCGGCGAAGTCACCTCGCCGCATGTGAGTGTGCGAGTGATGGTGTGTGTTGCTAGTGGTTGTGTGCGAGTGATGTGCGAGGTGGTGTGCGTGTGTGCTTGCGGCGAAGTGACTTCACCGCAAGTGTGTGCGAGTGAGCTTGTGCGGCGAGGTGACCTCGCCGCATGAGGGTGTGCGAGTGTGTAATGTGAGGTAGTGCATGAATGCTGCGAGAGTGTGCGAGTGTGCAGCTGTGAGGTTGTGCGAGAGTGGATTGCTTGTGAGGTGTTTGTGAAAATGCTCGCTAGAGTTTTGTGAGTGCTTAGTGTGTGATGACACCATTTCAGAACAACAAGAAATTTCCAAGAAACATTCGTGTGTCTTAGCATCTAAATTGGACTTGATGGTAAACATAAACTTTCTAGGTCTATCTCATGGCTTTCCAATGGATCAAGAATCACCTCAATTGGATGAATGTAGCTCAAGTTATTAACAATCTACCAAACTGTGGCAATATGAACTTCATTAACTAAATCCTGAAGTGGCAGTCATAAAGATGCCTTCGTTTCTCATCTTTTACACACAGAATTAGAAGACAGTTAAAACATACGAAATGAAGTACACTCAAATAGCTTTCCAGAACATCCAAGAACTCATCATTTGGATTAGTATTGAAGAAGTTATGCTCAAAACAAATTCACACTCAAAGCTGCAAAAACCCTAATTTGGCCAAATATGCATTTTCGGTTCCTCCATTTTCATCCTACATTTTTCAATTCAATTACCACCATTTTTGCTCTTCTTTGCACCATTTGAACATTTTCATATTGCAAACATATAAATGCATAAAACCTCTCAAAACCTCACATATGTACATAAAACACACAACAAAAGCCAAGTGATTTAACACATATTAGTTGGTATAAAACCAACTTATCAGAAAGTTTTAAAGAAATAAAAATTTTATTTTATTCACTCTCTGTTTTCTATTATTCTGTTTACTAAGCGCTTACTCTCATTTCATATCTTTCAAGGTATTATTTTCTTAATTATTTTATATTCGATTATTTTATATTCGGTCCTGCTTATTTTGTCAAGGTTCTTATCAATTCGAGGTCAAGATGATACTCCAGTTCTCTTGCAGACTAAAGAGATCTGGGTATACAAAACACACACCAAGAATAATGTACAATAAAAGAGAACACAAACAATAGTAACAAGAATTGCAAATGTAAAACAAAAGAAAACAAAACAAAATAAGAAAATTCAAGAAACCGTGCCTTCCTCGGAAGTGGCGCTAAAACTTGAGGTATTTAGTCGCGTATGCTCACCAATTTATCTCTAACACTACTGTAGTAGAGGTGAGAGGGTTTTGTTCCACGGGGAAGGGAGTGATTCCAAGAATTCAAGATTTTGCCACAAAAACAAATTTACAGGAACAAGTGATATTAACAACAAGAACAGAGAAATAAGAAGTAACGGAAATACCAAGAACAGTAAATGAGATGTGAAATCAAATATAGTGTAGATGTCCTAGGGTTCTTGTATCGGATGAATGCACATAAAAAAACTCGAGCAATGCAATTGACAATCATGCAAAATCGAAGGAGATCTAAGCTGTCTAGAAACCTAGCCTGCAGTCGGCATGTCGACCGCACTGCACTCCCTAACACCGTTCTTTCCCATGGCAAGGCCGAAGAACGATGAAATTCGCACCAAAACATCTCAACTCTCTGAGTCTAACAGGTTTAGCATTCAACTCCTAAAATCTTCCTATAGCTAGGCCAGACCTAGGTCCTTAGTGATTGCTTAAAGTCATATCAGCTCAATTTTACCCTAAACTATTAATGTAGTAGTAGTGAGAGAGATCGTATCCACAGGGAAAGTGATAGTTCAAGAACTCAAAATTTGCTCACAGAATGTCACGAAAGAAACAATACTAGACACTAAGTAGTAAAGAATCAAATGCAACAAATAAAGTGTGAAAACTGGAAAAAAGTGGATGCTCTAGAGTATTTCCACCAGTTGAATGCACATTAGGCCATGATTGCAATGCTCTTGACACACAAGTAAAACAATGAGGAGATCTCTATTGCCCAAGAGGCTAGGTAACACTTAGCATAGCGACCACAGTGTTTTCTATACTCCTTAACATTCCACTTTTCCCATGGCGAGGCCTAAGTAGAATGGATTCAACCCGCAATGCCTCAACTCTCCAAAGTTAGCAAATCTAACATGCAATTCCTAGGAACTCCCATGGCGAGGCCCGACCTAGGTATGAATGCCTTCGTTGCTATCTCAGAAAGTTTCTTTAACACTTTTTCCTAAAGTTTCATTCCTTCGAAGTTTCCCATGGCGAGGCCTAAATCTCAGTAATGAATTGATCGGCTAAGACAAGTGTAAAGACTCAGGAAATCACTTTGAAGTTCTCATCGCACGCAATTCTCACTGATATTGGTAGAATCTCACTTCAACTCAGCATGGCGACCACAATTAAAGTTCAATTCATTCAATAAAAGTGCGAATTCATGAAACTCAACAAGATATAATCATTAAAATCACATATGATTTCATCCTTAAGAAATTATGTCAATTGCATAGCATTGTATAGTCTAATTATACATTTAACCGGTTGAAACTCTAGAACATAAGAGATCAAACCATAGAACTCCATTACCAATTCACGGTCAACAATTTGGAACTTGAAACAATTCATTTTCACTAAATGAAAAGAGTTTACGAATGAATTCTTCCAAAAGCTTCCTTAATTGATATGAGAATTACAATGATCGGAGCCAATCTTTGATCAGAACAAAAATGGAGCTCCAAAGCTAGAGAGAGAAACTAGAGAGAGAAAGTAGATCTTCAAATTTATTCCCGCTCTCCCGCTCTCAAAAGTTTGTTACCAAATATAACTAATGGATGAAAAATAATAGTCTCCGGGATCCCCCCCACACATTAGCTTCATCTCCTATATATAGAGCTACATGAAATGTAACTAATACGCAACCGTAAAATATCTAAAGTATTAAATAAGTGCCCTTGAATGGAGATACCAAAAATCAACTAAAAAATGTGAAAATTCGAAGTTGAAGAATTCCTCCAGCATTCCAACGCCTTCAGGCTTTTTCAAATCACGCCTTCTGTTCATCTTCGTCCTATGTCGCGCCTTCAGGCTTTTTCAAATCACGCCTTCTCTGCTCACAAATCCAAGTGATGTATCAGACTTTTCCTGCGCCTTCAAACCATCAGCGAGCACGCCTTTAGCAACTCTGCAAGCCTCCAAGCAATCCAGCCTTCACGAATTCAAGCCTTCTCGCCTTGGAGCTCCACGCCTTCAATTGCCTGGGAAATCAGAAAGTTCAGAACTTAGCCATTTTTCCTTTCTTCAAATAAGAACAAACTAGAAACCCAACACAACACAAATTCTCGCTCAATCGAAACTCCTCAAAGCTGACATCACAAAGCAGATTCCTGCTTGAAGACAACAAGCTGGCGAGACCTCGTCAAGAGGTCTCGCCACATAAAGTTTTTTGCTGGCGAGGTCTCGCCACGAGACCTCGCCGTGAAAGTGTCTTGCGGGCGAGACCTCGCTATGAGGTCTCGCCATGCAATGTACGAGTGTGAGTTCTTTATGTGGTTATTGTGAGTGTGATAAGAGAGTGAGTGTGAGTGTGAAATCCGGATATGAAGTAAGTGTGAGTGTTGATGTTGTGTAACTTGTGAAGTGTAATAAGAAAGTTGTTGTGAATGTGAAGTGGAGTTGGTGCTGTAATATGTGAGTGAAGTGTAGTGTGTTGAGTGTTGAGTGGAGTAATAATGATGAAAACAATGAATCAAAATATGGAGAATTGGTGAATGCTTACCATTCTCAAATCTTGCCTTTGCAGAATGTATGCTTTTATTCATGCTCATATGATGATATGTATTAGATTATTCGAATGTTATGTTGTGGTTTATCTCTCAATCGAATGCAAATAAAATGTGATATTGACATGATGAAAATGAATGAGTGAATGAAATGGTGATGAATTGTGAATAGATTGTACAAACACGAACTGTGATGTTGTGTAGTGTGTTTGATCGGAAATGAGAGTGTGTAAAATATGAGAATAATGTGTGAAATATTCATGCGGCTGTGCAAATTATGTTGTGTGTGCGAGTGATTCTGTGCATGGCATGAAAAACACTACACAAAATGGCAAATAACAATTCAGATAAAATGCACAAAATGGCAAATAACATTTTAGACTCTAAGTTGTAATTCAGATAAAATGCACAAAATGGCAAATAACACTACACAATTGCATGAAAAACAAGTTAAAAGCTAAGTGAAATAGCACATGTAAGTCGGTATAAAATCAACTTATCAACATGTAGTTGATTTCAGGAATGCGTCAAACTAATTAGTTTAGCTCTTGATTTACATGAGTTATGCCAATTCGTTTGTAATAAACGTGGGGGTTTGATTGGCTAATATCAAATCTTTTCGTTTCAATATCATTTCTTTTGTGTTTTTTTGTTGTCTGCTGTTTTGTATTTCTGTTCTTGTTTGAGTTTCTGCCAACAATGGTCCAAAGGTGTGAGTTCGTGTGATCTAGGACATCAAACCTTGATTATCCCGCGTCATATGGGAATATGATTCTCGAACTTGATATGATGAAAGCATATGACAGAGTGTCATGGATTTTTCTTTGTCAAGTTTTGCGACAAGTTGGTTTTGGAGAAAATTGGATTGATATAATGTGGAGGTGTGTTTCTAATAACTGGTTCTCAGTTTTTGTTAATGGACAATTGGAGTGGTTCTTTTGATCTTCAAAGGGGCTTCGTCAAGGGAATCCTTTGGCTCCAGCACTATTTATTTTAGTGGCGGATTATCTCTCTTATTCCTTAAATGGTTTGCTTAGTCAAAATTATTTTAAGCCATTTAGAATGCCAAGAAATGCGATGAAAATTTCACATTTATCATACGCAGACGATATTCTTATTTTTACCTCAGGGGATAGGTTTTCCTTATAAAGTGTTGCTATAGGCCTAAGGCAACACTTTACAAAGTGTGTTATAAAAATGTATCTCCTTAGACTAATGGCAACACTTTTTCCATTTTATGCAAAACTTCTTAAATGTTCTTGTAGTTTTGTTCTTGCGACAACATTTAGAGTAAATTTCTGAATTTCATGAAACCACTCCTCAGTGGAACGAAACCCTACCGCCACTGCTATAGTTAATTAGCGATAAATTGGTACGCACGCGATGAATGCATGAATTTTTGGCGCCGCTGCTAGGGAAGGCACGGGTTCTTGAATTTCGTTTTGCTCTGTTTTTGTTTGCTTTTTCGTTTGCTTTTTCGTTTGCTTCTTTACATCTCTAATTCTTATTTCTCTATTTGATTGAGCTTCTCTACTACCAGTTCATTAGTCTTGGTGTGTGAGTGGTGTTTTACAGGATTACAGGTCTTGTATGCCTAGATCTCACAGGTCTGGAGGAGAACTAGAGTATCACCTTGATCTCGAGTTGGAAAAAACTTTGAGGAATCAGCAAAGAGATAGATGAATGGCTAATCAAGAAGCAAAACCACAAAGATTTAGTGACCATTACACTATCAATTTTGAAAATGGTTTTGACCAGCAAGACATCGATGTGGAGAGTTATCATATTCCCACTCAAACTGTGTCGATGAATACTCAAGGACAATTCTTCCAGGGGATGGATAATGAGGATCCAAATAAACATCTGGATTGGGCTTTGGGACTTTGCAGCACCTTTAAACTTCAACGTGTGCCTCAAAGTGAAGTACATAGAATTCTCTTTCCTCTGTCTTTGAGAGACAAAGCCAAACACTTGTTTAAGTCTATATGAGGCACAACTGCCGTAACAGCTTTTGAAGAGCTACAAAAGAAATTTTTTGCCAAATAATTTCCACCGGCCAAGTTAGAAAAGATGAGGATTGGCATTATGAATTTCCAGAAACATTAGGGAGATACATTTCGTGAAGATTGGGAGCGCTTTAATGACTTGATTAGACAGTGTCCAAATTATGACCTTGGTGAGATTAGAGAGCTGAATACTTTCTTCGAGGGACTTTATGCCAAATCTTCGTTGATGGTCAAAGCTTGTGCCAATGGAGCTTTGAAAGATAAAAGTGTTCTAGTGGTGAGAGAGCTTTTTAATAAAATAAATGAGGATGAATATCTCTTCCCTGAGACAAGGAAACCACATGTGAGAAAACAACAAGGAATCTTGGATCTTGATGGAACTTCCTTGGGAGCCAAATTTGAAGCTCTTCCAAAACAAGTCCAATCACTCAAGGCCACACAAGCTAAAACTCCAATACTATCTTGTGGACTTTGCAAGGTAGAGCACTATACTGATTAATGCGCTATCACCACTGAGTCACTCTAATATGTCAACAACTACAACAAGCCTCAATACTCTGGTAATAGACCATATGGAAGTGGTTCAAGTAATTGGGGACAGGAGAATCAAGGAGGCCAATATTTCCAAGGCAATGATCAAAGTAGGTCTTCAAACCCACTTCCTGGGTTTGATCATCAATCCAATGTGCAAGAGCCAAGGAAGCCGTCCATGGAAGATATGTTCCACCGTATCATGGACAAGCTGGATAAAAGCGAACAAAGATTTGCTGGGTTGGAAATAAGTGTCAAGAACAATAATGCAACAATTAAAATTATTGAACTGCAGCTAGGAAAATTGGCCAATGCAGTGCATCGTAGGCCCAGTGGATCTCTCCTGAGAGATACAGTCCCTAATCATAAGGGCAAAGAGGTTTGTAATGCCATTACCTTTAGGAGTGGAAAGAATTACAAGGAACCACTATAGGAGGTGACATCGAAAAACATGAAGTTGTAGTTAAAACTGAGAAGGATTGTGCACATGAGGACATGGCATCCGAGAGGGAGGAGGTGAGTGATAATGATGGAAAGGAGGTGATTAAAAAAGTTAGAGGACCACCAAATCCTTATAACTATCCCGAGTATGCTCCTCTTCCTCAATTCCCTGAGAGAGTGAAACCCCAACCTAAGAGAGGGCCTCAGTTTGATCGCTTTCTGAATGTGGTGAGACAAGTCAATGTGAGCCTTCTTTTGTTGGACTTGGTGACTGATGTGCCAAGATATGCAAAATTCCTTAAAGATCTTATCTCTAACAAAGAGCAAATTCTGCAGTGTGAAGCACCCATGATGCTCACTGAATGTAGTCAAGAATGAGTGGTGCATAATCTACCACCCAAATTGAAAGACTCGGGAAGTTGCACCATTCCTTGCAAGATAGGCACTAGATATTTTGCTTAGGCACTATGTGACCTTGGTGCTGGGATCAACTTGATGTCACTCTCTATTTCTATTAATATGGGTTTGGGTAGAAGAATAAGACCTATGGCTATAATACTACAACTTGCAGATTAGTTTTTGGTGAAGCCAACGGGCATGGTAGAAGATGTGCTGGTCATGATAGAGAAATTCACACTCCCAGTGGACTTCATTGTGTTCGACATAGAGGAAGACCCTGAGGTACCCATTATTTTTGGTAGACCTTATCTTTCTACTAAGGATGCATTAATTTGGGTGAGAAGTAAAACAGTGACATTAAGAATCAATAATGAACAAGTTGTTTTTTATGTCAATTACGCTATGAAGCATCCCATGCATGTAAAACCTTGTTTTGCAATTATAGTTGTTGCATGAAACATGCATGTGGTTAATCAAGATGTGAAACGTTATTAAATTTGTGTTGATGAATTAAACGCTTGTGATGAAGAAGTTGATAATGTACACTTAGATGATGAAGATTCCATGATTATGTCTGAGATTGCAAACTTAGTAGAATGTTGTGTTTTAGATGAATCAATTTTCGAAATGAAAGATGAAGTGTTAGTATAACATAAATTACAAGAAGCATGTGCTAAGAGCTTTGAAAAGGATGTTGATTGCAATGCTGTAACTAATGATGTTTGTACACCCACTGAGGTGAGATATGAAGAAGTGTTTTGCAGGAATGAGAAACTCATGCCTTCTATCATGGTGCCACCTAAGTTGGAGCTCAAGCCCTTGCCACCTTACTAGAAATATTCTTTCCTGTGTGAGAATGAGACCTTACCCGTAGTGATCTCTTCAAAGTTGGAAGTGTGGTTAGAAGGGAAGTTGCTGGGTATGCTGAGAAGATTCAAGCAAGCCATTGGTTGGACCATTGCAGACATAAAATAAATTAGCCCAAGCATATGCATGCACAAAATCTTGTTGGAGGAAAATGCTATTCCAGTAATAGATAGACGAAGGAAGCTAAATCCTCAAATGATAGAGGTGGTGAAGAAAGAAGTAATCAAACTTTTGGATTTCGGCATGATTTTCCCAATATCAGATAGTGAGTAGGTGAGCCCTATGCAATGTGTGCCCAAGAAAGGGTGTGTCTCTGTGGTGAAGAATGAGGATATTGAGCTCTTGGCGGCAAGGATCATTAGTGCATGGCGCATGTGCATGGACTATTGCAAGCTCAACAAAGCAACAAGGAAAGACCATTTTCCACTACCTTTCTTGGAGTAGTTTTTTGATAGAATTGTGAGCTTTCTATTCTATTGTTTCTTGGATGGGTATTCAGGTTATAACCAAATTGCAATTGACCCCAAGGATCAAAAGAAGACCACCTTCACATGCTCATTCGGTACCTTTGTTTACAAGAGAATGCCATTTGGCCTATGTAATGCTCATGCGACCTTCCAAAGATGCATGATGGTTATATTTCATGACATAGTAGAATCCATCATTGACATTTTTATGGATAACTTTTTAGTATTTGGTATGATCTTTGATGGGTACCTTTACAATTTGGCAAGAGTGCTGCAAAGATGTGAGGAAACTCATTTGGTGCTCAATTGGGAGAAATGCCAATTTATGGTGCGGGAGGGCATAGTTTTGGGCATAACGTCTCACACAAAAGAATGGAAGTCGATAGAGCCGAAGTGGATGTCATTGCCAAACTATCACCTCTTACAAATGTCAATGGCATAAGAAGTTTTCTGGGCCGTGCTGGATTCTATCGAAGGTTCATCAAGGTTTTTTCAAAGATTGCAAGGCCATTATGCAGCCTACTTGAGAAGGATGTCAGATTTAATTTTGGTGAAGAGTGTTCAAAGGCTTTTGAGCTTTTGAAAGAAAGACTTGTGGAAGCTCCATTGATAGTCACACCACAGTGGGGTGAGCCCTTTGAGATTATGTGTGATTCAAGTGACTATGCTCTTGCTGTGCGAGAGTGTAGAGTGAAGTGAGTGCTCGTGAGGTGCTTGTGAAAATGCTCGTGAAGTCTTTGTGAGTGCTTAGTGTGTGATGACACCATTTCAGAACAACAAGCAACTTCCAAGCAACATTCGTGTGTCTTAACATCTGAATTGGGCTCGATGGTAAACATAAGAGTTCTAGGGCTATCTCATGGCTTTCCAATGGATCACGAATCACCTTAATTGGATGACTGTAACTCACGTTATTAACAATCTACCAAACTGTGGCAATATGAATTCAATAACTAAATCATGAAGTAGTAATCATCAAGATGCTTTCGTTTCTCATATTTACACACAGAATTAGAAGCAAGTTAAAACATAAGAATTGAAAACAACGCAAAGAGCTTTCAAGAACATCCAAGAACTCATCATTTGGATTAATATTGAAGAAGGTATGCTCAAATGAATTTGCACAACCAAGCGGCCCAAAACCCTAAAATGGCCAAATATTCATTCTTGGTTCCTTCATTCTCAACCTCTACACTTTACTTTGCATTTACCATCATTTTCATATGTTTTGCACCATTTCTTTATTATCAACTAGCTCATCTCAAATATGCACAATACACATAAAACACCACACAATCACATGAAAATCAAAGCAAAAGCCAAGTAAATTAACACATATAAGTTGGTATAAAACCAACTTATCAAATTCCCCCACACTTGAACTTTTGCTTGTTCTCAAGCAAAGACAAAACACAAAACTCACATTTCAAAACCACTTAACACTAGACCTCACTCCTCTGTCAAGCTTGTTCTCACCTGAGTACATCAAAACAATTTTATCATGCAATATCAAAACTCTTAACATATCCTCAATTCCAAGCAATCACTTTTAGCACAAATTATCAACCAAGACACGATGAATAAAGACCAAAATGTCATGCGTGCAAGTGTGTGCTGAGGAACATGAACTTCATCTATTCCCTTGCTATACACCATCTAGCTGGTCTCACATACCATTCAATACATGCCAATCTCCTTGTACATCCTTATGAACATGCAATCACAAGATCAATGGTACCTATGCGTACATTGGTACTCTATGGGACATTGCCCTTATTCTGCACATTAGTGCACATTTGATTCACACATTGCTGACTGAAATAATGCCTGGGTTTTATGGCTTTTTTCTCCAAATTTGATTGCCAGGTTCTTATGGCTTTTTCCTTCCCAGTTGCCAATATGGCTTTTTCTCCCATATCATTTCTTGTGCAAGCACATGTTCATAAGAATCCCAAATTGACTAAACATGCACGAATTCTTGGAGACACCAGATAAATACATAACAAAAAGAAACGAATCCATACACATTACCTCCTATGTCAATTGAGTTTTGCATGGCATATCTATCTTACATTAATATCGGGCCTTAGTCAGCAAAATGTACCAATTTCATCAAGATTGGAATCAAAGACATCAAAACAATTTTCGCATGCAATACAAAAGTAAGATGGATGAACATCAAATTGTGAACATAGCTTAACAAAAGAAGTAAACTCATAGTACAAAGTGTTTCTCCATTTTATCCATTTCACCACTTTACTCACACTTTTACGAATTTCCTTCTCATTACTTTACCCACACTCATTTTTCTAATTTCAGCTCAACTCACATTTAAAGAAATGAAACCACCAACACACAATCTATGTTTAACACCATCACTTTATTCACAAAAAGTTCAAAATTTTCACCAAAAAGTTGATTTTTTCACAAATCATGAAAAACACCACAAAACATGAAAATACCACACATACGGGTAATAAACTCATATTAACACAACAGAACTAAAATAACCGGCAAAAGTCTGAAAACGACACATATTTACACTAAAAATCCATAAAAGAAAGTAAGCAAATTAAGTCAAACCACAAACCACAAAACAACATGTATATAAAGCAAAAAAATTCCAAAAATTCAAAAGATTCAAAGAAAAAAAAACTTTCAAAAAAATTTCCAACACATCAAATTTCCAAATCACAAACAATGCACAAAAAGAAAACCCAAACCACAGCAAGCTACATTCCCTCCCCCACACTTAAAACTTACATTGTCCTCAATGTAAAGTAAAAAGATAGATTTAGGAGCTCCTTGGTATATCATGAAATCCAAAGTTTGCTTGATGGAGTCTATTTGTCCACAGTTCCTTAGTTCCTTCTTTGAATGAGAAGACATCCTACACATGGAGAATCAAAGCTTATTAGGAATTACTCACTCAAGCACACAATATGTTGGTGCAAGGTAGACATGTCATAGAACTATTATGCAAGCAACGTGTCACACCAAGACTAGGATTCATGGTGGTGTAAAATTAGACAACTATTAACACTAAATGAATAAGCACAATCACGCTTGAAATGTAGATAAAATGCATAAGTGTATTGTTGGAGTGGTTCATGACTCCACTCCCCTACACTTAGCCTCATATGTGCATGGCTTATTTCCCTTGCAATTCCTTCCTTTGCATACACCTACATCATGAGTGGCTTTGGTGAGTATAAGAAAAAATGCAAAATAACATAACAACTAGTTATACCAAAAACAACCGAAGTGAAAGTAAAGTGAAAAAGAAGTAGTTCTGGGTTTTTGTAGTCTCCAGCTGGACTTTATTCATGAAACATTCTTCCTCAAGAATCGGAATAACCATCTCTTTATCAGAAAAATGATATTTCAACAATACTCATTATCCTCCTTACGGCACTTGTAAAATAGTGGCAAAGAGGTGCTTGAGCTCATGCATATGGGGAACAATCTCTACAAATTTAATTTCGAACCACCGAGGCTCCCCCATTGTAGGCACCTCTTTTACTTCTTCTACCATTGGAAACACATCATTTACTCCTCCCACCATACTAACCATTTCAATCCTACAAGGCTGAACCAAGGGTTCTATGTCCATGGTCTCAACAAAAACATCAGTAAATTCTAAACCACCCGTAAGTTCAAAAACAAATGACTCAAACTCACAGTCATTCAAAATGTTAACATCTTGATTCATGATATCACAATGTTCATTAAGATATGACTCTATGCAATTTATCAAGTCATCAAGAAAAGTTACATTAAGAGAATAACAATCAGCATCATCAAATATAGCAAGGCACTCGTTGTCATTGTCATTCAAAATGTTAACATCTTTATCATCAAAACTAACATTGGGGAATTCCTGAGGCTTTTCTTTCTCAACAACACAACAAGCATTATCATCAACTAACAAGAGTATCTCACTTTGCACTTCTTGTGAGTCACCATTTAGACACTTAGATTCATTGACCATTTCAAAAATTGGTGCCTCAACCAGAGTTTCAAACAATGTGCTAACACTTTCATTAACAAATGCAACATTATCCTCCTTTATGAAATCACATTGATCTTCAAGAAATGACTCTATACAACTCACAAAGCTATCAAGAGGAAAAACATCTAAAGCTAGGCAATCGACATCATTTGACTCATTGAATTCCATTAAATTAATGCAAGACTCCACTTTAGACACATTTTCCAACTTAGTAACATGGCTACTTAGAACACGAGAGTCATCACTATCAAGATGATTAAAGAAGCCATCATCCTCGACATCAAAGTGCACATATTCATGCTCAAAAGAATCAGCAACAAAGCACTCATGTACACTATCCCCAAAACATGTAGACTCCTCCTCCCTTAGACACTTTAAGGCACAATCAATATTAGCATGCATATCAAAATAATTGTCCTCAGGAATGAGAGGTGTTCCTTGTGAGTGATATTGTGCATCTAAAGTTGGTGTCTCAATTTGTTCCCATAGGTTGCTTATTAAAGTATTGATTCGATCAAACCTTTCTTGTCGTCCTTGAAGCTCTTCTTCTAATTGAGCGAACCTTGTCTCATTTCTATCAATTCTCTCCAAAACATGAGACAACATGTCCTCCATTTTTGCCTCTTCTCTGAGATCACACTCATTGCTTTGTTGTTGGTAATACCATTTCTCTCCCTTTTGTAAGCCCCTGTCAAGTTTTTCCATAAGTTGAGAAAACATGTCCTCCACATGAAGCTCTTGTGTCCCAATGTGGTGTGAGTTGTTGCTTTGTGCTTGATTTTGCCATTGCCTTTCAAATGGAGGTGGAGAGAAGTCCTCGTACCATCTAGACATGCTTGGGTACTTGTGCAATACTCAATTACAGTGAACTTCAATGTCCTGCTCTTGACACAAATACACCAAAGTAGACAACAAAACACAAAAACTACAAAATGCAACAAAAGTTACCAAAATGAAAAATAACAAGACTACTGAACTACACAAGAAAACAAAATAGAGCAAATCAAAATTCAAGAAACCGTGCCTTCCCCGGCAACGGTGCCAAAAATTGATAGCTTAAAGTCGTATCAGCTCAATTTTACCCTAAACTATTAATGTAGTAGTAGTGAGAGGGATCGTATCCACAGGGAAGTTGATAGTTCAAGAACTCAGAATTTGCTCACAGAATGTCACGAAAGAAACAAAACTAGACAATAACTAGTAAAGAATCAAATGCAACAAATAAAGTGTGAAAGTTGGAAAAAAATGGATGCTCTAGAGTATTTTCACCAGTTGAATGCACATTAGGCCATGATTGCAATGCTCTTGACACACAAGTAAAACAATGAGGAGATCTCTATTGCCCAGGAGGCTAGCTAACACTTAGCATGGCGACCACAGTGTTTTCTATACTCCTTAACATTACACTTTTCCCATGGCGAGGCCTAAGTAGAATGGATTCAACTCTCCAATGCCTCAACTCTCCAAAGTTAGCAAATCTAACATGCAATTCCTAGGAACTCTCCAAAGTTAGCAAATCTTTAACACTTTTTCCTAAAGTT